>OY776108.1:0-1382500 GCA_963675205.1 Catocala nupta | reverse complement strand
CTAAAACGTACTTCCTATCTCGAGGACCGGACAGAGGCGCTCAGACACAATGCTTTTTCCATCATATCTAGGTATAGTTTTAATGATTCTATAACATTTTATACAAAGAGTTACAAACATAATATGAAAAAAATATACTTAAATTAACTTGTTTGGTATAGAATCAAAGACTGCAAACTTACTTTTTTGCAGAATATAAAAAAAATGCTACATATTAAATACTAGATTATACCCACGGCTTCGTTCGCGAAAATGTAAAGGTTATATCGTTAGGCCATCATCACATGTCGATGTCTTTTTTTGAACCCCTGACATCGTGTATGAGAAATTGCATGATGATCGGTCAAGTAAAACTCTCAACCAACGCTAGGACGCCAGCATCCGAACTTAACCAGACTATTTGAATCTTTTGTTTGAATAGATAAATTAATTAATATTTTTGATAACTGGATCGGTTGAGAGGTTAAGGCGAGAGGTTGTGGCATCATCGAGGACGTGCAACACATTTTACCGTGAGTCATGTAGGTATAAATACTTGTTTTTTGACAATGTATCGCACTGAGTTCGCACTGTATAACAACATTCTGTTGTGAAACATGTTTGACATATCAATAATGTTAACAGTGCGAACGTCAAACTAGACAGATACATCGACAAAACATTAACAAATCTTAAACATCGGTAAGTGCTAACACAGATAACAATAAATCTTGAGATACATTCAAAAGTTTTGTTGTTTGTCATTAGTGTGAACGCAACTAAACAATAAAACATAAACATGAGATTTGTTACATACGATATGTCTCGAAACATCACATGTTGCATGTTTTTTAGTGCGAACAGGGGGGTCAGTGGAATGTGTCCGCAACGAAACTTCAAGTATATATTTAATAATATTTATATTGTTAATTATGTAGGTAGTTGCAACAGTGTGTTGTCTCAACCAGACTTGAAGGATGCCAAAGCATTATACAAATTAGTGGCGGTGTGTTTAAAGGAAAAATCCTGAATAGTAAGAACCCAAGTTATCAATTAATATAAAGTGTAATCTGAATGTTAAGTATGGTGATTATTTTAAGTTGTACTACGAGGACGACATGGTCGCTTCTCTATTGTGATTAAAGTCCTTTGAATAAATAAAGATTATTAAAAATAACCAAACTCACATTCAGATTTATAATATTAAGTTAGGTACACACGGCTACACATAAAGTTAGACACCCGATATACGCATAACTACGCTACATAAATAATAGAGAATTGTCAGAAAGAGACAGTGCATAGTAAAGATGGGTGTTAAAAGTTATAACAAATAAATAAACGTTAAAATAAAATTATCATTAACATTGTTGAAATAAAAAACACCAAAATGTTATTTTTAACATAAAGTAAATTTTTTTACGTCTATGCCAATATACTTTATTTTCAACATTTTAATTTGATTTCTTATATTTAAAATATTCAGACAGTCCTAAGCCTCTAAAAGTATGAAGGAAGTTTCATTGATCTAACTAATTATGTCGCATGTTAAATTTATATAAGCACTTCAACAAAATCATGAAAAAGAACCATGTTAACATTCACAATTTTAACATCATGTAAGTCACAAGCTATTATGCTAACATGACTAATAGTAAAAATATATATAACACTTTTAAATCAACGTATTACGTACGTTTAACTATTTAACATGTTATAAGAGTTAGCACCTTAAATAACTTTCTAATTTTTATTTAACATTAGCATTTAACAGTATAACAAAAAATAACATTTTAGCCCATCGCTAGTGCATAGTGGTGTCGATGTGATAGTAAGGATAGAGCGTAACAAAAATATAACGCACTCTCTCGCACGATTCGCAGCGTTCAACTTCTAATAGTTCAAAGTCCAAACAGTCTAGGTTGATGTGTCGCTGTGTGTACTTAGTGAAAGTTTCTTAATTTGTTTGGATATTGGTTAATTAATCACGCGTAAGTCGTTGACAAGATTGGGATGAGACTTCGCACATCTGTACTTGATTTAGACCATGTTGAGATTAACACATGGGAAATAGCGGTGGCTTAGTGGAAGACATGTTCAACTGAAGTCGTTTAGACCCTAGTGGGAGACCGTTGGACTGCCATGCAGACGTCTCTAGTTCGATCCCAAAGCGCGCATCTCTGACTTCTCGAAGTTATGTGCGTTTTAAATAATAATTATCGCTCGCTTTAACGGTTGTGGATAACATCGTGAGGAAAGCATGTCTGAGAGTTCTACATAATGTCCTCGAGGATATGTGAAGTCTGCCAACCCGCACTGGGCCAGCGTGGTGGACTATGGCCTAACCATTCTCACACTGAGAAGAGGCCCGTGCCCAGCAGTGGGCCAGTTTTTTTTTTTTTTTTTTTTTTTTTTTTTTTTTTTTTTTTTTATAATAATTTTTATTTATTGTTCTCTCACACAGATTACAGAGTAGGTACATATTATTCTAATTAATACATCAGTTCGATAATCTATTCGAGAGACTGGTATCTGTACAAGGAGACCTGTATGACAGATTACCAGCCTCTCCAGACACTGGACAAAGTTTAACCTTAACTAATTTATTAATCAGAGCATAAATATCTGTGTGTGTAAGTGCGTTTATGTGTGTGTATGTGTGTGCGCGTGTGTGCGTGCGTGTGTGTGTGTGTGTGTGTGTGTGTGTGTGTGTTATGTTTTATAATTTATTTATCTAAGAGCCTACATTAAGCACATTTTCCGTATCTTCGTAGTTTAAAGACTTGAGCCATGTTGTAAGAATCTGCTTACATTTAAATTTAGTTAGGGGATACACAGTAAGCAACTTATTTATCTTATTATATAAGTATCCGCCTAAAAAACCAAAAAAGTTGTTTGAGAACTTGGTAGTCCACTGTTTATCCGACAAGCAGACTTTATGTTTGAGCCGTTTATTATTGTTAAGTAAGGGAGTGAATTTTGTGAGAGAGTGTTGTTTTAAAATAGTGTTTAGCAAGTACAGTTGCCGCACTGTAAGCACATCCGCGAGTTTATATAATTCAGCAGTGGGGAATTGAAAAGGCAGCGATAAACTAACTTTTAATACCGCTCTTTGCGCTCTTTCGACCTTTAACAGGTTAGTTTTGCATGCGCCGCCCCATGCAGTGATGCCATATGATAAGACGGATTGACATAAGGCCATGTATACCATCCTAATGACTGATTTATCAGTTAAATGGCGGAGACACTTGAAAATAAACATTAGCTTGCGAGTCCTGTCAGATAATAGTTCCAGATGTTGATTGAAGCTTAATGTATTATCAATCAAGATGCCAAGGTATTTTATACATGAAACTTTTTTTATCAGTTCACAAGCACAGGGGTTTCTAGGAGAGCAAGTGTGTGCGATGAGTGCGTGGTTATCGTGCAATGAAGTTGTGCAATTTTTAATAGAGAATGGTATATAACATGTCTTATCAATGTTGAGTGTGAGACCATTAGATCGAAGCCAAGATGATACATCGTTAAAGCCATTTTGGGCGGTAGTGTATGTTGATTCCCAAGTATCCCCGTGGAAGATAAGGGCTGTGTCGTCGGCAAAAGTCACAATTTTACCATTAGGCAGTTGCATGTTGCATAAGTCGTTTATAAAGGCCAGGAACAAAGACGGGCCGGTCACTGATCCCTGAGGCACACCGAAGGACACAGGTAAGTCATCACTAACAACATTATCAATTCTTATTCGTTGTTTACGGTTAGATAAGTAATCCTTAAACAATTCAAGTTGAGTGTCACGGATACCTAAGCTTTCCAGCTTGCTTAACAGGAGTGGGACAGAGATTGTGTCAAATGCTTTTTTTATATCGAGAAATATTGCCAGTACCTTTTTTTTAGCGTCTAGTTTGGATACAATGTGATCAATCACAGCATGTGCTGCATCAGAGGTTGAGAGCCCAGCTCTAAAACCAAATTGAGAGTTGGATAAAATATGTTTGGATTCAAGATAATTTACAAGCCGTTTGTTTATTAATTTTTCTGCAATTTTAGAGAGAGTGGGTAGTAGAGATATTGGCCTGTAATTGTTGACACAACCTCTGTCACCACTCTTGTAAACAGGAATAAACTCGGCAAGCTTAAATTGCTGCGGGAAAACACCGGTAGTGAACATAAGATTGAATATATGTGTTAAGGGAGAACTTAGATGTTGAAGATACCGTTTCAAAAAGACACCTGATATATTGTCGCGTCCAGTAGATGTATCCTTTTTTAGGTTTAGTATAAGGTTACGTACCTCTGCATCATCAGTGGGGACCAACGCAAACGAGTACGGACATGAATTAATTTGGGGGGATTCTCTACAGGCTGTGGTACTTTGTATTTTTAATGCAAGATCTTGGCCAATCGATACAAAATAATTATTTATATTGTTAGCAGAGGACTGGGGATCACTTTTTGATAGGAGTTCTATAGCGGGGTTATTGATTTTATTGGAGTAGGATACTTTTTTTATAGTATCCCACAGCATTTTATTATTATTGCTGTTCACTGCTTTATTTATTAAATTATTTTTATAGTCTCTTTTTATCTTTTTTAATAACCAATTACAATAGTTTCTATATCTTTTATATGTTAGCTTAATTATGTCATTGTCCGGGTACTTTTTAGATTTCATGTGCAATTTATCGCGATTTTTCATACATTTTAACAAACCAATAGTTATCCAGGGTTTCCTAACTCTCCTACGATTTGGGACACTAATAGAATGTGAGTTGGATTGAATTTTTGTATTAAGGACCGTTAGTAGATAGGATGTGGCTACATCTACGTCTGTCATTTCATATATACTGTTAAGACAAATATTTTTCATATCGTTATCTAAAGAAATATAATTTAGTTTCTTGATGCCAATATAGTTATTTTTTGAGCAACAGCGTTCCAGTACTAAAATCACGCTATCATGGTCTGTAAGAGATGTTACCGCAACATAACAGAAAGCTGGTAATTTACTTTTTAGCATTAGATGGTCAAGGCAGGTCTTTCCATGTGTAGGTAATTGGTGAGCTGGTAGCATACCATGAGTGGCTAAAAGGTTCAGATAGACTGGAGCGGATGGATCTTTTGTGTTTGTCATAATATCAATGTTAATATCCCCGATAAGGATAACATTTTGATATAATTTATGTTGGAAAGAAATGCATCGAGAGATGAAATAAAGGGATTTATGTTTTTGTAGCCTGGTGGCCTATATATGGCTATTAAAAACGTGTTGTAGTCTATTTTTAAAGTTAGGCAATTGCAATCCTGTAACTCAGGTTCTAATGTCGTAATATTCAAGCTATCTTTAAGATAAATTACAATGCCTTCATTTTGGGTCAGATTAATTTCATTTTTAGCGACCTTGTAGCCATCTATAGAAGGTAGGAAGTGAGAGTGACGTAACCAACATTCGGTTAATATAATAATGTCCCAATCAGTATTAGATCGCGCAAGGAGAGTGAGAAAGCCGTTAAAGTTATGGTTTATGCTTCGTATATTCTGGTGTATAATTTTTAAAGACGATTGTGTGTTTTTTATTAATTTGGGACACTCCTCTAATTCGCAAGTGGATGATTGAGCAATTTGTAGTTGGTCTAGATTGGTATTAATTGAATTTATATTATCGAATTGGAAACAGATATAGTTAATAGTTGGACTGCTGGGTGATACATGGGTTTTATGGTAATGTATGTCAAAAATTTGTATGTATATAGATAACGTATTTGGTTTAATATTTTAGTATATATATTGAACGTAGGCTTAGATGTAGATGTAGATGTAGGTATAGTGTGTTTGTTTATGAAGTGTAGGGCAATGACAGTTATTTTGTTTGTTATGTAAATAAAAATTGTGTTATATATTACTAACATTAATATTAGTGCAATTTGAACCATAATAGTAAGGAAGTAGTTATAAGACTTTTTACAAAATGTACGAGTATTACAATGTTTATAACAAATGGTGAAAATTAGGAACCAAGTAAAAAGCCAGTAAGTAATTATACCTAGTAGTAGTCATTTTCGGGCAAGTTGTTGGAGATCCTGTTCGCAGTCTATACGGGTAACGGGTGAATCCTGGTGTGTCTTGATGTATACTTTGCCGTAGGAAGTCCAGGTGCTATGGTATTTATTATCCTTGACGAATTGCCTAGCTAAGTATGCTAGTCTCCTTCCCAGGCTTGTCAGTGACTCATCGACGAAGATTGGTTTATTTGGGCAAGACAGTTGAAGGTGGGAGGTATTAAGTTTATTTTCCTTATTTGTTTTATTGAATTTCTTGCATTGTTTCAGAAAGTTATCTTTAGTTGAGGTTGATTTTAAGTTCACAACGATGTGGTCATTTGATTCTTTAGTAGTCTTTAGGCGATATATATCATGAATATCGTTATCTTTTAACGGATATTCAATAACCTCACCGACCTTTTTAACCATGGTGAATAGAGCGGATTTATTTTCCGCTGGTTGTTTAGGTATGTTCTTTATTTCTACGGTACAGGCACGAGAGTTACGTTCGAGCTGCTCAATTTTACTCTCCAGAGACACAATTTTTGTTTCGTAATCCTTATTTTTTTGTTCTAGGTGGAGTATTTTTTCCAGGACTTCATCATATTTAGACGAGAGGAAATCCATACTTTTTAGGAGATCGTTATTCTGCTCCTTAATTGTTGACACGGAGTTCATAATTTGTTCAAATTTTGCATTTTGTTGGTGTACAAATGAGTCGAACATATCTTGCATTCGTTCTAGCATCGAGGCATGCTCTGAGGATTTGTCATCGCTGAGCTTGCGTTTAAGCCTGCGAGTTATATGCTCACCGAGTTCAGGCTCAATGTCATGGGGTGGAATGTATAATTGTGAGTCAGATCCGTAGGACATCGCTGGAGTATTAACCAAAGAGGCAGGATTGAGCGACTTAGGCGGAGTGCGCTGCACGGACATTATTAGGTAAACACAAGTTATTAAGTAGTAGATACCTGTAGAAACTCGGAGTTGTAGATAGCGTAACGCTACTATAGTCGACTTCACTGTGTACGCAGCACCACAACGCCGCAGGCCGGTTAAGTGAGAAGCCAGTTGAGCCAGTGAGTGGCCAGTTTATTTGCAGGGCTGATTTTATTATTGTATCATACCAGCAAATTTTTATTTTTTTACTTGGGGTAATGCATTGACGCATACCCCTCCGCGGGGGCAGGCGGAGGGGTTATGTCAGACTCGCCGGGGTAAAAGAAAGATGGAATAAGAATAATGTACCTCCCGGAATACCGACTAAACCTACCACGGTGTTCCTCGAAAAAAACCACTATCGACGGGTCCGCGCGAATCGCTTTCGCATGCGGTCGCGACCCCGCCGAGGCTACGGCCCGTGTACGTGTGAAACGGCAGGCCACTGCACGAAGAGACCTACCCAAAGGCACTCACTGGGAGACGGACTCGAAACAGAGGCGCGCGTGGGAACACGCACGCCGCCTCTCGGACCTGGTGCTGAACGGATGGCGGACAGGCCCACAAAGCCCGCCATCCCCAGGTCATCATACCCGCTACTTAGCAAAAATTGGTTTTAGGTACTTAACTATATACAACCTATATACCAAATACCTAATACCCACAAAAAGTATAATAAATAAAAAAAATACATTCATAATTAAACCTCCGATGCACAAAGCTCGTTCAATTTATCCTGCTGTGCTCAAAGCGACCCCTACCGAACATTTAAATTGGGCGGGAAAACGTTGAACCTGTCCACAAACGAAATTGAACTCTCTTTTATTGATTTAAGACTTAATTTCGCTATCAAAGTTGTTGATACATTAGTATCAACGTTGTGTTAATAAAATATCGACTTTATTATGTTAGCATAAGGTTGAATTTTCAATGGATGTGTTGTATTTTTTGTGATGCAGGTTTTCTTGATGGTCTGTGGTTATTAATTTCATATTGAGTCAATTAAGATGGCGGCGTTCGGAATTTGAATTTTTGTAATTATGTGAATATACACACACACACACACATACACACTCACTTGTAGATGGCGATTGACTAGCACTTATTAAATAATAATATCAGTTGTGTTTGTACTGTCCCACTGTTTTCTTGTTTATGAATTGTCCCACTGCTGGGCTTCTCAGTGTGAGAAGTGTTAGGCTATGAGTCCACCACGCTGACCTAGTACGGGTTGGCAGACTTCATATGTCTTCGAGAACATTATGGAGAACTCTCAGACATGTAGGTTTCCTTACGATGTTTTCCTTCACCGAATCTTTATATACGTGAAGAGAAAATTGCTGTACCTCTTTTTAAGCTTAGTGCTCGGAGGAGTATGAGATTTGGCATAATTAAATATTACTAGCGGCCGCCTAGTGCTCGAAATTCGACCAAAGTTTGCCTGTAAGATATTGCTGATATATGTCATTATAATTGATATATGTAACCATAGTTACGCGCTTCGAATGCGTGTGTCAAATGCATGGTTGTGTGCGTGTAGTGTATTTCATTAATTTAATGTATTTCTAATGCATAATTTATATAAATATTAGGATTCGTCACTCCTTCTCCATATAAACTTTAGCTGTGCCAAATTTCATACTCCTCCGTCCGCGCAATTTTCGTAAAAAGGGGTACAAAGCTTTTGCTTCATATAGATATGGCGGAAAACTATTAAATAAAAGATAATTACGGTCGAATTTTGACCATTGGGCGACCGCTAGTTAAATATTAAAAGCCAAAAAACCCTTTTGATGAACCGCAAAGTTCCAGGTAATAATAACCTCAGCCTTGGCGCAAAAAAAGCAAGCGATTCTATATTATCTGTGCATGTCATCTGTCCGGTACAAAATGGCGCATTATGAGACAGCTATCGATGTATCGATCTGTGTTTTTAAATCGATTAACATCGTTTTATTTAATGATGTTTTTGTTTTTATATTCGTGTGTTTAGTTTTGGTATGATGCTTGGTTCTCGATAACAATTGTAATTTGTAGGTATCTATTCGATTTAATGAGTTGTCGATTACTTAGGTGCAAGCGATAGTGATTTTATATGCACTATGATTTTTCTAACTACCCAATTGAGAGCCAGGGGTGGTGCCAAGAGGTCACTTAAAAGTCTTCGAGTTAACTAAATTTTGCCCGCGGCTTTGTTCGCGTAAATGTAGGATAGGCTAGCTTAGCAACGGTACTTTTTTCTGGATGAAAGGTACCTTGTGTCCTTTTCTGGACCCCTGGCAACGTGTATGCGAAATTGCATGATAATCGGTCGAGTAGTTAAGGCGTAAAAGCGTAACAAACAAACTCACATTTGCATTTATAATATGAGTTAGGATGTTTTACAAAGAATTGAATTTTACGTGATGAGAGATGGAAAATGACTGACTCTGAAAAGCCTTGCATAGTTCAGTCATACACTCAAATAAATGTTTTTTGACAGATGTATTGATATCTCGCTGGGCACGAACGAAATATGAATGTGCAATAGAGACAACTATAGCTCAGACTGTTTATTGCATTCCTGGTTATTGGTACCTATAAAATCGTCATCTCGTATCCTCCTGTTGCTTTCCACAAAACTAAAATGAATTAATTATTTTTTATAAACGACACGGCATAATATTCAAACCAAATCAAAATAAATTTATTCAAGTTAGGTTACAAGGTAACACATATGAATGTCAAAGTTACACGTAATTTTTTTTTTTTGTGAATTTACATTTACTGCCACGTTCAGCAAAGCAAGGGTGTAGGGCTCATGAGAAGAACGGGCAAGAAACTCATAGCCACTCTTTTTAATCGCCAAGTGTACAATAATATTTCGTTTACAAATCATAACTGTAAGGTGCTGCAACCATTCCTCCATGAACTACTACTGAACATACTCAAGCATTTGATAAAATTTTGATGGTAGCCTCTAAAGCAGCAGTATGGTAAATAGGAGCATCCATTTACATGTACATAAATAATCAAGACAAGACATGATTGTAGTCCGTATTCCTCATTAAATCTAACTGTTTAAATAAAATGTAGTAAATAAATTATCTATAGTCTATCTATAGTATATATAGCCACCACAAGTAGCACCCGTTCACGAGTACGACGCATGGGCCAGAGGAGGAGAAACTTCTTATGATTTGTCTGTATTTCCTTTGCAGATCATATAACAACGAAATACGATGCTGCGTTATATATTATTATTCTTGGTGGTCTACTCTTGTCAACCCTTGTTTTAACATTCTTTTCTCTTTGTTAACAGGACATGGATCTGATCGAAGTGCTGTGGAAGCAAGATGTCGATATGGGGTTCTCTCTCGAAGACCCTGTGCAACCGGTAAGTGAACTTAATTTATTTTTATTCTTAGTGAGTGCATGGTATGACTGTCGGTATTAAGGTTCAATTCCTTGACGAAAATGATTGCAGTGAGCGTAGTGGTTTAAGAGGTCCACTACGCCGAGTGTAGAGGGTTCGAACCTCAAACGACACAAAAAATTGTGTAATTCGCTATTGATTGAGTCTGAGTGTTCTTTGTGTCCGTTGTTTAAATGTTTAGAAAGTCCGCCGCGACATAGGATATACTAGTGATTTTTAAAGTTCTACAGAACTCTTATACAACTGCTCTGTTCGTCCGTCCGCCCGTCTGTCTGTTATACAACTTTCAAATCAAGAACCGTAAGAGCTAGAGACTCGCAGTCAACGCCATTCGAATCAGCATAGTCGATATACCCCGAAACGACTATGACCTTTGACCTCTGATCTCAAGGTCACGTGACACAATTTTTTCGATCTCTAAGTTTACGACAATCCTCTGCCGTTTCTCTCTTCTTTTAAATTAATGAAAAATATTTTGATTCTCGCAGACATTTTAGAGAACAAGAATCTCTAGAATGTCTCCTATATATATTTAAAATTAGTCAGTACTTTCCTGATCTGGTCATACCGGCTTTTCCGTTGCAAAGTTTGACAACTCCCCCACAGAAAATTTGTCTAGTGAGGGAGTTTTCTTTTTAAGGTTAAGGTATCAATCTGGAGGCCTTTGTATTCTAAATTTTCAGTCATTGCAGGAGGGTCCAACCGCCACCAAGGTGCTTGGAGATGACATTGAACAAGAGTTAAAGCTTGCAGAAGAGAAACTGGTTAAGAAGAACGAGGAAAACGCTGAGATTGAGAAGGTGAAGGCTTCGCTTCTGGATCCTGAGATTAAAGAGGTAAGAATCTTCTTTATATATCTTTTACACATTGATATAGTTACTAGATTTTGCCGCGGCCATTTTAAGGCGTGAAAGCGTAACACAGTTACAAACAAACTCACGTTCGCATTTATAATATTAGAGAGGTGTATCCTAAGCATGTAAAATGTTTGTGTGGACACTTTTATGTGCGAAGAATTGTTCAATTCGAGCCAGTAGTTCTTGAGATTAGCGCGTTCAACCAAACAAACAAACTCTTCAGCTTTATAATATTAGTAAATAGATTAAATATTATTGTCTTACGTTTACGCCAAAGGTATTATTTATTTAACATTTATACTACAAACAACTACAATTTTTTATTTTTTTTTATTTTTGTCGAACTGTTTGAGTGATATTGTCTTCTGTTTACGCGAATGTTATTCATTGAAATTAAACTACTATATAAGAACCAAAAATAAATAGATTTAATAGTTTAAATAATTTTATTAGCTTATAAATTAGTAAAATGAAATCAATAGTAGTAGTAGTGTAATATTTTCATATTTTGTAATACAGTGATAAATAAACAGCGCGATACAATCCGTATATAGTATTTTAATTTCAATGAACTGTTTATGCTTCAAATTACTCGTATTCTTATGAACCCCTCCAACTATCTTATCTTATTCGGGGGTCAATGAGTATAGACCGGCGACACTTCGACCCAGTGGAATCTTTTGTGTCCACACCCCTTCAACTAAGCTAGAATGCTTGTATTAGGAGTAGGTTCACGTCAGAAGTGCAGTGGGTGGGGTTCGAACCCGTGACTTCTCGATTGTAAGTCCAATATCTTAAATATCCATTGGGCCATAGCCGCTCAGAGATACTTAATACTTAGAGATTTAATAAAAATATTGATCTTATAGAACACCATATGCAAGAAACATCAAATATTAGATATTTCATTAATATCTTTAAGAAGTTAAACAATATTTAATTTTATCTTGAACATAGCATCTTTCTCTTTCACACATCGCTAGTCGACAGAGAGCGCTATATTCAAGGGAACCTTCAGCGCTCAAAATGCTAAGCTTACATGAAACATTTTGGTTAACAGGATGACCCCTGGGCTGGACTTTCTTACACCGTCGATACTGAAACAGGTAAGAAAATCTTACTTTTAGAACTTTCTAGTATTTTCTTCTACGCCATGGAATAAAATAGAATCCAATAGCACAGAATAAAATAGCATAGACTGGAATAGAATGGAAGAGTATAGAATATAATAGAAGACTTTAGAATAGGAGAGAATAGAATTGAATTGATGAGCATAGACTAGAATAAAAGAGCATAGAATATAATAGAAGAGGGTAGAATATAATAGAAACGCATAGAATATAATTGAAGAGGATAGAATAGATTAGAAGAGCGAAGAGCATAAAATAGAATAGAATAGCATAGACTAATATAGTCTAACGTTTAAGCGGGTTATACATTGAACTTAAATTACTTTATAGGAATTTTATGGCGATTTTTTTATATGACAACACTTTTTATTACATGATTTTTTTAACTATTACACTAATACTGTTAAACTATTTAATAATTAAGTTACCTACTTAAATTATTGAAACTATCTATATCTAAGTTTACACTTTCCCCGACGTTTCAGTTAATTTTCAGCAGCCATGTTCAAGGGGAGATTGAAATAGCTCAAATATTAGTAAAATTTAACAGTAGTAGCGTAATTGTTTCAAATATTACTAAGTAAAAGGATCTTTTAAATAAAAGCCGCAATAAAGTCCGTATAATTTAATTTCAAGCATAGACTAGAATAGAATAGCGTAGACTAGACTTGAAAATATTTATTTGCATAGAGAAAAATGAAGAACCTCTAGGCTGCTTAGGACTTGTTGACAGTGATACCAGTTTTATTAATGTTGCCAATGTTTATTAAATAAGTTTTGCTGTTTGAACAAAAGAAGATATAAGGTAAGTGGATGATTTTTTATAACAATGTATTTTTTATTATCTACATGTTGCCATTGTCTTCTGTACGTGTGTATATTATGCGGAAACAAACAGACGGCAACTGAATTTTTATATATGTGTCTGACTCGCCAAACGTTGTTCAACCATATAAAATTATTTTTAACAGTATGAAATATACTTTACGACCTATTTTCATACCTACCGAATATACATAAAAAAAAACATTTAATAAAAATCGGTCGAGCCGTTTTGGAGGTGTGCGACCACAAACATCGTGACACGGGATTTTTATTTGTATAGATGAGAGCAAGACTTACTAAAGGACTATAATGTCTGCCTGTCCCTTCGCAAAATTAGTAATCTATACTTTTATACTAATACTAGCTGTCCCGGCAAACGTTGTTTTGCCATAAAAAATGGTTTCACCAAAAGAATTAAAAAAAATTTTAGGGGTGGACAACCCTTATCACTAAGGGGTATGAAAAATAGATGTTGGCCGATTCTCAGACCTACTCAATATGCTCACAAAATTTCATGAGAATCGGTCAAGCCGTTTCGGAGGAGTACGGGAACGAACATTGTGACACGAGAATTTTATATATAAGATTATAAAGCTGAAGAGTTTATTTGTTTGTTTGGTTAAACGCGCTAATCTCAGGAAAGGAACTACTGGTTCGAATTTAAAATTATTTTAGTGTTGGCTAGACTATTTATCGAGGAAGGCCTATTTATAGGCTATATAACATCACGCTATAACCCACGGGGGCGGCGCAGTACTTATAAACGCGAGTGAAACCGCGAGCACATCTAGTAATATTATAAAGCTGAAGAGTTTATTTGTTTGAACGCGCTAGTCTCAGGAACTACTAGTACCAATTGAAAATTATTTTAGTGTTGGATAGGCCATTTATCGAGGAAAGATATAGGCTATTACACCACGCTAAGACCAATAGGAGCGGAGAATCAAAGAAAAATGTTGCAAAAACGGGGAAAATTCTCTTATGTGAAGCAGACGAAGTTGCGCGGGTTAGCTAGTATCACCTAAATTTGTAAAAGATTATAAATTAACATGGGCATGAAATTAAAAAAAAAAACATGCGTGCAGTCTTTGAGGACTGCCGATAGAAGTGAAAACTAAGTAACTAGCGTGCGGTGACGATGACGCGAGTTTCACGCTTCTTGTTCACCAAAAAAGTACACATATATACACAGTATACATATAACTCATGGAAAGCGTTCGGTGACGATGACGCGAGTTCCATGATTTTTGTTCACCCAAAAAGTGCTTAATTCACCTAAAGAAGATTTCCCTTCAAAAATTTTCTCTCGCACGCTCTCACACTTCCGAATGGAATCCAAAGTACGGTTACAATAAGAACGATTTGAACGGATACGGGTATGCACATAGTCTTATTTACTTCAAAACTATAAATTATGGTAATACTAAAATTATTATAGAGAACGGCGGTTGCCTTTTTAAAATAGATAAAGAATACACACACGTGAAGCCGGGTTTATAAGCTAGTTGAATACGACATTCACATATACATTACAAAAATACAAACAGACCTCCCCTACCTACAATGTCACCCTCGCTTAGGGGTAGATTTCACCCCTTAGGTAAAGCTTCTTGTATATAAGGGTGCATATGATATACTCAATTGTATTATTAGGGGGTTGGGAGAGAGGATTTTTTTTAGATATTTTTTAAAACTTATTTGGCTGACAAGCATACGGCCCACCCGATGGTAAGTGGTCACCGTAGCCTATGGACGCCTGCAACACCAGAGGCATCACTTGCGCGTTGCCGACCCTTTAGAATAGGAAGTGGGAAGGAGGAGCGGGAAAGGGGAAATAGGGTGATTGGACCTCCGGCACTTTCACTCACCGAACGAAACACAACAGTAGGAATACTGGTATTTCACGTCGATATTCTATGAGACGGTAGTCCTTACCCGGTCGAGCCGACCCGTTCATGCTGAAATCAGCGAGGCTCTACTTCTCTAGTGGTAGTTATTTGGGTAGAATGGAAGAGAGAGATATGGAGATATGTGTATACAAATCTATATATATAAAAATCAATGCCACTTTTCGTTGTAATTAAACTCCTAAACGGCTGGACCGATTTGAATGATTTTTTTTGTGTGTGTTCATGTGGATTCGAGGATGGTTTAGATGTGGTTTTTTTTTTTTCGTCTGTACAGGACAACGTCTGTCTGGACAGCTAGTATACAATAAAATTCCAAAGAAATGGCTCACAGATAAATGTTTTTACACAGTAGCCGAATATATGTTTTATAAAGGTTAAGAGGATATGTAAATAGTAATATAGTGGTAATGGTATAGTATTTAATTTAGAATTAGTGTAGGTATATAAGCTCATGTAACTTTTGTAAAAATTTGCACGCCTATTGTATGGTAAAGCATGTGAAACACAAACCAGGTATCGATCAATTTTTAACCCCCGACGCAAAAACGACGGGGTGTTATAAGTTTGACGTGTCTGTGTGAGTGTGTGTGTGTGTGTGTGTGTGTGTGTGTGTGTGTGTGTGTGTGTGTGTGTGTGTGTGTGTGTGTGTGTGTGTGTGTGTGTGTGTGTGTGTGTGCGTGTGTGTGTGTCTGTCTGTGGCATCGTAGCTCCCTAATGGATGAACCGATTTAAATTTAGTTTTTTTTATTTGAAAGGTGAATTAGTCGGGAGTGTTCTTAGTTATGTTTGATGAAAATCGGTCCAAAATGGCCGCCGCCACAAAATGGCTTACATTTTTTTCACAACTCCCTCAATATGGGTATCAAATGAAAGGGCTTGACTAGTAGAATACTATACACATTATTTGCTTAAAAGAAGATTTCGAACATAACTTTCTGTAAAACGAATTATTTGACACAATAAATTTAATTTTAATTTAAATTTTTTTTTAATACACTATGATAAATTGCAAATCCAAGATGGCCGCCACCATAAAATGACGAATTACATTTTTTTTTCACAACTCCCTCAATATGTGTCCGGGGTTTTTAAATTTTAATTTATAATTTAATTTACTCACTTTTCTAAGCGGTTTCACCCACGTTTCAGATTACTGCGCCGCTCTCGTAGTTCGTAGTGTGAGGTTATATAGCCTGCTTAATTTTGCTCTCGGTTCTGTATATGTATGTCTAGCTTATGTCCATTTTCTATTCTTATTTTTTCTGGATGAAAGGTACCCTATGTCTTTTGTATTCCTGAAAACGTGTGTGCGAAATTTCATGATGATCGATTGAGTAGTTGAGGCGTGAATGCATTTTAAACAAATTCACAGTAGCATTTGTAATATTTGTGAGGATAACTTTTATTAGGAATTGCATTTGATAAATAAATAAAAAACATTGGGCTATCAAATAGAATAAGAAATTTTTGAAGTGAAAACTTCTTTAGGCGCGTTGAGCACTTTTTGGGTGAACAAAAATCATGGAACTCGCGTCATCGTCACCGAACGCTTTCCATGAGCTACATGTATACTGTGTATATATGTGTACTTTTTGGGTGAACAAAAAACGTGAAACTCGCGTCATCGTCACCGCACGCTAGTTACTTAGTTTTCACTTCTATCGGCAGTCCGCAAAGACTGCCCCGCATGCTTTTTTTAATCAGTCCGGTAGTTCCAGAGTTTAGCGTCTTCAAAACGTGAAAACAAACGTACTCTTCAGTTTTATCATATTAGTATAGATTAGGTATTAAAAAGAAAATAAAAAAGAATATACACGGGTGTGTATCAGTAACGATTATTTAGTTAAACCGATAGAACACTGCAGTGGTCTCGATCACATCTCTCTTCTCCCTAACCTTTATTATTCCCAAGTCACTTGGGGTCGGCTTTTCTGGTCTAACCGGATTTGACTGGATATCAGTTTTTACACGGAGCGGCTGCCACCTGACCCCCGCAACCCGAAGGCTAACGATACCCTAAGGCTAGACCAGTGTCAGGATATTATATAGGGCACTGACTTCCCAATAACGACTGCCATAGATGTTCATGGCAGCCGGGACCGACGGCTTAACGTGCTCTCCGAGGCATGGAGCAGGCGATAATTGTCAATCAATACGCACATAATTTCGAAAAGTCATATAACTTCCGAAAGTCAGAGGTGCGCGACATGGGTTCGAACCCGAGACCCTCTGCATTGCAGTCTGTTGGTCTCCCCACTGAGCTCTCTGACTTTCCAAATTATGTATTAAGTTGTTAATTATCGCTCGCTTTAACGGTGAAGGGAAACATCGTAAGGAAACCTGCATGTCTGAGAGATCTACATAATGTTCTCGAAGATATTGGCGGCCTCGATGGCGTAGTAGTTAGTGTAACCGACTGCCACGCCTGTGGTCGCGGGTTCGATTTCCGCACAAGTCAAACATTTGTGTGCATGGTCATGGATGTTTGTCTCGGTCTGGGTGTTTCTATGTATAATATGTATGTATTTACAAAATATAAGGTACATATGTATGTTTATCCGTTGTCATAGTACAAGCTCTTCTTAGTTCGGGCTAGATGGTGTTGTGTGTATGTGATAGGATATTATTAGTATAGAATACTAGATGTGCCCGCGGTTTCACCCGCGTTTATCGTTACTGCGCCGCCCCCGTAGGTCGTAGCGTGATGTTATACAGCCTATAGCCTTCCTCGATAAATGGCCTATCCAACATTGCAATAATTTTTCAATTTAAACAAGTAGTTCCAGAGATTAGCGCGTTCAACCAAACAAACAAACTCTACAGCTTTATAATATTCGGATAGATTTAATACATTTTGAATATCGCTAACCAACAGAGAAATATAATTCTAAACAAAAACGTATGTCTGTTGCGATATCCTAAAAAACTAAACCGATTTCGGTGAATATAAAGGTAGAAATAGCTGACTCATAAGAGTAATGATGTAGCATTACGCTAGCTAGCTCGCAGGGGGCTGGCAGTGCCGTGGGGGATTGAAACAATGAAGATAGGAGGGTCGGCGGGCAAAAAATATATATAGGAATGCTTTTGCGGTGAAATTATGGATTTTTGAAGTATAATAGTACCTATACGTGAACGTTTTGGTGGAATTTGATTACTGGGTCGATCAGTTGTGAGAGATTTTCAAAGATTACGAGTATATTTAAATTGTGCTCAGCTTCAAAAATGCTTTTAAGTGAAGTAAAATGTCTATTCTAACTATTATCTATATATTAATACGTGAAGCAATAACTTTGTACCCCGTTTACGAAAATTGCGCGAATGAAATTTGGTACAGTTAAAGTTTATTTGGAGAAAGAGGGACGAATCCTAATATTTTCATAAAATATGCATTAGAATTACATTAAATTAATGAAAAAGCACTACACGCAACAACCATGCATTTGACACACGCAGTCGAATTGCGTTCGTAGTATTTCGGCATTGTTCGGCTGATGTAGTACTATTCTTCGTAACTATGGTTACATATATCAGAAATATCTCATTTTTAAATCAATTATGGTCGAATTTCGACCACTAGGCGACCGCTAGTTAGATATAAATGTGAATGTGGGTTTATTTGTTACGCTTTCATACCTTAACTACTCGACCGATCATCATGAAATTTCGCATACACGTTGTCAGGGGCATAGGGTACCTTTCTTTCATATCTTTTTTCACTTGATATCTTTTTTTAAATGAAATATAGCCTATGTTATTGAGTGATAATATAGCTTTCTAATGGTAAAATAATTTTTTAAATCGGTTGAGTAGTTTTGAGTTAAATCATTACAAAACAATTAAATATCAAATCTTTCCTCTTTATATAAGTATAGACTAGCGACCCGCCCCGGCTTCGCACGAGTAGTACAATACCTTAACAAATTATACGCCTAAACCTTCCTCATGAATCACTCTGTCTAATGGTGAAATTCGCATGAAAATCTGTTCCGTAGTTTTTGAGTTTATCGCGAGTACACAGACGCAGCGGGGGACCTTGTTTTATTATAAGTAGTGAAGCGAAATTGTGCCTAAGAAATATCTTTTAAAACAAGTCGTACTAAAAGACAATATCTCTCTGCCTACCTACCGAAAAATCAGTAAAATTACTTTCCATTTTAAAGTTAGATTGAACCTTATCACGGTAATATTTGTTCCCATAATATTATTCATTGGTAATTCACAATTTCGTAGTTGAGATGAAAAAGTTTTCGAATTCAGATAGCCTTATAAAAAATTACGATTATCTACGAAATTTCGAAAAGGACATGTTTCCGAGTTTTATGTTAGGGTTGTCGATATTAGATTGTGCAGTGGCTTCGCTCGCAAAAATGTAGATTATGTCAATTTTCTATCATTTAAACAGTACTTTTTCTGGACGCAAGGCATCCTATGTCTTTTTTGTTCGACTGACAACGTGTATCCGAAATTTCATGATGATCGGTTGAGTAGTTAAGGCGTGTAAGCATAACAATCAAACTCACATTCGCATTACATATTATGAATAACATTCGCGTAAACAGAAGACAATATTAAGTATTTAAATGATTAAAAATATTGAGATTTATGTTGACACTTTTCCTGACGTTTCGGTTGGTTTTCAGCAGCCATGTTCACTGGGAGAATAGACTATTCTAACTTCTTAAAATAATTTAATTCAGCGTCGATTTTCACACATCGAATTCATTTGAGTGCGAATCGAAACAGACTGGAACAAAAATTCTTTTGTTCCTTTTTAAATACTCGCGCACAAAATTGCTAGTTTTAAATATAAAAATTACATAATGTACAGGATAAATTCATTATGTACATCAAATCGACACAACACTTGAAGAAATATTATTTTTAAAGAGTGACGTTTCGCACGACCCCGACCTCCTAAAACTAAAGTTATGGTTGGTTTTTATTGTGGTATTGGTACCAGCCCTAACAATATCCTAATAACAAACTAAGTCGTACCAGTATATTTAGACTTTCCCTGCCCCGCCCCACAAACCACGATAGGAATAAATAGGAACAATATTAGATTAAACGAGAGATCTATATAAAATGGCTGCCGATCAGTGACAGCCGATTGAATATCCCAAGTATCGTTGGTTTTAGAGATCCGTATATATTAGTAACACTAGCAATCCGCTCCGGTTTTGCACGGGTAGTATAGAGGCGCTCATAGCCAGTTGCACTCAATGATCGATAAAAGATTAGCGAAGTTAAGCAATGTTGGGTGCGGTCAGTCTATAGATGGGTGACGATTTAGTGGTATTTCATCTGAGCATTTCCGTGCTTCGGAGGGCACGTAAAAAGTCAAAAAAAATTGTCAGCAGTCGTTAAGCCATGTCAGAGGCCTGCGGGCGGCTTGAACAACTCTTGACAACAGGTTGGCCACTAACCACACGAAAAGAAGGAGACGAAGAAGAACGCGGGTAGTACAAAACCTTAATAAGTTATACACCTAAACCTTCCACTTGAATCACTCTGTCTATTGGTAAAAACCGCATGAAAATCCGTTCAGTAGTTTTTGATTTTATCGCGTACAGACAGACGGGGCGGGTGACTTTGTTTTATAATAGTAGTGATTATGTACTGGTTTTTTTCCGCGGCTTCGCTCGCATTAATGTAAGTTAGGTTAATAACAGTCCCTTTTTCTGGATGAAAGTTACCATATGTCCTATGCTGTATCCCTGACAAGGTGTTTGCGAAATTTCATGATGATCGGTCGAGTAGTTAAGGCGTAGAAACATTACAAACAAACAAACTCACTTTCGCAATCATAATATTAGTTAGGATGTTAGTAGCGGCGATAGCGAAGTGGGAGGCAGTTGGACTGCCGCACAGAGGTCTTAAGTTCGATGTCGAGTCGCGCATCTCTGTCTTTTCGAAGTTATGCGTATTAAATAGTTATTTTCACTCGTTTTAACGATAATGGAAAACATCGTGAGGAAACGTGCATGTCTGAGAGTTATACATAATATTCTCGAAGATTTGCCAGCGTGGTGGACTACGGCCTAACCTTTATTACAACGAAAAGAGGCCCGTGCCCAGCAGTGGGACAGTTTAATACAGGGGTGATATTGTTATTATTACTAGCGGTCTCCCACTGGTCAAAATTCGACCATAATTTATTTAAATTTTAAGTTTGATCGTCGGGCCTTCGGCGCTTTCACTCACCAAACGAAATACAACAGTAGGAAAACTGCTATTTTACGTCGATATTCTGTGTGAGGGTAGTCCTTCCCTGGTCGAGCAGACCCATTCATGCTAAAATCAGCGAGGCTCTACTACTTAAAAACTCGATTCAGAAGTTAAGGCGTGAAAGCGTAACAAACAAACAAACTCACATTCACATTTATAATATTAGTTATGATTTTCGAAACCTAAAAAGTTACCAAAAAAATACTCTACAGAACCCTGCACTTCTAAAACAGACCTACCTTCACCGATATCGTACCAAATTCAAAATTTTCAACGAGTCACGATGTCGGCGTTGTTCTCTGATTAATACCTTTTTTCTCTTTCTTTTTTTTCTTTCTCATTTTTACTTTTTTCTACGCGATTGCTTGTATTATGTGATATTTTTGAATCTCGTTTTGAGTTTAATATTTTTGTATTGTGCTTTTATAAGAGTTGAAGAATTGTTAGAATGTGTTAATCAAATATATCGTTTGTTAGGGGGTAGGCAGAGGGCATGGGTGTGTAGTGGTAATTTTGTATCTAGTAAAGTACTGAGTATTGCAGGTTCGATTCTGTCTTAGTATATAAATTATGTGGTCTATTGTAGACTGGGTTTTCTTTGTCCTTTATTTCAAAGATATCTTATAGTTATCTCGTAATACAAAGATCGTCAAAAGAAAGTAAAAAGCGGTTCACAAACAGAAGAAATCGTTACTGCAACAGTTTTGTGCTCGCCTTGTCTTATATATAAAATTCTCGTGTCACAATGTTAGTTACCATACTCTTCCGAAACGGCTTGACCGATTTTTATGAAATTTTATATGCATATTTAATAGGTCTAAGAATCGGCTACTATCTATTTTTCATACCCTTTAGTGATAAGGGTTATCCAACACTAAATTTTTTTTAAATCTTTTGGTTAAAACAACGTTTTCCTGGTCAGCTAGTTATATATAGGCTAGTTATTCCTCAGGAACAGTAATTTCTCTGGTTAAACGGTACTCCAAGTCTTTTTTTGTACCCGTGACGTGTACGAGAAATTTCATGATGATCGGTCGAGCAGTTACGGCGTGAATGCGTAACAAACATATTTGCATTTATAATATTAGTTAGAATAACAAAGGTAAACGACATAAATATACCAGTAATAGCTCAGTAGGCAAAGCAACGACACGGTTGCTCAACGTCGTAGGTTCAGGTCCTGTTTCATGCTTTGTTTTTATTCATCATAATTTGCATTCTACTAATCCTTATATTTGAAATTAAACATTGTTACGTAATATTAGAGCTTGTATCGACAATTAAATGAAAAAAAAAATCATGTTTTAGATAATTTTGAACATATTAAATGTTTAAATAATTAAAGTTTTTAAATTTACACTATCCCTGACGTTTCGGTTGCTTTTCAGCAGCCATGTTCACGGGGAGACTAAGATGGTGGTTGGTGATGTGGTGAACAGGACGAGTCCATATCACACCTACTGTGTGAATGTGATGCGTTGGCCGGACTAAGGATGGGTCTGATGGGATTGGCATATCCAAACCCTGAAGACTTCAGGCTTCTCCCTCTGAAGTGTACGCTACGACTGATGCAGTACATTCATAGGGAGATAGCTCAGGGATAAACCTCGGGGCCGACACAAAAGATCCCACTAGGTCGAAGTGTCGCCGGTCTCTGACTGGCCTCCGAATCAAGATCAAGATCAAGATGGTGGTTGTCTCAGTGCCTTCAAATGTAGTTATAACAAAGTACTTGAACCTAATTTAAATATTGATGTTCCTATATACACAGAATGAGCTCAATCTTCAATATCAATATTGAAGATTATAAATAAATAATAATAATATAGCTTTCTAACGCAGAAAGAATGTTTCAAAATCGGTTAGGTTAGTTTTGAGTTCAATTCTTACAAACTGGCGGCCTCGATAGCGTATTGGTTAGTGTGATCGACTGCCACGCCTGAGGTCGCGGTTTCGATTCTCGCACAAGTCAAACATTTGTGTGCAAGGACATGAATGTTTGTATTGATCTGGGTGTTTCTATGTAAAATATGTATGAATATACAAAAAAAAAAATATGCTTGATATGCGATTATAAGGGTAAAGTTATAGACAACAAAACCTTACTAACGATCAAACTTAAAATTTAAATCAATTATGGTCGAATTTCGATCACTTGGCGACCGCTAGTTAGTATAGATAGGCAAAACATAGGGACATGACATTGTTGTACATAGATTAAATCTTATTTTTTTTTGCTCTACTGTCATAAACTGAAAAATATGTTTGTATGGCTTTAAAGCTGCTTTCTTAATGACAAACAATCAAACATACAGTTATAATATAAGTTACGATAGGCAAAACCGAATATGGTACTAGCATACATAGATTAAATCTTAATTCTTTTGCTCTACCGACTCAGAAATATACTTTTCTATGGAATTGACACTGCTTTCTCAATTCATAGTCCCGGCCAGCTGCCAGGAATGAAGTTATCACTATGCCCTATTCTTAAGTACTCTGTAAATGTATCGTTATATACAATACATATGCTTCTATTGTGTATATATGATTAATGATAACGTCATACGTCTCAATCCCCTAGGGGTTTAATCATTAATTATGATTTTGTATAATACTGTGCGTGCGTGTGTGTCAAACTTGTGTGAGACGTGGTTGTCAAAGGTTTGAGGGTTTTAAAAGTAATAATGGTCCGGATGGAGAGTGACTGTTTCGTGATTGTGGCTGCTGAAAAGCAACTGAAATGTCGGGATTAGTGTTAATTTAATTGTTTAAAGAGGATCTGAATGTAGGGTTTTATATTGTCGTATGTTTACGTGACTGTTTTAATACGTATTTTGAAACTATACTACTATTACTGTTTAACTTTACCTACTACATCGATTATAACTATTTAGATTTAAGTTTATATCTATATATTAATACGTGAAGTAAAAACTTTGTACCGCTTTTTACGAAAATTGCGTGGATGGAGGAGTACGAAATTTGCCACAGCTAAAGTTTATATGGAGAAAGAGTGGTGAATCCTAATATTTTTATAAAATATGCATTAGAAATACATTAAATTAATGAAAAAACACTACACGCACCACAACACATACACAACCATGCATTTGACACAAGCAGTCGAATCGCGTTCGTAATATTTCGGCATTGTTCGGCTCATGTCGTAGAATTCTTCGTAACTATAGTTACATATGTATGTGGAGTAGGTGACTAAATGAAATGTGATTATAAGGGTATAGTTATAGACAATAAAACCTTAATAAAGATTAAACTTAAAATTTAAATCAATTTTGGTCGAATTACGACTACTTGGCGGCCGCTAGTAATTTTAAATCCGCGAGCATGTCACGGATTTAAAATTATGTAACAAAATAAACAACGCCATAAAATCTCTATAAAGTAGGTTAATTTCAAAGTAGCGTTATTTTAAATAAGCCGCCTATAAATTATATTAAATAAATTTATTATTTTAATTTGAATAATTAATTATAAACTTTGTATCACTGTTTGATCATGTGGTTTTTGCGCACATGGAGGATTGTGAGATATTTAAATTTTACAGCAGAGCGTCAGTCTCCCCGCGACCATGGCTGCTGTAAAGCAACTGAAACGTCGGGGAAATGTGTAAACTTAAATATAAATAGTATTAATTAATTAAATAGATTAAAGTTGTAGTAAAGTTCAATAATAGTGGTATAGTGTTTTAAAATAAACAACGCGAGAAAATCCGTATAAAGGAGTTTAATTTCTATCCCACTGCTGGGCCCGTGCCCATGCCTCTTTTCAGTGTGAGAAGGGTAAGGCCATAGTACACCACGGTGACCGAGGAGTTGGCAGACTTTACATATCTTCAAAAACATTAGATAATTATTATTATAATATATATTATAAAAATATTAGAACGAGCGATAATTAACTATTTAATACGCATATAACTTCGAAAAGATAAAGATGCACGTCTTAGTATCGAACTTGAGATCTCCGCGTGGCAGTCTAAAGTTCTCCCACTAGGCTATCGCTGGTATTTATGTATGTATATGTAAATATTGTACAAAATGGCAGGTCCGATAAAAATGCTTGTACACGATGATAGCACAGTTCATGACGGTGGTACTATTTTATGTTTAGTCACCTAAATATTGTAAGGACACTGAACTTGGAACGTCTGTAGTGAAGGTAAGAGTTTGAAGTAACTTTTATGTACTTATATACATACATAAATAAATAAAATCGATGTGTTTGTTTGTAATCTCAAAATAACAGCTTTTTACTAAATTTATATGAAAGTATTAGCTGTCCCGACGCTGCCCGAAAGAAGTTGTACAGCAGAAATGAAAAAAAAAAATCTCGAATTCAGCTTAACAAACAAAAAAATTTTCAGAATCGGTCCAACCGTTTCGGAGGCGTTTAATTACAAACACACGCACAGAAGAATTATATATATATATAAAGATATAGGTACGGTAATTATATCAAAATAACAATTTAAAGAATTTGTCTGTTTGTTCCGGCTAATCTCTGAAACGGCTGGAGCGATTTTGACGGGACTTTCACTGGCGGATAGGTGATGTTATAAGGAGTATCTTTTATTTTAGCAAATTAGGCTGTTTCGGAAAAGAAATCTTTTGTGGTCATTTTATGCGCGGGTGAAGGTCGCGGGTATCAGCTAGTCACCACATATTATAAAACAAAGTCCCTCGCCGCGTCTGTTTGCGACAAACTCAAAAAGTACTGAACGGATTTTCATGCGGTTCCCACCAATTGACGGTGATTCATGAGGAAGGGTTAGGTGTATGATTTGTTAAGGTTTTGTACAGGCCGTGCGAAGCCGGGGCGGGTTACTACTAAAATAATAAAGAGAATAACGCACTGGTATTGCCCTCTACTGCATTTAAGGCTTCTATGCCTATGGCGGCTGTTCAGAAGCCTATCGAGTGAGTCGGCGAGTCACCGTCTGCCGTACCAACTTTGTACTGAGACAGTATATCGCAGACGCCGTTTTTTATTTGTCGGCCTCGATGGCGTAGTGGTTAGTGTAACCGACTGCCACGCCTGAGGTCGAGGGTTCGATTCCCGCACAAGTCAAACATTTGTGTGCATGAGCACGTATGTTTGTCTTGGTATATATAGGTATCTCCAAAAATAATATATATGTATGTTTATCCATTGTCTAGTACCCATAGTACAAGCTCTGCTTAGTTTGGGCTAGATGGTGTTGTGTGTATGTGGTAGAATATTATTATATTATTATTATTTATAGTTCGCATTATACCAAACCATTAAACACTCATACCCATAGACCAGAATGATTAGATTCCATATGTAGCAATAGTCTCCTACGCCTGCCGCGGCTAGTGTCGTAAGTGTCCTCAATCTAAATTAAAATTCTCCAAGGGCCTCTACATGTTAGACCCATATCCCCGTGTAAGCCTTACAAGGGGCCGGGTTTTTTTCTAAGGTTCTTGGAAAATACTTGTGGTAGAGAAACAAATAATAATTAGGTATACATCAGCTTGCTTTAAAGTACGATCTCTGGACTTAAAAGTATCTTATACCTAACCGTTCCCGTGAATAATCATGCCATTTTGGACTGGGATCGGTTTATCATTACTGATAGGATTGTTGTAGACAATAGACCTGGCATAGTGGTGATGAACCGATTAGAGCGTCGTGCAATGATCATAGATATTCTTATCTTATCTTGTGCCAGTCAGTGCAGACCGGCGACACTTCGACCCAGTGGGATCTTTTGTGTCGATTTCCCCAATAACGACTGCCATTGATGTTCATGGCAGTCTGGCTTAACGTGCTCTCCGAGGCTTGGAGCAGGCGATAATTGCCAATCAATACGCACATAATTTCGAAAAGTCATATAACTTCCGAAAGTCAGAGGTGCGCGACGTGGGTTCGAACCCGCGACCCTCTGCATTGCAGTCTGTTGGTCTCCCCACTGAGCTATCGCTGCTCATCATAGATATTACTATTTCTCCGTGTAAGCCAACCAAAGGGCCAAGTCATTTTTGTATTGTTTTATGTTAGAAAAAAACCTGTGATAAGAGAAAAGTAATAATAATGTCTGCTATATCGAATTTCTGGTCATCAAGTATTACAATTATAATCCACAATAGTGTGCAAAAGACAAGTGCGCTCTCTATTCTCTCACTCTTATCATCCGATGGGACGGTAATCCGTTACGACAGGAGAAAGCCCAGACGCAGGAAACTGTGCTTTGGAAACCAACAACCGTTGGCTTTAGCCAACGGTTTTACGTTGTCGGATAAAACTGCCAGCTTCTTAACTAAAGGCTGTTAAATATTTATAGTAAATATCCTATAACTTTTAGTTGGCCTGATCCTTTATATGAATCCGAGACCTCATGCACACCAGTCGCATTTTGTACCACTGTGCCATGGAGGCATTTCAATTGAATACGCATACCTCTGCCGAACGATCAAGGCATGGAATTCTCTGCCAAGGCACGTGTTTCCTTCTTCCTTCAATCCTGGGTCCTTTAAGCCGGGCCGCGAAAAAGCACCTTCTCAGGCCGCAAAGTAGAGACCTCAACATCGCCTCGGCTGCTATAAGGAAGGTGTGGTGGCCACTGCTCTTAGACCACACGACTGCTTACCTTCAGGCGGAGTGTGGTCATTTTGACGAGCAAAATAAAAAAAATAAAAATATATAATTTCGAAAAGCCACATAGGCATATGTGTCTGAATGGAACTCGAGACCTCTGCGTGGCAGTCCATCCGTTTACATACTAGGCTATAGCAGTATATTACCGACTAATTTCAGCTCGTGGCTTCGCCCGCATAAACCCTATAAGTAACCTATATGTTAATCTAGGAGATGGACGGTCGATCGGTTAAATTACATCCGAATCTGTTAAACAATTTACACGTAATTGACTTACAAATACTCAAACATTTTTACAAAATTTCACATTTATCTGAATACAATAACTATAAAAGCAGCGATACCCTAGTAGGAGACCGTTGGAGTGCCAAGTAGGTCTCGAGTTCGAACCCAAGACGCACATCTCTGACTTTTCGAAGTTAGGTATGTGCGTGTTAAATAGTTAATTATCGCTCGCTTTAACGGTGAAGGAAAACATTCCAATCAAATCAAATCATTTATTTGCAAAATATGGGTTAAGCGGATCTTTAATTAATACAGGTTATCACCATACTCAGCTTTTAAGCATGCAAAATTTCATTTATAACATTATAAAGTATTTAATTTTAAACAAGTTAAGTGCGTATGAAATAGTTAATTATCGCTCGCTTTAACGATGAAGAAACACATCGTGGGAAAACCTGTCTATGAGTTCTCCACAACGTTCTCGAAGGTATGCGAAGTCTGCCTACCCGCACAGGCCCAGCGTGGTGGACTATAGCCTAACTCTTCCCACACAGAGAAGAGGCCTTTCCCAGCAGTGGGACAGTTTAACACAGAGCTGATATTATTATCACATTTATTTAGTAGGTAGTCAAAATACTACACATTTTCAACGCACCACAAACGTAAAATTCTATAACACCTACCGCACATAACCAACAAAAACCTATTGTTTTTACCTAAACAATACTTACAAGCGAAATTCAAACTTATCTCTTCACGCTAAAGTTGAAATTTTTCTACCAAACACATCCAAACATACGTCCTTTTTGTAGTAACAGTGGATTTATTGATTAGCAGCGCGTCGACCAATCAGAGGGCTTAGTTTAACAAGATGGCCGGTAGGGTAGCTCGCCCTTACGGAATATTACACATCTAATTTATTAGTCTTTGTTGGGCGCCGACATTAATCTTTTTCTTGCTTTTATTAATGGTGTACGTTTTATTTTAATGAAAATGGTCGACGCCATCTTGTGGCGAGGTATTCGTATTGATTTTTGGTTTTTGTGGTCTATGCCTATATGCCTCAAGGGTAGGAAGAGGTGGTAGACACGTTTGACCAGGTATGGTCATATACATTAAATTATCATAATCATTCAGTCACTTACAGCATGACCATATTAAACACGTCAAAAATAAAAACCATGTTTTGTCGGAGGGAGCATGCAAAATAATATAATACCTACTTTTGCCAGCGGCTTTGGTTGCGTAAAAGTATCTTAGGTGATGTTAGTAAGAGTAATTTTTAAAATAAATTATGGCTTACTTTGCTCGGTGATAATATAGCTTTCTAATAGTGAAAGAATTGTTTAATTCGGTTCAGTAGTTTTTGAGTTAAATCGTTACAAACTATCAATTATTTCTTCTTTATAATATTAGTATAGATACGAGGGTTGATTGAAAAGTTCGCGGCCACAACAAGAAAACAAAATAAATTACATACAAAAACATTTTTATTTCTCAACATAATCTCCGTCTAACTCAATGCATTTCTTCCATCTGTATTGCAAAGCTTCTATACCGGTTTTAATAAATGATTATTGAAGGTCTGCAAAATACTAGTTCACTGCGGCTTCAACCACTTTATTTGACGAAAATTTCTGACCACCAAGGTGTTTTTTTAAGTTAGGAAACAGATGAAAGTCGGAAGGTGTCAAATCAGGCGAATAAGCCGGATGGGGCAGCAGTTCAAAACCACAATCACGAATTTTAACCAAACTTTCGACAGACGTGTGAACGCGTGCGTTATCCCGGTGAAACAACACTTCCTTTCTCAGTAATACTGAGCGTTTTTCTTTAATTTCGTCACGCAAACGACGCAATAGACTGCAATAGTATACTGAGTTTATTGCTTGGCCTTTTGAAAGATAGTCCACCATATTGACGCCACGGGCATCCCAAAAAACTGATCCCTTCACCTCGCCAGCAGATAAAATTGCCTTTGCTTTCCTTGGGGTCGGTTCATCAGATTTTAGCTACACGAGACCAAGTGTGCACTTGGTCTCGCTAAGCACGTTATAACTTACAAACCACAAACACTTCGGCAGCAAAAAATTATACGGTGACAGCCAAAGAATGTATAGACCTAATGTGGGTATATTGTAAAAATAAAATACACGTTTGTATGTCAGGCCGCGAACTTTTCGATCCATCCTCGTAATATCAGACCTGTTTATTAATCCCACTGTTAGGAATGGGCCTTTTCTCAATATGAGAAAAGTAATCATCATGCTGGCCCAGTGCAGTTAAACTTTAGAGGTCTTCGAGAAAATCGTGTAGAACTCTCAAACAATATCGCAATGTGACATTATTTAAGATCTTGACATACTTCGTTTTCTTTTTTTTTAACTTTTTTCATTCAAACTCTTTAAATACATAAAAAAAAGCAAAAATTATAATTTTCAACTTAACTAATATTAACAAACCTAACCACTTATAAATAAAACATGAAAAGTAACAAAATATGGGACTATAAATTTAATATGATTATTTAATGTTTATTCGTAAGTTATTTAATAAGTGCTGACATGCTTCTGTCTAATAATGTTTAAAATTTACTTTATAATGTTATAAATGAAATTTTGCATGCTTAAAAGCTGAGTATGGTGATACCCTGTATTAATTAAAGATCCGCTTAACCCATATTTCGCAAATAAATGATTTGATTTGATTTGAATGTTTTCCTTAACCGTTAAAGCGAGCGATAATTAACTATATTTAATACGCACATAACTTCAAATAGTCAGAGGTGCCTGCGTTGGCATCGATCTCGAGACCTCTACAGGCAGTCCAACGGTCAAAGTCAATGATATAATCCTACTTAACTGACAAAAAATTACGTGGGCTTTACAAAAATATGCGCACTATGGTTTAATCTTTACTTATATTATAAATGCGAATGTGATTTTGTTTCTTTGTTACGCTTCTACACCTTAACTACTCGACCGATCATCATGAAATTTCGCATACACGTTGTCAGGGGCACAGAAAAGGACATAGCCTACCTTTCATCTAGAAAAAAAGTACCTATTGTTACTAAACTAAAAAGAACAGCGATAGCTCAGTGGGGAGACCAACAGACTGCAATGCAGAGGGTCTCGGGTTCGAACCCACGTCGCGCACGACTTTCGGAAGTTATTTGACTTTTCGAAATGATGTGCGTATTGATTGACAATTATCGCCTGCTCCGTGCCTCGGAGAGCACGTTGAGCCGTCGGTCTCGGCTGCCATGAACATCTATGGCAGTCGTTATTGGAGAAGTCGACACAAAAGATCCCACTGGGTCGAAGTTTCGCCGTCTGTACTGACTGACACCCATATAAGATAAGATAAGATACTACTAACCTAAAATATAGTAATATACACTTTAAAATCCCAAGTTCTAAACACACATTTATTTTATAAAAGTAAGCAGGCAAGCAATTCGTTACACTCTTCAGCAATATTAAAATGTCTACCTCAACTAAAATGTCTGACCACAACTTACAAAAAGCAATAATATCTTTAAATTTACAACTTTTAACATAATAATAGATACCATTAACACTTTGGTTCAAAGACAATAGGTAAAGAAAAAAGGGTTGACGTTTTTGTGGTCAACTAATAGAATTTCAGTAGCGCATAGACAAAAAATTTGTTGGCGAACCTTTTAAGATTATTATTTGCCAGAAATTTGTCAAATTTATAGTCAGAAAAAATTTGACGGTTTGATGACAGTGTCTTGATATAAGCGTATTTACGCTTGTGATGACTAAATACCTATGGGATAATAGATTTTAAAAAAAAGTCTATCTAGCTTAGGTTAGATTTAACAGTATTTTTCCTGGATAAAAGGTACCCTATGTTATTTTCTGTATCCCTGACAACGTGTATGCGAAATTTTACGATGAAAGATCGAGTAGGTATTTAATTATACGTTTGTAAAGTCTTCCGAAACCACAAATTATTGATCAAATATCATGTGGTATCGAAACTACATTACATCCCGGTACGACGGCGTCAGAGGCAAGGGTAACATTAGCCCGCTGTACCATACACCATACACTTATCAGCCCTGTATTAAACTGTTCCACTGCTGGGCACGGACCTTTTCTCAGTGTGAGAAGGCTTAGGCCATAGTTCAACACGCTGGCCCAGTGCTGGTTGGCAGACTTCACATATCTTTGAGAACATCATGCAGAACTCTCAGACATGTAGCTTTCCTCACGATGTTTTCCTTCGCTGTTAAAGCAAGCGATAATTAACTATTTAATACGTAGAGTCGAAAATTCAGAGATGCTCGTCTATTTGCCATTTAATTTGCACATAACTTCGAAAAGTCGTTGCGCCTTAGGATCGAACTTGAGACCTCTGTGTGGCAGTCCAACGGTCTCTCATTAGGCTATTGCTTCTGTCCAAAATCTCGACTCTTATACACACGATAGAGCCTTAAAAATTAAAAAGTAATATCATTAGTCTTGCCGGAAGTCGACTAGATGAGTCACGGTGACGATTGCAAGATGGCGTCGAGTCATTATATATCAGCTATTTTACACAATTTCTCTAACACACGTAAGCTTCGAGCTTCGAATGATCGTCTACTACAAGTTTGGATAAGTACGAGATATATATTATCAGTCTCTGATTTAGATTAGATTTGGTTAGATTAAAAATCAACTGCCGCACTAGCTATCTGTATCATTCAGCAAGCTTGGATCTTGGGGTGATTGGCAACTACAGGTTTGGATTAGTACGCTGTAAATGTCGGTCTTCGCTGGCTTAGTGGACTATCGCTACGCCGCGCATAACTGTAGCATGCTTGAGGGTTCGAACTCCGGTTCGAGCCAACTTATGTTGGGATTTTCTGTTGGAGATCTTGGCACCATTTCACATGAGAATATGGTGTGGAGGGCTTTGCTGGTAGACTACACGACTGCTTACCATCAAGCAGAGTGTAGGCATTTTGACTAGCAATCATAAAAATTCAATTATGAACCCGGAGTTGGAAAGTTAGCGGTGTTACCCAGTGCCACATTAAGCCGTTGGTCCTGCGCCTGATCTCTTTTTTGAGAGAGAGGGATCAGAGAGTACACTTGTGTTTGCGAGCACATTGCGCACTATAATATCTCCTGCGCAGATGGCCAGTCTTCTTTAAGAGTGGCCGCGTGACCGAAATTCGATCTGGAGGACATCATTAATATATTTTATTCGCAGGCTTCAAAATAGGAAGACGTTCTCAATTCGACTGTATGTTTTTTTATATATTTGTTATGCGATTACTCCGTGATTGTGAATTAATTTTAATAATATATTATGTGTCTTATGTCATACTTCCCATATAATAATAATTATAATATAATAATAATATCAGCCCTGTATTAAACTGCCCCACTGCTGGGCACGGGCCTCTTCTCATTGTGAGAAGGGTTAGGCCATAGTCCTCCACGCTGGCCTAGTGCGGGTTGGCAGACTTCACATATCTTCGAGAACATTATGAAGAACTCTCAGACATGCAGGTTTCCTCACGATGTCTTCTTTCACCGTTAAAGCAAGCGATAATTAACTATTTAATACGCATATAACTTCGAAAAGTCAGAGATGCGCGCCTTGGGTTCGAACTCGAGACCTCTGCGCGGCAGTCAAATGGTTTCCCACTAGGCTACCGCTGCTGTTTATTATGCATCCTACACCTATATATAATCAAAATTGAAAGTATCTAAATAAGCAAAATATATATAGATACATAAATGTCGTTTTGTTTTTCTGGCGTGGTTCAGCAAAAATCTGCATTTTAACATTTTAGTTAGTTTTTGTGTGCAGTCTTAAAGTCGGTTTTTGATTTCTAATAATTTACCGTGTTTTTTGCTTCGCTTGTTGTTAAACAGTAATGTTTGCCTATGTAGTGGTTACAAACACTTTCACCATCCCGTCATCGTGACAGTATGCCGCTGGCGCCAGTCATGACCACTCAGCACTTTGACGGCTAACGGCAGCCATTGTGGCTCTCGACTCACTACGATACACATTTTTATCTCTTTGCTATTCAACTAGTCTGATGAACCTCGTCGTTGCACGTCTGTGAAGTCCCAAGTTCGATCCCGTTTGTTAGTTTGCTGAAACCACCCGAACACTTATTGTTTTCTACGAATCATGATGATTGCTTCGTTGTTCAAGTGGTATATATCAGTGAGCACGATTTACCTTATTAAAATGCTGGTATTAGAATCCTAACTAACATTATAAATGGGAATATGAGTTTGTTTGTTTGTTAAGCTTTCACGCCTTAAGTACTGGACCGATCGTCATGAAATTTCGCATACACGTTGTCAGTGAAACAGAAAAGGACATAGGGTACTTTTCATCCGGAAAAAAACTACCGTTACTGATCTTACCTAAACTAAACCTAACATACATTTACGAGAGAGAAGCCACGCTACAATCTAATACAAGCATGCCTTCAGACGTATTATAATATTTTTTTGGAAATTGAACTCACCCACGTTGCTGGTTTTTGTTTACATACCTTCTTCTTCTTTTCGTGTGGTTAGTAGCCAACCTGTTGTCAAGAGTTGTTCAAGCCCGTAGGCCTCTAACATGGCTTAACGACTGCTATCAATTTGGCAACAACCGGGATCGACGTTTTACGTGCCCTCCTTAGCACGGAGACGCTCAGATGAAATACCACTAAGCGGTCACCCATCTATAGACTGACCGCACCCAACGTTGCTTAACCTCGCTAATCGTTTACCAATCAGTGAGTGTAACTGGCTATGAGTATACATACCTATATCGAACACGCGTCGTGGACTATGGCCTAGACCTTCTCATAATAACAAGACGGTTGACCAGTTTATAGTTTATATACTAGGCCGATATTATAATGTTATACTAGCTTTTGCTCGCGGCTTTGCTCGATCAGGAACAGTACTTTGTCTGGATGAAAGGTCTTTATATGTCTTTTTCTGAATCCCTGACAACGTGTATGCGAAATTTCGCGATGATCGGTCGAGTAGTTAAGGCGTGAAAGCGTTACAAACAAACTCATATACGTATATATTTTTTCAAAAATAAAACTCCCACTCTAACAATATCTCCTGTGTTACGGGAAACTTTACAAAAATTCAAACAACGGACACAAAGAACATCCAGACTCGGCACAACCATTTGTGGATCACACAAAGTTTTGTCCCGCGTGGGATTCGAACCCACAACACTCACCGCAGTGGCAGTGACGAGGCGATCACTTAAACCACTACGCCATTCGTGCAGTCGTCTTACCCTTAGCTTATATACTAGCATGAAGTTTTAGTATATTACAACACACGGGAACCGAATCGCGGTGAACCGGTAACTCATTTCTTGTCTGAGTGTTAGATCGTTCGTTAATTAGTTTTTTATACGGTTCATGTGTGTTACTCGCGTTCTGCACGGTAGATTCGATGCCGGTTTAGTTAAATATGATTATTTAATCTATACTAATATCAGCTGACCTGGCAAACGTTGTTCTGCCTTATAAATTAATTCGATAGGTACTAAAGTGTACCTATCGAATGAATTTACTTATCGGATACGGTACCTATCTAATAGCTTGTCGGTATAAAATATACTTTACGACCTAATCTCATACCTAACAAGTATGTGTACATAAAAAGTTTCGTAAATATCGGTCTAGCTGTTTCGGAGGAGTGCGTCCACAAACATTTTATTATCGACTAGATGACCCACGCAACTTCGTCTGCTTCACATAAGAGAATTTGCCCCGTTTTTGCAACATTTTTCATTAATGCTCTACTTCTATTGGTCGTAGCATGATGTTAGCTTATAGCTTTCCTCGATATATGGGCTATCCAACACTGAAATAAACTTTCAATTCGGACCAGTAGTTCCTGAGATTTGCGCGTTCAAGCAAACAAGCAAACAAACTCTTTAGCTTTATATATTAGTATAGATTAATTATTGCTCGCTTTAAAAGAGTCTGCTCACTACCCCGTCTCATACCATGACCATGCTAGGAACATGTCGGGCAAAAAATATTCTTAGTAAGGAAATGTATAAGACTATGCCCACTAGACCGTTCCGTCGCCGACTAGCAGTTCCTATAGCAGGGCGTATCGTGTTGCTTTTCGTGTCTGACACGTTGCTAGCACGGTCATGGTATGAGACGGTGTAGCGGGCAGACTCCTTGAGATTGAAGGAAAACACTGCATATCTGAGAGTTCTCTATAATGTTCTCGAAGATATGTGAAGTCTGCCAACCCGCATTGGGCCAGCACGGTAGACTACCTATAGTTAATCCTTCTCACACTGAAAAGAAGAAGAGAAGAAGACCGTGTCCAGCTGTGAGGCAGTTTATTTATAAGGCTGATGTTATTATTATATTTTCATTACAATTACGATATGCGATTCAAATATAAAAAAAAGTTTAAAAACTATCACCCGACTACGTAAAAAAGGGGATCCAAAAGGGACGAATTTATAATTTATGTAGCCCATGTCACCCGGGTCATTATTACGAATCTATTGATACCTCATTCATTAAAATCGGTTCAGTAGTTTAGGCGCTACAGTAGAACATACAAACATACATACCCAGACTGCCAAAATCATTACCCTTGCTGTTGGCTTCGCCGTAGTCGGGTAAAAAGACAGACTAGAAAAAATATGTTTATATTTTTTGTCCTTTTCGTCATGTTTTGCAAAGGTACTTCTCAAAGTGGTTGGTCCTTTTCTTCTCTACAATGGGATTATGTCAATCATATGTTCAAGTGGTTGAAGATAACGTCACATCTTCAATAGGTCACAAAGTGCAGTAATTAAGATAGAATGCAGGTTTTTTTTTGTTGCGTTTTGGCGTCAGTTTTTGCGTTAAATATCTTGGAACTAAGAAGTGGTTATTAAATTTGTATTTGTATTTTATTGCCAGCCTCGATGGCGTAGTGGTTAGTGTAACCGACTGCCACGCCTGAGGTCGCGGGTTCGATTCCCGCACAAGTCAAACATTTGTGTGCATGAACATGGATGTTTGTCTTGGTCTGGGTGTTTCTATGTATAATATGTATGTATTTACAAAAATTAAGTATATATGTATGTTTATCCATTGTCTAGTACCCATAGTACAAGCTCTGCTTAGTTTGGGCTAGATGTTGTGTGTATACATGTGGTAGAATATTATTATTACTATTATTAAACTTTACTACTTTTTAATTTAAAACAATGTTTATTACTAGCTGACCCGCCAAGCTTCTGCCATATAAATTATTTTTAGCGGTATGAAATATACTTTACGACCTATTCTTATACCTACCATAAACCTATACATAAAAGATTCATAAGAATCGGTCGAGCCGTTTTGGAGGACCGCGAGAACAAACGTCTCGAGATTTTTATCTATATATTAATACGTGAAGCAAAAACTTTGTACCCTTTTTTACAAAAATTGCGCGGACGGAGGAGTATGAAATTTGGCACAGCTCAAGTTTGTATGGAGAAGGAGGGGCGAATCCTAATATTTATATAAAATATGCATTAGAAATACATTAAGTTAATGAAAAACACTACACGCAACAACCATGCATTTGACACACGCAGTCGAATCGCGTTCGTAGTATTTCGACATTGTTCGTCTGACGTCGTACAATTCTTTGTAACTATGGTTACCTATACCTTATTTATATATAATAAAGAAAAACAGAAAACAAAGTAGTAAGCTTAGGAATTTCGGTCGAATTTTGACCACTAGGCGTCCGCTAGCATTCATAGATTTTCATAGTTCAGTATATAGTATTTTAATTTCAACTTCATGGTAATTTATAATATAATAATAATATTCTACCAGTCTACCACATACACACAACACCATCTAGCCCAAACTAAGCAGAGCTTGCACTATGGGTACTAGACAATGGATAAACATACATATATACTTTTTTTTGTAAATACATACATATTATACATACAGAAACACCCAGACCAAGACAAACATCCATGTTCATACACATAAATGTTTGACTTGTGCGGGAATCGGACCCGCGACCTCAGGCGTGGCAGTCGGTTACACTAACCACTACGCCACCGAATTAGAAACCGAATAAAAAAAAATTATGTGATAATAGTGTTTTAAAATAAACAACGCAATACAATCTATATAAAGTAGATTAATTACAATTTAAAATTTAACTCAAAAACAACTAGAACGATTTTAACAATTCTTTATCCATTAGAAAACTGTATTATCACCGAGTAACATAGGCTATATTTTATTGAAATACAGTTATTTTACTAACATAATCTAACCTATTTTTACGCGGGCGAAGAAGCGGGCAAAATCTATATCGTTATAAGTATTGAATGCGACGTCCTTAATAAGAGTATTGTATAAAAAGACTCGGTTACTAACACCGAAGTGTCTGTGAGAATAAATTACATACCATAGAGCGTTGAACTCTTTTTTAATTGTTTCTTATTTTTGTTTATCGTGTAGGTATTGGCTAACTCAGTGTTGGGAGCAATGGTTTTTGGACGTCGAAAATTAGTGCCTTATACTATTTTATCTATACTTCTATTTTAATATTATAAATAAGAAAGATTTGTATTTTTGTTTGTCTATACGATAATATTATAAAGACTGCCTCCGTGGCGCAGCGGTAGTGTATGCGATTGCTGTGCATGAGGTCTCGGGTTCGAATCCCAGCTCGGGCCAACAAAAAGTTATTGGGTTTTCCTGTTAAGAAATCTCAATACGAGCCCGGAGTTAGGAAGTTGGCGGTGTTATACACCCCCGTGCCTCGGAAAGCACGTAAAGCCGTTGGTCCTGCGCCTGATCTCTCTCCAGTCGTGTCGGATTATCCGTACCATCGGATCATGAGAGTTAGGGAACAGAGAGTGCACTTGTGTTTGCGCACACGCTTGTGCACTATAATATCTCCTGCACCGATGGCCAGTCTCCGTTAAGAATGACCGCCGTGACCGACATTCGGTCAGGAGGACATTATTACTATTAGGTATTATAAAGAGAAAATATTAGATGTTTCGGTTGTTTGTTGGGCTTTAACTCAAAAACTATTAAACTGATTTTTAAAATTATTTCACCATTAGATAGCTATATTATCACCGAGTACCTACGCTATAATTTATTTTTAAAAGAAGTACCTTCTGTTACTAACATAACCCAACTTATTCTACATTTACGCGAGTGCAGCCGCGGGCAAAAGCTACTTAATCTTAAAAGGAGGAAAGATTTGTACTTATGTTTGTAACGAAAAAACTCAAAAGTGAATGATTTTAACCTATACTAATATTATAAAGCTGAAGAGTTTGTTTGTTTATTTGCTTGAACGCGGTAATCTCAGAAACCACTGGTTCGAATTGAAAAATTATTTTAATGTTGGACAGCCTGTTTATCGAGGAAGGTTATATATTACACTATTACTGAATCTTAACTAATATTTTAGCTATATAAAATTACTAGCTATGCCTGCGGTTTCACCCGCGTTTATTTTTACAGCACCGCCCCCGTGGGTCGTAGCGTGATGTTATATAGCCTATATATAGCCTTCCTCGATAAATAGACTATCTAACACTGAGAGAATTTTTCAATTCAAACCAGTAGTTCCTAAGATTAGCGCGTTCAACCGAACAAACAAACTCTTCAGCTTTATAATATTAGTATATGTGAAAGATTGTGATGATGTATGTATGTTGGTTACTCTTTCACGCAAAAACTACTGAACCGATTCCGATGAAACTTGGTATGTAGCTGGAGACCTGAATTAACACAGGCGCTTTTGCCTGATATTGCCACGGCATCGGGACTTACGCGGGTGAAACCACAGGGCGTAGATAGTATGAAATAATGTGATAGTTCTATGAAAAATTGCTTTCTTTTGAGACTATTGAAAAACATCTCAATTAATAAAAATTTTGGGTCTTAGTTGCTTGTAACATGTCGACTTCATCTTATATATAAAATTCTCGTGTCACAATGTTCGTTCCCGTACTCCTCCGAAACGGCTTGACCGATTCTCATGAAATTTTGTGAGCATATTGAGTAGGTCTGAGAATCGGCCAATATCTATTTTTTTTTTTTAATCTTTTGGTAAAAACATTTTTTTATGGCAAAACAACGTTTGCTGGGTCAGCTAGTTTCTATATATAATATAATTTATTCATCATGACTAATGCCTAGTCTTTCTCACACTGAGGCCCAGAGGCCCGTGCCCAGCAGTATATAATAAAAATACAATAATACGGATATGCCATTCCACCACGCTGGCCCAATGCCGGTTGGCAGACTTCACATATCTTCGAGAACATTATGTAAAGCTCTTAGACATAGCGAGCGATAACGCTGGGCAACAATCAAATATATAATTTCTGCGCCATTAATTTTGTTACTGGTTTTAATAAACACCTTCATTAGTCATACCCGAAATGTGTATACTTTGTATGGAATGACTCTGGTTCTTGAGATATTCAACGTAAAGAACGGTTACTTCAGGACATGAGAACAATGAAAGAGAGATACCAAGGCCGATGGGACAGCCATATTATGATGGCAGACTATTGCTTGAGTTCAATAAAGGATTTTTCTGAACATAAACAGAATAATAATAATAATATTCTACCACATACACACAACACCATCTAGCCCAAACTAAGCAGAGCTTGTACTATGGTTACTAGACAATGGATAAACATACACATATACTTTTATTTTTTGTAAATACATAAATTACATAGAAATACCCAGACCAAGACAAACATCCATGTTCATGCACACAAATGTTTGACTTGTGCGGGAGTCGAAACCGCGATCTCAGGCTTGGCAGTCGGTTACACTAACCACTACGCCATCGAGGAACTTACAGCATACTTTACAAAATAATTACAGAAAAAGATTTCTAAAAAAATTTAGGACTTTTTATTAATAGCGTATGTATTAAGATTTCTTGTCGTTATTATATAGCCGTTTCTAAAATATATATTTAATATGTAAAATTGTATTTTTATGTCGACCTTCTTTCAGTCATATAGTTATAAAGTCTTATCTCATAAACTAGAGCCAATTTAACAAATCTGATATTTTTCTCAGCATACTGAACTTACCTACAGAAAATTGACTTCAACTTACCATGGCGCAAAATGTCTGTGTTATTAACTATTTAAGTTTATATACAAGTCTGACATTATTTGTCGGCCTCTATGGCGTAGTGGTTAGTGTAACCGACTGCCACGCTTGAGGTCGCGGGTTCGATTCCCGCACAAGTCAAACATTTGTGTGCATGAACACGGATGTTTGTCTTGGTCTGGGTGTTTCTATGTATAATATGTATGTATTTACAAAAAAAAAAAAAGTATATATGTATGTTTATCCATTGTCTAGTACCCATAGTACAAGCTCTGCTTAGTTTGGGCTAGATGGTGTTGTGTCTATGTGATAGAATATTATTATTATTATTATTATTAATTCCTTTAAAAGAAGATTACAGATATTTCCATAAACCGGTGATACAGCTTACGATCAAGTGGTTTTGTCAGAAATAGCAGTAATAAAAAAAAACGTGTGTCCTAGGGTCCTTTAATATGAAAGTATCCAATACGAACGTAACATATCAACTTAAATAAATATATATGCCGAGTAAACCCGCGTTTCACGACAATTCTTCACCCCAAAATAAAACATACCTAAAAGATTACATATATTGTAACTAAATATCCTGCCAAGAAAAAAGCAAGCGAAATCGACAATCCAACCGCAACAACTAACATACACCCGTCCCTCTCTCTCATATGTTAATGCTATATGTTAAAAAGAGACGGGTGTATTTCATTTGATGCGGCTTGTAGCTCCGCCTACGGGCGCAATAGGCAGACCGGTTGGTCGAGACAATATGAAAAAAAAAGCTAGTTTGAGGCAAGGGACAAAAAGGCTTTACTGCCCCATTATTCGACTGAGGCTGCAAGGAGTGTGTCCTTTGCCTGATTTAAAAAGTGAAAATCATAGTGCATAAACTGCTAGGTCATGGACAATTGCAACTTTTTTTTAGTGTAGTGCAAAGAGGTATTGTTGTGTGTGTGCTATAAAACTATTAAAAGAAAATCCCAGGAATACTTTTCTAAGGTACGTTTTAGATATTAATAATTTACTAAATTGTTATAAATTGAGATATTTTTATGTAGGTTTATGTTTTTAATAAGATGGCGGCCTAGAGATTCGTTTCGTAGTGCTTTACTCCTCCCATTGTGAAAGAAAACTTATTGCCGTTAACTCTAGAATATATTATTAAAATCTAACTAGGTACTTAAAATGCGTTGTATCATAAAAACAGTATATATTGCTAATTAAAAAGTAAACGAGAAACTATTTATTACATTTGCTTACCGAAACTGCAACACCGATTTTGAAGGAACTTGTTTTAATACATAGCTTCAACCTTGCATACGGCCTAACCTTTCTCACACCGAGAAGAGGCCCTTGCCCAACAATGGGACAGTTTAATACAGGGCTGATATTATTATCTCATTTTAAGGTCTCCTTGATACAGGCTTGCTTATTAAGGAATGGAAAGGCAACTTAGGTTATTAAATTAAGCTCTCTGCAATATATATGTATGGGTACTGATGTATGTATTTTTAGTATTAATATGTATTTTGTGGCACAAGCAATATTATAAGTATTTATGTATTTTTTTATCCTGTTCCGCTTCTCTATTTTTTTGCAGTAAGTAATGAAACGTTTCTACTTATATTTTAGTTTACTTTATGGTAGAATCTTTACAAAATATTGAACCGAGACGCGGTTGAAGGCTACCTGTTTATTAAACCTCTGAAATCAACGTCTTGTATTCTTCTATATATACCGTTTTACATATTTTTTTTATTAACATTATGAGAAGGATTTTCATCGATGTTGTTGCTTTAGTGTCATTATTTAGATAGAAAACAGAGAAATACGTTTGTATAACGAAACGCTGCCTGTATTGTCGTTTAAAACATTTAATTATGACGATTTAACAGTGTGGTAAAATGATCAGGCGGCGAATGTATTTGTTTAATCGAACAAATATCAGAAAAATGATAGAACGCTTCATTTGTTCACGTATTCACGTTATTTGATATTCCAAATTTGGGGTAAGACCTGTCTATAACTGGTCCCGGAAGGTGCTCTCGGGCACTGGAAGGTACAGCGGCTCCCACTTTTATAACCTAATGGTTGGTGTAGGGGAACGCTATATCATAAACTGGACTAGTCGTAGAGAGAGAAGATGTCTTCCTTTAATCTTAAAGTCTTAGAATACCAGATATAATTAAAAATCTACTGTATTTAGCTACCGGTGTGCCGCTGCGACTCAAAAGGACAACTCCTGCACTATAAGTTAAATTATAATAATCATAATCATTTATTCAGGTTGCATAGGCCCATAGATATTATTAGGTATATCATTTTTAAGGTCTGATGATACAGGGTTGCTTATTGAGGAATGCAAAGGAAACGTCGGTTATGAAATTGAGCTCTCTGCAAAATGTATTTAGTAATTATTGGGTACATATTGGTACTAAAGTATATTTTAGTATTAATGTGTATTTCGTTGCCCAAGCACTATTTTTATTAATAAAACTTATTTACTGAATGTTCAAAACCAAGAGTATAATGGAGCTAATTCTGTAATTTAGATATTATAAAATTTATGTTAGTAAAATTTTACTTGGCACATTAAATACCACTCACCGAATTGTGATAGACACTCATAGCCAGTTGCACTCATTGATCGGTAAACGATTAGCGAGGTTGAGCAACGTTGTGTGCGGTCAGTCTATAGATGGGTGACCGCTTAGTGGTATTTCATCTGAGCGGCTCCGTACTTCGGAAGACACGTAAAATGTCGGTCCCGGTTGTTGCCAAATTGCCAGCAGTCGTTAAGCCATGTCAGAGGCCTACGGGTGGCTTGGACAACTCTTGACAACAGGTTGGCCTCTAACCACACGAAAAGAAAGAAAGACCGAATTGTGATCAATGTAATGTTTTTGACGATGTGCAGCCCTTGTTAACGGAGTGTAAAAATAATAATTTCGAAAGAGAGTTACTCATGAGACAGTACAATATAAATGTTTTAGATGAGCATCATGCAATGTGCTTTGTTTAAACCTGGATCGGAACTAGCATTGGCCATTTATAAAATGGTCGCAGCTGCTAATGAATGACTCCCTAAAATTTGGGTTATTTTGTAAAAGGTTACGATGGAATTGGTATTGTTTGGATAAAATTCCTAATATCAGTAAAGAATTTAAAAAATACCACTAAATACCTATCTGTGCGCTTGTGGTACTTGACGCAGAAGCGACCAGCAAGAATCCTTGTGTCGCTGGGATTAACAAACATTCAAACAACGGACACAAAGGACACCCAGACTTGGAACAACTGTTTGAGGATGACACAAATTTTTGTAATCGCAGTGGCGATAGGACACGCTACCCGTGCAATGCGTAGATAATCCTGGATCCGTAGGTCCTGATCTCTCTGGTCGTGTCGCTGACGTTCCATCGGATCAAGAGAGTGACAGAACAGAAAGTTCACTTGCTACGCACAAACTTATGCACTATAACATCTCCTGTGCAGAAGGCTAGTCTCCATTAAATTTGCCGTCGTGGTTGTAAGTCTATCTGGAGAACTCGGATCATAAGAGTTAGGAAACAGAGAGTGCACTTGTTACGCACAAACTTATGCACTATAACATCTCTTGTGCAAATGGCTAGCCTCCGTTAAATTGGTCGTCGTAATTGGAACTCAATCTGGAGGACCGAGTAATCCCGGGATGCTGAATTTTTCTTCCAAGAAATTCTTAATAGCAACCAGGAGTAAGGAAGTTGGTAGTGGAGAGGTGATCCCTGAAACTACTACGTCGTCCATGTAGTCATTCAGTACTATGGAGGGTGCTTCGAGGAATTGTTCGGACTTATCCCTGGCGTCTCTTTTTGCTATCGTTCTACGCGACAGCATTTTCATCCCCATCATTTAGATGGTTGGCAGTCCACAACCATGCGGTTTTCCAGAAATTTTCTGCCTCGCACAACAAAACTGTTAATTAACTGTCGCCTGCGGTATTTCCGGACCAATACGATCTTCAAACCTTCAAAAAAAGAGCGTACTCCTCTTTAAAAGGCAGACACTCCACTGGTCTTGCGGGTGTCTGGTGTTGCGGGTGTCTGGTCTTTCGGCTGGGCGGCGGTAATCGCTTACCATCAAGCGACCCGTCAGAGCGTTTGCCTCCGAACCCATAAAAAAAATGCGGTTAATACCGTCTGGGTATCTAAGCCCTGGTTTCTGTATCCGTAAAACAAGTAGCTTTGGCTACGGACCGTTAATTTTGTCATATTTTTCACAAGCTGTGCCTCGCGGTTTCACCCGCGTAAGTCCCGTTGCCGTGGGAATATCAGGACAAAAAGTAGCCTATGTGTTAATCCAGGTCTCCAGCTATCTACATACCATGTGTCATCGCAATCGATTCAATAGTTTTTGCGTGAAAGAGTAACAAACATCCATACATCCATCCTCACAAATTTTCTCATTTATAATATTAGTAGGACAGAATATGCAACGATAGTTTAGTTGGAGATTATTGGACTGCCGCTAAGAGGTTTGAAGTTCAATTCCAAGGCACCTCTGACTTCTTGAAGTTATGTGCGTATGAAATAGTTAATTATCGCTCGCTTTATCGGTAAAGGAAAACATCGTGAGGAAACCTGATGTTTGAGATTTCGCCATAATGTTCTCGAAGATATGTGAAGTCTGCTAACCCGCATGGGTCAGCGTGGAGAATAGCCTAACACTTCTCACAATGAGAAGAGGCCCGTGCCCAGCAGTGGCATAGTTTAATACAGGGCTGATATAGATACCGAGCCTAATACTATTGGGTACAGTAACTGCTTATTATTACGCTGGTCTACGTTTGTTTGTCTATTTTGTAGTAAAAAACCTGTAAAAGGCTGAGCAATTTACACTCATTACATAAGAAACAATATAAAAAGCTTGTGCTATTTTTAACATTTTGAGGTAAACCAGAGTCGTAGTAACTGTGAAATTTCAGATTTAGATTTCTGCTAAAACTAGCTTTTGCTCACAGCTTCGTTCTCCTAAAAGTAGGTTAGGTTATGTTAGTAAAGTACTATTTTTTTTAAACAAAATGTATCTTATGTTACTCGGTGATAATACGGCTTCTAATGGTGAAACAATTTATAGAATCGGTTGAGCAGTTTTTGAGTTAAATCCATACAAACCAACAAACAAAATCTTTTCCTCTTTATAATATTAGTATAGATGTTACTTTTGAATGTTTCAATTTATATTCTTTTGTTAGTTTACACGTGCCTCGGAAAGCACGTAAAGCCGTCGCTCCTGCGTCTGATCTCTCTCCGGTCGTGTCGGTGACGTCTCATCGGATCATGAGAATGAGGGAACAGAGAGTGCACTTGTGTTTGCGCACACACTTATGCACTATAAAGTCTCCTGCGCAGATGGTCAGTCTCCGCCGTGACAGAAATTCGGTCTGGAGGATATTATAGTACAGGCATTAGTTTAAATGAATCAGCCTTTTGCATTCCACTGTTGGACATAATTCGCTTTGCCACAATACTCGGTCTTTAGCATTCAGTCTTATAACTTCACTGCATACCTATTATAAAAGTCCCTCGTCGCGTCTGTTCGCGATAAACTCAAAAACGACTGAACGGATTTTCATGAGGTTTTCATCAATAGACAGAGTGATTGATGAGGAAAGTTTAAGTTAGAATCTAAGTGTATAATTGTTCAGGTTTTGTACTACTCGTGCGAAGCTGGGGCGGGTCGCTAATATAATATATTCTTTGAAACTACTGAACCGAATCTAAAAAATAATTTCACTAATATTACAGCTAGACAGAATAACATAAGAAAACTATTATGGCGTACGACGCGAACGGATACGGTAATACATTTAAAACTACCAAGAATCATATTTAAGTAGGTATCAGCAAAAAAAACTACTTATTCAAATAATTATTACCAAAACTGGCAACACTTGAATTACAATTTTGGCGGTACAAATCTACGACTCATTTTAAACTAACGAATTGTGGTTTTAGCGAGTCATATAATATTTTCAAAAGTAATAATTTCATTTCGTATTCATTTTCTAACCATAAAGAACGAAATATCATTAAATTTCTTTATTCCAACTCTGGTTTCAATTTCTAAATATGGCAGTTTAAATTCGTGGAAATTGCTGTGTTGCCATATATAGAAACGATTGGTGATTTGTTCTTTTTTTGTTTTATTTCGGTTCGTAGTTACTGTAAATATTGCGACAAAAAATATGTGAATAAGGAAATTAAATAAGTTGATACTTATATAATTATTTGGCTCTTTTGTTCACGGTTAGCAAGGGATGTAGAAGAATGTACCTGTACTTATTTATAAAGTACTAGCGGACCCCGACAGACGTTGTCCTGTAACGACGAAAAGAAAATTAAAAGAAACCAAATCTAAACCATTCTCGAATCCACATGAACACACACAAAAAAATTTCATCAAAATCGGTCCAGCCGTTTAGGAGGTGTTTAATTACAAACACACGCACAGAAGATTTATAAGTATATAAAGATAGCTGGCGAAAAGTTAATGCAAAACCTGCAATCCCCCGGAGTCTAAGGCGTGAGATTATGCAAGAATGCAAGTAAAAGAAATCTTTTTACGATTTGATCGCTTATCACGATCGCTATATTTTTTATTATTTTATACCTATTTGTATACGGTAGCTTTGTACTAGGCTGATCGATCAAATTTTGACATGGTATGCGTCAAAATATTTTTATTTGTTGAACTTGAATCGCGAGGTTGAGCTTGCAATTGATCGGTCCCGAGAGGCTGCGATGAATTTTATTGGTTTAATAGTTGTTTCGCACGAATTTGTTTGCACAAATTGTGCGAAAAGACACTTTTTTTAAATAATATTTATATGTTGTCGTTTCGCACACATGAAATATATTTTCGTGCGAATCGTTTCCGTCTGAAAACGCAGGTGTCGTTTCGCACGTTTAGTATTTTTGATAAGAAAAATATCAAAATACAGTCGTGTACACATTACTTTCAAGTGCATATAAATAATATTTATATGTTCTCTCAAAATGTTCTCTCAATAAAAGCTCAGTTTTATATAAGTAATATGTATATGTATTTTACGCACTGTGTTGAGAATGATGTTTTTAAAAAATATTATATTTTATATTTATTGGTATACCTTGTTTTATTTAAAACTATCGCGAATGTACAATACTTCTACTTTTATTAGCATTAAAAAGAAAACGTGCGTATGGACACCTACATTTTCAGACGGGAACGATTCGCACGAAAATATATTCAATGTGTGCGAAACGACAACAAAATAAATATTATTTTACAAAAGTGCCTATTCGCACGATATGTGCGAACAAATTCGTGCGAAACGACTACTAAGCCATTTTATTGAGTAGCTTTTTTTTTAATGGTACCTATTTAGGTAGGAACAAAGATGCTTTTGGTAAACAGCTACCGTGCCCTAAGATCTCTTGTTATATAAGTATGTACGACTATGAGAGTAAGAGAACAGAGAGTGCCCTTCTTACACACACACACACTTGTGCACTATAATATCTTCTGTGCTAAATATTGACCATAGAATACCCTATACGAAATATAGACAACTAGAATCAACCCGCGGCTTCGCTCACGTAAATGTAGGTTAGGTTAGTAAAAGTACTTTTTCCTGAATGAAAAGTACCCTATGTCCTTTTTTATACCCCTGACTGCTGTATGCGAAATTTCATGATGATCGGTCGAGTAGTTGAGGCGTGAAAGCATAACAAACAAATAAACAAACAAATTCACATTCGCATTTATATTGGTTAGGATTATTCCTTAAACCAAACTAGTTATTCGTAACCTAAGTTTTTGGAAGTGAAAACTTCTTTAGGCGCGTTGAGCACTTTTTGGGTGAACAAAAGTCAATTTAAGAAATCATAGTTACTTAAATTCAAATCTAGATAATATTTTAGAAACGCACTTTGATAAGCTTTATTATAAAATTAGAAGATCTGCAAAATTAATTAGATATTGGTGCCAATTCTGTTGTCACAAAATTCTCTTATCTTAGCTAAAAATCTCTAAAATTTAGATTAGTCCTGTCAAACGACATTTTGTATTCTGAATTCGCAAAAAGTGACAGGACTAAAATAAATTTTAGAGATTTTTAGCTAAGATAAGAGAATTTTGTGACAACAGAATTGACACCATTATCGTTTCTCTCTTTATGTTGTGATTAGAGGTCATCGGTGCAAGTATTTTTTTAATATTATCGTGTGTCCATTTGTCTTAATGTTTAAGAAGTGATCGGGTACATCACTAGTTTTAAAAGGGTTGTCGGTAATTGTGAAGATTTAAGTGCATTCTTAAAGAACGATTGTTTTTTAAATACAATAAATACAATCTTGTTTACAAATTTTTGAAGTGAAATCTTCTTTACGCGCGTTGAGCGCTGTTTGAGTGAAGAAAAATCATGGAACTCGCGTCATCGTCACCGAACGCTTTCCATGAGCTATATATGTATACTGTGTATATATGTGTACTTTTTGGGTGAACAAAACGCGTGAAACTCGTGTCATCGTCACCGCACGCTAGTTACTTAGTTTTCACTTCTATCGGCAGTCCCCAAAGACTGAGCCGCATGTTTTTTTTTTCTAACGACTGCTCCCGCGCTTATAATAATTCCTGTGTAGCGGGAAATTTTACAAACATTCAAACAACGGACATAAAGGACATCCAGACTTGAAACAACCGTTTGTAGATCACACACATTTTTGTACAACATTCAGCTTGGTCGCAATGACAAGTTACCTTTAAGGAGCCAGCCCACTACCCCGTTTCATACCATGACCGTGCTAGGAACGTGTCAGGCAAAAAAATATTCTTTGTAAGGAAATGTATAAGACTATGCCCACTAGACCGTTCCGTCACCGACCAGCAGTTCCTATAGCAGGGCGTATCGTGTTGCTTTTCGTGTCTGACACGTTCCTAGCACGGTCATGGTATGAGACGGTGTAGTGGGCAGACTCCTTTAACCTGTAATTTTTATAAAGCAAGACATAATCAAAAACCTATTGTCCCTGGCTGCGGGTGTGCCGCTACGACTCAGGTTATTACTCAAACTTGATGTACTCCAATTAAGTCAAACGCATTCGACCCGAACACAAAATACAAAAAAGAATACACGACTTTTAAATGAGAACGTCCCACTCACGAAATTGAAAAGGTCCGAGGGCTTCAGAAAAAAATATGTAAGAGTAAAAAGACGGGTTTTTAGAATTGAAAATGTTGGAATGTTTTGGGTTTGTGTGGGTTTTCGTTGTGGTTTCCCGTGTGATGGTTTGTTAGTTAGCAGTTTAATGTAGGTTATAGTAGTTAGGTTTTGCCCGCGACTTCGCATGCGGTTCTTAAATAGTAGGTTAAGTAGAAAGGAAATAGTTGTAGCACATAGATTACGCTCAGGGCACTACCCATCTAGAAAGTTTGGACATCTCATGAAGAAAGTTGATTCGCCTAATTGTGAGGTGTTTGGAATCATTGAAGATGTCCAACACTTGCTAGCTGAGTGCGAGAGATATCAGAGGTAGGGGAACTCATTTGTGCAATTATTTGAAATAAATATAAAAGACTAGCTGACTCACGCAACTTCGTCTGGTTTACATAAGAGAAATTGCCCCGTATATGCAACATTTATCATTAATGCTCTGCTCGTATTGGTCGTAGCGTGATGTTATATAACATATAGCCTTCCTCGATAAATGGGTTATCCAACACTGAAAGAATTTTAAAATCGGACCAGTAGTTCCTGAGATTAGCGCGTTCAAGCAAACAAACAAACTCTTCAGCTTTATAATTTTAGTATATATATTGGAGCATTATCAAGTGTTTTAGCTGAACCTACATCAAAACCAGCTGAAGCTATTTATAACATGTTTTTGCACAAATGATTTCTATTTCTGATAGATTAGTATAGGGAACGATGGGGCTGACATTTTATTGTTAAAATAAAAAGCCCTAAAATAAAAATAAAAATTAAAAGAAAAAAGACTTCGCCTGCGTGAATAAATAATAATAATAATAAAATTTATTTATTTTCTTTCACAAAGGTTAGGTACTAATACTTACTAGGTATATGTTATTATAACATTAATTAACAAAATGTACCTTTGTGAGAGACTGGTATCTGAACTAGGAAAATCCTGTCAGACAGATTACCAGGCTCCCTACATACATCGAATCACAGATAGTGGAAACTATGTGAACTATAAAGAATGTAGATTACGTAATGTTAGTAACAGAACTTTTTTCTGAATGAAAGGTATTCTGCTTCTCCGACAACTTGTATGAGAAATTTCTTGATAATCACTGCAGAACAAAATTGCAACTTTTATCTGATGAATGACTTTTATCACATGATGTTTACTAATTCGACGTCGCTGATTCTACGTATACCCTCATTTTTTTTTTGTAACTGCTCTTGTTAACGAGCTCCTCCATTAAATTTGCTGATAACTAGAACAATATTCAGTTTTCTTACGGCCACTCCTACCACTAACAAGTAACAGTTATCCGAAAGATAACTCGCATGCTGTCTCACTCATGTTAGGTTAAAGAAGAGAGATGGCGAGACTTTTATCTTATAGATAAATTATATCTGGAGGTGGTAGTACAAGCCCTTAATATAATTTGATATGGCATCGTCATGTGAATAAACTAAATCATTTTTGTTTCATTAGCGGAGAGTATATTAATAATAATAATAAGCTCAGCTCTCTACCTTTAGCTTCAGAAAGATTTTTCAACTTAAGTTATACTTCTAATCTTTAAATATACCGTGTTAAAAAGACCCATGTGTCATATTTTGTTAACTACACCTGATAGAGAAATTTCAGTCACAGATTTGAAATTGTCATTAAAACTTGGACTAATTGTCATTAAATCATGTAACATAACATAACCCAATCATCAGACATGCTGTTGTGCAGTGTAATCATAATCGGTCAAGTTATAATAGTTAGCAATAGTTGACGCGTGGAAGCGTAACAAACAAACAAACTCACATTCGTATTTATAATACTAGCTGCGTCCCGCGGTTTCAACCGCGTAAGTCCCGATGCCCAAGCCAAGCAAGGTCTTCAGCTATATACATACCAAGTTTCATCGCAATCAGTTCAGTAGTTTATGTCTGAAAGAGTAACAAACATACATCTATCCTCACAATCTTTCACATTTATACCTAATATTAGTAGAATTAAGTTAGGATTATCACCTACATTTATTTTCTTATATACCTATACCTATAGAGAAGTAGAGCCTCTTTGTTTTCAGCATGAATGGGCTAGCTTGACCGGGGAAGGACTACCCTCTCACAGAATATCGACGTGAAATACCAATATTCCTACTATTGTGTTTCGTTCGAGAGAGAGTGCCGGAGGCCCAATTACCCTCTTTCCCCCTTCCCGCTCCTTCTCCTTTCTATTTCCTTTTTCTCTTCTTCCTTTCCTAAAGAGTCGGCAACGCGCAAGTGATGCCTCTGGTGTTGCAGGCGTCCATAGGCTACGATGACCGTTTACCATGGGCCGTATGTTTGCTTGCCATCTAGGTAGCATAAAAAATATATATATAATACATAAAAAGTACTTCGGAAAGCGTATATAACATAGGTATATAAAGGTCTAAACTAAAAAGAGTGTGGACAAGGCCCCTCGGCAGGGGTCACGAGTTTACTAAGCATTCATGCCTCGACGACCCGCGGCGCAGCGGTATCAACAACGAATTATTGTTAGATGCAGTCGGTTTGATACAAACCAGTTTTAGAAGCATTATTTTTTGTATATATTATTATATAATTTAAGTTTAAAATTTTGCAACTACGAAAATTGTTAATAAAAACTAAAAAAGGATTTTTTATGTTTCCAACGGGGATCTATTCTGAAGCCTTTCAAGAATAGCTCCAAGAAAGGGAAAATGTCTCAAATTTGTAGTTTAACAATTATCACACTGGCAATGGTCATGTTCAAGCAGCAAAAAAATATTAATTAACTATTGCAAAACTAATTGAAAAATTGAGATAAAAAGGACTGGTTGATTATTGTTCATGTATCTATTCATATCATAGATAGGCTCCTGAATTTTTTCATTTCTTAAATTTTATATATAATATATTTAAATATTTTTGATTGATAGTGTCCGAAGTAGGCGTGGCTTGCGCAAGCCAGAGTACTCGTTTTCGGCCGTATTTTCATCACTCTGGAAAAATTAAAAATATTGGTCCTACAATTCCGCGAGTCGAGACTTTCTTTTAGGAAACTTCCTCCTCTTTATAAATCTTCTTTTAGATTTGAAATACCTCAATTACTTTTTGAGATATTTGCAAAAATCTAAACCCCATTTTTTTAGTTAATTGTTTATAACTTTGCAATTTTTGCAAACGGCATTCGAATTTTCCAAAATCATCTACATGCCATTCTGAATCGAATGAAACCTCATTCATATTTAGGGTAGGTACTTTATTTTACTTGTCTAGTATATTTTAATTCATATTAAAAGGTTGTGTATAATGCAAACTAATATTATAAATGGAAATGTGAGTTTTTGATACGCTTTTACGCCTTAACTATTCGACCGATCATCATGAAATTTCGCATACACATTGTCAGAGGAACAGAAAAGGATAAAGGGTACCTTTTGTCCAGAAGAAAAGTATTGTTTCGAAGCGAAGTGCGAACAAAAGCTAACATATGGTAGTGTGGAGGAACAGGGTGTGATGTACCTCCAACACAAAGGGAGGATCCTCAGACCAGGCTGGTTGATCATGGCTGGCGGAAGGTTGATTTCGGGAGCTTGTATATATACTTAGTCGCTGTGTAAACTCCACTTGTGCGATGCAGAATAGTATGACGTCATGTTAAGCGCGATTGTATCGCCATCTGTTAAATGTAGGCGGAACTTCTTCGACAGTGCGGAGTCGCCACACTACAAAAATAAAAGTATAACGTAATAATATACTACTTTATACAAATTTGACTATTGACATGATTTGTTAAAAACGTTTGATAAATTGGAAAAATTAAATACGGTGAGACCTTTTCTTTTCGCTTCTTCTTCAGATGATTTGTATTGTTCTCGAAACAGAATCCTTTGCAAAACCGTTAAGTACAAATGTAAATGTCCGAATAGTTATCTCTTTAACAGTTAAGGCAAATGCTTAAATAGTTATCTTCAAGCAAGCTCTTTCATATCTATTGCACTAATTATTGGTTGAAATTGATAAAATAAGTCCAATTGTTTATATTTATAAATTTATCTGGATCTGTATAGAAACTGCCTTTAGTAGAAAAGTGACAAGTGTATATGTTGATATTACAATATCATTAATAATTATTATAATATCAGCCTTGTATTAAACTGTCCCACTGCTGGGCACGGGCCTCTTCTCAGTGTGAGAAGTATTAGACCATAGTCCACCACGCTGGCCCAGTGCGGGTTGGCAGACTTCACATATATTCGAGAACATTACGTAGAACTCTCAGACATGCAGGTCTCCACACGATGTTTTCCTTCACCGTTAAAGCGAGCGATAATTAACTATTTAATACGTACATAACTTTGAATACTCAGAGATGATTGGGATCGAACTCGATAAATATCTTTCGCATTTATTCTAATACTATGGATCGAAATAGTCTGTTTGATATGACAAAAGAAATTAAGAATCCAATACATTTTACCTCTAACCCCGTAAATAATACAAATATGAAAGTATAGATGGCAATCTATGTTTATTTATTCTGTGACCTTATATTGGTGTAAAAGATACACGCTTTGATGTCAATATTTCTATTCAATTCAGTGTGGTATTATAAGATCTGTATTACTTTTAAGTCAATTTAGTAATGTAGAGGTACCTCGTGATTATTTGTGATGTTAACAAGTAACATGTTTCTTAATTTGATTATTATTGAAGAATATAAATCCACAACCGCATTTAGTCACGGCCTTTGCATTGTCACAAAGTGTAAGTGTATGCGCCATCATGCCATCCTACTGTCTATTTTAGATTTTTATTAAAACATATACCTTAGCTCAAATTATTTACCTACAATATTATTAAGTTATTATTGTTATTATCTTTAGTTTTTTATAGTCAGTAGTATATGGCATAATGGCTGCAGCACCTTGTTAATCTGAGTTGTAAAATACTGAAATTATATTTAATTGGCGATTTAAAAGAGAGGCCGTGAGTTTCTTGCAGGTTTCTTCTCATAGGCTCAACCTTTTGCCTGTACGTAGCAACTAACCTAAATGTAGCTTCAGTAACTTAGTAAACTCACTAACCTATATTTTGACGTTCATAAGTGTTACTTTGTGACCTAAATGAATAAATGATTTTTGACTTTGTCTTTGAAATATTGGTGTTTAGTTCAGTTAGTGTGACGTAGCTTCTTTTAGCATCTTTTTTTCATAAGCCTGTTAAGCCTAGCTAGGCAAAGGCAGAAGCCTTCGAAGGAAGGAGAGTGTGAGGCCACTCTCCTGCCGTCTCCCCCATCCAAAACTGCTAAAGATCAATCCTTTTTTAAAGAGGTTAGTTGCCGTCTTGACGAGTCCATATTTTGACATGCGACAGATATGCCAACCCAGCTTCATTTGAGCATTGCAGATTTTTGGATTACATCAGCGATGTTTGTGATTATAAAAATAACTAATTATGATTATAAACATAAAAGAGGCGGTTTGATTTGCTTGGTTAGAGCGCAATTTAATCCTAACTAATATCTATACAGGGTGATTTTGAAATCGTGTAATTCCTTTTAACCACGCATTCTACTGGTGATATAGAATAACCCTGACCATATTTTTATTTAATTAGATTTATTTTTTTTTTAAAATTATTATTCCGTTTTTTTCGTGAAATGGTGTCAGATAGTCATATGTTAACCAACCGAGGCAATTTTAATTTTTTACTAATTAAAATAAAAAATCATATTAATAATTAATGTCGTAACTAATAACGGGCGGTCCTTTTTATTGCCCCTTATTATTTACGACATCAGTTATTGTTATGTTATTATTTTTAAATTAAAAAAATATTAAGATTGTGTCAGGTGGTTAAAATATGACTATATGAAATCATTTCATGAAAAAAATCTGTACTCTAATTTTGCCGAAACCATTATTCTAATTAAGAAAAAATATGGTCAGGGTTATTCTATATCACCAGTAGAATGCGTGGTTAAAAGGAATTACACGATTTCAAAATCACCCTGTATATTAATACGTGAAACAAAAGCTTTGTACCCCTTTTTACGAAAATTGCGCGGACGGAGAAGTATGAAATTTGGCACAGTTAAAGTTTATATGGAGAAGGAGGGGCGAATCCTAATATTTATATAAAATATGCATTAGAAATACATTAAATTAATGAAAAAACACTACACGCACACAACCATGCATTTGACACACGCAGTCGAAGCGCGTAACTATGGTTACATATATCAATTATAATGACATATATCAGCAATATCTTACAGGCAAACTTTGGTCGAATTTCGAGCACTAGGCGACCGCTAGTAAATAAAAATCTATGTCTATGTATAAAATGACTGCCACTACCTACTAACAAATTCTAAAAGTATGTTGGTTCACGTATAAAATAATTTCATTCAACCTATGGGAGGTTTATATGATTGTATATACCAAACTACGAAACAGCTAAACACTTAATGGTGGGGTTACTCCTATTGTTTTAGCGAGGCTTGGGAACATACGTTGAAAGTGTTATCTTGATCTGAATAGTTATGGTATGTGCTATTAAGATACGCATCGTCGACACGCGAAAGTTTATGAGATAATTTATAATACCTAATAATAATATTCTACCACATACACACAACACCATCTAGCTCAAACTAAGCAGAGCTTGTACTATGGGTACTAGACAATGGATAAACATACATATATACTTTTTTTGTAAATACATACATATAATACATGGAAACACCCAGTCCAAGAAAACATCCATGTTCCCATCCAGATGTATTGCTATTGGCGGCAGACATGCGAGCGGCCCACCTGATGGGAAGTGTTAACCGCTGCTCATGAACTTCAGCAATGTCACGAAAGCCGCTGCCTACCGTGAAAAAAGAACTTTCGCTTATTATGAGATTTCTCTTATAATATTATCTCTTTGAAATTAAACTACTATATTCGGATTTCATCACGTTGTTTATTAATCACTGTATTACATAATTTTGAAACTATTACAGTTCTTATACTATTGAATTTTACTAATTTATAACCTAATAAAATTATTTTAATTATTACTATATTTTCAAACAAATTATTATTTACTTAACTATACTCTTTCATTGACGATATTCCTAAGCTTGCTACTTTGTTTTTTTGTTTTTTCTATATAATTAAGGTATTTGTAGCCATAGTTACGAAGAATTGTACGACGTTAAACGAAAAATGCCGAAATACTACGAACGCGATTCGACTGCATGTGTCAAATGCATGGTTGTGTGCGTGTAGTGTCTTTTCATTAATTTAATATATTTCTAATGCATATTTTATAATATTAGGATTCGCCACTCCTTCTCCATATAAACTTTAACTGAGCCAAATTTCATACTCCTCCGACCGCGCAATTTTCGTAAAAAGGGGTACAAAGTTTTTGCTTCACGTATAAATATATAGATTATATCAACCCTAGTAAAATTCATGCTGGATTGTCCACCCCAACTATTGCAAAAGAAAAAGGTTGACAATACCGAACTCCTCTGGATAAGGACAGCCACGACGAGGGACCCGAGCTCCAACTTGTAACATTCCGCCTCGAGCACAAAATATGCGTCAACACGTGTTTCACCAGCGCAAGGCATCCTCAGAACCGTTTGGAAACGAATGAGATCGATTCAATATATTACTATCAGCCCTGTACATAAACCGTCCCCCTGCTGGGCACAGGCCTCTTCTAGGTGTGAGAAGGATTAGGCCATTTAGGCCATAGTCCACTACGCTGGCCCAGTACGGGCAGACTTCGAAAACATTATGGAGAACTCTCAGACATGGAAGTTTCCTCACGATGTTTTCCTTCACTGTTAAAGCGAAAGATCATTAACTAATTATTACGCATATAACTTCGAGAAGTCAGAGATGCGCATCTTGGGCTCGAACTTGAGACCTCTGCTGGGCAGTCCAACGGTTTGCCCACTAGGCTATCGCTGCTTTGAGACTATATACCTCTGTATATCAAAATTGGCGGTTGCCAATATTCTTTCAACGCATTTTTTCTGACGGATATCGACATTGCAATAAAGGTTTTTTTGTTCATAATTACGAAGATAATAATACGTTTGGTATATAGTGACATCATCTCTCATCGCCATTTTATATAAATATATATTATACATAAGGAAAATATTCAATAAAATATATAAAGAGGTATCGAATCATAAGACCGCAACGGGAAACGAGCTAGCGTTGTCTCGCTCGCGCTCGCTCAACAATTTCAAATTAATTCACGATTGAAACAAAAACTGTGTGTGTGAGAAAGGGATGGATGGAGTTTCGTTGTTGCGTTTGTGAAGGAATGTCAGACCGGTTTTAGGTCGGGACCACATATTGGTTGTTCGAAGTTTAAATTGTAATTCTGTTTCGTCGATATAATGTTGTAGGTTTGTGTTGCATGTTTTAACTGCAAAACGGCTTGATCGTGATTTATGGGCCTTTTAGTTTTGTGATTAGGTTCGATAGGAATTAATATAATATAATAATATATTCTACCACATACACAATACACCATCTAGCCCAAACTTAGCAAAGCTTGTACTATGGGTACTAGACAATGCATAAACATACATATATACTTTATTTTTTTTGTAAATACATACATATTATACATAGAAACACCCAGACCAAGACAAACATCCATGTTCATGCACACAAATGTTTGACTTGTGCGGGAATCGAACCCGCGACCTCAGGCGTGGCAGTCGGTTACACTAACCACTACGCAATCGAGGCCAAATTAGATTTAAATAATCAGTAACAAATGGTATAATGAATATCGATTTAAAAATACTCAACTTTCAACTCACGGGCTCAATCTAGCAACCAATCTAAATGTAAATTTAGTAAACAATAATATAATAATAATAATAAATATAATATATTAATAATATTATATAATAATAATAATGTTTTACTTAACTTATTATCAAACAAACAAACTTCGTATTTATAATATTAGTTACGACTAGCTGTCCCCCGCGGTTTCACCCACGTTTATGACAACTGCTCCGCTCCTGTGGCTCGTAGCGTGATGTTATATACACTATGTGACTTCTGGATGAAGTAGCTTTCTAATGGTGTAAAAATGATTAAAATCGGTTCAGTAGTTTCAGAGTTTATCGATTACAAACAAATCGTCCCTTTTTATAATATTAGTATAGATGTATTTTATAAAATCCTTTGGAGGCCACATTGAGGTCTGAAATCCTCTTCTAAATTCGGCTCTAACTATTCTAGGACTGAAATGGAGATCCTTTTGAGGTCTAACTGTCGTCTATATTCGGCTCTAACTAGTCGATACGGACGAAGTCACAGGCCAAATCTAGTCTATACTAATATTGTAAAGAGCAAAGATTAGATTGTTATTTGTTTGTTTGCAAGGATTAAACTTAAAAACTACTCAACCGATTTTAAAAATTCTTTCACCATTAGAAATATACATTATCTCCGAATAACATTCCTTCAGTAGTTTTTGATCCATGCGCACATACAGACCGACAGACAGACAGACAAAAAAATTACTGATTGCATTTTTGGCATTAGTATCGATTACCAATCACTCCCCAATAGTTATTTTGTAAATATATTCAATGTACAGGATTGACCTCACTACAATTTTATTATAAGGTAACGTAAAAACAAATAAACAGATTTTAAAAATTCACCTTTAGCAAGCTACATTATCATTGAGTAACAAAGACTATATTTTATTTAAAAATAGGACTGTTATTAACATAATTTAACCTACTTTTAGGCGAGTGAAGCCAAGGGCAAATGCTAGTCCATTATACTGAGGCCAAAGTCCACTACATAGGGGAACAAATACCAATTGAGTACAACCAATAGTGAAAGACAGCGGTAATTTATAACAATTGTGAACAATTCAGGCTTGTTAGCGGACATCTTGGGTTTTTAATAAGGATACGGTAATAGTTCTGGTAGACTAGTGGAGGGCTGGCTGCCGTAGGCTCTAGGCACGTTCCCACCGGAAATTAGGACTAAAGAAATTTTGGTTATGTTATTTATTAGGGATATTAGATTAAAATTAAACAAATTTATTCGGATTTTATCGCGTTGTTTCTTTTTTTATAAAATACTATTATGTGTGTGAACATGTGCAACAGGGGACCAACCATTATTATCTGTGATTTAACAAACCACAGGTACCTACTCGCAAAAATACACCGATCCCTACCAAGGATGCTTCGCGAGGCTATTGAAATTAAAAAACATCCTAATTTCAATAGAGAAGATGGTTGAAATGCATCACCAGCTTGGGATCCAGTAATTCAAATAGTCAAATCCAAGAAGAAGCAAAACATAACCAGACTTCATGATAGTTTTAGCTTATTCTACGTAAATTGGAACACCAATTTAAATTATGATTGGGTACTTTGAAAATAACTAAGTACACTTAGAACATTGAGACAACCACTGTCTTAGTCTATCCGTGAACATGGCTGCTGAAAAGCAGCCAATATACAGAATGATTTTGAAATCGTCTAATTCCTTTTAACCACGCATTCTACTGGTGATATAGAATAACCCTGACCATATTTTTTCTTAATTAGAATAATAGTTTCGGCAAAATTAGAGTACAGATTTTTTTCATGAAATGATTTCAAATAGTCATATTTTAACCACCTGACACAATCTTAATATTTTACTAATTTAAAAATAATAACATAACAATAACTGATGTCGTAAATAATAAGGGGCAATAAAAAGGACCGCCCGGTATTATTTACGACATTAATTATTAATATGTTTTTTTATTTTAATTAGTAAAAAATTAAAATTGCCTCGGTTGGTTAACATATGACTATCTGACACCATTTCACGAAAAAAACGGAATAATAATTTTTCAAAAAAATATAAATCTACTTAAATAAAAATATGGTCAGGGTTATTCTATATCACCAGTAGAATGCGTGGTTAAAAAGAATTACACGATTTCAAAATCACCTTGTATAGGTATATATATTTCTGTTCTTTGAATATTACTTTTAAAAGGAGGGCCCTTCCCGCTCTAGGAATAATTCCTGCGTCGCGAGGGTAACAAACATTCAAACAACGGACACAAAGAATATTCAGACTCGGAACAACCATTTGTGGATCACACAAAGTTTTGTCCCGTGTGGGATTCGAACCTACAACACTCGGCGCTGTGGCAGAGACGACCACATAAACCACGACGTCATCGGTGCAATCAAAAGATATAAACTTTATATGATTGATATAAACTAATTATCTTTCAACTTACTTATGTGAAAAGGTTACGTCGCAATATTCTCACGCAGATAACAAATAATTACATTGAGATATTTTAGTTAAACAATAAAATTATATTATTTATCTATAAACAGATCTAGGGAAAGTTTTGATGTAAATAAATTAATTCAAATTATGTTTTCTCTGCCAAAATATATACAACTACCTTTTAACGGTTTCTCCCACGTTCATGATGACTGATCCGCTCCTGAAGGTCGTAGCGTGATATTATATAGCCTATGTTACTCCTGGAAGAACAAGCTATCTACTGGAGACAGAATTTTTAGAATCGGTAATGTAGTTGTACGTACGTACTACGTGTAGGTATACGTACAACTATATAACCGATTCTAAAAATTCTGTCGCATCTTCGTCTGCTTCGCATAAGAGAATTTTTTCCGTTTTTTGCAACATTTGTCATTGATGTATCGCTCCTTTGGTCGTAGCGTGATGTTATATAGCCTATAGCGTTCCGCAATAAATGGGCTATCTAACTACTAAAAGATTTTTCAATTCGAACCAGTAGTTCCTGAGATGAGCGCGTTCAAGCAAACAAACAAACTCTTCAGCTTTATAATATTAGAATAGATTAAATTTTCACACTTTTGGTTATTCGAAGTTATGTAGGTAATAAATATTCTTTCGCTTTAACGGTGAATGAAAACATGTGCATGTCTGTTAGTTCTTCATAATGTTCTCGAAGATATTTGTAGTTTAACAATTGGCCCATTGGTAAACTTCATATATCTTGCTGATGGACTATGCCATGATCTTTCTCACACAAAGAAGAGGTCCGTGGTCAGCAGCGAGACAGTTTATATACATAATTGATATAACTAGCGGTCGCCTAGTGCTCGAAATTCGACCAAAGTTTGCCTGTAAGATATTGCTGATATATGTCATTATAATTTATATATGTAACCATAGTTACGCGCTTCGACTGCGTGTGTCAAATGCATGGTTGTGTGCGTGTTTTGTTTTTCATTAATTCAATGTATTTCTAATGCATATTTTATATAAATATTAGGATTCGTCACTCCTTCTCCATATAAACTTCAGCTGTGCCAAATTTCATACTCCTCCGTCCGCGCGATTTTCGTAAAAAGGGGTACAAAGTTTTTGCTTCACGTATTAATATATAGATTACAATACCTACCCACATATACCTATATCTACCTATATATAAAAATATTATTTTTACAAAGTGCGTTTCGCACATTCCTTGCTAACAGTTTCGTGCGTAACTACCCATGAGCCTCGCAGTCGCATTTACAACCTTTTTGGAAATAAAACTCAATTCTCTGTACGATAAAAAAGTTAAACAATTTTAGATCACAATGCGTAATGGTAAACCGCGGCGATTAAAAATAACTATTGCATAATGTATTGTTGAAAAAACAACAACCACTAGTAACCTTGGCAATGACAGTCGCCCGCGCCGAAAGTGAATTGATCTATAGATCTATGATCTATGGATCATTGGCGTGGCGGTCGCGCGTATTGTCAATTACGCCGGGCCGTGCGAATTGTGATTGAATATAAAAAAGAAACAGGAAAATGGATTGGTTTGTGTTTTGCAGAGATTTTGTTGTTTATTGATGGAGTTGTCAAGGTCGCGGATTCGGTTCCCTGGTCGAGCAGTGTTATTTAGTTGTTCTATCAAAAAATGCTAGCAGGTTCGCTATCCCTAAACGTGTCCCGTAGACGATAGGCACAGTGACGGCCATGTGCTGCTATGAGAATTCTTTTCCTACATACATACATACATAGATTCACGCCTGTTTCCCAGAGGGGTAGCCAGAGACTACGGATTTCCATTTGCTACGATCGTCACACACTTCCCTGGCTTCATTCACATTCCTCTTACACGCTCGTTGGTTTAAGGTGCTCTTAGCCTGGCCTTTGTCCAGAACTTCTCCGATCTGATCAAGAAACGTTTGTCTAGGTCTTCCCTTGCGACTGTTCCATTCACGCTAGCCTTATTAACTTTCTTAGTCAGTCTTTTCTCGTTCATTCTTTTCCTGGGTCGGACAAAGTCTAATTGATTTTACCTCAATAACAGTTACACTTGACCGACCCGGGAATCAGACCCGAGACGTCGTACTCAGCACTTGTCAGCAACGCTGTCATTGCATCTAACAAAAAAAACCTTAACCAACAAAAACCCAACTCGCACTTGACCAGTTTTTACACAAAAGACCGGAATACCCACGCACACCCATCTTTTAATAACCGTGGCACGAACCTGCCTAATAATGAACTGACGATCGGAAATAAAGGCCCCTGATTGGTCGGCCGTGAAGGTTGCAACATGGCTTCCAATATGGCGGCTATATAATTAAAACATGTGTTCTTTTTTTCTCATAATTAAGTACGCTTTGACCGTACTATTTAGGTATACTAAATTCTAAATTTATCTACTCCAGAAATCCCCACCTGGTGGACATTTGCCGGTGTATAAACATACAGACGGACAAAGACCACTCACATAAATTTTCTTAAATTTCCTTTATACAGTTATTATTTATGTATACTAGCTGTCCCGACAGACGTTGTCCTGTACACAAGAAAAACAAAAAATAAAAAATAAAACATTCTCGAATCCACTTGAACACACACAAAAAATTTCATCAAAATCTGTCCAGCCGTTTAGGAGGAGTTTAATTACAAATATACGCACAGAAGATTTATATATATAAAGATATCCTTACTGATATTATAAATGTAATTGAGTTTCGTGAGAGTCGACCGATCATCATTTAATGCCGCATACACGTTGACAGGAGTACAGAAATGGCCATAGGGTACCTTTCATCCAGAAAAGTACTGTTTCTAATCTAACCTAACCTACATTCATGTGAGCGAAACCGCAGGCAAATTCTAGTAATGCATAGTTCGGGATAGTTATAAAGCCGTTACACCACAGGAACGAAATCAGTTTACAATAAACAAAATCTTTCTAAGAAAACTCTTCTTAAGTCAGTTTGTTCGTCAATTATGATTTACAACTCAACCCTTTAGGCTACCGTGTATAATTATGCCGCGGTCGGTAATACCCTTTCATAGCTAAACAGATTATCACCGGCGCTCAAAGGGTTAGTTTTTGTCGCCACTGACCAGAAGCGATGATTTATTATCGCGGCGATTGTAAATTTTAAAATAATAGGCGGACGTTTATTATATTCGCAAGGGTTTCTGGTCACAGGGGAATATTTTGGGTATTATAATACATTTGGTCAATGGCACCCGCATGGCGGCGAAATTTATTTCTAATTTTTTATTGGTTTTGTTTAACTTTGTTTTAATTGTCTCTTGGGGCGGATCGCTGTTATTTAATGTTATGATTGTCTAGTTATGTATACTAGCGGTCGCCTAGTGGTCAAAATTCGACCAAAATTCCTAAGCTTGCTACTTAGTTTTCTGTTTTCCTCTATTACATATAAATAAGGTATAGGTAACCATAGTTACAAAAAATTGTACGACGTCAGACGAACAATGCCGAAATACTACGAACGCGATTCGACTGCGTGAGTCAAATGCAACTGCAATGTGTTTATTGTATTTCTAATGCATATTTTATTAAATATATTAGGATTCGCCCCTCCTTCTCCATATAAACTTTAACTGTGCCAAATTTCATATTCCTCCGTCCGCGCAATTTTCGTAAAAAGGGGTAAAAAGTTTTAGCTTCACGTATTATTATATAGATAGCCAGAGAACTTAGATAGCTAAAGTTGTAAATTTTATTTTAATGTTTTGCAGGCCGAATTACGTTCACCCCGGGTTGTTCTCTTAGCATTCTCTGTTGAATATTCGCTTATTTATACAGTCACCTAAACAACCATCCGTCATATTAAACACTAGTTTTTGCCTGTGGTTTTGTTCGCATAAAAGTAGGTTACATTTTGAAGTGAAAATTTCTTTAGGCGCGTAGAGCACTTTTTGGGTGAACTTAAATCATGGAACTCGCGTCATCGTCACCGAACGCTTTCCATGAGCTATATGTATACTGTGTATATATGTGTACTTTTTGGGTGAACAAGAAGCGTGAAACTCGCGTCATCGTCACCGCACGCTAGTTACTTAGTTTTCACTTCTATCGGCAGTCCCAAAAGACTGCCCCGCATGATTTTTTTAAATGGAATATAGCCTATGTTACTCTGTAATACCTAATAATATTAATAATATAGCCTTCTAATAGTGAAATAATTTTTAAAATCAGTGGAGTAGTTTTAGAGTTCAATTCTTACAAACATACAAAAATCAAATCTTTCCTATTTATTATTATATTAGTATGACCGGTTTTCTATTATACACTGAAATTTGCCTGTTGTGACTGAATTGGCATTTTGATTAAAATTTGATAGCTTCCTCGTTCATATGGTATATTTTCATATTAATATGACCAGATTTATATTTTACACTGAATATTTTAATCGACAACTTCTTGCAATCTCTGCTCAGATACAATTGAACTTGCATATTATCTTAAACGTCAATTCACACTACCCAAAAAAAAAAGCAAACCGACCACAAAAAAAGTACTGACACATTTACGACTACTTCACAAAAAGAAATAACGGTATGACAGTAGCTTACGACCAACACAATATGGACTTAGACTAATCCCTTCATTGTGTTGGTCTTTTAGACCCCAAGTCAGTGGCGACAATATTTTTTGTCGCGCTCGCATCGAACGGGTTATTTTGGCTTTTGGGGGATTAGTTCGGATTATATTTAGGTCTGTTATGGGCTTATTGGACCAATTAATTTTAAGATGCTACTGGTTTTTATTTATCAATACATTTAATAACAAATTAACAAACCTAACCACTTATAAATAAAACATGAAAGTAACAAAATATGGGTCTATTTTAATATAAAGAAAGGAAATGGCTGGTTCAGGCAGCGTCGTAAAATTCCTCAGAATCGCTGTCGACCGGGAAAGTGCCCAGGAGACTGGCAGCATTGACTATGTGTGATGTAAAAAATACTGATATATCTTTAAATCATACAATAAATACGTTTACTTTAATAACAACAACGATAGACAAGTGGGAGATCGTTGGGCTGCGATGCAGAGCTCTCGACTTCGATCCTAAGGCCTCTAACATTTCGAAGTTACTGCGTACTAGATTGTCCCGCGGCTTCGCTCGTGAAAATTTACGTAATGTTAGTAACAGTAGTTTTTCTTGGATGAATGGTATCCTATGTCCTATTTTGTAACCCTGACAAAGTGTATGCGAAATTTCATGATGATCGGTTTGGCAGTTAAGGCGTGAAAGAGTAACAAACAAACTCACGTTCGCATTCAATAGTTTTTTTAACGGTGAATGAAAACATCGTGAGGAAACCTGCATGTCTGTGAGTTCTACATAATGTTCTCGAAGATATGTGAAGTCTGCCAACCCGTATTAGGGCCAGCGTGGTGGACTATGGTCCAACCCTTTTCACACTGAGAAGAGGCCCGTGCCCAGCAGTGGGACAGTTTAATACAGGGATGATATTATGTATATAATAAAATTGTAACTGTTCGATGTCTGTTCATAGGTCATTATAAAGAAAATTTGAGGATCACCACGTTAAAAAAAGAAGGTTATGTTAGTAACAGTAGATTTTGCCCGCGGTTTCACCCGCGAAAGTCCCGTTGCCGTGGGAATATCGGGACAAAAAGTAGTCTATGTGTGAATCCAGGCTCATCTCCAGCTATTTACATACCAAGTTTCATCGCAATCGGTTTAGTAGATTTTACGTGCAAGATTAACAAACATCCATACATCCTTACAAACTTTCATATTTATAATATTAGGATAGATGTTACTCGGTGATAATATAGCTTCCTAATGGTGAAACAATTTTTAAAATCGGTTGCGTAATTTTCAGTTAAATCCTTACAAACAAACAAACAAAAAATCGAATCTTTCCTCTTTATAATCCAATATATATAAAAATCTCGTGTCAAGTTGTTTGTGGTCGCACTCCTCCGAAACGGCTCGACCGATTTTTATGAAATTGTTATGTATATTTGGTAGGTATGAGAATAGGTCGTAAAGTATATTTCATACCTCTAAGAAATAATTTATATGGCAGAACAACGTTTGCCAGATGGTATTCGTATTCGTATAGATATATTACATCGGATGGGTTTCGAACCTATAGCTCATTAGTGTGTATTATTTCCAGGCGAGTACGTGATCCAAGGAGAACTGCCCAGAGACCTGGTGACTGGCGAGGAGTCCAGGTTCGATCTTCTGGAGGAGGCTCTGCAGCTTGTAGAGCTTGGAGACGAGGCTGATACCAAAAATGAACCGACTGAGGTAAGAGGAACAAAGGAAGAAAGGAAAGAAAGTGTCCACACTAACAAGACTGAGCTCATACATCAAATAGAACAACAGTGTTGTGGGTTCGATCCCCACACGGGACAACAATTTGTGTGATTCACAAATGGTTGTTTCGAGTTTGGATGTTCTTTGTGTCCGTTGTTTGAATGTTTGTAAAGTCTCCCGCGACACAGGAATTATACAGAGCACGATAGAGGTCTTTAAAAAAAACATGCGCGGCAGTCTTTGGGGACTGCCGATAGAAGTGAAAACTAAGTAACTAGCGTTCGGTGACGATGACGCGAGTTTCACGCTTTTTGTTCACCCAAAAAGTACACATATATACACAGTATACATATAGCTCATGGAAAGCGTTCGGTGACGATGACGCGAGTGCCATGATTTTTGTTCACCCAAAAAGTGCTTAATGCGCCTAAAGAAGTTTTCACTTCAAAAACCTGGCTTGTCTTGTTTTGAAACGTATTGATAGTCAACCTTTGGACTGCGTACGTAGAGGTCTGGCGTTCGAACTCAAGGCACGTATCTCTGACTTTTCGAAGTTATATCCCGTGCCCAGCAGTGGGACAGTTTAATACAGGGCTGATAAAAGAAGGGTTATAGGTTATTTGTTTGTAACGCTAATTCCGTTTGCAGGCGATAGAGGGCAGCAGTAGCGGCAGCAGTACCGGCGAGATGCTGCATCCGGCGATGCGGCACGTGCCGCATCATCCCTTGGCGCACTACCACAACCAGGTCAGTACCTACACCTACTACAAGATTAGATAAACTATAAGTTGGCTTGGCATACAGCACTTCTCTTGCGGTAATCGGTTAGTAGTTCAATTTATAAGGTTGTATTTGCGATGGAGAGGCCGTAGGTTCGGTGCCGTCCATTGCTATATTGACGTATTGTTTCGACAAGCATCTAGCCTATCTAAAGGGGTCAATAAGAATACTAGTAACTTCTAAAAATAAAAGTTTAAAAAGCAAATATTAAATCTTCTTTGGAGATTCTTAGCCCAAGATTAAAACTCAAAGACATATAGACAAAAATCTTATTACGATTGCATTATTTGATTTAAAAATACTAGTTCTATTTCAATGTTTAAAATTCACGTAATCGTTATCCTAAATCTAATAAATACTAGTTTTTGTGCTGCGCTCGCGTTAATATAGGTTTTATAAACATTTGAGTATCCCTTCGGAGTGAAAGAGGTACCTTATTCCTTTTTTGTACTCCTGACAAAGTGTATGCGAAATTTCATGAAGATCGGTCGAGTAGTTAAGGCGGAATACATAACAAACTAACTTATATTCGTATTTATTATATAATTAAGATTAGGATAAATCTTTTTCTCCCTAGCTTTTATTATTTATTCCCAAGTCACTTGGGGTCGGCTTTTCTGGTCTAACCGGATTTGAATGGATATCAGTTTTTACACGGAGCGGCTGCCACCTGACCTCCGAAGGCTAACGATACCCTAAGGCTAGACCAGTGTCAGGATATTATAGGGCACTGACTTCCCAATAACGACTGCCATAGATGTTCATGGCAGTCGGGACCGTCGGCTTAACGTGCTCTCCGAGGCACGGAGCAGGCGATAATTGTCAATCAATACGCACATCATTTCGAAAAATCATATAACTTTCGAAAGTCAGAGGTGCGCGACTTGGGTTCGAACCCGAGACCCTCTGCATTGCAGTCTGTTGGTCTCCCCACTGAGCTATCACTGCTTGTTAGTGCGTGTTAATTAGGATTAGGATAAATGCGAATGTAAAATTTGTTTATTATCGATCACCATGAAATTTTGCATACACGTTCATGTCAGGGGTAAAAGGATTTAAGGTACCTTTCATGTAGAAAAACGTACTGCGCCGAGCAAAGCCGCGAGCAAAAGCTACTATTTCATAGTTATACTTTTTAAATGTGACCACAAGTTTGGGTTACCTTAACCCCAAAATAAGCAAAAGTCGGTGGTACGCCGGCATCAAAGAAGGCTTGTTCTTGTAAACGTCGATGATAAATGAATATAGTGTCACAGGATCATTGTACCACACACGTAGTGGAGGGTTAACGTGTGGTACAAGCTATAAGCTTTCGAGGGACTATATCACGCTTTCATTCGCTTACATCAACTAAGAAATTAAGCGTGATGTTGTGATGTTATATAGCATATTTCTGAGATACATTCATACATATAAACATTAGATGTCCCAGCGGTTTCACTCACGTTTATGAGTTCTGCTCTGTTCCTGTGAACCGTAGCGTGATGCTGTATAGCTTATCATAACCTTCCACAAAAATATGGCATCATATACAGGAAAAAAAATTAATTCTGACTGGTAGTACCAAAGTTTCACATGCGTTCTAACAAAAAAATGCTCTATTCAGCTATATTTTATTAAGGGTTATTCCACATATCCCCATTAAGTATCGCTATCAATGGGGATGAGTGAAATTTTTGTCCACAAATAATCTCCATTGACCAATTATCAACTTAGCAATGCGGATTTATGGTCAAAAACCAACATAAAGTTCACAAATCCCCATTGAGTTGTCTCATCAATGGTAATTTGTGAACTTTATGTTGTGAATAGCTATTAACCGCGGCTTCACTCGCTCGTGAACAATATGAGCCTGTGTCCTCATGCACAGTAATCGCATTGACTACCTATAAAATAACCACCCAGACTCTACTATATGTACCCCACACACATTTTAAAATCGCGTTGGATCGGACTCACAATACTCAGCGCTGTGCTAGCGGCGTGGCAACCACTTAAACCGCTACCTGCTGTCACTTGAGCCACACACCTGTCACAGTTAACCCAGACAGTGCCAGTTCAAATCACCATTAATCACTGAACTACAAAAAATACCAACATAGACAAATTGTCAGACAATCTTTATTTAATTGTCTTTTGCTACTGAACGGTGTTTTATTTTAAATACTTAATGACTGTGTTGTCCTGTGGTATATAAGCTAGCCAATCGTGAGCTACCAGGTTTGATTTCCGAGTAATTTTTTTGTCAGCAACTTTGATTCCTGCAAGGGAATTCTCAAAAGCGGCAATGTGTAAGAATTTTAAAATTCATACTATGTACATCACTAGATGTGCTCACGGATTCACCCGCGTTTCTGATTACTGCGCCACCCCCGTGGGTCGTAGCGTGATTTTATAGCCTATAGTCTTCCTCGATAAATGAGCTATCTAAAACTAAAATAATTTTTCAATTCGGACCAGTAGTTCCTGAGCTTAGCGCGTTCAACCAAACAAACAAACTCTTCAGCTTTATAATATTAGTATAGATAATGTGGTACTGTTTCCTGAACTAAGTAATAATTTGAATTCCAGGAAACAGTGCCTTCTCCATATCCTAGTTCTAAGTTTCACATTTATTCTGTTTATAGAAAATTAATTTATGTAGATAGCCATAGAACTAAGTTTATAAACCTCTGACTCCTAAACTAGGTTGGACCTGTATCTTAGAAGCTTCTACCGTAAATTGTGGCTAAGATGCAGTAAACTAAATAATTAAATTTGAATTTAAGAAAAAAGGTAATTAATATACATAAGTTCTAGAACATAAAATTTGCCGGCTTCGATGGCGTAGTGGTTAGTGTAAACGACTGCCACGCCTGAGATCGCGGGTTCGATTTCCGTACAAATCAAACATTGTGCATAAACATGGATGTTTGTCTTCGTCTGGGTTTTTAATATGTATAATATGTATGTATTTCCAAAAAAAACACATGTATAAAAAAAAAAGTGCAAGCTATATTAGCATAGCATACTTTTGACTGTCTATCAATTAGCATAATTAGTGTTTAATAATAAAACAATAAACAACCGATGGATTTCATTCATTTATGGTCGTAGTATACAAGAAAGTTATACATGGTAATTAAAAAAAAAACACATATCTCAGGTATTATTATATCAGTAGTTAGGATAGATTTTTTTTTCATATTTTGTTCTGAACGGCCATCAGTTCCACTATAAGACATTTCCAGGTTATCCAGTAATTACCGGACACTCTGTATGTATGTTTATCCATTGTCTAGTACCCATAGTACAAGCTCTGCTTAGTTTGGGCTAGATGGTGTTGCGTGTATGTGATAGAATAGAAAATTATAAAAATCACAAAAAAAACTTTGGTATTTAGTTTTTGCGTTTTTTACAAACAAACAAGAAATCAAATATTTCCTCTTTTTAATATTAGTATAGATAATCATCTATACCTACTAATATTATAAAGCTGAAGAGTTTGTTTGGTTGAACGCGCTAATCTCAGGAACTACCTACTGATACGAATTGAAAATTATTTTCGTGTTGGATAGCCTATTTATTGAGAAAGGCTATAGGCTATATAACATCACGCTATAACCCGTCGGGGCGGCGCAGTAACCATAAACGCGAGTGAAACCGCGGGCATATCTAGTTGAGATATATAAGGTTTGGGTGCTAAAGAAGCCAACGATCACTTGCTATTGAATTTTGTAACACAAGCATACAAAAATTTTGTATGATACTAGAATCGAACGCGAGACTAAACAGTCATCTGTGCAAACGTCCAACAATTAATATAAAATGTGAGTTTGTTTATTTGTTACGGTTTCACTCCTTAACTACTCAACTGATCATCATGAAAGTTGTCAGAGGGTATCTTTCATCCAGAAGAAAAATACTGTTCCCAAATGAAACCGAGGGTAAAAGCTAGCAGCTGAATACTTAAAAAAGTAATGATGAACATTCTTTAGTGATGTCCCCCTTCTGTCGGCATCGGATACCGATACCGATACCCAATCCAAAGATAACAATCGATTATTTTATAAACTATCATCGTTAAGCATGACTGCAGGTCGTGACTGCGAGTCCGTTCGTGCCTTTTGTATTATTATTGAGGTCTGTATAGAGTCCAAAAGAGGCATACTTGGTATGTTTATACAAGACTAGCTGTTGCACGCGGTTTCACTCGCATGGTTGTTAAGATTGTTAATCCAGGATAGTGTTAGCTTTCTATATGTAAAAAGATTATGAAAATAAGTTAAGTAGCTTTAGAGATTAACGAATTTTACAACTTTGTGATATTATTAACCCCCGACGCAAAAACGACGGGGTGTTATAAGTTTGACGTGTCTGTGTGTCTGTCTGTGGCATCGAAGCTCCTGAACGGATGCACCAATTTTAATTTTGTTTTTTTTGTTTGAAAGTTGTATTAGTCGGGAGAATTGTTCTTAGTTTGATGAAAATTGGTTCAAGATGGCCGCCGCCACAAAATGCCGGATTACATATTTGCGGATTAAGATTTAAATTTATAGTTATTGGTTAAAACTGATTGACTTCAAGGATACTGAATAGGTAGAAATGAGGACGCGATAGCTTAGTGGGAGACCGTTGGACTTCCACCCAGAGGTTTTGAGTTTGATCCTTAGGCACGCACTTGTGACTTTTCGTTATATGAGTATTAAATAGTTAATTGTCGCTCGCTTTAACGGTGAAGATGCGATATTTGGGTTACTGTCAAATGAAACAGACGAATGCTGATACAACACTGACAAAATAACACTGTTTTGTAATTATTTTGTTGGTAACTCATTTTTTGTTCAAATAAACATATTTATTTTATTTTATTTTAACACTGTCTCTTTTGTTATATTCGCGTAAATATATGTATAGGCATATTACATACATCTTCCACCAAAAAGGAGAATATCGTGAAGTCAGCCCGCGCTGGGCCTAGATAGAATATGGCCTAACGTTTCGCTTACTGAGAACAAGTACGTGCCCAGCAGTGGGACAGTTTTCAAGGCGGATATTATTAATATTGTAATGTATAGTTTTAACTACGTCCCCAATTGACCTGATTAAAATCTTCTCGACTTGCGGTTCAAATTAAGTTAATTTGAACCGCAAGTCGACAAGATATTATTAATTAACGTAGCTTGCTTAAATATAAGTGCTATAGGTCTCTGCTTACCCCTTCGAGGATAGCCATGACTTTAAGAATAAATTCCCTTATTTGAGTAATTATTTTGTCAAGTTTTATATTGAACTAATATTATTGATCTGTCTGTCACTGTGTTTGTTTAAGCGAGGAATGTTAACTGCAGGTAAACAGAGTCGTGTGAGCTACAATACAGTAGCTGGGCTTAGGACGATTTGTTTATCGACATAGTGTTGTACGTGATCTATCGATATCGGTATTATATGTGTTTATAATGTTAATTTTAGTCGAAGTCGAATACAATTCGGAAGGTGATTCTTTTTTTGATTTGTGTAATATTCATAGTTCATTTTCCGATTTTAATTATGGTATATTGCGGATCTGACGTACATAATACAATTGTTTTTTGATTGATTATAATCTCTGTATATAAATTGTCCTACTGCTGGGCACAGGCATCTTCTCAATAAGTGAAGGGTCACGCCATAATCTACTACGCTGGCTCAGTGCGGGTTGGCAGACCTTACATATAGTCAAGAACATTAGGGCGACCTTTTTTTTCCACGGTTAAATCGAGCGATGGTTAACTATTACGCACATAACATCCAAAAATGAGACAGATAGGCTCTCAGATCGAATACGAGCCCTCTCAACCAGCAGTATCCACAATTTGTCGCCCATGAAACAACGTTCGAAGTAACTCGCAATCCCATCACTAAACCGAAAATTTGTAACGAAAAAATTAATTCTGGTATTCGGTATGTTGACTTAGGCACAGCACTTGAGACATATTGTTAGTGTTTTTTACAAATATGTTGGCAATGGCGACGAGGTATGCAGCCTAGTGACATCATCTGTCACGCGTGGGAGGACCTACCTGTAGTTCTGTTCATACACTTTGAAAAGAGGTCTTTTGAGCTTCAGCTACAGCAAGTTGTGTTTATGACAGTATCTACAGCACTGTATCCCTCTCTTTCAAAGTAATTAAGCAAGAGTGAATAAACATAAAAAAATAAAATTGGGTACGATAATGCTGGCATACCTTTATAAGATACAAGCATCTAAAGAAAACAGAAGAAAAAGAACTTGATACCACCTTTTGCCCGCGGATTTGCTCGAAAAGAGTACTTCTTTCTGGATAAAAAGTACACTGTGTCCGTTTCTGTACCCCTGACAACGTGTATGCAAAAGTTCATGATGCTCGGTCGAGTAGTTAAGGCTTGAAAGCGTAACAAACTCACATTCACATTTATAATTTTAGTTAGGATATGCCGTATATAGTAAAGGTTTATAAAAGTTTTAAGGGGTCGCCTCGCCATAGCACTGCGCCGAGTGTTGTGGGTTCGATACCCTCATGGGCCAAAAAATAAAATTAAAGTAATTGTTCCGAGTCTTAGTATATATTTTGTCCGTTGTTTGAATCTTTGGAAAGACCCCGCAACAAAAGCCGAGATCTCTAAAATAGGAGCTGTCTTTGAGAAAGATAAGAAAGAATCGCTCCCATATTTCGTCATCAACCTATACATATAAAAATCTCGTGTCACGGTTTCTGTAGTCTCACTCCTCCGAAACGGCTCGACCGATTTCGATTGTCGGCCTCGATGGCGTAGTGGTTAGTGTCACCGACTGCTACGACTGAGGTCGCGGGTTCGATTCCAGCACAAGTCAAACATTTGTGTGCATGTACATGGATGTTTGTCTTGGTCTGGGCGTTTCTATGTATAATATGTATGTATTTACAAAAAAAAATGTATATATGTATGTTTATCCATTGTCTAGTACCCATAGTACAAGCTCTGCTTAGTTTGGGCTAGATGGTGTTGTGTGTATGTGGTAGAATATATAGAATATATAGAATAGAATAGAATAGATTTTTATGAAATTTCTCATGTATTTGGTAGGTATAAGAATAGGTCGTAAAGTATTTTTCATACTTCTAAGTGATTAAAATAAATTATATAGCAGAACACTGTTTGCCGTGACAATTTTTATCTTATAAGATGCTTATAGATCGGAATCATTGGGCATATAATTCCTTAATAGAAAGTCGCAAAAACACTTGACTCGAGAATAGAACCCGGCTTTATGAACGACGTCTAATACCAAAACAAAGGGTTAAGTGGTCGTTTCATTGAAGCCACTGCGCCTAGTGTTGTAGGTTCGATTCCCAAACGGTACAAATATTTATGTGATCCACAAAATATGGTTGTTCTTTGTTTCCATTGTTTGAATGTTTGTAAAGACTTTGCGACACAAAACTTATTCCTAAGGCGATAGAAGTCTTTTAAAAATTAATGTAGAATTTAAAACATGTTTGTGTAGACGACTCCGCCTGCATTTCCTTTTAACCCAAAGTATAACTCATATGTCATTTAAATTCACGACGGGATACGTATTAATGCAATATCGATCGGCTAAAGTACAATCGCGAATGATACAGCATTTTAAGAACGTTATTAAAGGGCCTATCGCGCGATCTGTCTGTTTGTCCGTCCGACGCGTTACTCTGCAACTATTCAGTGACGGATTTAATATTGAAAAGGATATTTTATATGTGTTTGTTAATTGTTTTGATATGATGGTAAAGGATTTTCTGTATTGTAATATTGCGCTAGTAATTCTAGAGGGATTAGTCAGAGATCTAAGACGCGCGCGATTCTTTTATTTGTAATTTTTTTTAGTTATTATAATAATAATATTCTATCACATACATACAACACTATCTAGCCCAAACTAAGCAGAGCTTGTACTATGGGTACTAGACAATGGATAAACATACATATGTACATACTTTCTTTTTTTGTAAATACATACATATTATACATAGAAACACCCAAACCAAGACAAACATCCATTTTCATACACACAAATGTTTGACTTGTGCGGGAATTGAACCCGCGACCTCAGACGTGGTAGTCGGTTACACTAACCACTACGCCATCGTTCATCATTCGCCATTAGTTTAATAAAATTTATTAGTGCCTGAATTATCAAGTCAAAGTCAGAAGTCTTTATTCCAATAAAAATAGTTTGAATTTATTGGATATATAATAATATCAGCCCTGTATTAAACTGTCCCACTGCTGGGCACGGCCTCTTCTCACTGTGACAAGGGTGAGGCCATAGTCCACGCTGGCCCAGTGCAGGTTGGCAGACTTCACATATAAGAAAGAAAGACAAGAAAGAACAAGATTTTTATTTTTACACCGTCATCACATGCATCATCTTCGAAAACATTATGTAGAACTCTCAGACGTGCAGGTTTCCTCACGATGTTTTCCTTCACCGTTAAAACGAGCGATAATTAACTATTTAATACGCACATAACTTCGAAAAGTCAGAGATGCGCGCCTTGGGATCGAACTCGAGACCTCTGCATGGCAGTCCAACGGTCTCCCACTAGGCTAAATCGATCTTGGATACCTCGATTTAAAGTATAATCTTTCCTAATATTATTAATGTCTAAGTTTGTGAAGATGTATAGATGTTTGTTACTCTTTCACGCAAAAACTACTAGACCGATTGCGATGAAACTTGGTATGTAGATAGCTGGAGACCTGGATTCACACATAGGCTACTTTATATCCCGATATTCCCACGGAAACGGGACTTACGCGGGTGAAACCGCAGGGAAGAATTTGTTTATAATAAAAAAATAAAAAAAGTATTGCTTTGAAAAAGGCTAAGTTAATATATCACAGTTACTTAAATTCAAATCTAGATATTATTTTAGAAACGCACTATGATAAGCTTTATTATATAATTAGAAGATCTGCAAAATGAATTAGATATTATCGTTTCTCTCTTTATTTTGTGATTAGAGGTCATCGGTGCAAGTATTTTCTTAATATTATTTTACGTGTGTCGATTTGTCTTTGATTTTTAAGTAATGATCCGGTACATCACTAATTTCAAAAGGGTTGTCGGTAAATGTGAAGATTTAAGTGCGTTCATAAAGAACGATTGTTTTTTAAATACAATATTATTTACAAATATTTGAAGTGAAAACTTATTCAGGCACGTTGAGCACTAATTGGGTAAACAAAAATCATGGAACTCGCGTCATCGTCACCGATCGCTTTCGATGAGCTATATGTATACTGTGTATATATGTGTACTTTTTGGGTGAACAAAAAGCGTGAAACTCGCGTCATCGTCACCGCACGCTAGTTACTTAGTTTTCACTTCTATCGGCAGTCCCCAAAGACTGCCCCTGCAGCTTGCTACTTTCTTTTCTTTTTTCTTTATTACATATAAATAAGATATATGTAACCATAGTTACGAAGAATTGTACGACGTCAGACGAACAATGCCGAAATACTACGAACGCGATTCGACTGCGTGTGTCAAATGCATGGTTGTGTGCGTGTCATGTTTTCCCATTAATTGAATGTATTTCTAATGCATATTTTATAAAAATATTAAGAATCGCCCCTCCTTCTCCATATAAACTTTAACTGTGCCAAATTTCATATTCCTCCGTCCGCGCAATTTTCGTAAAAAGTTTTTGCTTTACGTATTAATATATAGATTACCTATAAATAACATTTTTGTATTTATTATTTTGAATTTGTTATTAAACTTAACGTTAGACGTTAGATATGCAATACTAGGTTTTGCCCGCAGCTTCTCCCGGAACAATACTTTCTTTCTGGGTAAAATATACCCTATGTCCTTTTCTGTACCCCTGACAACGTGTATGCAAAATTTCATGATGATCGGTCGAGTAGTTAAGGCGTGAAAGCATAACAAACAAACTCACATTCGCATTTTTAATATTAGTTAGAATTATTTTAAAAGAGCTAACCCTAGCTCTGATTTCATTAGACTATTTGTACCGTTTGATCTCGCCGCTCGATCGCTATGTCGGTACGTCTATGACAAGTGACCGCACCGGTTGTGCACTTTGAGAAGCCGCTGGTGTGTTGACGCATGTGTCTTGCTTGACACTGTGAGGTCTTGGGTTCATTGCAGGTAGAAGTGTGCTTGACCCATATTTTACCACTCATGGTCTAGGTCCGGCTCTAGGAAGTATTGCTAGGCTAGGCTTGACAGACAAAGCCTACAAAAGCTTTTAGTAGCGGGTTTGAAAGTTATCAGCTAGTCCCTTATTACATGGGATCTGGAGCCATAGTTGTCAAAATGTGACAAAGTCAAAAATCTTTATATCCGTAAAAATGTGCAAACAATTCTTAGACACGTCAATTAAATATTATATTTAAAAAAATCTTCTTCTCCCTAGCCTTTATTATTCCCAAGTCACTTGGATCGGCTTTTCTGGTCTAACCGGATTTGACTGGATATCGGTTTTTACACGGAGCGGCTGCCACCTGACCTCCGCAACCCGAAGGCTAACGATACCCTAAGGCTAGACCAGCGTCAGGATATTATAGGGCACTGACTTCCCAATAACGACTGCCATAGATGTTCACGGCAGCCGGGACCGACGGCTTAACGTGCTCTCCGAGGCACAGAGCAAACGATAATTGTCAATCAATACGGACATAATTTCGAAAAGTCATATAACTTCCGAAAGTAAGAGGTGCGCGAAGTGGGTTCGAACCCGCGACCCTCAGCATTGCAGTCTCTTGGTCTCCCCACTGAGCTATCGCTGCTCTTTACTGTTCGCTAACGCTACAAGAGCGAAATCTCCCACCCAATCTCCCATTATATACTCAAAAAACCATCTCCAATCTCATAAACTACCGACAACTACTACTAACCCACAAGATCAATTAGCGGTTTACCAAACGGACAACATAATGGCGACAACCTGTTGTGGGGCAGGCAGAAAAAATACGTACCTGTCCCAACAGGCTGTCGACGCATCATTTGTCAAAATAGTTTGTCAATAGAACCTTATGTATAAGATCCTTAACATATGTTTAGTTAAAGCTAGTTGTTACCCGCGACTTCGTCTGCGTGGAATTTAACATTTGGCTTTAAATAAAAATAGCCGATGTTACTCCTTATAACATCAGCTATCCGCCAATGAAAGTCCCGTCAAAATCGGTCCAGCCGTTTCAGAGATTAGCCGGAACAAATAGACGGATAAACAAGGCAATTTTTTTCATAATTGTTTCTTTGATAAAATTTCCGTATATATTTTCATATGGATTTAGTAAAAAGCTGTTATTTTGACATTACAAACAGACACTTTAATTTTATTTATTTGTATCGAAGAATAAAAATATAATTTACAATTTCTTCGATTTTTCGGTGGTTTTCCAGCAGCCATGGTCACGAGTACTGCCGTCATAAGGAAAAATACGTAATTATTTTCTTAATTGATATTTTACGTATTTGGAATCAATGAAAAAGACGCATTTACCAGTATTTTTACATTATATATAAAAATACTTACAGATACTATATTTTTTCGTCTGACGGCAGTGTAGTCCGATGGGACGGCAATCAGACACGGCCGGAGAGAGATCAGGCGCGGGACCAACGGCTTCACGTGCCTTTTACGGCAGTATACAACACCAATAACTTCCTAACTCCAGGCTGCTTTTAAGAATTTTCTTGTCAGAAAATTTTTATAACTTTTTGCTGCGCCGGGATTCGAACCCGAGGCTTCAAGCATAGCAGTCGCTTCACAACCGCTGCGCCTCAGCAGCATATAAAAACTATATGAAAACAATTAGTCATTCTGTCCGTCACACTAGGCAGGTGGCCCGGCGTCACCTGTCGTTTTACGTCCAAACACTATTTATCATTCTCTATAAACGAGCCGACATGCTATATTGACTGCACGGATGGCGTAGAGGTTTAAGTAAGCCTGGCCACTGCCACCGCGCCGTGTGTTGTGGGTTCGAATCCCACATGAGACAAAACATTTTGTAATCCACAATTGGTTTTGCCGGGTCTGTGTATTCTTTCTGTCCGTCCTCTACTAACAATGTCCTCCAGACGAAATTCGGTCATGGCGGCCAATCTTAACGGAGACTGGCCATCTGCGCAGGAGATATTATAGTGCACAAGCGTGTGCGCAAACACAAGTGCACTCTCTGTTCGCTAACTCTCATGATCCGATGGGACGGATAATCCGACACGACCGGAGAGAGATCAGGCGCAGGACCAACGGCTTTACGTGCTTTCCGCGGCACGGGGGTGTCTAACGCCGCCAACTTCCTAACACCGGGCTCGTATTGAGATTTCTTAACAGAAAAACCCAATAACCTCTACTAATAAGATACAGCTGAAGACATTGTTCGTTTGCTCGAATGCACTAACCTTAAAATCTACCAGTCGGTTTTAACTAATTATTTTAACAACGTATTACATAAAGAAAATATATTTAATTAGCGACCGCCCCGGCTTCGCACAAGGAGTACAAAATCTCGACAAGTTATATACCTAAACCTTCCTCATGATCACTCTGTCTATTGGTGAGAACCGCTTGAAAATCCATTCAGTAATTTTTGGGGGGGACTTTCTTTTTATAATATGTGGGGAAGATGTTTGTATGTTTGTAAATCCCGACACAGGAATTATTCCTAGTGTATACAAGAATAGGTACAAGACTATCCTCGATGGCGTAGTGGTTAGTGTAACTCCACGCCTGAGGTCGCGGGTTCGATTCCCGCGCAAGTCAAACGTTTGTGTGCATGGACTTGGATGTTTGTCTTGGTCTAGGTGTTTCTATGTATAATATGCATATAATTACAAAAAAAAAGTATATATGTATGTTTATCCATTGTCTAGTACCTACCCATAGTACAAGCTCTGCTTAGTTTGGGCTAGATGGTGTTGTGTGTATGAAATAGAATAATATCTATATATTAATACGTGAAGCAAAAACTTTGTACCCCTTTTTACGAAAATTGCGCGGACGGCGGAGCATGAAATTTTTCACAGTTAAAGTTTATATGGAGTAAGAGGGGTGAATCCTAAAATTTTTATAAACTATGCATTAGAAATACATTAAATTAATGAAAAAGCACTACACACACACAACCATGCATTTTACACAAGTCGAATCGCGTTCGTAGTATTTCGGCATTGTTCGTAGAATGCTTCGTATCTATGGTTACATACATATGTGTGTGGAGTAGGTAACTAAATGAAATGTGATTATAAGGGTATTAAGTTATATACAATAAAACTTTGATAACGATCAAATTTAAACTTTAAATAAATTATGGGCGAATTTCGACCACTTAGCGACCGTTAGTTATTATTATATTATATGCGAATAAAACTATTGCAGTTTCAATAATACTACAGTAGGGCTTATTTTAAACCTAGCATTGTTGTTCATGGCTAACTTATAACTGAGCGAATGTCACCAAGTTACCATGACATTCCTATTGACGTCACAGCTTGTAATACGTCTAGTAATAGACTATAATAATAGACAATTATAAACGCAACGTATAATTTTTTTCTTCTTAACTGACGGCTCTATTATAGTTTCGTTCAAGTAACGAGCTCGGCTGTATTCTGTGACATTTGTATATGCGGTTAAAAACTAAGATTTTAACTAAATCTAGACATACGTTCAAACTACCAGAAAAAGCCAGATCCAGAACAACATCCTAAGTAATACTATAAATGCCGATGTGAGTTTGTTTGGTACGGTTTCAAACCTTAAGTACTCGACCGATCATCATACACGTTGTCAGGGGTACAGAAAAGGACTTTTGAGGTTTTGTGTGTGTTCAAGTGGATTCGAGAATGGTGTTGATTTGGTTTTTTTTTAAAGTGAAAACGTTGCAATATTAGCACTTTTTGGATGAACAAAAAGCGTGAAACTCGCGTCATCGTCACCGCACGCTAGTTACTTAGTTTTCACTTCTATCGGCAGTCCCCAAAGACTGCCCCGCATATTTTTTTCTACGTGGTGCTTGAATCCATGGCGAGTAGCAATACGATCATTCAAACCATATTTGCCATTGAATTTCGAGGTCGTGGGTTCAAGTTCTGCTCAACAAATATTTTTTCCTCATTTCTAATTGCCATTCATAACACATCTTTTCAAAACAAATCTTATAATGCTGACCAATATTATAAATGCAAATGTGAGTTTGTTTGTAACGCGCTCACGCCTTAACTACTCGACCGATCATGTGGAATTTCCCATACACGTTGTCAGGGGTACAGAATACGACATGGGGTAACTTTCATCTAGAAAAAAGATAACCAAAACAAAACTAATTGACTTTTTAAAAAATCCGGTGTTTACCGATATATCTCCCTCTCTCTCCCTCTTTTAAGCTATCTATATATGATACGTGAAGCAAAAACTTTGTATCCCTTTTTACGAAAATTGCGCGGATGGAGGAATGATGTTGAAATTTGGCACAGTTAAAGTTTATATGGAAAAGGAGGGGCGAATCCTAATATTTATATAAAATATGCATTAGAAATACATTAAATTAATGAAAAAACACTACACGCACACAACCATGCATTTGACACACGCAGTCGAATCGCGTTCGTAGTATTTCGACATTGTTCGTCTGACGTCGTACAATTCTTTGTAACTATGGTTACCTATACCTTATTTATATGTAATAGAGAAAATTAGAAAACTAAGTAGCAATCTTAGGAATTTTGGTCGAATTTTGACTACTAGGTGACCGCTAGTTTAAATAAAAGACAGAAAGGGTACAGGGTACCTTACATATCGAACAAGTAGTGTTACCAATATAACTTAACCTACATTTATGTGATTAAAGTCGCTGACAAAAACTAGTGTCAAATATTTGTTAATGTACAGTTATTTTAACAATACTCATATGTTATATGTTAGTATGTGTGTATGTATGTACAAATAATAATAAAAATTCAATCAAACGTAATTACTTAACAGATGAAATAGGCACGGTGAAGAAGAAAGTTTTCAAATTGTGCCGTACCGTACAGTATCTGTGTTGTAGTTCTGTTTGAAATGCGACATTGTTGATAATGACTAGGTTGTATATAAACATGCTTTGTCCAGCAATGGACGTCTTTCGGCTGAGATGATGATGATACTTACTTAATGATGTGCTTGAGGTCTCGGGTTTGAATCCCGAGTCGGGCCAACAAGAAGTTATTGGGTTTTCAGTAAAGAAATCTCAATAACAGCCCGGAGTTAGGAAGTTGGCGGTGTTGGACACCCCCGTGCCTCGGAAAGCACGTAAAGCCGTTTGTCCTGCGCCTGATCTCTCTCCGGTCGTGTTGGTTTACCGTCCAATCGGATCATGAGAGTTAGGTAACAGAGAGTGCACTTGTGTTTGCGCACACACTTGTGCACTATAATATGTCCTGCGCAGATGGCTAGTCTCCGTTAAGATTGGCCGCCGTGACCGAAATCGGTCTGTAGGACATTATTTTTATTATTAATACGCACATAACATCGAAAACACGGTGCGTGCCTTAAAATCGATCTCGAGACCTGCGAATTACTTGCTAATGTATTAAATAGTTCAATTATTGCTCGCTTTATTTATTTATTTATTTGGATCTCCAACAAAGATTACACCTTACATGCTAAAAATAAAACATAAATAGATACAAATCCTTGTGCATCTTCAATTATAGGAGACCACAGCTTGCATTAAGATATCAAACAATCAATTTTTAATATGGAAATAAAGTATACAATTTAAAGTAAAAATTACAAGAATTAAAATTTAAAAAAAAAACTACTATATACGGATTTTATCGCGTTGTTTATTTATCACTGTATTACAAAATTTTGAAAATATTACTCTACTACTACTATTGATTTTATTTGACTAATTTATAAGCTAATAAAATTATTTAAACTATTAAATCTATTTATTTTTGGTTTACACTTTCCCCGACGTTTCGGGTGCTTTTCAGCAGCCATGGTCACGGGGAGACTAAGATGGTAGTTGTCTCAATGTTCCAGTGTAGTTATTTCAAAGTACCTGAACATAATTTAATTATTGGTGTTTCTATTTACGCAGAATGAGCTCAAAGTATCATGAAGTCTAGCTGTGGTTTGTTTCTTCTTGGGTTTGACTATTTGAAGTACTGGATCCCAAGCTGGTGGTACATTCCAACCATCTTCTCTATTGAAATTGGGATGTTTTTTAATTTCAATAGCCTCGCGAAGCATCCTTGGCAGGAATCGGTGTTCTTTAGCGAGAATCTGTGGTTTGTCAAATCTCAGGTAGTGGTTGGTCCCCTGTTGTACGTGTTCACACACAGCAGACTTCAACGAGCGTTTGTGTTTTACGTCAGCTATGTGTTCTTTTATGCGGGTGCCTATGCTTCTCTTGGTTTGACCAATGTATGAGAGTCCGCAGTCACAATCTATTTTATAGACCCCTGCATCTTGTAAAGGTAATTGGCACTTGACGGATGGTAAAAATTGACTTATCTTCGTTGGCGGCTTGAAGTATGTGTTGATTGAAGCTCGCTTCAAGATGTAGCCAATCTTGTCAGTGACACCCCTTACATAAGGCAGTATAGCAGGCTGGCGCTCGACTGTGGCTGGCTTTTCTCGGGATCTGTGACAGCGGCGCGGCTGTTGGAGCTTGTTGTCTTGCAGTACTTGCTTGACATGTTGAAGCTCGGCGTCCAGGTGTTTCTTGTCACAGATCCCGTGGGCTCTCTGAAACAAAGACATTCCCACGGTAGCTAACTGTTTAGGATGGTGGTGAGATTCACCGTTCAAGTACCTATTTGTATGGGTCTTTTTCCTATACACGGTGTGGCTCAAAGTATGATCAGGATTCCTGATGACAAGTACGTCTAAGAATGCTAATGAATTATTTGCCTCTAATTCCATAGTAAATTGGATGTTGTTATTAATGGAATTAAGATGTTCTAGGAATACACTAACACTATCTGTTGGTAATATTGTAAAAGTATCATCTACAAACCTCTTATAAATCCTGGGTGTGATGGGGGCAGTCTGTAAAGCTCGAGCCTCGAAGTCCTCCATATATATATCGGCAACAACAGGCGATACTGGGGAGCCCATTGCCACACCATCGACTTGTATGTAGAATTTATTGTATAGAATTTATTAGAATTCGATGGTGTGGCAATGGGCTCCCCAGTATCGCCTGTTGTTGCCGATATATATATGGAGGACTTCGAGGCTCGAGCTTTACAGACTGCCCCCATCACACCCAGGATTTATAAGAGGTTTGTAGATGATACTTTTACAATATTACCAACAGATAGTGTTAGTGTATTCCTAGAACATCTTAATTCCATTAATAACAACATCCAATTTACTATGGAATTAGAGGCAAATAATTCATTAGCATTCTTAGACGTACTTGTCATCAGGAATCCTGATCATACTTTGAGCCACACCGTGTATAGGAAAAAGACCCATACAAATAGGTACTTGAACGGTGAATCTCACCACCATCCTAAACAGTTAGCTACCGTGGGAATGTCTTTGTTTCAGAGAGCCCACGGGATCTGTGACAAGAAACACCTGGACGCCGAGCTTCAACATGTCAAGCAAGTACTGCAAGACAACAAGCTCCAACAGCCGCGCCGCTGTCACAGATCCCGAGAAAAGCCAGCCACAGTCGAGCGCCAGCCTGCTATACTGCCTTATGTAAGGGGTGTCACTGACAAGATTGGCTACATCTTGAAGCGAGCTTCAATCAACACATACTTCAAGCCGCCAACGAAGATAAGTCAATTTTTACCATCCGTCAAGTGCCAATTACCTTTACAAGATGCAGGGGTCTATAAAATAGATTGTGACTGCGGACTCTCATACATTGGTCAAACCAAGAGAAGCATAGGCACCCGCATAAAAGAACACATAGCTGACGTAAAACACAAACGCTCGTTGAAGTCTGCTGTGTGTGAACACGTACAACAGGGGACCAACCACTACCTGAGATTTGACAAACCACAGATTCTCGCTAAAGAACACCGATTCCTGCCAAGGATGCTTCGCGAGGCTATTGAAATTAAAAAACATCCCAATTTCAATAGAGAAGATGGTTGGAATGTACCACCAGCTTGGGATCCAGTACTTCAAATAGTCAAACCCAAGAAGAAACAAACCACAGCTAGACTTCATGATACTTTGAGCTCATTCTGCGTAAATAGAAACACCAATAATTAAATTATGTTCAGGTACTTTGAAATAACTACACTGGAACATTGAGACAACTACCATCTTAGTCTCCCCGTGACCATGGCTGCTGAAAAGCACCCGAAACGTCGGGGAAAGTGTAAACCAAAAATAAATAGATTTAATAGTTTAAATAATTTTATTAGCTTATAAATTAGTCAAATAAAATCAATAGTAGTAGTAGAGTAATATTTTCAAAATTTTGTAATACAGTGATAAATAAACAACGCGATAAAATCCGTATATAGTAGTTTAATTTCAATGAATAACATTCGCGTAAACAGAAGACAATATTAAAAAAAAAAATTAAAAAATAAAAAGAACTATAACGGCGAACCAAAACATCGTGAGGAAACCTGCATGTCTAAGAGTTCTACATAATGTTCTCGAAGATATGTGAAATCTGCCAATCCGCATTGGGCCAGCGTTGTGGACTATGGTCCAACCCTTCTCACAATGAGAAGAGGCAGGCCCAGCAGTGGGACAGTTTAATACAGAACTGATATTATATAACTTACTTAGTTTGAATGACGTAGATACCGCCACGTTGAGTGTTGTCCGTTTGAATCCCATACGACACAGGTATTTTTGTGATCCACATATTATTTTTACTTTGTGTGTGTATTCATTCATTCATATTATATAAACTTAAATCACCACTGAATCACTTACTTAGAGAAATAGAAGTTATACAAAGGGGAGTCGTAGGAAATAAGTAAATATAGCGTCGTATAGAGAATCGTTCAGAAGGCCCGGAAAAAATGCCTGATCTTCGTAAGGTCAGCTCTTGGTATGGTACCCCATCAGATCTCGGAAACGATGATATCTACGGGATTCGTTCTCGAACAAAATCTTCTTAAAACCCTGGCAAGATTAAGGAGGAGCGAAAAAAACATGGCCGCCATAAAAAACTTTGACCTCTTATATCTCCGAAACGGTTAGAGTTAGGTGGTGTTCGAACAAAAGTCATAGAGGAGATCTTTCCAGAAAATGACATTTTCAAGATCACTGGGGTCATCGTTGACCCCTAATGGTCCTAGAGCACTTAATTTCTGGCTTTGGGAGATTTCAAGGTCCCTGAATCCGAATCTAAAATTAGTTTTTTGATTCCTTCCCCTCTCGCTGTACACCCCTCTCGCAACCACGCGAAATACTAGTTTCTTGTATAAAGTTTAAAGTCTTGTGACACAGGCATTATTCCTAGTTGTCTTTTGAATGATAATAATAGCTGCTTATACCCGATACAGTTGCCCGAATAATTTTTAAAAGAATACCTCGTTGTGTGTCATCCCCTGTGTCACGGGATATTTCATACATACATCTCTGATGCCTGTTCAGAAACGGGAGTCATACCTACGGTGACTTCAATTCCCGCGTCGGACAATGTTGTCGGATCCTCTATCAAGAAATTTCTCAGTAGCAAGCACGGCGTTTAAAACTATTCCCTGTAGGTAATAGGTTCGCATTCTTGTACGTTGGACCTAAACCATGGCTAGCAAAATGTGGGTCTGTAGCACCTCTGCCTACCCTCTCGGGGATATAAATGTAAGACGTATGTAGCCTTATTAAACATTGTCCGAATGTAGCACTTTAGCTGCGACATAATGATGTATAATGCTCTTGCGTCTGCGCACTGAATAGGACCGTAATTGCCGCGCATGACCCCGCCGATCTATAGATCCGATCCATAGATCATTGATCGATAATAAGGATAGTATGCGCGCGCGCAACTATGAAAGTAGAAAGGTGCGCAAATATAATTTTACTTTGTTAATGTAATGATAATTTATTTTTACGTTTATGAGTTATAAAATTAAGATTTATATTGATTAAATGAGAAAATTGTGTGGGGACTACGTTTAGTCATTAGTGCTTAAGCTTCGAGTAGGTAATACAGATTCTGTTCCTGTACGGGCCATAATATAATATAATTAACTACCAACCCGCCCCGGCTTCAACCGGCTATTACAAAACTTTAACAAGTTACACCTAAACCTTCCTCATGAATCACTCTGTCTATTGGTGAAAACCGCATGAAAATCCGTTCAGTAGTTTTTGAGTTTATCGCGAACAAATAGGCGCGGGTCTTTGTTTTATAATATGTAGTGATAAAATCAGTCTTGTACACAAACTGTCTCACTGCTGGGCACGGTTCTCTTCTCAATGTATGAGTATTAGCCCATAGTCGACCACGCTGGCCCAGTGCGGGTTGGCAGACTTCACATATCTTCAAGAACATTATGGGGAACTCTCAGACATGCAGGTTTCCTGACGATGTTTACCTTCATCGATAAAGCGAGCGATAATTAACTATTGCAACGCACAAAGATTCGTAATAAGAATTAAGAAGACGTCGGTGTTCCATACACAGTACCCCAGAAAGCACCTGAAATCATTGTTCCTACCTGATCTCTCTCCAGGCGTGTCGATGCTGGATTATGAGAGTGCACTTGTGTTTGCCCTCACACCTGTTCACTATAATATCTCTTGCAGAGATTGCCAGTCTCCGTTAAGATTGGCCGCCGTGACCGAAATTCGTGCTGGAAGACGATTTTATTACTGTTTAACTAAAAGCTAATAATTGCTGTATCTATCTATACTCATATTATAAAGCTGAAGAGTTTGTTTGTTTGTTTACTTGAACGCGCTAATCTCAGGAACTACTGGTTCGAATTGAAAAATAATTTTAGTGTTGGATAGCCTATTTATCGAGGAAGGCTATAGGCTATATAACATCACGCTACGACCCACGGGGGCGGCGCAGTAACGATAAACGTGGGTGAAACGGCGGGCACAGCTAGTCATATTATAAAGCTGAAGAGTTTGTTTGTTTGTTTACTTGAACGCGCTAATCTCAGGAACTACTGGTTCGAATTGAAAAATTATTTTAGTGTTGGATAGCCTATTTATCGAGGAAGGCTATTAGTTATATAACATCACGCTACGACCCACGGGGGTGGCGCAGTAACGATAAACGTGGGTGAAACCGCGGGGACATCTAGTAAAAAAATAAGTTTGTTTGTTATCGATAGACTCTGAAACTTCTTAACGGATTTTGATCATTCTTTTACTATTAGAAAGCTACTTTACCCAGAAGCAACATAGGCTATATAACATGACGCTACGAACCACGGGAGCGGAGCAGCAATCATAAACGTGGGTGAAACCGCGGCTGTTAGGTAGTTATAGAAAGTGAGAAAAACCATATAAATATTAAAACTAGCAACTAGATAATTTATTTTAATTTTATTCAAAATAAACACTATTACCGCCTTTGTAAAAATCCGACAATTAGAATCCACCCGTACAGAAACTTGTGTTTTTTGTCTAAATTATAAATGTATATCACAATTTGCATATGAATATGATATAGAATAATTAAGACGCCCGACGAATCGCAATCAGCTAGGTCAAGCAACTTTGCCGAGGTTCGTATTCGGATGGGTTACCGTTTAATTACGCGGAATTTCAGTAAACTTCTTAACTCAGTAATTTTGACGTTCATGAGTTGATGGGACATTACTGTACCATAGTCGAGGCAGGAGTTCAGGCGGCTTGAATAATTCTGACTTTGTATTTGCTTGCACATTGATGATTGCATTTTGTGTCCGTTATTTGTAAAGTCTCTCGCAAACACAGACTATGGCAGTAATTTGTAAATTATAAAAATGGTTATAATTTTATTAAATAGTCCTTAGTTTTACAATTATATCTATATATTAAAAAACAAAGTGTGAAGCAAAAACTTTGTAGCCCTTTTTACGATAGTCCTTAGTTTTACAATTATATCTATATATTAAAAAACAAAGTGTGAAGCAAAAACTTTGTAGCCCTTTTTACGAAAATTGTGCGGACGGAGGAGTTTCAAATTTGGCACAGTTAAAGTTCATATGGAGAAGGAGTGGCGAATCCTAATATTTTTATAAAATATGCATTGAAAATACATTAAATTATTGAAAAAACACTACATGCACACAACCATGCATTTGACACACGCAGGCGAATCGCGTTCGTAGTCATTCGGCATTGTTCGGCTGATGTCGTAGAATTCTTCGTAACTATGGTTACATATCTTAAGTACCGTGAAATGTGATTATAAGGCTATAGTTGTAGACAATGTAACCTTCCCTTAATAAAGATTAAACTTAAAATTTAAATCAATTATGGTCGAATTTCGATCACTTGGCGACCGCTAGTCTTAATAATTAAGTATTCTTCTTCTTTCTCGTTCCCTCACTAATGAGGATGACCATATACCTACTATACGTCTCCATTTGCCTCTTCTGTCCTGCGCCAGTTCAATAGATCGATGTAGTGTTACTCCTGTTGCCTCTACAATACTTTTGCACCATCGTGTTGGAATTCGGCCCCTGGAGCGCTTCCCCTGCATTTGTCCTACGATCAACTGCTTCTCCAACTCATGCATATGTGACCACATTAAATATCCAAAGAAGCTTAGTTGACGTTTTCGACATAGAGTGGTGAGTCGTTTTTTGATGTGGAGCTCTTGTAAAATTGATACGTTTCTTCTCATGGCTGTCCATGGTATATTTAGCATTCGTCTCCAGCACCACATTTCAAAAGCACTTATCGATTTTTGATGTATCTACCAGGTTTCAGCTCCGTACAGAAAAATAGAAAATACTAAGGAAACCACTGGACGTATTTTGGTAACTCGACGTATACCCTTGTTTCTCTAAATTTTCTCAAAGCTTGACATTGCACTTTTAGCCACTTACTTACAACGGCCGAGCTTATTAGTACAACCGCCGTCTTTCGTAATGAGGGAACCTAGTTACATATAAAGTACACTTAAAGATTTTTACCCGAACTAGGTTATACCTGTGCGAAAGAAAAAGACTTATAAGTCTAGGTATAATGTTAGTCCGTTATTTGTAATGTAACGTTTGTAAAGTCTCCCGCAAACACAGACTTAGATGACTAATACGTAAAAATAAGAAAATACCAGATATATAAATTAATTATTTATATCTCATCATAGTAAACAGCAAGTCAGAAAATCTCTGGCGGATTGAATCATTCTATCTTTAATTAACTAGTACCTCTCATCCTTTTGTCTATACACAATAAACGCACTTTCTAAAACGCAATTAATTTCAAATATCGTACCGCATAGATCAATAGCAAATGATCCATGGATCATTGATCTATGTTTTTGCTTCAAGTAATAGTATCGTCAGCGTTTGAAATATGGATCATGTTAATCGTATCATAATATGTTTTGTATGATACTTGTTATATCGTTTACCAATAAGTCAGATATTTTCAAGCTGCTAGAAATTTTCTTACGATGCTTGTTTTACTTGGACAGACCCTTCCCTCTACAGACTACTCCAATTTATGATATAGCGTTCCCACTTTCCCACCTGTTAGGTATAGGTATAAGTGAGAGCCGCTGTACCATCCAGTGCCCGAGAGCAACTTCAGGGACCATTTATAGACAGGTCTTGTCCCCAAATCCTAAGACCCAGTTCTCGTATATACATATTTCCAGTATGCTGCCGGAGCTGTAAGGCACGCTCACTTCCCGACGTACATACATACGTCTACCCTTTCTGGCCTACAAGCCGGGTATTGCCCGAGTCACCTAGCTACGACTCTTACTTGCTGAGCAGGCAAGCACCCGAGATGCGTTGCGGCAGTGAAACCACACTGCCACTTCGCTAAAGATAACTCCATGCCTTGCGCGACCGACCGGTTCGCACTAGCCGCGCCTGAGTCCGACACTCGAACGCCACGTGCTTGCCGAGCAACGAACATGTCGTCTTCAGCGGCTAACCACATACGCCTGCGAGACCAACACCAATTTCAGGCACCGCGCACTCTCATCAGCGCGGTCGATAGAACACGCCTTTCGAGGCACAGTGGGCTTCTTGACCCCGCAGTACCCTGGTCCAAAGGGGGCGACCCGTAGTTTTCTCTTCGAAACCCTATCTACTCGGGTCCTGAAGATAGGGATTTGTTCTTGTAGTTTTACTTGGACAGTGAAACTGGGCGCTCAGAAACTCTTTTAAAGGCCACTTACTTACTCCGTTGGCTCAACGACCCAAATGTGTCTTGGCCTTCGATACTAGAGAACGCCACTGTGTCCAATCTTTGGCAACTTCTCGCCAATCACCAGCTTGAAGCTCCCTCAGATCCATCTCCACAACATCTTTCCAGCGGTATCTGGTGCGACCGACAGGGCGACATCCTGTTGGTCGACTCAAATACGCTCTCTTTACACCACGGTCTCCTCCCATTCTCTCAATGTGGCCGAGCCATCGGAGTCTGTGAGCTTTTATTTCTCCTATAATGTTAGGATTGGCTACGAGTTACTCGATTTCCGCCAGCTCCCGTCGGGTCTCTGCACGGGGCCCAAGATCTTTCGGAGGACCTTTCTTTCTGCGACTTACTAAGCAGTAATAATTCCTGAGTCGCGGGGGACTTTACAAACATTCAAACAACGGACACAAAGAACATCCAGACTCGGCACAACCATTTGTGGATTACACACATTTTCTCTAACTCTCCTCTCGGCTTCTTCTTAGTGCCAGAAGGCTTAGGCTATAGTCCATCACGCTGGCCCAGAGCAGGTTGGCAGACTTCACATATCTTCGAGAAATTTAACCGACTGCCACGCCTGAGGTCGCGGTTTCGATTCCCGCACAAGTCAAACATTTGTGTGCATGAACATGGATATTTGTCTTTGTCTGGGTGTTTCTATAATAACATGTATGTATTTATTCTGCTTAGTTTGGGCTAGATGGTGTTGTGTGTATGTGATAGAATATTATTATTATTATTTAGAACTCTCAGACATGCAGGTTTTCTCACGATGTTTTCCTTCACCCTTAAAGCGAGCGATAATTAACTATTTAATACGCACACAACTTCGAAAAGTAGCGCTTTGGGTTCATACACGAGAACTCTGCTTGGCAGTCAAATGGTCTGTCAGACCAGCAAACTAACTTAAAATTATCACAATCAAAGCGATTCTGTAGTTCCTCTCAAGGAAAAAAATTGATTAGCATTGTCTATTCGGGATTCCTATTGTAATAAGATTCGTATAAAAAGGTTAAATAATGATTCTTAGAATTGTCTGTGGTTAACGTAAATGTTTTTAATTAAAAAAGGTTGCTATTTTAAGCTTTGGTAATTGTGTAATTTTAAACGGATCTGATTGGTTTTTGCTTTATAAGTGGCGATAGGTTAGTGGGGGATTGTTGGATTACCAAGCAATGGTCATGAGTTCGATCACCACTTCATTTCGAAATGATGTGCGTATTAAATAGTTAATTATTGCTCGCTGTAACGGTGAAGGAAAATATCATGAGGAAATCATGTCTGAGTGTTCTCCATGATGTTCTCGAAGATCTGTGAAGTCTGCCAACTCGCACTGGCATGCATTCAGCCAACGAGGTGGACTATGGCATAATCCTTCTCACAGTGTGTAGAAGCCCATGCCTGGCAGTAGGACAGTTTAATAAAGGGCTGATATGTATGTATGTATATATCGCCATGATGTTCTTAAAGATATGTGAAGTCTGCCAACTCGCAATGGGCTAGGACAGAGGTTGGCTACCCGCGGCTTGCGAGCCGCATGCGGCTCTTTGACTCCTCGGCTGCGACTCTTCCACGAAATGTTTAGTTGTACCCCTTTTTACGAAAATTGCGCAGACGGAGGAGTATGAAATATGGCACAGTTACAGTTTTTATGGAGAAGGAATGACGAATCCTAATATTTTTATAAAATATGCATTAGAAATACATTAAATTAATGACAAAACACTACACGCAAACAACCATGCATTTGACGTTCGTCTGACGTCGTACAATTCTTCGTAACTATGGTTACATATACCTTATTTATATGCAATAAAGAAAAAAGGAATCAAAGTAGCAAGCTTAGGAATATCGTCAATGAAAGAGTATATATAGTTATGTAAATAATAATTATAATTTGTTTGAAAAATTATAGGTAAATTAACCTGTATAGCCTTGGCGAAATCTAAATGAAATGTTATTATAAGGATAAAGTTATAAACAATAAAACCTTAATAACGATCAAACTCAAATTTTAACCTCGCGAGTTTGACAGTTCGTCTAAGACAGGACAACGTTTGTCGGGTCAGCTAGTTTTTAAATATAACTGCTCTATTTTCCTATTCCACGTATAAAACCAGTGACATTATATAGTTAGGTATTCTAGTAACCTAGTATTAACCGTAAGATCACAAGATAACGGTGTTAACTATAAAGTTAACGTTAACTTTATGATGTTTACACAGTTAAGATTTCTAGTTAACTTTCGCTGTGTACTTTATTACGTACGCGACTTAGATCTAATGAACCGAGGAACTACGCGTGGGCTTAGGTATTGGGCTAAGTTGTCTGATAGTAAATTTTTAGTTTAGTTGATTTTTGAAACATCTCCCTCGGTTTGTGTAAGTCTTGAGTCGCGGGGGACATTACAAACGTTCAAACAACGGACTCAAAGGATATTCAGACTCAAACGACTATTTAGTGGATTACACATTTTTTTTCTTATGGGACCGAACCCACATTACTCGGCACTGTGGCAATGACGAGGCGATCACTTAAAAACACTACGCCGTCCGAGTAAATTTGTTTGTATTAACTAACCCAACTAATATTATAAATGCGAATGTGAGTTTTTTTGTCATGCTTTCATGCCTTAACTACTCGACCGATTATTATGAAATTTCGCATACACGTTAGTCACGGGTACAGAAAAGGACATAGGGTACCTTTTATCTAAAGCTTGAGGCCTAGTGACCCATCATTTGAACCCGTAACTTAAAGTACAGCGGTCGTATTCAACACTACAGAACTACCAAAGAAGATAATAATATGATCTGATCTTCTTCTTTTAAAGATATATTAATCAAAAACTTCCGTTAAAAGGTATACATTACGATCTTAATTTGAACCGAATCTTGTTCGTAATTCAAAATGCATTATTCCACAACAACGGCTACATACAGATCTATTTTTTAACGGTTATTTCGAAAATCGAAAGCGAATCCGCCGAATACTGCCGAATTAACACGAAGTGACACGATGAGTGCTTTTAAAATATGATTAATAGATGCGCCGGGGCACGTCGGCGGTTATTCCGTAATTAAGAATTTTAATCACTTTATAATTTTTATTGACAGTGGTAATTCTGAATTTATATTGTTTCTTTTGGGATGAACGGTTCTCTCATCACTGATTTGAGAGGTTATTAATTATTTTGTAATAAAAAAAGGCTTTGTAAGTCTTGTAAGTAACAGTGAAAGCTGCGATCAAATTAATTTTGTGAAATAAATTGATATTTCCTATGTGATATGTCATTGCAGTTTTTTGTAGTGGCATGGTTGTGTAATTTATCTTGCCACTGGTGTGGGTTCGATCTCTGTACGGGACAAAAAAATTGTGTTATACAAAGTTTACTGGACAGCTGGCGTAGTGGTTCAAACGGTCGCCTCGCCACTGCCAGTGCCTTGTTGTGGGTTCGATCCCCGCACGGGCCAAAAATTTTATGTGATCTACAACTTGCTGTTTCAGTCGTAGCTTCAATCCATTCGAACTGGGTTTTTCTGTGAAGGAATTTTCAGTAGTAGTAAGAAGCCTGAAATTGTACACGGTAATAAGCCCGGTCCGGTCCTATTAAGTGAGACCTTTATTTGATACTAGATTTTGCCCGCGGCTTCGCCCTCGTAAATGAAGGTTAGGTTAGAAACAGTACCTTTTCCTTGATATAATGGTTCCTTATGTTCTATTCTGTATTATATTCTTCGCGTTTATAATATTGTTTAGGATATTCCTAACGCGAAGTTTCTTTAAATTTTTCTTTTAAAGGGACACTACGGCGTTGTTCGGATCTCTTCACTGTAGGGTTTAGGATGACCAAATTGTTACTTCGTGTGTTTCATGGTCCTAATGGTAACAAGCATGGGCCCATTTTGGCATTTACGTTTCTTGGCAGACGTACTGGTACTATTAAGTGTGACCTAAACCATATTGCCCAGCAGTGGGACAGATTAATATAGGGCTGATATTATTATTATAAACCATATTTGGTTGAATCTGGATGTGAGAAACATCTGCCTGTACAGGGATTTAGACATCAGACTATATGTAAATTTATATTCGTAATCACCTATACGAAGCTACCTAATCTCGACAAAAGAATTTAAAAAAAAAATTCTTTCTGGAAATCGAATGCCTTACGAGAAAGCAATCACCAACCAACGAGACAGTATTAATATTGACCATTTTTGTGATGTATTTTGTACCAATATTTTCGCTTTAAAACAACAACACCCGCCCTAGATATAAATCGAGTGTTGTGGGGGATATAAACATTCAAACAACAGACGCGGAACAACCATTTGTTAATCACACAATTTTTTGTCCCCACAACACTCCGTGCAGTGGCAGTGCCGAGGCGACAACTTCAATCGCTATGCCATCCGTTCAGTCAAAGTAATAAACCAAATTTGACCATTTTCGTGATGTACTTGATACCAATAATGTTAGTTCTACTCGGTACGTAAGTAACACGTCTAAGTACCGAATCTCGAACGGATGAAAGTATGTCTAAAAGCTCTCGTCGCGACTCACCGTTAGAAAATGACCAGACGAACGATTTCACACTCGCCTATTAGATGCTTAGCTTTTTAGGGTCCCTTACTGCTATAAGCAAAACCATTCCAGGCTTTATTTATTTACTGGATGTTGCCCGCGACTTCGCTCGCGTAGGTTACGTTAGATTTGTAACAGTACTATCTTCTGTCGCTCTGATTATGTCGGGGAACACCGTGGTAGGTTTAGTCGATATTACCAGGATATCTTTCCCCCGGTGAGTCCAACATAACCTATCTGTCGCCCCGCGGAGAGGTCAATGCAATTCACCAAGTAAAATAAAAAAAAGGAAAGTTATTTTGTTCTAGTTATTCCCCGCGGTTTCACCCGCGTAAGTCCTGTTCCCAAGGGAATATATATAGCCTATATGTGACTCCAGGTCTCCAGCTATGTTTATACCAAGTTTCATCGCAATCGGTGCAGTAATTTTTGCGTGAAAGAGTAACAAACATCTATACACACATGCATCCATACAAACTTTCGCGTTTATAATATTAGTAAGGAAATTAGAATTTACTTGGATATCCAGTAAAACATTAATGCTTATTCTAAAAAAGAAATACTAATACTAACATTAAATTTAATGTATACTTTTTAAGGTGTCACATCATGCACCATTACAGTTTAAGGAAGGGTTTCACGATCAAATATCTGAAACGATCTTAACATAACTGCCTATATCATAAATATGGATTATATACATTTGTTATTAATCCTAAAAATAATAGCACAAATAAATATATACGGAACTCAATCACATTAACCGCTAACGCTTGCCTCTCCAAACGGCACATACAGTATAGTCCAAGCAGTAACTCCCGCGCACTGACGCGCACCGCGCGCATGCGCCGCCGCCATGTTGATTTTAATGTCAAACTGACACTACACGCTCCTCGAGACCAAGGAACAAACATGTGATGCCTTAACGTACCTGAATTATTATAATCTGTGCAATATTACCACTAAAGTGGACAGTCTGAATTTCGTGCAATATTCAAATAATTTTAGTTTAATTTTTTGTATTTTTAATTTTGTGTTTTTTTTTTGTTGGTTTGTTTGTTCTCTAATGTTGTTATAATGGATATGTACGAGTATCAGGTAAGTTGTTTTTTACGGTTTTATCGGTTTTTTGTGGTGACGGTTTTGAGCAAAAAGTTTGGTTATTTAGATACGTTCGTCTCAGTTTTGATAGAGGCTTGTGTCATATTTTCAATGTTGGTAGTGAAATTATGTGGGTTAGTATTGCGCCAGGTTTTCGCGAAAGTTACATATTACTTTTTAGTTAAGTTTTCGACATTATGTTATATATATAAAAATCTCGTGTCACGGTGTTTGTGTTCGCACTCCTCCGAAACGGCTCGACCGATTTTTATAAATTTTTAATTTATAGGTATTTGGTTGGTATGAGAATAAGTCGTAAAGTATAATATTTCATACCGCTTAGAAATAATTTATATGGCAGAACCACGTTTGTCGGATCAGCTAGTATAATAATGTTATGATCGTGGTTACATACATCACACAACACCATCTAGCCCTAAGCTACTAAGCAGAGCTTGTATTATGGGTACTAGACAATGGATAGACACATACTTCTTTTTTATAAATACATACATATTATACATAGAAACACCCAGACAAACATCCATGTTCATGCACACAAATGTTTGACTTGTGCGGGAATCGAACACGCGACCTCAGGCGTAGCTGTGAATTACACTAACCACTATGCCATAGAGGCCGACACATAATTTTACCTTAATAAGGCATACAATATTTTTATCTACCTAATTGTTGCGTAAGTTTGTGAAATAATATAGAAAAATCTCTTATTAAAACATCTTGTCATTACAATTTAAACATCGCTACATATTGTAAAACAAAGTCTCCCGCCGCGTCTGTCTGTTCGCGAAAAACTTAAAAACTACTAAACGGATTTTCATGCGGTTTTCACTAATAGACAGAGTGATTCATGAGGAAGATTTAGGTGTTTAATTTGTTAATGTTTTTGAGATTTTAAAATAATTATTGCATTTCGTACAGAAACAACGAAATTTGATGTAGGACATTTGTTGGATATAGAAACCAACAATAATCCTGAGTGGTATCCTCATTGTCATTATATATGTACTTTTTTGTTTTTTCTGTGTATTAAAATAATAAAAAAAATATTAAAATAAACAATATTAAAATATAAAATAGTAATAATATTATTTTTAATAATATTTTAACAATATATTTTTTTTTAATATTCGTGTAATAAAGTGTACTTATGTTTTAAATTAAATACTTACTTTACTTTACATAAACGGCAATTTCATAGTTAAATACCTAATATTTTAAACATGTAATTGACAGTTGTTAAATGCACATGATTAATTATTGAAGTGTTAACTTCTTTACGCGCGTTGAGCACTTTTTGGGTGAACAAAAATCATGGAACTCGCGTCATCTTCACCGAACGCTTTCCATGAGTTATATGTATACTGTATATATATGTGTACTTTTTGGGTGAACAAAAAGCGTGAAACTCGCGTCGTCGTCACCGCACGCTAGTTACTTAGTATTCACTTCTATCGGCAGTCCCCAAAGACTGCCCCGTTTTTTTCTTAATAAAGTCAGCTCTCCACTTGGCATAATTCCTGTGTCGCGGTAGACTTTACAAACATTCAAACAACGGACACAAAGAACATCCAGACTCGGAACAACCATTTGTGGATCACACAAAGTTTTGTCCCGCGTGGGATTCGAACCCGCATCACTCGGCGCGGTGGCAGTAGCGAAACTTAAGCCACTACGACATCCGTGCAGTCATATATTCTAGAGTTGTTAAATGCACATGATATATTAAAATGTTAGTACATTTGAAATACTCGGCAAAAACATGACCTCTCTTAAAATTAGTGCTTTCATTTGAAGATTAACTAATCTTACCACGGTACTGTAATTTATCACGTCTATTTCAAACGTACCGTCTTTATTAAATCAAACGAAATTTTTTGACAAATCTGGACATTTTATCATGATTCTCGACATTTATTACTTAGAATTACCTAAGTCTTGTCTGAATAAGTAATAATGTTCTCCTGACCAAATTTCGGTCATGGCGACCAATCTAAGGAGGAGATATTATAATGCACAAGTGTGTGCGCAAATACAAGTGCACTCTCTGTTCCTTCACTCTCATTATTCGAAGGGACGGCATCGAAACGACCGGAGAGAGACCAGGCGCAGGACCAACAGCTTCATGTGCTTTTCGAGGCACGGGGGTGCATCACCACTAACATTGCAACTCCGAGCTGCTATTAAGAATGTGTTGGCCAAAAAAAACCAATAACTTATTTGTCCTGACCCGGATTTACTTTACGAATAGTGGAGTACCTTAAGTTGTAACCTCGCCATTGCACAGCAATTACAAAAGACTTGTGTGTTTCGTAAATAGTTGTTCGGAGTCTGGGTATTCTTTGTGTCCGTTGTTTGAATGTTTGTAAAGTTCCCGCGACACAGGAATTATATCAAGAGTGGGATAGCGTTTTTAAAAATTTATTTATTTATTTATTATTTAAGCATACCAACTGTATAATTACAATGTTTTGTAGTTGAGACATTCTTAATATAACATTGTCAGAGTAATTAAACAAATCACAGGCATGCATGACATTTCAATTACATTATATATTAAAGATAATACTTGTTTATGGTGAAAATATAACAGTGTCTGTAATGTAATGTTCAGTTACATAAACCACAAATCGAAGTCTAACTATATTAAAACTAATTGAAAGTATAAAAAAATAAAATGACAAAATATTATAAAGCATTACTGAGTAGGAAGTAGGAAGAAAAGAAAAGACTTTGCGAGACAGCTGCCCAAGTTTGAACAGAAAATAACATTTTATAGTTATTTGTAGTCGCATTTACTGTCGATGTTCCACTGAGGCAGAGTCGAGGGTCCCTACGGGTATAATATTTGATATCTAAAGGGATTAGGCAGCGATGTTGATGAAAGCTCCCAGACGGCTTGGTTTTTAACCCCTGACGCAAAAACGACGGGGTGTTATAAGTTTGACGTGTCTGTGTGTGTGTGTGTGTGTGTGTGTGTGTGTGTGTGTGTGTGTGTGTTTGAGTGTGTGTGTGTGTGTGTGTGTGTCTGTGGCATCGTAGCTCCCGAACGGATGAACCGATTTTAATTTTGTTTTTTTTGTTCGAAATGTGAATTAGTCGGGAGTGTTCTTAGCTACGTTTGATAAAAATCGGTTCAAGGTGGCCGCCGCCACAAAATGGCGGATTTCATATTATTTCACAACTCCCTCAATATGGGTATCAAATGGAAGGGCTTGACTAGTAGAATACTATACACTATGATAAATTTCAAATCCAAGATGGCCGCCACCAGAATATTACATATTTCCACAAATTAAAATTGTTCAATATGGGTATCAAATGAATATTATGTCGGGGGTTTTTTTAATTTTAAATTTAGTTTATAGCCGACATTTTCAACAATTATCGTTATATTAACAGCCTATGTTACATCCGAATAACGTAACTTTACCGCTGCGCCGCTAAGGCAGTCTACAGCAACTTACGCCTCTGCCTAACCTAGGAACAGCGTGTTATATATTTTTTATACAATTCGCTACAGCACAAATCGCAATGAACGGTAATACGTCTTAAGACGTAATTTTTTCCACGTCTCGCCATTTCGTCAACACGTGACCATGTACAGGAAAACATTGTAAAAAATGTTGTTTTCCGTCTTTATCTATACTAATATTATAAAGAGGAAAGATTTGATTTTATGTTTGTTTGTTTGTAAGAATTAAGACCAAAAACTACTCAACCGATTTATTAAATTCTTTCAACCATTATGAAGCTATATTATCACCGAGTAACAGTTTAATTTATTTTGGAAAACATACTGTTACTAACGTTATTTAACCTAACCTATTTTTACGCGAAGAGTTATTCCTATATCCCGCCCTCTCCGTTCATATCCAGAACAACGCGTGCTGGGCTCAGATGCCATCCTTAAACGGTAGAGTCGATTAGAGCGCGCACCAACAAGTTTGGGTCCTCATACCTCTTACGAACGATCAAGGCATGGAATTCTCTGCCAAGGCACGTGTTTACTTCTTCCTTCAATCCTGGGTCCTTTAAGCGGGGCGTGAAAAAGCACCTTCTCAGGCCGTTAAAGTAGAGACCTCAATATCGCCTCAGCTGCTATTAGGATAGTGTGGAGGCCACTGCTCTTGGACCACATGACCGCTTACCATCAGGCGGAATGTGGTCATTTTGACGAGCAAATTAAAAAAAGCTTGTTGTATAAATATTAATAAGTAGCTGTCCCCCGCGGTTTCACCCACGTTCATGATTACTGCTCAGCTCCCGTAGCTCGTAGCGTGATGTTATATAACCTATGTTACTCCTGGATAATGTAGCTTTCTAATGTCGACATATTTTTTTAATTGGTTCAATAGTTAGCATGTAATTGACTCAAGAATTGGGCTATCATTTGCGGAAGAAATTGTTCAAATCTGACTAGTAGTTCAAGAGATTAGTGCGTTCAAACAAATACAAACAAACTTTACAAGATTAAGTAAATTAATCCTAGCTTGTTCCTCGGAAACAGCACTTTTCTGGATGAAAGGTATCCTATGTCATTTTCTGTATCCCTGACAACGTGTATACGAAATTTCATGATGATCGGTCGAGTAGTTCAGGCGTCAATGCGTAACAAACTCACATTAGCATTTATAATATTAGTTGGTATAGATAAAAAACAATACTATTCAAATGAGCTTATTATTTTATATAAAAAACGATGAGAATTAATCAAATTACTTAATAATATAATGTGATTAAATCATTAATGAGATTCGTTGCGGTTTTTGTATTGGCTGTTATTGAAATATGCATCTATAATCTATTTATACCATTAAAATCTGCAAAAATATATGTGTCTATACATCTATACTAATATAATATTAATTAAAGAGGAACGATTTGTTTGTAATGAATAAACTCAAAAACAATTGAACCGATTTTAAAAATAACTAGCGGTCGTCAAGTAGTCGAAATTCGACCATAATTGATTCAAATTTTTTGTTTGATCGTTATTAAGGTTTTATTGTTTATAACTACAACCTTATAATCACGTTTTTTTATTCACCTACGCCACATACACATGTATGTAATCATAGTTACGAAGAATTCTACGACATCAGCCGAACAATGCCGAAATACTACGAACGCGATTCGACTGCTTGTGTCAAATGCATAGTTGTGTGCGTGTAGGGTTTTTTCATTAATTTAATGTATTTTAAAGCATATTTTATAAAAATATTACGATTCGCCCCTGCTTCTCCATATAAGCTTTAACTGTGCCAAATTTCATACTCCTCCGTCCGCGCAATTTTCGTAAAAAGAGGTAATAAGTTTTTGCTTCACGTATTAATATATAGATTTCACCACTCGATTTTGCTGACGTCTTCGCTCACGTAAATTTAGGTTAAGTTCAATTAGTAACAGTGCTTTTTTCTGCATAATAGTATCGTATGTTGTTTGCTGTTCCCCTGACACCGTGTATGCAAAATTTTATGATGATCCGTCGAGTAGTTAAGGCGTAAAACAAACAAACAAAAACAAATCTTTCGTGTTTATAATATTAGTACAGACAACTTCTTCTTCTTAATGTGTGTTGGCAAACACTTTTAAATTATATATTTACCGCCTAGAAAGCAGCTGTGCTTGCTGCGACATCAGAGGCAGCCATCAGATCCTCCTGCGAGCAAGTTAATAATAATAATAATAAATCTAGCCCAAACTAAGCAGAGCTTGTACTATGGGTAGGTACTACACAATGGATAAACATATATACTTTTTTTTTTGTAAACATATTATACATAGAAACACCCAGACCAAGACAAACATCCATGTTCATGCACACAAATGTTTGACTTGTGCGGGAATCGAACCCGTGACCTTAGGCGATGCAGTCGGTTACACTAACCACTACGCCACCGAGGCCGACCAAATTGTCAGACAACTAAGATCATGGCTGGGGAAATGTAGATTCATTTGCTTTTTGGTGCCTAACTTATAACCTAATTCGCACATTCAAGGAAATCTCCATACAAAACATCGAAACACCTGACCCGAGAATCGATCCCGCGACCTCACAAACACAAACTAAAGCCACGGAGCTATAAACACTCTGTCTAAATTAACTTTAAGTATATATGTATATATAAACGACAATCACATCTATAGTTATAAACTATACAGACAGACAGGGTCAATTTGTAATTTTTTATGCCACGCCGAAATTAACGGTGATACACGTGTTATTTGGTCAAATTACACAGTAGCACGGCCGGGGATCGAACTTGAGACCTTGACATGACCGCGGCGGAATTACACGTTTGGCATTTGAGTTCCGCGGTTTCAATGGTATGGTTATTTTGTGACTGGTTGTGTTGCGACTAGTATAAGATGAGCTCTGTGTATTATATATGATGGTAGAAATGAGAGTTCAAGTTAGTTTGGTGCTTCATAACTTAATTTATTTAAAAAAAGTCTTAATAATATATTTAACTAGATTTCACCCGCGACTTCGCTTCCGTAAATGTAGGTTTAGTTTGCAACAGAATGCATAATAATTGAATAGCATGTAATTGACTCAAGAATTAAGTTATCATTTGTGGAAGAAATTATTCAAATCTGACTAGTAGTTCAAGAGATTAGTGCGTTCAAACAAATACAAACAAACTTTACAAGATTAAGTAAATTAATACTAGCTTGTCCCTCGGAAACAGCACTTTTCTGATGAAAGGTATCCTATGTCCTTTTCTGTACCCCTGACAACGTGTATGCGAAATTTCATGATGATCGGTCGAGTAATTTAGGCGTGTTAATTATTAATCTACGACCACATTCTGCCTAATTTATTGAAATTGTTTTTTTTTAATTTTATTTTAATTGAGTTATTTATGTATGTCACTGCCTACATGAACTGAAATCATGCAGGCTCTGCAAGAATACCAGCGTTGCGGATATACTGCAACAAGCTGACGTAGGACCTTATTTGTTCTTAAACTTATTGGTTGTGTTTCCTGTTACTTTATGAGCGTGGAACAAATAAAATTATTTTTCTTTCTTTCTTTCTAAAAGTATATCAAACAAAAATACTCACATTCGCATTTATAATATTATTAGGTTTTTCCTGCGGCTTTGCTCGCTTAAATGTAGGTTAGGTTAGTAATAGTATCTTTTTTCTGGATAAAAGGTACTGTATGTCCTTTCCTGTACCCCTGACGACGTGTGTGCGAAATTTCACGATAATCGGTCGAGTAGTTCAGGCGTGAAAGCGTATTAAACAAACTCACATTCGGATTTAAAATGTTAGTTAGAATAATTTTCTGTATTATGTAACTGTTCAAAAGTGACACTGTCTTAGTATGATATCAATCGCGACGTCCCGCATTCGATTCTGTAACACATTTTTCACAACTAATATTATAATTATGGCTCGCTCGTTTCTCCTAACAAAAAATGCTTGAATCGAATGTAATCCGGGACCTTTCGAATGCATCTCTATATTTCGAACTCGTGATCCGATAATTATGAAACATATGCATCACTTCATAACTTAGAAAGTACTTTGACTGATTTTGAACGCGTCTGCCATGTTGATTTCGAAAATTACGCAAAAAACGCAAAGTTTTTGCGTCTACGCTTTTTGCGTTGAGTGTTATATGCACAACCTTTTGATGTAGAGTTTGAAATTATTTTGTTCCACATTCTAAGATCCGTTAGGAGTCCGATATATGAATTTAATATTAATTGCTTTAAATTTAATGGGTTTGCGCTTATTAATGTGTAGAGATATTTAACTTAACAAAAAAATATATATTTCAAGTACGAGTAAGTGGTCGCCCAATGATCAAAATTCGACCACAATATGCATCTTAATATATACTAGCGGTCGCCTAGTGCTCGAAATTCGACCAAAGTTTGCCTGTTAGATATTGCTGATATATGTCATTATAATTGATATATGTAACCATAGTTACGCGCTTCGACTGCGTGTGTCAAATGCATGGTTGTGTGCGTGTAGTGTTTTTTCATTAACTTAATGTATTTCTAATGCATATTTTATATAAATATTAGGATTCGTCACTCCTTCTCCATATAAACTTTAACTGTGCCAAATTACATACTCCTCCGTCCACACAATTTTCGTAAAAAGGGGTACAAAGTTTTGCTTCACGTATTAATATATAGATAAATCTTCTGTGCGTGTGTTTGTAATTAAACTCCTCCTAAATGGCTGGACCGATTTTATAATATTTTTTGTGTTGTTCAAGTCGATTCGAGAATAAACCATACTCGAATCCACTTGAACACACACACAATTTTTTTATTTTCCTTTGTTCTGCACAACGTCTGTCGGAACAGCTAGTTATCATATAATATCAGCCCTGTAGTAAATTGTCCCACTGCTGGGCACGGGCCTTTTCTCAGTGTGAGAAGGAATAACCCATAGTCCACCATGTAGGCCCAATGCGGGTTGGTAGACTTCACATATCTTCTAGAACATGATGTAGAATTCTCAAACATGCAGGTTTTTTTACGATGTTTTCCGTCAACGTTGAACTATTTTATACGCACATGTAAAATGGGAGAGGCCTATGTCCAGCAGAGGACTGCGGTGGGCTGATTGATTGATTGATTTGATTGATACGCACATAACTTGGCATAGTCAGATGCGCCTTGGGATCTAACTCTAGACCGTGGCAGTCCAACGTACCCTAGAGCTGTTTTATAAGACATAGTTCGTCATTATTTACTCGTAAATACGCGATGTAACCGGTGTCGCGGTAACACATGACCTTGTGCAGTCTCAAGGTGTGACTAAATGAGTGGATATCATAAGACGCTGTAATTTACCGCACGCGAGTGTGTACTCGGCTTAATTGCGCGCACGTGGCGTGTGCACCGACCTTAAGTCGCACTTTGAGAACTGGGGTAATACTCCGTAACAACTGCCTAATCAATATTGTCTTACTAACTGATCCGACAGACGTTCTCCTGTCCTAGACGAACTGTCAAACACGCGAGGTAAAAATAGTCATAAAAGTTTTCTACAATTATTAAAGATTTTGCGCAATTTTCTTAACTTTTCTTTGTCTGACAGTTATCGACCGATAGATGACTATTTAAAAAGCAAATAACTTGGAAAATCAATGTTATCTAGGGATCAAATTTGAGACCTCTGAGTCGCAGTTTAACTGTGTCCCACTAGGCTATCATAATTTTTACGACGCACTAAGCCATCTGTGGAACACGTATTAGTAAAAATTCTACCTTTTATTGTGTAGTTGGAAATAATAGACTGTTCGTATATATAATTGTATCGACATTAGAGCAAATTATATACTATTATATACTTATGTATGTAGCAGAGACGAACGTTCGAAAACGTATAAAATTCGTAAGATATTGTTTGAATTTAGGATATTTTTACTGCGTTTTTATTATATTTATGGACTTACGAACCCATTTTATACGGCACAATTATTCTTCCCAACCCCACAACACTCGGCGCTGTGGAAGTGGGGAGGCCACATCTTAAACCACGTACATAAAAAATTAAATAATTTATGTTGATTTGCGTCAACATATCACGTGTTAATAGAACGTAGAACGTTAATGATTTTTTAACCAATTTATAAATAGAGGATGTCACGTATTAAGTACACACGGCTACACATCAAGTTAGACACCCTATAAACGCATAACTACGCTACCTACAAAATAGAGAATTGTCGGAAAGGGACAGTGCATAGTGGTGTCGATGTAATGGTAAGGATAGAGCGTAACAAAAATATAACGCCCTCTCTCGTACGATCCGCAGCGTTCAACTTCTAATAGTTCAAAGTCCAACCAGTCTAGGTTGATGTGTCGCTGTGTGTACTTTTAAACCTAATTATTTTTGTAATAATCTCATCTGCTATAGCGACGCTTAAGTTAAAAAAATGGCTTTTTGAATAGATTTCACTTGTGTATTCTCTATAATAGGCTTTTAGACGACTAAATTGCCGACCACTGTCCTAATCTAACTTACATTTCATTGAGCAAAGCCATAGGCAAAATCTAGTTTAAATTTTGTAGGTTTCATAACTTTTCGTCTGTAAAACGAAGGGCTTTCCTCAAGGATATATTACACAATATTTCTTCAGTGTATTCAGTTCTACGTAAAAGAATTTTGTCGCTACCGAGACATTGTTTTCAGACTCCGTGCTTCTACAAAAAAATTCCTAACAGTAAAACACTTCAAAGGCGAAGTTAATAATCTTTATTTCCATTAAAATGTGTAATACTTCTTCGACAAGTGAATTTATGACGACCATGGATTTCAACTGTAATCCTATCATAACCAACGGAAAGAGTGCTTACGGAATCTTGAATCCTACCATTAAAACGTAACTATTAAGATTTCGGGTCGGTTGTTCGTGTTATAAATACTAGAAAATACATGATAATAATATTCTAGGTAATTGACGGCTCGATGGCGTAGTGGTTAATGTAACCGACTGCCACTCCTGTGGTCGCGAGTTCGATCCCCGCACAAGTCAAACATTTGTGTGCATGGACATGGATGTTTGTCTTGTCATGAAGTCTTTTTTTTTTATTAAAAGTTTTGTTTACATTACAATAGATTTCTGCCAAGTAACGTCTCATTCAATTCAATATACTTCTTATTCTTATATGAGCTGCTGTGTGTATTTATGACATTAGAACATAATAAGATTTCAGAATTAAAAGTATACTTTGCATACGTTTAAGTACCGGTATTACCATATCAAAAAAAGGAAATGTCACTCTGGTATTTGTCGTATATCAAAAGTTGTGCTCTCGTTTACCATAGACTACTTGACATAGTATTTATACTGTTATACAAACTGCTTTCTTACACTGAAAACGTTTTTAACCGTTGTCTATGACTTGTCAAGTTTAGAATACATTTCTACGAGGTGTTTTCTAAAAATATTATGATTTCATAAATATTATAAGCAGTCTTAAATTTTTCCATTTTAAAATGTCGTTTGTTGTGATACTGTTTATCAACTTATTATATTATAATATTAATTGTATATTAATTGCCTCTGTGGCGCAGCGGTAGTGAATGCGACTGCTATGCTGAGGTCCCGGGTTCGAATCCTGGGTCGGGCCAACAAAAAGTTATCGAGTTTTCTGTTAAGAAATCTCGGCAGTTGAAGATGTTAGATACCCACGTGACTTGGAAAGCACGTAAAGCCGTTGGTCCCGCGCCTGATCTCTCTGGGTCGTGTCGGATTAACCGACCGAAATTCGGTCTGGAGGACATTATTATCAAGTATTGCTGTTGAGCTGAACAACTTTTAAACTTTACTGTATCGAGTATAATATTCCACGACTGCAAAATTATGCTTAAATGCCAGCCATTGTGCATATCTATATACATTTTAACATATGCACATGTATTCCAACAAAAATGTCACTAACACTTTACACGTCTCGGCATACGAACCGTAGACCACACGATCTGTTGATCGTGTGGTCTACGGTTCGTATGCCGAGTTTGATGTTTCAAACATAACTGCAAACTACAATACCAAAGAGGTTGTTAACCAAACGCAACAAGTATGATCTGTTAAAAAAGGAAACATAACAACCTCCCGCTAAAAATTCAAAGCCGTAAACCAATAAAAAAATAGAAACTATAAAGATTTCGAATTCTAATTTGAATTCAAATAAAGAACTGTTTAATTAAGCTACCGGTGCGCGTGCCGTCAAGCAAACATGACAAGCCGGACTGACGGACTGACGCGACTGTTTGTTGAACTCAAATCGAGTGTTCAGTCAATATTGACTTTGAATTTTCACCGCTTACGGGAAATAGTTTTTTCTTAAGTTAATCAGTTGTTACTTCACTGCATATGATAAAACGTAGTCCCTCGCCGCGTCTGTCTGTTCGCGATAAACTTGAAGACTACTGAACGAATTTTGATGCGGCTTTCACCAATAGACAGAGTGATTCATGAGGTTTATTTAGGTGTATAGTTTGTTAAGGTTTTGTGTAAATTAGTTGAAATGTGACTAGTAATTGATGAAAATGTCAGAAAAAGCTCTCATTGAAAACGCTGCCTAATCCCTTTGAGATATAAAAAAATATACCCTTGCGAAGCCGAAGCAGCTCGCTAGTATGTAAATAATAATATCAGTCCTGTATTAAACTGTCCCACTGCTGGGCAAGACCGCTTCTCAGTATGAGAAAGCTTAGGCCATAGTCCATCACGCTAGCCTAGTGCGGGTTGGCAGACTTCACATATCTTCGAGAACATTATGTAGAACTATCAGGCATGCAGGTTTCCTCACGATGTTTACCTTCACCCTTACACCGAGCGATAATTTACTATTTAATACGCACATAACATCGAAATGTCACAGTTGCGTGTCTTGGGATCGAACTCGAGACCTCTGCGTGGCAGTCCAACGGTTTCCCACGAGGCCATAGCTCCTTGATTAGTACATACTTCCAGCAAGATTGTTAAATATTAAGACTGCGCCGAGTGTAAGACGCGGTTGGACTGAATGACAGAGCTCGATATTCAAATCGGCGCGCGGCCGCCATAGTCAAATTGTATGGAGGATTTGAAGTGCTTTTTTGATAAATATGTATCTTTATTGTCAACCAATAACTTAAATATTTGGGACGGACAAATTGTAATATAACTATTTATGTTTCGTTTAAGCTGCAAAATGGAAATGGATAGATTTCTACTGTTATAATCAAAAATCACGTAACACGAGCTTACGTTTTTGCATATTCCGTGCTTTACGTAATTTTGTAGGCGAAAATATTAATTATTTTAAGTTTTTAACACGGAGTAATTGTAAACATATTCATTGTTTTGGTAAATGTATATTTTATATTTGCATTAAACAAAAGGTGTTGATTTTATCAACTTAACTGTGACCGCCTGTTTTGGCACATTTCGCTCGGCGCAGTCTTAAGTTACTTTCGCCAACGATAGTGATTTTGTGATTAATGTGATAATTTAAAATCACAGTTACATAAACATAACCTTTTTTATTTGACCTATTGATGACTAGCATTTACCCGCGACTTTGTCTGCATGGAATAGTTACTATGAGCAGTATTTTAAATATTTTAGAATACTTATTTTGCAAATAATACACATTCAGACTTCTTAAGGGATTTTTACTAATCACTAGCGGATCCGACAGACTTTGTACTGCACACACGAAAAAAAAGAATCCACTTAAACACACACAAAAATTTCATCAAGATCGGTCCAGCCGTTTAGGAGGAGTATAATTACAAACACACGCACAGAAGATTTATATATATATAAAGATACATATGCTTCCGCACAAGTCAAACATTTGTGTGCATGAACATGGAAGTTTGTCTTGGTCTGGGTAAACACTCAGACCAAGACAAACATCCACTTTATTTTTAAATACATACATATTATACATGGAAACCCATGTATAATATGTATGTATTTAAAAATAAAGTGTGTATGTATGTTTATCCATTGTTTAGTACCCATAGTACAAGTTCTGCTTAATTTGGGCTAGATAGTGTTGTGTGTATGCGATAGGATATTATTGTTATTATAAATATACGTACAGTAAACATAGACAGATTTGTTTGGACTTCCATAGGAACTTTCATGTCTTATTTCATCCTCATGAAGGTCGAAATTTCAAAAACGCTGGTGCACATAGTTATTTACTTCTTATACAAAGTTTTATGGTTTTATCTTCAATAATGACGAATTCCCGTACAAAATTTCATCCATTTTTTTTTTTTTTTTTTTTTTTTTTACGTTGGGGAATGCTATGACGCATATCCCTCCGCGGGGGCGGGCGGAGGGATTATGTCGGACTCGCCGGGGTAAAGAAAGATGTTGAAAAGATAATGTACCTCCCGGAATACCGACTAAACCTACCACGGTGTTCCTCGACACAACCACTATCGACGGGGCCGCGCGAATCGCTTTCGCATGCGGTCGCGACCCCGCCAAGGTCACAGCCCGCCGTATGAAACGGCAGGCCACTACACAAAAGACCTACCCAAAGGTACTTACTTCTAGTTAAACCCTACTGTCTCCCCCCTAGGGGGGAGACGGACTCGACACGGAGGCGCGCGTGGGAACACGCACGCCGCCTCTCGGACCTGGTGCTGAACGGATGGCGGGCAGGCCCACAAAGCCCGCCACCCCCAGGTCAAACCTCAGGGTGGCTGGAGGTCATCGCGCGCCCTCCGGCGCCCGGCTCTGCGGTTGGGGAGAGGATTCAAACGCTCCCTCTCCCGCTCCGCTGCCTCCCTGATGGAAATTACTTCCTCACAAAAGGAGGCGACGGCGTTCCACGACCTCTCACTCCGGACCATAGACTGAACTACGGTCGGGAGCGAGAGGGCAATCGATCCGACTGCCGCGATCAACTCACGGCGCTGCGATGCCCAGGTGGGGCAAACCGCCAAAGTGTGCACCGCCGTGTCCTCTACAATGTCGCGGCAGTCGTCGCAGTGGTGACAACCGGGCGTCTCTTGCCGGCGTATACGACACAGGAACTGGCCAAAACAACCGTGGCCAGTCAATACCTGTGTCAGCCGGAAGGTGAGGGCGCCATGCCGCCTCTCCAGCCACTCCTCAAACACGGGACTTACCGCCACGATTGATCCCTTATTTCAACCTATTTTTACAACAAAAGGTAACTAACCTATGTCCTTTCCCGAAGTCTAATCTCTCTCTGTACCAAATTTCATTAAAATCGGTTAAGTGGTTTAGGCTTGAAAGCATAACAGACAGACAGACAGTTACTTTCGCATTTATAATACATACATAGATTCACGCCTGTTTCCCAGAGGGGTAGGCAGAGACTACGGATTTCCATTTGCTACGATACTGACACACTTCTCTGGCTTTATTCACTTTTATCACATTCCTCATACACACTCGCCGGTTTAAAGTGCTCTTAACCTGGCCTTTGTCCAGAACGTCTCCGATCTGATCAAGAAACGTTCGCCTAGGTCTTTCCCTTGCGACTGTTCCATTCACACTAGCCTTATAAACCTAAGTCAGTCTTTTCTCGTCTATTCTTTGCCTGGGTCGGACAAAGTCTCATTGACTTTACCCCAATAACATTTACCATTGACCGACCCGGGAATCAGACCCGAGACGTCGTACTCGGCACTTGTCAGGAGCGCTGTCATTGTATCTAACAAAAAAAACCTTAACCAACAAAAACCCAACTCGCACTTGACCAGTTTTTTACACAAAAGACCAGAATACCCACGCACACCCATCTTTTAATAACCGTGGCACGAACCTGCCTAATAATGAACTGACGATCGGAAAGGCCCCTGATTGGTCGGCCGTTACTAGCCTTATAAACTTTCTTAGTCAGTCTTTTCTCGTACATTCTTTCTACATGCCCAAACCAACTTAACATACCCTTTTCTATTCTTGTCACTATATCCATTTGTAATATTAGTAGGGATAAGGTAAATGTTAAGTCGTCGTGACGCCATTTTTTTGCTATATCAGCAATATATTATTACGATTGGTATGTTTATTTAAAGACAAAGTTACAGCTCGGTAGCGCAGCGGTTAAAATTAGTTGCGCAATCTGGTATTGGGGTTCATGTTAAGGAATTCTCTGTAGTATCACGGAGTTTGGAACTGAGCACGATAGATGGAACACAGCACGGATGACGTAGTGCCTTAAGTGGTCGCCTCGCCACTGCCGCTGCGCCGAGTGTTGTGGGTTCGAATCCCACACGGGACAAAAATTTGTGTGATCAACAAATGGTTGTTCGGAGTCTGGGTGTTCTTTGTGTCCGTTGTTTGAATGTTTGTAAAGTCCCCCGCGATTTAGGAATTATTCATAGAGCGTTATTGGTCTTTATAACAAGTGAGAAACGGCAATGAATTGCCGTAAATCTTAAGTAAAAAATGGTATCACGTGACCTTGAGGTCAAAGGTCATAGTTATTTTGGGGTATATCGACTATGCTGAGTCGAATGGCGTTGACCGTGAGTCTTTAGCTCTTAGGTTTCTTAAGTTGAAAGTTGTATAACAGACAGACGGATTTTTTGGGGGTATACTCTCCGCGGTGTGATGGAGAGGTTATGTCAGACTCACCGGTGGAAAGATACCCCGGTAATGCCGACTAAACCTACCACGGTGTTCCTTGACATAACTATAGTTACCTAGATTAAGATTACGTATTTAAGCAAACATATTACAAATGTTTGAGTTAAAAAATTAACTACCAGTTAAAAAATTTACAGCTAAAATTTAAACACTTTTTTGCGATCAATTTGGCCAAACACTCATTAGTCGATATACGAGCGATCAATCAAACACATCAAATGTAATCATTTTTGCCAATTACCAAAAAGCTTGTAATCAACTTTTTTTGTAATGTAATCATTAATTTTAAACTTAATATATGTAAAAAAACGTGTTAAGTAACGATTTTGTTAATAATAATAATATCAGCAATGTATGAAACTGTCCCACTGCTGGGCACAGGCCTCTTCTCAGTGTTAGAAGGGTTACGCCATGGTTAGGGTTGCAAGGAGAAGAAAATATCGATATAAATATCGATATTTATATCGAAGGCCTGAAAATATCGATAATCGAAAATATCGACAGTTTCAATACGATATTATATGATATACCTAGTAGAAATCCGGGTAAATAACACAGATACACTATACACATAAATATTGAATACTACCAAGTCAATGGATCAAATAGATATCGATATTTTAGGGTCGATATTATCGAATATTCGATATATCGTTCGATATCGATATTTAATTTCTTGTCGATATGATAATATCGTATCGATGATGTTTAGATATCGATAATATATCGATATTTTGAGGGTCAATATTATCGATATTATCGAATATTCGATATATCGTTGCATCGCTAGCCATGGTCACATATCTTCGAGAAAATTATGGAGAGCTCTCAGACATGCAGGTTTCCTCACGATGTTTTCCTTCAACGTTACAGCGAGAGATAATTAACTATTTAATACGCACATAACTTACTAGTCAGAGATGCGCAGCTTGGAATTGAACTCGAGACATTTGCATGGCAGTCCAACGATCTCCCACTTGGCTATCGCTGCTTACATACTGTGAATTTATATATTTATATTCATAATTATATAGTTTCACGCCTAATCCCCGTAGGGGTAAGCAGAGATCTACTACTCCCACATTTTGATAGCTTTACGCCAGGTGTAGGTCTTACATAATCCTAACTTCATATTATAAATGCGTATATGAGTTTGTTACGCTCTCACGCCGTAACTGCTCGACCGATCATCATGAAAAAGGAACGCCCATCTGAGGCCACGAGTGGACAAGTTAACAAAAAATACTTTACAGTTGATTTTGTCGTAAAAATATGTATTTACTTTCATTCAAATTGACGCCACTGCAATTTACAAAAAATAGTTTAAAAGAGTAAGTCCAAAAACCTCCTCCTCCTGCGCCTTTTCTAAATGATTTTAATAGTATATGACAATGAAGAGAATATAGACGTTAAAAATAACAAATGTGTTTTTTTTACATACCATATTAAGTATAACTGGATAAAAATATATTACAAACACACCTCCTATCATAATTAAATAATAGAGCATTGAGAAAAGACGTGTTTTTGAATTATCTCACTGCCAGATACATTTGCGTATAGAAAAATAACCTCAAAACATTTTTTTATAAGTATTTCTAAAATAGTGGCGCCAATTTGAATATGGTTTTTAGATATGTAATACTGTTAAGATCTTAAAACACTCAATATTTAAAGTAATTTTTTATGTCCATCTTTGACATGAGACTCTATGGAGAAAAGGCATTCCCCTTTCGCATACACGTTGTCAGGGGTATAGGAAAGACGTGGGTTGCTTTTCATCCAGAAAAATACCGTTACTAACATGGCCAAACTTACATTTATGAGAGCGACCTCTATCGTCTACCACGTATAATTTCTGCCTTCGTGTTGCCAATGCTTATTCTTTTACAGGATATCATAATAACGTTTCGTTCGGGCCAGGAATTGAACCTACAAAGTCATGCATAACTCCTCCATTGATCTCAGAATACCAGCTTCCACAGTTTTGCTCGCATAGTTCATTAAAACTATGTATATAATAATATTCAAATAATATATTGTGTTACATACACACAACACCATCTAGTCCAAACTGAGCAGAGCTTGTACTATGGGTACTAGACCATGGATAAACATATATATACTTTTTTTTGTAAATACTTACATATTATTATTATACATAGAAACACCCAGACCAAGTCAAACATCCATGTTCACGCATACAAACGTTTGACTTGTGCGGGAATCGAACCCGCGACCTCAGGTGTGGCAGTCGGGTACACTGTTATTGTTATTGAGGTGTAGCGCAGTTTTCTTTTAGTAAAAGTTATTTTTAAATCCGTTCAGTAGTTTTAAAGATTAGGCACCACAAACAAACAGACTGTAGTACAAATCACGTAATTCCGTGGAAATCGAACAGTTTTCTCGTAGTCACATACCCGTTACTTGCATACATATGTACGGATCGTTGTTTTGTTAGTTAAAGCAATATTGACGACGAAAGTCTGCCATGTTTGTTCAGAGATTTCGCGCCAAATGAACATCGTTTACCTTGTCTATGGTTTCCGTTTTGTTTGAACTTGGAACGATTTTTAACGATAATTGATTCGATTTTTGAATAATTTTTTATAGGTCGATTTAATTCATGCTAGCGGTCGCCTAGTGCTCGAAATTCGACCAAAGTTTGCTTGTAAGATATTGGTGATATATGTCATTATAATTGATATATGTAACCATAGTTACGCGCTTCGACTGCGTGTGTCAAATGCATGGTTGTTTGCGTGTAGTGTTTTTTCATTAATTTAATATATTTCTAATGCATATTTTGTATAAATATTAGGATTCGCCCCTCCTTCTCCATATAAACTTTAGCTGTGCCAAATTTCATACTCCTCCGTCCGCGCAATTTTCGTAAAAAGGGGTACAAAGTTTTTGCTTCTCGTATTAATATATAGATAATAGCTCGGTGGCGCTTTAGTAGTCCCACTATTTGCTACCAGATGACGCTGCAATGTTGCCACAATTAGTATGCTACATATTGATTGCAGGTATTCATTGGCAGGTGGCACTTTAGTACTCCCGCTTTTGTCTAACATATGACGCGTATAACGTTGTTATAATAGAATACTTACATATATAGTCAGCAAAAGTGAATCGATACACAACTACAAGGTGTAGATTACCTCTATATTTATAAATTGCTACTTATGCTGATTATTTTTATTATAATTCTGTTTATTTGCTAGAAATACGGTACAAAGATATACACTTTTGTTATTATACATATATTTTTTCACCGACGTTAAAAAAAAAGGTGGCCTATAGTAGTTACGCTATTCGCTACTAGATGGCGCTGCATGGTCGTCAGTATATATTTAAGTCTGTTAGCTTATAATATTTTTTTGATTGATTGATGGTATGTATTGTTGACAGTCGTTGATGCGTTCCATGTCCGTGGAGCAGCGGTGGCAGGACCTGGCGTCGCTGTTGACCATCCCGCCACCACCGCCGCCGGAACAGTATCAGCACTACCATCACCACCATCATCAACACCCGCATAACATCACGTGAGTACTATTTCGATTGTTTGAAAATATTCGAATGATTCTCGATTGTTGGTTCGAGAACTTTTTATTATCAGCACGCGTATAACATCGCGTGAGTCGATAGACCACGTCGATAGTTTGAAAAATATTCGAATGAATTGTTGGTTCGAGGATTTTCGAGGATTCGAATAGCTAGTAATATAATAATAATTGATATGTCATAACTATTTGTAAATTGCACAGTACGAATTATTAAAATAATTATCCGTAGATGAATCGAATGATGTTTCGAATTAATGACAATGACATCCAAAGATTCATATCGGTACGTCGTACGTTGTTTAGTTTCAATTATTCGAGTAATTATCCATAATAAATTCGAATGGAGTCGAATTATCAAAGATTTGAATAATTACTAAAACAAACAGCTTACAGCGAATGTCAAAGACATTTATTGCCGGCCTCGATGGCGTAGTGGTTAGTGTAACCGACTGCCACACCTGAGGTCGCGGGTTCGATTCCCGCACAAGTCAAACATTTGTGTGCATGAACATGGATGTTTGTCGTGGTCTGGGTGTTTCTATGTATAATATGTATGTATTTACAAAAAAATTGTATATATGTATGTTTATCCATTGTCTAGTACCCATAGTACAAGCTCTGCTTAGTTTGGGCTAGATGGTGTTGCGTGTATGTGATAGAATATTATTATTATTATTTAGTAATTATTGTCAAGCAAAATATTGGTATATACCTATCTTTATTTGACTTTGTATATAGAGATTCTTGACGATGGTGACTATTGGTAAAGTCAGCACACGCAAACTCCGAACTGTAATTTGTCGATCACACAAATCATTGTCCTATATGGGATTTGAACCAATAATATTCAGTTCATCAGCAGCGGCGAGGTGACCGCTTGCCTATTGTACTATCCGTGCAGCTAATAATGTGTTATGTTATGTTTGCAGGGCGCACGGCGCCGCTGGTGGCTATCCCCCGAATTATCACGCCACTCTGCCACCTCCAGTGCCTGAAAAACACCCAGATGCATACGGTAACTATCTACTCTTCTATTTATTTAAAGTGGTCGAGAGCAGCGATAGCTCAGTGGGGAGACCAACAGACTGCAATGCAGAGGGTCTCGGGTTCGAACCCACGTCGCGCACCTCTGACTTTCGGAAGTTATATGACTTTTCGAAATTATGTGCGTATTGATTGACAATTATCGCCTGCTCCGTGCCTCGGAGAGCACGTTAAGCCGTCGGTCCCGGTTGCCATGAACATCTATGGCAGTCGTTATTGGGGAAGTCGACACAAAAGATCCCACTGGGTCGAAGTGTCGCCGGTCTGTACTGACTGGCCTCCACACAAGATAAGCTAATAAGATAAACTAGTGGTCGACAAGTGATCGAAATTCGACCATAATTGATTTAAATTTTAAGTTTGATCGTTATTAAGGTTTGATTGTCTATAACTATACCCTTATAATCATATTTCACGGTGCGTAAGATATGTTATCATATTACGAAGAATTCTACGACATCAGCCGAACAATGCCGAAATACTACGAACGCGATTCGACTGCGTGTGTCAAATGCATGGTTGTGTGCGTGTAGTGTTTTTTTTATTAATTTAATGTAATTATAATACATATTTTATATAAATATTAGGATTTGCCTCTCCTTCTCCTGGGCACGGGAAACCAACCGTTTATTTTAAGTTTTAGAAAGCAATATTAACTTTATTTTTATTGTTTGCCATTACAGCGGGGGCTGCGGCGCCGCTAGATGGCGCTTACAAAGTGGAGTCGGCACAACATCCGCAGCAACACGATCCACTCTACTACCAGGTACTTGTAACATAACATCGAGAATTCTCCGTTTTTAGAGTTCGAAAAAACTCTTATACAACAGCTTTGTCTGTCCGTCTGTCTGTTATACAACTTTCAACTCAAGAACCGTAAAAGCTAGAGACTCGCGGTCAACGCCATTCGACTCAGCATAGTGGATATACCCTTGAAATGACTATGACCTTTGACCTCAGACCTCAAGGTCACGTCGTATCACGTGACCTTTGCATATTACTTGAACCATTTTCTCAAACTCTAAGATTTACGGCAATTCATTGCCGTTTCACATTTGTTATATTGTCGAACTGAACAACGAACAGTGCCAAGCATAGAGACAAACATCGCTACGAACATTTTTACAATAATTGTAGCGAACGATGTAATTTCAAAGCAAATTTACTGTCCTTACGAATTACGAATGCTCGCTAAAACGTTTATTTGTCAGTAATGGCAAACAACGGTCTCCCACTAGGATATCGATATTGTATATTAATACAATATCGATATCCTAGTGGGAGACCGTTGTACTGCCACACAAAGGTCTCGAGTTCGATCCCAAGACACGCATCTCTCACTTTTCGAAGTTATGTGCGTATTAAATAGTTAATTATCGCTCGCTTTAACAGTAAACATCGTGAAGAAACCTGCATGTCTGAAAGTTCTCCATGATGTTCTCGAAGATATGTTAAGTTTGCCAACCCGCACTGGGCCAGCGTGGTGGACTATGGCCTAACCATTCTCACACTGAGAAGAGGTTCGTGGCCAGCAGTGGGACAGTTTAATACAGGGCTGATATTATTATAATGTAATATTCGCTAGAATGCTCAAGTCTATCAACATCTTATAAGCTTGGCAGGGGTTTCTTACATCCATATTTCACCAGAAAGAACATCTATATTACTAGTGAATCCCACCGACGTTTACTGCCTGAACGACCTAAACCGGGGAAGGACTAGTGCCGGAGGTCTAATCACCCTCTTTTCTCCCTTCCCGCTCCTTCTCCTTCCCACTTCCTTTCCCAAAGGATCAGCAACGTGCAAGTGATGCCTCTGGTATTGCAGGCGTCCACAGGCTACGGTGACCACTTACCATCAGGTGGGGCCGTATGTTTGTTTGCCACATAAGATGTATAAAAAAGAAACGAACCGGTCGCAGCCAATTATGAATCTATAATCTAAATATATAATCTAACCCATCCAGGCATCCACCCAAACACACCTCTAAAGTTTTATTAAAATCGGTACAGCCGTTTAGAGAGATTAGAACTAACGCGAGCGGAGCCACGGGGAAAATATAGTATTTAATATAATTTTATATTTTCAGAATTCTACGGCGGAAATGGTGGCAGGACCGACCAATCAAGATGGGTTTCTGCAGTCTATTCTTAATGATGAAGACCTCCAGCTGATGGACATGGCTATGAACGAAGGTAGGCCATATTTATTGATACACAGGCCATATTTATTGATACGCAAGCCATATTTATTGATACACAAGCCATATTTATTGACACTCGGGCCATGTTTATTGATATGCAGGACATATTTATTGATACACAGGCCATATTTATTGATACGTGGGCCATATTTATTGATACACAGGCCATATACAATGTGTTACAGAAAGGTGTGGTGACATAATAGAGCCTCTGTTAACTGCACTGATGTCGTAGTTGTTTAAATGGTCGCTACGCCACTGTTACTGCGTCGAGTGTTGCGGGTTCGAATCCCACACGGGACAAAACTTTGTGTGATCCACTAATGGTTGTTCTGAGTCTGTTGTGTGTATGTTTGTCAGTTCTTCGCGATACATAAATCGTTCCTTATACAAGAGTTGTCTATTTAAATAAACAAAATAAAACATTTATGATAAAGTTTATGCGTACTATCAGACGTTCGGTAAATGGTCAAAATGTGACCATTATAATTATTGAACATTTGAGGAACACATACAAAAATTTGTGTTATATTAACGCGAATGTTATTTATTAAAATTACACTACTTTATATAGATTTTATCGCGTTGTTTATTCTAAAACTGAAATACATAATAATTCTGATACTGTTTGCATTACTTATAAGATTTCTATAGGCATTTTTTTTACCCTCTTGCCCATACTAAGCCTTCCTTGTACTATGGGTACTAGACAATGGATAAACAAAGTTAAAAAAAAAATTTGTCAATACTTTTATATTATACCTAGAAATACCCAGTCCAAGACAAACATCCATGTTCAAGCACACAAATGTTTGACTTGTGCGGGAATCGAACCCGCGATCTCAGGCGTGGCAGTCGGTTACACCAACCACTACGCCATCAATTACCTAGAATATTATTATCATGTATTTTCTAGTGTTTATAACACGAACATCCGGCCCCGAAATCTTAATAGTTACGTTTTAATGGTAGGATTCAAGGTTCCGTAAGCACTCTTTCTGGTGGAAATGCTGACAGCTGGACAGGGTCTCATAGCAACTCAGTTGTGGCGCCTTCTTCGGATACTAAGTGATTGAGTGATACAAGGGAAAAGGCACACAGCAAGATTGCAAAAGCTATAGAGCCATTAGCTTGCTCAGCGTCGTCGGTAAATTGTATGCGAAAGTGTTAATTGAAAGAATTGTGAAAGTAACCGACGAGAAAATATGGGATGCATAAAAAGGGTTTCGAAAGGGTATGGGATGTACGGATCAGGTCTTTTCCTTATGGAGCATAGCCGAGGAAGTTTTGGCCAAAGGTCAAAAGGTCTATTGCGCATTCGTGGATCTGGCAAAGGCTTATGATAAAGTGGCGAGGAATGAATTTTGGTCGGTATTGTCCATGTATGGAGTGAATAGCAACCTCACGCGAGCTCTGAAATCTCTTTATGACGATTCCAGAGTTTGTGGTAGGATAAATGGGACCTCTGTATAGGTATGGTTTAGTATCGAAAAAGGTATAAGACAAGGATGTGTAGCGTCACCCTGGCTGTTTAACCTACACATGGTTAATTTTTTGAAATATTTAAAAGATTGGGATGGGGATTAAGAATGAATGAGTTACTTGTCAAATGTTTTCTTTATGCCGACGACCTAGTAATACTTGCGTCATTGGCGGAAGAGTTGCAGGCGATGGTAACTCGGAAAGCACGTAAAGCCGTTGGTCCTGCGCCTGATCTCTCTCCGGTCGTGTCGGATTACCGTCTCATCGGATCATAAGAATTAGGGAACAGAGAGTGCACTTGTGTTTACGCACACGCTTGTGCACTATTATATCTCCTGCGCAGATGGCCAGTCTCCGTTAAGATTGGCCGCCGTGACCAAAATTCGGTCTGGAGGACATTAATTAATATGCATGGTGCTTTTGAGAGTAAAGGAATAAAAATAAATGTAAGCAAGACGAAAGTAATGGTATTTGAAAAGGAGGAGTGCATGATGATGTGTAATATTATGATTGATAGAGAACAAGTGGAGCAAGTGAAAGAGTTTGTATATTTGGGTACTTTGTTTACAAGGGATGGTAAACATGAGGGAGATATTGAAAGGAGAACGATTGCTGGCAATAAAGTGAATGGCGCTCCACGCGTTTTTATGAATAGTCGAAATGTATCCGAAAAGGCACGTTTGGCTGTTCATAGAGGACTATTAGTTCCTACACTTATGCATGGAAGTGAAAGTTGGATATGGCAAAAGAAGCATGAGAGCAGAATAAATGCTGTAGAAATGAGAGCGCTGAGAAATATATGTGGTGTGACTCTGAAAGATAGAATAAGGAATAGTGTGATCAGAGAGAGATGCGGTATGAAAGTGGATATAGTGACGAGACTAGAAAAGGGTATGTTAAGCTGGTTTGGGCATGTAGAAAGAATGGACGAGAAGAGACTGACTAAAAATGTTTATAAGGCTAGTACGAATGGAACAGCCGTAAAAGGCAGACCTAGTCAGACACCTTAAACCGGCGAGCGTGTATGAGGAATGTGATGAAAGTGAATGAAGCCAGGGAAGCGTGTCAGGATCGTAGCAAATGAAAATCCGTAGTCTCTGCCTACCCCTCTGGGAAACAGGCGTGTTTATGTATGTTGCATAATTAAACGTATCATTTCATTATCTACCACCGGATGCGAAGAAATTATAATGCATACGTCTATGATAAAAAATTGCAAGTAATTGTAGAAATATTCAAGTCATGCCCGTTGAAAAGCCAAAATAAACATTTTAATATCTATATACTATATAGTTACTACCTCTAATACATAGATACAGTGAGCGTCCAAATTATGCCGAAAGTCGGCGTGCGTGTTCGGCGCCTCTTTGTGTTATCTTCGTCTCCCCACAAGAACATTAGGGCAATATTTAGACGTTGATCGGGTAGGGTAATTTCGTGTAGGGGCCCATCGTTTCACACGGCAAATCAAAACCTCGGCGGGGTCGCGATTGCATGTAAAAATGATTCCCGCGGCCCCGCCGACTCTGGTTATGTCGAGGAACACCGTGGTAGGTTTAGTCGGTATTACCGGGATATCTTTCCCCTGATGAGCCAGATATAACCTCTCCGTCGCTCCGCGGAGAGGAATGCGTTAAAGCATATACCCCCACGTTAAAAATATGCGTCATAAGTACCTATAGCCATTGACTTGAAAGAAACAATATAACCAAGCGGTCAGCGGTTTTTAACATCCTAACTAATATTCTAAAGGTCACAACTGTCTCCGTGGTGCAGCGGTAGGGAACGCGACTGCTGTGCATGAGGTCTCAGGTTCGAATCCCGAGTCGGGCCAAAAAAAAGTTATTGAGTTTTTCTGTAAAGAAATCTCAATACGAGCCCGGAGTTAGAAAGTTAGCGGTGTTAAACACCCCCGTGCCTCGGAAAGCACGTAAAGCCGTTGGTCCTGCGCCTGATCTCTCTCCGGTCGTGTCGGATTATCCGTCCCATTGAATCATGAGGGTCAAGGAACAGAGAGTGTACTTGTGTTAGCGCACACACTTGTGCACTATAATATCTCCTGCGCAGATGGCCAGTCTCTGTTAAGATTGGCCGCCGTGACCGAAATTCAGTCTGGAGGACATTATAAAAGACACAAAGAACACCCAGAATCGAAACAACCATTTGTGGACCACACAATTTTTTGTTCCGTCTGGGAATCGAACCCACAGCACTCGGCGCAGTGACAGGGCGACCACATAAATCCCTACGCCATCCGTGCAGTATAGCTGACAAACGGTCAACGGTTTTTAACATTTATTTAGTAACTAGATGTGCGGTGTCACCCGTGTTTATCGTTACTGCGCCGCCCCCGTGGGTCGTAGCCTGATGTTATATAGCCTATAGCCTTCCTCGATAAATAGGCTATCCAAAACTGAAAGAATTTTTCAATTCGAACTAGTAGTTCCTGAGATTAGCGCGTTCAACCAAACAACCAAACATTTATCAGGATGAAAGGTACTCTTGTCCTTTTCTGTTCCCCTGACAACGTGTATGCGAAAGGAGAATGCCCATTTTTGTATGACTCTAATTTTTACTTAGCTTTTCACTATCAACAAGATTTTGTCAATATTTAACCATCTTTTCCCGCCCTCCCCTTTCCTATCCAGAACAACGAGTGCTGGGCTCAGATGCCATCCTTACACGGTGGAGTCGACTAGAGCGCGCACCAACAAGTTTGGGTCCTCATACCTCTGCCGAACGATCAAGGCATGGAATTCTCTGCCGAGGCACGTGTTTCCTTCTTCCTTTAAGCGGGGCGTGAAAAAGCACCTTCTCAGGCCGTCAAAATAAAGACTTCAACATCGCCTCGGCTGCTATGAGGACGATGTGGAGGCCAGTGCTCGTAGACCACACGACTGATTACCATCAGGCGGAGTGCGGTATTAGGACGAGCAAAAGAAAATAATTTTGAAAAGAATAGAAAACGTCATATTATATTCTTTAGTCGTTTTTAGTCGTCGTGATTATTATAATTTATTTATTATTTATACAGGGTGTCCGGTAATTAATGGATAACCTGGAAATGTCTTATAGTGGAACTGATGGCCGTTCAGAAAAAATAAAAAAATAATAACAGTTTAATAAACACATAAATAAAATAATATTTTCAGTGTTAAAGTACTTGTGACGCAACATGGTACGGGATATGGGCATTCTCCTTTCATGTTAATCAAAAAATAGTTAAGGCGTGATAGCGTAACAAACAAACGAACTCACATTCGCATTCACAATATTAGTTGAAGTGCTCGTGCGAAGCCGGGGCTGGTCGTTAGGGTAGTGGTATAATTATTCAGGATGCGCCGACGCAACAACCCGAGTGAGACCGAAGAAAACCGAGCGCAGCCGAGCGAATAAACTGAATAGACAATACTATTAACAAAATAAACAAGATAAAAATATTTGTCTAATCAAGGCTATATTAAACTGCATGTAACAAAAGATATTACAATTGTTATCTAATTCTCGACTGAAAGTGCCGTTTGAGAACATCGTGATAAAAACTGTGATTTAAAAAATATACGCTATATTTTGAGTGTTGCTGCAGTATTAAATTCTTTTTAAATCGTTACTCATTATTCATTTTTTTTTTTTAAATAATCGCGAGTGTTTTTTTATGCAGTCGAAAAATAATGATCCCGTCTTTGTTTCATTGACGTTATATATTATTTAAACATGGGAATCTACTCGTATGTGTACAGACTATTTGTAATGCCGTGTTATATCGTTAAGTGATTAAAAAACATAAAACTCTGTGCATATAAAAACTCAATTGAACTTTAAAAACTGTGTGTGAATAAATCATCGATCTGACGTTTCCGTTCCCGTCAATTTAGATTTTGACAGTTGTGACAGTTGTTGTTGTTTTCTTAATTTGCCGAATCGAAAAGGACTACTCATGCCATTCTTCCAAAGAACTGTAAAAAGTCGAAAGGTGCACAGCGAATGCAGTTTATGTATGTGCCGATTCTGTATGGCATTGAGGAGACAAAGAACGACTTGCGATTCTCTGATAAAAGTGTCTACGTCAGTGCTTAAAAGATATAACTTTTGTTTATATACGTTTAAATATAGACTTTTTCGATCCTTGATGGCTGTGCTAATGTTTGACTAAGATAATTATAACAATGATGATATTTGTTTAAAGATCATGAGGATTTATTATTTACATGTATCTTATGTTACACGTCATGGAATTTCCGAACGAATTTGCAAGATGGCGTCGATCTGCTGATTGAAATTATCGGTTCGATTTTTGATTTATCATCGATAACGGTGAAATATTAATGAGACATATAGACAAGAATAAGACGGATATATATTTTATATCGGATCGATTATAATATATAGGATTGAGGAGATTTTCGACGATACAACATGGATTTGACAGTTGCGAGTTATTACCCACCGCCATTTTATTCTATAGCGCCTTACCTGAGCCCAATAATCTATCCGATGGATTATTTGAATGGTTACTACAAATTTTATGATGGTAAGTCTATTTCGGTTAGATGAAGAGTTTTAAATTTATTCGTGCCTTTTAACATAACTCGGAATTTCAAGCAGCTACGATCCTATATACTAGATATTTCCCGCGGCCTCGATGAGAGTGCCGGGGGCCTAATCACCCTCTTTATCCCTTCTCCCTCCTTCTCTTTCCCACTTCCTTTCCTAAAGGGTCGGCAACGCGCAAGTGATGCCTCTGGTGTTGCAGGCGTCCATGGGCTACGGTGACCACTTACCATCAGGTGTACCGTATGCTTGTTTGCCAACTAAGTAGAATAAAAAGTTAATCTAGATTTTGACAATAATTTCCTATCTAGGTATCCCATGGCCTTTTCAGCTCCCCTGACAATGTGTATGCGAAATTTCATGGTGATAAGTTGAGTAGTTAAATCGTGAAAGCGTAACAAACATAATTACATTCGCATTTAGATTTCCAATTTCTCCGACGTTTCAGTTGCTTTTCAGCAGCCATGATCAGCCGTGTTTTACTATCGCGTAAACGAAACACTTACTGCAAAATTCATATTATAAGAATATTTTATTACTATTATAAACTTTATACACTCCTCCATATAAGCTTTTACTATGACCAGCGGTCGCCTAGTGATCAAAATTCGACCAATATTCTTAAGTTTGCTAGTTTGTTTTCTGTTTTTCTTTATTACATATAAATAAGGTATAGGTAACCGTAGTTGCAAAGAATTGTACGACGTCAGATGAACAATATCGAAATACTACGAACGCGATTCGACTGCTTGTGTGAAATGCATGGTTGTGTGCGTGTAGTGCTTTTTCATTAATTTAATGTATTTTATATGAATATTAGGATTCGCCCCTGCTTCTCCATATAAACTTTAACTGTTCCAAATTTCATACTCTTCCGTCAGCGCAATGTTCGTAAAAATGGTTACAAAGATTTTGCTTCACGTATTAATATATAGATATCCGTACTATATACAGTCGAAACCGAATATAACGACATCGTTTATAACGACGGATCGGTTATTACGACCGAATAGCAAGGTCCCGGCCGAATCCCTATATAAACAATGAAGTAATCATACCGCCTATAACAACATCGGATACAACGACATATAGAAAGAGAAGAAAGAAAGAAAGAAAGAAAGAAAGAAAGAAATCACGTTTAATTCGTACAGAGCACACACAATTAATTAAAACAAAATAAACAAAAAAATAATACAGGGTGATTTTGAAATCGTGTAATTCCTTTTAACCACGCATTCTACTGGTGATATAGAATAACCCTGACCATATTTTTATTTAATTAGAATTATTTTTTTTGAAAAATTTATGTTCCGTTTTTTTCGTGAAATGGTGCCAGATAGTCATATGTTAACCAACCGAGGCAATTTTAATTTTTTACTAATTAAAATAAAAAAACATATTAATAATTAATGTCGTAAATAATAACGGGCGGTCCTTTTTATTGCCCCCTATTATTTACGACATCAGTTATTGTTATGTTATTACTTTTAAATTAGCAAAATATTAAGATTGTGTCAGGTGGTTAAAATATGACTATTTGAAATCATTTCATGAAAAAAATCTGTACTCTAATTTTGCCGAAACCATTATTCTAATTAAGAAAAAATATGGTCAGGGTTATTCTATATCACCAGTAGAATGCGTGGTTAAAAGGAATTACACGATTTCAAAATCACCCTGTATACATGATAAAAAAAAGTGTTTGCCCTCGCCGAAAAGAGTCACCATCTCAGCATTAGCTGGGCACCCAAATTGAGTGCACCAGCACTGGTTTTCAGTTGGTCACCCGATACAAGTGATGCACGGACGGAGGCAAATGCTTAACATTACAAAAATTAAAATAAACGTGGTTCTGCTACATACATATCGCTTAAAACGACTCAACTTTATTGATATTCATCGGCTTTAGCGACCAACCGTTTTCCAGCAAAACAAAACAATACGAACAATTCAATTATTAAAATTTCAACTTATTCCAATCTATGAAGGAATATTTTAAACTGAGTACAGATTAAAGACTACACTTAGTATATACACATTTATATATATAATTATTCTGTACGTGTGTTGACAGTGAACTCCTCCTAAACGGCTGAACCGATTTGAATGAATTTTTTTGTCTGTGTTCAAGTGGATTCGAGGATGGTTTAGACATGGTTTTTTTTTCGCCTGTGCAGGACAACGTCTGTCAGGACAGCTTAATATATAAGTCTTTTCAGACTAAACATTTTTATTTCTTTTTTGGACATTTTAATTGGAAACTAGTTGTAAAGCATAATCTATAACCATACTACATAATTGTACATATTTAAAAATTCTAAACATACATATGACAATTAATATGAGTACATACTTGTGTATATTGCTTATAACAACTATCGGACATAACGCCCGAAGTTATATGGTCCCTTCAATGTCGTTATATCCGGTTTTGACAGTAATATTATAAATTCGAAAGTAACTCTATATGTCTGTCTGTTACGTTCTTCACGGCTAAACCACTCAACCGATTTAGCCTAAATTTGGTATCTGAGGCCTTCCCAAGGTACTAAATTTAGGCTAAATCGTATCCTTACATAGGGTACTTTTTATTGATGTAGGTACCACGCGGGCTGAGCCGCGCGCAAAAGCTGGTATTATATAAAACCATATATTTAAGCAAGTTACTACATATGATCGACAGCAGCGATAGCTCAGTGGGGAGACCAACAGACTGCAATGCAGAGGGTCTCGGTTTCGAACCCACGTCGCGTACCTCTGACTTTCGAAAGTTATATGACTTTTCGTAATTATGTGCGTATTGATTGACAATTATCGCCTGCTCCGTGCCTCTCTAGCATTAGGGTATCGTTAGCCTTCGGGTTGCGGAGGTCAGGTGGCAGCCGCTCCGTGTAAAAACTGATATCAAATCAAATCCGGTTAGACCAGAAAAGCTGATCCCAAGTGACTTGAGAATAATAAAGGCTAGGGAGAAGAAGACTACATATGATCGACATCCCTGTACGCTCGCGTCTGTCTGTGTATGTGTGCGTGTGTGTTTGCGTGTGTTCTATATTCGTGCGTTTTATAACCCGGTTCATTTGTATCTACGTATTCTATAACAGTGCGTCATTTATGCGATAATTCTATCTAAAGATAAGCGATGATAAAGTAAATTGTTTTACATACCCCTTCCCCCTTGCCCCTCGTTACACCCCTCCGATATTTTCTTTTAACGCAAGTCATCGTGAGTATCACATATTTCTGCTAATCATTAATATTATTATTGTTTTTGCCTGTCTGCTTTATTTTTTTCATATGTGTTTTGCTTTTTAGGCTGTGTAGGCTAAACGGCTGGATCGATTTTGATGAATGAGGTGTCGTTGGATTCGTTTTAACAGCGGGTTTGATATAGAGTGGTTTGGATTCGATTTGATTTAGGGACGAAAGGTAGTGGGTTTGATAAAAGTATCGTGATGTTTTATTTATTATTAGCTGGCTTCGCTCGCGTTAATGTAAATGATGTTAAGTTAAATTAGTAACAGTAGTTTTTCTGGATAAGGCGCCGGCCACACTGCGGGCGGTCAGCGGTCAGAGTTCCAAGTTCTGCGTTTTACGTTCACTGTGATTATGCGGTGTCTTTGAATTGTACACACATAAAAGCAGACAGACCGCGGCGGTCAAAGAGAAACTGAAAGGAACTCGACCGCAGAACGCAGACCGCCGGGGCAATGTGTTCGGCGCCTTAAAGGTACCGCATGACCTATTCTGTTCTCCTGACAACGTTGTCAGGAGAACATAATAGGACATAGGGTAACAATTAAAATAAAAAATGTTGTATGCACGTGCATGCAAAATTTCATGATGATTTCTTGTTACGCATTTACGCCTTATCTACTTAACTGATCATCATACAATTTCGCATACATGTTGCCATGGTTACAGAAAAGGACATAGAATACCTTAAAAAATATAGTCTAGTAATATTTTTGAGCAAAACCCTGTACTAAGTAACGTTACCCCCCTTCCTCACTTTTTAAACCTTCTTATTTTAATTCTATTACGTTTCGCGAACGTGACTCCGCGCTCTGTGATAAGATAAAGAAATTTTAGGTAGCCCTCCTCCACTCTTGGCCTCATACCTACCCCTTCTCACGTCCGTTTATCACTAGTCATCGTGAGTGGCAAATATTTTTGACATCAGTAATCTTTTTAGAAGGTCATTAGTGATAGTGTGTATTTGTTTATAGTATTAAAATTTTAGTAGGTACATATTATCACGCTCATGTCATAGTAGGTAGAAATTTTCATATTTTTGAAGTGAAAACTTCTTTAGGCGCGTTGAGCACTTTTTGAGTGAACAAAAATCATGGAACTCGCGTCATCGTCACCCAACGCTTTCCATGAGCTATATGTATACTGTGTATATATGAGTATATATACTTGTTGGGTGAACAAAAAGCGTGAAACTCACGTCATCGTCACCGCACGCTAGTTACTTAGTTTACACTTCCATCGGCAGTCCCCAATGACTGCCCCGCATGTTTTTTTTTTACTGGATTAACTGGTCGCACCTCCGCTGTCATCGCGCCGATGGGCTCGAATTCGTATTTCGAATTCCATTTGGAACGAAAATTTGTGTGATCGACAAACGGTTGTTCCGAGTCTGGGTGTTCTTTGTGTCCGTTGTTTGAATGTTTGTAAAGTCCCCCATGACACGGAAATTAAACCTAATGCGGGAGATGTTTTTTTACAAAAAGCAAATAATTAGATTTAGATTAATCTTTCTGGCTAGGGATTTAGGTATAATGTATAAGACATATTTCTAGTTCTAGATTCTATGCTGCTAGAATATAATCCAATTTTATTATGATCGACCCGGGAATCGAACTCGCATACCTCATGTACAACAGTCGCATTTACTATCTCTGCGCGATTGGGGCAGTAGGTATATTAATAAAACGTTTAAAAAATGCTTTATTAATAGATTAATTGCCTATGTTTGATTTGGTCCGTTTTATTAACAATAATATTATTAATTATTAATACGTGAAGCAATATCTATTATATTTTTAATTATTAATACGTGAAGCAAAAGCTTTGTATCCCTTTTTACGAAAATTGCGCGGACGAAGGAGTATGAAATTTGGCACAGTTAAAGTTTATATGGAGAAGGAGAGGCGAATCCTAACATTTTTATAAAATATGCATTAGAAATACATTAAATTAATGGAAAACACTACACACACACAACCATGCATTTAACATACGCAGTCGAATCGTGTTCGAAGTCGTCGTCGTCATTTGTTTGTTTGTAAGGATTTAAATCAAAAAATTCACAAACGATTTTAAAATTTTTTCTTCTTTGGAAAGCTCTATTATCACCGTGTAACATAGGCTATATTTTATTCAAAAAAAGTACTGTAACTAACATAACTTAACCTAACCTACATTTACGTAAGCGAAGCCGCGGGAAAAACTAGTTTAAAACTTTTTTGTGACGTCAGCTTCTTATGTGGTTGTAATATGAGATAAGATAAGATAAGTTTATTTGTGAAAACATGTGTACAGTTGATGTTATCTATATATTTAATACGTGAACTTTGTGCCCCTTTTTACGAAAATCTCGCGGATGGAGGATTATGAAATTTGGCACAGTTAAAGTTTATATGGAGAAGGAGGGGCGAATCCTTAAATTTTTATAAAATTTGCTTTAGAAATACATTAAATTAATGAAAAACACTACACTAACAACCATGCATTTGATACAAGCAGTCGAATCGCGTTCGTAGTATTTCGGCATTGTTCGGTTGACTTCGTAGAATGCTTCGTAACTATAGTTACATACATATGTATGCGGAGTAGGTGACTAATTGAAATGTGTTTATAGTTATAGTGAATAAAACCTTAATAACGATCAAATTTAAAATTTAACTAAATTATGGCTGAATTTCGACCACTTGGCGTCCGTTATTTTAGACATACAAATATTCATTCTTTAGTCATTGTTATCATTGTAAAAGTAACAGAAATTAAGTCCATATGCAAACTCAACAATAATCATAATAATTCTACTTTAATAGTAATTTTAAAATATAAAAGGCAATATAACAAATCAAAGCCAAACACAAAGAAAAGAAACACAATTATATTATTACAATAATGTCATTTCAGACTACATTTTAAACATAAGAAGGTAGCAATTTATGTTTTAAGTTTAGGTAGGTATGAGATAAAGAAATAATGTCGGCATATATCGTTATCTCGTTCGTACCCGTGCACTTAAATGGCGGCTACGTCAGTATTCCTATTTAGACATTTAAGTATTACTTTTATCTTCAGATCTTTTAGTGATTTTACGAAATATTTTGTGCTAGCGTCTATTCCTCGAGAATAGTACTTTTTTTCTGGACGTAAGGTACCCTATTTCCTTTTCTGTACTCCTGACAAAGTGTATGTGGAGAGTCATAAGGATCGGTCGAGTAGTTAAGGCGTGAAAGCGTAACAATTAAACTCACATTCGCAAATCAAATCAAATCAAAATAAATTTATTCAAGTTAGGTTACAAGGTAACACAATTTTTTCTGTGAATTTACATTTACTGCCACGTTCAGCAAAGCAAGGGTGTAGGGCTCATGAAAAGAACGGGCAAGAAACTCATGGTCACTCCTTTTAATCGCCAAGTTTACAATAATATTTTGTTTAGAAATCATAACTGTAAGGTGCTGCAACCATTTCTCCATGAAATGTTACTAAGCATCTCAAGCATTTCATAAAATTTGATGTTAGCCTCTAAAGACATTTATAATATTAGTTAAGATTTTAGTTTTCTTAAAGAAAGTTTTATTTATAGTGGTGGTATCAGTGTACCACATTATGAGTGGCCATATTATAGAAGTTGGAATGAGTATAGTAAGTTCTCCGTAAAAGACAGACATATGCCTTTCCGTTATTTTCTGTAGATCTATAAAAGAAGAACAATCCCACCATACATTGTTTTGCTATATCTCAAACGGATTAGGCAGCTTTCGACGAAAACTCCCAATCGTCTCTCATCATTAACAATCGTCGTCATATTCCAACCAATGCACACAAAACCTTAACAAATTATTATTGACCTTCCTCATGAATCACTCTGTCTATTGGTGGCAACCGCATGAAAATCCGTTCAGTAGTTTTTGAGTTTATCGCGCACTGAAAAACAGATGCGGCGGGGCACTTTGTTTTATAACATACTAGTTGACCCGCGCAACTTCGTCTGCTTCATATAAGATAAGAGAATTTACTCCGTTTTTGCAACATTTTTCATTACTGCTCCGCTCCAATTGATCGTAGCGTGATGTTATATAGCCTATAGCCTTCCTCGATAAATGGGTTATCAAACACTAAAAGAATTTTTCAATTCGAACCAGTAGTTCCTGAGATTAGCCCTTACAAACAAACAATCAAAGTTACAAACTTTACCTTACCTTACCTTCTTTATAATATTAGTATAGATAGTGACAAGGGACACTTATATTAGCGAGCTAGCGTGTTCGTTGATCTCTTTCCTTTCTTATACAAGTGAGATTTTAAGATGAATCTGTTTCGTTTCAGGGATGTATACTATGCGGATGCTGGATGGAGCGAGCGCACATCACGCGCCTCATCACAATCACTCGCATATGATGATCACAGGTATGATATCACACTTTGTTTTATCTCTACGGGTGGCTTAGTGGTGTAAGTGATCGCCTCGGCACTGACACCGCGCCGAGTATTGTGGGTTCGATCCCCAAACGGGACAAAAATTTGTGTGATCCACAAACGGTTGTTCCGAGTCTGAGTGTTCTTTGTGTCCGTTGTTTGAATGTTTGTAAAGTCCCCCGCGACACAGGAATTAGATGTAGTGTGGGAGTTATCTTTTAAAAATATAATTAAAAAAACATGAGTGGCAGTCGTTGGGAACTGCCAATAGAAGTGAAACTAAGTAACTAGCGTGCGGTGACGATGACGCGAGTTTCACGCTTTTTGTTCACCCAAAGAGTACACATATATAATAATAATAATAATGTCCTCCTGACCGAATTTCGGTCACGGCGGCCAATCTTAACGGAGACTGGCCATCGGCGCAGGAGATTTATAGTGCACAAGTGTGTGCGCAAACACAAGTGCACTCTATGTTCCCTAACTCTCATAATCCGATGGGACGGATAATCCGACACGACCGGAGAGAGATCAGGCGCAGGACCAACGGCTTTACGTGCTTTCCGAGGCACGGGGGTGTCTAACATCGCCAACTGTCTAACTCCGGGCTCGTATTGAGATTTCTTAACAGAAAAACCCAATAACTTTTTGTTGGCCCGACCCGGGATTCGGACCCGAGACCTCATGCACAGCAGTCGCATTCACTACCGCATCCATTCTCCGTTAAGATGGGCCAAACATTGAGTAAGATATAACGCATTAAAGTTCGGAAACAAGGGCTTGTGACGTCACTCTCTTATAAAATTTGTACCAACAAGTGACGTGTGCCCTCATACCTCTGCCGAACGATCAAGGCATGGCATTCTCTGCCGAGGCACGTGTTTCCTTCTTCCTTCAATCCTGGGTGCTTTAAGCGGGGCGTGAAAAAGCACCTTATCAGTCCGTCAAAATAGAGACCTCAACATCGCCTCGGCTGCTATGAGGACGATGTGAAGGCCACTGCTCTTAGACCACGCGACTGCTTACCATCAGACGGAGTGCGGCCATTTGGACGAGCAAAAAAAAACGGAAATTTATATTCCTTGTTATTAGTTTGTGGAACAAAAGAAAATAAGTGTCCAATATTTTTTGCTAATCTAAAAGACTAACTGATAATTTAGTCGTCGTGTTTATATATGAGTGTGTTTACCCTGTAAATGTGCCTAAATAATTAAATAGATAAACATCGAAGCCCCGATCTCTCACAATCACATTATCGCCAAGAGCGTAACCGATTGATAAAGTTATATATGAAGAATATGTCTGACCGAGACCGATAGCAAGAGATATCAATTGCTGACTCGACACCCTATTACATCAATGAATATTATTTATCTTATCTTTTATTTATTAGGTTCAAATACAGCCGAGCACTGAAACAAACGGCATAGTCATTCTGACACTGTAATTGTGAATACTCATATTATACGACTCATGTAGACTCATCTCTTTTTAATCTTGTGTCCAATCTAGTCGTAGATTAATTTTCTATCAAAGTTATTCAACTAATTTTGTGTACGCGTTTAAAATCAACGACTAATACAGTCGCGAACTTAGACTATTGTTTCATCCGGGTACTTAAATGTTACGACTAATCTAGTCGCAGTTTGTTTTCAACTAATTTTTTTACCTGTGCGTGAGTGTATGGCTATGGTGCATATGGACAGATGGATACCCGCTTGGTGGTCGAGTGTGTATCTTGAATACACATACGCATCGCTATGGCATCATCGTTAGTATATTATTATGATATGTTTTAAATTATTATTAGAGAGAGATGTGGCATGAAACTGAATATAGTGACAAGAATAGAAAAGGGTATGTTAAGCTGGTTTGGGCGAGTAGAAAGAATGGACGAGAAAAGACTGACTAAGAAAGTTTATAAGGCTAGTGTGAACGGAACAGTCTCAAGAGGCAGACCTAGGCGAACGTTTCTTGATCAGATCAGAGACGTTCTGGATAAAGGCCAGATTAAGAGCACCTTAAACCGGTGAGCGTGTATGAGGAATGTGATGAAAGTGAATGAAGCCAGAGAAGTGTGTCAGGATCGTAGCAAATGGAAATCCGTAGTCTCTGCTTACCCCTCTGGGAAAGGCGTGAATCTATGTATGCATGTATTTATGAAGTTTCATTTGAACAAATTTATGGTCAAAATTTTAAAATAGTAATATTTTAAGTCTAGATGTTCCCGTGGTTTCATCCGTTTATTGTTACTATGCTGCTGCCATGGGTAGTAGCGTGATGTTATATAGCCTTCCTCGATAAATAGGCTATCCAACACTAAAATAATTTTTCAATTCGAACCAGTAGTTCCTGAGATTAGCGCGTTTAACCAAACAAACAAACTCTTCAGCTTTATAATATTACTACATATTTCTTATAGATTCTTATGACTGATAATAATTCAACTTTTACTTGACTCGTTTCTAGAAATCATCTCACGTTATTTGATGGTGACTAAGTAAATAATGTATTTTACCCTTAGCATTTTGTTATGTTCCACTGCTGGGCTTGGACTTCCAAACCACTCGGTTTAAAGACATTCCCTGTCAGAGCCTTTCGAAGACGACCAAGTCCTCTCGCCATGTCCATTTAGGTCTGCCCCGTCGCTGTCGACTGTCTTTTGGCACCCAATTGGTTATAATTGGTGCCCTCCTCTCGGAGTGCATGCGGCAGACGTGTCCGGCCCAGTCCCACTTTAGCCTGGGCCGGACACTTTCCCTTTGTTTTTAATTATTTTATAAGAATATCCATTACAAAATACACTAATTATTTAATCAGTCACGTTTTGACTTGCTCCGGCAATATGGAGTCGAGTGGTCAAGTGACGTAACACGTTTGTAAATAAACATTGGGCAGCAAGCAATGACTGAAGATGTTTACAACCGTGTGACGTCATAATGAATCTAGCCAATCAGATCTGTTTAAGGTCACATGGCTCCAACTAAAAAGAAAATAAGCACTTTTTGAGTTTATTAAAATAATGTATATAAATTTTATTTATTTATTTATTTTTACCCATAAATTATTAAATATGTTAACAATGAATAAAGAGAAACGAAATAACAATTTTCCTCTCCTGTGGATCGATCCTGGCAGCTCACAATAGCCGAGGCTGTCAGTAAGGAAATTTTCCTTAACGCATTATATTTTTGTCAACAGAGCGTGACTCCGCCTCGGACAGTGCCGTGTCTTCGATGGGATCTGAACGTGTTCCCTCGCTCTCCGATGGTGAATGGTGCGATGGCAGCGATTCTGCGCAAGAGTTTCACAGGTAAGCCATTTTTGGCTTAACAAACTTTTTTAAGTTACCTTGCTTTTTGGGCCTTATTTCTTTAACACATGGTTTCTGTAAAGCATTTTGTAATAGACGCATATCAACCGTGACTTGCGTTTGATCAATTAACGCAGTCTGTGATTGGCTAACTGAATTAGAAACAGCCAATCAAATTACTTTTAAATCTGAGTTCATACTTATGTGAAACATGGTTTCTTTAAAGCAGATCCACAAAATTAAGTTGAGAGACTATGAACTGCTGTGATTGGCTATCTGAAAAAGCTACACCCAATCACTGGACATAGACAAGCTTTTTAAATTATAAAAACTATTTAGATTATATTTTACACTTTCCCCGACGTTTCGGTTGCTTTTCAGCTGCCATGTTTAAGGGGAGACTAAGATGATGGTTGTCTCAATGTTCTGAAGTGTGTTTTCTTTATGTTCCTATTTTCATTTTAACCTATTTTCTTTTATACTGTATCTGTGCCAATAAACTTTTTTCTATCTTCTTCTTTCTTCTAGACCTTGGGGTATGGTATAAATGTTCATATGAGTGTTGTTATTCCGCAGTTCCAAGTTCAGACCGTACGATGCGTCGTATGGTCGGGAGCGTGCGGCGCCCCATCAGCCACAGAAGAAACACCATATGTTCGGCAAACGATGCTTCCAGGTACATATATACATACATAGTCATTATTTATTATTAACCTTTCGACCCCACAGTCATGTATACATGACAAAGCATAATGTTAACGACTACATGACAGACTTTTAAACGCTAATAAATCTTATATAAAGTATTGTATTCTTATTTCTTATTTGTGTTGTTAATTATGTATCTAGACTCATCCCAATTTATATAATGTGAACTGCTTACCTACTATTTATTTCAACCATACTAGCATAAGATCGGAATCAAACTTAAGACGGCAGTCCGACGGTTTCGTTTAGGCTACATAATTATTAATAATAATTAATTATATTTAATTACAGGAGCAAACAGCGCCGCCCCCTATGGAGCCAGTGCCACGTCCTGGAGTGGTCAAATACGAGTGTCCCGAACAGACTTACCATCACGACAGCATGCATATGCACAATGGTAAGCACATATGTCTTAGCTATCCTTGGAGAAAACTAACCGGATGAAAGGTACCATATGTCCTCCTGTATGTTCCTCAAAATTGACATAAAAGTTCCTCAAAATTGACATAAAAGTTCCTCAAAAATTTACATAAACGTTCCTCAAAATTGACATAAACGTTCCTCTAAATTGACATAAAAGTTCCTCAAAATTGACATAAACGTTCCTCAAAATTGACATAAACATTCATCAAAATTGACAAATGTTCCACAAAATTGACATAAGTGTTCCTCTTGTCCTCAGAGTTCGGCCCTCGTCACCAACTAGCACCTCCTCACATGACAAGCCTGCAGCCAGCCTTGGATCTCAACACAGCTCACTCCAGCCATGCCCTGTTACAGGTAAATATACATTAATATCTACAATAGCGAAGTGATTTATCGATCATACATACATACATAGATTCACGCCTATTTCCCAGAGGGGTAGGCAGAGACTACGGATTTCCATTTGCTTCGATCCTGACACACTTCTCTGTATTTACCGATCAAACGAATCGAATTATAAACTACTAGAAATTGTTGTTAATATAAATGTTATAAATCATTTTCTTGCCCTCGGGAACAGGACTTTTGCTAGATGAAAGGTACCCTATGTCCTTTGCTGTACCACGTGTATGCAAAATTTTATGATGATCGGTCGAGTAATTGAGGCTTGAAAGCGTAACAAACAAATAAACGCAATAGCATTAAATTTATAATATTAATAATGATTTAATTAAGCAATTAACAGCAACTAACTAAAGCAAATTGGATGCCTCGCCATTGCCTTTGCGCCGACTGTTGTGGGTTCGAATCCCACACGGGACAAAACTTTGTGTGATCGAGAAATATTTGTTCTGAGGCAAAGTCCCCCTCGACACAGTATTTATACTGAGTGTGAAAAAGGACCTTAAAATGAAAGGAAAAATATTTGTTAATTTTCCAGTATTCGCATCGTTTATTTCGTGGGGCAATATAATTTAACCTAAGTCGCAATTGCACACCGGTGGCCAGAAAATAGATTTTTAATTATGTTTGGCATTCCAAGACTTGACTACTAGATATTAATATTATTAGTTATATGTTTACCGTGTATTTAATGTATACTGATTTTTCAGAGCAACATCCCTTCCACCCCGCCCCGCTTCGCGTATGCCACCCCTGAACGCGTCCGACATAATCACACATACAGCGCGCCGCTAGCCGCCGCAGACCAGAGACCAGCCGCGGTCAGGGACAAGAGAGGTCAGTAAAAACAGCGTGTAACAGAAAGATGTGGTCATATTAAAGGACCATTATGTATATCTGAAAATACATTAATTTGTAAGAGTATAACTTTATTGTAACAATAAAGTTATGTTTCTTTCTTTTTTTTCGTGACACGGCAATGTGCTTGTAACGGATCTGATGGAAAGCCCAATTACAGTCCAAAAACAGTGACGACGAGGAGAAAATATATATATGTCTTCGTCAGTGTCAAGGCGGTCTGACCAGATGCTTCTTCACACTAAGTTTGAAGGATCCAATGTCATAGAAGGGAGGGAACACATGAGCCGGAAGACTGTTCCAAAGTTGTATGGTACGGCATAAAACGGAATTGCTGAACCTTTTGGTGCGAGACGGGATTGTGCTAACCGTCCATCGGTGGTTACGAAGATCGGCACGCGTGGTTCTCAAAAGGAAGGGGGAAGGTGGGATGAGGTAACTCTTCGGAGCATTCGCCATGATAGAGGCGATAGAATACGCTAAGGGACGCAATGTTTCTACGAAATTGTAGCGGTTCGAGGTCCTTCGTGACGGCTGTCGATTATACGTACGGCATGCCGCCGCAGTTTACGTAAGCCATCGAGTAGGTACTTAGCAGAACCATTCCAGAGGTGCGAACAGTACTCCATGCTGCTACGGACGAAGTGTATTAGAATAACTTAATACATCCCTTGAATTTTACCATTTCTTATGTACCTATATTTAACCTACAATTACTTTCAGCTAGTAACAATTTTTATATTACTGGCTGTTATACATGACTACGTCGGCATGCAATTGAAAAAAACTTTTTAAGTTGTCTGAGATTTTTCTAAAATAAAAGTAGCCTATGACGCCATATAACGTCAGCTATCTGCCAGTCAAAGTCCCATCAAAATCGGTCCAGCCCTTTTAGAGATTAGCCGGAGCAAACAGACACACAGATAAAAATTCAAAAATGCATTTTTGATTTATATACAGTATATACATTCATGTGCATTTAGTAAATGCTGTTGTTTTAACATTACAAACAGACACTTCAGTTTTATTTATTTGTATGGATTAAAAGTATTCCAAGACATATGCACACCCTGTATACAGAGTGTAACAGAAAAGTGTAGTCATATTTAGGCGTCGTCCTATATAACCTCTGTAGAATGTAAACCCGCGTCAAAAAAATACTTGCGTCATTTTCGACATGAATATTTGATTTTAGTCTTTGACTCTCAATTTCCAGAGTACACAAAAAAGGTAAGTTTGAGTATTTATAATGTTTATTTGTTTGCAGTCCGACGGCTGACTGATGGGAGCATGTCAGACGGCGGTTCGTCTGCAACCAGCAGTGGACAGCATCTAACCAGAGATGAGAAGCGAGCCAAGGCGCTAGGTGTGTGTTAGTGACCCCATCAATTTATACTAGTTATATAATTTATAGTTATAAGGACCGCGTTATACAGACTTAATTGGAAAATACCATATTCCGTAAAACATAACTTGATAATGATTTATTATAACATATTTAATTACAATAATTATACTAACGTCAATTATTTATAATCGAGTAGGGTTAACATTGTTCCAGCCCTCGGTATAAGTGTAAGTGACCCAAGCTATAATTTACGGAGGATAACCTTTTCATCGTGACTCATTTATATCTTGCTTAACAACTTTGTCTTAAATAACGTTCATAATAATCCACGTTGACCCAGTGCTGGTTGGCAAACTTCACGTATCTTCTAGAACATTATGGAGAACTCTCAAAATGTTTTCCTTCACCGTTAAAGCATGAGATAATTAACTAATTAATAAGAATATAACTTCGAAAAGTCAGAGATGCATGCCTTGAGATCGAACTTGAAACACAATTATAATGTATTTATATGGCAGAGTGTACCACAAGGCTTAACACTGGGTCCTTTTCTGTTTTTGCCAAAATTATCTTACATGTATCTTAACAAAACGTTTATATTCAGAATTCTATCTCCAGGATACTACATAAAGTACTATTTATCCAGAAATATTATAAAATAATAATTATTCATTTATTTATTTATAAATATGAACATGGCTATCTGTTACTATATCGTCAAACGAGAAGGCAGTGATATTACATACATATTTCTTCAGCCATATTTTAGGTCTTACATAATAGACGGCGAATCTATTTCCATCTTTCAGCTAGGTATACTCCGTGCTGCCAATGACAATTTCCCAATAGAACCATTATATAATTACGCGCGGCTTCGCTTGCTTAAATGGAGCTAAGGTTATGTTAGTAATAGTATGTTTTCTGGATGAAAGATACCTGCTGTTCTTTTCTGTACCCCTGACAACCTGTATGTGAAATTATATGATGAACAGTCGAGAAGTTAAGGTGTGAAGAAGAGCAGCGATAGCTCAGTGAGGAGACTAAAAGACTGCAATGCAGAGTGTCTCGGTTTCAACCCACGTCGCGCACCTCTGACTTTCGGAAGTTATATGATTTTTCGAAATGATGTGCGTATTGATTGACAATTATCGCCTGCTCCGCGCCTCGGAGCACATGAACATCTATGGCACTCGTTATTGGGGAAGTCGACACAAAAGATCCCACTGGGTCGAAGTGTCGCCGGTCTGTACTGACTGGACCCCAGGACCTGGGACCAGCGACCCTGGATACAAGATAAGATAAGGCGTGAAGGCGTAACAAACACAATCAAACTCACATTCACATCCTAACTAATATAATAAATGCGCATGTGAGTCAATTTGTTGTGCTTTCACGACTTAACTACTTGATCGATGATCATAAAATTTTGCATACACGTTGTCAGGTTACAGAAAAGGTCATGAGGTACTATTACTAATCTAATCAAACCTGACCTACATTTACGCGAGCGAAGCCGCGGGTAGAATCTACTATAATATTAGTTACTATATAACTTTGTTTATTCAATTTATAACAAGTCCTTCGTTTGCTTAACAGGTATACCTTTGGAAGTACAAGACATTATCAACTTGCCAATGGATGAGTTTAATGAGAGGCTGTCGAAGCACGATCTGAGCGAAGCCCAGCTGTCTCTCATCCGGGACATCCGGAGGCGAGGCAAAAATAAGGTGAGCACATAAATTCCGTTGTTCCTACGCCTGATCTCTCTATGAGAGTTAGGAATTAGAGTACACTTGTGTTTGCGCACATACTTGTGCACTATAATATCGCCTGCTCAGATAGCTAATCTATTAAAATTGGCTGAAGTTCCCTTTGTATGAAGGCTCTTCCGCATTAAAATGCTATATTGGAAATACTATATTCGTCTTAAATAATTGTACCACTTTTGCAGTTAGAAAGTTTACTGTCAAAACCCAGACTTGGTATACTCATTGATAGATCACACAATATTTTGTTCCCTGTGTGGGTCGAATGCACGACACTGACAATGCCGAGAGACATTTAACCACTGCGCCATCCGCGCAATGACAATATATATAAATATCAATTCCTAGTTGGCATAGTTAAATACAATAAAATAATAAGACATTTTCTGAATTTCCTTAAAGCATTTGATTACATACGCCATGGCATTATGCTTGTATATTTACTAATAAGTAGTCTGACACCCACATTTCGCCACTATCGTATCCCTAAATTAGATAAAATGTATTCAATTTGTCAAGGTGTTAATATAAGTAACTTTAAAACATTTAAATAAATAATTCGTAATAGGCGTGCCACAAGGTTGTATCATGGGCCCACCTTTCTTTTATGTAAAGTAAAATTTATACAAGTTATTTCAATCAGAATTATTTAGTTGGATTACTACAATACTAATGATGAGCTTTCTCGTTATTTCTTAATATTGTGTTTTAGTTTATCTGTCAGAAGTGCTAAGCTTACTTATGTGATAGAAAAAGTATAACGTGACACCTAATAACTGGAAAATTTATCTAACGCTGCGAGAATATAAAGATGTGAATTTGTACTTAGGGTACTTAGTGCGAGTAGTTTTTACATTAACGTGATCAAAACCTTTACCGCATTTGGCTCTCTGATTGGTTAAGAGCTTGGAGCGGGCCAATCGGAGCGCCGAACGTCATAAACGTGTCGATCGCGTTAACGTAAAACGAACTCGCACTAGAGACTCTGGTCTCAAAAACAAGAGAGTATATTAATCATAATCGCTTTGTGTTGCACAGGTGGCTGCGCAAAACTGCCGCAAACGCAAACTGGACCAGATTACGTCGCTGGCGGATGAAGTGCGCACGGTGCGCGACCGCAAGCTGCGCACACAGCGCGACCGCGCGGCGCTGCTCGCCGAGCGACAGCGCGTCAAGGAGCGCTTCGCCGCGCTCTACCGCCACGTGTTCCAGGTACTACTACTCTCCCTACCACCCACTCTCCCTACCACCCTACCACGCTGCGCACACAGCGCGACCGCGCGGCGCTGCTCGCCGAGCGACAGCGCGTCAAGGAGCGCTTCGCCGCGCTCTACCGCCACGTGTTCCAGGTACTACTACTCTCCCTACCACCCACTCTCCCTACCACCCTACCACGCTGCGCACACAGCGCGACCGCGCGGCGCTGCTCGCCGAGCGACAGCGCGTCAAGGAGCGCTTCGCCGCGCTCTACCGCCACGTGTTCCAGGTACTACTACTCTCCCTACCACCCACTCTCCCTACCACCCTACCACGCTGCGCACACAGCGCGACCGCGCGGCGCTGCTCGCCGAGCGACAGCGCGTCAAGGAGCGCTTCGCCGCGCTCTACCGCCACGTGTTCCAGGTACTACTACTCTCCCTACCACCCACTCTCCCTACCACCCTACCACGCTGCGCACACAGCGCGACCGCGCGGCGCTGCTCGCCGAGCGACAGCGCGTCAAGGAGCGCTTCGCCGCGCTCTACCGCCACGTGTTCCAGGTACTACTACTCTCCCTACCACCCACTCTCCCTACCACCCTACCACGCTGCGCACACAGCGCGACCGCGCGGCGCTGCTCGCCGAGCGACAGCGCGTCAAGGAGCGCTTCGCCGCGCTCTACCGCCACGTGTTCCAGGTACCCTACCACCCGATCCCTACCCTATTCTACCCTACCACCCAGATCTTACCCTACCCTACCACACAAATCCTACCCTACCACCCGAACCCTACCCTACCACCCGATCCCTACCCTATCCTACCACCCAAATCCTACCCTACCATCCGAACCATAACCTACCACCCTAACCCTGCCCTACCCTACCTCTCGAACCCTACCCTACCCCCTGATCCCTACCCTACCCCCTGATCCCTACCCTAACCCCCGATCCCTACCCTACCCCCTGATCCCTACCCTACCCCCCTGATTCCTACCCTACCCTACCACCAGAGCCCTACCATTAGCCCTACATTTACGCGAGCAAAGCCGCGGACAAATCTAGTTTATAAAATATTTGATGTTAATACCTGGCTTTGTCGACAGAACTTGCGCGATCCTGAAGGTAGACCAGTGTCATCCCAGCACTACTCGCTGCAGCAAGCGGCTGATGGAAACGTGGTCCTTGTCCCAAAGATGCCGCAGCATCAAGGTAAGCGATTGCCCTGTAATAATATCAACCCTATATACAGGGTGTCCGGTAATTAATGGATAACATTGAAATGTCTTATAGTAGAACTGAAGGCCGTTCAGAGAAAATAAAAAAAAATATTAAAAAAACAAAATTTATTAAAAAGTGCAAGCTATTTTATAGCATAGCATACTTTTGACTGTGTATCTATTAGCATAATTAGTGTTTAATAATAAAACAACAAAAAACCGATGTATTTCATTCATTTATGGTCGTAGTATACAAGAAAGTTATAAATGGTAATTTAAAAAAAAAACACATCTCAGGTAGTAGTTAGGATAGATTTCTTATCATATTTTTTTCTGAACGGCCATCAGTTCCACTATAAGACATTTCCAGGTTATCCATTAATTACCGGACACCCTGTATAAACAGACGGAGAGCACGCGCATAACTTCAAAAAGTCAGAGAGGCTTTGGGATTGAACTCGAGACCTCTGCGTGGAAATCCTACCGTTTCTGACTACGGATAGCCTTGTCAGAAACTGTAGGACTGCTATGCAGAGGTCTCGAGTTCGATACCAAAGCGCGCATTTCTGACTTTTCGAAGTTATGTGCGTATTAAATAGTTAATTATCGCTCGCTTTAACAGCGAAGGTAAACATGGAAAACCTGCACGTCTGAGAGTTCTCCATAATGTTCTCGATGATATGTGAAGTCTAATGTACTGAGCAGACTTTCCACTACTGGGCACATGCCGCTTCTTAGTGTGAGAAGGGTTGGACCCATAGTCCACCACGCTGGCTCAGTGCGGGTTGGCAGTCTTCACATATCTTCGAGAACATTATGTAGAACTCTCAGACATGCAGGTTTCCTCACGATGTTTTCCTTCATCGTTAAAGCAAGCGATAAGTAACTATTTAATACGCTATAACTTCGAAAAATTAGAAATGTGTGCCTTGTGATCGAATTCGAGACCTTTGCGAGGAAGTCTAAGGAAGCCTGGTGCTGGATTTTAATTCCTTTTTTTTATTCCACAGATCATCCAATGAACCGCACATCTGATGATGACATGGACAGAAAAGCGAAACATTATGAGCAGTGACATTCGACCCCGCACGCCATGTTCCGGAGATGGTAGCACACAAACAAACGTACACACAAGACTACAACCGCAATAATATTTGTATACAATATTAAAATTTTAAAAAGCGTAATTAACATCACTTTTGCATAGACCAACTGTTTTTACACAATTTTGACAGCTGTCAAAATCGACTTTGACAGGTCACAAATCACGAGACGACGGTCAATTTTGACAGCTGCCAGCGAGTTTTGACACTGCTGTTGACGTTTTTTACATAACACCCTATCGATAAGTTTTCTCGTGTCGTGTAGATTTTGACAGATTCAAGTTTACGTTTTGACAAAGAATATGAGTAGTGAGACTGCACTTTTCATTTCTTCCCTCATCAAATGTATAATATACCGCCTTTATGTAAAGTCGGTTAAAAGGGCCTCTATGACGTCACGTATTGCCGCTATTGCTTATTTTTAAGGCCCTTAATATAAGACGAAGGGCCGTGGCTGTCTGTTAGGGAAAAACATTAAAATATATGTTTGTGATACAAAATATATAATTCCATTTTTAACTTAGTTTCGATTAGTGATTTTAAAATTGTGTGTTTGAAATCGTATTTTTTACAAAAAAAATGTTTATACAGCATGATTTTTTATTTGTGTGATTCTTTTAAATATACTTACAAAATATATATGATATACTTTTTGTCATTAGAAAATGGTCCTTTGATATCTAAGAAACAAAAATATATTTTGGTATTTCAATCTATTCAATTTAGATGTCTGCACACTTCGAATTTAACACGATCTCAATTCTAACAGGAATATCCCTAATAAATCCATCTAATGCTAATATAATTTAGACATTGCAATGTTTATATCAATAATAAGATTAAGTTTAAAATAATTCCACTATCAAATCATTCTGTATAATTTATCCAGTGCTTTTTTATATATATTTTTATTTTCTATGCTCGTTCGTTGGCAACATGAAATTGTTATTATTATTAACAAAATAAAAACAACATTTATTTTTTGTAAAAAATACGATAATTTTTCGATAAAATACTAACTGATGATTTTTTGGGTCAACCAACGAAATTGTTTCCAAAACTTAAAAAAAAAAACAAAATATTTACCACAAACGACTGATATCATAAATACCATAGATTATATAAAAACGAAAAAAAAACACTGATGTCTATGACATCGTAAAGTTGCAATAAGTAATTTTAGAAGTTTTTGTAAAATATCTTATTTTTCCTCTTAAGCATTAAGTTTGTTTATTTATATATTAATATTAGTGCTGTACGATTTAAAGGACACAACTAATGGACGCCACCTTGTCTCGTGCATCAAAGATTAAAATGTATTTTTCTTACTTCCAAATTCAATTAAAATGTACTGGACAATTTCTTGTAGGAACCACAAATAGTTGTTCCTTGTCTGGGTGTTCTTTGTGTCCGTTGTGTCCATTGTTTTAATGTTTGTAAAGTCACCAGCGACACAAGGCCATACCTAACACTTTTCTGAAAAGCAAGTTATTTTCCATGCTTTATACGTTAGGAAGTTTCCAAAAAAAATATTATGAAGATATAAGATTTGTATTTTTGTTTGTAACAAATAAACTTGAAAACTATTGAACCGATTTTAATCATTCTTTCACCATTAGAAAGCTACTTTATCCAGGTGTAACATAGGCTATATATCATCACGCTACGTGCCACGTGAGCGGAGCAGTTATCATAAACATGGGTGAATCTGCGGGTAGCTTAAGAAACACTTGACGAGATTTTTGTGGCGGATATGTCTTTGAAGTCGTACAGTTATTAGTTTTAAACAAAGTAATGCAGAATATTTAAAGAAATTGATTTATCAGTTAACGTTTCTTTCTGTGAGGAATATATCGTAAGCAGCACAGATCTTTACTTACAACAATCCAATTCTTTGCTTAACTCGAGATCAAACCCAAGACAAAACTGTGATGTCTTATGCCACAGATTCCTTGATACATCAATTTCTTTAAATTACATAGTGGTACATATGCACGTATAATTTTATTTCTATATATATGTATATATTTATTTTAACAATTTTGGGTATATATTTTAATAATATTTGTCAAATAAAAACAATAATTTAGTTACCATAAACAAATGTTATAATTATATCGCACGTGTAAATCGTAAAATATCGTAACTTGATATGTTTAATGAATTCATACTTATTTTGGACTTACTAGGTCCAGGAATATAACTTATATATTTCTTGTAATCCTATTTAAAGAAGAAAACACTAAAACTCACACTAAGTTATCCTCAGTACATTACTGTAAACAATATCCAAATTGGTTTATCCGTTATGGAGAGATAAACGCACAGACAGTCAAGTTACGATTTTAGTCTATGTTTTGAGCATTTAATACATGGCATACTGAGATACGGTGTTATACGATTTATTTATCGATATAATAGAAAAACAATTAAAACCTTGACAAATATTATTAAAACTAGAAGTATATATTTTCTATACAAGTACAAAAAAATTCACCTTTCAAATTTATTGTATAAAAAAGTATACAGTGTATTCGTTTCGCTATGATTACACACATTCACACATACAATTTCATGTAAACCACCCATCATTTTCCAAACCTTAGCATCGATGCATAACCTGTGTGTAATCACAGCGCTTATTCTATATGGTTGTTCAAAGATGATGTTGAAATTTGTATATAAATGTCCTTCATCTTTTTCTAATCAACCCTTAAAGAAAGAGATAGAGCACTAATTACCTACCAGACAATTCTAATATACCATCCTTTTCATGTTTGTTAGCTAGAGAGAGATGCAATATAAATACCAAACTCGCACCATTAATACTGATAATGCGAACTCGATCTTTTGAACAATTATATCAAATTAGTTAAGATTTATAATAATTGTAAATTTATGGTTTTTTAAAGACAACAATTGCACTAATATTAAAAAAAAAAACAAAAGGGATGCCTATTTCAGAGGTGACAGAAATCATCCCCACTCACTGTAGATATAGACAATATAAAATATAATAAAATAAGCCCAAAAAAATCTAACGTTGTTGTCTTTGAAAAAAAAAACAGAATTATCTATGGTGCGTATTTTTTTTTTATAAAAACGTAGCGCATAGACTATCCGCTTTTTTAATTAAAAAAATAATATTTATTCAAATAGGGCGAAGCGGTTAGATGGCCTTTATTTATTTTTAATATTTAATTTGAACGCCTTTAAAACCTACGCCTTTAAGTATTATAAATAGTAATGTTTTTGTTAATACTTTGGTAACCAATGTCCTATATATCGGACAGACACTTTTTACTGTACGATTCGGACGCCGGCGTCTAAAGAATGCTTATATAATTATTTTTCGACTATATATGGTTCAGCTAACAGTAATTAATCTATATCGAAAAATAAAATAAATATTAATAATTAATTTATAATCGCCGATAGGCCTTTATGAACCAAAAGATTCCGGAAATTTTCACAATGACTTGTTCTAACGAAATAATATAATATCTAAATTGAAATCAGATTTTTACACGAACAAGACCGATAATTTCACCGGCAATATCTATAAAATATTGTTGTTTATATCAGACACTTATGTTTTTTATAAGTCTTATTTAACAGGCATAGGTTTTTTAAAGTATTATATATCGGACATTGGTTTCCAAAAGTACATTTTAAATACACTTTCATCTTAAATTTAAATTAGGTCGACGGGTTCTGCATTTAAATTAAGTAAATACTGAGCTATACGGATTATGGCTGTGGGATATATTTTTTTGCTGGCGGTACACGTACAATTGTTTATCTAGAGTTACATTTATTGTCTCTTATCTTTTTATAGTAATTAGAAAGGGAAAACGCGATGTCTAGTTAATTAAGCTTGGATTTTGGAATTTTTGTTTTATATATTCGTTGTTGTTTTGCTGTTGGTATATTTTTGTAAAGTATACTACTAAACAGCGGGGCTTTATAAGAAAAAAAAACGATGATAGAATTGAATAAAATCGTAGTATATTTTGTGTTTCTATTATGAAAGCAATATAATATATCAGCAAAATATTAAAAAATATATATATTTCGTAAATATTATAATTTTATTTACTATTTTATTCAATTCGAACGCCGTATAATATACGGTTGAAAATAATTCTAGAAAAACAATTGTATGTCTTACCTAATAATGTATAGCTTTGGTTATTTCAAAAGATTTTCATTGTAACGCTTTGCCAGAATAATTAAGTAGATGTTCAGAAGGAATATTAAATAAAATATATATTGCTATCTTTTGCGTGCAGCGCCGCCCGCGTGGTACATACTTCAATAAAAAATAGGCTATGTCCTTTCCCAGGTATTAAACTATATTTGTACCAAATTTAATCGAAATTGGTTGAGTGGTTTGGCCGTGAAAATATAACAGACAGACAGAATTACTTTCGAATTTATAATATTAAGTAAGAATTTATATTTATTTTGCATGTCTGAAAGTTCTACATAATGTTCTCGAAAATATGTGAGTCTGCCAACCCGCATTAAGCCAGCGTGGTGGACTATGGCCTAACCCTTCTCAGGCTGAGAAGAGGCCCGTGCCCAGCAGTGGGACAGTTTATATACAGGGCATATATTATTTAATGAAAATTCTAAGTTTATAACAATTCTTTAAACAAAATACATATCTAGGTATGTTTTTTTATGTATAATTAAGTTAAGAACCGCCATGGTCACAAAATACCTTACAACTCACATAAAGCATTGTTATTGTATGCGCAGGCATAAGACAACGCATTACGAGGTGTATATCGCTGTCTCGTTTTTGTGCATGCAATAAGTAGTAACTGCTCCACTAATGATAGATTTTTTATTATGCTGCAAAGTGTTTGAATTGTAATGTTAAATATATTTTATTTAATATTCCCAACACAGTTTAAAGATTTCCACTAAAAAGATATGCAGTTTTTTTAATACTAAGATATTGCATGCAAGAACATGCAAGCGATCAAAACCTATTTCGCTGGATAACATGCAAGATTGCGTTAATTGTGGCTTCTTGCATCGTCTTGCGTCAGATGCAAGAAATTGTAAATAGCAAGTTTTATTTGTTTACGCCAGAAAATCTGTTGTATATTAATTAGCATAGCGTATGTTTATTTTTAACGTTAGATTAAGTTAAAATATAAGGTAACATAGATGATTAAGAAATAATATAAAACAGTGAAATTTTATTTTGGTTTTTTATTAATTTATCTTGAATATATCTTGAAAAATACTAATTGCCTTTTACCCGTGAATTACTTATACCTTAATGAACAATTTTCTTTCTACCTCATTTTATAATTCACTATATTCGTATATGTAGGTTAAGTTATTATTAGCAACAGAACTTATTTTGGGTAAAAGGTACCCTATGTCCTTATCTGTTCCCCTGACAACTTGTATGCGAAATTTCATGATGATCGGTCGAGTAGTTAAGTCGTCAAAGTGTAACTAAAAACAAACTGACTTTCGCATTTATAATACTAGATTTTGCCCGCGGCCTCGCCCGCTTTTATGTAGATTTATTTTAAGATAGATAGAAAAATCTATCTTATTTATTTATTTAAACAACACAAGCTTACAGTGTAACACCAAGGCGCTTATATGTTATGTCAAATTGCGTTTTACAGTTGTAGCGTGTTAGTGTGTGTGGCTAGGCCGGGTATTAAGTTGGGCGATTAAGCAAAGAATACTATTCACTGTTGAAAGTTCGTTTAATCTTCCAAGGCACGGGTGCAAGAACAGCAGTACGAAAGATGACAGTAAGATAGTGAAGCACAGAATAGAACAAGAATAGTTGAAATACAGGAAAGAAACAGTTGTAGAATAAGCACAGGTTATACAGAAAGTCTAGAATTAGCGACAGAGTTTGGCGCGGGCTCCGCGTCCGATAGCTTTGGATCGACTGGTCGGTCGCCGCTCGCGCACTGAGCTGCAGCCGCATTTAAGCTCCGCCTCCCGCGCCGGGGGGCCGCTAATAAATAGGAAGACACTGTCCGTTAATACAATGATTTATAAACATTTTTATTACACATTAAGACAACATACTACATGACTATTATAAATAAGACATACATTATACATTAATAAAAAAACAATATGTAGGTATACGCCACACAGTATTATTTCATTAAAAAAAAACAAATTACTAATTAATAATATACAAAATAATAGTAGAATACAATTAGCAAGAAAAAATATAATACAGTTAAATGTCAAAAGCTAAATTACATTTTAGAATTAATTAAAACTTATACAATTAGGCATTATTTAAATATGTCATTACGTGGTTATTAAATACATAAGCCTTATCAAAAAATATGTCTGCATCTGGATATTTTTTCAAAAAATCATTTATTAAATCAATGGCTTTTACAGTAGGGCTATTAGTAATTTTTGTAATATGCTAGGATGGCGGATACGCGAGAATGTGACGTTTTCGTCTACCACAGCCACGCAGGTAATTGTCAGGCACATAGAAACAAATAGTCTCCCATACCGAAGGATTGTCCATTTTGCCAATTAACATCAAATAATAATGCATTATGAGCATATATCTCCGTCTGAGCTCTAGAGTATCAAAGCCAACCATTCCAGAAACAAAAATATAATTGAGAGGTGTCAAGGGACACCCGGATGGAACGAAATTCCTTTCTATGAGGAAATTAAATATTTCTATGAGAAAATAAATATATACTACTCAAAACAAAATAAGGCCCACTAAGATTTTTTGCTGTTCCATGAAAATAATAAAGACATTAAATTGTTTAACTACAAAATAATGTTATTTGTTATAATATAGGCTAACAATTGTTTAAAGTAATGATCATGAATTGTTTTTTTTAAGTTCATAATGAAATTGGCCATTTTGAATGAAAAACATGCAACTATAGCAAAAAGTGTCGTTACAACTTATGGTCTTAATTTTTTCCGTCTAGCCCCCTTTCGCAACTATATATAAAATTAATATACGGATATAGAAAAGGATAATATCCATATGTACGTTTATAGAGGTATCTAGCAAATTTACGTTGTATTTTTTCGACCATTAATGTGTACATTTTTCTTGAGGAGCCCATATAATCGCGTTATATTCCAATTTGCTACGTACATATGCATTATAGAGTAATTTTATACCTATGTTATTCTGATGTATAAACAATATTATTGTAAAGTTTCATCAAATCCGTTTACTAGTTTTCGCGTGAAAGAGTAACAAACATCTATTCATCCTCACCTTTCACATTTATAACATTTGTAGAATTAGTTAGAAGTATTTAACTTACATACAAAAATACTAATATTGAAACTGGCTGCTTTAAATCGCACGACTAAGACTACACGCGGTCGTTAAAAGCAGCGGCGTAACCGAACAGCACACTGCAGAGAGAATTTTAAATCTATCAAATTATGTTTTTAGAAAGGGAATTGAGTTAGTTGAACGTGTGTTATCCGCACTTAGCCCCACAATTGGGCCAATGTGCGTAATTAACCCACGGGAAATATTGTTCAGTTACTCATACCACCTCAGCTCCGTCCAGAAAGATAATAGGGCGATAATAAAACCAATATTGCGCAGTACCTACCTCCTTCATCTTTCTGGACTAGAGCGTTGAGTTTTGAGAATATGCAGCGATAGCATACTGGGAGACAGTTGGATTGCCAAGGTGAGCGCTCATCTTGGCACAGCTACCAATACCTCCTTGTATCTTTTAAACGGGGGCTCGTACAATGCTGATATTTTGTGATCAATGTCGAATAATTATTGGTATAGTTAGATCTTCGTTCGATACTGTGGTTTTGGAAATACAAGGTGTCTGTGCCAAGATCAGCGCTCACTTTGACACAGCCACCAATACCTCCTTGTATCTTTTAAACGGCGGACCGACCAATTCTGCTACTTTACGGCTAAATTTGACTAATTAACTACGTAAACAAATTGCCGGTTGGTGGCTGTGCCAAGATGAGCCATACATTTTAAATCTATTAAATTATGTTTTTAGAAAAGGTATTGCGTATTAAGAATAGTTTGTCTACCACACATAGCTCTCAAATTCTATACCAAAGCGCGCATCTCTGACTTATCGAAGTTATGTGCGTATTGAATAGGTAGTTAAATCGTTCGCTTTAACGGTGAAGGAAAAACATCGTGAGGAAACCTGCATGTCTGAGAGTTCTACATAATGTTCTCGACGATATGTGAAGTCTGCAAGCCCGTAATGGGCCAACGTGATGGACTATGGCCTAATACTTCTTACGCTGGGAAAAGTCTGTGTCTACCAGGGGGACAATATAATATAAGTAGGGCTGATTTTATTACCTATTGACTTTTCTGAAAAGTGGTTATATGTATATTTCATTTAATTCTTTATATGTGTACCTTCCTATTTCAGTTGAATAAAACAACAAGATTTAATTATAGAATTTATTAATACGAGTCTTATATCGGTCACACGCAAGTTTCGTAACGCAAGAAGCGTAACGGTCTTCATACGCGAGAAGACCGGAGTCAAAGACTTGCGTCACACCTGACGATAGAGATCAAAATTGGAGATCATCGACTTGCGTTAGCAAGAGGTTGAAATTGGAAACTTGCGTTACGGAAAATTTTCGTCTTGCGTCACAAAACTTGCGTTGTTCCGCATATTAAATAATAATTAATAATGTCAAGAATACATTTGTGCTTACAACTAACTAAATTATTGTTACTATTGATACAATTAGATAAAACATATTTTCGTTTTAATACAACGCATCAAAATGGACGCATAAACAAGAACCTGGAACGATTTCAGTTCTAATAATATTGTTTGAATATAAACGAATAATAATAATAATTGAATGCACCGATGACCTAGTGCTGTAAGTCGGCTTGCCAATGCCACTGCGCTAAGTAATGCGGGTTCGATCCCTACACGGGACAAAAAGAACAATGCCTATTATTGGCCCAGTTTTGGAACTCATGAACAGCACAATAGGATTTAAATTTGTTGTGGAATAATTATTGTATAATATTATAGTATTTCTAGATATTACTAAAGATGTGCCAAGAAACTTAACATAATTTCTATTTAAAAAGATGTTTCATCGTCAATTTCTGGACGATGTTCTGGTGCCATTTTAATAATGAATATATAGAAGTCATCCTAAAGCTGTGTATTATTGCACTTAACGTTATAGAAATTTTCAGTGCTGCCACCATTTTGGACCCTTTTATAGCTATTTAACATCAAAAAAGTCGTCCAAATAGGCATAATTTTCATTAAATTGTCAAATATTTTCAAAATTATTGAGGTTTTTGAGTTTAACTTACCATCATATAACGCCCGGAGTCTTTCCCTGTCGTTTGGTACCACTTTCGACCACCCCCGATTGTGGGAAGCGATAAATTTTTGAATTTTACTCACATTGGAGTACAGTTTCGGTAAAATTTCATATTTTTACATCGGGTTTCTTGCAAAACGTTGTGTCTTGCTCTGTCTTGATCAACGTTATAGAAATTTTCAGTGCTGCCACCATTTTGGACCCTTTTATAGCTATTTAACATCAAAAAAGTCGTCAAAATAGGCAAAATTTTCATTAAATTGTTAAATATTTTCAAAATTATTCAGGTTTTTGAGTTTTACTTACGATCGTATAACGCCCGGAGTCTTCCCCTGTCGTTTGGTACCACTTTCGACCACCCCCGATGGTGGGAAGCGATAAATTTTTGAATTTTACACACATTGGAGTACAGTTTCGGTAAAATTTCATATTTTTACATCGGGTTTATTGCAAAACGTTGTGTCTTGCTCTGTCTTGATCAACGTTATAGAAATTTTCAGTGCTGCCACCATTTTGGACCCTTTTATAGCTATTTAACATCAAAAAAGTCGTCAAAATAGGCAGAATTTTCATTAAATTGTCAAATATTTTCAAAATTATTCAGGTTTTTGAGTTTAACTTACCATCATATAACGCCCGGAGTCTTCCCTTGTCGTTTGGTACCACTTTTGTCCACCCCCGATGGTGGTAAGCGATAAATTTTTGAATTTTACACACATTCGAGTACAGTTTCGGTAAAATTTCATATTTTTACATCGGGTTTTTTGCAAAACGTTGTGTCTTGCTCTGTCTTGATCAACGTTATAGAAATTTTCAGTGCTGCCACCATTTTGGACCTTTTTATAGCTATTTAACATCAAAAAAGTCGTCAAAATAGGCAAAATTTTCATTAAATTGTTAAATATTTTCAAAATTATTCAGGTTTTTGAGTTTTACTTACGATCGTATAACGCCCGGAGTCTTCCCCTGTCGTTTGGTGCAACTTTCGACCACCCCCGATGGTGGGAAGCGATAATTTTTTGAATTTTACACACATTCGAGTACAGTTTGGTAAAATTTCATATTTTTACATCGGGTTTTTTGAAAAACGTTGTGTCTTGCTCTGTCTTGATCAACGTTATAGAAATTTTCAGTGCTGCCACCATTTTGGACCCTTTTATAGCTATTTAACATAAAAAAAGTCGTCAAAATAGGCAAAATTTTCATTAAATTGTTAAATATTTTCAAAATTATTCAGGTTTTTGAGTTTAACTTACGATCGTATAACGCCCGGAGTCTTCCCCTGTCGTTTGGTACCACTTTCGACCAGCCCCGATGGTGGGAAGCGATAAATTTTTGAATTTTACACACATTCGAGTACAGTTTGGTAAAATTTCATATTTTTACATCGGGTTTTTTGAAAAACGTTGTGTCTTGCTCTGTCTTGATCAACGTTATAGAAATTTTCAGTGCTGCCACCATTTTGGACCCTTTTATAGCTATTTAACATAAAAAAAGTCGTCAAAATAGGCAAAATTTTCATTAAATTGTTAAATATTTTCAAAATTATTCAGGTTTTTGAGTTTAACTTACGATCGTATAACGCCCGGAGTCTTCCCCTGTCGTTTGGTACCACTTTCGACCACCCCCGATTGTGGGAAGCGATAAATTTTTGAATTTTACTCACATTGGAGTACAGTTTCGGTAAAATTTCATATTTTTACATCGGGTTTATTGCAAAACGTTGTGTCTTGCTCTGTCTTGATCAACGTTATAGAAATTTTCAGTGCTGCCACCATTTTGGACCCTTTTATAGCTATTTAACATAAAAAAAGTCGTCAAAATAGGCAAAATTTTCATTAAATTGTTAAATATTTTCAAAATTATTCAGGATTTTAGTTTGACTTACCATCATATAACGCCCGGAGTCTTCCCTTGTCGTTTGGTACCATTTTTGACCACCCCCGATGGTGGGAAGCGATAAATTTTTGCATTTTACACACATTCGAGTACAGTTTCGGTAAAATTTCATATTTTTACATCGGGTTTCTTGCAAAACGTTGTGTCTTGCTCTGTCTTGATCAACGTTATAGAAATTTTCAGTGCTGCCACCATTTTGGACCCTTTTATAGCTATTTAACATCATAAAAGTCGTCAAAATAGGCAAAATTTTCATTAAATTGTCAAATATTTTCAAAATTATTCAGGTTTTTGAATTTAACTTACGATCGTATAACGCCCGGAGTCTTCCCCTGTCGTTTGGTACCATTTTCGCCCACCCCCGATGGTGGGAAGCGATAAATTTTTGCATTTTACACACATTCGAGTACAGTTTCGGTAAAATTTCATATTTTTACATCGGGTTTCTTGCAAAACGTTGTGTCTTGCTCTGTCTTGATCAACGTTATAGAAATTTTCAGTGCTGCCACCATTTTGGACCCTTTTATAGCTATTTAACATCAAAAAAGTCGTCAAAATAGGCAAAATTTTCATTAAATTGTCAAATATTTTCAAAATTATTAGGGTTTTTGAGTTAACTTACCATCATATAACGCCCGGAGTCTTCCCCTGTCGTTTGGTACCACTTTCGACCACCCCCGATGGTGGGAAGCGATAAATTTTTGAATTTTACACACATTCGAGTACAGTTTCGGTAAAATTTCATATTTTTACATCGGGTTCTTTGCAAAACGTTGTGTCTTGCTCTGTCTTGATCAACATTATAGAAATTTTCAGTGCTGCCACCATTTTGGACCCTTTTATAGCTATTTAACATCAAAAAAGTCGTCAAAACAGGCAAAATTTTCATTAAATTGTCAAATATTTTTAAAATTATTCAGGTTTTTGATTTTAACTTACCATCATATAACGCCCGGAGTTTTCCCTTGTCGTTTGGTACCACTTTCGATCACCCCCCGATTGTGGGAAGCGATAAATTTTTGAATTTTACACACATTCGAGTACAGTTTCGGTAAAATTTCATATTTTTACATCGGGTTTTTTGAAAAACGTTGTGTCTTGCTCTGTCTTAATCATTGTTATAGAAATTTTCAGTGCTGCCACCATTTTGGACCCTTTTATAGCTATTTAACATCAAAAAAGTCGTCAAAATAGGCAAAATTTTCATTAAATTTGTTAAATATTTTTAAAATTATTTAGGTTTTTGAGTTTAACTTACCATCATATAACGCCAGGCGTCTTCCCTTGTCGTTTGGTACCACTTTCGACCTCCCCCCGATTGTGGGAAGGGATAAATTTTTGAATTTTACACACATTCGAGTACAGTTTCGGTAAAATTTCATATTTTACATCGGGTTTCTTGCAAAACGTTGTGTCTTGCTCTGTCTTGATCAACGTTATAGAAATTTACAGTGCAGCCACCATTTTGGACCCTTTTATAGCTATTTAACATCAAAAAAGTCGTCAAAACAGGCAAAATTTTCATTAAATTGTCAAATATTTTTAAAATTATTCAGGTTTTTGATTTTAACTTACCATCATATAACGCCCGGAGTCTTCCCTTGTCGTTTGGTACCACTTTCGATCACCCCCCGATTGTGGGAAGCGATAAATTTTTGAATTTTACACACATTCGAGTACAGTTTCGGTAAAATTTCATATTTTTACATCGGGTTTTTTGAAAAACGTTGTGTCTTGCTCTGTCTTAATCATTGTTATAGAAATTTTCAGTGCTGCCACCATTTTGGACCCTTTTATAGCTATTTAACATCAAAAAAGTCGTCAAAATAGGCAAAATTTTCATTAAATTTGTTAAATATTTTTAAAATTATTTAGGTTTTTGAGTTTAACTTACCATCATATAACGCCAGGCGTCTTCCCCTGTCGTTTGGTACCACTTTTGACCACCCCCCGATTGTGGGAAGGGATAAATTTTTGAATTTTACACACATTCGAGTACAGTTTCGGTAAAATTTCATATCTTTACATCGGGTTTCTTGCAAAACGTTGTGTCTTGCTCTGTCTTGATCAACGTTATAGAAATTTACAGTGCAGCCACCATTTTGGACCCTTTTATAGCTATTTAACATCAAAAAAGTCGTCAAAATAGGCAAAATTTTCATTAAATTGTCAAATATTTTCAAAATTATTCAGGTTTTTGAGTTTAACTTACGATCGTATAACGCCCGGAGTCTTCTCCTGTCATTTGGTACCACTTTCGACCACCCCCAATGGTGGGAAGCGATACATTTTTGAATTTTACACACATTCGAGTACAGTTTCGGTAAAATTTCATATTTTACATCGGGTTTCTTGCAAAACGTTGTGTCTTGCTCTGTCTTGATCAACGTTATAGAAATTTTCAGTGCTGCCACCATTTTGGACCCTTTTATAGCTATTTAACATCAAAAAAGTCGTCAAAATAGGCAGAATTTTCATTAAATTGTCAAATATTTTCAAAATTATTCAGGTTTTTGAGTTTAACTTACCATCATATAACGCCCGGAGTCTTCCCTTGTCGTTTGGTACCACTTTTGTCCACCCCCGATGGTGGTAAGCGATAAATTTTTGAATTTTACACACATTCGAGTACAGTTTCGGTAAAATTTCATATTTTTACATCGGGTTTTTTGCAAAACGTTGTGTCTTGCTCTGTCTTGATCAACGTTATAGAAATTTTCAGTGCTGCCACCATTTTGGAGCCTTTTATAGCTATTTAACATCAAAAAAGTCGTCAAAATAGGCAAAATTTTCATTAAATTGTCAAATATTTTCAAAATTATTCAGGATTTTGAGTTTAACTTCTCATCTTATAACGCCCAGAGTCTTCCCTTGTCGTTTGGTACCATTTTTGACCACCCCCGATTGTGGGAAGCGATACATTTTTGAATTTTACACACATTGGAGTACAGTTTCGGTAAAATTTCATATTTTTACATCGGGTTTTTCGCAAAACGTTGTGTCTTGCTCTGTCTTGATCAACGTTATAGAAATTTACTGTGCAGCCACCATTTTGGACCCTTTTATATCTATTTAACATCAAAAAAGTCGTCAAAATAGGCAAAATTTTCATTAAATTGTTAAATATTTTCAAAATTATTCAGGTTTTTGAGTTTAACTTACGATCGTATAACGCCCGGAGTCTTCCCCTGTCGTTTGGTACCACTTTCGACCACCCCCGATGGTGGGAAGCGATAAATTTTTGAATTTTACACACATTCGAGTACAGTTTCGGTAAAATTTCATATCTTTACATTGGGTTTCTTGCAAAACGTTGTGTCTTGCTCTGTCTTGATCAACGTTATAGAAATTTTCAGTGCTGCCACCATTTTGGACCCTTTTATAGCTATTTAACATCAAAAAAGTCGTCAAAATAGGCAAAATTTTCATTAAATTGTTAAATATTTTCAAAATTATTCAGGTTTTTGAGTTTAACTTACGATCGTATAACGCCCGGAGTCTTCCCCTGTCGTTTGGTACCATTTTCGACCAGCCCCGATGGTGGGAAGCGATAAATTTTTGAATTTTACACACATTCGAGTACAGTTTCGGTAAAATTTCATATTTTTACATCGGGTTTTTTGCAAAACGTTGTGTCTTGCTCTGTCTTGATCAACGTTATAGAAATTTTCAGTGCTGCCACCATTTTGGACCCTTTTATAGCTATTTAACATCAAAAAAGTCGTCATAATAGGCATAATTTTCATTAAATTGTCAAATATTTTCAAAATTATGGAGGTTTTTGAGTTTAACTCACCATCATATAACGCCCGGAGTCTTCCCCTGTCGTTTGGTACCATTTTCGACCACCCCCGATTGTGGGAAGCGATAAATTTTTGAATTTTACACACATTCGAGTACAGTTTCGGTAAAATTTCATATTTTACATCGGGTTTTTTGAAAAACGTTGTGTCTTGCTCTGTCTTAATCATTGTTATAGAAATTTTCAGTGCTGCCACCATTTTGGACCCTTTTATAGCTATTTAACATCAAAAAAGTCGTCAAAATAGGCAAAATTTTCATTAAATTGTCAAATATTTTCAAAATTATTAGGGTTTTTGAGTTTAACTTACCATCATATAACGCCCGGAGTCTTCCCTTGTCGTTTGGTACCACTTTCGATTACCCCCCGATTGTGGGAAGCGATAAATTTTTGAATTTTACACACATTCGAGTACAGTTTCGGTAAAATTTCATATTTTTACATCGGGTTTTTTGAAAAACGTTGTGTCTTGCTCTGTCTTAATCATTGTTATAGAAATTTTCAGTGCTGCCACCATTTTGGACCCTTTTATAGCTATTTAACATCAAAAAAGTCGTCAAAAAAGGCAAAATTTTCATTAAATTTGTTAAATATTTTTAAAATTATTTAGGTTTTTGAGTTTAACTTACCATCATATAACGCCAGGCGTCTTCCCCTGTCGTTTTGTACCACTTTCGACCACCCCCGATGGTGGGAAGCGATAAATTTTTGAATTTTACACACATTCGAGTACAGTTTCGGTAATATTTCATATTTTTACATCGGGTTTGTTGCAAAACGTTGTGTCTTGCTCTGTCTTGATCAACGTTATAGAAATTTTCAGTGCTGCCACCATTTTGGAGCCTTTTATAGCTATTTAACATCAAAAAAGTCGTCAAAATAGGCAAAATTTTCATTAAATTGTCAAATATTTTCAAAATTATTCAGGATTTTGAGTTTAACTTCCCATCTTATAACGCCCAGAGTCTTCCCTTGTCGTTTGGTACCATTTTTGACCACCCCCGATTGTGGGAAGCGATACATTTTTGAATTTTACACACATTGGAGTACAGTTTCGGTAAAATTTCATATTTTTACATCGGGTTTTTCGCAAAACGTTGTGTCTTGCTCTGTCTTGATCAACATTATAGAAATTTACTGTGCAGCCACCATTTTAGACCCTTTTATATCTATTTAACATCAAAAAAGTCGTCAAAATAGGCAAAATTTTCATTAAATTGTTAAATATTTTCAAAATTATTCAGGTTTTTGAGTTTTACTTACGATCGTATAACGCCCGGAGTCTTCCCCTGTCGTTTGGTACCACTTTCGACCACCCCCGATGGTGGGAAGCGATAAATTTTTGAATTTTACACACATTCGAGTACAGTTTCGGTAAAATTTCATATCTTTACATTGGGTTTCTTGCAAAACGTTGTGTCTTGCTCTGTCTTGATCAACGTTATAGAAATTTTCAGTGCTGCCACCATTTTGGACCCTTTTATAGCTATTTAACATCAAAAAAGTCGTCAAAATAGGCAAAATTTTCATTAAATTGTTAAATATTTTCAAAATTATTCAGGTTTTTGAGTTTAACTTACGATCGTATAACGCCCGGAGTCTTCCCCTGTCGTTTGGTACCATTTTCGACCAGCCCCGATGGTGGGAAGCGATAAATTTTTGAATTTTACACACATTCGAGTACAGTTTCGGTAAAATTTCATATTTTTACATCGGGTTTTTTGCAAAACGTTGTGTCTTGCTCTGTCTTGATCAACGTTATAGAAATTTTCAGTGCTGCCACCATTTTGGACCCTTTTATAGCTATTTAACATCAAAAAAGTCGTCATAATAGGCATAATTTTCATTAAATTGTCAAATATTTTCAAAATTATGGAGGTTTTTGAGTTTAACTCACCATCATATAACGCCCGGAGTCTTCCCCTGTCGTTTGGTACCATTTTCGACCACCCCCGATTGTGGGAAGCGATAAATTTTTGAATTTTACACACATTCGAGTACAGTTTCGGTAAAATTTCATATTTTACATCGGGTTTTTTGAAAAACGTTGTGTCTTGCTCTGTCTTAATCATTGTTATAGAAATTTTCAGTGCTGCCACCATTTTGGACCCTTTTATAGCTATTTAACATCAAAAAAGTCGTCAAAATAGGCAAAATTTTCATTAAATTGTCAAATATTTTCAAAATTATTAGGGTTTTTGAGTTTAACTTACCATCATATAACGCCCGGAGTCTTCCCTTGTCGTTTGGTACCACTTTCGATTACCCCCCGATTGTGGGAAGCGATAAATTTTTGAATTTTACACACATTCGAGTACAGTTTCGGTAAAATTTCATATTTTTACATCGGGTTTTTTGAAAAACGTTGTGTCTTGCTCTGTCTTAATCATTGTTATAGAAATTTTCAGTGCTGCCACCATTTTGGACCCTTTTATAGCTATTTAACATCAAAAAAGTCGTCAAAAAAGGCAAAATTTTCATTAAATTTGTTAAATATTTTTAAAATTATTTAGGTTTTTGAGTTTAACTTACCATCATATAACGCCAGGCGTCTTCCCCTGTCGTTTTGTACCACTTTCGACCACCCCCGATGGTGGGAAGCGATAAATTTTTGAATTTTACACACATTCGAGTACAGTTTCGGTAATATTTCATATTTTTACATCGGGTTTGTTGCAAAACGTTGTGTCTTGCTCTGTCTTGATCAACGTTATAGAAATTTTCAGTGCTGCCACCATTTTGGAGCCTTTTATAGCTATTTAACATCAAAAAAGTCGTCAAAATAGGCAAAATTTTCATTAAATTGTCAAATATTTTCAAAATTATTCAGGATTTTGAGTTTAACTTCCCATCTTATAACGCCCAGAGTCTTCCCTTGTCGTTTGGTACCATTTTTGACCACCCCCGATTGTGGGAAGCGATACATTTTTGAATTTTACACACATTGGAGTACAGTTTCGGTAAAATTTCATATTTTTACATCGGGTTTTTCGCAAAACGTTGTGTCTTGCTCTGTCTTGATCAACATTATAGAAATTTACTGTGCAGCCACCATTTTGGACCCTTTTATATCTATTTAACATCAAAAAAGTCGTCAAAATAGGCAAAATTTTCATTAAATTGTTAAATATTTTCAAAATTATTCAGGTTTTTGAGTTTAACTTACGATCGTATAACGCCCGGAGTCTTCCCCTGTCGTTTGGTACCACTTTCGACCACCCCCGATGGTGGGAAGCGATAAATTTTTGAATTTTACACACATTCGAGTACAGTTTCGGTAAAATTTCATATTTTACATCGGGTTTCTTGCAAAACGTTGTGTCTTGCTCTTTCTTGATCAACGTTATAGAAATTTACAGTGGAGCCACCATTTTGGACCCTTTTATAGCTATTTAACATCAAAAAAGTCGTCAAAATAGGCAAAATTTTCATTAAATTGTCAAATATTTTCAAAATTATTCAGGTTTTTGATTTTAACTTACCATCATATAACGCCCGGAATCTTCCCTTGCCGTTTGGTACCACTTTCGACCACCCCCGATTGTGGGAAGCGATAAATTTTTGAATTTTACACACATTCGAGTACAGTTTCGGTAAAATTTCATATTTTTACATCGGGTTTGTTGCAAAACGTTGTGTCTTGCTCTGCCTTGATCAACTTTATAGAAATTTTCAGTGCTGCCACCATTTTGGACCCTTTTATAGCTATTTAACATCAAAAAAGTCGTCAAAATAGGCAAAATTTTCATGAAATTGTCAAATATTTTCAAAATTATTCAGGTTTTTGAGTTTAACTTACCATCATATAACGCCAGGCGTCTTCCCCTGTCGTTTTGTACCACTTTCGACCACCCCCGATGGTGGGAAGCGATAAATTTTTGAATTTTACACACATTCGAGTACAGTTTCGGTAAAATTTCATATTTTACATCGGGTTTCTTGCAAAACTTAACATCAAAAAAGTCGTCAAAATAGGCAAAATTTTCATTAAATTGTCAAATATTTTCAAAATTATTCAGGATTTTGAGTTTAACTTCCCATCTTATAACGCCCAGAGTCTTCCCTTGTCGTTTGGTACCATTTTTGACCACCCCCGATTGTGGGAAGCGATAAATTTTTGAATTTTACACACATTGGAGTACAGTTTAGGTAAAATTTCATATTTTACATCGGGTTTTTCGCAAAACGTTGTGTCTTGCTCTGTCTTGATCAACGTTATAGAAATTTTCAGTGCTGCCACCATTTTGGAGCCTTTTATAGCTATTTAACATCAAAAAAGTCGTCAAAATAGGCAAAATTTTCATTAAATTGTCAAATATTTTCAAAATTATTCAGGATTTTGAGTTTAACTTCCCATCTTATAACGCCCAGAGTCTTCCCTTGTCGTTTGGTACCATTTTTGACCACCCCCGATTGTGGGAAGCGATACATTTTTGAATTTTACACACATTGGAATACAGTTTCGGTAAAATTTCATATTTTTACATCGGGTTTTTCGCAAAACGTTGTGTCTTGCTCTGTCTTGATCAACGTTATAGAAATTTACTGTGCAGCCACCATTTTGGACCCTTTTATATCTATTTAACATCAAAAAAGTCGTCAAAATAGGCAAAATTTTCATTAAATTGTTAAATATTTTCAAAATTATTCAGGTTTTTGAGTTTAACTTACGATCGTATAACGCCCGGAGTCTTCCCCTGTCGTTTGGTACCACTTTCGACCACCCCCGATGGTGGGAAGTGATAAATTTTTGAATTTTACACACATTCGAGTACAGTTTCGGTAAAATTTCATATTTTACATCGGGTTTCTTGCAAAACTTAACATCAAAAAAGTCGTCAAAATAGGCAAAATTTTCATTAAATTGTCAAATATTTTCAAAATTATTCAGGATTTTGAGTTTAACTTCCCATCTTATAACGCCCAGAGTCTTCCCTTGTCGTTTGGTACCATTTTTGACCACCCCCGATTGTGGGCAGCGATAAATTTTTGAATTTTACACACATTGGAGTACAGTTTAGGTAAAATTTCATATTTTTACATCGGGTTTTTCGCAAAACGTTGTGTCTTGCTCTGTCTTGATCAACGTTATAGAAATTTTCAGTGCTGCCACCATTTTGGAGCCTTTTATAGCTATTTAACATCAAAAAAGTCGTCAAAATAGGCAAAATTTTCATTAAATTTTTAAATATTTTCCAAACTATTCAGGTTTTTGAGTTTAACTTACGATCGTATAACGCCCGGAGTCTTCCCCTGTCGTTTGGTACCACTTTCGACCACCCCCGATGGTGGGAAGCGATAAATTTTTGAATTTTACACACATTCGAGTACAGTTTCGGTAATATTTCATATTTTTACATCGGGTTTGTTGCAAAACGTTGTGTCTTGCTCTGTCTTGATCAACGTTATAGAAATTTTCAGTGCTGCCACCATTTTGGAGCCTTTTATAGCTATTTAACATCAAAAAAGTCGTCAAAATAGGCAAAATTTTCATTAAATTGTCAAATATTTTCAAAATTATTCAGGATTTTGAGTTTAACTTCCCATCTTATAACGCCCAGAGTCTTCCCTTGTCGTTTGGTACCATTTTTGACCACCCCCGATTGTGGGAAGCGATACATTTTTGAATTTTACACACATTGGAGTACAGTTTCGGTAAAATTTCATATTTTTACATCGGGTTTTTCGCAAAACGTTGTGTCTTGCTCTGTCTTGATCAACGTTATAGAAATTTACTGTGCAGCCACCATTTTGGACCCTTTTATATCTATTTAACATCAAAAAAGTCGTCAAAATAGGCAACATTTTCATTAAATTGTTAAATATTTTCAAAATTATTCAGGTTTTTGAGTTTAACTTACGATCGTATAACGCCTGGAGTCTTCCCCTGTCGTTTGGTACCACTTTCGACCACCCCCGATGGTGGGAAGCGATAAATTTTTGAATTTTACACACATTCGAGTACAGTTTCGGTAAAATTTCATATTTTACATCGGGTTTCTTGCAAAACGTTGTGTCTTGCTCTTTCTTGATCAACGTTATAGAAATTTACAGTGGAGCCACCATTTTGGACCCTTTTATAGCTATTTAACATCAAAAAAGTCGTCAAAATAGGCAAAATTTTCATTAAATTGTCAAATATTTTCAAAATTATTCAGGTTTTTGATTTTAACTTACCATCATATAACGCCCGGAATCTTCCCTTGTCGTTTGGTACCACTTTCGACCACCCCCGATTGTGGGAAGCGATAAATTTTTGAATTTTACACACATTCGAGTACAGTTTCGGTAATATTTCATATTTTTACATCGGGTTTGTTGCAAAACGTTGTGTCTTGCTCTGCCTTGATCAACTTTATAGAAATTTTCAGTGCTGCCACCATTTTGGACCCTTTTATAGCTATTTAACATCAAAAAAGTCGTCAAAATAGGCAAAATTTTCATGAAATTGTCACATTTTTTCAAAATTATTCAGGTTTTTGAGTTTAACTTACCATCATATAACGCCAGGCGTCTTCCCCTGTCGTTTTGTACCACTTTCGACCACCCCCGATGGTGGGAAGCGATAAATTTTTGAATTTTACACACATTCGAGTACAGTTTCGGTAAAATTTCATATTTTACATCGGGTTTCTTGCAAAACGTTGTGTCTTGCTCTTTCTTGATCAACGTTATAGAAATTTACAGTGGAGCCACCATTTTGGACCCTTTTATAGCTATTTAACATCAAAAAAGTCGTCAAAATAGGCAAAATTTTCATTAAATTGTCAAATATTTTCAAAATTATTCAGGTTTTTGATTTTAACTTACCATCATATAACGCCCGGAATCTTCCCTTACCGTTTGGTACCACTTTCGACCACCCCCGATGGTGGGAAGCGATAATTTTTTGAATTTTACATACATTCGAGTACAGTTTCGGTAATATTTCATATTTTTACATCGGGTTTGTTGCAAAACGTTGTGTCTTGCTCTGTCTTGATCAACGTTATAGAAATTTTCAGTGCTGCCACCATTTTGGAGCCTTTTATAGCTATTTAACATCAAAAAAGTCGTCAAAATAGGCAAAATTTTCATTAAATTGTCAAATATTTTCAAAATTATTCAGGATTTTGAGTTTAACTTCCCATTTTATAACGCCCAGAGTCTTCCCTTGTCGTTTGGTACCATTTTTGACCACCCCCGATTGTGGGAAGCGATACATTTTTGAATTTTACACACATTGCAGTACAGTTTCGGTAAATTTTCATATTTTTACATCGGGTTTTTCGCAAAACGTTGTGTCTTGCTCTGTCTTGATCAACGTTATAGAAATTTACTGTGCAGCCACCATTTTGGACCCTTTTATAGCTATTTAACATCAAAAAAGTCGTCAAAACAGGCAAAATTTTCATTAAATTGTCAAATATTTTCAAAATTATTCAGGTTTTTGATTTTAACTTACCATCATATAACGCCCGGAGTCTTCCCTTAACGTTTGGTACCACTTTCGACCACCCCCGATTGTGGGAAGCGATAAATTTTTGAATTTTACACACATTCGAGTACAGTTTCGGTAAAATTTCATATTTTTACATCGGGTTTTTTGCAAATCGTTGTGTCTTGCTCTGTCTTGATCAACGTTATAGAAATTTTCAGTGCTGCCACCATTTTGGACCCTTTTATAGCTATTTAACATCAAAAAAGTCGTCAAAATAGGCAAAATTTTCATTAAATTGTTAAATATTTTCAAAATTATTAGGGTTTTTGAGTTTAACTTACCATCATATAACGCCCGGAGTCTTCCCCTGTCGTTTGGTACCACTTTCGACCACCCCCGATGGTGGGAAGCGATACATTTTTGAATTTTACACACATTCGAGTACAGTTTCGGTAAAATTTCATATTTTTACATCGGGTTTCTTGCAAAACGTTGTGTCTTGCTCTGTCTTGATCAACTTTATAGAAATTTTCAGTGCTGCCACCATTTATGACGCTTTTATAGCTATTTAACATCATAAAAGTCGTCAAAATAGGCAAAATTTTCATTAAATTGTCAAATATTTTGCAAAATTATTCAGGTTTTTGAGTTTAACTTACCATCATATAACGCCCAGAGTCTTCCCCTGTCGTTTGGTACCACTTTCGACCACCCCCGATGCTGGGAAGCGATAAATTTTTGAATTTTACACACATTCGAGTACAGTTTCGGTAAAATTTCATATTTTTACATCGGGTTCTTTGCAAAACATTGTGTCTTGCTCTGTCTTGATCAACGTTATAGAAATTTTCAGTGCTGCCACCATTTTGGACGCTTTTATAGCTATTTAACATCAAAAAAGTCGTCAAAATAGGAAAAATTTTCATTAAATTGTCAAATATTTTTAAAATTATTAGGGTTTTTGAGTTTAAAGGCGCGGTCAAACAGCCGGCGTGAGCGGGGCGTGCGCTTGTCCCGCCTGTGTTGTAATGTACCGAATTGTATGAGAGCGTTCACACAGCCGGCGGCAGCGGGGCGGGCACGCGCTGCCGCCGGCGGGTGTCAAACTTCGCTTTGCTGACGCATGCGTGATACGAACGACATTATATATAAAACCGCGGTCACAGGCATAGAAATTTGTACGCGTCTTGATGGCCGTTACGACAACCAGCGACGACTTTCTACTAGACTATCGGCACATAGATATTTCTAGAGCAATTGAAATAAAGATGAGATTTATTTTCCATATAATAGGCACGAGCAATGTGTTATCACTATTGCACAAGGCTATTGCAAGTGATCGTAAGTTTCCATGACCAGTTACCATAAGGCGCGCCATATGCTTGCTAGCCATCATAGTAGCTAGCCAAATAATAGTGAGTTTGAAGAGAAGTTGAGTTTTGTGTAGAGTAAAGAGATTGCCGTGTTCTAATAGAATTGAGTGAAGTATTAATAAACTCTGTTTTAGTATTAATTTCATTCTTTAGTTCAATATTATTATTCGGTGATTATAAATACTTTGTTATTATAAGTTTAGCTTCTTATATTATTTATGTTTTACGAGATCTATTATATGCCATAAAATTTATTTCCAATGTTAATTGGATATGCCTACTAAAATTTTAAAGCCATAACAACTACTCTGTAGTATACTAACCATAGAATACATATTTACATAAATAAGCATATATTTCTTTAAAGAAATTGACATTCAGAATACGTCACATTGATGTCAAAAAAAAATGAATATAAAAATATGTCAAATATAATATAATATATTCCTATATATATAAATATGTCGCTCTATAGATGGAGCGTTTCGGTTACGCGTCTGGAATTCAAAGGTGCAAACAGTTGACATACAATATCACAGTGTCAGAAAAATATATAAAGAACTATTTTCTTATTTATTGCTAAACAGTCTTGAGGATGCTTTATGTGGAGGCGAACACAGTTCAATGCATATTGTTTGTTTAAAGCCTATGTCGAGTTGGAGTACTATTTTGTAATTATTTTATTATTCTACTATAATATAATATAAAATTCTACACATACACACAACACCATCTAGCCCAAACTAAGCAGAGCTTGTACTATGGGTACTAGACAATGGATAAACATATTTACATATATACATATATACTATATTTTTTTGTAAATACATACATATTATACATAGAAACAACCAGACCAAGTCAAACATCCATGTTCATACACACAAATGTTTGACTTGTGCGGGAATCGAACCCGCGACCTCAGGCAGTCGGTTACACTAACCACTACATCATCGAGGCTATACTATATTGTATTAGGTTCTTACAAAGATGTGTCAAGCCTTTTGCGTTAATTAAGCTGTTATATTTAGAATTAACTTATTTTTTTATTGTAAATATTATTATTAAAATGTCTTAGCTCAGACAAATTGCCAGCCTTTCTCTTGAACCAATAGCGTCTCCAATTTGTGTCAAATTTATTTATTTTCGCTTCTATTAAGCCATGTATATGCTCAAAACAATGTTGAAATATCCTAAAATAGGCATAAAATGTGTCCTCATGTGTTTATTATAACTCTTGACACAGCGTATGATATTTTCCTTACATATGACGTGATTGATTCAATCCTGAATCCATATCCATTTGCGCTTTTTAAAATTAGCTATTGCAAACATAAGCAGAGCCGCGTCCACGTCTGAATCGCTCGACATCAATAATTAAAATAGGTACTAGGCTTTCTATCGCTGTCCTTTCTCACGCTCACTTAGGCTCTCGCGCTGTGATAATTATGTGTTTGTGGACTAAAAGTCTTGCCTGGATTTTGAGTAGGTCAGCGCGACGTGTATACACTTCGATGACTGTGACAGCGGCTTTATATTATAGTATTCTAGGTCGTACTGCGCATGCGTTAAACCACGCCGAGCATGGCCTTACCATCATATAACGCGCGTAGTCCAATAATTCCAAAGTACAAAATAAGTAAATTTACTGATATTTACACAGTTGTGAATGATGATCATGGGGAAAAAACAGGAAGCATTAAAAATAATACTTCTTTTTAATTCATGATACTGCTATATAACCGACAGTATATAATACGACCCTCACACATTAATGTTACATGCTATGTTTCATACAGAATAAAAGTATACATTTCATATTAATATATATTTTATGGAGGTAATATTTCTTTATTGGGCCGTTTCGAGGTCAGCCAAATAACGATCATAAATTCAAACAGGCCGAAAACAAAGATTCCGAGCGATATAATTCCAATAACTCGTCAGCTACGAAAAAGGGGGGAGAAAATATAAATCAGAGGGTAGAAGATCGGGATATAAAAATAAATGACTTTACAGGGTTTTCAGGCGGTTGTCTGAGACGCTTTCAAAACATTTGGGCTCTTTTCAATCCACCCAGATCAATATGGAAGTTAATAACAGGTCTCAGAATACCATTCAACAAGACACCGACATTAGTTCTCCCAACTTAAGATGTTATAACAAAGTATCAATATTAATCACATCAATATTAATGTCAACCGAAATTCAAAATTTAATTCAGTTAAAAGTCTTGGAGCCAGCCAGCATGGTGTCAGAGGACACCGTCTTTTATCTCTCCTCTATTCATAATTCCCAAATCCAACGGAAAAAGTCGAACCATATTCAATCTCAAGGCATTAAATCAGTATATGAAGCCGAAGCATTTCCATCTGTTCCATCATCACCAAATGTCCAATTTTCTACAACAAGGAGATTGGATGGTAAAACTGGACTTAAGTCAGGCCTATAATCATCTACCAGAAAAAGATCAACACAGAAGGTTCCTCCGAATCAGCTATCAAGGTCAACTGCTACAGATGACGTGTCTGCCGTTCGGCCTAGCAGCAGCGCCGCGGATTTTCGCCTCGGTAACGAATTGGACTGCAGAAATACTTCGCAAGAAAGGACTACGGTTAGTGGTTTATCTGGACGATTATTTGCTAGTACATCAGGACAGAAATACACTAACAGCTCAGGTAGAAATCACAATACAGTTTTTGGCCAGCTTGGGTTTCTGGGTCAATATGGAAAAATCGGTAACGACACTAACGAAGTCAATCGATTTTCTAGGAGTGGCGTGGGACAACAAATTCAACACGAAGTCCCTACTCTCAGACAAAATACAACGAATTCGACAGATGTTGCGAGTACGACTCGCCGCCAGCAGTTGGAACCCAAAACAGGCACAACGCCTAATAGGTCATCTCAACTTTGCAACTTTCATCACCCACCGGGGAAGGTTGCATTGCCGATTATCAGTTCAGATTTCAGTTCGGTCGTTAACCTTACCGCCTGCGGCCGTATATAAGCAAAATTCTAGTTAAAGTACCTTTTAACCACTGTATCTCAAAGTTTACGAAATATAGTTGTTTTATTTTGAATCGACGCCTACAGCCATCTAAATGGAGACACAAAAGTGCGGCTTCTGTGACGACTTACTGTCTGAAGGTGTACATTGTACAGTGTGCAACAAGGTGATTCACTTCCATTGCGGCGGCATTACAGAAGCTGGCTATCGCAAACTGGGAGATAGGAGGCTCTCGTGGCGTTGTCCAAAATGTAAACAATCAGGCTGTGTACAAGCACTAAATTCGCCAAGATCACCTAGACCGGAATCTGAGTCAGCTATCTTACTCGAAATTCGGGCACTTTCTGCGAAAATTGCACCAATCGAGGGTTTGAAAGAGGAAATAACAGCGCTTAGAAGTGAATTCGCTGACTTAAAAACATCATTAAACACGCAGCTTAACGACATGGTTAAAGAGTTTAGCGCCAAAATCTACGCTATGGACCAGCGCGTTGTACAATTGGAAAAAGTTCACGTGCAGGTAGATCAGCTTCAAGCCCGGCTGGATAAGTTGGAGGAAGACTATGACAGCAAAGATCAATGGTCGCGTCTTAATAATGTGGAAGTTAAAGGAATACCACAGACAACTAATGAAAATTTGTTTGAAGTGATAACTAGGATCGGAGAAAAAGTCTGTTATCCTATCACCAAAACCCAGATTAATTTTATCACTCGAGTGCCTACACGTGAAAAAGATCACATAAAGCCTATAATTGTTAGTTTCTCGAACAGATACATGAAAGAAGACTTTATATCGGCAGCGAGATATCTATCTAAATCCTCTCCTCTAACATGCAGTCAAATTGGTTTTTCGGGCAATCAAAGAGTATTTGTAAATGATCATCTAACCCCAAAGAATAAAACATTGCTATCGAAAACTAAGAAAACTGCGCGTGAAGTGGATTTTCGTTACGTGTGGGTGAAACAAGCAAAGATATATGCCAGGAAAGCGGACACAACGCCTGTCATACTCGTGAAATCCGAAAAAGACCTTATGAAAATTGTGTAACTAACAATAGCACTAAACTTCCATCAAACAATTGTCAGAGTAGAGTAAACCAATATTGTGACCGAATTAGCGTTATCTTATTCCCTTTGATGTTAAAATCAATAATAACTGTTTACAGGAAAATTAAAAATATTTCTATACTTATAATGAGATTGCAGTTTGAGAACCGTAGTCTGCGATATTGTGAACATGTCGTATTCCATCACCCAATGTGTCCCTGCACTGTGTTTCTTAACAAACTTTTAAAATATAATATTTTTCTAATTGTGTTGTGGTATTCGAATATGAAATCTTTAACTATACGCATTAAGTTCAATTTGCCTTATCTATCGCTGTCACTTATGACTCATTGCACCTTACTAATCGTATCTACCAGTTCTATTGTTACTATTCAAAAGCCATTAGCGATGAAGATTCGAAGTGAGTGTGTCACCGGACACAGTGTTTTGCTACTGAATCGTTATAATATGTTTATACCATCTACCTGTAGTTGTTTAAATCATATTTTTTCTCTGCAATGCAATACATTATTATTGCATTGTATTATATTAAAGCTAATTATAGTTATGATAAAGCTTAAAAATGGTATCTCTTAGCATATACTATCAAAATGTGCGCGGTTTACGTACTAAAACACTTAACTTCCTAAGAAACGTTTGTTTAAGCGCATTTGACATTATTATACTAACAGAAACATGGCTAGTGGACAGTGTATATAGTAGTGAATTGTTCGATGGTCGATATTTGGTGTGGAGACGCGATCGGGATTATAATCGAACATCACAGACGCGCGGTGGTGGTGTATTAATCGCTGTGAGATGTGACCTGACAGTTGTAGAAAGATGTGACTGGCGTAGTACCGCTGAAGACATTTGGGTTTCTGTTGTTTTGAAGAGGTCTAGACCTGCAGTTACCTACAATGTGCATATATGTGGCCTTTATCTCTGCAAGGAAAATACAGGTAACTCATACAACACCCAATTACAGAATTTTTCCAACAAACTTTACAATTTAACCTTATCACATTTACTGGATAAATTTGTCATTGTAGGTGACTTCAACTTTGGCAATCAGGTAGAATGGACATATAATATTAATAGCATTGAATTATCACCTATAAATTATACTTGTCACTGTCTTAATGACTTTTTTGAGACTATTGATACGTGCAACTTATCCCAGTTTAATAATATTCGAAATGTAAATGGTAGGCTTTTGGACCTAGTCTTTTCTAATGGTCCCGTTACTGTAAACGAATGCGATACACCACTAGCAGTACCTATTGATATGCATCATAAACCGTTAGTAATCCAGGCTGACTTCGTAGAGCTACATAAGCTTGAGGAAAAGATTAGTACAAAATACCTTTTCTACGATTGCGATTACGAAGCTATTAGATCTGCGCTCGACCGGGTTGACTGGGCTATGCTTTTAAGCCCAGAGTCACTAGATCATGCTGTAACAGCGTTTTACAATAAATTGTATGAAGTTAGGGATATGTTTATCCCCAAGAAAAATATACGGCACTCATCACATCCACCCTGGTACTCTTCGGCACTAATAAAAATGCTAAAAGAAAAACTGAAGTACCACCGCAAGTATAAAATATATAAAAATTTATCTGATTATCATTCGTTTTCTTTGCTGCGGGCTAGGGCTATCCAGTTAGAACAAGACTGCTTTAAAACCTATATTGAAAAAGTCGAATCTTCAATAATTGCCAACCCTAAATGTTTCTGGTCGTACATTAAAAATAAACAAAATGATTCTTCATTACCTAATGTAATGCGATTTGGTGATTTGATTGCCAACACAGGGACTGAAATAAGTAACTTATTCGCCAAATACTTTTATTCTACATATCGCAATAAAAGTACGGGTGTCGATGATTTGCACTTGAAGCATGATACATATTCAAGTGTTAATTGCATCAGTACCATACAGATTTCTCATGAAAGTGTCCTAAACCTATTGAAAGCACTTGATACCAGTAAATCTGGCGGTCCAGATCTGATACCACCGGTATTTGTCGTAAACTGTGCGGAAAGCTTAGCCAAACCTATCTGTATGATTTATAAGCGTTCATTATCGGAAGGTGTAGTCCCTCACATCTGGAAATCAGCCTTCATAACACCAATTCTAAAGAAAGGAGATAAATCCGATGTCGAAAACTACCGCCCCATTTCAAAATTATGTTTATTCGCGAAAGTTCTCGAACGCATAGTGCACAATGAGGTTTACTCGACCGTACAGAATAGCCTAAGCAATGCTCAGCACGGATTCGTACGAAAGAAATCAACTACGTCAAATTTAATCCTTGCCACTGACTTTATCACAAAAGGAATGGAACAAGGTGCACAGGTGGATGTAATCTATACAGATTACCGAAAATGTTTCGATCGTATAGATCATTGTGTACTTCTGCATAAATTACGGTCATCTGGTATACACGGTGACTTGTATCGTTGGTTTTGCTCGTATATAGATAATCGGACCCAGGCTGTAGTTCTACAGGGTTATTCTTCTAGTTGGTGTACTGTACCTTCTGGCGTACCCCAAGGTTCATTATTAGGACCTCTTTTATTCACAATATTTATCGCAGACGTAATACATTGCTTTCAAAATTCATATATACTTTTATATGCTGACGATATGAAAATTTTTAAAACCATACGGTGTCCTCATAACTTTGTTGAACTTCAAGAAGACCTTGACAGATTCGTGGTGTACTGTAAGCGTAACAGACTCGACTTAAACGTGTCTAAATGTTCTCACCTAACCTTTTCGCGGAAAACCTCAAGGATCGGTCATGATTATACACTTGACAATCACATTATCTCCCAAGTTACCCATATTAAAGATCTTGGTGTAATTTTTGATAATAAACTTCTGTTCGATAAGCACATAGATAATATTATAAAAAAAGCGTCGAAAGCTCTCAGTTTTATTATGAGATCCACAGCCTGTTTTCGGTCTTTAAAACCAGTGAAGATCTTGTACTGTTCATACGTGCGTAGCCACCTCGAGTATGCCTCGCAAGTTTGGAATCCGCAATATCAAGTTTATATAACTCACATCGAAGGTATACAAAGAAAATTTTTACGATATCTCGATTACAGAGCACATCAATATACAACTGATTACCTCAACCGATGCAAGAAATACCATTTCCTACCACTTGAATATAGGCGAAATATTAGTGATATATGTTATTTGGCAAATATCGCAAATGGCTCCATTGATTGTCCTGAACTTCTATCAAATATAACACTACGCACTAATCAATTGGGTTTCAGAGAGCGTCCTTTGTTAGTAATCCCATTTTCACTTACTAATTATAGACGAAATACTTTCTTCTCGCGGAGTGCAATGAGTTTCAACAAGATTTCATCGAAATTGGAAATTGATTTATTTTGTACAAGTTCAAACTCAATCAAAAATAAAGTTGTTAAAGATTTCTTTATAGATTAATTATTATTTTTTTTTTTTTTTTAGGTCTTGGGTAATATCCTTATATCGCGATGTATTTTTCTGGTTAAAGTGTATGAAAAAATTTTTTTTTTTGTGTCTTCTTTTGTTGTTATTTTAATCTGCTTTTTTTTTTTTTGTTTTTCATTTTTCCATTGGTTTAGTTGAAAATATGATAACTAACTCATAGGAAATCAGAGTAGTTATACAAGTGGTGTACTAATTATTATGTGAAAGCTTGTAATTAGCAACATGTGTATTTAATTATAACTGATCAAATGTACTTATTAGTCTGTAAGCTTTCCTAAAATAAATAAATAAATAAATAAATAAATTATTGCAGCGACACAGCAACAAACTCAGGAAGTGTCCGCGGTCGCAGCTTCAGTATCCAGAAGAGGTACATTCAGAACTGAACTGGTTGTTGGAGAATATCAGTCAGAAGTCAGCGATTCATCCCCAGAGAATGCCCACAAACCACGTGATCACCGACGCGTCGGACATTCAATTGTCATGACATTGACATTTAAATCTCTTGTGAACAACGACATGATAAAAGGTCGGTGGGAGCCACATCAAACCAAATGGTATTGCAATCTGAAGGACATGTTTGCTGTGATAGCCGCTAAATCTCCAAAATTCGTCAGTGATTCTTCAGAGCGACAACAAAACAGTCGTGACCTACTTAAAAAACGAAGGAGGAACCCGATCACGTCAACTGCTAGATTTGACCCAACAGCTGCTGAACCTGGTAGACCATCTCAACATTGTGCTTTGCCCTCACCACCTACCAGGGCTGTTCAACACCGAAGCCGATCACCTATCAAGAAATCGCACCGCCACCGAGCGGCACCTAACAGACGAAGAAACATCGAGACTGTTCAGCATGTGGGGCACACCGGACCTAGACCTATTCGCGTCACAGACACCTCATGTAGTAGCAAACTATGTTACGCTAGACTTGTCAGACTCGAACGCCTACTTTTACGACGCGTTCAGCAGATCCTGGCACTACCGACTTGCATGGCTGTTTCCGCCGCCCAGCCTAATACCCAGGGTACTGGATCACCTAAATTAAGCCTCAGGTCGGTACATCCTAGTAGCACCCAAGTGGAAGAAGCCCTTTTGGAGGCCAGATCTGGAAAACCGTGCTCTGAAGCGTCCCGTAAAGCTCGGAGATCTGAAGAAGACGCTGGTGGACACAGTGACAATGCTACCACCGGCGCAAGTCAGCAAGTTACACCTGGAAGCTTGGCTCATTTCGGGTGGGATGTGCAATTATTGTCATCGTGTTGGAGACAGTCTACTATAAAGACTTACATTTGGAGTAGATGGGTGACATTTTGCCAAAAAAATAGCATTAGTTTTCGTTTTCCGGATCCATCAAATGTAGCTAGGTACCTCAGTTATTTATTTTTAACAGATGGTCTCTCTTACCGAACGATTCTCGTTCATATTTCGGTCATTGCATCCGTTTGCGAAACGATATCTAATGTTAAAATTTCAGATAACCCGATTGTAAAACATACTGAAAGCTATTGGCAAAACCTGCGCCTCCTAAATTACTGATTTAGGACGCAAGGATTTTGATTAGATCGTTAAAAATGTACAAAATTAATTTGAATAGTTTATATCAGATATCCAGACACACTATTTTACTATTATCTTCGGGTCGTAGATTACATGATCTTACTCTTTTGCATAGTGATAGGCAATATTTCATAGATAACACTGATTCTATTACCTGGCACCCCGTTTTCGGGTCGAAAACTGACTCATCCTCATATAAACAATCTAGTTGGACATTTTTATCCGCTCCTGATAAAAACGTCGATGCAGTATATTGGTTACGCACACTTGTAAATATGACCCAAGAAACTCGAGGAAATATTACTAATTTATTTTTAGCAACTAAAAGCCCTACAAGGCCAGCTACTGCAACGATGATTGGTGGTTGGATAAAGCGTCTTCTGGCTGCTGTTGGTATTCATGCGTCAGCTGGAAGTTGTAGATCAGCGGTCTCATCTTTAAATTGGGTAGAAAATTATCATATTAATGATATCCTAGCTAAAGCAAATTGGCAACATGAAAGTACTTTTAGAAAGTTTTACCTGAAACAAATCAATAATTCTAATAGGGTAATAACGTCAGAAAAATCTCTGTCCCAATATTTTCAGCCTGATTAATAATAGTTGTATAGCAATAGGTTGATTTATATGTGCCTTAGTCAATCTACATTTAAGTTTACATTATACATATTATTAGTTTCAATCACATTGTTGATTTATGCGCACCTTAGTCAATGTTCATTTAAGTTTACAATTATACATATTATTATGTTTAATCACATTGTTGCGTTTTAATTGAATACCTACTATATTACCAAAAATACAAGCCACCAGGAGATAACAAACACTCTCTCATAATGGACTTCGGACGTCAAACGGAACGCATAATATAAAAATTTTACCTTCAAATAAAATTTGTATTATGCTTCCATAGACGTCCGAAGTCCATTATGAGAGAGTACATCGCTTCCTTCACCTCGCCTGGTCGCTATATGTCGCTTACTTCCGTTTCCAAGACGCACCTACAGCGCTCTCTATAATTTCTGGTAAACAACTCGCCATCTTTGTCATTGTTCGGCTCATAATGGCCTAGCACCTGGAAGAAATTTCAGTCTCATAAAATTATTATAATAAAAACAAAAATCCGACTGCTTAAAAGTAATGAACTGAAAAGACAAAAACAAGTATCTACCTATTACAATTAATTCATATTCATACTATATAAACTTAAATTACCACTCACTCACTGACATAGAGAAATAGAAGTCATACAAGGGAGAGTCGTAGGAAATAAGTAAATATAGCATCGCATAGAGAATCGTTTAGAAGGCCCGGGAAAAATGTCCGGACCTTCGGGAGGTCAGCTCTTGGTGGTGGTACCCCATCGGATCTCGGAAACGGTGATATCTACGGGAGTCGTTCTTGAACAAAATCTTCCTAAAACCCTGGCAACTTTAAGGAGGCGGGAAAAAAAATTTCTTTTATAAAACATGGCCGCCATACAAACTTTGAACTTTAATATCTCGGAAACGGTTAGAGATAGGCGGGGCGTGTTCGAACAAATGTCATAGAGGTAGACGAGATCTTTCCAGAAAAATCATTTTCAAGGTCACCGGGGATCATCGGTGACCCCAATGGTCTTAGACTGACGTGTAAATCCAAAACACTGTAGAGTTACAGTGTTTTGCCTTAATAGCGCTCAATTGATTATTTCAAAGCAGGTACATATCCCTATACCTATTAATATTTTTTCATTACCTATATAGTATGTAGAATTCCTTCTACATATTTCTATCTCCATATGATCACGTATAAAACACTGTATTTTGATTACTTTTATGGTTTGTTATGGCATAACACTGTGATTGAAGTTATAGTGTCTTGGCTAAATAAGTTTAGGTGAGATTAGTTGAAACTCGTGAGATACAGTGTTTTGAATAACCAGACGTCGCGCGCAGTGACTTGGGCCTTATTCTTAGGTACGCGTTGTAGGTGCACGATACGCGGGGATTAGAAGATTTAAAATCAATAGAAGAAAAGTGTAAAGTTCTGAAGGGCAAGATATGGTATATACTGTAGATATGCAAAAGTTCACGAAAAACATGCAGGTCGAGGTCATAAAGATTTGATCATATTCAGTAAGTAATAATTCTCAACTAGCATTCCCCGTAAGGTAAAATAAACATAACCTGAAAGTAATAGAATGCAGAAGAAATGAATTAACAATATTTGTCAACAATGATTATAACGCAGATTTAAAGGCGATATCTTTTTTGAAAAAGAAAGTAGGAATTGAATTGCGGAAAAACTTACAAACAGTGTAACCGATCTTTTGGAAGAGATATCTAAAGAGACTGAACCTAGAGATATTACTGAGACAAAAAAAGACAGTGCAAATCAATGCAAACAAGAACATTTTTTTATGAAAATCGTTGTTGTCTAGGAATAACTCAATCCCGACGAACACATTGTCACTAATTTAATATCCTAGTATAATATTATAAATGCGAAAGTTTGTGAGGATGAATGTTATGTATGTATGTTTGTTACTCTTTCACGCAAAAACTACTAGACCGATTGCGATGAAACTTGGTATGTAGATAGCTGGAGACCTGGATTCACACATAGATTACCTTTTATCCCGATATTCCCACGGAAACGGGACTTACGCGGGTGAAACCACGGGGATAACTAGTAGTAGATAAACCTAAAACCTTAAAGTAATTTATATACTGATTATTAATAAAACTTTGATCTCATTATTAAATTGTTCCATATTTTATTTGCTGTGTTAGTTTTATGACTATATGTATAAATGTTAAGTTTATTTTTCTTTGCTTCAATTGTTTTAACCAATTTATTTATTTTTTAGGTGTTGTAGATATGTCCATAAGATAAGTAAATTATTTGGATGGAGTGTGGCCGGAGCGAATTCTCATAGCCGTTACACGGTCACGTCTACTAAGTTGACAGCTATTAATCCAAGGTATAGTTAATGGCTCAGTTTAGTGACAGGTTGGATCGTTCTATACCAGATACCCTTTTCAACTGACCTCTGATCGAAATACTCCTTCCATGCTGAGTTACAATATTTTCTAACTAAATATAAACAATCAGAAAAGTAAAGCTCGATTGGGGGACCTGTTCCCTGAGAAGAAGCCCGTTTAGCGAGACTATCTACCTTTTCGTTACCGATTATGCCTATATGCGATGGAATCCATTGTAACTGTACAACCTTACCGTTCCGTTTTAACTCCAAAATTTGATTTATTATTATATAAGCTATCAGTGTTCCTCGAATAGTCGAGGTACAGTGAGCTATATGTAAAAGTGCGCTTTTGGAGTCAGTTAGGACAACAAACTCATTGTACTCGATAGAGTTAATATACGACAATGCTTCGCTAATGGCTAGTAATTCTATGTACATAATTGACAGCTGTACTGGACTTATTTTAAGCAGCATATAGTTATCTTGTTGAAGATCATAGAAGACTGCACCAGATTCAATTTTTCTTTAGATCCATCAGTGAAAATCTGATAAAAGTTTGGATACGTACTGTCTAAATAACGAGAACATAGGTTTTTTAAACTGGCTGTGTCGTATTGCTGTTAAGGTTTATCTGTGGTGCAAATATTAGCTTTATTATTTCTTGATAAATCAAGGTGATCGACCCATTGACAATACATGAACATTTCTAAATTTTGACTGCAATAAATTTTCACATCATTTAGTTGATGATGCATTATAATTAAAATAGGTTTATTTTTTCTGTTCCATTAAGTAATATATGTAGATAGATTATCTAATAGATTAATGATTATGCTATTGTTTACTAAAGATTTTTTTTAATAGAAATTTTCCGGCCAAGTAACATCTACGGATATGTAACGGTTCAATACCAAGCTCACTGCCCATTACATGTATAGGAGTGGATTTGATGAAACCACCTATAACTCGCATCGCCTGGTTTTGAGTTCTTTCTAGTTTGAACAGATGATATTGATTACTGTCACCATATAAAAAGCTAGCATAGTCGAAACGACTTCGCAGTAGGCAAATGTATATCTTTCTTAAGTGCTTGGGATGAATACCCCAATTAGAGCCTGGCAAAAACTTAAGAATAGACAGGAATTTTGATGTTCTCTCGTTAATAAAGTTAATATGTTTGGCCCATCGAAGAGAACGATCGAGCCGCAAGCCTAAATATTTAACATTTTCAACCATTTCTAAGGGTGTATCATTAATGTAAACCGAGAAGTTATGCCTGTGGATACCTTTTTAAACACACATACTTTACTCTTGGAGGATGAGATCTCTAAGCCTAACTGCAGTAAGTTACGAGTAATCTGTTGTGAAGTAGACTGGAGTCATTCAGCTGCATGAAATATATTTTTATTAGTACAATAAATCACAAAATCATCCGCATATTGGGACATGTAAATGGAATCATTATTAAATTATTTACATAGATCTATTGTAGCTATATTAAATAGCAAAGGTGACAGTGGATCGCCTTGTGCCAAACCGCGGCAGTTATTTTACATATAACTATGAATAAATCATTGACTTTTACTGTAAGAGACCGCTCACGGAGAAATTGCGACAGATAATTGCATATAGTTTTCCCTGTCCCCAGATAATCTAATTTTTCCAAAAGTGTGTAAATATCTATATTATTATATGCATTGTCGATATCAATAAAGCAACCAATAGTAACATCATTTTTACAAAAGCCTGTCTGAATCCTTGTGACTAATCTACTTAAGTTATCTAAAATTGATCTACATTTTCGAAATCCTAAAGTATCATTAGAAAACATATTGTTATTTTCAAAATACCACTCTATTCGTCTTTGTAAATCTGTATGAAAAATTTTACATATACACGATATTAGTGCAATGGGTCGAAGTGCTGAATCAGAATTAGGATCCCTGCCGGGTTTGGGTATAGGTATGATACTAATTTCACGCCATTGCTTTGGAACATAGGCTAAGGAAAGAAATGCGTTATAGAAATTTAATAAAATTAATTTAGCGTTGTTAGGTACGTTTTTTAACATACTATAAGATATATCATCACGTCCGGGTGCTGTATCTTTGGTTTTTATACTCTTATTAATCTCATATAATGTAATTGAAGTGTCCAGTATTGAATTTTAAGTGTCCAGTATTGAATTTTTAAATGTAAATATTGGTTCATAATTTGCAACGTAATCAGGAGTTAAATTATATAACATGTAGCTAGCTGGCTTTCTTTGAATCGATGTACTATTTACGATACTGATAATCTTTTATCCATTTGATTTTATTCCATAGATCACTGGCTAGAGTTGTTTCGTTAATTGAGGTACGAAACGTTTGCCATGAATTACTTTGAACGTTTCTTAGAAGTCTTTGAGACTCACTTATTTTATTCTTTAATAAAATATAGTTTGATAGCATAGGGTTGCGCCTAAAGGTAGCTAAAGCTAGACGTCGTAGTGCTACTGATCTCGACAGATCTGGACACCGATATGGTTTAGGATGAAACTGTCCAGTAGGGTTGCAACTAAATTTTATATCCGGAATATATTTTTCAGCAGCTGAGTGTATGTGATAAATAAAATTATCATAAGCCAGTTGCGGATTTGCCAATATTGGATATTTATATTCTGAAAATTTCTCATTTAGATAAGACCTATAATTTGTCCAGTCAGCTTTCTTAAAGTTCCTTTTCTTTTTTATTTGGACACTTGATACGAATTATGTAAATATTTTCATAATAAGATGATCACTACCGAGTGACTCATTAGTAACTGACCAATCGAATCCTAGTGACACATTCGAAGATATTATGGACAGATCAGGTGACGAATATCTCACAGTACCGTCCACTAGTTGAAAGCGAGTAGGGCTGCCATCGTTTAAAATTATATGTATAATTGTGATCTAATATAGAGTCTAGAATTTGGGAGCCTCTTCTATCTGTTTTGTTGGACCAGTTTGAATGGTGTCCATTAAAGTCACCCAAAATCATAGACTTTCTTTTTCAATAGAGTATAAGTAATGCCATACTTGAGTGTTTGTCATTAACTCTGGTGGACAATAAATTATAATTAAGTGCTCTAATTGACTACAATTATATAATCTGACATGAATAAGTTCAAGCCCTGTACTATTATTTTGCACTTTCACAAGTTGCGCCTGAATTGAGTTGTGAGCAATTACCGCAACCCCTCCATATGGAACATCTCTACCTTGACGAAAAATATTATAGTTGTTAATATATAAAAGGGTATCTGGTTCAAGCCATGTTTCACTTACCGCAGCCAAATGAATGCGTTCTTAAATCAAAAACTGTTCAAATAATTTTAATTTGGGCTTTACTGCGTGCGTTCCATTGAATAATATTTGATTTTGTGACTTTATTATTGTGTTTATCCATTAACTGTAAACAAATTTATGATCGCAGACATGTCAGGTATAATATTACCAAAAAATGAATTTAGCCAATCTCTAAATATTTGTAACCATTGTTTTAGTTTTGTTAATAGATTATATTTTGCGTTATTTATGAATTCTTTGATTTTGTCATATAAGTGATGGTATTTCATATCTATTTTCCTTGATAGTATTGCAGGAGTTGAGATTACGAGGTACCGATGGCCCAGATGAAGACTATCAGCAGAGTCTTCGGAGCTTGTTACAAATATATCTGCCATCTCATTTTCTGTGAGGTGAAGAGGCACTTTCTTCTTCTTTTTTCGAGGGTTTTGCGGTTTATTATAGAATGCATTCACTTCGCTTAAATGTGTATTTTTTGACAGGATATCTGCGTACGATGGCGTGATGTCAGGCTGAGTTTTGTTGTTCGGTATAGATACAGTTGTATTATTAATAACATCGAATTGATACAAAGGCGTAGGAGGAACATATGCAGTTAAGGCTTTTTGGTACGTACACTTAGACTCCGACATTATTTCTCTGATAAGTTTTTCTTTTTTATAGATCGGGCACTCTTTTGATCCTTATTTATGTTTACCTGTACAGTTAATGCACTTGAGAGTACTTCTATCACATACTTTGTGTCCTTTCGTACCACACGACACACAAGATGATTTCGACGTGGGACATGATTTGCGAGAATGACCGAATCGCCAGCATTTGGAGCACTGACTGACTGGGTATATGTATGGCGACACACTTATTCTAAGATCTAGCAAATTTATGTATGATGGTACACCAGAACCTTTCAATCCTATCCTGACAGATTCACTCGGAATCCATCGGTCTTCATTTTTTCTATTTAGTGGTTTAGCGGTCACGACTGATTGATCTGACTTGATGTGCTTTAAAAGTTCGGTCTCAGTGAGGTCTAGGTCGATATTTTTTTATAATACCGTATGATAAACCGACTTCCCATGTTTTTTGTCGTCGCCACCCGTGGTCGTCGAATGCAGGACATGATATTAACTTTTCAGCGTGATTTTCATCGATAAAGGAGATTATAATCTTAAATGGGTTGATGTATTTAACTTTTGTAATACCATTTATTTTGTATTGGTTCAGCAGTTTTGCGAGTGCAAATTGTTTGATAAACTTTTCTTTAGAATAGATGCTCGGTTCTGACACTGTCATGACTTATGGATTTCATCCTACTTTTATTCGAAACTTCTGTCCAGCATTCTTCAGCGTATTCATTTCGCGTACGTTCGTTATTACTTTCTATATCTAATTCCATATTCATATGTGTTGGGTCATCTATAAAATCTTGATCATGATTCAAAACATCATTGTTGGGTGAATCGATCTTATTCTGAAAGCTATCGTTATCCATTCAGAATAAGGTTCATAGTAACGAATAGCATAAGATCACACACACGCGAATAATGCAACACAATAGGCGAACGAGCGAGCCACGCGGGCTCCGGCCGATAACATACCGGTTACTTGTTTACCGAGTTTATTAAATTACTTGAATGCGTCTAATTAGCACGAGATGTGGTTAAAGACTGTTACTATTACTAAATTGAACTATTTTTTGTTTGTTTTTATTTAAATAAATATTCTTTTTAAATATATGTCGAGTTTTATTGTCCGTGATCTAAACAATATTGAACACGCAAAATACAGTATGTTATTGCAAACGTTCTATATATTTTTTATTCTTGTATGATCCTTTATCTCTGTTCTCGTAAAACCAATATACTGTACCTAATGAAATATGCAGTGTTTTGCTCAAACAATTGGGAACATTTCTTTAAGTGTTGTAAAGATAATACACGTTTACTTAGTTAATTTAAATTGTATGGATAGTATGGTTGTAAAATGTACACGGTTACATAAAACGTAAACATACCTATAATTTGGTACCTAGCACATAATATAATGTTATAATAATATTACTAAAACATACCAAAAACCAAAGAAAGTTTTACACGCCATTTTTTCGGAATAGCAATTTCTGAGATCCGAATCCAAAATTAGTTTTTTGATTTCTTCCCCCGTCGCTGTATATCCTCCCTCGCAACCAAGCGAAATACTAGTATCTATATAAAATACGGCTGACTAATTGCATTGTTTTGTAAGCTTTCTTTATCGAATAATGAAGTAAGTACAAATGTATATTCAAATTAGTTAAACTAAATACTTTAGATACGGTGAAAAAAAAAACAATACTTTAGTCAGTCGAATTTTATATAGATATTGTGATACTTGTTTTTCTCTTTTCAGTTTATTACTTTTAAGCAGACGGATTTTTTTTCTATAATAATAATTTTATTTCAGACATTTTAGTTTTATTAACAGACTTTTATTTTAATATATAACTAAGTATTCCTGACTTGAATACATTCTTGCTAGAAAATGATACTTCGGGCGTCCCGATATATAATTGGTACGCTTATTAACAATTTGAGTTAAAGCAGTAATATAAACGTGATATGATACATATATTTTTGAAATGGTTTTTTCACGATATTTCATTTGATACCCATATTGCTAAGGTAAGAAAAAAAGAAACGCCCACTTTTGCCATTTGCGGGTGCCATTTTGAATTTTTTATAGCCTATGTCACTACTATAATTCTGATGAATTCAACGCCAACTCATATGTCAAAAACTGTCAAGCCGTTTGGGCTGTAGGGCATGCCAAAGATATGGACATACATATATATGTACTATCGACAGCAGCGACGGATGACCATTTCAGAAAAAAATTCCCTTACGCATGTTGACTTTAAGTGACTCCGCCCTTAATTTTGTTAACCAATCAAAAAGAAATCTTCGAACAAAAAAGTGTACTAACCGTTTGTTTTTATGACTTTTCTTACTTTTGCCAGATGGTATCATATTTGGACAGTTGTTGCGTTGACACAATACGGAACTTCTAACCATGAGCTCCCACAAGAACTTTAATACTCTACTCTTCTAACAGTAAATTTAATTCTAGCTTTTTGTATTAACTTTTGTTTTTGCTTTATACGTTTAGTATTAGTAGTATAATTTATTTATAATTTTAAGATAATATGCTCTTGTATCAAAATAAGTAAAAAATATTGTCTCTTAGGATTAAGAATAACGGTATGGAATGTAAATATAAATTTAAGCATTGTTATACTTAATCATTGAAATAGGTTTTATTTGTTAATTTCTTTTTTTTTGTTTAGTTTGATGGAACGTAGCTACCTAGTTGTTAAATTAGTATTAGTAGGTAACTTTTAAATTACAATTTTACTGAGATAGTAAGAATATTGTTGTTTTATTTATTTATTTCAAGGTAGCTTTATTCATTTAACATTTATAATTATTATATTAATGAAGTCTAAAATATTTAAAGACGTATCTGCATCAAAGAAGCATCATTATGCGAGCACATCAATAAAACTAAATAAACTATTATGTCGCCGACCTACGGCCTATTCAAATATTAACATTGTTGTATAAATAAATAGGCAATAAAATATATTTGATACCTTCCAGTCGTTTTGATTCGTTTGATCATAGCGGCTTCAGAACATAACCAATGTTAAATTGCTGATTTCTATTTGAGAAAGTTTATACTAAGTATAAATAATCAATCCTGGCGGTACACAAATATTATACATAATACATATAATACAAATGTAAAGTGTAAAAAAACTCAAACAAGAAGGTCGTAGCTGACCATTGAGTTTGTATCGCCTTAGAATCAGTAAACAAATGTAAAGTGTAAAAAACTCAAACAAAAAAAAGGGGCGTGTCACGTGCCATGTTGGGCCTGCTATGCGATTTTAACCTTAGGAGTAGTCATCCGTGGCTGATGTCGATAGTACATACATACGCTCGAAAAACATACCCTCCTTCTGACGCGGTCGGGTAAAATAATAAATAAAATTTAAATATAAAAATATAATATAATAATAATAAAAAAAAAAAAATATTTGAAAAAATGGTGGCGAATTTGGCCTCATTTTTTTGCTAGCTGACGTAGTCTAGGATTCTTCTTGCCTCATTTTTTTGCTAGCTGACATAGTCTAGGATTCTTCTTAACTAAAGTGAAGGAAGGGTTACTTTTGCCATCACCCTAAACTCCTCTAGCAACGCGAACGTTCTGATTATGATTAGCGAGAGCTAATTAGAGAACACTCATCAAGTTCTATAAGCTTCTATTAGATTTATTTATTTTCTAGAGTTGGTATCGAGCCAGTGCTATTATCCTAGATATTGTTTATAGGCTATGGGAAGCATGGTAAATTCGGATTTTTTAATAGTATTATAAAAATAAATACGTACTTAAATGTGGTTCAGGAGACGATGGCAATATTATATTATGAATACTTTTTTAAATTTGTCGTTTTTTACACATTAAACAAAATTATTACAATCTTTGCATATTATATTGCGATAAAACTCATTATTATTCAACACTTTACACAACGTACTTATACGTAAGTATATATACTCAACACCTGTACGAGAAATAAATAAATGAAAATTATAACCGAATGGGTGAAACTATAATTCGAAGAGTGATCGTATATTTCTTCCAGGTACTTGTGATGTTTTGATCTTCAAGAATAATGGGCTCAAAATGTAGGTATGTATTATGTATACTTGGGTATGTCTACCCCTATACCTGAGTCTTAGGGGTATAAGTGTAAAATAAAACTGCGATTGGCACCGAGGTAAACGAAACCGAGGAAGGTATTAAGGATAAAATTCAAGAATATATCAAGGATTTAGAGAATTGGCTAGAGCAAATGAAAAATAAGACTACACAACAGCTGGCAGATATGACTAACGAGCTTAACAATCAAACGAGTACTTGGCACAACTAAGTTAAAAATAAAACTCATCATATAGAGGACATAGTAAACGAACTTGTCAATCAGACAAATGTATTGCAAGAAGACGCTAAAGACAAAGAAAAGGACTTAGAAGACAAGTTTAATGGGTTCGGTAAACTGACGAAAAAAAGAAAACATCATCATCATGTTCATCAGTTTGGAGATAAATTTAACGAGCTTGGCAATCAGGCGAATAAATTACATGAAAAGAAAGAAGAATTTTTGGTTTGGTTTGGAAGGTTTGCAAACCGAGCGTTTAATTGGCATAAACACGTAAATAGTAAAACTAAAGGGTTTGTAGACAAGTATAATAAAGCTGCTGAAAAAGCACATCATCTACAGCAGCAATTACATAATCATGTTAACGGCAGTCATAATAAAATAAAAGTCAATATATCAATAGCTGCCTTCACAAAACACGTACTCACACGAACTCTAAGATTATTCGATAAAGTCAAAAAGGAATCAGATGAATATCATTGGAGGAAAAAGTTCAAACACCTAGCTAAGAACTACGAAGATAAATTCAAAGAATTCTTGAGAACGACCAGACACCAACAAATTAAAACTAGACTTGGAACACACAAAGTAGTATTAAACGCTATAGATATGTCTAGACACATAGTAAATAGACTTGTTAATATCATGACACATGAAATTGATAAAAAAGGACTTCGTACAGGACGCACTCAAGAAATATTTTCCACAGAAATTCGTAAAGAAGTTGCCGCTGAAATGAAGCATGCATGCCTAACTCTCGGTATATGTTTAACAAACAGCGGATTTACACAAACAGTGACAGATCTACTTATACACATGCTGATGTTAGACGACGAGAAATTTAAACAAGCGTTCGACTCATTTACTGAAGCAGCTAAAAACACTGATTTCTCTCACAGTCTTGGAGATAGACACGACAGAGAATTGAAAAGGAACATAGTCTTAGTTGAAGACCACGATATTAGTCTTCAGCGAACTATAGTGATGATTATAAAGAATATAGTAGCTAATAGAAATAAGCCTTTAGTGATGACAGAAGATATTGATCCAGAGGAATGCAATTTGAATGCTACGTTGGCGTTTTTAGAAGTAATAGATACTCTAGATAACAATGTCCCGGACAGTGACATTAATGTCAAAAATCTTTATGACATAAGGACCGGTTTTCACGGATGGGCACAAGGATATAATATACAGGACACTATGATGCAGTTCATGTCTCTTATTAGGTCAGTTCTAAATGATTTGAACGGTAAAGCTTATCATGTAATTCGGCAGAGTGCTGATATACTTTTCGATTGATTATTTTGTTTTATTTTATTTACTTAATCAGTAGCCTAAATCCTCCTCCTATATCTCCTTGTCCTCAATCCTCGTAAATATACTGTATAGAGCCCCGATTAAGTTAAGTAAGTTGTCGCCAAATGTGAATTAAAATTCAATTCAGTTTACATTCTACGTTTATTTAATTAAAAAGAATACGTAATGAATGATATTTGAAAAACTAAAATGGTATAAGCCGGTAATTGACGCCATCTAAGGGCAAATATGCAAGAACTGATAAGTAGTTCAGTTATATCGTAATAGATGGCGATGCACTACTATAAAATAAAAAAATAGATGTCTTGAAATTAAACTATACGGATTGTCGCGTTGTTTACATAATTTTGAAACTCTAACACTTCAATGATTGAACTTTACTACAATTTAAAAAACTATTTAAATTAATTAGAACTATTTATATTTAAGTTTACACTTTGCTCCGACGTTTCTGTTATTTTACAGTAGCCATGTTGACGGGGAGACTAAGATGGTATTTGTCTCAATATTCTGAAGTGTAGTTAATAACTCAATTTAGTTAAATTTACTTAAAACAGTTAATGAATTTCTAATCACAAAATTTTATTCGATTCGATTGCATATTACTAGTTATAGTAATAGTGACATGTTGACATGTGTTTACAGATCCACGGGCTAGTATCGGACGCGGAAGCGGAGGGAGAGTCTGCAACAGGCTGGAGGCGCTTCGCCCCCGCGTCGCCACCGCCTGCCGCGCGCTTGGAGGTCTGCAGCCCAAGTGAGTGATCTATCTATCTATCTATCTAACTATCTATTCTATAGATATCTATCTATTTTATAGATATATTATATATTATTATATATTTAATAGGTCGATTATTTATAAAAATAATGTTAGTTGGAATACTAGTGACACAGAAAGGCAGTAAGGCGGAACGCCAGCGCCATCTAGCGGCGCTAGACGTAGTCATCGAGTCGGCGTGAGGGGCGGACAGAGCTAAGTCTACGTGTTACCGTCGACCAGTGCACATCACTGTTAGCAATTATAGGTAGAATATAATTATTATATAGAAATATTTAGTTAAATGTAGCGATGTAGAAGCATTATTTGAATATGTTTAATTGTATCCGTTATTTTCTGTTGGCAACACTGATTTTTCTCGACTGCCCCACTATGCTTGATAGTATAAAACTAACGCGCGGAACTATAACGGGCAGTCGTGCGTTGTGTGGCGATCGGATAAGTTTGTAAAGTAAAAGTATATTAAGTGGCGGATATTGCATTGAAATAAATCAGGTATGCATATTGTATAACTATGTAAACTATTAATATAAAATATAATTATGTTACAATAATATTAAAGGAAATAAATACTTGAGAACTGATTCTGGAGTTTTCCTTACAATTCAGAAGTGGGATAGACGGGTCATTTTTTTTCAAAAGGCACTCGTTTATCCCAGCCCACGTGCAAATTTAACTTTTATGAACAAATAAAAGAAAATATGTACATTTCGTTCAGAATTGGTTCTCAACATTTGACTTGTCACGCATTGTATGGGGTATTGCAATATAGTCGATTTCAATACAACAAAATCAAAAGGTATACAAACGGTTAATTGACATGACCATAGACATTTTAGTGATGTCCAAGTGTAGCATCAATTGTAAAACAATTAATTACTTATTTGAATTTAAAAAAGTTGATATCCGCTTTTGACCAAACAGAATATAGTAGATCGATACATACCGAAAAAAAAATGCAAGGTAGGTACATAATTTTACATTGTTAAAGAATAACCTAAGGGATAGGATTAGTAATTATTACTGACAGATTAATTTAAATTCCTACAAATTTAATTATAGATATTTTGGCATCTGACAAATAATCTCACTTTTCGTCTAAGATTTTTTAAATCAAACAATTATTTATTAATCGAACGCCAAATGTTTAAAAAAATATTAAGGTATCGTGTGAAAACGTTGAAAATATGGATAATTGTTACTTATTCCATGTAGTGAGTAATTGTGATAAATTTAACAGATTTAACATCAATTTGGTTTGTTTATATTTCCGTCCTGATGGGTTGAAGTCAACTACGACACTCGTGTTTGTTTGTTTTTTCGTCTCGATTATGAGACTTACAGATAAGTGTGTTGGATGCTAGGTGGACTCGTTGTGTCGGCGTCGTAGTTTGGCTTGGCCAAGGCACTCCCTGGTAGCTAACTATTGGCAAGCGACGTATTTACTTGATGATGACTTGTATACTTATGGATATGTAGCATTATTGCGGTTGATGAGGTTGAATTTGGCTGGGGCACTCCTCGGTATTTCTCCTCTCGGCACTGTTTATATCCCGCCAGAGCTACTCTCTGGGGATGTGTTATCAGGTGCAATCTGCTATATGTCCATCAAAAATGGTATTAGGAAGAGGAATGACTTGTTAATGCTTTTGCCCATATTGGTGCGCTATGCACTATACTGACATACAGATTGAAGGTATCATTATTAATATATTATTACTTTTATTTTCAATCGATACCTACAATATTAAAACACAATGAAACTATATACTATCTTAAAGATTAAAGCTTTCATGGATGAGCTGAATTCATGGTCAAAGTCAATATCATTTATTCATTTAGTTCACAAAGATAAGATAAGATAAAACTTTATTCATAGATAAAGTTAGCCTAGGTTTACAATGTTGTTCTGTTTTAATATATGTTCTAAATATGTGTGCACAGCATGTTTAAAACAGATACAATATAGTACAGTTAAACATATTTACACTATTAATCATATTTGACTATATTAACTTATGTTATCAAGTAACACTTGCGGCCTCACATATACTACTAGTTCGGGTACATCTTAACCACTATATGTACATTAAAACCAATTATCGTTTTATAATTTAATAATTCTATAATCAAGTATCTAAATAGTTATCTCATATTTCTTTATACTTAATTATATTTATTTGTTTGGCGCCTTCCGCTTGTCAGCTTCCGGCGCGATTAATAAATAGTACGTATTGTTACTGATCTCTGTACTTTTTCTTACACTATGTCGAATAATCCTATAATAGAAATCCTATAATAATTTTGTTTACTATGTATAATATAATGATGAAGCTATTAGATTCTTATTGATTTTGGGTTAGGCATAATTTTGTCACACCGGCGCCTCTGCTTCCGGTGTAATAAATGTTATATAATTATGTATTATTAAATAATAATTGTATGTAAATAATCATCAGAATAATTAAGATAAACAATGTTTAATATTATCTATTGAGTTTGTGAATTTAGTATTAAATAGGGTCAAATGTTTGTATAAATACCGGTGGTTAGAATATTTTAGGGCATTCATATTCTAACCCTTGAAACGTGCATTAAAAGGATAATATAAGTTCTTTTCCGTACAACTTGTGTATTCATTGCCGCCGCCACCCTGACCGTTCACATTTACACTTAGAACATTAGCAAATTAATGTATAAATAAGAAGAAAAATATTCTGTTTAACTTCGACATATAAAATTGGCGGTAATCCGATAAAAATTCTTTAGCTCCCGTGCTAGTCAAATTGTGTTACGGCGAGGTAAGGATTCTCACTCTAGAAATACCAACTGTAAGTTAAATGAGTAAGGACAGTTTTGTAATATTGATTGTAATATTTAAGCGAACAAAAACATGCACGATATCTACTAATGAGTTTGGTGTAAACAGGTTGTATATCTACAAATAACAGATAATTTTGAAGAACGATTGTTAAGCATAGTTAAACTATTTTAAAATAATGTAATTGATAAAATATAATATGAATTTTGTTTATGGTAATATATAATGTATTATATATAAAATAACCATTATATAAGTAAACTATAATAAATTTGAATAGCTTTAATAGTTTTAATAATTTTATTAGCTTAAAAATTAGTACAGGTCAATAAAATTACTGAGGCTACATTTAGGTTAGTTGCTAGGTTCAGGCAAAGGGTTGGCCCTATGAGAAGAAACCTGCAAGACACGATATTTGAGCGCCTCTCTTAACTTTATCATCTAAAGTTTTTAAATTTATATTTACGTTAGGACTCTTTACATTTGGCAGTGTAAAGTTTAGTAGTAAATTATTCATCGTAAACCAGTCTAGGACATGCGCGAGTAAATCGTTAACAGCACATAAATTCGGTGCTTTTCAGTCTACTTTAAAAATAAGGGATTGTCATCCACGAATAAAACAATTTCACACAAATCCTGAAACCATATTGATTTGTATGAAATAAATCATTAACACTAAAGTGGCTCTTTAATTGCTGTAATATAATCTTCCCAAATACTTTACTGATTGAAATTGGCCTAAAATTATTGGGGTCGCTTTGGTATCCAATTTTAAATTAAGGTAGTAATTTACTACATTTAATTAAGTTAAGAAAAATGCCCATATTCATTAAAATGCCCCGTTGATTATAGCAGCTAGGTGTGGCGCTATATTGACAATAATATTTTCAACAAATTTTACAGAGATAGGAACCCCTGAATTTAGCAGATATTTTTTAATTAAGTTACTTAAATACGTTTATTATATGATATGGGTGTACACGATCAAAACTGAATATTATCTTACTCTTCTACGTTGTCGATAACCAAGTATTCTGCTCGAGCTGGGCAAGACCTTAGGGTACTAGTTGTATTTAAAGTTATTTTTGCGAAGTAGTTATTAAAGGTGTCGGCTATTTCCAAATTATTTGAAATTATGTTATTATTTTTCACAATACAAATTATTAATTATATACATAATATAAACACAATTCTATAAAACTAACTTATACCTAAAATATTATAAAACAGAAATAAAAAAGAAAACTAAAACCCTCTAATAGGCGTCATAGAATTCCTATTGTTATTATTTGTATTAAGTTCAAAGGTATTATCACGCACCTTGCTGCGTCCTGTTTCATTGTTATTAATATTCCAAGTAGTTTTGATTTTATTACTAGAATTTCGTATTTTAGTTTTTAGATAAAGGGACTTGGCAGTGGCACAAATCATTTTAAATAATTTTTAACATATTGAATAAAATTAGGATCAAAATTGAATATTTTTCATATCATATAATTCATATAATTTAGATCACAAAACATAATCTTCTTATTGTTAGTAAAGGTCTTACATTTAATAATATTTTTATATTCTAAAGTAATTATGTTAAGTAAAGACTCATATACTTCGTCTGAGAAAGGATATCCTTCCATATTGAGAACCTTGACACTTACTTTATTATTAAATTTCTTTAAGCGATTAGAGGTCATTGGTCTACATGTGATCTTATTCTCTTTAAGCATTGTATTTACAGAAAAATCTACCCTTTGACCACAATGGTCAGATGTCTGTTCACTTAATATGGCCCGGCCGTATTTAGAAATTGAGTCGCAAAATACATTATCTAAGCAGATAGCAGAATGTGAAATAATCCTGGTTGGTTCCAAAAATAGATACTTTAATTAAATGACTCTAATGAACTAATTAGTTTCACAGAAAGAACTGACTGCTCAAGGAAATTAATATTAAAATCACCACATAGGTACTACTATATTCCTATTACTAAAACTCAAACGATTTAAAATATCCTGTCCTACTGTTTCGAATACACTAAAGTCACTCTGCGGTGGACAGTACACACAAACTATGGTATGTTGCTCTTGTTCCACGCAGGATAATTCATCAGTACGATAGAAAGATTTACTATATTATCTTTAAGTTCTTTACGTTTTACATCATTACATAAATATATTAGAGAGCCACCATAATTATATAGAATTCTCTTAAAAATGCACTTACAATCGAATAATACTCATTATAAATTTTAATTGAATACTTTTAACCAATGTTCAGTTATGCAACATACTTGAATATTATGTTTAAAAATAAATCTAATTCTAACTCCTTGCCGGATAGACCCTGAATATTTTAATGAATTGGTTTAATACTGTGTATGCCTGTCCTTTGTCTCGTTTAACAGTTTAAACTTCTAGATGTATCACTAAGATTTGTAGTAATAATACTACTATGTTCTATAACCTTCACTACTCTACTGGTAACTGGGTCCCTGCATAATATATTAAATGCTAATAGTTTAGCAAGTTGCTTTTTATAAAAATAAGGTAGAAACAATTTATCTTTAGTCAATAAAAATCTACTAATAAACTTGTTAGTGTCGAAGAATGAAATAAAATTGTTATAACATATACAACTGCATTTGAAGAAGTAAATTAAGTTTTTCAATATTCCTATTTTTGTTCTTTTGTTATTACATAGGACTATGGTAATGCACACAGAATAAAGTTACACCCTACCTTATAATGTAATGATTATACTTCTGTTAAATAGATTGCATCTTTTTTAGTGACAGATAGGCTGTCACCATAAAGAAATGACGGTTGACTGAGCGTTTAATGTAGTCGTTTTTAACTTCTACTGAAACCTACAGGTGTGGGTTACAAAGATGTATTCATGTTTTCAGACCAAATAGGTGTTTGGTCTCAAGGCATGAATGTGTTTTTGTTATTGTTATCAACCAAGTAAGACACAGGCATAACTTCATGATTAGGGGAGGAGATGGTATCACTGTTGACTGACTCCAAATCACAAACAGCTGACAGGTTTCAGCGGTAATATTAAAGTTAACCTATTGAGTTTCAGTGACATACTGGTGGCATGACTCGATATTTTTTATTACGACTGGTATACCTGACAGATTAACTGTGATAAATATTTAATTAATGAATTTAAACTGCAGATCATTCCTTAATTTTCAGACTAATGGATGAGTCTGATGATAAGTAACCGCGATAATGAAAGCGGAAAAGGGTAGACTTCAAAACAAATACAGAGTGAGGGAGTGGAAGGGAGCCGGCGAGAGAGGCAAATCCACAAACACTCTTTTAATCGTAAGTCACAAAGTCCGAGGAGGGAGGTGTTGCGACAACGTGGATAACACGGGGAGTCGTAGCATCAAAACTCGGCATAATAATAAAAGTCCGAGGAGGGAGGTGTCACGACAACGTGGATAACACGGGAAGTCGCGACATCAAAACTCGGCACCGTTAAATAAACTAAGTAAATTAATTAATAACCGCGTCTCGACAGTTTTAGATGTATTAAGTAATGTTAAAGGCGCATCGACCTCGCTATGAGAATATTGTATCAATAGATAAACTAAAACCATGTTTGGTATACGATAGAAATCATGATTCTAGTTAAGTAAATTCAGAGAAAGAATGTGATGATATTTCTAAAATATTGAATTGATAACATAATAGTTGTAACAGTGATTCTAACTGGTTGTTTTCAATAATTATATAATATTTCAGTGATTTAAAATAAATGTATGAATGCCATACATATTATGTAAAACAATTATAATAGCATTTTCTGCATGGCACCCAAAATATACAATAAAGTACCAAATAAATTTAAGGACCTTAATGTTAACGTATTTAAACGTAATTTAAGAAATTTATTATTTATTGCATAAACGCTACTATAATATTAATGATCTCCTATGTGATAATCTTATATAATTTGTTTTCTTTGTTTTAATAATCGTCTATCATGATCTAATTTAATTTGGCATGTTCTTAATTGACTTATCTATTACTATTCTATTATTGGAAATGAATTATTAATTAATTAATTTTTATATTTATTGTACGGATTCGAACTAACCTATTTATAATATATCTCACTTCATTGTTAAGAGACGCTTAATTGATATGTTAATTATAATATTAGATGCAGCATAATTTTAAAATTCTTATTAAACATATACATTTGCATGTCTGACAAGACAGAGCATGTTGAGACAAAAAATACCTATCTGTAACACCAGATCGTACACATGTTGAGTCAAATAAATTTATCTTTAATAATAAGTTATAAATATGTACATTCACATTGATAAAAATAAGCATTGTCTCTATGTAACCGGATAAACATAATAATTTCTTAAGTACATAAATAAAATACATTAAATTATACTTATTACGAATATTAAACGAAGGTACTTCAAGCGATTCATGTCCACAATTTTGTGCACGAATCGCTTGACCTGTTGTTGTTAAACATAATCTAAAGCGAAGGGTCTCGCTTTAACATCAGGATGGCCGAGCTGTTAGCAATTATAGGTAGAATATAATTATTATATAGAAATATTTAGTTAAATGTAGCGATGTAGAAGCATTATTTGAATATATTTAATTGTATCCGTCATTTTCTGTTGGCAACACTGATTTTTCTCGACTGCCCCACTATGCTTGATAGTATAAAACTAACGCGCGGAACTATAACGGGCAGTCGTGCGTTGTGTGGCGATCGGATAAGTTTGTGAAGTAAAAGTATATTAAGTTGATTAAGTTTTCCTTACACCACGTAGGAACCATCTCGCGTTTCTTAGTGATAAGTGCTCTTAGTGTGAAGTAGTTGTAAGTTGAATTCGAATATGAGTTATCTGACTACCTACGTGTTTTCTATTGATTGAAAATGGCTGATAAGGACGGGATAAAACGCTGCCAATCCGACGTCAGAAGTGGAATCTGAACTACATTCTCACTGCTCTTGTCGAAAGCTCAACAAGCAAGCAACGCGTGGACAGCTGTGAGATGGTTGCTGTGCGGTTAGTTACAACCATCAGGTGGGTCGGTTTCATGTTATTTCGATTCGGTTGCCGAATGTTCTCTTGTGTAATAAATTGTAGCTAATATATTTGAACGCACACGTTACAATAATTCTGTTCAAATAACTGGTATTGACAATTCCGCTATTTGTTGTACCCACGAACTCTGATTGAGGTTATTTTTAATGAGAATGATCTTACAATTTTGTACCATATTCTACCCGACTATGGTATAAAACGAGGTTATAATAGGCCGTGATATTTTAAAGTAAGGATTTTCAATAATTACAATAACTGTGCGTTTAGTTACAACCATTAGGTGGGTCGTTTTCATTTTATTTCGATTCGGTTGCCGAATGTTCTCTTGTGTAATAAATTGTAGCTAATATATTTGAACGCACACGTTATAATAATTCTGTTCAAATAACTTGTAATGATAATTCCGCTATTTGTTGTACCGACGAACTCTGAGGTTATTTTTAATGAGAATGATCTTACAATTTTGAACCATATTCTACCCGACTATGGTATAAAACATGAGGTTATAATAGGCCGTGATATTTTAAAATAAGGATTTTCAATTACAATAACTGTGCGTTTAGTTACAACCATCAGGTGGGTCGTTTTCATTTTATTTCGATTCGGTTGCCGAATGTTCTCTTGTGTAATAAATTGTAGCTAATATATTTGAAAGCACACGTTTTAATAATTATGTTCAAATAACTGATATTGACAATTCCACTATTTGTTGTACCGACGAACTCTGATTGAGGTTATTTTTAATGAGAATGATCTTACAATTTTGAACCATATTCTACCCGACTATGGTATAAAACATGAGGTTATAATAGGCCGTGATATTTTAAAATAAGGATTTTCAATTACAATAACTGTGCGTTTAGTTACAACCATCAGGTGGGTCGTTTTCATTTTATTTCGATTCGGTTGCCGAATGTTCTCTTGTGTAATAAATTGTAGCTAATATATTTGAAAGCACACGTTTTAATAATTATGTTCAAATAACTGATATTGACAATTCCACTATTTGTTGTACCGACGAACTCTGATTGAGGTTATTTTTAATGAGAATAATCTTACAATTTTGTACCATATTCTACCCAACTATGGTATAAAACATGAGGTTATAATAGGCCGTGATATTTTAAAACAAGGATTTTCAATTACAATAACAGCTTGTTTACTATTTGTGAAGTACCTTTTAAATTATGTCATGTGGCTAAACCCTTATATCTTATATATAAAACCGTATATGTACAGTGAGCTGCGAAAATGCATTCCAATGTCAAAACTAAAATGGTATAAGCCGGTAATTGACGCCATCTAACGGCAATATATGCAAGAACTGATAAGTAGTTCAGTTATATCGTAATAGATGGCGATGCACTACTATAAAATAAAAAAATAGATGTCTTGAAATTAAACTATACGGATTGTCGCGTTGTTTACATAATTTTGAAACTCTAACACTTCAATGATTGAACTTTACTACAATTTAAAAAAATATTTAAATTAATTAGAACTATTTATATTTAAGTTTACACTTTGCTCCGACGTTTCTGTTATTTTACAGTAGCCATGTTGACGGGGACACTAAGATGGTATTTGTCTCAATATTCTGAAGTGTAGTTAATAACTCAATTTAGTTAAATTTACTTAAAACAGTTAATAAATTTCAAATCGCAAAATTTTATTCGATTTCATTGCATATTACTAGTTATAGTAATAGTGACATGTTGACATGTGTTTACAGATCCACGGGCTAGTATCGGACGCGGAAGTGGAGGGAGAGTCTGCAACAGGCGGGAGGCGCTTCGCCCCCGCGTCGCCACCGCCTGCCGCGCGCTTGGTGGTCTGCAGCCCAAGTGAGTGATCTATCTATCTATTCTATAGATATATTATATATTGAATAGGTAGATTATTTATGAAAATACTGTTAGTTGGAATACTAGTGACACAGAAAGGCATTAAGGCGGAACGCCAGCGCCATCTAGCGGCGCAAGACGGAGTCATCGAGTCGGCGTGAGGGGCGGACAGAGCTCAGTCTACGTGTTACCGTCGACCAGTGCACACCACGTAGGAACCATCTCGCGTTTCATAGTGATAAGTGCTCTTAGTGTGAAGTAGTTGTTAGTTGAATTCGAATACGAGTTATCTGACTACCTACGTGTTTTCTATTGATTGAAAATGGCTGATAAGGACGGGATAAAACGCTGCCAATCCGACGTTAGAAGTGGAATCTGAACTCCATTCTCACTGCTCTTGGCGAAAGCTCAACAAGCAAGCAACGCGTGTACAGGTGTGAGATGGTTGTTGTGCGGTTAGTTACAACCATCAGGTGGGTCGTTTTCATTTTAATTCGATTCGGTTGCCGAATGTTCTCTTGTGTAATAAATTGTAGCTAATATATTTGAACGCACACGTTATAATAATTATGTTCAAATAACTTGTAATGATAATTCCGCTATTTGTTGTACCGACGAACTCTGATTGAGATTATTTTTAAAAAGAATGATCTTACAATTTTGTACCATATTCTACCCGACTATGGTATAAAACATGAGGTTATAATAGGCCGTGATATTTTAAAATAAGGATTTTCAATTACAATAACTGTGCGTTTAGTTACAACCATCAGGTGGGTCGTTTTCATTTTATTTCGATTCGGTTGCCGAATGTTCTCTTGGGTAATAAATTGTAGCTAATATATTTGAACGCACACGTTATAATAATTATGTTCAAATAACTGATATTGACAATTCCGCTATTTGTTGTACCGACGAACTCTGATTGAGGTTATTTTTAATGAGAATGATCTTACAATTTTGTACCATATTCTACCCGACTATGGTATAAAACGAGGTTATAATAGGCCGTGATATTTTAAAGTAAGGATTTTCAATTACAATAACTGTGCGTTTAGTTACAACCATCAGGTGGGTCGTTTTCATTTTATTTCGATTCGGTTGCCAAATGTTCTCTTGTGTAATAAATTGTAGCTAATATATTTGAACGCACACGTTATAATAATTATGTTCAAATAACTGATATTGACAATTCCGCTATTTGTTGTACCGACGAACTCTGATTGAGGTTATTTTTAAAAAGAATGATCTTACAATTTTGTACCATATTCTACCCGACTATGGTATAAAACATGAGGTTATAACAGGCCGTGATATTTTAAAATAAGGATTTTCAATTACAATAACTGTGCGTTTAGTTACAACCATCAGGTGGGTCGTTTTCATTTTATTTCGATTCGGTTGCCGAATGTTCTCTTGTGTAATAAATTGTAACTAATATATTTGAACGCACACGTTATAATATTTATGTTCAAATAACTGATATTGACAATTCCATTATTTGTTGTACTGACGAACTCTGATTGAGGTTATTTTTAATGAGAATAATCTTACAATTTTGTACCATATTCTACCCAACTATGGTATAAAACATGAGGTTATAATAGGCCGTGATATTTTAAAACAAGGATTTTCAATTACAATAACAGCTTGTTTACTATTTGTGAAGTACCTTTTAAATTATGTCATGTGGCTAAACCCTTATATCTTATATATAAAACCGTATATGTACAGTGAGCTGCGAAAATGCATTCCAATGTCAAAACTAAAATGGTATAAGCCGGTAATTGACGCCATCTAACGGCAATATATGCAAGAACTGATAAGTAGTTCAGTTATATCGTAATAGATGGCGATGCACTACTATAAAATAAAAAAATAGATGTCTTGAAATTAAACTATACGGATTGTCGCGTTGTTTACATAATTTTGAAACTCTAACACTTCAATGATTGAACTTTACTACAATTTAAAAAACTATTTAAATTAATTAGAACTATTTATATTTAAGTTTACACTTTGCTCCGACGTTTCTGTTATTTTACAGTAGCCATGTTGACGGGGAGACTAAGATGGTATTTGTCTCAATATTCTGAAGTGTAGTTAATAACTCAATTTAGTTAAATTTACTTAAAACAGTTAATAAATTTCAAATCGCAAAATTTTATTCGATTTCATTGCATATTACTAGTTATAGTAATAGTGACATGTTGACATGTGTTTACAGATCCACGGGCTAGTATCGGACGCGGAAGTGGAGGGCGAGTCTGCAACAGGCGGGAGGCGCTTCGCCCCCGCGTCGCCACCGCCTGCCGCGCGCTTGGTGGTCTGCAGCCCAAGTGAGTGATCTATCTATCTATTCTATAGATATATAATATATTTAATAGGTAGATTATTTATGAAAATACTGTTAGTTGGAATACTAGTGACACAGAAAGGCATTAAGGCGGAACGCCAGCGCCATCTAGCGGCGCTAGACGGAGTCATCGAGTCGGCGTGAGGGGCGGACAGAGCTCAGTCTACGTGTTACCGTCGACCAGTGCACACCACGTAGGAACCATCTCGCGTTTCATAGTGATAAGTGCTCTTAGTGTGAAGTAGTTGTTAGTTGAATTCGAATACGAGTTATCTGACTACCTACGTGTTTTCTATTGATTGAAAATGGCTGATAAGGACGGGATAAAACGCTGCCAATCCGACGTTAGAAGTGGAATCTGAACTCCATTCTCACGGCTCTTGGCGAAAGCTCAACAAGCAAGCAACGCGTGTACAGGTGTGAGATGGTTGTTGTGCGGTTAGTTACAACCATCAGGTGGGTCGTTTTCATTTTAATTCGATTCGGTTGCCAAATGTTCTCTTGTGTAATAAATTGTAGCTAATATATTTGAACGCACACGTTATAATAATTATGTTCAAATAACTGATATTGACAATTCCGCTATTTGTTGTACCGACGAACTCTGATTGAGGTTATTTTTAATGAGAATGATCTTACAATTTTGTACCATATTCTACCCGACTATGGTATAAAACATGAGGTTATAATAGGCCGTGATATTATAAAATAAGGATTTTCAATTACAATAACTGTGCGTTTAGTTACAACCATCAGGTGGGTCGTTTTCATTTTATTTCGATTCGGTTGCCGAATGTTCTCTTGGGTAATAAATTGTAGCTAATATATTTGAACGTACACGTTATAATAATTATGTTCAAATAACTGATATTGACAATTCCGCTATTTGTTGTACCGACGAACTCTGATTGAGGTTATTTTTAATGAGAATAATCTTACAATTTTGTACCATATTCTACCCAACTATGGTATAAAACATGAGGTTATAATAGGCCGTGATATTTTAAAACAAGGGTTTTTCAATTACAATAACAGCTTGTTTACTATTTGTGAAGTACCTTTTAAATTATGTCATGTGGCTAAACCCTTATATCTTATATATAAAACCGTATATGTACAGTGAGCTGCGAAAATGCATTCCAATGTCAAAACTAAAATGGTATAAGCCGGTAATTGACGCCATCTAACGGCAATATATGCAAGAACTGATAAGTAGTTCAGTTATATCGTAATAGATGGCGATGCACTACTATAAAATAAAAAAATAGATGTCTTGAAATTAAACTATACGGATTGTCGCGTTGTTTACATAATTTTGAAACTCTAACACTTCAATGATTGAACTTTACTACAATTTAAAAACTATTTAAATGAATTAGAACTATTTATATTTAAGTTTACACTTTGCTCCGACGTTTCTGTTATTTTACAGTAGCCATGTTGACGGGGAGACTAAGATGGTATTTGTCTCAATATTCTGAAGTGTAGTTAATAACTCAATTGAGTTAAATTTACTTAAAACAGTTAATAAATTTCAAATCGCAAAATTTTATTCGATTTGATTGCATATTACTAGTTATAGTAATAGTGACATGTTGACATGTGTTTACAGATCCACGGGCTAGTATCGGACGCGGAAGTGGAGGGAGTCTGCAACAGGTGGGAGGCGCTTCGCCCCCGCGTCGCCACCGCCTGCCGCGCGCTTGGTGGTCTGCAGCCCAAGTGAGTGATCTATCTATCTATTCTATAGATATATTATATATTTAATAGGTAGATTATTTATGAAAATACTGTTAGTTGGAATACTAGTGACACAGAAAGGCATTAAGGCGGAACGCCAGCGCCATCTAGCGGCGCTAGACGGAGTCATCGAGTCGGCGTGAGGGGCGGACAGAGCTAAGTCTACGTGTTACCGTCGTCCAGTGCACACCACGTAGGAACCATCTCGCGTTTCATAGTGATAAGTGCTCTTAGTGTGAAGTAGTTGTTAGTTGAATTCGAATACGAGTTATCTGACTACCTACGTGTTTTCTATTGATTGAAAATGGCTGATAAGGACGGGATAAAACGCTGCCAATCCGACGTTAGAAGTGGAATCTGAACTCCATTCTCACTGCTCTTGGCGAAAGCTCAACAAGCAAGCAACGCGTGGACAGCTGTGAGACGGTTGCTGTGCGGTTAGTTACAACCATCAGGTGGGTCGTTTTCATTTTATTTCGATTCGGTTGCCGAATGTTCTTTTGTGTAATAAATTGTAGCTAATATATTTGAACGCACACGTTATAATAATGCTGTTCAAATAACTAGTATTGATAATTTTGCTATTTGTTGTACCGACGAACTCTGATTGAGGTTTTTTTTAATGAGAATTATCTTACAATTTTGTACCATATTCTACCCGACTGGTGTAAAACATGAGGTTATAATAGGCCGTGATATTTTAAAGTAAAGATTTTCAATTACAATAACTGTGCGTTTAGTTACAACCATCAGGTGGGTCGTTTTCATTTTATTTCGATTCGGTTGCCGAATGTTCTCTTGTGTAATAAATTGTAGCTAATATATTTGAACGCACACGTTATAATAATTCTGTTCAAATAACTAGTATTGATAATTTTGCTATTTGTTGTACCGACGAACTCTGATTGAGGTTATTTTTAATGAGAATTATCTTACAATTTTGTACCATATTCTACCCAACTATGGTATAAAACATGAGGTTATAATAGGCCGTGATATTTAAAAGTAAAGATTTTCAATTACAATAACTGTGCGTTTAGTTACAACCATCAGGTGGGTCGTTTTCATTTTATTTCGATTCGGTTGCCGAATGTTCTCTTGTGTAATAAATTGTAGCTAATATATTTGAACGCACACGTTATAATATTTATGTTCAAATAACTGATATTGACAATTCCGCTATTTGTTGTACCGACGAACTCTGATTGAGGTTATTTTTAATAAGAATGATCTTACAATTTTGTACCATATTCTACCCGACTATGGTATAAAACATGAGGTTATAATAGGCCGTGATATTTTAAAACAAGGATTTTCAATAACAATAACAGCTTATTTACTATTTGTGAAGTACCTTTTAAATTATGTCATGTGGCTAAACCCTTATATCTTATATATTATTATAAAACCGTATATGTACAGTGAGCTGCGAAAATGCATTCCAATGTCAAAACTAAAATGGTATAAGCCGGTAATTGACGCCATCTAACGGCAATATATGCAAGAACTGATAAGTAGTTCAGTTATATCGTAATAGATGGCGATGCACTACTATAAAATAAAAAAATAGATGTCTTGAAATTAAACTATACGGATTGTCGCGTTGTTTACATAATTTTGAAACTCTAACACTTCAATGATTGAACTTTACTACAATTTAAAAACTATTTAAATTAATTAGAACTATTTATATTTAAGTTTACACTTTGCTCCGACGTTTCTGTTATTTTACAGTAGCCATGTTGACGGGGAGACTAAGATGGTATTTGTCTCAATATTCTGAAGTGTAGTTAATAACTCAATTTAGTTAAATTTACTTAAAACAATTAATAAATTTCAAATCGCAAAATTTTATTCGATTTCATTGCATATTACTAGTTATAGTAATAGTGACATGTTGACATGTGTTTACAGATCCACGGGCTAGTATCGGACGCGGAAGTGGAGGGAGAGTCTGCAACAGGCGGGAGGCGCTTCGCCCCCGCGTCGCCACCGCCTGCCGCGCGCTTGGTGGTCTGCAGCCCAAGTGAGTGATCTATCTATCTATTCTATAGATATATTATATATTGAATAGGTAGATTATTTATGCAAATACTGTTAGTTGGAATACTAGTGACACAGAAAGGCATTAAGGCGGAACGCCAGCGCCATCTAGCGGCGCTAGACGGAGTCATCGAGTCGGCGTGAGGGGCGGACAGAGCTCAGTCTACGTGTTACCGTCGACCAGTGCACACCACGTAGGAACCATCTCGCGTTTCATAGTGTGAAGTAGTTGTAAGTTGAATTCGAATACGAATTATCTGACTACCTACGTGTTTTCTATTGATTAAAAATGGCTGATAAGGACGGGATAAAACGCTGCCAATCCGACGTCAGAAGTGGAATCTGAACTCCATTCTGACTGCTCTTGGCGAAGCTCAACAAGCAAGCAACGCGTGGACAGCTGTGAGATGGTTGCTGTGCGGTTAGTTACAACCATCATGTGGGTCGTTTTCATGTTATTTAGATTCGGTTGCCGAATGTTCTTTTGTGTAATAAATTGTAGCTAATATATTTGAACGCACACGTTATAATAATTATGTTCAAATAACTGATATTGACAATTCCGCTATTTGTTGTACCCACGAACTCTGATTGAGGTTATTTTTAATGAGAATGATCTTACAATTTTGTACCATATTCTACCCGACTATGGTATAAAACGAGGTTATAATAGGCCGTGATATTTTAAAGTAAGGATTTTCAATTACAATAGCTGTGCGTTTAGTTACAACCATCAGGTGGGTCGTTTTCATTTTATTTCGATTCGGTTGCCGAATGTTCTCTTGTGTAATAAATTATAGCTAATATATTTGAACGCACACGTTATAATAATTATGTTCAAATAACTGATATTGACAATTCCGCTATTTGTTGTACCGACGAACTCTGAGGTTATTTTTAATGAGAATGATCTTACAATTTTGTACCATATTCTACCCGACTATGGTATAAAACATGAGGTTATAATAGGCCGTGATATTTAAAAGTAAAGATTTTCAATTACAATAACTGTGCGTTTAGTTACAACCATCAGGTGGGTCGTTTTCATTTTATTTCGATTCGGTTGCCGAATGTTCTCTTGTGTAATAAATTGTAGCTAATATATTTGAACGCACACGTTATAATAATTCTGTTCAAATAACTAGTATTGATAATTTTGCTATTTGTTGTACCGACGAACTCTGATTGAGGTTATTTTTAATGAGAATTATCTTACAATTTTGTACCATATTCTACCCAACTATGGTATAAAACATGAGGTTATAATAGGCCGTGATATTTAAAAGTAAAGATTTTCAATTACAATAACTGTGCGTTTAGTTACAACCATCAGGTGGGTCGTTTTCATTTTATTTCGATTCGGTTGCCGAATGTTCTCTTGTGTAATAAATTGTAGCTAATATATTTGAACGCACACGTTATAATATTTATGTTCAAATAACTGATATTGACAATTCCGCTATTTGTTGTACCGACGAACTCTGATTGAGGTTATTTTTAATAAGAATGATCTTACAATTTTGTACCATATTCTACCCGACTATGGTATAAAACATGAGGTTATAATAGGCCGTGATATTTTAAAACAAGGATTTTCAATTACAATAACAGCTTATTTACTATTTGTGAAGTACCTTTTAAATTATGTCATGTGGCTAAACCCTTATATCTTATATATTATTATAAAACCGTATATGTACAGTGAGCTGCGAAAATGCATTCCAATGTCAAAACTAAAATGGTATAAGCCGGTAATTGACGCCATCTAACGGCAATATATGCAAGAACTGATAAGTAGTTCAGTTATATCGTAATAGATGGCGATGCACTACTATAAAATAAAAAAATAGATGTCTTGAAATTAAACTATACGGATTGTCGCGTTGTTTACATAATTTTGAAACTCTAACACTTCAATGATTGAACTTTACTACAATTTAAAAACTATTTAAATTAATTAGAACTATTTATATTTAAGTTTACACTTTGCTCCGACGTTTCTGTTATTTTACAGTAGCCATGTTGACGGGGAGACTAAGATGGTATTTGTCTCAATATTCTGAAGTGTAGTTAATAACTCAATTTAGTTAAATTTACTTAAAACAGTTAATAAATTTCAAATCGCAAAATTTTATTCGATTTCATTGCATATTACTAGTTATAGTAATAGTGACATGTTGACATGTGTTTACAGATCCACGGGCTAGTATCGGACGCGGAAGTGGAGGGAGAGTCTGCAACAGGCGGGAGGCGCTTCGCCCCCGCGTCGCCACCGCCTGCCGCGCGCTTGGTGGTCTGCAGCCCAAGTGAGTGATCTATCTATCTATTCTTTAGATATATTATATATTGAATAGGTAGATTATTTATGCAAATACTGTTAGTTGGAATACTAGTGACACAGAAAGGCATTAAGGCGGAACGCCAGCGCCATCTAGCGGCGCTAGACGGAGTCATCGAGTCGGCGTGAGGGGCGGACAGAGCTCAGTCTACGTGTTACCGTCGACCAGTGCACACCACGTAGGAACCATCTCGCGTTTCATAGTGATAAGTGCTCTTAGTGTGAAGTAGTTGTTAGTTGAATTCGAATACGAGTTATCTGACTACCAACGTGTTTTCTATTGATTGAAAATGGCTGATAAGGACGGGATAAAACGCTGCCAATCCGACGTCAGAAGTGGAATCTGAACTCCATTCTGACTGCTCTTGGCGAAGCTCAACAAGCAAGCAACGCGTGGACAGCTGTGAGATGGTTGCTGTGCGGTTAGTTACAACCATCATGTGGGTCGTTTTCATGTTATTTAGATTCGGTTGCCGAATGTTCTTTTGTGTAATAAATTGTAGCTAATATATTTGAACGCACACGTTATAATAATTATGTTCAAATAACTGATATTGACAATTCCGCTATTTGTTGTACCCACGAACTCTGATTGAGGTTATTTTTAATGAGAATGATCTTACAATTTTGTACCATATTCTACCCGACTATGGTATAAAACGAGGTTATAATAGGCCGTGATATTTTAAAGTAAGGATTTTCAATTACAATAGCTGTGCGTTTAGTTACAACCATCAGGTGGGTCGTTTTCATTTTATTTCGATTCGGTTGCCGAATGTTCTCTTGTGTAATAAATTATAGCTAATATATTTGAACGCACACGTTATAATAATTATGTTCAAATAACTGATATTGACAATTCCGCTATTTGTTGTACCGACGAACTCTGAGGTTATTTTTAATGAGAATGATCTTACAATTTTGTACCATATTCTACCCGACTATGGTATAAAACATGAGGTTATAATAGGCCGTGATATTTAAAAGTAAAGATTTTCAATTACAATAACTGTGCGTTTAGTTACAACCATCAGGTGGGTCGTTTTCATTTTATTTCGATTCGGTTGCCGAATGTTCTCTTGTGTAATAAATTGTAGCTAATATATTTGAACGCACACGTTATAATAATTCTGTTCAAATAACTAGTATTGATAATTTTGCTATTTGTTGTACCGACGAACTCTGATTGAGGTTATTTTTAAAAAGAATGATCTTACAATTTTGTACCATATTCTACCCGACTATGGTATAAAACATGAGGTTATAATAGGCCGTGATATTTTAAAATAAGGATTTTCAATTACAATAACTGTGCGTTTAGTTACAACCATCAGGTGGGTCGTTTTCATTTTATTTCGATTCGGTTGCCGAATGTTCTCTTGTGTAATAAATTGTAGCTAATATATTTGAACGCACACGTTATAATATTTATGTTCAAATAACTGATATTGACAATTCCACTATTTGTTGTACTGACGAACTCTGATTGAGATTATTTTTAATGAGAATAATCTTACAATTTTGTACCATATTCTACCCAACTATGGTATAAAATATGAGGTTATAATAGGCCGTGATATTTTAAAACAAGGATTTTCAATTACAATAACAGCTTGTTTACTATTTGTGAAGTACCTTTTAAATTATGTCATGTGGCTAAACCCTTATATCTTATATATAAAACCGTATATGTACAGTGAGCTGCGAAAATGCATTCCAATGTCAAAACTAAAATGGTATAAGCCGGTAATTGACGCCATCTAACGGCAATATATGCAAGAACTGATAAGTAGTTCAGTTATATCCTAATAGATGGTTATGCACTACTATAAAATAAACAAAATAGAGGTCTTGAAATTAAACTATACGGATTGTCGCGTTGTTTACATAATTTTGAAACTCTAACACTTCAATGATTGAACTTTACTACAATTTAAAAAACTATTTAAATTAATTAGAACTATTTATATTTAAGTTTACACTTTGCTCCGACGTTTCTGTTATTTTACAGTAGCCATGTTGACGGGGAGACTAAGATGGTATTTGTCTCAATATTCTGAAGTGTAGTTAATAACTCAATTTAGTTAAATTTACTTAAAACAGTTAATAAATTTCAAATCGCAAAATTTTATTCGATTTCATTGCATATTACTAGTTATAGTAATAGTGACATGTTGACATGTGTTTACAGATCCACGGGCTAGTATCGGACGCGGAAGTGGAGGGAGAGTCTGCAACAGGCGGGAGGCGCTTCGCCCCCGCGTCGCCACCGCCTGCCGCGCGCTTGGTGGTCTGCAGCCCAAGTGAGTGATCTTTCTATCTATTCTATAGATATATATTATTATATATTTAATAGGTAGATTATTTGTGAAAATACTGTTAGTTGGATTACTAGTGACACAGAAAGGCATTAAGGCGGAACGCCAGCGCCATCTAGCGGCGCTAGACGGAGTCATCGAGTCGGCGTGAGGGGCGGACAGAGCTCAGTCTACGTGTTACCGTCGACCAGTGCACACCACGTAGGAACCATCTCGCGTTTCATAGTGATAAGTGCTCTTAGTGTGAAGTAGTTGTTAGTTGAATTCGAATACGAGTTATCTGACTACCAACGTGTTTTCTATTGATTGAAAATGGCTGATAAGGACGGGATAAAACGCTGCCAATCCGACGTTAGAAGTGGAATCTGAACTCCATTCTCACTGCTCTTGGCGAAAGCTCAACAAGCAAGCAACGCGTGGACAGCTGTGAGACGGTTGCTGTGCGGTTAGTTACAACCATCAGGTGGGTCGTTTTCATTTTATTTCGATTCGGTTGCCGAATGTTCTCTTGTGTAATAAATTGTAGCTAATATATTTGAACGCACACGTTATAATAATTCTGTTCAAATAACTAGTATTGATAATTTTGCTATTTGTTGTACCGACGAACTCTGATTGAGGTTATTTTTAATGAGAATTATCTTACAATTTTGTACCATATTCTACCCAACTATGGTATAAAACATGAGGTTATAATAGGCCGTGATATTTAAAAGTAAAGATTTTCAATTACAATAACTGTGCGTTTAGTTACAACCATCAGGTGGGTCGTTTTCATTTTATTTCGATTCGGTTGCCGAATGTTCTCTTGTGTAATAAATTGTAGCTAATATATTTGAACGCACACGTTATAATATTTATGTTCAAATAACTGATATTGACAATTCCGCTATTTGTTGTACCGACGAACTCTGATTGAGGTTATTTTTAATGAGAATGATCTTACAATTTTGTACCATATTCTACCCGACTATGGTATAAAACATGAGGTTATAATAGGCCGTGATATTTTAAAACAAGGATTTTCAATTACAATAACAGCTTATTTACTATTTGTGAAGTACCTTTTAAATTATGTCATGTGGCTAAACCCTTATATCTTATATATTATTATAAAACCGTATATGTACAGTGAGCTGCGAAAATGCATTCCAATGTCAAAACTAAAATGGTATAAGCCGGTAATTGACGCCATCTAACGGCAATATATGCAAGAACTGATTAGTAGTTCAGTTATATCGTAATAGATGGCGATGCACTACTATAAAATAAAAAAATAGATGTCTTGAAATTAAACTATACGGATTGTCGCGTTGTTTACATAATTTTGAAACTCTAACACTTCAATGATTGAACTTTACTACTATTTAAAAACTATTTAAATTAATTAGAACTATTTATATTTAAGTTTACACTTTGCTCCGACGTTTCTGTTATTTTACAGTAGCCATGTTGACGGGGAGACTAAGATGGTATTTGTCTCAATATTCTGAAGTGTAGTTAATAACTCAATTGAGTTAAATTTACTTAAAACAGTTAATAAATTTCAAATCGCAAAATTTTATTCGATTTGATTGCATATTACTAGTTATAGTAATAGTGACATGTTGACATGTGTTTACAGATCCACGGGCTAGTATCGGACGCGGAAGTGGAGGGAGAGTCTGCAACAGGCGGGAGGCGCTTCGCCCCCGCGTCGCCACCGCCTGCCGCGCGCTTGGTGGTCTGCAGCCCAAGTGAGTGATCTTTCTATCTATTCTATAGATATATATTATTATATATTTAATAGGTAGATTATTTGTGAAAATACTGTTAGTTGGATTACTAGTGACACAGAAAGGCATTAAGGCGGAACGCCAGCGCCATCTAGCGGCGCTAGACGGAGTCATCGAGTCGGCGTGAGGGGCGGACAGAGCTCAGTCTACGTGTTACCGTCGACCAGTGCACACCACGTAGGAACCATCTCGCGTTTCATAGTGATAAGTGCTCTTAGTGTGAAGTAGTTGTAAGTTGAATTCGAATACGAATTATCTGACTACCTACGTGTTTTCTATTGATTAAAAATGGCTGATAAGGACGGGATAAAACGCTGCCAATCCGACGTCAGAAGTGGAATCTGAACTCCATTCTCACTGCTCTTGGCGAAAGCTCAACAAGCAAGCAACGCGTGGACAGCTGTGAGACGGTTGCTGTGCGGTTAGTTACAACCATCAGGTGGGTCGTTTTCATGTTATTTCGATTCGGTTGCCGAATGTTCTCTTTTGTAATAAATTGTAGCTAATATATTTGAACGCACACGTTATAATATTTATGTTCAAATAACTGATATTGACAATTCCGCTATTTGTTGTACCGACGAACTCTGATTGAGGTTATTTTTAAAAAGAATGATCTTACAATTTTGTACCATATTCTACCCAACTATGGTATAAAATATGAGGTTATAATAGGCCGTGATATTTTAAAACAAGGATTTTCAATTACAATAACAGCTTGTTTACTATTTGTGAAGTACCTTTTAAATTATGTCATGTGGCTAAACCCTTATATCTTATATATAAAACCGTATATGTACAGTGAGCTGTGAAAATGCATTCCAATGTCAAAACTAAAATGGTATAAGCCGGTAATTGACGCCATCTAACGGCAATATATGCAAGAACTGATAAGTAGTTCAGTTATATCCTAATAGATGGTTATGCACTACTATAAAATAATAAAAATAGAGGTCTTGAAATTAAACTATACGGATTGTCGCGTTGTTTACATAATTTTGAAACTCTAACACTTCAATGATTGAACTTTACTACAATTTAAAAAACTATTTAAATTAATTAGAACTATTTATATTTAAGTTTACACTTTGCTCCGACGTTTCTGTTATTTTACAGTAGCCATGTTGACGGGGAGACTAAGATGGTATTTGTCTCAATATTCTGAAGTGTAGTTAATAACTCAATTTAGTTTAATTTACTTAAAACAGTTAATAAATTTCAAATCGCAAAATTTTATTCGATTTCATTGCATATTACTAGTTATAGTAATAGTGACATGTTGACATGTGTTTACAGATCCACGGGCTAGTATCGGACGCGGAAGTGGAGGGAGAGTCTGCAACAGGCGGGAGGCGCTTCACCCCGCGTCGCCACCGCCTGCCGCGCGCTTGGTGGTCTGCAGCCCAAGTGAGTGATCTATCTATCTATTCTATAGATATATTATATATTGAATAGGTAGATTATTTATGAAAATACTGTTAGTTGGAATACTAGTGACACAGAAAGGCATTAAGGCGGAACGCCAGCGCCATCTAGCGGCGCTAGACGGAGTCATCGAGTCGGCGTGAGGGGCGGACAGAGCTCAGTCTACGTGTTACCGTCGACCAGTGCACACCACGTAGGAACCATCTCGCGTTTCATAGTGATAAGTGCTCTTAGTGTGAAGTAGTTGTTAGTTGAATTCGAATACGAGTTATCTGAATACCTACGTGTTTTCTATTGATTGAAAATGGCTGATAAGGACGGGATAAAACGCTGCCAATCCGACGTTAGAAGTGGAATCTGAACTCCATTCTCACTGCTCTTGGCGAAAGCTCAACAAGCAAGCAACGCGTGTACAGGTGTGAGATGGTTGTTGTGCGGTTAGTTACAACCATCAGGTGGGTCGTTTTCATTTTAATTCGATTCGGTTGCCGAATGTTCTCTTGTGTAATAAATTGTAGCTAATATATTTGAACGCACACGTTATAATAATTATGTTCAAATAACTTGTAATGATAATTCCGCTATTTGTTGTACCGACGAACTCTGATTGAGATTATTTTTAAAAAGAATGATCTTACAATTTTGTACCATATTCTACCCGACTATGGTATAAAACATGAGGTTATAATAGGCCGTGATATTTTAAAATAAGGATTTTCAATTACAATAACTGTGCGTTTAGTTACAACCATCAGGTGGGTCGTTTTCATTTTATTTCGATTCGGTTGCCGAATGTTCTCTTGGGTAATAAATTGTAGCTAATATATTTGAACGCACACGTTATAATAATTATGTTCAAATAACTGATATTGACAATTCCGCTATTTGTTGTACCGACGAACTCTGATTGAGGTTATTTTTAATGAGAATGATCTTACAATTTTGTACCATATTCTACCCGACTATGGTATAAAACGAGGTTATAATAGGCCGTGATATTTTAAAGTAAGGATTTTCAATTACAATAACTGTGCGTTTAGTTACAACCATCAGGTGGGTCGTTTTCATTTTATTTCGATTCGGTTGCCAAATGTTCTCTTGTGTAATAAATTGTAGCTAATATATTTGAACGCACACGTTATAATAATTATGTTCAAATAACTGATATTGACAATTCCGCTATTTGTTGTACCGACGAACTCTGATTGAGGTTATTTTTAAAAAGAATGATCTTACAATTTTGTACCATATTCTACCCGACTATGGTATAAAACATGAGGTTATAACAGGCCGTGATATTTTAAAATAAGGATTTTCAATTACAATAACTGTGCGTTTAGTTACAACCATCAGGTGGGTCGTTTTCATTTTATTTCGATTCGGTTGCCGAATGTTTTCTTGTGTAATAAATTGTAACTAATATATTTGAACGCACACGTTATAATATTTATGTTCAAATAACTGATATTGACAATTCCATTATTTGTTGTACTGACGAACTCTGATTGAGGTTATTTTTAATGAGAATAATCTTACAATTTTGTACCATATTCTACCCAACTATGGTATAAAACATGAGGTTATAATAGGCCGTGATATTTTAAAACAAGGATTTTCAATTACAATAACAGCTTGTTTACTATTTGTGAAGTACCTTTTAAATTATGTCATGTGGCTAAACCCTTATATCTTATATATAAAACCGTATATGTACAGTGAGCTGCGAAAATGCATTCCAATGTCAAAACTAAAATGGTATAAGCCGGTAATTGACGCCATCTAACGGCAATATATGCAAGAACTGATAAGTAGTTCAGTTATATCGTAATAGATGGCGATGCACTACTATAAAATAAAAAAATAGATGTCTTGAAATTAAACTATACGGATTGTCGCGTTGTTTACATAATTTTGAAACTCTAACACTTCAATGATTGAACTTTACTACAATTTAAAAAACTATTTAAATGAATTAGAACTATTTATATTTAAGTTTACACTTTGCTCCGACGTTTCTGTTATTTTACAGTAGCCATGTTGACGGGGAGACTAAGATGGTATTTGTCTCAATATTCTGAAGTGTAGTTAATAACTCAATTTAGTTAAATTTACTTAAAACAGTTAATAAATTTCAAATCGCAAAATTTTATTCGATTTCATTGCATATTACTAGTTATAGTAATAGTGACATGTTGACATGTGTTTACAGATCCACGGGCTAGTATCGGACGCGGAAGTGGAGGGAGAGTCTGCAACAGGCGGGAGGCGCTTCGCCCCCGCGTCGCCACCGCCTGCCGCGCGCTTGGTGGTCTGCAGCCCAAGTGAGTGATCTATCTATCTATTCTATAGATATATATTATTATATATTTAATAGGTAGATTATTTGTGAAAATACTGTTAGTTGGATTACTAGTGACACAGAAAGGCATTAAGGCGGAACGCCAGCGCCATCTAGCGGCGCTAGACGGAGTCATCGAGTCGGCGTGAGGGGCGGACAGAGCTCAGTCTACGTGTTACCGTCGACCAGTGCACACCACGTAGGAACCATCTCGCGTTTCATAGTGTGAAGTAGTTGTAAGTTGAATTCGAATACGAATTATCTGACTACCTACGTGTTTTCTATTGATTAAAAATGGCTGATAAGGACGGGATAAAACGCTGCCAATCCGACGTCAGAAGTGGAATCTGAACTCCATTCTGACTGCTCTTGGCGAAGCTCAACAAGCAAGCAACGCGTGGACAGCTGTGAGATGGTTGCTGTGCGGTTAGTTACAACCATCATGTGGGTCGTTTTCATGTTATTTAGATTCGGTTGCCGAATGTTCTTTTGTGTAATAAATTGTAGCTAATATATTTGAACGCACACGTTATAATAATTATGTTCAAATAACTGATATTGACAATTCCGCTATTTGTTGTACCCACGAACTCTGATTGAGGTTATTTTTAATGAGAATGATCTTACAATTTTGTACCATATTCTACCCGACTATGGTATAAAACGAGGTTATAATAGGCCGTGATATTTTAAAGTAAGGATTTTCAATTACAATAGCTGTGCGTTTAGTTACAACCATCAGGTGGGTCGTTTTCATTTTATTTCGATTCGGTTGCCGAATGTTCTCTTGTGTAATAAATTATAGCTAATATATTTGAACGCACACGTTATAATAATTATGTTCAAATAACTGATATTGACAATTCCGCTATTTGTTGTACCGACGAACTCTGAGGTTATTTTTAATGAGAATGATCTTACAATTTTGTACCATATTCTACCCGACTATGGTATAAAACATGAGGTTATAATAGGCCGTGATATTTAAAAGTAAAGATTTTCAATTACAATAACTGTGCGTTTAGTTACAACCATCAGGTGGGTCGTTTTCATTTTATTTCGATTCGGTTGCCGAATGTTCTCTTGTGTAATAAATTGTAGCTAATATATTTGAACGCACACGTTATAATATTTATGTTCAAATAACTGATATTGACAATTCCGCTATTTGTTGTACCGACGAACTCTGATTGAGGTTATTTTTAAAAAGAATGATCTTACAATTTTGTACCATATTCTACCCGACTATGGTATAAAACATGAGGTTATAACAGGCCGTGATATTTTAAAATAAGGATTTTCAATTACAATAACTGTGCGTTTAGTTACAACCATCAGGTGGGTCGTTTTCATTTTATTTCGATTCGGTTGCCGAATGTTTTCTTGTGTAATAAATTGTAACTAATATATTTGAACGCACACGTTATAATATTTATGTTCAAATAACTGATATTGACAATTCCATTATTTGTTGTACTGACGAACTCTGATTGAGGTTATTTTTAATGAGAATAATCTTACAATTTTGTACCATATTCTACCCAACTATGGTATAAAACATGAGGTTATAATAGGCCGTGATATTTTAAAACAAGGATTTTCAATTACAATAACAGCTTGTTTACTATTTGTGAAGTACCTTTTAAATTATGTCATGTGGCTAAACCCTTATATCTTATATATAAAACCGTATATGTACAGTGAGCTGCGAAAATGCATTCCAATGTCAAAACTAAAATGGTATAAGCCGGTAATTGACGCCATCTAACGGCAATATATGCAAGAACTGATAAGTAGTTCAGTTATATCGTAATAGATGGCGATGCACTACTATAAAATAAAAAAATAGATGTCTTGAAATTAAACTATACGGATTGTCGCGTTGTTTACATAATTTTGAAACTCTAACACTTCAATGATTGAACTTTACTACAATTTAAAAACTATTTAAATTAATTAGAACTATTTATATTTAAGTTTACACTTTGCTCCGACGTTTCTGTTATTTTACAGTAGCCATGTTGACGGGGAGACTAAGATGGTATTTGTCTCAATATTCTGAAGTGTAGTTAATAACTCAATTTAGTTAAATTTACTTAAAACAGTTAATAAATTTCAAATCGCAAAATTTTATTCGATTTGATTGCATATTACTAGTTATAGTAATAGTGACATGGTGACATGTGTTTACAGATCCACGGGCTAGTATCGGACGCGGAAGTGGTGGGCGAGTCTGCAACAGGCGGGAGGCGAATCGCCCCCACGTCGCCACTGCCTGCCGCGCGCTTGGTGGTCTGCAGCCCAAGTGAGTGATCTATCTATCTATTCTATAGATATATTATATATTTAACAGGTAGATTATTTGTGAAAATACTGTTAGTTGGATTACTAGTGACACAGAAAGGCATTAAGGCGGAACGCCAGCGCCATCTAGCGGCGCTAGACGGAGTCATCGAGTCGGCGTGAGGGGCGGACAGAGCTCAGTCTACGTGTTACCGTCGACCAGTGCACACCACGTAGGAACCATCTCGCGTTTCATAGTGATAAGTGCTCTTAGTGTGAAGTAGTTGTAAGTTGAATTCGAATACGAATTATCTGACTACCTACGTGTTTTCTATTGATTAAAAATGGCTGATAAGGACGGGATAAAACGCTGCCAATCCGACGTCAGAAGTGGAATCTGAACTCCATTCTCACTGCTCTTGGCGAAAGCTCAACAAGCAAGCAACGCGTGGACAGCTGTGAGACGGTTGCTGTGCGGTTAGTTACAACCATCAGGTGGGTCGTTTTCATGTTACTTCGATTCGGTTGCCGAATGTTCTCTTGTGTAATAAATTGTAGCTAATATATTTGAACGCACACGTTATAATAATTATGTTCAAATAACTTGTAATGATAATTCCGCTATTTGTTGTACCGACGAACTCTGATTGAGATTATTTTTAAAAAGAATGATCTTACAATTTTGTACCATATTCTACCCGACTATGGTATAAAACATGAGGTTATAATAGGCCGTGATATTTTAAAATAAGGATTTTCAATTACAATAACTGTGCGTTTAGTTACAACCATCAGGTGGGTCGTTTTCATTTTATTTCGATTCGGTTGCCGAATGTTCTCTTGGGTAATAAATTGTAGCTAATATATTTGAACGCACACGTTATAATAATTATGTTCAAATAACTGATATTGACAATTCCGCTATTTGTTGTACCGACGAACTCTGATTGAGGTTATTTTTAATGAGAATGATCTTACAATTTTGTACCATATTCTACCCGACTATGGTATAAAACATGAGGTTATAATAGGCCGTAATATTTTAAAATAAGGATTTTCAATTACAATAACTGTGCGTTTAGTTACAACCATCAGGTGGGTCGTTTTCATTTTATTTCGATTCGGTTGCCGAATGTTCTCTTGGGTAATAAATTGTAGCTAATATATTTGAACGCACACGTTATAATAATTATGTTCAAATAACTGATATTGACAATTCCGCTATTTGTTGTACCGACGAACTCTGATTGAGGTTATTTTTAATGAGAATGATCTTACAATTTTGTACCATATTCTACCCGACTATGGTATAAAACATGAGGTTATAATAGGCCGTGATATTTTAAAAGAAGGATTTTCAATTACAATAACAGCTTGTTTACTATTTGTGAAGTACCTTTTAAATTATGTCATGTGGCTAAACCCTTATATCTTATATATAAAACCGTATATGTACAGTGAGCTGCGAAAATGCATTCCAATGTCAAAACTAAAATGGTATAAGCCGGTAATTGACGCCATCTAACGGCAATATATGCAAGAACTGATAAGTAGTTCAGTTATATCGTAATAGATGGCGATGCACTACTATAAAATAAAAAAATAGATGTCTTGAAATTAAACTATACGGATTGTCGCGTTGTTTACATAATTTTGAAACTCTAACACTTCAATGATTGAACTTTACTACAATTTAAAAAACTATTTAAATTAATTAGAACTATTTATATGTAAGTTTACACTTTGCTCCGACGTTTCTGTTATTTTACAGTAGCTATGTTGACGGGGAGACTAAGATGGTATTTGTCTCAATATTCTGAAGTGTAGTTAATAACTCAATTTAGTTAAATTTACTTAAAACAGTTAATAAATTTCAAATCACAAAATTTTATTCGATTTGATTGCATATTACTAGTTATAGTAATAGTGACATGGTGACATGTGTTTACAGATCCACGGGCTAGTATCGGACGCGGAAGTGGAGGGCGAGTCTGCAACAGGCGGGAGGCGCTTCGCCCCCGCGTCGCCACCGCCTGCCGCGCGCTTGGTGGTCTGCAGCCCAAGTGAGTGATCTTTCTATCTATCTATTCTATAGATATATTATATATAATTATATATTTAATAGGTAGATTATTTATGCAAATACTGTTAGTTGGAATACTAGTGACACAGAAAGGCATTAAGGCGGAACGCCAGCGCCATCTAGCGGCGCTAGACGGAGTCATCGAGTCGGCGTGAGGGGCGGACAGAGCTCAGTCTACGTGTTACCGTCGACCAGTGCACACCACGTAGGAACCATCTCGCGTTTCATAGTGATAAGTGCTCTTAGTGTGAAGTAGTTGTTAGTTGAATTCGAATACGAGTTATCTGACTACCTACGTGTTTTCTATTGATTGAAAATGGCTGATAAGGATGGGATAAAACGCTGCCAATCCGACGTTAGAAGTGGAATCTGAACTCCATTCTCACTGCTCTTGGCGAAAGCTCAACAAGCAAGCAACGCGTGTATAGGTGTGAGATGGTTGATGTGCGGTTAGTTACAACCATCAGGTGGGTCGTTTTCATTTTAATTCGATTCGGTTGCCGAATGTTCTCTTCTGTAATAAATTGTAGCTAATATATTTGAACGCACACGTTATAATAATTATGTTCAAATAACTTGTAATGATAATTCCGCTATTTGTTGTACCGACGAACTCTGATTGAGGTTATTTTTAAAAAGAATGATCTTACAATTTTGTACCATATTCTACCCGACTATGGTATAAAACATGAGGTTATAATAGGCCGTGATATTTTAAAATAAGGATTTTCAATTACAATAACTGTGCGTTTAGTTACAACCATCAGGTGGGTCGTTTTCATTTTATTTCGATTCGGTTGCCGAATGTTCTCTTGTGTAATAAATTGTAGCTAATATATTTGAACGCACACGTTATAATAATTATGTTCAAATAACTGATATTGACAATTCTGCTATTTGTTGTACCGACGAACTCTGATTGAGGTTATTTTTAATGAGAATGATCTTACAATTTTGTACCATATTCTACCCGACTATGGTATAAAACATGAGGTTATAATAGGCCGTGATATTTTAAAGTAAAGATTTTCAATTACAATAACTGTGCGTTTAGTTACAACCATCAGGTGGGTCGTTTTCATTTTATTTCGAATCGGTTGCCGAATGTTCTCTTGTGTAATAAATTGTAGCTAATATATTTGAACGCACACGTTATAATATTTATGTTCAAATAACTGATATTGACAATTCCGCTATTTGTTGTACCGACGAACTCTGATTGAGGTTATTTTTAAAAAGAATGATCTTACAATTTTGTACCATATTCTACCCGACTATGGTATAAAACATGAGGTTATAATAGGCCGTGATATTTTAAAATAAGGATTTTCAATTACAATAACTGTGCGTTTAGTTACAACCATCAGGTGGGTCGTTTTCATTTTATTTCGATTCGGTTGCCGAATGTTCTCTTGTGTAATAAATTGTAGCTAATATATTTGAACGCACACGTTATAATAATTATGTTCAAATAACTGATATTGACAATTCTGCTATTTGTTGTACCGACGAACTCTGATTGAGGTTATTTTTAATGAGAATGATCTTACAATTCTGTACCATATTCTACCCGACTATGGTATAAAACGAGGTTATAATAGGCCGTGATATTTTAAAGTAAGGATTTTCAATTACAATAACTGTGCGTTTAGTTACAACCATCAGGTGGGTCGTTTTCATTTTATTTCGATTCGGTTGCCGAATGTTCTCTTGTGTAATAAATTGTAGCTAATATATTTGAACGCACACGTTATAATAATTATGTTCAAATAACTGATATTGACAATTCCGCTATTTGTTGTACCGACGAACTCTGATTGAGGTTATTTTTAATGAGAATGATCTTACAATTTTGTACAATATTCTACCCGACTATGGTATAAAACATGAGGTTATAATAGGCGGTGATATTTTAAAACAAGGATTTTCAATTACAATAACAGCTTGTTTACTATTTGTGAAGTACCTTTTAAATTATGTCATGTGGCTAAACCCTTATATCTTATATATAAAACCGTATATGTACAGTGAGCTGCGAAAATGCATTCCAATGTCAAAACTAAAATGGTATAAGCCGGTAATTGACGCCATCTAACGGCAATATATGCAAGAACTGATAAGTAGTTCAGTTATATCGTAATAGATGGCGATGCACTACTATAAAATAAAAAAATAGAAGTCTTGAAATTAAACTATACAGATTGTCGCGTTGTTTACATAATTTTGAAACTCCAACACTTCAATGATTGAACTTTACTACAATTTAAAAAACTATTTAAATTAATTAGAACTATTTATATTTAAGTTTACACTTTGCTCCGACGTTTCTGTTATTTTACAGTAGCCATGTTGACGGGGAGACTAAGATGGTATTTGTCTCAATATTCTGAAGTGTAGTTAATAACTCAATTTAGATGAATTTACTTAAAACAGTTAATAAATTTCAAATCACAAAATTTTATTCGATTTGATTGCATATTACTAGTTATAGTAATAGTGACATGTAGACGTGTGTTTACAGATCCACGGGCTAGTATCGGACGCGGAAGTGGAGGGAGAGTCTGCAACAGGCGGGAGGCGCTTCGCCCCCGCGTCGCCACCGCCTGCTGCGCGCTTGGTGGTCTGCAGCCCAAGTGAGTGATCTATCTATTCTATAGATATATTATATATTTAATAGGTAGATTATTTATGAAAATACTGTTAGTTGAAATACTAGTGACACAGAAAGGCATTAAGGCGGAACGCCACTGCCATCTAGCGGCGCTAGACGGAGTCATCGAGTCGGCGTGAGGGGCGGACAGAGCTCAGTCTACGTCACAGAGTACCTTTTTATATACGGGAATAGAGACTTGTCTCTGGCGTCAAAATGGGTAACCTGTAAGTGGTGCCATCTGTTTTCTCTAGTAAGAGTTAGTCGGTAGATATAAATGGCTACATAGCTATTATAGGTAGGTATTGATAATCAAGTATTATTTGTTTGATAGTAAACTGTGTATTACTATGAGGAATGTTTAATAAAATGCCAATTATTTTTTAAAGTCTCTTTATTAATAGAATTATTAATGTACATAATTATCTAAATCAAGTACACCATGCCATATGAATAATTAATCACAACTCTTACAGAAAAAAAAGAGCCCAAGGATAAACTGTTACTTGTGTTCAATATAAACAAAAAGGTACTCTCTGTACACCCAGGAACACAGCAATGTTTGTCCGACGACATGTTATACACTCAAAAGGGTCCGTTCCCAACACTTGTGTAACAAAATACAGCACAACAAGAGTCCTGTCTCAGTATTAAAATCTTCAAAATCCAGGAACTAGTATAACTTGCGATCACAGTAAAAGGTTTACTGGAGGAACCCTAGCTCGACTCGAAAGAAACACTTTAATTGTTAATCACAAATTATGGCACTCGAACACAACGGATTTCAACGAAAACAAAAAAGTTCGCTGGAAAGTCTCAGAAACTTTTGACTTTGACACACTTTGCCGGGCCATAATTTGTTGCCATTTTAATTATTGCCAGTTACGATCAATCAATTAGTGTGAAGATCGTGTTATGAAAATTACTTTAAAATTATTCTTATTTGATTTAGAAGTACCTTATACATTAAAAAATATTATAAACATTTAAAAACTTACTAAAATACTCCAATTCGAGAAGTTTATACGAAAATATAGAACATTTTGTACAGCGTCATCTATCAAAGCAAATAAACACTAAAACCGTGGTAGCGCCAGAGCTGCCATCTGTAACTTCTAGTTGGAAATATACGCCAATATAAACCGACAAAATTAAAAAGTGTCACGTAGATGATGCTTTGTATGAATTTGTTGTACTTCGTAATTTGTTGGTATTATTTTTTTTTACTTTCCTATTTTGTTGTACTAAGATTGGAGTGCCTGGTCTACGTGTTACCGTCGACCAGTGCACACCACGTAGGAATCATCTCGCGTTTCATAGTGATAAGTGCTCTTAGTGTGAAGTAGTTGTTAGTTGAATTCGAATACGAGTTATCTGACTACCTACGTGTTTTCTATAGATTGAAAATGGCTGATAAGGACGGGATAAAACGCTGCCAATCCGACGTCAGAAGTGGAATCTGAACTCCATTCTCACTGCTCTTGGCGAAAGCTCAACAAGCAAGCAACGCGTGGACAGCTGTGAGATGGTGGCTGTGCGGTTAGTTACAACCATCAGGTGGGTCGGTTTCATGTTATTTCGATTCGGTCGCCGAATGTTCTTTTGTGTAATAAATTGTAGCTAATATATTTGAACACACACGTTACAATAATTCTGTTCAAATAACTGGTATTGACAATTCCGCTATGTGTTGTACCCACGAACTCTGATTGAGGTTATTTTTAATGAGAATGATCTTACAATTTTGTACCATATTCTACCCGACTATGGTATAAAACGAGGTTATAATAGGCCGTGATATTTTAAAGTAAGGATTTTCAATTACAATAACTGTGCGTTTAGTTACAACCATTAGGTGGGTCGTTTTCATTTTATTTCGATTCAGTTGCCGAATGTTCTCTTGTGTAATAAATTGTAGCTAATATATTTGAACGCACACGTTTTAATCATTATGTTCAAATAACTGATATTGACAATTCCACTATTTGTTGTACCGACGAACTCTGATTGAGGTTATTTTTAATGAGAATGATCGTACAATTTTGTACCATATTCTACCCGTTTGGTATAAAACATGAGGTTATAATAGGCCGTGATATTTAAAAGTAAAGATTTTCAATTAGAATAACTGTGCGTTTAGTAACAACCATCAGGTGGGTCGTTTTCATTTTATTTCGATTCGGTTGCCGAATGTTCTCTTGTGTAATAAATTGTAGCTAATATATTTGAACGCACACGTTATAATATTTATGTTCAAATAACTGATATTGACAATTCCACTATTTGTTGTACTGACGAACTCTGATTGAGGTTATTTTTAATGAGAATATTCTACAATTTTGTACCATATTCTACCCGACTATGGTATTAAACATGAGGTTATAATAGGCTGTGATATTTTAAAATAAGGATTTTCAATTACAATAACTGTGCGTTTAGTTACAACCATCAGGTGGGTCGTTTTCATTTTATTTCGATTCGGTTGCCGAATGTTCTCTTGTGTAATAAATTGTAGCTAATATATTTGAACGCACACGTTATAATAATTATGTTCAAATAACTGATATTGACAATTCCGCTATTTGTTGTACCGACGAACTCTGATTGAGGTTATTTTTAATGAGAATAATCTTACAATTTTGTACCATATTCTACCCAACTATGGTATAAAACATGAGGTTATAATAGGCCGTGATATTTTAAAACAAGGATTTTCAATTACAATAACTGTGCGTTTAGTTACAACCATCAGGTGGGTCGTTTTCATTTTATTTCGATTCGGTTGCCGAATGTTCTCTTGTGTAATAAATTGTAGCTAATATATTTGAACGCACACGTTATAATAATTATGTTCAAATAACTGATATTGACAATTCCGCTATTTGTTGTACCGACGAACTCTGATTGAGGTTATTTTTAATGAGAATAATCTTACAATTTTGTACCATATTCTACCCAACTATGGTATAAAACATGAGGTTATAATAGGCCGTGATATTTTAAAACGAGGATTTTCAATTACAATAACAGCTTGTTTACTATTTGTGAAGTACCTTTTAAATTATGTCATGTGGCTAAACCCTTATATCTTATATATAAAACCGTATATGTACAGTGAGCTGCGAAAATGCATTCCAATGTCAAAACTAAAATGGTATAAGCCGGTAATTGACGCCATCTAACGGCAATATATGCAAGAACTGATAAGTAGTTCAGTTATATCCTAATAGATGGTTATCCACTACTATAAAATAAAAAAAATAGAGGTCTTGAAATTAAACTATACGGATTGTCGCGTTGTTTACATAATTTTGAAACTCTAACACTTCAATGATTGAACTTTACTACAATTTAAAAAACTATTTAAATTAATTAGAACTATTTATATTTAAGTTTACACTTTGCTCCGACGTTTCTGTTATTTTACAGTAGCTATGTTGACGGGGAGACTAAGATGGTATTTGTCTCAATATTCTGAAGTGTAGTTAACTCAATTTAGTTAAACCTTAAAACAGTTAATAAATTTCAAATCACAAAATTTTATTCGATTTGATTGCATATTACTAGTTATAGTAATAGTGACATGTTGACATGTGTTTACAGATCCACGGGCTAGTATCGGACGCGGAAGTGGAGGGCGAGTCTGCAACAGGCGGGAGGCGCTTCGCCCCCGCATCGCCACCGCCTGCCGCGCGCTTGGTGGTCTGCAGCCCAAGTGAGTGATCTATCTATCTATTCTATAGATATATAATATATTTAACAGGTAGATTATTTGTGAAAATACTGTTAGTTGGATTACTAGTGATACAGAAAGGCATTAAGGCGGAACGCCAGCGCCATCTAGCGGCGCTAGACGGAGTCATCGAGTCGGCGTGAGGGGCGGACAGAGCTCAGTCTACGTGTTACCGTCGACCAGTGCACACCACGTAGGAACCATCTCGCGTTTCATAGTGATAAGTGCTCTTAGTGTGAAGTAGTTGTAAGTTGAATTCGAATACGAATTATCTGACTACCTACGTGTTTTCTATTGATTAAAAATGGCTGATAAGGACGGGATAAAACGCTGCCAATCCGACGTCAGAAGTGGAATCTGAACTCCATTCTCACTGCTCTTGGCGAAAGCTCAACAAGCAAGCAACGCGTGGACAGCTGTGAGACGGTTGCTGTGCGGTTAGTTACAACCATCAGGTGGGTCGTTTTCATGTTACTTCGATTCGGTTGCCGAATGTTCTCTTGTGTAATAAATTGTAGCTAATATATTTGAACGCACACGTTATAATAATTATGTTCAAATAACTTGTAATGATAATTCCGCTATTTGTTGTACCGACGAACTCTGATTGAGATTATTTTTAAAAAGAATGATCTTACAATTTTGTACCATATTCTACCCGACTATGGTATAAAACATGAGGTTATAATAGGCCGTGATATTTTAAAATAAGGATTTTCAATTACAATAACTGTGCGTTTAGTTACAACCATCAGGTGGGTCGTTTTCATTTTATTTCGATTCGGTTGCCGAATGTTCTCTTGGGTAATAAATTGTAGCTAATATATTTGAACGCACACGTTATAATAATTATGTTCAAATAACTGATATTGACAATTCCGCTATTTGTTGTACCGACGAACTCTGATTGAGGTTATTTTTAATGAGAATGATCTTACAATTTTGTACCATATTCTACCCGACTATGGTATAAAACATGAGGTTATAATAGGCCGTAATATTTTAAAATAAGGATTTTCAATTACAATAACTGTGCGTTTAGTTACAACCATCAGGTGGGTCGTTTTCATTTTATTTCGATTCGGTTGCCGAATGTTCTCTTGGGTAATAAATTGTAGCTAATATATTTGAACGCACACGTTATAATAATTATGTTCAAATAACTGATATTGACAATTCCGCTATTTGTTGTACCGACGAACTCTGATTGAGGTTATTTTTAATGAGAATGATCTTACAATTTTGTACCATATTCTACCCGACTATGGTATAAAACATGAGGTTATAATAGGCCGTGATATTTTAAAAGAAGGATTTTCAATTACAATAACAGCTTGTTTACTATTTGTGAAGTACCTTTTAAATTATGTCATGTGGCTAAACCCTTATATCTTATATATAAAACCGTATATGTACAGTGAGCTGCGAAAATGCATTCCAATGTCAAAACTAAAATGGTATAAGCCGGTAATTGACGCCATCTAACGGCAATATATGCAAGAACTGATAAGTAGTTCAGTTATATCGTAATAGATGGCGATGCACTACTATAAAATAAAAAAATAGATGTCTTGAAATTAAACTATACGGATTGTCGCGTTGTTTACATAATTTTGAAACTCTAACACTTCAATGATTGAACTTTACTACAATTTAAAAAACTATTTAAATTAATTAGAACTATTTATATGTAAGTTTACACTTTGCTCCGACGTTTCTGTTATTTTACAGTAGCTATGTTGACGGGGAGACTAAGATGGTATTTGTCTCAATATTCTGAAGTGTAGTTAATAACTCAATTTAGTTAAATTTACTTAAAACAGTTAATAAATTTCAAATCACAAAATTTTATTCGATTTGATTGCATATTACTAGTTATAGTAATAGTGACATGGTGACATGTGTTTACAGATCCACGGGCTAGTATCGGACGCGGAAGTGGAGGGCGAGTCTGCAACAGGCGGGAGGCGCTTCGCCCCCGCGTCGCCACCGCCTGCCGCGCGCTTGGTGGTCTGCAGCCCAAGTGAGTGATCTTTCTATCTATCTATTCTATAGATATATTATATATAATTATATATTTAATAGGTAGATTATTTATGCAAATACTGTTAGTTGGAATACTAGTGACACAGAAAGGCATTAAGGCGGAACGCCAGCGCCATCTAGCGGCGCTAGACGGAGTCATCGAGTCGGCGTGAGGGGCGGACAGAGCTCAGTCTACGTGTTACCGTCGACCAGTGCACACCACGTAGGAACCATCTCGCGTTTCATAGTGATAAGTGCTCTTAGTGTGAAGTAGTTGTTAGTTGAATTCGAATACGAGTTATCTGACTACCTACGTGTTTTCTATTGATTGAAAATGGCTGATAAGGATGGGATAAAACGCTGCCAATCCGACGTTAGAAGTGGAATCTGAACTCCATTCTCACTGCTCTTGGCGAAAGCTCAACAAGCAAGCAACGCGTGTATAGGTGTGAGATGGTTGATGTGCGGTTAGTTACAACCATCAGGTGGGTCGTTTTCATTTTAATTCGATTCGGTTGCCGAATGTTCTCTTCTGTAATAAATTGTAGCTAATATATTTGAACGCACACGTTATAATAATTATGTTCAAATAACTTGTAATGATAATTCCGCTATTTGTTGTACCGACGAACTCTGATTGAGGTTATTTTTAAAAAGAATGATCTTACAATTTTGTACCATATTCTACCCGACTATGGTATAAAACATGAGGTTATAATAGGCCGTGATATTTTAAAATAAGGATTTTCAATTACAATAACTGTGCGTTTAGTTACAACCATCAGGTGGGTCGTTTTCATTTTATTTCGATTCGGTTGCCGAATGTTCTCTTGTGTAATAAATTGTAGCTAATATATTTGAACGCACACGTTATAATAATTATGTTCAAATAACTGATATTGACAATTCTGCTATTTGTTGTACCGACGAACTCTGATTGAGGTTATTTTTAATGAGAATGATCTTACAATTTTGTACCATATTCTACCCGACTATGGTATAAAACATGAGGTTATAATAGGCCGTGATATTTTAAAGTAAAGATTTTCAATTACAATAACTGTGCGTTTAGTTACAACCATCAGGTGGGTCGTTTTCATTTTATTTCGAATCGGTTGCCGAATGTTCTCTTGTGTAATAAATTGTAGCTAATATATTTGAACGCACACGTTATAATATTTATGTTCAAATAACTGATATTGACAATTCCGCTATTTGTTGTACCGACGAACTCTGATTGAGGTTATTTTTAAAAAGAATGATCTTACAATTTTGTACCATATTCTACCCGACTATGGTATAAAACATGAGGTTATAATAGGCCGTGATATTTTAAAATAAGGATTTTCAATTACAATAACTGTGCGTTTAGTTACAACCATCAGGTGGGTCGTTTTCATTTTATTTCGATTCGGTTGCCGAATGTTCTCTTGTGTAATAAATTGTAGCTAATATATTTGAACGCACACGTTATAATAATTATGTTCAAATAACTGATATTGACAATTCTGCTATTTGTTGTACCGACGAACTCTGATTGAGGTTATTTTTAATGAGAATGATCTTACAATTCTGTACCATATTCTACCCGACTATGGTATAAAACGAGGTTATAATAGGCCGTGATATTTTAAAGTAAGGATTTTCAATTACAATAACTGTGCGTTTAGTTACAACCATCAGGTGGGTCGTTTTCATTTTATTTCGATTCGGTTGCCGAATGTTCTCTTGTGTAATAAATTGTAGCTAATATATTTGAACGCACACGTTATAATAATTATGTTCAAATAACTGATATTGACAATTCCGCTATTTGTTGTACCGACGAACTCTGATTGAGGTTATTTTTAATGAGAATGATCTTACAATTTTGTACAATATTCTACCCGACTATGGTATAAAACATGAGGTTATAATAGGCGGTGATATTTTAAAACAAGGATTTTCAATTACAATAACAGCTTGTTTACTATTTGTGAAGTACCTTTTAAATTATGTCATGTGGCTAAACCCTTATATCTTATATATAAAACCGTATATGTACAGTGAGCTGCGAAAATGCATTCCAATGTCAAAACTAAAATGGTATAAGCCGGTAATTGACGCCATCTAACGGCAATATATGCAAGAACTGATAAGTAGTTCAGTTATATCGTAATAGATGGCGATGCACTACTATAAAATAAAAAAATAGATGTCTTGAAATTAAACTATACAGATTGTCGCGTTGTTTACATAATTTTGAAACTCCAACACTTCAATGATTGAACTTTACTACAATTTAAAAAACTATTTAAATTAATTAGAACTATTTATATTTAAGTTTACACTTTGCTCCGACGTTTCTGTTATTTTACAGTAGCCATGTTGACGGGGAGACTAAGATGGTATTTGTCTCAATATTCTGAAGTGTAGTTAATAACTCAATTTAGATGAATTTACTTAAAACAGTTAATAAATTTCAAATCACAAAATTTTATTCGATTTGATTGCATATTACTAGTTATAGTAATAGTGACATGTAGACGTGTGTTTACAGATCCACGGGCTAGTATCGGACGCGGAAGTGGAGGGAGAGTCTGCAACAGGCGGGAGGCGCTTCGCCCCCGCGTCGCCACCGCCTGCTGCGCGCTTGGTGGTCTGCAGCCCAAGTGAGTGATCTATCTATTCTATAGATATATTATATATTTAATAGGTAGATTATTTATGAAAATACTGTTAGTTGAAATACTAGTGACACAGAAAGGCATTAAGGCGGAACGCCACTGCCATCTAGCGGCGCTAGACGGAGTCATCGAGTCGGCGTGAGGGGCGGACAGAGCTCAGTCTACGTCACAGAGTACCTTTTTATATACGGGAATAGAGACTTGTCTCTGGCGTCAAAATGGGTAACCTGTAAGTGGTGCCATCTGTTTTCTCTAGTAAGAGTTAGTCGGTAGATATAAATGGCTACATAGCTATTATAGGTAGGTATTGATAATCAAGTATTATTTGTTTGATAGTAAACTGTGTATTACTATGAGGAATGTTTAATAAAATGCCAATTATTTTTTAAAGTCTCTTTATTAATAGAATTATTAATGTACATAATTATCTAAATCAAGTACACCATGCCATATGAATAATTAATCACAACTCTTACAGAAAAAAAAGAGCCCAAGGATAAACTGTTACTTGTGTTCAATATAAACAAAAAGGTACTCTCTGTACACCCAGGAACACAGCAATGTTTGTCCGACGACATGTTATACACTCAAAAGGGTCCGTTCCCAACACTTGTGTAACAAAATACAGCACAACAAGAGTCCTGTCTCAGTATTAAAATCTTCAAAATCCAGGAACTAGTATAACTTGCGATCACAGTAAAAGGTTTACTGGAGGAACCCTAGCTCGACTCGAAAGAAACACTTTAATTGTTAATCACAAATTATGGCACTCGAACACAACGGATTTCAACGAAAACAAAAAAGTTCGCTGGAAAGTCTCAGAAACTTTTGACTTTGACACACTTTGCCGGGCCATAATTTGTTGCCATTTTAATTATTGCCAGTTACGATCAATCAATTAGTGTGAAGATCGTGTTATGAAAATTACTTTAAAATTATTCTTATTTGATTTAGAAGTACCTTATACATTAAAAAATATTATAAACATTTAAAAACTTACTAAAATACTCCAATTCGAGAAGTTTATACGAAAATATAGAACATTTTGTACAGCGTCATCTATCAAAGCAAATAAACACTAAAACCGTGGTAGCGCCAGAGCTGCCATCTGTAACTTCTAGTTGGAAATATACGCCAATATAAACCGACAAAATTAAAAAGTGTCACGTAGATGATGCTTTGTATGAATTTGTTGTACTTCGTAATTTGTTGGTATTATTTTTTTTTACTTTCCTATTTTGTTGTACTAAGATTGGAGTGCCTGGTCTACGTGTTACCGTCGACCAGTGCACACCACGTAGGAATCATCTCGCGTTTCATAGTGATAAGTGCTCTTAGTGTGAAGTAGTTGTTAGTTGAATTCGAATACGAGTTATCTGACTACCTACGTGTTTTCTATAGATTGAAAATGGCTGATAAGGACGGGATAAAACGCTGCCAATCCGACGTCAGAAGTGGAATCTGAACTCCATTCTCACTGCTCTTGGCGAAAGCTCAACAAGCAAGCAACGCGTGGACAGCTGTGAGATGGTGGCTGTGCGGTTAGTTACAACCATCAGGTGGGTCGGTTTCATGTTATTTCGATTCGGTCGCCGAATGTTCTTTTGTGTAATAAATTGTAGCTAATATATTTGAACACACACGTTACAATAATTCTGTTCAAATAACTGGTATTGACAATTCCGCTATGTGTTGTACCCACGAACTCTGATTGAGGTTATTTTTAATGAGAATGATCTTACAATTTTGTACCATATTCTACCCGACTATGGTATAAAACGAGGTTATAATAGGCCGTGATATTTTAAAGTAAGGATTTTCAATTACAATAACTGTGCGTTTAGTTACAACCATTAGGTGGGTCGTTTTCATTTTATTTCGATTCAGTTGCCGAATGTTCTCTTGTGTAATAAATTGTAGCTAATATATTTGAACGCACACGTTTTAATCATTATGTTCAAATAACTGATATTGACAATTCCACTATTTGTTGTACCGACGAACTCTGATTGAGGTTATTTTTAATGAGAATGATCGTACAATTTTGTACCATATTCTACCCGTTTGGTATAAAACATGAGGTTATAATAGGCCGTGATATTTAAAAGTAAAGATTTTCAATTAGAATAACTGTGCGTTTAGTAACAACCATCAGGTGGGTCGTTTTCATTTTATTTCGATTCGGTTGCCGAATGTTCTCTTGTGTAATAAATTGTAGCTAATATATTTGAACGCACACGTTATAATATTTATGTTCAAATAACTGATATTGACAATTCCACTATTTGTTGTACTGACGAACTCTGATTGAGGTTATTTTTAATGAGAATATTCTACAATTTTGTACCATATTCTACCCGACTATGGTATTAAACATGAGGTTATAATAGGCTGTGATATTTTAAAATAAGGATTTTCAATTACAATAACTGTGCGTTTAGTTACAACCATCAGGTGGGTCGTTTTCATTTTATTTCGATTCGGTTGCCGAATGTTCTCTTGTGTAATAAATTGTAGCTAATATATTTGAACGCACACGTTATAATAATTATGTTCAAATAACTGATATTGACAATTCCGCTATTTGTTGTACCGACGAACTCTGATTGAGGTTATTTTTAATGAGAATAATCTTACAATTTTGTACCATATTCTACCCAACTATGGTATAAAACATGAGGTTATAATAGGCCGTGATATTTTAAAACAAGGATTTTCAATTACAATAACTGTGCGTTTAGTTACAACCATCAGGTGGGTCGTTTTCATTTTATTTCGATTCGGTTGCCGAATGTTCTCTTGTGTAATAAATTGTAGCTAATATATTTGAACGCACACGTTATAATAATTATGTTCAAATAACTGATATTGACAATTCCGCTATTTGTTGTACCGACGAACTCTGATTGAGGTTATTTTTAATGAGAATAATCTTACAATTTTGTACCATATTCTACCCAACTATGGTATAAAACATGAGGTTATAATAGGCCGTGATATTTTAAAACGAGGATTTTCAATTACAATAACAGCTTGTTTACTATTTGTGAAGTACCTTTTAAATTATGTCATGTGGCTAAACCCTTATATCTTATATATAAAACCGTATATGTACAGTGAGCTGCGAAAATGCATTCCAATGTCAAAACTAAAATGGTATAAGCCGGTAATTGACGCCATCTAACGGCAATATATGCAAGAACTGATAAGTAGTTCAGTTATATCCTAATAGATGGTTATCCACTACTATAAAATAAAAAAAATAGAGGTCTTGAAATTAAACTATACGGATTGTCGCGTTGTTTACATAATTTTGAAACTCTAACACTTCAATGATTGAACTTTACTACAATTTAAAAAACTATTTAAATTAATTAGAACTATTTATATTTAAGTTTACACTTTGCTCCGACGTTTCTGTTATTTTACAGTAGCTATGTTGACGGGGAGACTAAGATGGTATTTGTCTCAATATTCTGAAGTGTAGTTAACTCAATTTAGTTAAATTTACTTAAAACAGTTAATAAATTTCAAATCACAAAATTTTATTCGATTTGATTGCATATTACTAGTTATAGTAATAGTGACATGTTGACATGTGTTTACAGATCCACGGGCTAGTATCGGACGCGGAAGTGGAGGGCGAGTCTGCAACAGGCGGGAGGCGCTTCGCCCCCGCGTCGCCACCGCCTGCCGCGCGCTTGGTGGTCTGCAGCCCAAGTGAGTGATCTATCTATCTATTCTATAGATATATAATATATTTAATAGGTAGATTATTTATGAAAATACTGTTAGTTGTAATACTAGTGACACAGAAAGGCATTAAGGCGGAACGCCAGCGCCATCTAGCGGCGCTAGACGGAGTCATCGAGTCGGCGTGAGGGGCGGACAGAGCTCAGTCTACGTGTTACCGTCGACCAGTGCACACCACGTAGGAACCATCTCGCGTTTCATAGTGATAAGTGCTCTTAGTGTGAAGTAGTTGTTAGTTGAATTCGAATACGAGTTATCTGACTACCTACGTGTTTTCTATTGATTGAAAATGGCTGATAAGGACGGGATAAAACGCTGCCAATCCGACGTCAGAAGTGGAATCTGAACTCCATTCTCACTGCTCTTGGCGAAAGCTCAACAAGCAAGCAACGCGTGGATAGCTGTGAGATGGTGGCTGTGCGGTTAGTTACAACCATCAGGTGGGTCGGTTTCATGTTATTTCGATTCGGTCGCCGAATGTTCTTTTGTGTAATAAATTGTAGCTAATATATTTGAACGCACACGTTACAATAATTCTGTTCAAATAACTGGTATTGACAATTCCGCTATGTGTTGTACCCACGAACTCTGATTGAGGTTATTTTTAATGAGAATGATCTTACAATTTTGTACCATATTCTACCCGACTATGGTATAAAACGAGGTTATAATAGGCCGTGATATTTTAAAGTAAGGATTTTCAATTACAATAACTGTGCGTTTAGTTACAACCATTAGGTGGGTCGTTTTCATTTTATTTCGATTCAGTTGCCGAATGTTCTCTTGTGTAATAAATTGTAGCTAATATATTTGAACGCACACGTTATAATATTTATGTTCAAATAACTGATATTGACAATTCCACTATTTGTTGTACTGACGAACTCTGATTGAGGTTATTTTTAATGAGAATAATCTTACAATTTTGTACCATATTCTACCCAACTATGGTATAAAACATGAGGTTATAATAGGCCGTGATATTTTAAAACAAGGATTTTCAATTACAATAACAGCTTGTTTACTATTTGTGAAGTACCTTTTAAATTATGTCATGTGGCTAAACCCTTATATCTTATATATAAAACCGTATATGTACAGTGAGCTGCGAAAATGCATTCCAATGTCAAAACTAAAATGGTATAAGCCGGTAATTGACGCCATCTAACGGCAATATATGCAAGAACTGATAAGTAGTTCAGTTATATCCTAATAGATGGTTATGCACTACTATAAAATAAAAAAAATAGAGGTCTTGAAATTAAACTATACGGATTGTCGCGTTGTTTACATAATTTTGAAACTCTAACACTTCAATGATTGAACTTTACTACAATTTAAAAAACTATTTAAATTAATTAGAACTATTTATATTTAAGTTTACACTTTGCTCCGACGTTTCTGTTATTTTACAGTAGCTATGTTGACGGGGAGACTAAGATGGTATTTGTCTCAATATTCTGAAGTGTAGTTAACTCAATTTAGTTAAATTTACTTAAAACAGTTAATAAATTTCAAATCACAAAATTTTATTCGATTTGATTGCATATTACTAGTTATAGTAATAGTGACATGTTGACATGTGTTTACAGATCCACGGGCTAGTATCGGACGCGGAAGTGGAGGGCGAGTCTGCAACAGGCGGGAGGCGCTTCGCCCCCGCGTCGCCACCGCCTGCCGCGCGCTTGGTGGTCTGCAGCCCAAGTGAGTGATCTATCTATCTATTCTATAGATATATAATATATTTAATAGGTAGATTATTTATGAAAATACTGTTAGTTGTAATACTAGTGACACAGAAAGGCATTAAGGCGGAACGCCAGCGCCATCTAGCGGCGCTAGACGGAGTCATCGAGTCGGCGTGAGGGGCGGACAGAGCTCAGTCTACGTGTTACCGTCGACCAGTGCACACCACGTAGGAACCATCTCGCGTTTCATAGTGATAAGTGCTCTTAGTGTGAAGTAGTTGTTAGTTGAATTCGAATACGAGTTATCTGACTACCTACGTGTTTTCTATTGATTGAAAATGGCTGATAAGGACGGGATAAAACGCTGCCAATCCGACGTTAGAAGTGGAATCTGAACTCCATTCTCACTGCTCTTGGCGAAAGCTCAACAAGCAAGCAACGCGTGTACAGGTGTGAGATGGTTGTTGTGCGGTTAGTTACAACCATCAGGTGGGGGTTTCATTTTAATTCGATTCGGTTGCCGAATGTTCTCTTGTGTAATAAATTGTAGCTAATATATTTGAACGCACACGTTATAATAATTATGTTCAAATAACTTGTAATGATAATTCCGCTATTTGTTGTACCGACGAACTCTGATTGAGGTTATTTTTAAAAAGAATGATCTTACAATTTTGTACCATATTCTACCCGACTATGGTATAAAACATGAGGTTATAATAGGCCGTGATATTTTAAAATAAGGATTTTCAATTACAATAACTGTGCGTTTAGTTACAACCATCAGGTGGGTCGTTTTCATTTTATTTCGATTCGGTTGCCGAATGTTCTCTTGTGTAATAAATTGTAGCTAATATATTTGAACGCACACGTTATAATAATTCTGTTCAAATAACTAGTATTGATAATTTTGCTATTTGTTGTACCGACGAACTCTGATTGAGGTTATTTTTAATGAGAATTATCTTACAATTTTGTACCATATTCTACCCAACTATGGTATAAAACATGAGGTTATAATAGGCCGTGATATTTAAAAGTAAAGATTTTCAATTACAATAACTGTGCGTTTAGTTACAACCATCAGGTGGGTCGTTTTCATTTTATTTCGATTCGGTTGCCGAATGTTCTCTTGTGTAATAAATTGTAGCTAATATATTTGAACGCACACGTTATAATATTTATGTTCAAATAACTGATATTGACAATTCCGCTATTTGTTGTACCCACGAACTCTGATTGAGGTTATTTTTAATGAGAATGATCTTACAATTCTGTACCATATTCTACCCGACTATGGTATAAAACGAGGTTATAATAGGCCGTGATATTTTAAAGTAAGGATTTTCAATTACAATAACTGTGCGTTTAGTTACAACCATCAGGTGGGTCGTTTTCATTTTATTTCGATTCGGTTGCCGAATGTTCTCTTGTGTAATAAATTGTAGCTAATATATTTGAACGCACACGTTATAATAATTATGTTCAAATAACTGATATTGACAATTCCGCTATTTGTTGTACCGACGAACTCTGATTAAGGTTATTTTTAATGAGAATGATCTTACAATTTTGTACCATATTCTACCCGACTATGGTATAAAACATGAGGTTATAATAGGCCGTGATATTTAAAAGTAAAGATTTTCAATTACAATAACTGTGCGTTTAGTTACAACCATCAGGTGGGTCGTTATCATTTTATTTCGATTCGGTTGCCGAATGTTCTCTTGTGTAATAAATTGTAGCTAATATATTTGAACGCACACGTTATAATAATTATGTTCAAATAACTTGTAATGATAATTCCGCTATTTGTTGTACCGACGAACTCTGATTGAGGTTATTTTTAAAAAGAATGATCTTACAATTTTGTACCATATTCTACCCGACTATGGTATAAAACATGAGGTTATAATAGGCCGTGATATTTTAAAATAAGGATTTTCAATTACAATAACTGTGCGTTTAATTACAACCATCAGGTGGGTCGTTTTCATTTTATTTCGATTCGGTTGCCGAATGTTCTCTTGTGTAATAAATTGTAGCTAATATATTTGAACGCACACGTTATAATAATTATGTTCAAATAACTGATATTGACAATTCCGCTATTTGTTGTACCGACGAACTCTGAGGTTATTTTTAATGAGAATAATCTTACAATTTTGTACCATATTCTACCCAACTATGGTATAAAACATGAGGTTATAATAGGCCGTGATATTTTAAAACAAGGGTTTTTCAATTACAATAACAGCTTGTTTACTATTTGTGAAGTACCTTTTAAATTATGTCATGTGGCTAAACCCTTATATCTTATATATAAAACCGTATATGTACAGTGAGCTGCGAAAATGCATTCCAATGTCAAAACTAAAATGGTATAAGCCGGTAATTGACGCCATCTAACGGCAATATATGCAAGAACTGATAAGTAGTTCAGTTATATCGTAATAGATGGCAATGCACTACTATAAAATAAAAAAATAGATGTCTTGAAATTAAACTATACGGATTGTCGCGTTGTTTACATAATTTTGAAACTCTAACACTTCAATGATTGAACTTTACTACAATTTAAAAAACTATTTAAATTAATTAGAACTATTTATATTTAAGTTTACACTTTGCTCCGACGTTTCTGTTATTTTACAGTAGCCATGTTGACGGGGAGACTAAGATGGTATTTGTCTCAATATTCTGAAGTGTAGTTAATAACTCAATTTAGTTAAATTTACTTAAAACAGTTAATAAATTTCAAATCACAAAATTTTATTCGATTTAATTGCATATTACTAGTTATAGTAATAGTGACATGTTGACATGTGTTTACAGATCCACGGGCTAGTATCGGACGCGGAAGTGGAGGGCGAGTCTGCAACAGGCGGGAGGCGCTTCGCCCCCGCGTCGCCACCGCCTGCCGCGCGCTTGGTGGTCTGCAGCCCAAGTGAGTGATCTATCTATCTATTCTATAGATATATTATATATAATTATATATTTAATAGGTAGATTATTTATGAAAATACTGTTAGGTGGAATACTAGTGACACAGAAAGGCATTAAGGTGGAACGCCAGCGCCATCTAGCGGCGCTAGACGGAGTCATCGAGTCGGCGTGAGGGGCGGACAGAGCTCAGTCTACGTGTTACCGTCGACCAGTGCACACCACGTAGGAACCATCTCGCGTTTCATAGTGATAAGTGCTCTTAGTGTGAAGTAGTTGTAAGTTGAATTCGAATACGAGTTATCTGACTACCTACGTGTTTTCTATTGATTAAAAATGGCTGATAAGGACGGGATAAAACGCTGCCAATCCGACGTCAGAAGTGGAATCTGAACTCCATTCTCACTGCTCTTGGCGAAGCTCAACAAGCAAGCAACGCGTGGACAGCTGTGAGATGGTTGCTGTGCGGTTAGTTACAACCATCAGGTGGGTCGTTTTCATGTTATTTCGATTCGGTTGCCGAATGTTCTCTTGTGTAATAAATTGTAGCTAATATATTTGAACACACACGTTATAATAATTCTGTTCAAATAACTAGTATTGATAATTTTGCTATTTGTTGTACCGACGAACTCTGATTGAGGTTATTTTTAATGAGAATTATCTTACAATTTTGTACCATATTCTACCCGACTGGTATAAAACATGAGGTTATAATAGGCCGTGATATTTAAAAGTAAAGATTTTCAATTACAATAACTGTGCGTTTAGTTACAACCATCAGGTGGGTCGTTTTCATTTTATTTCGATTCGGTTGCCGAATGTTCTCTTGTGTAATAAATTGTAGCTAATATATTTGAACGCACACGTTATAATATTTATGTTCAAATAACTGATATTGACAATTCCACTATTTGTTGTACTGACGAACTCTGATTGAGGTTATTTTTAATGAGAATAATCTTACAATTTTGTACCATATTCTACCCAACTATGGTATAAAACATGAGGTTATAATAGGCCGTGATATTTTAAAACAAGGATTTTCAATTACAATAACAGCTTATTTACTATTTGTGAAGTACCTTTTAAAATATGTCTTGTGGCTTAACCCTTATATCTTATATATAAAACCGTATATGTACACAGTGAGCTTTTTTTATTTTTTTTTATCTTTTTTATTTAGAGGCTTTTACCTTATAAAGGTATGCCAGCCTCATCGTACCCTTAATTACATTTTTCTCACTTTTAATAATAAACTTGCCTTATTACTATAAGGGAGAGGCAGACAGTGCTGCAGATATCATGTCATAAACACACCTTGCTGCCGGCGATAAGGGTTCTGACAAAATCCTTATAAAACCTCCAACGTCATATTTATTAATGTTAAATTTCTGCATGACTAACTCCCTCTCCCTTTGGTTCTTCTCACATTCCATCAGTAGGTGTTGGACATCGTCTATCTTGCCACATACTTCACAATTAGGTGAACTGACTTTTTTCATCAGATATCCAAACTTTCGTGATGGAATATGACCAGAACGTATTCGATGCGCCAGTACAATATAAGTTCTACTTATTTTATTTTCAGAAAACCAAGGGATCCGAGGAGGCTCACATTGCATAGTTTTATACCAGATGCCTTTTTCTTTGCTCGTTTGATTGAAATATTCCTTAAAACTATTAAAACAAATTTTCTTAAATCTCCAAAGTATTTCTGTGTAATAAGGAGCTATATCAATTTCTATACCTTCTAATATAGCTGCCTTTGCTAATTTATCAACCTCTTCGTTTCCCTTTATGCCTATGTGAGATGGGATCCATTGCAACCTAATAATAATATAATATAATAATATAATATTCTACCACATACACACAACACTATCTAGCCCAAACTAAGCAGAGCTTGTACTATGGATACTAGACAATGGATAAACATACATATATACTTTTTTTTTTGTAAATACATACATATTATACATACAAACACCCAGACCAAGACAAACATCCATGTTCATGCACACAAATATTTGTCTTGTGCGGGAATCGAACCCGCGACCTCAGGCGTGGCAGTCGGTTACACTAACCACTACGCCATCGAGGCCGACAACCTCAAGTTAATATCTCCTAACTCATAAATCTGTTTGAGTATTGCATAAGCTATCGGTACACCTCTATACCCAGAGGCGCATCGAGCCAAATGCAATAACCCACTTTTGCTGTCAGTGTATATAACTATATTTTGGTTAGATACACTGTTGTTATTACCATTACTAATGATGTCCAGAGCTTTTGAGATTGCAACTAGCTCCATTGTCATTATAGACACATTTTTATCAAGAGATCTAAATAATCCCGAGGTCCTATTGACTGCATTATAAAAAGCAGCCCCGCTACCAATTTCTTTTTTAGATCCATCAGTGTAAAAAGTTGACCAATCCGAATACTTTTCTTCTAATTCCTTAATTACATTAAATTTAAGTGACGTGGCTTCGTGTGTATATTTAGATCCTTTGATGCAGTCTAAATTATATTTTATCTTCTCGTGTACCTTTATTCGTGACATCCATGTTTGTAAAGAGTACATGTCTAAAATATTTGAGCAATATACATTACAAGTTCTGCACTCGTTATAAATAGTTGCTAGTATTGGTGTTTTCTTATTATGCCAATATCTAGTGTGTGCAAGATTATTCAGTTCATCTATAAGCTTAATAGTATTGTTGTTCATACGTGACATGTTTTGTATACAATATTTATATGCAAGATATAATCTCCTATTGGCTAATGGACGTATACACAATTCAGTTTCCATCACATGGATTGGAGAACTTTTAATGAATCCACCTAAGATTCTTAAATATTTATTTTGGATTTTATCTAGCTTATATATGACTTTTAGCGCTGCTATCATATAGGAAGCAACCAAAGTCAATTCTACTTCTTACTAATGATATATATAATAATCTTAAGTACTTAGGATGTATTCCCTAGCTGGGTCCTGCCAATATCTGCGAAAATGCATTCCAATGTCAAAACTAAAATGGCATAAGCCGGTAATTGACGCCATCTAGCGGCAATATATGCAAGAACTGATAAGTAGTTCAGTTATATCGCAATTGATGGCGATGCACTAATATAAAATAAAAAAATAGATGTCTTGAAATGAAACTATACGGATTGTCGCGTTGTTTACATAATTTTGAAACTCTAACACTTCAATGATTGAACTTTACTACAATTTAAAAAACTATTTAAATTAATTAGAACTATTTATATTTAAGTTTACATTTTGCTCCGACGTTTCTGTTATTTTACAGTAGCCATGTTGACGGGGAGACTAAGATGGTATTTGTCTCAATATTCTGAAGTGTAGTTAATAACTCAATTTAGTTAAATTTACTTAAAACAGTTAATAAATTTCAAACCACAAAATTTTATTCGATTTGATTGCATATTACTAGTTCTAGTAATAGTGACATGTTGACATGTGTTTACAGATCCACGGGCTAGTATCGGACGCGGAAGTGGAGGGAGAGTCTGCAACAGGCGGGAGGCGCTTCGCCCCCGCGTCGCCACCGCCTGCCGCGCGCTTGGAGGTCTGCAGCCCAAGTAAGTGATGACAGAGACAGAGACAGAGACAGAGACAGAGACAGAGACAGAGACAGAGACAGAGACAGAGACAGAGACAGAGACAGAGACAGAGACAGAGACAGAGACAGAGACAGAGACAGAGACAGAGACAGAGACAGAGACAGAGACAGAGACAGAGACAGAGACAGAGACAGAGACAGAGACAGAGACAGAGACAGAGACAGAGACAGAGACAGAGACAGAGACAGAGACAGAGACAGAGACAGAGACAGAGACAGAGACAGAGACAGAGACAGAGACAGAGACAGAGACAGAGACAGAGACAGAGACAGAGACAGAGACAGAGACAGAGACAGAGACAGAGACAGAGACAGAGACAGAGACAGAGACAGAGACAGAGACAGAGACAGAGACAGAGACAGAGACAGAGACAGAGACAGAGACAGAGACAGAGACAGAGACAGAGACAGAGACAGAGACAGAGACAGAGACAGAGACAGAGACAGAGACAGAGACAGAGACAGAGACAGAGACAGAGACAGAGACAGAGACAGAGACAGAGACAGAGACAGAGACAGAGACAGAGACAGAGACAGAGACAGAGACAGAGACAGAGACAGAGACAGAGACAGAGACAGAGACAGAGACAGAGACAGAGACAGAGACAGAGACAGAGACAGAGACAGAGACAGAGACAGAGACAGAGACAGAGACAGAGACAGAGACAGAGACAGAGACAGAGACAGAGACAGAGACAGAGACAGAGACAGAGACAGAGACAGAGACAGAGACAGAGACAGAGACAGAGACAGAGACAGAGACAGAGACAGAGACAGAGACAGAGACAGAGACAGAGACAGAGACAGAGACAGAGACAGAGACAGAGACAGAGACAGAGACAGAGACAGAGACAGAGACAGAGACAGAGACAGAGACAGAGACAGAGACAGAGACAGAGACAGAGACAGAGACAGAGACAGAGACAGAGACAGAGACAGAGACAGAGACAGAGACAGAGACAGAGACAGAGACAGAGACAGAGACAGAGACAGAGACAGAGACAGAGACAGAGACAGAGACAGAGACAGAGACAGAGACAGAGACAGAGACAGAGACAGAGACAGAGACAGAGACAGAGACAGAGACAGAGACAGAGACAGAGACAGAGACAGAGACAGAGACAGAGACAGAGACAGAGACAGAGACAGAGACAGAGACAGAGACAGAGACAGAGACAGAGACAGAGACAGAGACAGAGACAGAGACAGAGACAGAGACAGAGACAGAGACAGAGACAGAGACAGAGACAGAGACAGAGACAGAGACAGAGACAGAGACAGAGACAGAGACAGAGACAGAGACAGAGACAGAGACAGAGACAGAGACAGAGACAGAGACAGAGACAGAGACAGAGACAGAGACAGAGACAGAGACAGAGACAGAGACAGAGACAGAGACAGAGACAGAGACAGAGACAGAGACAGAGACAGAGACAGAGACAGAGACAGAGACAGAGACAGAGACAGAGACAGAGACAGAGACAGAGACAGAGACAGAGACAGAGACAGAGACAGAGACAGAGACAGAGACAGAGACAGAGACAGAGACAGAGACAGAGACAGAGACAGAGACAGAGACAGAGACAGAGACAGAGACAGAGACAGAGACAGAGACAGAGACAGAGACAGAGACAGAGACAGAGACAGAGACAGAGACAGAGACAGAGACAGAGACAGAGACAGAGACAGAGACAGAGACAGAGACAGAGACAGAGACAGAGACAGAGACAGAGACAGAGACAGAGACAGAGACAGAGACAGAGACAGAGACAGAGACAGAGACAGAGACAGAGACAGAGACAGAGACAGAGACAGAGACAGAGACAGAGACAGAGACAGAGACAGAGACAGAGACAGAGACAGAGACAGAGACAGAGACAGAGACAGAGACAGAGACAGAGACAGAGACAGAGACAGAGACAGAGACAGAGACAGAGACAGAGACAGAGACAGAGACAGAGACAGAGACAGAGACAGAGACAGAGACAGAGACAGAGACAGAGACAGAGACAGAGACAGAGACAGAGACAGAGACAGAGACAGAGACAGAGACAGAGACAGAGACAGAGACAGAGACAGAGACAGAGACAGAGACAGAGACAGAGACAGAGACAGAGACAGAGACAGAGACAGAGACAGAGACAGAGACAGAGACAGAGACAGAGACAGAGACAGAGACAGAGACAGAGACAGAGACAGAGACAGAGACAGAGACAGAGACAGAGACAGAGACAGAGACAGAGACAGAGACAGAGACAGAGACAGAGACAGAGACAGAGACAGAGACAGAGACAGAGACAGAGACAGAGACAGAGACAGAGACAGAGACAGAGACAGAGACAGAGACAGAGACAGAGACAGAGACAGAGACAGAGACAGAGACAGAGACAGAGACAGAGACAGAGACAGAGACAGAGACAGAGACAGAGACAGAGACAGAGACAGAGACAGAGACAGAGACAGAGACAGAGACAGAGACAGAGACAGAGACAGAGACAGAGACAGAGACAGAGACAGAGACAGAGACAGAGACAGAGACAGAGACAGAGACAGAGACAGAGACAGAGACAGAGACAGAGACAGAGACAGAGACAGAGACAGAGACAGAGACAGAGACAGAGACAGAGACAGAGACAGAGACAGAGACAGAGACAGAGACAGAGACAGAGACAGAGACAGAGACAGAGACAGAGACAGAGACAGAGACAGAGACAGAGACAGAGACAGAGACAGAGACAGAGACAGAGACAGAGACAGAGACAGAGACAGAGACAGAGACAGAGACAGAGACAGAGACAGAGACAGAGACAGAGACAGAGACAGAGACAGAGACAGAGACAGAGACAGAGACAGAGACAGAGACAGAGACAGAGACAGAGACAGAGACAGAGACAGAGACAGAGACAGAGACAGAGACAGAGACAGAGACAGAGACAGAGACAGAGACAGAGACAGAGACAGAGACAGAGACAGAGACAGAGACAGAGACAGAGACAGAGACAGAGACAGAGACAGAGACAGAGACAGAGACAGAGACAGAGACAGAGACAGAGACAGAGACAGAGACAGAGACAGAGACAGAGACAGAGACAGAGACAGAGACAGAGACAGAGACAGAGACAGAGACAGAGACAGAGACAGAGACAGAGACAGAGACAGAGACAGAGACAGAGACAGAGACAGAGACAGAGACAGAGACAGAGACAGAGACAGAGACAGAGACAGAGACAGAGACAGAGACAGAGACAGAGACAGAGACAGAGACAGAGACAGAGACAGAGACAGAGACAGAGACAGAGACAGAGACAGAGACAGAGACAGAGACAGAGACAGAGACAGAGACAGAGACAGAGACAGAGACAGAGACAGAGACAGAGACAGAGACAGAGACAGAGACAGAGACAGAGACAGAGACAGAGACAGAGACAGAGACAGAGACAGAGACAGAGACAGAGACAGAGACAGAGACAGAGACAGAGACAGAGACAGAGACAGAGACAGAGACAGAGACAGAGACAGAGACAGAGACAGAGACAGAGACAGAGACAGAGACAGAGACAGAGACAGAGACAGAGACAGAGACAGAGACAGAGACAGAGACAGAGACAGAGACAGAGACAGAGACAGAGACAGAGACAGAGACAGAGACAGAGACAGAGACAGAGACAGAGACAGAGACAGAGACAGAGACAGAGACAGAGACAGAGACAGAGACAGAGACAGAGACAGAGACAGAGACAGAGACAGAGACAGAGACAGAGACAGAGACAGAGACAGAGACAGAGACAGAGACAGAGACAGAGACAGAGACAGAGACAGAGACAGAGACAGAGACAGAGACAGAGACAGAGACAGAGACAGAGACAGAGACAGAGACAGAGACAGAGACAGAGACAGAGACAGAGACAGAGACAGAGACAGAGACAGAGACAGAGACAGAGACAGAGACAGAGACAGAGACAGAGACAGAGACAGAGACAGAGACAGAGACAGAGACAGAGACAGAGACAGAGACAGAGACAGAGACAGAGACAGAGACAGAGACAGAGACAGAGACAGAGACAGAGACAGAGACAGAGACAGAGACAGAGACAGAGACAGAGACAGAGACAGAGACAGAGACAGAGACAGAGACAGAGACAGAGACAGAGACAGAGACAGAGACAGAGACAGAGACAGAGACAGAGACAGAGACAGAGACAGAGACAGAGACAGAGACAGAGACAGAGACAGAGACAGAGACAGAGACAGAGACAGAGACAGAGACAGAGACAGAGACAGAGACAGAGACAGAGACAGAGACAGAGACAGAGACAGAGACAGAGACAGAGACAGAGACAGAGACAGAGACAGAGACAGAGACAGAGACAGAGACAGAGACAGAGACAGAGACAGAGACAGAGACAGAGACAGAGACAGAGACAGAGACAGAGACAGAGACAGAGACAGAGACAGAGACAGAGACAGAGACAGAGACAGAGACAGAGACAGAGACAGAGACAGAGACAGAGACAGAGACAGAGACAGAGACAGAGACAGAGACAGAGACAGAGACAGAGACAGAGACAGAGACAGAGACAGAGACAGAGACAGAGACAGAGACAGAGACAGAGACAGAGACAGAGACAGAGACAGAGACAGAGACAGAGACAGAGACAGAGACAGAGACAGAGACAGAGACAGAGACAGAGACAGAGACAGAGACAGAGACAGAGACAGAGACAGAGACAGAGACAGAGACAGAGACAGAGACAGAGACAGAGACAGAGACAGAGACAGAGACAGAGACAGAGACAGAGACAGAGACAGAGACAGAGACAGAGACAGAGACAGAGACAGAGACAGAGACAGAGACAGAGACAGAGACAGAGACAGAGACAGAGACAGAGACAGAGACAGAGACAGAGACAGAGACAGAGACAGAGACAGAGACAGAGACAGAGACAGAGACAGAGACAGAGACAGAGACAGAGACAGAGACAGAGACAGAGACAGAGACAGAGACAGAGACAGAGACAGAGACAGAGACAGAGACAGAGACAGAGACAGAGACAGAGACAGAGACAGAGACAGAGACAGAGACAGAGACAGAGACAGAGACAGAGACAGAGACAGAGACAGAGACAGAGACAGAGACAGAGACAGAGACAGAGACAGAGACAGAGACAGAGACAGAGACAGAGACAGAGACAGAGACAGAGACAGAGACAGAGACAGAGACAGAGACAGAGACAGAGACAGAGACAGAGACAGAGACAGAGACAGAGACAGAGACAGAGACAGAGACAGAGACAGAGACAGAGACAGAGACAGAGACAGAGACAGAGACAGAGACAGAGACAGAGACAGAGACAGAGACAGAGACAGAGACAGAGACAGAGACAGAGACAGAGACAGAGACAGAGACAGAGACAGAGACAGAGACAGAGACAGAGACAGAGACAGAGACAGAGACAGAGACAGAGACAGAGACAGAGACAGAGACAGAGACAGAGACAGAGACAGAGACAGAGACAGAGACAGAGACAGAGACAGAGACAGAGACAGAGACAGAGACAGAGACAGAGACAGAGACAGAGACAGAGACAGAGACAGAGACAGAGACAGAGACAGAGACAGAGACAGAGACAGAGACAGAGACAGAGACAGAGACAGAGACAGAGACAGAGACAGAGACAGAGACAGAGACAGAGACAGAGACAGAGACAGAGACAGAGACAGAGACAGAGACAGAGACAGAGACAGAGACAGAGACAGAGACAGAGACAGAGACAGAGACAGAGACAGAGACAGAGACAGAGACAGAGACAGAGACAGAGACAGAGACAGAGACAGAGACAGAGACAGAGACAGAGACAGAGACAGAGACAGAGACAGAGACAGAGACAGAGACAGAGACAGAGACAGAGACAGAGACAGAGACAGAGACAGAGACAGAGACAGAGACAGAGACAGAGACAGAGACAGAGACAGAGACAGAGACAGAGACAGAGACAGAGACAGAGACAGAGACAGAGACAGAGACAGAGACAGAGACAGAGACAGAGACAGAGACAGAGACAGAGACAGAGACAGAGACAGAGACAGAGACAGAGACAGAGACAGAGACAGAGACAGAGACAGAGACAGAGACAGAGACAGAGACAGAGACAGAGACAGAGACAGAGACAGAGACAGAGACAGAGACAGAGACAGAGACAGAGACAGAGACAGAGACAGAGACAGAGACAGAGACAGAGACAGAGACAGAGACAGAGACAGAGACAGAGACAGAGACAGAGACAGAGACAGAGACAGAGACAGAGACAGAGACAGAGACAGAGACAGAGACAGAGACAGAGACAGAGACAGAGACAGAGACAGAGACAGAGACAGAGACAGAGACAGAGACAGAGACAGAGACAGAGACAGAGACAGAGACAGAGACAGAGACAGAGACAGAGACAGAGACAGAGACAGAGACAGAGACAGAGACAGAGACAGAGACAGAGACAGAGACAGAGACAGAGACAGAGACAGAGACAGAGACAGAGACAGAGACAGAGACAGAGACAGAGACAGAGACAGAGACAGAGACAGAGACAGAGACAGAGACAGAGACAGAGACAGAGACAGAGACAGAGACAGAGACAGAGACAGAGACAGAGACAGAGACAGAGACAGAGACAGAGACAGAGACAGAGACAGAGACAGAGACAGAGACAGAGACAGAGACAGAGACAGAGACAGAGACAGAGACAGAGACAGAGACAGAGACAGAGACAGAGACAGAGACAGAGACAGAGACAGAGACAGAGACAGAGACAGAGACAGAGACAGAGACAGAGACAGAGACAGAGACAGAGACAGAGACAGAGACAGAGACAGAGACAGAGACAGAGACAGAGACAGAGACAGAGACAGAGACAGAGACAGAGACAGAGACAGAGACAGAGACAGAGACAGAGACAGAGACAGAGACAGAGACAGAGACAGAGACAGAGACAGAGACAGAGACAGAGACAGAGACAGAGACAGAGACAGAGACAGAGACAGAGACAGAGACAGAGACAGAGACAGAGACAGAGACAGAGACAGAGACAGAGACAGAGACAGAGACAGAGACAGAGACAGAGACAGAGACAGAGACAGAGACAGAGACAGAGACAGAGACAGAGACAGAGACAGAGACAGAGACAGAGACAGAGACAGAGACAGAGACAGAGACAGAGACAGAGACAGAGACAGAGACAGAGACAGAGACAGAGACAGAGACAGAGACAGAGACAGAGACAGAGACAGAGACAGAGACAGAGACAGAGACAGAGACAGAGACAGAGACAGAGACAGAGACAGAGACAGAGACAGAGACAGAGACAGAGACAGAGACAGAGACAGAGACAGAGACAGAGACAGAGACAGAGACAGAGACAGAGACAGAGACAGAGACAGAGACAGAGACAGAGACAGAGACAGAGACAGAGACAGAGACAGAGACAGAGACAGAGACAGAGACAGAGACAGAGACAGAGACAGAGACAGAGACAGAGACAGAGACAGAGACAGAGACAGAGACAGAGACAGAGACAGAGACAGAGACAGAGACAGAGACAGAGACAGAGACAGAGACAGAGACAGAGACAGAGACAGAGACAGAGACAGAGACAGAGACAGAGACAGAGACAGAGACAGAGACAGAGACAGAGACAGAGACAGAGACAGAGACAGAGACAGAGACAGAGACAGAGACAGAGACAGAGACAGAGACAGAGACAGAGACAGAGACAGAGACAGAGACAGAGACAGAGACAGAGACAGAGACAGAGACAGAGACAGAGACAGAGACAGAGACAGAGACAGAGACAGAGACAGAGACAGAGACAGAGACAGAGACAGAGACAGAGACAGAGACAGAGACAGAGACAGAGACAGAGACAGAGACAGAGACAGAGACAGAGACAGAGACAGAGACAGAGACAGAGACAGAGACAGAGACAGAGACAGAGACAGAGACAGAGACAGAGACAGAGACAGAGACAGAGACAGAGACAGAGACAGAGACAGAGACAGAGACAGAGACAGAGACAGAGACAGAGACAGAGACAGAGACAGAGACAGAGACAGAGACAGAGACAGAGACAGAGACAGAGACAGAGACAGAGACAGAGACAGAGACAGAGACAGAGACAGAGACAGAGACAGAGACAGAGACAGAGACAGAGACAGAGACAGAGACAGAGACAGAGACAGAGACAGAGACAGAGACAGAGACAGAGACAGAGACAGAGACAGAGACAGAGACAGAGACAGAGACAGAGACAGAGACAGAGACAGAGACAGAGACAGAGACAGAGACAGAGACAGAGACAGAGACAGAGACAGAGACAGAGACAGAGACAGAGACAGAGACAGAGACAGAGACAGAGACAGAGACAGAGACAGAGACAGAGACAGAGACAGAGACAGAGACAGAGACAGAGACAGAGACAGAGACAGAGACAGAGACAGAGACAGAGACAGAGACAGAGACAGAGACAGAGACAGAGACAGAGACAGAGACAGAGACAGAGACAGAGACAGAGACAGAGACAGAGACAGAGACAGAGACAGAGACAGAGACAGAGACAGAGACAGAGACAGAGACAGAGACAGAGACAGAGACAGAGACAGAGACAGAGACAGAGACAGAGACAGAGACAGAGACAGAGACAGAGACAGAGACAGAGACAGAGACAGAGACAGAGACAGAGACAGAGACAGAGACAGAGACAGAGACAGAGACAGAGACAGAGACAGAGACAGAGACAGAGACAGAGACAGAGACAGAGACAGAGACAGAGACAGAGACAGAGACAGAGACAGAGACAGAGACAGAGACAGAGACAGAGACAGAGACAGAGACAGAGACAGAGACAGAGACAGAGACAGAGACAGAGACAGAGACAGAGACAGAGACAGAGACAGAGACAGAGACAGAGACAGAGACAGAGACAGAGACAGAGACAGAGACAGAGACAGAGACAGAGACAGAGACAGAGACAGAGACAGAGACAGAGACAGAGACAGAGACAGAGACAGAGACAGAGACAGAGACAGAGACAGAGACAGAGACAGAGACAGAGACAGAGACAGAGACAGAGACAGAGACAGAGACAGAGACAGAGACAGAGACAGAGACAGAGACAGAGACAGAGACAGAGACAGAGACAGAGACAGAGACAGAGACAGAGACAGAGACAGAGACAGAGACAGAGACAGAGACAGAGACAGAGACAGAGACAGAGACAGAGACAGAGACAGAGACAGAGACAGAGACAGAGACAGAGACAGAGACAGAGACAGAGACAGAGACAGAGACAGAGACAGAGACAGAGACAGAGACAGAGACAGAGACAGAGACAGAGACAGAGACAGAGACAGAGACAGAGACAGAGACAGAGACAGAGACAGAGACAGAGACAGAGACAGAGACAGAGACAGAGACAGAGACAGAGACAGAGACAGAGACAGAGACAGAGACAGAGACAGAGACAGAGACAGAGACAGAGACAGAGACAGAGACAGAGACAGAGACAGAGACAGAGACAGAGACAGAGACAGAGACAGAGACAGAGACAGAGACAGAGACAGAGACAGAGACAGAGACAGAGACAGAGACAGAGACAGAGACAGAGACAGAGACAGAGACAGAGACAGAGACAGAGACAGAGACAGAGACAGAGACAGAGACAGAGACAGAGACAGAGACAGAGACAGAGACAGAGACAGAGACAGAGACAGAGACAGAGACAGAGACAGAGACAGAGACAGAGACAGAGACAGAGACAGAGACAGAGACAGAGACAGAGACAGAGACAGAGACAGAGACAGAGACAGAGACAGAGACAGAGACAGAGACAGAGACAGAGACAGAGACAGAGACAGAGACAGAGACAGAGACAGAGACAGAGACAGAGACAGAGACAGAGACAGAGACAGAGACAGAGACAGAGACAGAGACAGAGACAGAGACAGAGACAGAGACAGAGACAGAGACAGAGACAGAGACAGAGACAGAGACAGAGACAGAGACAGAGACAGAGACAGAGACAGAGACAGAGACAGAGACAGAGACAGAGACAGAGACAGAGACAGAGACAGAGACAGAGACAGAGACAGAGACAGAGACAGAGACAGAGACAGAGACAGAGACAGAGACAGAGACAGAGACAGAGACAGAGACAGAGACAGAGACAGAGACAGAGACAGAGACAGAGACAGAGACAGAGACAGAGACAGAGACAGAGACAGAGACAGAGACAGAGACAGAGACAGAGACAGAGACAGAGACAGAGACAGAGACAGAGACAGAGACAGAGACAGAGACAGAGACAGAGACAGAGACAGAGACAGAGACAGAGACAGAGACAGAGACAGAGACAGAGACAGAGACAGAGACAGAGACAGAGACAGAGACAGAGACAGAGACAGAGACAGAGACAGAGACAGAGACAGAGACAGAGACAGAGACAGAGACAGAGACAGAGACAGAGACAGAGACAGAGACAGAGACAGAGACAGAGACAGAGACAGAGACAGAGACAGAGACAGAGACAGAGACAGAGACAGAGACAGAGACAGAGACAGAGACAGAGACAGAGACAGAGACAGAGACAGAGACAGAGACAGAGACAGAGACAGAGACAGAGACAGAGACAGAGACAGAGACAGAGACAGAGACAGAGACAGAGACAGAGACAGAGACAGAGACAGAGACAGAGACAGAGACAGAGACAGAGACAGAGACAGAGACAGAGACAGAGACAGAGACAGAGACAGAGACAGAGACAGAGACAGAGACAGAGACAGAGACAGAGACAGAGACAGAGACAGAGACAGAGACAGAGACAGAGACAGAGACAGAGACAGAGACAGAGACAGAGACAGAGACAGAGACAGAGACAGAGACAGAGACAGAGACAGAGACAGAGACAGAGACAGAGACAGAGACAGAGACAGAGACAGAGACAGAGACAGAGACAGAGACAGAGACAGAGACAGAGACAGAGACAGAGACAGAGACAGAGACAGAGACAGAGACAGAGACAGAGACAGAGACAGAGACAGAGACAGAGACAGAGACAGAGACAGAGACAGAGACAGAGACAGAGACAGAGACAGAGACAGAGACAGAGACAGAGACAGAGACAGAGACAGAGACAGAGACAGAGACAGAGACAGAGACAGAGACAGAGACAGAGACAGAGACAGAGACAGAGACAGAGACAGAGACAGAGACAGAGACAGAGACAGAGACAGAGACAGAGACAGAGACAGAGACAGAGACAGAGACAGAGACAGAGACAGAGACAGAGACAGAGACAGAGACAGAGACAGAGACAGAGACAGAGACAGAGACAGAGACAGAGACAGAGACAGAGACAGAGACAGAGACAGAGACAGAGACAGAGACAGAGACAGAGACAGAGACAGAGACAGAGACAGAGACAGAGACAGAGACAGAGACAGAGACAGAGACAGAGACAGAGACAGAGACAGAGACAGAGACAGAGACAGAGACAGAGACAGAGACAGAGACAGAGACAGAGACAGAGACAGAGACAGAGACAGAGACAGAGACAGAGACAGAGACAGAGACAGAGACAGAGACAGAGACAGAGACAGAGACAGAGACAGAGACAGAGACAGAGACAGAGACAGAGACAGAGACAGAGACAGAGACAGAGACAGAGACAGAGACAGAGACAGAGACAGAGACAGAGACAGAGACAGAGACAGAGACAGAGACAGAGACAGAGACAGAGACAGAGACAGAGACAGAGACAGAGACAGAGACAGAGACAGAGACAGAGACAGAGACAGAGACAGAGACAGAGACAGAGACAGAGACAGAGACAGAGACAGAGACAGAGACAGAGACAGAGACAGAGACAGAGACAGAGACAGAGACAGAGACAGAGACAGAGACAGAGACAGAGACAGAGACAGAGACAGAGACAGAGACAGAGACAGAGACAGAGACAGAGACAGAGACAGAGACAGAGACAGAGACAGAGACAGAGACAGAGACAGAGACAGAGACAGAGACAGAGACAGAGACAGAGACAGAGACAGAGACAGAGACAGAGACAGAGACAGAGACAGAGACAGAGACAGAGACAGAGACAGAGACAGAGACAGAGACAGAGACAGAGACAGAGACAGAGACAGAGACAGAGACAGAGACAGAGACAGAGACAGAGACAGAGACAGAGACAGAGACAGAGACAGAGACAGAGACAGAGACAGAGACAGAGACAGAGACAGAGACAGAGACAGAGACAGAGACAGAGACAGAGACAGAGACAGAGACAGAGACAGAGACAGAGACAGAGACAGAGACAGAGACAGAGACAGAGACAGAGACAGAGACAGAGACAGAGACAGAGACAGAGACAGAGACAGAGACAGAGACAGAGACAGAGACAGAGACAGAGACAGAGACAGAGACAGAGACAGAGACAGAGACAGAGACAGAGACAGAGACAGAGACAGAGACAGAGACAGAGACAGAGACAGAGACAGAGACAGAGACAGAGACAGAGACAGAGACAGAGACAGAGACAGAGACAGAGACAGAGACAGAGACAGAGACAGAGACAGAGACAGAGACAGAGACAGAGACAGAGACAGAGACAGAGACAGAGACAGAGACAGAGACAGAGACAGAGACAGAGACAGAGACAGAGACAGAGACAGAGACAGAGACAGAGACAGAGACAGAGACAGAGACAGAGACAGAGACAGAGACAGAGACAGAGACAGAGACAGAGACAGAGACAGAGACAGAGACAGAGACAGAGACAGAGACAGAGACAGAGACAGAGACAGAGACAGAGACAGAGACAGAGACAGAGACAGAGACAGAGACAGAGACAGAGACAGAGACAGAGACAGAGACAGAGACAGAGACAGAGACAGAGACAGAGACAGAGACAGAGACAGAGACAGAGACAGAGACAGAGACAGAGACAGAGACAGAGACAGAGACAGAGACAGAGACAGAGACAGAGACAGAGACAGAGACAGAGACAGAGACAGAGACAGAGACAGAGACAGAGACAGAGACAGAGACAGAGACAGAGACAGAGACAGAGACAGAGACAGAGACAGAGACAGAGACAGAGACAGAGACAGAGACAGAGACAGAGACAGAGACAGAGACAGAGACAGAGACAGAGACAGAGACAGAGACAGAGACAGAGACAGAGACAGAGACAGAGACAGAGACAGAGACAGAGACAGAGACAGAGACAGAGACAGAGACAGAGACAGAGACAGAGACAGAGACAGAGACAGAGACAGAGACAGAGACAGAGACAGAGACAGAGACAGAGACAGAGACAGAGACAGAGACAGAGACAGAGACAGAGACAGAGACAGAGACAGAGACAGAGACAGAGACAGAGACAGAGACAGAGACAGAGACAGAGACAGAGACAGAGACAGAGACAGAGACAGAGACAGAGACAGAGACAGAGACAGAGACAGAGACAGAGACAGAGACAGAGACAGAGACAGAGACAGAGACAGAGACAGAGACAGAGACAGAGACAGAGACAGAGACAGAGACAGAGACAGAGACAGAGACAGAGACAGAGACAGAGACAGAGACAGAGACAGAGACAGAGACAGAGACAGAGACAGAGACAGAGACAGAGACAGAGACAGAGACAGAGACAGAGACAGAGACAGAGACAGAGACAGAGACAGAGACAGAGACAGAGACAGAGACAGAGACAGAGACAGAGACAGAGACAGAGACAGAGACAGAGACAGAGACAGAGACAGAGACAGAGACAGAGACAGAGACAGAGACAGAGACAGAGACAGAGACAGAGACAGAGACAGAGACAGAGACAGAGACAGAGACAGAGACAGAGACAGAGACAGAGACAGAGACAGAGACAGAGACAGAGACAGAGACAGAGACAGAGACAGAGACAGAGACAGAGACAGAGACAGAGACAGAGACAGAGACAGAGACAGAGACAGAGACAGAGACAGAGACAGAGACAGAGACAGAGACAGAGACAGAGACAGAGACAGAGACAGAGACAGAGACAGAGACAGAGACAGAGACAGAGACAGAGACAGAGACAGAGACAGAGACAGAGACAGAGACAGAGACAGAGACAGAGACAGAGACAGAGACAGAGACAGAGACAGAGACAGAGACAGAGACAGAGACAGAGACAGAGACAGAGACAGAGACAGAGACAGAGACAGAGACAGAGACAGAGACAGAGACAGAGACAGAGACAGAGACAGAGACAGAGACAGAGACAGAGACAGAGACAGAGACAGAGACAGAGACAGAGACAGAGACAGAGACAGAGACAGAGACAGAGACAGAGACAGAGACAGAGACAGAGACAGAGACAGAGACAGAGACAGAGACAGAGACAGAGACAGAGACAGAGACAGAGACAGAGACAGAGACAGAGACAGAGACAGAGACAGAGACAGAGACAGAGACAGAGACAGAGACAGAGACAGAGACAGAGACAGAGACAGAGACAGAGACAGAGACAGAGACAGAGACAGAGACAGAGACAGAGACAGAGACAGAGACAGAGACAGAGACAGAGACAGAGACAGAGACAGAGACAGAGACAGAGACAGAGACAGAGACAGAGACAGAGACAGAGACAGAGACAGAGACAGAGACAGAGACAGAGACAGAGACAGAGACAGAGACAGAGACAGAGACAGAGACAGAGACAGAGACAGAGACAGAGACAGAGACAGAGACAGAGACAGAGACAGAGACAGAGACAGAGACAGAGACAGAGACAGAGACAGAGACAGAGACAGAGACAGAGACAGAGACAGAGACAGAGACAGAGACAGAGACAGAGACAGAGACAGAGACAGAGACAGAGACAGAGACAGAGACAGAGACAGAGACAGAGACAGAGACAGAGACAGAGACAGAGACAGAGACAGAGACAGAGACAGAGACAGAGACAGAGACAGAGACAGAGACAGAGACAGAGACAGAGACAGAGACAGAGACAGAGACAGAGACAGAGACAGAGACAGAGACAGAGACAGAGACAGAGACAGAGACAGAGACAGAGACAGAGACAGAGACAGAGACAGAGACAGAGACAGAGACAGAGACAGAGACAGAGACAGAGACAGAGACAGAGACAGAGACAGAGACAGAGACAGAGACAGAGACAGAGACAGAGACAGAGACAGAGACAGAGACAGAGACAGAGACAGAGACAGAGACAGAGACAGAGACAGAGACAGAGACAGAGACAGAGACAGAGACAGAGACAGAGACAGAGACAGAGACAGAGAAACCACGTGATCACCGACGCGTCGGACATTCAATTGTCATGACACTGACATTCAAATCTCTTGTGAACAACGACATGATAAAAGGTCGGTGGGAGCAACATCAAACCAAATGGCATTGCAATCTGAAGGACATGTTTGCTGTGATAGCCGCTATATCAGCCAAAGCAATGTATCTCAAAAATTCGTCAGTTATTCTTCAGAGCGACAACAAAACAGTCGAGACCTACATAAAAACGAAGGAGGAACCCGATCACGTCAACTGCTAGATTTGACCCAACAGCTGCTGCACCTGGTAGACCATCTCAACATTGTGCTTCGCCCTCACCACCTACCAGGGCTGTTCAACACCGAAGCCGATCACCTATCAAGAAATCGCACCGCCACCGAGCGGCACCTAACAGACGAAGAAACATCGAGACTGTTCAGCATGTGGGGCACACCAGACCTAGACCTATTCGCGTCACAGACACCTCATGTAGTAGCAAACTATGTTACGCTAGACTTGTCAGACTCGAACGCCTACTTTTACGACGCGTTCAGCAGATCCTGGCACTACCGACTTGCATGGCTGTTTCCGCCGCCCAGCTTAATATCCAGGGTACTGGATCACCTAAATTCAGCCTCAGGTCGGTACATCCTAGTAGCACCCAAGTGGAAGAAGCCCTTTTGGAGGCCAGATCTGGAAAACCGTGCTCTGAAGCGTTCCGTAAAGCTCAGAGATCTGAAGAAGACGCTGGTGGACACAGTGACAATGCTACCACCGGCGCAAGTCAGCAAGTTACACCTGGAAGCTTGGCTCATTTCGGGTGGGATGTCCTGACAGATACGTGGACGCAGCAGGAGAAGCAATTATTGTCATCGTGTTGGAGACAGTCTACTATAAAGACTTACATTTGGAGTAGATGGGTGACATTTTGCCAAGAAAATAGCATTAGTTTTCGTTTTCCGGATCCATCAAATGTAGCTAGGTACCTCAGTTATTTATTTTTAACAGATGGTCTCTCTTACTGAACAATTCTCGGTCATATTTCGGTCATTGCATCCGTTTGCGAAACGATATCTAATGTTAAAATTTCAGATAACCCGATTCTAAAACATACTGAAATCTATTGGCAAAACTACCGATTTAGGACGCAAGGATTTTGATTAGATCGTTAAAAATGTACAAAATTAATTTGAATAGTTTATATCAGATATCCAGACACACTATTTTACTATTATCTTCGGGTCGTAGATTACATGATCTTACTCTTTTGCATAGTGATAGGCAATATTTCATAGATAACACTGATTCTATTACCTGGCACCCCGTTTTCGGGTCGAAAACTGACTCATCCTCATATAAACAATCTAGTTGGACATTTTTATCCGCTCCTGATAAAAACGTCGATGCAGTATATTGGTTACGCACACTTGTAAATATGACCCAAGAAACTCGAGGAAATATTACTAATTTATTTTTAGCAACTAAAAGCCCTACAAGGCCAGCTACTGCAACGATGATTGGTGGTTGGATAAAGCGTCTTCTGGCTGCTGTTGGTATTCATGCGTCAGCTGGAAGTTGTAGATCAGCGGTCTCATCTTTAAATTGGGTAGAAAATTATCATATTAATGATATCCTAGCTAAAGCAAATTGGCAACATGAAAGTACTTTTAGAAAGTTTTACCTGAAACAAATCAATAATTCTAATAGGGTAATAACGTCAGAAAAATCTCTGTCCCAATATTTTCAGCCTGATTAATAATAGTTGTATAGCAATAGGTTGATTTATATGTGCCTTAGTCAATCTACATTTAAGTTTACATTATACATATTATTAGTTTCAATCACATTGTTGATTTATGCGCACCTTAGTCAATGTTCATTTAAGTTTACAATTATACATATTATTATGTTTAATCACATTGTTGCGTTTTAATTGAATACCTACTATATTACCAAAAATACAAGCCACCAGGAGATAACAAACACTCTCTCATAATGGACTTCGGACGTCAAACGGAACGCATAATATAAAAATTTTACCTTCAAATAAAATTTGTATTATGCTTCCATAGACGTCCGAAGTCCATTATGAGAGAGTACATCGCTTCCTTCACCTCGCCTGGTCGCTATATGTCGCTTACTTCCGTTTCCAAGACGCACCTACAGCGCTCTCTATAATTTCTGGTAAACAACTCGCCATCTTTGTCATTGTTCGGCTCATAATGGCCTAGCACCTGGAAGAAATTTCAGTCTCATAAAATTATTATAATAAAAACAAAAATCCGACTGCTTAAAAGTAATGAACTGAAAAGACAAAAACAAGTATCTACCTATTACAATTAATTCATATTCATACTATATAAACTTAAATTACCACTCACTCACTGACATAGAGAAATAGAAGTCATACAAGGGAGAGTCGTAGGAAATAAGTAAATATAGCATCGCATAGAGAATCGTTTAGAAGGCCCGGGAATAATGTCCGGACCTTCAGCTCTTGGTGGTGGTACCCCATCGGATCTCGGAAACGGTGATATCTACGGGAGTCGTTCTTGAACAAAATCTTCCTAAAACCCTGGCAACTTTAAGGAGGCGGGAAAAAAAATTTCTTTTATAAAACATGGCCGCCATACAAACTTTGAACTTTAATATCTCGGAAACGGTTAGAGATAGGCGGGGCGTGTTCGAACAAATGTCATAGAGGTAGACGAGATCTTTCCAGAAAAATCATTTTCAAGGTCACCGGGGATCATCGGTGACCCCAATGGTCTTAGACTGACGTGTAAATCCAAAACACTGTAGAGTTACAGTGTTTTGCCTTAATAGCGCTCAATTGATTATTTCAAAGCAGGTACATATCCCTATACCTATTAATATTTTTTCATTACCTATACATATAGTATGTAGAATTCCTTCTACATATTTCTATCTCCATATGATCACGTATAAAACACTGTATTTTGATTACTTTTATGGTTTGTTATGGCATAACACTGTGATTGAAGTTATAGTGTCTTGGCTAAATAAGTTTAGGTGAGATTAGTTGAAACTCGTGAGATACAGTGTTTTGAATAACCAGACGTCGCGCGCAGTGACTTGGGCCTTATTCTTAGGTACGCGTTGTAGGTGCACGATACGCGGGGATTAGAAGATTTAAAATCAATAGAAGAAAAGTGTAAAGTTCTGAAGGGCAAGATATGGTATATACTGTAGATATGCAAAAGTTCACGAAAAACATGCAGGTCGAGGTCATAAAGATTTGATCATATTCAGTAAGTAATAATTCTCAACTAGCATTCCCCGTAAGGTAAAATAAACATAACCTGAAAGTAATAGAATGCAGAAGAAATGAATTAACAATATTTGTCAACAATGATTATAACGCAGATTTAAAGGCGATATCTTTTTTGAAAAAGAAAGTAGGAATTGAATTGCGGAAAAACTTACAAACAGTGTAACCGATCTTATGGAAGAGATATCTAAAGAGACTGAACCTAGAGATATTACTGAGACAAAAAAAGACAGTGCAAATCAATGCAAACAAGAACATTTTTTTATGAAAATCGTTGTTGTCTAGGAATAACTCAATCCCGACGAACACATTGTCACTAATTTAATATCCTAGTATAATATTATAAATGCGAAAGTTTGTGAGGATGAATGTTATGTATGTATGTTTGTTACTCTTTCACGCAAAAACTACTAGACCGATGGCGATGAAACTTGGTATGTAGATAGCTGGAGACCTGGATTCACACATAGATTACCTTTTATCCCGATATTCCCACGGGAACGGGACTTACGCGGGTGAAACCACGGGGAAAACTAGTAGTAGATAAACCTAAAACCTTAAAGTAATTTATATACTAATTATTAATAAAACTTTGATCTCATTATTAAATTGTTCCATATTTTATTTGCTTTGTTAGTTTTATGACTATATGTATAAATGTTAAGTTGATTTTTATTTGCTTCAATTGTTTTAACTAATATTTGATTCGAAGAGATAGATGATGATCGATTTTAAAAGACGTGTAGCGGTGCGTCATGAGCCAGCGCGTACGCTCCGCGCGAGCCGCTCACTTGAATGACGTCATCCCCCACGGCAGCTCCGACCGTTGACGAAGAGCGTTCGGGCATCTTCGTGTCATATCGTCGCCGTTCGGTTTTCTCGCGGTGCCACGCCTCAGTGCATTGTTGTATCTCGTCCGACGCACACTCCGCGCTATTCCATCTTGTTAATAACGGTCAGCTGATTTCGCGATCTAGTATTTAAATTCTAATTTCATTTATCTTGTATTCCTATCGCTGTAATCTATTCTTATAAACTTTAAACTTTCTTCTCTTGTGTTTCGTGCTATTCCTACTCTTCAGTGACTATCTATTCTTGTGTAAAAACTGTTACAATAAATAACCGTTAAATTTCAAATCGAACATTTTATTTGGAGGACAACCGTTCGCCCATAAAAGAACTCATTACTGTCTTGAACATTCGTTAATTTTGTATTTTTGTTCATATTTCACTAAATATTTAATTTATATTTCTCGTGTTATTGATATTGTTTTAATTGTTTCATTAATAATTAATTTTAAGATTTGATTCAAGGAGATAATTATTTGATTTGAAAAGATTTCTTAATAATTTTTTTTCTTTATTTGTGGAGCTTTGTCACAATATGACTGTCGCTCCATCATAGCCACCGTATGTATTATTAAAGATTTTTCAATATTTTGTTATACGTATAATATAAGGACCTAGATAGCCTTGAAACAGGTTTAGATAGTACACTAGTACATCTACCAATATCACGTTGCATGTTATCAAATATATGTGCTCTGTTTCGCTCGCCCCGGACACATTCCATTAGAATGTGTTGAACATCCTCTAGTATTCCGCATACTTCACAATTAGGTGTTGTAGATATGTCCATAAGATAAGTAAATTTTTTGGATGGAGTGTGGCCGGAGCGTAGTCTCGTAGCCGTTACACGGTCACGTCTACTAAGTTGACAGCTATTAATCCAAGGTATAGTTAATGGCTCAGTTTAGTGGCAGGTTGGATCGTTCTATACCAGATACCCTTTTCAACTGACCTCTGATCGAAATAAAGGAGTATTTCGATCAGAGGTCAGTTGAAAAGGGTATCTGATGACAGTATCTCCATGCTGAGTTACAATATTTTCTAACTAAATATAAACAATCAGAAAAGTAAGGCTCGATTGGGGGACCTGTTCCCTGAGAAGAAGCCCGTTTAGCGAGACTATCTACCTTTTCGTTACCGATTATGCCTATATGCGATGGAATCCATTGTAACTGTACAACCTTACCGTTCCGTTTTAACTCCAAAATTTGATTTATTATTATATAAGCTATCAGTATTCCTCGAATAGTCGAGGTACAGTGAGCTATATGTAAAAGTGCGCTTTTGGAGTCAGTTAGGACAACAAACTCATTGTACTCGATAGAGTTAATATACGACAATGCTTCGCTAATGGCTAGTAATTCTATGTACATAATTGACAGCTGTACTGGACTTATTTTAAGCAGCATATAGTTATCTTGTTGAAGATCATAGAAGACTGCACCAGATTCAATTTTTCTTTAGATCCATCAGTGAAAATCTGATAAAAGTTTGGATACGTACTGTCTAAATAACGAGAACATAGGTTTTTAAACTGGCTGTGTCGTATTGCTGTTAAGGTTTATCTATGGTGCAAATATTAGCTTTAATATTTCTTGATAAATCAAGGTGATCGACCCAGTGACAATACATGAACATTTCTAAATTTTGACTGCAATAAATTTTCACATCATTTAGTTGATGATGCATTATAATTAAAATAGGTTTATTTTTTCTGTTCCATGAAGTAATATATGTAGATAGGTTATCTAATAGATTAATGATTATGCTATTGTTTACTAAATATTTTTTTATTAATAGAAATTTTCCGGCCAAGTAACATCTACGGATATGTAACGGTTCAATACCAAGCTCACTGCCCATTACATGTATAGGAGTGGATTTGATGAAACCACCTATAACTCGCATCGCCTGGTTTTGAGTTCTTTCTAGTTTGAACAGATGAGATTGATTACTGTCACCATATAAAAAGCATAGTCAAAACGACTTCGCAGTAGGCAAATGTATATCTTTCTTAAGTGCTTGGGATGAATACCCCAATTAGAGCCTGCCAAAAACTGAGGAATAGACAGGAATTTTGATGTTCTCTCGTTAATAAAGTCAATATGTTTGGCCCATCGAAGAGAGCGATCGAGCCACAAGCCTAAATAATTAACATTTTCAACTATTTCTAAGGGTGTATCATTAATGTAAATCGAGAAGTTATGCCTGTGGATACCTTTTTAAACACACATGCTTTACTTTTGGAGGATGAGGTCTCTAAGCCTAACTGCAGAGTAAGTTACGAGTAATCTGTTGTGAAGTAGACTGGAGTCATTCAGCTGCATGAAATATATTTTTATTAGTACAATAAATCACAAAATCATCCGCATATTGGGACATGTAAATGGAATTATTATTAAATTGTTTACATAGATCTATTGTAGCTATATTAAATAGCAAAGGTGACAGTGGATCGCCTTGTGCCAAACCGCGGCAGGTGTTACGAACTATGAATAAATCATTGACTTTTACTGTAAGAGACCGCTCACGGAGAAATTGCCACAGATAATTGCATATAGTTTTCCTTGTCCCCAGATAATCTTATTTTTCCAAAAGTGTGTAAATATCTATATTATTATATGCATTGTCGATATCAATAAAGCAACCAATAGTAACATCATTTTTACAAAAGCCTGTCTGAATCCTTGTGACTAATCTACTTAAGTTATCTAAAATTGATCTACATTTTCGAAATCCTAAAGTATCATTAGAAAACATATTGTTATTTTCAAAATACCACTCTAATCGTCTTTGTAAAACTGTATGAAAAATTTTACATATACACGATATTAGTGCAATGGGTCGAAGTGCTGAATCAGAATTAGGATCCCTGCCGGGTTTGGGTATAGGTATGATACTAATTTCACGCCATTGCTTTGGAACATAGGCTAAGGAAAGAAATGCGTTATAGAAATTTAATAAAATTAATTTAGCGTTGTTAGGTACGTTTTTTAACATACTATAAGATATATCATCACGTCCGGGTGCTGTATCTTTGGTTTTTATACTCTTATTAATCTCATATAATGTAATTGAAGTGTCCAGTATTGAATTTTAAGTGTCCAGTATTGAATTTTTAAATGTAAATATTGGTTCAGAATTTGCAACGTAATCAGGAGTTAAATTATATAACATGTAGCTAGCTGGCTTTCTTTGAATCGATGTACTATTTACGAGACTGATAATCTTTTATCCATTTGATTTTATTCCATAGATCACTAGCCAGAGCTGTTTCGTTAATTGAGGTACGAAACGTTTGCCATGAATTACTTTGAACGTTTCTTAGAAGTCTTTGAGACTCACTTATTTTATTCTTTAATAAAATATAGTTTGATAGCATAGGGTTGCGCCTAAAGGTAGCTAAAGCTAGACGTCGTAGTGCTACTGATCTCGACAGATCTGGACACCGATATGGTTTAGGATGAAACTGTCCAGTAGGGTTGCAACTAAATTTTAAATACGGAATATATTTTTCAGCAGCTGAGTGTATGTGATAAATAAAATTATCATAAGCCAGTTGCGGATTTGCCAATATTGGATATTTATATTCTGAAAATTTCTCATTTAGATAAGACCTATAATTTGTCCAGTCAGTTTTCTTAAAGTTCCTTTTCTTTTTTATTTGGACACTTGATACGAATTATGTAAATATTTTCATAATAAGATGATCACTACCGAGTGACTCATTAGTAACTGACCAATCGAATCCTCGTGACACATTCGAAGATATTATGGACAGATCAGGTGACGAATATCTCACAGTACCGTCCACTAGTTGAAAGCGAGTAGGGCTGCCATCGTTTAAAATTATATAATTGTGATCTAATATAGAGTCTAGAATTTGGGAGCCTCTTCTATCTGTTTTGTTGGACCAGTTTGAATGGTGTCCATTAAAGTCACCCAAAATCATAGACTTTCTTTTTAATAGAGAATAAGTAATGCCATACTTGAGTGTTTGTCATTAACTCTGGTGGACAATAAATTATAATTAAGTGCTCTAATTGACTACAATTATATAATCTGACATGAATTAGTTCAAGCCCTGTACTATTATTTTGCACTTTCACAAGTTGCGCCTGAATTGAGTTGTGAGCAATGACCGCAACCCCTCCATATGGAACATCTCTACCTTGACGAAAAATATTATAGTTGTTAATATATAAAAGGGTATCTGGTTCAAGCCATGTTTCACTTACCGCAGCCAAATGAATGCTTTCTTGAATCAAAAACTGTTTAAATAATTTTAATCTGGGCTTAATACTGCGTGCGTTCCATTGAATAATATTTGATTTTGTGACTTTATTATTGTGTCTATCCATTAACTGTAAACAAATTTATGATCGCAGACATGTCAGCTATAATATTACCAAAAAATGAATTTAGCCAATCTCTAAATATTTGTAACCATTGTTTTAGTTTTTTTAATAGATTATATTTTGCGTTATTTATGAATTCTTTGATTTTGTCATAAGTGATGGTATTTCATATCTATTTTCCTTGATAGTATTGCAGGAGTTGAGATTACGAGGTACCGATGGCCCAGGCTGAAGACTATCAGCAGAGTCTTCGGAGCTTGTTACAAATATATCTGCCATCACATTTTCTGTGAGGTGAAGAGGCACTTTCTTCTTTTTTTTGCGAGGTTTTTGCGGTTTATTATAGAATGCATTCACTTCGCTTAAATGTGTATTTTTTGACAGGATATCTGCGTACGATGGCGTGATGTCAGGCTGAGTTTTGTTGTTCGGTATAGATACAGTTGTATTATTAATAACATCGAATTGATACAAAGGCGTAGGAGGAACATATGCAGTTAAGGCTTTTTGGTACGTACACTTAGACTCCGACATTATTTCTCTGATAAGTTTTCTTTTTTATAGATCGGGCACTCTTTTGATCCTTATTTATGTTTACCTGTACAGTTAATGCACTTGAGAGTACTTCTATCACATACTTTGTGTCCTTTCGTACCACACGACACACAAGATGATTTCGACGCGGGACATGATTTGCGAGAATGACCGAATCGCCAGCATTTGGAGCACTGACTAACTGGGTATATGTATGGCGACACACTTATTCTAAGATCTAGCAAATTTATGTATGATGGTACACAAGAACCTTTCAATCCTATCCTGACAGATTCACTCGGAATCCATCAGTCTTCATTTTTTCTATTTAGTGGTTTAGCGGTCACGACTGATTGATCTGACTTGATGTTCTTTAAAAGTTCGGTCTCAGTGAGGTCTAAGTCGATATTTTTTTATAATACCGTATGATAAACCGACTTCCCATGTTTTTTGTCGTCGCCACCCGTGGTCGTCGAATGCAGGACATGATATTAACTTTTCAGCGTGATTTTCATCGATAAAGGAGATTATAATCTTAAATGGGTTGATGTATTTAACTTTTGTAATACCATTTATTTTGTGTTGGTTCAGCAGTTTTGCGAGTGCAAATTGTTTGATAAACTTTTCTTTAGAATAGATGCTCGGTTCTGACACTGTCATGACTTATGGATTTCCTCCTACTTTTATTCGAAACTTCTGTCCAGCATTCCTCAGCGTATTCATTTCGCGTACGTTTGTTATTACTTTCTATATCTAATTCCATATTCATATGTGTTGGGTCATCTATAAAATCTTGATTATGATTCAAAACATCATTGTTGGGTGAATCGATCTTATTCTGAAAGCTATCGTTATCCATTCAGAATAAGGCTCATAATAACGAATAGCATAAGATCACACACACGCGAATAACGCAACACAATAGGCGAACGAGCGAGCCACGCGGGCTCCGGCCGATAACAAACCGGTTACTTGTTTACCGAGTTTATTAAATTACTTGAATGCGTCTAATTAGCACGAGATGTGGTTAAAGACTGTTACTATTACTTAATTGAACAATTTTTGTTTGTTTTTATTTAAATAAATATTCTTTTTAAATATATGTCGAGTTTTATTGTCCGTGATCTAAACAATATTGAATACGCAAAATACAGTATGTTATTGCAAACGTTCTATCATTTTTTTATTCTTGTATGATCCTTTATCTCTGTTCTCGTAAAACCAATATACTGTACCTAATGAAACATGCAGTGTTTTGCTCAAACAATTGGGAACATTTCTTTAAGTGTTGTAAAGATAATACACGTTTACTTAGTTAATTTAAATTGTATGGATAGTATGGTTGTAAAATGTACACGGTTACATAAAACGTAAACATACCTATAATTTGGTACCTAGCACATAATATAATGTTATAATAATATTACTAAAACATACCAAAAACCAAAGAAAGTTTTACAAGCCATTTTTTCGAAATAGCAATTTCTAAGATCCGAATCCAAAATCACTTTTTTGATTTCTTCCCCCGTCGCTGTATATCCTTCCTCGCAAGCGAAATACTAGTATCTATATAAAATACGGCTGACTAATTGCATTGTTTTGTAAGCTTTCTTTATCAAATAATGAAGTAACTTCAAATGTATATTCAAATTAGTTAAACTAAATACTTTAGATACGGTGAAAAAAAAAACAATAATTTGTTACAAAACAATGCATTAGTCAGTCGAATTTTATATAGATATTGTGATACTTGTTTTTCTCTTTTCAGTTTATTACTTTTAAGCAGACGGATTTTTTTCTATAATAATAGTTTTTTTTCAGACATTTTAGTTTTATTAACCGACTTTTATTTTAATATATAACTAAGTACAGGCAATGTCATTCCTGACTTGAATACATTCTTGCTAGAAAATGATACTTCGGGCGTCCCGATATATAATTGGTACGCTTATTAACAATTTGAGTTAAAGCAGTAATATAAACGTGATATGATACATATATTTTTGAAATGGTCTTTTCACGATCTTTCATTTGATACCCATATTGCTAAGGTAAGAAAAAAAGAAACGCCCACTTTTGTCATTTGCGGGTGCCATTTTGAATTTTTATAGCCTATGTCACTACTACAATTCTGATGAATTCAACGACAACTCATATGTCACAAACTGTCAAGCCGTTTGGGCTGTAGGGCATGCCAAAGATATGGACATACATATATATGTACTATCGACAGCAGCGACGGATGACCATTTCAGAAAAAAATTCCCTTACGCATGTTGACTTTAAATGACTCCGCCCTTAATTTTGTTAACCGATCAAAAAGAAATCTTCGAACAAAAAAGTGTACTAACCGTTTGTTTTTATGACTTTTCTTACTTTTGCCAGATGGTATCATATTTGGACAGTTGTTGCGTTGACACAATACGGAACTTCTAACCATGAGCTCCCACAAGAACTTTAATACTCTACTCTTCTAACAGTAAATTTAATTCTAGCTTTTTGTATTAACTTTTGTTTTTGCTTTGTACGTTTAGTATTAGTAGTATAATTTATTTATAATTTTAAGATAATATGCTCTTGTATCAAAATAAGTAAAAAATATTGTCTCTTAGGATTAAGAATAACGGTATGGAATGTAAATATAAATTTAAGCATTGTTATATTTAATCATTGAAATAGGTTTTATTTGTTACTTTCTTTTTTTTTGTTTAGTTTGATGGAACGTAGCTACCTAGTTTTTAAATCAGTATTAGTAGGTAACTTTTAAATTACAATTTTACTGAGATAGTAAGAATATTGTTGTTTTATTTATTTATTTCAAGGTAGCTTTATTCATTTAACATTTATAATTATTATAGTAATGAAGTCTAAAATATTTAAAGACGTATCTGCATCAAAGAAGCATCATTATGCGAGCACATCAATAAAACTGAATAAACTATTATGTAGCCGACCTACGGCCTATTCAAATATTAACATTGTTGTATAAATAAATAGGCAATAAAATATATTTGATAGCTTCCAGTCGTTTTGATTCGTTTGATCATAGCGGCTTCAGAACATAACCAATGTTAAATTGCTGATTTCTATTTGAGAATGTTTATACTAAGTATAAATAATCAATCCTGGTGGTACACAAATATTATACATAATACATATAATACAAATGTAAAGTGTAAAAAAACTCAAACAAAAAGGTCGTAGCTGACCATTGAGTTTGTATCGCCTTAGAATCAGTAAACAAATGTAAAGTGTAAGAAACTCAAACAAAAAAAAGGGGCGTGTCACGTGCCATGTTGGGCCTGCTATGCGATTTTAACCTTAGGAGTAGTCATCCGTGGCTGATGTCGATAGTACATACATACGCTCGAAAAACAAAATTAATAAAATTTTAATAAATAAAATTTAAATATAAAAAATATAATATAATAATAATAAAAAAAAAAAAAAAATTTGAAAAAAATGGTGGCGAATATGGCCTCATTTTTTTGCTAGCTGACGTAGTCTAGGATTCTTCTTAACTAAAGTGAAGGAAGGGTTACTTTTGCCATCACCCTAAACTCCTCTAGCAACGCGAACGTTCTGATTATGATTAGCGAGAGCTAATTAGAGAACACTCATCAAGTTCTATAAGCTTCTATTAGATTTATTTATTTTTCTAGAGTTGGTATCGAGCTAGTGCTATTATCCTAGATATTGTTTATAGGCTATGGGAAGCATGGTAAATTCGGATTTTTTAATAGTATTATAAAAATAAATACGTACTTAAATGTGGTTCAGGAGACGATGGCAATATTATATTATGAATACTTTTTTAAATTTGTCGTTTTTTACACATTAAACAAAATTATTACAATCTTTGCATATTATATTGCGATAAAACTCATTATTATTCAACACTTTACACAATGTATTTATACGTAAGTACATATACTCAACACCTAGATGAGAAATAAATAAATGAAAATTATAATTGAATGGGTGAAACTATAATTCGAAGAGTGATCGTATATTTCTTCCAGATACTTGTGATGTTTTGATCTTCAAGAATAATGGGCTCAAAATGTAGGTATGTATTATATATACTTGGATATGTCTACCCCTATACCTGAGTCTTAGGGGTATAAGCGTGAGATGGGTATGAAAGTATGCACTTTTCGCTAGCTAAGGTTTTGGGCCGTATGTAATATAGAGCAAACCATCTACCGGTCTATGTAAGACTCTGTGCTGCCACTGAGAATTTCTTTGCCCAACTAGGTAATCGATTGGGATTGCCTCATGCAAGCAGTCGCATTTAATACCACTTCACAACCAAGACAGTCTATAAATATATATGAGCATTCACTAAGAATCAATAGCTCACGTAAAAATGCCAGTAGCTCTCCGACTACAATGTAAAATTTATTTATTTTACCAACACGTTCCGATAAAAGAATATCTTATGTATTATTTCATAGAAATTCTGTGTAAGTAAAAACAATTTTAAATTCCTATAATATTTTCGAAATGTTTATTTATATTGTTATTTAGCTGTTTGTGTTTGCAAAACTTGAAAAGTTTTCGATGTATTGACCTCAATTTTTTATATAGATTAGAATATTTTTAAATACATTTTATCCCGAGGTTCCCACGGAAACGGAAAAAGTGAATATCAGACAGCACAGGGATGCATGGCCGGGATTAATTAGTATAAAAATAACTTTACTAACTTGATTTGCAAAAATAATATCATTTTAATAACCCTTCGAGCTAAGCTTGTGTTATGAGTGTGTTCACGTTAGTCCTGTGACTGATCACTCTCCGGTCTTGTAGGATTGCCGTCCCATCGAATTATGAGAATGAAGGAATAGGGAGTATACTTGTTCTGTGCACACACTTGTGCACTATAATATATCGATCAGATGGCTCGTCTCCATCTCCGTTGACCGAAATTGGGTTTGGAGTAGGCATCGCAATGATTGCTACGTTTAATTCATTTTCTTTAGACGAAATGTTTTTTTCTTTGGTTAATGATTTCCAGTGTTGCAAAATTGCAAATTCACAAACGCTTTTGCTACTTAAATCATATGAAAATGAATGAATAGAAAACTAAGTTCGCAATTGACGAAGACAATTTTTTTAAAACAGTTTAAGTACGTTCGCACCCGAACACGATCAATCGCAAGTGAAATTTCATTTCTTCGTATTTTAAATTCATAAATGACAGACTTTAATGATTCCGCGAACTGTTAAAAATAATATCAAGGAGATTGAAACCTTACGTCGCTTAATTTAAAGAGCATTTCTTGAGTTCTCACCAGTGAATTATAAATGCGTTACGTTGACGGCCGCGCGACCGGCAAATCGGCGATGCACAATTTATCGATGAACTAACAAAATATAGCTATCTCTTTTTGGCACGCCTGGATCTAAATACGCGGCTTCGCGCGGTTTCATTCTCGCTAGCTGTGTCTGTGATTTCGGTTCCCGTGACAACGTGATTTCATATGATACGATTTTAGCAGCCATTGTGAACGAAAGTAGTATGCGCTACGTATGAAAAATCTTTTCATATGATTTTTCGCATGCTACTTATGAAATGTTTCATGCCTAGTCTGGAGAACTATTACTCTTTAAGATATTATATTATTAAACTGTTTTGGTTTACACTTACCACGAGGTTGCTTTTCAGCAGCCAATGTCACGAGGAGACTAATTAACTTCTTAAATGATTTAAAGAATTTCTTAACAGAAAATACATCGATAACACGTAGCTTTAGCAATGGATACCAAGATCTCAAACACAGAAGTCATATATACATCTGCAGAAATACATTTTATAAAAGACCATTCTGTTCCAGATTTAATCACAGCAGTCACTTCTCTGAGGTTAAGCATAGGTAGAGATGTCTACCTGAACCCAGAAGGGGAAACGCAGTACAAAGTCAAAGCCGAAACAGTACACAAAGAAGAGTCTTTTGATGAACGTCAACATGGAAGAAGACTATCAAAAGCACTTTGGTCTGGTACTTCTTCTATAGACTCGAGTGAATTATCCAGCGATGATGGATCTAAAGAAATACCAGTTACGACTACCACTGAAAGGTATAAACAACTTACCCTGCTGCTAGACAAGAAAGTAATACTAACATTATAAATGCGATCATCGTGAAATTTCATATACACGTTCTCAGCGGTACAAAAAAGGACAAAGGGTACATTTCATCTAGGAAATAATACGTAACCCGAGGGATAAAAGTTTATTAACAAAATGTATGCTACCGTGGACGAATTTATGGGTAATCTTATATTGGTGTCGAGCTTAGACAAAGACTCAGTGTGAGAGCCATACCGTGGCCGCACATGAAAGAGCAATAGTCTTTGTAATGTACTGTAATCCAACGCTGGCGCTAACCTTAGATAAGGGTAGAGCAAGACTTTCGACGATTTTTTACTTTCTACGACTTTGGTCGACGCTTTCATTTCATGTAAATTCTACTTCGGTTTTATGTTAAATAAATTATAATTTCCAAATTTTAATAAAGCGGTTCAATTGTTCCAAATTTACGCTGGAATTGATTTTCGCATTTGGCTTTTTCGAGCCCCTTGTCATCTGGCGTCTAGAATGACCGCTTGACCTTTCTCTACCTCAGAGCTGGCATTACTGCAATGTACCATAGTAGAGAGTACCACGTACCTATATTAATACATAACTAATGAAATCCATTTCTCATAAATACTCTAAATTTCTATTTTTCCCCAATTTTTCCATAAAATAAAAATAATACGAAAAAGTCAACGCACGTTAGGCGAACGTTACAAAGACGCCAAGCGAAACCCCACACGAGACAGAAGATGCGATGGTTTTGAATTCGTTTTCTTACACAGTTTGTATATGTGCCCATCTCACTTGTGTTTATAACAACCTGAATTAATATATCGTGCTTTATTACACAGTAGTAGACTCAGTTAAAAATCTAATTAGCAACGTGGGTATATTTATCGTCTCAGCTGAAAGTCGTCCACTGCTAGACATAGGCCTCCCCCAAGATTTTCCACACAGATCGGTCTTGGGCTACTCGCACCCAACCGCTTCCGTGGGTATAATACATTTAAATTATTCTTTACAGAACTACAATAAAGAAACGAAAGAAAAAACGTAATTCAATACGTACAACATCCTTCACCACGAAATACGAGAGAGGAACCACAAAGAGATACAATGAGAGCTTAAGAGAACGCCATCATCATCACCATAGACACGGTAAAAAGGCTAAAAGGGTTCTAGACCACGTCAACGTATTCACACTACTAACTTGGCCTACTACTCCAGATATTGTTCTACAATATGAAGAGATACCAAAAATTCAACCAGACATCGCTGTAGTTCACGGCCACCACTATCATGTAAATGACTGGTTCGAAGAAATAAATAATAAAAGTGAAGAACTAACCAACAAGTTCAACCAATTCACGAATCAGACGGATAAGTGGAAAGAGGAGGTTAAGAACAAAACAGCGCCAATCGGCGACGTGTCCAACGAGTTTGACGAACAGATTGCTAAATGGAAACTAGTGGTAGAAAATAAAACTGCGAATGGCACCGAGGTAAACGAAACCGAGGAAGGTATTAAGGATAAAATTCAAGAATATATCAAGGATTTAGAGAATTGGCTAGAGCAAATGAAAAATAAGACTACACAACAGCTGGCAGATATGACTAACGAGCTTAACAATCAAACGAGTACTTGGCACAACCAAGTTAAAAATAAAACTCATCATATAGAGGACATAGCAAACGAACTTCTCAATCAGACAAATGTATTGCAAGAAGACGCTAAAGACAAAGAAAAGGACTTAGAAGACAAGTTTAATGGGTTCGGTAAACTGACGAAAAAAAGAAAACATCATCATCATGTTCATCACTTTGGAGATAAATTTAACGAGCTTGGCAATCAGGCGAATAAATTACATGAGAAGAAAGAAGAATTGTTGGTTTGGTTTGGAAGGTTTGCGAACCAAGCGTTTAATTGGCATAAACACGTAAATAGTAAAACTAAAGGGTTTGTAGACAAGTATAATAAAGCTGCTGAAAAAGCACATCATTTGCAGCAGCAATTACATAACCATGTTAACGGCAGTCATAATAAAATAAAAGACAATATATCAATAGCTGCCTTCACAAAACACGTACTCACACGAACTCTAAGATTATTCGATAAAGTCAAAAAGGAATCAGATGAATATCATTGGAGGAAAAAGTTTAAACACCTAGCTAAGAACTACGAAGATAAATTCAAAGAATTCTTGAGAACGACCAGACACCAACAAATTAAAACTAGACTTGGAACACAAAAAGTAGTATTAAACGCTATAGATATGTCTAGACACATGGTAAATAGACTTGTTAATATCATGACACATGAAATTGATAAAAAAGGACTTCGTACAGGACGCACTCAAGAAATATTTTCCACAGAAATTCGTAAAGAAGTTGCCGCTGAAATGAAGCATGCATGCTTGGTATATGTTTAACAAACAGCGGATTTACACAAACAGTGACAGATCTACTTATACACATGCTGATGTTAGACGACGAGAAATTTAAACAAGCGTTCGACTCATTTACTGAAGCAGCTAAAAACACAGATTTCTCTCGCAGTCTCGGAGATAGACACGACAGAGAATTGAAAAGGAAGATAGTCTTAGTTGGAGACCACGATATTAGTCTTCAGCGAACTATAGTGATGATTATAAAGAATATAGTAGCTAATAGAAATAAGCCTTTAGTGATGACAGAAGATATTGATCCGGAGGAATGCAATTTGAATGCTACGTTGGCGTTTTTAGAAGTAATAGATACTCTAGATAACAACGTCCCGGAAAGTGACATTAATATCAAAAAACTTTATGACATAAGGACCGGTTTTCACGGATGGGCACAAGGATATAATATACAGGACACTATGATGCAATTCATGTCTCTTATTAGGTCAGTTCTACATGATTTGAACGGTAAAGCTTATCATGTAATTCGGCAGAGTGCTGATATACTTTTCGATTGATTATTTTGTTTTATTTTATTTACTTAATCAGTAGTCTAAATCCTCCTCCTATATCTCCTTGTCCTCAATCCTCGTAAATATACTGTATAGAGCCCCGATTAAGTTAAGATTAGTAAGTTGTCGCCAAATGTGAACTAAAATTCAATTCAGTTTACATTCTAGGTTTATTTTAATTAAAAAGAATACGTAATTAATGATATTTGAAAAAGTAAATTCTTAGAAAATAACTTTGAGTTACTTACGTATTAGATCGTTTCTTTTACTTTTACGTAGTCAAGTCTTACACCAGGAAACAAGCTCGTTGCAGGGGACTATACAAACATAAAAGCAACAAAAAATTGTACACCCAGATACAAAATCATTTATTTGTAAATCACACAAATAATTACTGGCCAGTTTTTTCATCCGAGTAGTGAACATTGATTTAAAGAAGGTAAGCACCGTCAGAGTTTACAGTAACAAATAAAATAGCTAATATTGTGTCTGTTTCGTGTCGTTTACAGTGTAAACTGGGAAAAACAGTGAGTGGCACAACTAGTATATTAATATTATAAAGTAAGTGCGATTTCATGAATACGTGTGGGTAATATACGAGCCCACTGCACCTTTCTCTTTCTTGTTTTTATCAGCTTTTTTATATGTTCCTCTGCTGGGCAAAAGTCTCTCTCTTGGACTTCCAAATTACTCTGTTGGTGGATATCCTTTTTTAATGCGTCCAGATCATACCGTCTTCTCCGTTTAGATCTGCCCCGTCACAATCGACTACTTATCTTGTGGCACCCAATTGGTGACGATTGGTGCCCAACTCCCTAGGTGCATGCGGCAGACATGTCCGGCCCAGTCCCACTTCAAGCTGGCGGATTTTACACCTTCATCAGCTATGCGTATTTTGAAGCGCAGATTAGTGTTTCGGTTGTGATCCTTCCTTTTCACTCCGAGAATGCTACGCTCCATAGCCCTCAGGCAGATCTTCAATTTGGACTTCTGATTCTCAGTCAGGGACTATGTTTGGGCACCGTAGGTAAGGACAAGCACGATACACATGTCGATAAGTTTCTGCTTCAGTGACGTTGGTAGGTTACCCTTCAAAAGCTCTTTCGTCGCCTAGAAGAGCTTATCTTCCAGGCGTTATCCGTTCGTCTGTTAATCTACTACACGTATATGGAAAAATATTTGTAAAGTACATTATTCCACATGCAACCCGGCCGAAGTTGGGATAAAGTAATATTATTTAGTAGCACCACTAACTACTTACTGCCACCTAATGAAATCGCTGTTTCTTGGGTCAAAAATTACCAACTAACCATTTGGCGAGCTCTCTTTACAAGAGAGCTATGTTAGTTTAAGTTTATGTATTTTGAATATTAAATAAAATACAATATTTCTTGCATAACAATATATACAATCTTTCACAATTTGTTGAATTTATTCAATCTCAGTTTCAAAAGGTACCTGTCGAAGGTTCAAAATAATTCATATCTAACTGTAACAAATTTAATAAAGAAAATCATTCATGACTTTATATAATTCAATAAGTTTGGTTGTTTAGAATTCTAACATTCCAGTGCAAAAAATAATGATAAAAGTTTTGCATGTGACGACAAGTTATTTTAAAGTAAAAAATACAATTTAATTTTGAGAGAAAATAACATACCTTTTGAACTTTCTAACGATACTTGTTTTGTTGAATAAAACTCTTGCAATGCAATCGTCAAATTGTTGCACAATTTTTATAAACTTTGCGATTACAATTAGGAGCACGTTCGCCTTTCGCCATTCAATTTCATTATTTTTCTTTTTTCGCTGTCACATGAATTTGACTCTATATATAAAAATAAAACAAAAGAAAGGGTGTGAAGGTTGGATTAGATCAGCTGTCAATTGATCAATTCTCAACACTTTACCTCTCCGACCCGCGCGCGCTTAACGTAAACAATAAACAATAGCCAGTAATTTGACACCGTCGCGGCGCGCGCCACTTGAGCACCACTTGAGACGCCTTATCGCTGTTTATGTTTCTGTGCTTTAAGTTATGATAATATCGCTTGTGTTTCTTAGAAATATACATTGTAAGCTACGACACGTGAATCATCGCATTTACGTGTATATTTTAGTTTATACGCCTGGTTAAACTAACCAGAATTGTAAAAATTGTTCAATACTGAAAATATTTGCTTTTAAAAAAATTTAAATGTAATAAATAGAGGTTTTACTTTTTCTATTTCCTATTTAAATACTTTTTATAGTAAAAAAAGTATTTATATATGTCTGTGAGTGTCTGAGACAAATGCGTCACCGTCCGGGACAACGGCGGCGAGCGGGGAGCGGGGAGCGAGGAACGAGCTGCGATGCGCCGCGACCCCGCACTAGCACTCTCAAAGGGACCACGGACCATAAGCGCGCGTTCTTATTACATCCAATATATGAACCAATACCTATTTACAGTCCGCTATTTTATTTACACTTCGGAGGAACCCCAACATATGGTCCTCTCACCGTGGAAAAGGATAATAAGGACGTCTTGAAGCTTATTCGAAAAATATTCCGTGTCATAATCAAGAAACTTTGACAAGACGTACGCGCCGGCCATTACGCGGCGACTTTCGAGGAGGTCAAGGAAGGACATCTGAAGGACGAAAAAACCGTTTCGTTGCTGGATAAAGGATAAGACATCTTGTGAGTTCGTTCCTGTTTATTCCTCTTATTCCCTCTTCTCTTAGATAGTCAAATTCATACATATTTCCCTTCTAAATATCATACACATCTTGCTAAACTTGAGTCAGTGCTTTGTGCATTCTTCATATGTTACAACTCATAGAAATTACTTTTATCTATTTATTTTAGCTAGTTAGTTCGTTGACAATTTAGTCATACGAGGCTTTTGTGAGCTACCTGCTTGCAGTTATACAACTCGAGCGTTGAATGAGTGCCGATCGCATGAATCATCTTGTTTACTTCAAATCTTTTCGCACAGTCATTGCGCTTGACCACCTGGTCATAATTATTTCTTATCGTTATCTTTATAACGGTGCATCAAGTAGCTTGTTTGTTATTTAAGATCAGCTGTTGCATTTATTTGCGGTTTGAATTTAGATTGTGAATATTTTTGTGATTATGTCCGAACTCAAAACTTTAATTAAAAAACGCTCAGCTATAAAATCAAAGCTTACTATTTTTGGCAATCATATAAAATTAATTAAAACTTCTAAAACATTAACGGACATACAAATCATAGACTTAAAGTGTCGCTTACAAAAATTTGAGCCCTTATGCGAGGAATTCGATGCGTTACAGACTGAAATCGAGATCCTATCTGACGAGCCACCAACCGATGAAGTTTCTGCGGAGCGCGTGCAGTTTGACAACGACTACTATCCACTGGTGGCCACAGCCAAGAGTCTGCTTGCTACCGGAAGAAAGAGCAGCGGGTCTATGGTAGAATTCAGCGATGCAGAATCAGGTGGGCGAGTGAGAAGTTTAGTTAGGCTTCCGAAAATTGACTTACCACATTTCAGTGGTGGCTATCAAGACTGGCTCGAATTTAAAGACACGTTCCTTTCTCTTATACATAATAGTGATTGCATAGATAATATAAATAAATTCCACTATTTACGGGCTTCTCTAAAAGGAAGTGCCGCTCTGATTATTAAAAACATCGATTTTAAAAGTGACAATTATAACATTGCGTGGGAATTATTGTGCGAACGATTTGATAATAGTCGCTTATTAATTAATAACCACATACAGGCTTTGTTTAACGTAGATCCTATTCGATCAGAATCATGATTGTAAGTCAATTCAATATCTTATTGATGTAACTAACAAGAACATCAGGGCACTCACATCATTGAAAGAACCAACCCAGCACTGGGATACGCTCATAATATATATAATGTCAACTAAACTTGATAGTGTCACGTGTCGAGAATGGGAAGAACATAGGAATACATTGACTTCATCCCCAACCCTATCACAGTTCATAACATTTTTGAATAACAGAGCTAGCTTATTGGAAACTTTAGAAGAGAACAATAAAAATAATAAAAATAAATTAGATCCCGTAAAAGCGAAAAGTTTAGTAATAAATACGAGTAATAGCACTAATAGCAAAAATAAACTTAAAAATTTTAAACATAAATCTTGCCCATTGTGCGACGATGAGTCACATCAGCTGTTCAATTGCGAATCGTTTAGAAATCTCCCGCTAGAGTCTCGGATTTCTAAAGTAAAAGAGTTTAATGTATGCTTGAACTGTTTGCGTTTCGGTCATGTAGCAAAGAAATGTTTTTTATCACATTGCAAATATTGCAAAGAAAAACACAACACTCTTTTACATGTAGAAAACACCGAGCAATCTGCTTCATCCTCCTCGTCTTCAAAGGATATTGTATTGACAACTGATGTCCTACCGGTTACTACTCCGACGCGTGTTTTCCTTTCCACAGCGTTGGTGAGGGTGGTTGACGGCAAGGGCAACAAACACACTGCCAGGGCGATCTTGGACAATGGTAGCGGAATAAATATCGTTTCCGAAGCTTTCTGTAGTAAGCTGGGTTTGCCGAGGCGGAACGTGAGCTCCACGGTAACAGGTTTTAACAGTCATGTATCCAATAGTACACAGTCTTGCAATCTCACAATTGAGTCATTGAATTCTAGCTATCGGACTAATATTGATTGTCACGTGTTTGCCAACGTCACCACAGCAGTACCAATCTCATACATTGACACACAACACATTCAAATACCAGCAGGCTTATGTCTGTCTGACCCTTCTTTTAACATACCTTCTAAGGTCGATCTTCTTATCGGGGCAGATACCTTCTGGGATATATTAGGTAATAAAAAGATTAGTCTAGGCAAGCATCTGCCTATGTTACGTGATTCGGAGTTCGGATGGATAGTCACCGGTCACATTTCGAGTTCCAAAACTACATTTAGTCAATGTCTTTTTACTCAAGGTCAACTTGCTATTGACCTCACTCGTTTTTGGGAAGTAGATAGTGTTTCACTTAAACATTCTCAATCCGCAGAGGAACGTGCATGTGAAGATAGTTTTAAAGTCAACACAACTCGTAATGAAGATGGTCGCTTTGTCGTCACCATTCCTCTCAAGCAAAACCCCCAGGTCTTAGGCGATTCTTATGAGATGGCTAAGCGCCGCTTTTTATCGCTTGAGAGAAAATTCGAACGGGAACCAATATTCAAAGAAAAGTATTTAAACTTTATGAAAGAATACGAGCGGTTAGGTCACATGACTGAAAATAAAACACTTTTTCCATACAGTGACAAAGTTAATTACTACCTTCCTCATCATGGCGTACTACGGGAGTCCAGTACAACTACAAAGTTGCGTACAGTCTTTGACGCTTCTGCCGTTACCACTTCAGGAATATCTTACAATGATATTCAGATGGTCGGTCCTACTGTCCAAGACGATCTCTTATCGATTCTCCTCAGATTCCGCCAGCATAGATTTGTGGTATCAGCAGACATCGAAAAACATTTCAGATCTGTTAGCATAGTACCCAGTCAACGCTCGTTACAGCAAATAGTGTTTAGGTATGATTCCTCTCATTGCTTAAAAACCTACACACTTAACACAGTTTGCCAGGGGACTGCATCAGCGCCATATCTCGCGACAAAATGTTTGAGTAGTCTGGCGTCCACAGTCAGCGATAATAGCGTTAAATATAGTATATCACATGATTTTTACTGTGACGATTTATTGAGTGGGTCCTGTACTATAAGCGAAGCTATAAAATTATGTAAGGGAATTACTGCCGCCTTAAATTCAGCAAAATTCAATATTCGCAAATGGAAATCTAATAACCCATTAATTCTTAAGTTGTTCTCAGGGGAAAATATAGATTCAAACACAGTCTTAGATTTATCAGATAACAACCTATGTTCATCATCAAAGACATTAGGTTTATATTGGCTTTGTCAACAAGATACTTTATCTTTCTCAATTAATATTGAACTTCATAAGAAGGTTACCAAACGCCACATTCTTTCGGTTATAAGTCACATATTCGACCCGTTAGGGCTTGTAGGCCCATGTGTTGTCGAGGCAAAATTGATTATGCAAAAATTATGGATCAATAAAAGCTCTTGGGATGAAGAAGTCTCGTCAGAGATTTTACAACTCTGGTCTTCATTTGCTAACACATTACCCTGTCTTAATAAGTTACAAATTCCTCGATGGGTTCTTAGTGATCTTTGCGTTAAGATTGAAATCCATGTATTCACAGACGCTTCTGAAAGTGCGTATGGGGCATGCGTCTACATTCGGTCTGTGTGTAACTCAGGGCTTGTGCGTGTTCAGCTCTTAATCTCGAAAAACAAGATTGCGCCGATTAAACCCACAACGATCCCACGTCTTGAGTTGTGTGGGGCTTTGTTGGGTGCAAGACTGTGTACCAAGGTAAAAAATTCACTTACATTAAACATTAACATGTGTCGGTTTTGGTGCGATTCCACGGTCGTATTAGGGTGGTTGTCCACCCCTTCAAATCAACTTAATCAATTCGTACGTAATCGCGTTAATGAGATTTTTTTTTTTTTTTTTTTCCCTTTATTTGGGTAAACAAACAGTGACAACAATACATATTATAGGCAAGAAATAGTGTTTATAAGGTGCTGACATTTGTGTCACCAACACCGTTTACCGCAGCTTACATATAATAATATTTCAAGCGTTAAACAAAGATGATAAAAAACTATACTAGGAGCTTCATAATATCACATTTAAAGGTGCTAGGACGAATCGCCGCAATATCTACGGAGTTGAAATTGACATTATAAGAATTAACTATACGGTATAGTGGAGAACGTTTACCTGCATTAGTACGACAGCGGGCTGTAGCAAATAGCTTACAGGGGTTACGGCAATGCGTCCTAGTAGGTATTCTATAACAAATCTGATTAACTAGAGACGGGCAATCATATCTATTATTACATATGTCGTAGAGCAACATCGATTCTAGTAGTTTTCGTCTATTTTCAAGTGTTAACATATTATATTTCTCTAGAAGTTGTTCGTATGGTAGGTAATTATGGAAACATTTGTATTGCATAGTACGCATAAATTTTTTCTGAACGGACTCCAGTCCTTGCTTGTATTTTTCATAAAAAGGATTCCAAATTGGCACAGCATATTCCAACTGGGACCTTACCAAGGCTTTGTAAAGATGGAGAAAAGTAGTTGGCCTAGTAAATTTTGAGGAAGATCTCATAATAAAACCGTACATTTTGAACGCCTTAGTTATTATAGTATCGATATGCAGATCTAAGTGTAGCTTACCATCTAATGTGACGCCAAGATCTCTTATTGACTGAACAGTGTCTATTTGCACATCACACATTTTATATTTAAAATTAAATATTTGTACCTTTTTAGTGAAAGTCATCGCTTTGCATTTATTTATGTTTAAATCTAATTTATTTTTCACGCAGTAAGTCGAGAAACGATTAAGATCACCTTGAAAACTAACATGATCGCTAGCATTGTTAATGGTTTGATATATTTTTAGGTCATCTGCGTAGAGCAAAAAATTACAGAATCTAAAGCAATCAGAAATGTCGTTGATAAATATAACAAATAATAAAGGGCCCAAAATTGAGCCCTGCGGTACGCCAGAGCTTACAGGCACAAATTGTGATTCATAACCATTTAATACGACCCTTTGAGTTCGATTACTTATGTATGATTTAAACCAACGCCATAAATTTCCACGTATGCCATTGAAGGCAAGCTTATCTAAAAGGATCCTATGGTCTACTCTGTCGAAAGCTTTCCGAAAGTCTGTGTATATGCAGTCTGTTTGTTTGTTATTATCCATATTTTCAAAAAGGTTACTTGTATAAATTAATAAGTTGGTGCTAGTGGATCTCCGTTTCACAAAACCGTGCTGTTGAGGTATAATAATAGTGTGTATTGATGGATATATAATATTATGCACGAGTCTTTCAAAAAGCTTCGACAGAGCAGGTAAAATCGAAATAGGCCGATAATTCTCAACTTGAGACTTGTCACCTCCTTTGAATACCGGTACAATACGGGCTGATTTCCAGACGTTTGGATAATTACCATCTTGTAAGCACAGGTTGTACACATATTGTAGGGGTTGACATATTACGTCAGCAGTCGACTTGAGAAAGAAGGGAGAAATATTATCTAAGCCGGACCCCTTTGTAACATCCATGGCCTGTAATTCCTTATAAACCGCTTCTTTTGTTATTTTTATGTTGCTTATAATAAGGTCAGACTTGAGATTAATATCAGGTATGTTATTGATATTATAGTCGTCTGTAACATCAGAAGGTTGGAAAACAGATTCGAAAAATGAGGAGAAGAAATGACATATATCTTCTGGATTGTCCGCTGTTGAATTTTTATACGCAACATTACTAGGTATATCAGGTCTAGTTTTAAGATTATTTACATATGTCCAAAAATGTTTAACATTATTTTTAATACCATCTTCAACAGAGTTTATATATTTTTTATAACACTTCTGTGATTCCGTTCTAAATCTGTCTCTAAACATTGTGAAGACTCGGTAATCGGACATGTTACGGTATTTCTTCCATTTAATCCAAGTTTTATTTTTATTCTTAAATATGTGAATGAGAGCTGGCGTGAACCATTTTGGAAATTTAGATGGTTTAATAACTTTCATTGGTACATGTTTTTTTATTATTGAAAATATATTTTCATAAAACACAGAGACCACACTTTCTGAGTTTAATTTGAAAAATAGATTTTCCCAATCAATATTCAATATTGCACTATTTATTACTGAATAATCTGCCTTTTTGAAGTCAAATTCAGTTCTAGATTTAGTAGCAAGAGGGGTGAAATTATCATCCACAGGTAAGAGCGTACAAAAAGGAGGATGGTTTACGTCCGGTGGCACAAGAGGTACTGACGCGATAGTTGACTTACAATCAAGTATGTTACTAATAAATAGGTCCAAAATTTTACCATTAATGTTACTATGCTTATTGGTTTGATAACCATTAGAAAGACTAATAAAATTAATTAAATATTTATTTGATAAGCAGTAGTTACTACGCATTATTGGTTCCAAGTGTGTGCCGTGGTCACGCCATTCAATAGTCGGTAAATTATAATCACCAACTACAATAAATTTATTTACATCGATGCATAGAATAACAGAAGTTAATTGGTCAAAGTGCTGTGAGTAAATATCCGAATTCAAATTTGGTGGTATATATGCCGCGCTAACAACAAAGACATAATCGCGCGAGCGTATTTCAATAAGGACGTGGTCTACCAAGGCCGAGGGCGGCGCAGGCGCAGGCGCAGGGCGGCAGGACGGCGGCGCATGGCTACTGGCGGGCACCGATGTAAGCAGGCGAGGTCTCGCATCGAGCTCGCGTCGCACCGCCACCAGCACGCCACCGCCGTCTCGCCGCCCGCTCGCCAGGCGGTCCCGGTCGCAACGAAACACTTTATACCTTGTATCTATAAATTCAGTATCACTGATATCACCGTGCAGCCAACTCTCGGTTAGGATAATTACATCATAGCTATGTGCCAGAATATTCATATAGAGTGTGTGCAACTTAGTCCTCAGGCCGCGACAATTCTGATAATACACTGACAAATTGTAATTATCCATATTTCCATGTTGAATAATAAAATAATTTTAACATAGGTGTAGCATTACGACAACGACAACAATAGTCCACATCGAATCCACCAATACATGGAATATATGATATAAATATATTATAATATGTGTCAATACAATTCTCAATACAATTCTCCATCCGTACAAAGCCGCAACTCACTAAACACAAACGGTAGGTACTTACAATTGCATCGAAATGCATCCATTCACAGAGTGTAATATAAATAAAAAGCAACATTTCAAAAAACAGTAACCGCAACACATTTACCCAGTATTCTGAAGAAGCGTTATCTTTGCTATTATGTATATTATGGTATTTTATGATTTTTAAATTTATTAAAGTAATAGAAAAGTTAATAAGACTCCGACCAAAAACATATTTGTTCAAATAAACATAACCTAAGTCCGTTCCCATAACTAAATTATAACACATTACTTTTACAAACAAAGCTAGTATTATAGGATTGATTTTATACTTACATACAGTTCTTATTTGATACTTATAAATATACTTATGTCCGTACCAGACACAATGATAACCAGTTCCATCAACGCGTTTTATTAAGTTTATAATTATTAGTAATACCTTTATGCCGAGTGGTTCGTTACAGATCAACACATATAATATGATTACGTATTGTTTATTTGATTTTTGAGATGTCCAGGGATGATCTGACGGCGAGAGCAGGCGATGTATCCGTTTTGCGAACCAGGACAGTTCCGTGTTTGATCCAGACATACTTGTAATCCTTTGTCCTGGCGGCCTCCCGGCACTGACGAAAAAGTAACTTGTTGTTGAGCGTAAGGTGTTCATTTACGTAAATACTGATCGGGGGTCCAGAAACAGACAAATTAGTTGTGTTCAAGCCTTTAGTGGCACGGCATGCAGCAATCACGTTGTCACGGAGCATTCTATTGCTGAATTTAACGATGATATTTTTAGGGCGACGGTCCTTTTGATCAGCATGGGGAACGCGATGCACGGCGACAATGTCAGATACTTGTATTGGTTGTTTTATTGTGTTACCTAAACATTCCAGCAAGCTAATAAGGTTTTCCCCACGGCGGTCCGGAATGCCGGACACCTCGATGTTACACTGTCTGGCTTGTTGCTCCATGGATAGTATTTTTTGCTCTAGTGATTGAATATGCGCTGCAGTGGCGGTGGTTTGTGAAACATTATCTTCAATTTTTGTCAACCGGCATTCAAAGTCATCCTGCCTATCTAGGGCAAAACGGAGACTCTTTTCCATCTCATTAACAGATTTTTGTAGGCTACTGTAGTCGGCTGTGAGCCGCATCATGTTTGTTTTTATAGAACTTAACTCCTCAGTTATCCCCGACAGTTCCCGGGGAATGGCTGCACTAATCTCAGTTGCTATACTTTTAGTGATACATTCAGTGATTTTACTGTTCCAAATTGACATCTGCTTCTCAAATCTATTTTCAAAAAGTTTTAGTATCTCATCATGTTGATTTCTTTTCCTCGTATTCACGTAGGTACCTTCATCTACATCCATCGACAGCGGGATGTTGCTATCGGATAGATACTTGTTTGTTGGAGTGCGTTGTGAGTCCATGATAGTGTGTTGTACGTGTGAAGGTGTCCGTATCGGCGATGCGGCGTGAAAGGGATGAAAAATATAGTCTTGTCCCTTATCACTCCGGTGAGGTGGTGAGGTCCCCGCACTGTCACGACCGCGAGATGCTACGCGAGAACAGGACGGTGATAGACTTAGACACTGTGTCTCACTTGCGCCGATAGATATTCAACTTGACTAATGCATATAACTTTAACTTCACTGATTATTAGCAGTAAGGTCGATAATTGACTGGTTAATGTTAACTATTTTTTAGAACAAATTATAGCACTTCCACTTCTGACGCTTTCCCAATGAACACCACCAACAGCACCAGCGGTTACACGTGGAGCTACGTGCCGTCCAAGGAGAACCCGGCGGATCTAGTTTCTCGCGGGGTGAAGGCTGATATTATCAGCGACGCCTCGTTGTGGTGGTCGGGCCCGTCGTATTTGCTAGAGTCAGATGATTGTTGGCCTAAAATGCCTAATGAATCCCAGAAACAGGATCTACCGGATCTCCAACCTTGTCTTGTTATAAATAATGACGTTAGCAAGAACGATGACGATAAACTATTTACAAAACTTATATCTAAATATTCAAAATTTACTCATTTACAAAGAGTTATAGCCTATATACACAGATTCATTCATAACTGTAAAAATAAAACGATCAGATTATATGGTCATCTTTCTTGTGAGGAATTGCAAAAATCATTTAATTTTATTATTCATACTGCACAATTGGAATCGTTCCCCAATGAATACCTTATCTTAAATTCAGGTCACGCATTACCAAAGAAACATAGATTAATATCATTGACCCCATTTCTAGATTCAAATAATATCTTGAGAGTAGGCGGTAGACTTGATAATTCACCTTACAGCTATGACACAAAGCATCCTATATTATTATGTGGTAAACATCATTTAACCAAAATAATATTCCATATGCATCACTTAAAGCTTTTACATGCGGGACCTCAGTTATTGTTGTCCAATATTCGTCAAACCTTTTGGCCATTAGGAGGAAGGAATCTGTCTAAGTCTGTAACGAAAGGTTGCGTAAAGTGTTTCAGATTTAAAGCCAGTAATGTTCAGCCCATAATGGGACAGTTACCTGAGTCCAGAACTATACTGGAATTCCCTTTTTTACACTGTTCGGTAGACTATGCAGGGCCAGTTATGATAGCTAACCGTAAAGGTCGAGGTTGCCAATTGAATAAGTCTTACTTGTCCATTTTTGTCTGCTTAGCCACAAAGGCCGTGCATTTAGAACTTGTTACCGACCTTACTAAAGAGGGATTCATGGCCGCTCTAAACCGGTTTGTGGCTCGTCGAGGGAAGCCTCAAAGTATAACCTCTGATAACGGAACTAATTTTGTAGGCACATGTAACGAGTCACATCGTTTCTTACAGGACTCGAGCTCTCAAATTAGTTCTGAAGTCGCCCAAGAAGGCATAGACTTCCTCTTCATTCCGAGCTACACCCCCCATTTCAATGGTATGGCTGAATCTGCTGTCCGTTCCACGAAATATCATCTCCGTAGGCTTCTCCAACTTACGCATTTCACATATGAAGAAATGTACACTTGTCTGACTCAGGTGGAAGCCATTCTTAATTCACGTCCTATTACCGCCTTAAATTCCGATCCTACAGACTTCACACCTTTAACACCCGCTCACTTCCTAATAGGACGATCACTTGTGTCGGTTCCACATCCACAGCTGACAGAGAGAATAACAAGTCTTGAGCGATATAAGCGAATCGAGTTCGTTAAACAACATTTCTGGAAACGATTCTCCAACGAGTACATCACCACTCTACAGCAAAAGATGAAGTGGCCTACTGCGACAAGCGAACTTAAATTGGGTTCCTTAGTCCTTGTAAAGGATAAAGCGCTACCTCCGTTACGTTGGGCCCTGGGTCGTTGTGTGGCTGTTTTCCCAGGAGCTCAGGATCAAGTCGCACGAGTCGCCGATATAAGGATCAAGGGAGGAACCATAATTCGAAGGGCGTTCAATAACATTTGCCCCCTTCCAGAAGCTGCTTGTTGAATTAGCTGCCTACCTGCCTACTTCAACCCGGGGAGTATGTCTGAGACAAATGCGTCACCGTCCGGGACAACGGCGGCGAGCGGGGAGCGGGGAGCGAGGAACGAGCTGCGATGCGCCGCGACCCCGCACTAGCACTCTCAAAGGGACCACGGACCATAAGCGCGCGTTCTTATTACATCCAATATATGAACCAATACCTATTTACAGTCCGCTATTTTATTTACACTTCGGAGGAACCCCAACAGTGAGAAAATATTAAGATATTAGTATTTGAAAGTAGCACTGAAATGCGTGACGAGTACATTTAGAGCGCGGAGAAAGTAAATAATGAAAATTAAAAAAAATATATTCGTCGTAACCTTGTGCATTGTATTTAGATATTTTTATAGAAACATTAATAAATAACACTATTATAGTGATTGAAAACTGAAATACGATATAACACTGTACTAAAAAACAATAAATATCAAAAGAAGGGCGGGCAATCTGATAAATGACAATAGGTTACTTTGGGCTTCAGTTTGTTATAAAAAAATAACATTAGTCAGTATTGTTTAAATTGTGTCTAAAATAAAAAAGAATAAGCTTGCCAATAATGTATTACACTTATACTTGCCCTACAAAAAACTACAGAAAACAGCGGAATAAATACTATTGACGAACGAATGTTTGTCGCGAAGTCCCGTGACATAACAATAACAATATTATCTAAATATTATTCAGTTAGTAAGTGGTTCGTTCGAAAAGCTCAGTTCATTCCGAGTACATTGATATACAATACAAGACTTTAAATACAGGCCCTTCAATACAAAAACGCAAAACAATCGAGTGCGCGACCCTCTTTTTTTTGCTGATCTCATATGGCGTCACCGAGGTTTAAGAGGTTTAGCATGCACTTATACTTTGATAAACTCATTGAAGAATAAAGTACCTAATAATGCGGGAGATTTAAAATTGGTTATATTACAAATTTTATGCGTTTCGTTTGACGTCCGAAGTCCATTATGAGAGAGTACATCGCTTCCTTCACCTCGCCTGGTCGCTAGATGTCGCTTACTTCCGTTTCCTAGACGCACCTACAGCGCCCTCTATCATTTCCGGTAAAGACCTAAACTTCCAACCAAACACAAGCCGCTATCTTTGTCATTGTTGCGTCGTTTTTCGAACCGAGCACATGGTCGTTACGAAAAAATTCTACATATATCTTATCTCATCTTTATCCGGGGGTCAGTCATTGTAGACCGGCGACATTTCGACCCAGTGGGATCTTTTGTGTCGGTCCCGAGGTTTATCCCTGAGCTATCTCCCTATGAATGTACTGCATCAGTCGCAGCGTACACTTCAGAGGGAGAAGCCTGAAGTCTTCAGGGTTCGGATATGCCAATCCCATCAGACCCATCCTTAGTCCGGCCAACGCGTCACATTCACACAGTAGGTGTGATATGGACTCGTCCTGTTCACCACAGGCTCTGCAGATCGAATTGTTTGACAATCTCAATCTGCACAGGAAATCGTTGGTGCCAACATGACCAGAAAACGCTCCTGTGAGTAGGCGTATTTGGCCTTTGTTGTACCCACAGAACTTCCGGGTAAAGCCCGTGGCTCTGTTTGCAATGAATTTCTTGGAGCGTTCCGTGAAGAGCCGGCCGTACCGAAGGCAAAGCAAACACGTGTCGACAAAATTAAGGTTATGCAAAGATTTGACTCGCCCGAATGGAACGCGGTTCGATACACAGAGGTTCAGAAAAAGTACGTGGCCTTTCCGGCTTTTACCGAACTAAGAGTAAATGAGGAGCTACGACGTCTGGAGGATCCCTTAACTCCTTTACGTTGGTTCCAAATGAAACGTAGTTCTGCAGCGTTATCTAATGCATTCTTGGACCAAAATGAAGCCGTAAATTCTGCTTTGCAATGTCGTGTTTTTTGGTCTGCCACTGCATTCCGGTTAATGTGTCCTCTATTTATGAAAAGTTAAACCAGTTATTTGGTAATGATTCTGAATATAAGACTGTGTCACATGACATACTACAGGTAATTTGCGGGAAACGAGCCGAAGTGTTAGAATTGCGCCATATCGTTAAAAAATTAAAAGATAAATATTTAAAAGAAGATCTAGGTAAAATACCTCCTTCTTGCGAGTATATGTTTGAGCCGGGCCAGTTATCGGCATATTTACAGAAAATTGGTGGGGTAGATAAATTACAAAAGCAGACCTCAATTTCTATCCGCACTCGGGCAAAATAGCCAGAACCCTCGACTTCTTTTGCTAACGCTAAGCCGTTTCGAGGTCGGCCAATTAACGATCATAAATTCAAACAAGCCGAAAACAAAGATTCCGAGCGATATAATTCCAATAACTCGTCAGCTACGACAAAGGGGGGGAGAAAATATAAATCAGAGGGTAGAAGATCGGGATATAAAAATAAATGACTTTACAGGGTTTTCAGACGGCTGTCTGAGACGCTTTCAAAACACTTGGGCTCTTTTCAATCCACTCAGATCAATATGGAAGTTAATAACAGGTCTCAGAATACCATTCAACAAGACACCGACATTAGTTCTCCCAACTTTAGATGTTATAACAAAGTATCAATATTAATCCCATCAATAGTAATGTCAACCGAAATTCAAAATTTAATTCAGTTAAAAGTCTTGGAGCAAGCCAGCACGGTGTCAGAGGACACCGTCTTTTATCTCTCCTCTATTCATAATTCCCAAATCCAACGGAAAAAGTCGAACCATATTCAATCTTAAGGCATTAAATCAGTATATGAAGCCGAAGCATTTCCATCTGTTCCATCATCACCAAATGCCCAATTTTCTACAACAAGGAGATTGGATGGTAAAACTGGACTTAAGTCAGGCCTATTATCATCTACTAGAAAAAGATCAACACAGAAGGTTCCTCCGAATCAGCTATCAAGGTCAACTGCTACAGATGACGTGTCTGCCGTTCGGCCTAGCAGCAGCGCCGCGGATTTTCGCCTCGGTAACGAATTGGACTGCAGAAATACGTCGCAAGAAAGGACTACGGTTAGTGGTTTATCTGGACGATTATTTGCTAGTACATCAGGACAGAAATACACTAACAGCTCAGGTAGAAATCGCAATACAGTTTTTGGCCAGCTTGGGTTTCGGGGTCAATATGGAAAAATCGGTAACGACACCAACGAAGTCAATCGATTTTCTAGGAGTGGCGTGGGACACCAAATTCAACACGAAGTCCCTACTCTCAGACAAAATACAACGAATTCGACAGATGTTGCGAGTACAACTCGCCGCCAGCAGTTGGAACCTAAAACAGGCACAACGCCTAATAGGTCATCTCAACTTTGCAACTTTCATCACCCACCGGGGAAGGTTGCATTGCCGATAACTGCAGCGACACAGCAACAAACTCAGGAAGTGTCCGCGGTCGCAGCTTCAGTATCCAGAAGAGGTACATTCAGAACTGAACTGGTTGTTGGAGAATATCAGTCAGAAGTCAGCGATTCATCCCCAGAGAACGCCCACAAACCACGTGATCACCGACGCGTCGGACATTCAATTGTCATGACATTGACATTCAAATCTCTTGTGAACAACGACATGATAAAAGGTCGGTGGGAGCAACATCAAACCAAATGGCATTGCAATCTGAAGGACATGTTTGCTGTGATAGCCGCTATATCAGCCAAAGCAATGTATCTCCAAAATTCGTCAGTGATTCTTCAGAGCGACAACAAAACAGTCGTGACCTACATAAAAAACGAAGGAGGAACCCGATCACGTCAACTGCTAGATTTGACCCAACAGCTGCTGAACCTGGTAGACCATCTCAACATTGTGCTTCGCCCTCACCACCTACCAGGGCTGTTCAACACCGAAGCCGATCACCTATCAAGAAATCGCACCGCCTCCGAGCGGCACCTAACAGACGAAGAAACATCGAGACTGTTCAGCATGTGGGGCACACCAGACCTAGACCTGTTCGCGTCACAGACACCTCATGTAGTAGCAATCTATGTTACGCTAGACTTGTCAGACTCGAACGCCTACTTTTACGACGCGTTCAGCAGATCCTGGCACTACCGACTTGCATGGATGTTTCCGCCGCCCAGCCTAATACCCAGGGTACTGGATCACCTAAATTCAGCCTCAGGTCGGTACATCCTAGTAGTACCCAAGTGGAAGAAGCCCTTTTGGAAGCCAGATCTGAAAAACCGTGCTCTGAAGCGTCCCGTGAAGCTCAGAGATCTGAAGAAGACGCTGGTGGACACAGTGACAATGCTACCACCGGCACAAGTCAGCAAGTTACACCTGGAAGCTTGGCTCATTTCGGGTGGGATGTCCTAACAGATACGTGGACGCAGCAGGAGAAGCAATTATTGTCATCGTGTTGGAGACAGTCTACTATAAAGACTTACATTTGGAGTAGATGGGTGACATTTTGCCAAGAAAATAGCATTAGTTTTCGTTTTCCGGATCTATCAAATGTAGCTAGGTACCTCAGTTATTTATTTTTAACAGATGGTCTCTCTTACCGTACAATTCTCGTTCATATTTCGGTCATTGCATCCGTTTGCGAAACGATATCTAATGTTAAAATTTCAGATAACCCGATTGTAAAACATACTGAAAGCTATTGGCAAAACCTGCGCCTCCTAAATTACTGATTTAGGACGCAAGGATTTTGATTAGATCGTTAAAAATGTACAAAATTAATTTGAATAGTTTATATCAGATATCCAGACACACTATTTTACTATTATCTTCGGGTCGTAGATTACATGATCTTACTCTTTTGCATAGTGATAGGCAATATTTCATAGATAACACTGATTCTATTACCTGGCACCCCGTTTTCGGGTCGAAAACTGACTCATCCTCATATAAACAATCTAGTTGGACATTTTTATCCGCTCCTGATAAAAACGTCGATGCAGTATATTGGTTACGCACACTTGTAAATATGACCCAAGAAACTCGAGGAAATATTACTAATTTATTTTTAGCAACTAAAAGCCCTACAAGGCCAGCTACTGCAACGATGATTGGTGGTTGGATAAAGCGTCTTCTGGCTGCTGTTGGTATTCATGCGTCAGCTGGAAGTTGTAGATCAGCGGTCTCATCTTTAAATTGGGTAGAAAATTATCATATTAATGATATCCTAGCTAAAGCAAATTGGCAACATGAAAGTACTTTTAGAAAGTTTTACCTGAAACAAATCAATAATTCTAATAGGGTAATAACGTCAGAAAAATCTCTGTCCCAATATTTTCAGCCTGATTAATAATAGTTGTATAGCAATAGGTTGATTTATATGTGCCTTAGTCAATCTACATTTAAGTTTACATTATACATATTATTAGTTTCAATCACATTGTTGATTTATGCGCACCTTAGTCAATGTTCATTTAAGTTTACAATTATACATATTATTATGTTTAATCACATTGTTGCGTTTTAATTGAATACCTACTATATTACCAAAAATACAAGCCACCAGGAGATAACAAACACTCTCTCATAATGGACTTCGGACGTCAAACGGAACGCATAATATAAAAATTTTACCTTCAAATAAAATTTGTATTATGCTTCCATAGACGTCCGAAGTCCATTATGAGAGAGTACATCGCTTCCTTCACCTCGCCTGGTCGCTATATGTCGCTTACTTCCGTTTCCAAGACGCACCTACAGCGCTCTCTATAATTTCTGGTAAACAACTCGCCATCTTTGTCATTGTTCGGCTCATAATGGCCTAGCACCTGGAAGAAATTTCAGTCTCATAAAATTATTATAATAAAAACAAAAATCCGACTGCTTAAAAGTAATGAACTGAAAAGACAAAAACAAGTATCTACCTATTACAATTAATTCATATTCATACTATATAAACTTAAATTACCACTCACTCACTGACATAGAGAAATAGAAGTCATACAAGGGAGAGTCGTAGGAAATAAGTAAATATAGCATCGCATAGAGAATCGTTTAGAAGGCCCGGGAAAAATGTCCGGACCTTCGGGAGGTCAGCTCTTGGTGGTGGTACCCCATCGGATCTCGGAAACGGTGATATCTACGGGAGTCGTTCTTGAACAAAATCTTCCTAAAACCCTGGCAACTTTAAGGAGGCGGGAAAAAAAATTTCTTTTATAAAACATGGCCGCCATACAAACTTTGAACTTTAATATCTCGGAAACGGTTAGAGATAGGCGGGGCGTGTTCGAACAAATGTCATAGAGGTAGACGAGATCTTTCCAGAAAAATCATTTTCAAGGTCACCGGGGATCATCGGTGACCCCAATGGTCTTAGACTGACGTGTAAATCCAAAACACTGTAGAGTTACAGTGTTTTGCCTTAATAGCGCTCAATTGATTATTTCAAAGCAGGTACATATCCCTATACCTATTAATATTTTTTCATTACCTATATAGTATGTAGAATTCCTTCTACATATTTCTATCTCCATATGATCACGTATAAAACACTGTATTTTGATTACTTTTATGGTTTGTTATGGCATAACACTGTGATTGAAGTTATAGTGTCTTGGCTAAATAAGTTTAGGTGAGATTAGTTGAAACTCGTGAGATACAGTGTTTTGAATAACCAGACGTCGCGCGCAGTGACTTGGGCCTTATTCTTAGGTACGCGTTGTAGGTGCACGATACGCGGGGATTAGAAGATTTAAAATCAATAGAAGAAAAGTGTAAAGTTCTGAAGGGCAAGATATGGTATATACTGTAGATATGCAAAAGTTCACGAAAAACATGCAGGTCGAGGTCATAAAGATTTGATCATATTCAGTAAGTAATAATTCTCAACTAGCATTCCCCGTAAGGTAAAATAAACATAACCTGAAAGTAATAGAATGCAGAAGAAATGAATTAACAATATTTGTCAACAATGATTATAACGCAGATTTAAAGGCGATATCTTTTTTGAAAAAGAAAGTAGGAATTGAATTGCGGAAAAACTTACAAACAGTGTAACCGATCTTTTGGAAGAGATATCTAAAGAGACTGAACCTAGAGATATTACTGAGACAAAAAAAGACAGTGCAAATCAATGCAAACAAGAACATTTTTTTATGAAAATCGTTGTTGTCTAGGAATAACTCAATCCCGACGAACACATTGTCACTAATTTAATATCCTAGTATAATATTATAAATGCGAAAGTTTGTGAGGATGAATGTTATGTATGTATGTTTGTTACTCTTTCACGCAAAAACTACTAGACCGATTGCGATGAAACTTGGTATGTAGATAGCTGGAGACCTGGATTCACACATAGATTACCTTTTATCCCGATATTCCCACGGAAACGGGACTTACGCGGGTGAAACCACGGGGATAACTAGTAGTAGATAAACCTAAAACCTTAAAGTAATTTATATACTGATTATTAATAAAACTTTGATCTCATTATTAAATTGTTCCATATTTTATTTGCTGTGTTAGTTTTATGACTATATGTATAAATGTTAAGTTTATTTTTCTTTGCTTCAATTGTTTTAACCAATTTATTTATTTTTTAGGTGTTGTAGATATGTCCATAAGATAAGTAAATTATTTGGATGGAGTGTGGCCGGAGCGAATTCTCATAGCCGTTACACGGTCACGTCTACTAAGTTGACAGCTATTAATCCAAGGTATAGTTAATGGCTCAGTTTAGTGACAGGTTGGATCGTTCTATACCAGATACCCTTTTCAACTGACCTCTGATCGAAATACTCCTTCCATGCTGAGTTACAATATTTTCTAACTAAATATAAACAATCAGAAAAGTAAAGCTCGATTGGGGGACCTGTTCCCTGAGAAGAAGCCCGTTTAGCGAGACTATCTACCTTTTCGTTACCGATTATGCCTATATGCGATGGAATCCATTGTAACTGTACAACCTTACCGTTCCGTTTTAACTCCAAAATTTGATTTATTATTATATAAGCTATCAGTGTTCCTCGAATAGTCGAGGTACAGTGAGCTATATGTAAAAGTGCGCTTTTGGAGTCAGTTAGGACAACAAACTCATTGTACTCGATAGAGTTAATATACGACAATGCTTCGCTAATGGCTAGTAATTCTATGTACATAATTGACAGCTGTACTGGACTTATTTTAAGCAGCATATAGTTATCTTGTTGAAGATCATAGAAGACTGCACCAGATTCAATTTTTCTTTAGATCCATCAGTGAAAATCTGATAAAAGTTTGGATACGTACTGTCTAAATAACGAGAACATAGGTTTTTTAAACTGGCTGTGTCGTATTGCTGTTAAGGTTTATCTGTGGTGCAAATATTAGCTTTATTATTTCTTGATAAATCAAGGTGATCGACCCATTGACAATACATGAACATTTCTAAATTTTGACTGCAATAAATTTTCACATCATTTAGTTGATGATGCATTATAATTAAAATAGGTTTATTTTTTCTGTTCCATTAAGTAATATATGTAGATAGATTATCTAATAGATTAATGATTATGCTATTGTTTACTAAAGATTTTTTTTAATAGAAATTTTCCGGCCAAGTAACATCTACGGATATGTAACGGTTCAATACCAAGCTCACTGCCCATTACATGTATAGGAGTGGATTTGATGAAACCACCTATAACTCGCATCGCCTGGTTTTGAGTTCTTTCTAGTTTGAACAGATGATATTGATTACTGTCACCATATAAAAAGCTAGCATAGTCGAAACGACTTCGCAGTAGGCAAATGTATATCTTTCTTAAGTGCTTGGGATGAATACCCCAATTAGAGCCTGGCAAAAACTTAAGAATAGACAGGAATTTTGATGTTCTCTCGTTAATAAAGTTAATATGTTTGGCCCATCGAAGAGAACGATCGAGCCGCAAGCCTAAATATTTAACATTTTCAACCATTTCTAAGGGTGTATCATTAATGTAAACCGAGAAGTTATGCCTGTGGATACCTTTTTAAACACACATACTTTACTCTTGGAGGATGAGATCTCTAAGCCTAACTGCAGTAAGTTACGAGTAATCTGTTGTGAAGTAGACTGGAGTCATTCAGCTGCATGAAATATATTTTTATTAGTACAATAAATCACAAAATCATCCGCATATTGGGACATGTAAATGGAATCATTATTAAATTATTTACATAGATCTATTGTAGCTATATTAAATAGCAAAGGTGACAGTGGATCGCCTTGTGCCAAACCGCGGCAGTTATTTTACATATAACTATGAATAAATCATTGACTTTTACTGTAAGAGACCGCTCACGGAGAAATTGCGACAGATAATTGCATATAGTTTTCCCTGTCCCCAGATAATCTAATTTTTCCAAAAGTGTGTAAATATCTATATTATTATATGCATTGTCGATATCAATAAAGCAACCAATAGTAACATCATTTTTACAAAAGCCTGTCTGAATCCTTGTGACTAATCTACTTAAGTTATCTAAAATTGATCTACATTTTCGAAATCCTAAAGTATCATTAGAAAACATATTGTTATTTTCAAAATACCACTCTATTCGTCTTTGTAAATCTGTATGAAAAATTTTACATATACACGATATTAGTGCAATGGGTCGAAGTGCTGAATCAGAATTAGGATCCCTGCCGGGTTTGGGTATAGGTATGATACTAATTTCACGCCATTGCTTTGGAACATAGGCTAAGGAAAGAAATGCGTTATAGAAATTTAATAAAATTAATTTAGCGTTGTTAGGTACGTTTTTTAACATACTATAAGATATATCATCACGTCCGGGTGCTGTATCTTTGGTTTTTATACTCTTATTAATCTCATATAATGTAATTGAAGTGTCCAGTATTGAATTTTAAGTGTCCAGTATTGAATTTTTAAATGTAAATATTGGTTCATAATTTGCAACGTAATCAGGAGTTAAATTATATAACATGTAGCTAGCTGGCTTTCTTTGAATCGATGTACTATTTACGATACTGATAATCTTTTATCCATTTGATTTTATTCCATAGATCACTGGCTAGAGTTGTTTCGTTAATTGAGGTACGAAACGTTTGCCATGAATTACTTTGAACGTTTCTTAGAAGTCTTTGAGACTCACTTATTTTATTCTTTAATAAAATATAGTTTGATAGCATAGGGTTGCGCCTAAAGGTAGCTAAAGCTAGACGTCGTAGTGCTACTGATCTCGACAGATCTGGACACCGATATGGTTTAGGATAAAACTGTCCAGTAGGGTTGCAACTAAATTTTATATCCGGAATATATTTTTCAGCAGTATGTGATAAATAAAATTATCATAAGCCAGTTGCGGATTTGCCAATATTGGATATTTATATTCTGAAAATTTCTCATTTAGATAAGACCTATAATTTGTCCAGTCAGTTTTCTTAAAGTTCCTTTTCTTTTTTATTTGGACACTTGATACGAATTATGTAAATATTTTCATAATAAGATGATCACTACCGAGTGACTCATTAGTAAGTGACCAATCGAATCCTAGTGACACATTCGAAGATATTATGGACAGATCAGGTGACGAATATCTCACAGTACCGTCCACTAGTTGAAAGCGAGTAGGGCTGCCATCGTTTAAAATTATATAATTGTGATCTAATATAGAGTCTAGAATTTGGGAGCCTCTTCTATCTGTTTTGTTGGACCAGTTTGAATGGTGTCCATTAAAGTCACCCAAAATCATAGACTTTCTTTTTCAATAGAGAATAAGTAATGCCATACTTGAGTGTTTGACATTAACTCTGGTGGACTTTGTCATTAACTCTGGTGGACAATAAATTATAATTAAGTGCTCTAATTGACTACAATTATATAATCTGACATGAATTAGTTCAAGCCCTGTACTATTATTTTGCACTTTCACAAGTTGCGCCTGAATTGAGTTGTGAGCAATTACCGCAACCCCTCCATATGGAACATCTCTACCTTGACGAAAAATATTATAGTTGTTAATATATAAAAGGGTATCTGGTTCAAGCCATGTTTCACTTACCGCAGCCAAATGAATGCGTTCTTAAATCAAAAACTGTTCAAATAATTTTAATTTGGGCTTTACTGCGTGCGTTCCATTGAATAATATTTGATTTTGTGACTTTATTATTGTGTTTATCCATTAACTGTAAACAAATTTATGATCGCAGACATGTCAGGTATAATATTACCAAAAAATGAATTTAGCCAATCTCTAAATATTTGTAACCATTGTTTTAGTTTTGTTAATAGATTATATTTTGCGTTATTTATGAATTCTTTGATTTTGTCATATAAGTGATGGTATTTCATATCTATTTTCCTTGATAGAGATTACGAGGTACCGATGGCCCAGATGAAGACTATCAGCAGAGTCTTCGGAGCTTGTTACAAATATATCTGCCATCACATTTTCTGTGAGGTGAAGAGGCACTTTCTTCTTCTTTTTTCGAGGGTTTTGCGGTTTATTATAGAATGCATTCACTTCGCTTAAATGTGTATTTTTTGACAGGATATCTGCGTACGATGGCGTGATGTCAGGCTGAGTTTTGTTGTTCGGTATAGATACAGTTGTATTATTAATAACATCGAATTGATACAAAGGCGTAGGAGGAACATATGCAGTTAAGGCTTTTTGGTACGTACACTTAGACTCCGACATTATTTCTCTGATAAGTTTTTCTTTTTTATAGATCGGGCACTCTTTTGATCCTTATTTATGTTTACCTGTACAGTTAATGCACTTGAGAGTACTTCTATCACATACTTTGTGTCCTTTCGTACCACACGACACACAAGATGATTTCGACGTGGGACATGATTTGCGAGAATGACCGAATCGCCAGCATTTGGAGCACTGACTGACTGGGTATATGTATGGCGACACACTTATTCTAAGATCTAGCAAATTTATGTATGATGGTACACCAGAACCTTTCAATCCTATCCTGACAGATTCACTCGGAATCCATCGGTCTTCATTTTTTCTATTTAGTGGTTTAGCGGTCACGACTGATTGATCTGACTTGATGTGCTTTAAAAGTTCGGTCTCAGTGAGGTCTAGGTCGATATTTTTTTATAATACCGTATGATAAACCGACTTCCCATGTTTTTTGTCGTCGCCACCCGTGGTCGTCGAATGCAGGACATGATATTAACTTTTCAGCGTGATTTTCATCGATAAAGGAGATTATAATCTTAAATGGGTTGATGTATTTAACTTTTGTAATACCATTTATTTTGTATTGGTTCAGCAGTTTTGCGAGTGCAAATTGTTTGATAAACTTTTCTTTAGAATAGATGCTCGGTTCTGACACTGTCATGACTTATGGATTTCATCCTACTTTTATTCGAAACTTCTGTCCAGCATTCTTCAGCGTATTCATTTCGCGTACGTTCGTTATTACTTTCTATATCTAATTCCATATTCATATGTGTTGGGTCATCTATAAAATCTTGATCATGATTCAAAACATCATTGTTGGGTGAATCGATCTTATTCTGAAAGCTATCGTTATCCATTCAGAATAAGGTTCATAGTAACGAATAGCATAAGATCACACACACGCGAATAATGCAACACAATAGGCGAACGAGCGAGCCACGCGGGCTCCGGCCGATAACATACCGGTTACTTGTTTACCGAGTTTATTAAATTACTTGAATGCGTCTAATTAGCACGAGATGTGGTTAAAGACTGTTACTATTACTAAATTGAACTATTTTTTGTTTGTTTTTATTTAAATAAATATTCTTTTTAAATATATGTCGAGTTTTATTGTCCGTGATCTAAACAATATTGAACACGCAAAATACAGTATGTTATTGCAAACGTTCTATATATTTTTTATTCTTGTATGATCCTTTATCTCTGTTCTCGTAAAACCAATATACTGTACCTAATGAAATATGCAGTGTTTTGCTCAAACAATTGGGAACATTTCTTTAAGTGTTGTAAAGATAATACACGTTTACTTAGTTAATTTAAATTGTATGGATAGTATGGTTGTAAAATGTACACGGTTACATAAAACGTAAACATACCTATAATTTGGTACCTAGCACATAATATAATGTTATAATAATATTACTAAAACATACCAAAAACCAAAGAAAGTTTTACACGCCATTTTTTCGGAATAGCAATTTCTGAGATCCGAATCCAAAATTAGTTTTTTGATTTCTTCCCCCGTCGCTGTATATCCTCCCTCGCAACCAAGCGAAATACTAGTATCTATATAAAATACGGCTGACTAATTGCATTGTTTTGTAAGCTTTCTTTATCGAATAATGAAGTAAGTACAAATGTATATTCAAATTAGTTAAACTAAATACTTTAGATACGGTGAAAAAAAAAACAATACTTTAGTCAGTCGAATTTTATATAGATATTGTGATACTTGTTTTTCTCTTTTCAGTTTATTACTTTTAAGCAGACGGATTTTTTTTCTATAATAATAATTTTATTTCAGACATTTTAGTTTTATTAACAGACTTTTATTTTAATATATAACTAAGTATTCCTGACTTGAATACATTCTTGCTAGAAAATGATACTTCGGGCGTCCCGATATATAATTGGTACGCTTATTAACAATTTGAGTTAAAGCAGTAATATAAACGTGATATGATACATATATTTTTGAAATGGTTTTTTCACGATATTTCATTTGATACCCATATTGCTAAGGTAAGAAAAAAAGAAACGCCCACTTTTGCCATTTGCGGGTGCCATTTTGAATTTTTTATAGCCTATGTCACTACTATAATTCTGATGAATTCAACGCCAACTCATATGTCAAAAACTGTCAAGCCGTTTGGGCTGTAGGGCATGCCAAAGATATGGACATACATATATATGTACTATCGACAGCAGCGACGGATGACCATTTCAGAAAAAAATTCCCTTACGCATGTTGACTTTAAGTGACTCCGCCCTTAATTTTGTTAACCAATCAAAAAGAAATCTTCGAACAAAAAAGTGTACTAACCGTTTGTTTTTATGACTTTTCTTACTTTTGCCAGATGGTATCATATTTGGACAGTTGTTGCGTTGACACAATACGGAACTTCTAACCATGAGCTCCCACAAGAACTTTAATACTCTACTCTTCTAACAGTAAATTTAATTCTAGCTTTTTGTATTAACTTTTGTTTTTGCTTTATACGTTTAGTATTAGTAGTATAATTTATTTATAATTTTAAGATAATATGCTCTTGTATCAAAATAAGTAAAAAATATTGTCTCTTAGGATTAAGAATAACGGTATGGAATGTAAATATAAATTTAAGCATTGTTATACTTAATCATTGAAATAGGTTTTATTTGTTAATTTCTTTTTTTTTGTTTAGTTTGATGGAACGTAGCTACCTAGTTGTTAAATTAGTATTAGTAGGTAACTTTTAAATTACAATTTTACTGAGATAGTAAGAATATTGTTGTTTTATTTATTTATTTCAAGGTAGCTTTATTCATTTAACATTTATAATTATTATATTAATGAAGTCTAAAATATTTAAAGACGTATCTGCATCAAAGAAGCATCATTATGCGAGCACATCAATAAAACTAAATAAACTATTATGTCGCCGACCTACGGCCTATTCAAATATTAACATTGTTGTATAAATAAATAGGCAATAAAATATATTTGATACCTTCCAGTCGTTTTGATTCGTTTGATCATAGCGGCTTCAGAACATAACCAATGTTAAATTGCTGATTTCTATTTGAGAAAGTTTATACTAAGTATAAATAATCAATCCTGGCGGTACACAAATATTATACATAATACATATAATACAAATGTAAAGTGTAAAAAAACTCAAACAAGAAGGTCGTAGCTGACCATTGAGTTTGTATCGCCTTAGAATCAGTAAACAAATGTAAAGTGTAAAAAACTCAAACAAAAAAAAGGGGCGTGTCACGTGCCATGTTGGGCCTGCTATGCGATTTTAACCTTAGGAGTAGTCATCCGTGGCTGATGTCGATAGTACATACATACGCTCGAAAAACATACCCTCCTTCTGACGCGGTCGGGTAAAATAATAAATAAAATTTAAATATAAAAATATAATATAATAATAATAAAAAAAAAAAAATATTTGAAAAAATGGTGGCGAATTTGGCCTCATTTTTTTGCTAGCTGACGTAGTCTAGGATTCTTCTTGCCTCATTTTTTTGCTAGCTGACATAGTCTAGGATTCTTCTTAACTAAAGTGAAGGAAGGGTTACTTTTGCCATCACCCTAAACTCCTCTAGCAACGCGAACGTTCTGATTATGATTAGCGAGAGCTAATTAGAGAACACTCATCAAGTTCTATAAGCTTCTATTAGATTTATTTATTTTCTAGAGTTGGTATCGAGCCAGTGCTATTATCCTAGATATTGTTTATAGGCTATGGGAAGCATGGTAAATTCGGATTTTTTAATAGTATTATAAAAATAAATACGTACTTAAATGTGGTTCAGGAGACGATGGCAATATTATATTATGAATACTTTTTTAAATTTGTCGTTTTTTACACATTAAACAAAATTATTACAATCTTTGCATATTATATTGCGATAAAACTCATTATTATTCAACACTTTACACAACGTACTTATACGTAAGTATATATACTCAACACCTGTACGAGAAATAAATAAATGAAAATTATAACCGAATGGGTGAAACTATAATTCGAAGAGTGATCGTATATTTCTTCCAGGTACTTGTGATGTTTTGATCTTCAAGAATAATGGGCTCAAAATGTAGGTATGTATTATGTATACTTGGGTATGTCTACCCCTATACCTGAGTCTTAGGGGTATAAGTGTAAAATAAAACTGCGATTGGCACCGAGGTAAACGAAACCGAGGAAGGTATTAAGGATAAAATTCAAGAATATATCAAGGATTTAGAGAATTGGCTAGAGCAAATGAAAAATAAGACTACACAACAGCTGGCAGATATGACTAACGAGCTTAACAATCAAACGAGTACTTGGCACAACTAAGTTAAAAATAAAACTCATCATATAGAGGACATAGTAAACGAACTTGTCAATCAGACAAATGTATTGCAAGAAGACGCTAAAGACAAAGAAAAGGACTTAGAAGACAAGTTTAATGGGTTCGGTAAACTGACGAAAAAAAGAAAACATCATCATCATGTTCATCAGTTTGGAGATAAATTTAACGAGCTTGGCAATCAGGCGAATAAATTACATGAAAAGAAAGAAGAATTTTTGGTTTGGTTTGGAAGGTTTGCAAACCGAGCGTTTAATTGGCATAAACACGTAAATAGTAAAACTAAAGGGTTTGTAGACAAGTATAATAAAGCTGCTGAAAAAGCACATCATCTACAGCAGCAATTACATAATCATGTTAACGGCAGTCATAATAAAATAAAAGTCAATATATCAATAGCTGCCTTCACAAAACACGTACTCACACGAACTCTAAGATTATTCGATAAAGTCAAAAAGGAATCAGATGAATATCATTGGAGGAAAAAGTTCAAACACCTAGCTAAGAACTACGAAGATAAATTCAAAGAATTCTTGAGAACGACCAGACACCAACAAATTAAAACTAGACTTGGAACACACAAAGTAGTATTAAACGCTATAGATATGTCTAGACACATAGTAAATAGACTTGTTAATATCATGACACATGAAATTGATAAAAAAGGACTTCGTACAGGACGCACTCAAGAAATATTTTCCACAGAAATTCGTAAAGAAGTTGCCGCTGAAATGAAGCATGCATGCCTAACTCTCGGTATATGTTTAACAAACAGCGGATTTACACAAACAGTGACAGATCTACTTATACACATGCTGATGTTAGACGACGAGAAATTTAAACAAGCGTTCGACTCATTTACTGAAGCAGCTAAAAACACTGATTTCTCTCACAGTCTTGGAGATAGACACGACAGAGAATTGAAAAGGAACATAGTCTTAGTTGAAGACCACGATATTAGTCTTCAGCGAACTATAGTGATGATTATAAAGAATATAGTAGCTAATAGAAATAAGCCTTTAGTGATGACAGAAGATATTGATCCAGAGGAATGCAATTTGAATGCTACGTTGGCGTTTTTAGAAGTAATAGATACTCTAGATAACAATGTCCCGGACAGTGACATTAATGTCAAAAATCTTTATGACATAAGGACCGGTTTTCACGGATGGGCACAAGGATATAATATACAGGACACTATGATGCAATTCATGTCTCTTATTAGGTCAGTTCTAAATGATTTGAACGGTAAAGCTTATCATGTAATTCGGCAGAGTGCTGATATACTTTTCGATTGATTATTTTGTTTTATTTTATTTACTTAATCAGTAGCCTAAATCCTCCTCCTATATCTCCTTGTCCTCAATCCTCGTAAATATACTGTATAGAGCCCCGATTAAGTTAAGTAAGTTGTCGCCAAATGTGAATTAAAATTCAATTCAGTTTACATTCTACGTTTATTTAATTAAAAAGAATACGTAATGAATGATATTTGAAAAACTAAAATGGTATAAGCCGGTAATTGACGCCATCTAAGGGCAAATATGCAAGAACTGATAAGTAGTTCAGTTATATCGTAATAGATGGCGATGCACTACTATAAAATAAAAAAATAGATGTCTTGAAATTAAACTATACGGATTGTCGCGTTGTTTACATAATTTTGAAACTCTAACACTTCAATGATTGAACTTTACTACAATTTAAAAAACTATTTAAATTAATTAGAACTATTTATATTTAAGTTTACACTTTGCTCCGACGTTTCTGTTATTTTACAGTAGCCATGTTGACGGGGAGACTAAGATGGTATTTGTCTCAATATTCTGAAGTGTAGTTAATAACTCAATTTAGTTAAATTTACTTAAAACAGTTAATGAATTTCTAATCACAAAATTTTATTCGATTCGATTGCATATTACTAGTTATAGTAATAGTGACATGTTGACATGTGTTTACAGATCCACGGGCTAGTATCGGACGCGGAAGCGGAGGGAGAGTCTGCAACAGGCTGGAGGCGCTTCGCCCCCGCGTCGCCACCGCCTGCCGCGCGCTTGGAGGTCTGCAGCCCAAGTGAGTGATCTATCTATCTATCTATCTAACTATCTATTCTATAGATATCTATCTATTTTATAGATATATTATATATTATTATATATTTAATAGGTCGATTATTTATAAAAATAATGTTAGTTGGAATACTAGTGACACAGAAAGGCAGTAAGGCGGAACGCCAGCGCCATCTAGCGGCGCTAGACGTAGTCATCGAGTCGGCGTGAGGGGCGGACAGAGCTAAGTCTACGTGTTACCGTCGACCAGTGCACATCACTGTTAGCAATTATAGGTAGAATATAATTATTATATAGAAATATTTAGTTAAATGTAGCGATGTAGAAGCATTATTTGAATATGTTTAATTGTATCCGTTATTTTCTGTTGGCAACACTGATTTTTCTCGACTGCCCCACTATGCTTGATAGTATAAAACTAACGCGCGGAACTATAACGGGCAGTCGTGCGTTGTGTGGCGATCGGATAAGTTTGTAAAGTAAAAGTATATTAAGTGGCGGATATTGCATTGAAATAAATCAGGTATGCATATTGTATAACTATGTAAACTATTAATATAAAATATAATTATGTTACAATAATATTAAAGGAAATAAATACTTGAGAACTGATTCTGGAGTTTTCCTTACAATTCAGAAGTGGGATAGACGGGTCATTTTTTTTCAAAAGGCACTCGTTTATCCCAGCCCACGTGCAAATTTAACTTTTATGAACAAATAAAAGAAAATATGTACATTTCGTTCAGAATTGGTTCTCAACATTTGACTTGTCACGCATTGTATGGGGTATTGCAATATAGTCGATTTCAATACAACAAAATCAAAAGGTATACAAACGGTTAATTGACATGACCATAGACATTTTAGTGATGTCCAAGTGTAGCATCAATTGTAAAACAATTAATTACTTATTTGAATTTAAAAAAGTTGATATCCGCTTTTGACCAAACAGAATATAGTAGATCGATACATACCGAAAAAAAAATGCAAGGTAGGTACATAATTTTACATTGTTAAAGAATAACCTAAGGGATAGGATTAGTAATTATTACTGACAGATTAATTTAAATTCCTACAAATTTAATTATAGATATTTTGGCATCTGACAAATAATCTCACTTTTCGTCTAAGATTTTTTAAATCAAACAATTATTTATTAATCGAACGCCAAATGTTTAAAAAAATATTAAGGTATCGTGTGAAAACGTTGAAAATATGGATAATTGTTACTTATTCCATGTAGTGAGTAATTGTGATAAATTTAACAGATTTAACATCAATTTGGTTTGTTTATATTTCCGTCCTGATGGGTTGAAGTCAACTACGACACTCGTGTTTGTTTGTTTTTTCGTCTCGATTATGAGACTTACAGATAAGTGTGTTGGATGCTAGGTGGACTCGTTGTGTCGGCGTCGTAGTTTGGCTTGGCCAAGGCACTCCCTGGTAGCTAACTATTGGCAAGCGACGTATTTACTTGATGATGACTTGTATACTTATGGATATGTAGCATTATTGCGGTTGATGAGGTTGAATTTGGCTGGGGCACTCCTCGGTATTTCTCCTCTCGGCACTGTTTATATCCCGCCAGAGCTACTCTCTGGGGATGTGTTATCAGGTGCAATCTGCTATATGTCCATCAAAAATGGTATTAGGAAGAGGAATGACTTGTTAATGCTTTTGCCCATATTGGTGCGCTATGCACTATACTGACATACAGATTGAAGGTATCATTATTAATATATTATTACTTTTATTTTCAATCGATACCTACAATATTAAAACACAATGAAACTATATACTATCTTAAAGATTAAAGCTTTCATGGATGAGCTGAATTCATGGTCAAAGTCAATATCATTTATTCATTTAGTTCACAAAGATAAGATAAGATAAAACTTTATTCATAGATAAAGTTAGCCTAGGTTTACAATGTTGTTCTGTTTTAATATATGTTCTAAATATGTGTGCACAGCATGTTTAAAACAGATACAATATAGTACAGTTAAACATATTTACACTATTAATCATATTTGACTATATTAACTTATGTTATCAAGTAACACTTGCGGCCTCACATATACTACTAGTTCGGGTACATCTTAACCACTATATGTACATTAAAACCAATTATCGTTTTATAATTTAATAATTCTATAATCAAGTATCTAAATAGTTATCTCATATTTCTTTATACTTAATTATATTTATTTGTTTGGCGCCTTCCGCTTGTCAGCTTCCGGCGCGATTAATAAATAGTACGTATTGTTACTGATCTCTGTACTTTTTCTTACACTATGTCGAATAATCCTATAATAGAAATCCTATAATAATTTTGTTTACTATGTATAATATAATGATGAAGCTATTAGATTCTTATTGATTTTGGGTTAGGCATAATTTTGTCACACCGGCGCCTCTGCTTCCGGTGTAATAAATGTTATATAATTATGTATTATTAAATAATAATTGTATGTAAATAATCATCAGAATAATTAAGATAAACAATGTTTAATATTATCTATTGAGTTTGTGAATTTAGTATTAAATAGGGTCAAATGTTTGTATAAATACCGGTGGTTAGAATATTTTAGGGCATTCATATTCTAACCCTTGAAACGTGCATTAAAAGGATAATATAAGTTCTTTTCCGTACAACTTGTGTATTCATTGCCGCCGCCACCCTGACCGTTCACATTTACACTTAGAACATTAGCAAATTAATGTATAAATAAGAAGAAAAATATTCTGTTTAACTTCGACATATAAAATTGGCGGTAATCCGATAAAAATTCTTTAGCTCCCGTGCTAGTCAAATTGTGTTACGGCGAGGTAAGGATTCTCACTCTAGAAATACCAACTGTAAGTTAAATGAGTAAGGACAGTTTTGTAATATTGATTGTAATATTTAAGCGAACAAAAACATGCACGATATCTACTAATGAGTTTGGTGTAAACAGGTTGTATATCTACAAATAACAGATAATTTTGAAGAACGATTGTTAAGCATAGTTAAACTATTTTAAAATAATGTAATTGATAAAATATAATATGAATTTTGTTTATGGTAATATATAATGTATTATATATAAAATAACCATTATATAAGTAAACTATAATAAATTTGAATAGCTTTAATAGTTTTAATAATTTTATTAGCTTAAAAATTAGTACAGGTCAATAAAATTACTGAGGCTACATTTAGGTTAGTTGCTAGGTTCAGGCAAAGGGTTGGCCCTATGAGAAGAAACCTGCAAGACACGATATTTGAGCGCCTCTCTTAACTTTATCATCTAAAGTTTTTAAATTTATATTTACGTTAGGACTCTTTACATTTGGCAGTGTAAAGTTTAGTAGTAAATTATTCATCGTAAACCAGTCTAGGACTTGCGCGAGTAAATCGTTAACAGCACATAAATTCGGTGCTTTTCAGTCTACTTTAAAAATAAGGGATTGTCATCCACGAATAAAACAATTTCACACAAATCCTGAAACCATATTGATTTGTATGAAATAAATCATTAACACTAAAGTGGCTCTTTAATTGCTGTAATATAATCTGCCCAAATACTTTACTGATTGAAATTGGCCTAAAATTATTGGGGTCGCTTTGGTATCCAATTTTAAATTAAGGTAGTAATTTACTACATTTAATTAAGTTAAGAAAAATGCCCATATTCATTAAAATGCCCCGTTGATTATAGCAGCTAGGTGTGGCGCTATATTGACAATAATATTTTCAACAAATTTTACAGAGATAGGAACCCCTGAATTTAGCAGATATTTTTTAATTAAGTTACTTAAATACGTTTATTATATGATATGGGTGTACACGATCAAAACTGAATATTATCTTACTCTTCTACGTTGTCGATAACCAAGTATTCTGCTCGAGCTGGGCAAGACCTTAGGGTACTAGTTGTATTTAAAGTTATTTTTGCGAAGTAGTTATTAAAGGTGTCGGCTATTTCCAAATTATTTGAAATTATGTTATTATTTTTCACAATACAAATTATTAATTATATACATAATATAAACACAATTCTATAAAACTAACTTATACCTAAAATATTATAAAACAGAAATAAAAAAGAAAACTAAAACCCTCTAATAGGCGTCATAGAATTCCTATTGTTATTATTTGTATTAAGTTCAAAGGTATTATCACGCACCTTGCTGCGTCCTGTTTCATTGTTATTAATATTCCAAGTAGTTTTGATTTTATTACTAGAATTTCGTATTTTAGTTTTTAGATAAAGGGACTTGGCAGTGGCACAAATCATTTTAAATAATTTTTAACATATTGAATAAAATTAGGATCAAAATTGAATATTTTTCATATCATATAATTCATATAATTTAGATCACAAAACATAATCTTCTTATTGTTAGTAAAGGTCTTACATTTAATAATATTTTTATATTCTAAAGTAATTATGTTAAGTAAAGACTCATATACTTCGTCTGAGAAAGGATATCCTTCCATATTGAGAACCTTGACACTTACTTTATTATTAAATTTCTTTAAGCGATTAGAGGTCATTGGTCTACATGTGATCTTATTCTCTTTAAGCATTGTATTTACAGAAAAATCTACCCTTTGACCACAATGGTCAGATGTCTGTTCACTTAATATGGCCCGGCCGTATTTAGAAATTGAGTCGCAAAATACATTATCTAAGCAGATAGCAGAATGTGAAATAATCCTGGTTGGTTCCAAAAATAGATACTTTAATTAAATGACTCTAATGAACTAATTAGTTTCACAGAAAGAACTGACTGCTCAAGGAAATTAATATTAAAATCACCACATAGGTACTACTATATTCCTATTACTAAAACTCAAACGATTTAAAATATCCTGTCCTACTGTTTCGAATACACTAAAGTCACTCTGCGGTGGACAGTACACACAAACTATGGTATGTTGCTCTTGTTCCACGCAGGATAATTCATCAGTACGATAGAAAGATTTACTATATCTTTAAGTTCTTTACGTTTTACATCATTACATAAATATATTAGAGAGCCACCATAATTATATAGAATTCTCTTAAAAATGCACTTACAATCGAATAATACTCATTATAAATTTTAATTGAATACTTTTAACCAATGTTCAGTTATGCAACATACTTGAATATTATGTTTAAAAATAAATCTAATTCTAACTCCTTGCCGGATAGACCCTGAATATTTTAATGAATTGGTTTAATACTGTGTATGCCTGTCCTTTGTCTCGTTTAACAGTTTAAACTTCTAGATGTATCACTAAGATTTGTAGTAATAATACTACTATGTTCTATAACCTTCACTACTCTACTGGTAACTGGGTCCCTGCATAATATATTAAATGCTAATAGTTTAGCAAGTTGCTTTTTATAAAAATAAGGTAGAAACAATGTATCTTTAGTCAATAAAAATCTACTAATAAACTTGTTAGTGTCGAAGAATGAAATAAAATTGTTATAACATATACAACTGCATTTGAAGAAGTAAATTAAGTTTTTCAATATTCCTATTTTTGTTCTTTTGTTATTACATAGGACTATGGTAATGCACACAGAATAAAGTTACACCCTACCTTATAATGTAATGATTATACTTCTGTTAAATAGATTGCATCTTTTTTAGTGACAGATAGGCTGTCACCATAAAGAAATGACGGTTGACTGAGCGTTTAATGTAGTCGTTTTTAACTTCTACTGAAACCTACAGGTGTGGGTTACAAAGATGTATTCATGTTTTCAGACCAAATAGGTGTTTGGTCTCAAGGCATGAATGTGTTTTTGTTATTGTTATCAACCAAGTAAGACACAGGCATAACTTCATGATTAGGGGAGGAGATGGTATCACTGTTGACTGACTCCAAATCACAAACAGCTGACAGGTTTCAGCGGTAATATTAAAGTTAACCTATTGAGTTTCAGTGACATACTGGTGGCATGACTCGATATTTTTTATTACGACTGGTATACCTGACAGATTAACTGTGATAAATATTTAATTAATGAATTTAAACTGCAGATCATTCCTTAATTTTCAGACTAATGGATGAGTCTGATGATAAGTAACCGCGATAATGAAAGCGGAAAAGGGTAGACTTCAAAACAAATACAGAGTGAGGGAGTGGAAGGGAGCCGGCGAGAGAGGCAAATCCACAAACACTCTTTTAATCGTAAGTCACAAAGTCCGAGGAGGGAGGTGTTGCGACAACGTGGATAACACGGGGAGTCGTAACATCAAAACTCGGCATAATAATAAAAGTCCGAGGAGGGAGGTGTCACGACAACGTGGATAACACGGGAAGTCGCGACATCAAAACTCGGCACCGTTAAATAAACTAAGTAAATTAATTAATAACCGCGTCTCGACAGTTTTAGATGTATTAAGTAATGTTAAAGGCGCATCGACCTCGCTATGAGAATATTGTATCAATAGATAAACTAAAACCATGTTTGGTATACGATAGAAATCATGATTCTAGTTAAGTAAATTCAGAGAAAGAATGTGATGATATTTCTAAAATATTGAATTGATAACATAATAGTTGTAACAGTGATTCTAACTGGTTGTTTTCAATAATTATATAATATTTCAGTGATTTAAAATAAATGTATGAATGCCATACATATTATGTAAAACAATTATAATAGCATTTTCTGCATGGCACCCAAAATATACAATAAAGTACCAAATAAATTTAAGGACCTTAATGTTAACGTATTTAAACGTAATTTAAGAAATTTATTATTTATTGCATAAACGCTACTATAATATTAATGATCTCCTATGTGATAATCTTATATAATTTGTTTTCTTTGTTTTAATAATCGTCTATCATGATCTAATTTAATTTGGCATGTTCTTAATTGACTTATCTATTACTATTCTATTATTGGAAATGAATTATTAATTAATTAATTTTTATATTTATTGTACGGATTCGAACTAACCTATTTATAATATATCTCACTTCATTGTTAAGAGACGCTTAATTGATATGTTAATTATAATATTAGATGCAGCATAATTTTAAAATTCTTATTAAACATATACATTTGCATGTCTGACAAGACAGAGCATGTTGAGACAAAAAATACCTATCTGTAACACCAGATCGTACACATGTTGAGTCAAATAAATTTATCTTTAATAATAAGTTATAAATATGTACATTCACATTGATAAAAATAAGCATTGTCTCTATGTAACCGGATAAACATAATAATTTCTTAAGTACATAAATAAAATACATTAAATTATACTTATTACGAATATTAAACGAAGGTACTTCAAGCGATTCATGTCCACAATTTTGTGCACGAATCGCTTGACCTGTTGTTGTTAAACATAATCTAAAGCGAAGGGTCTCGCTTTAACATCAGGATGGCCGAGCTGTTAGCAATTATAGGTAGAATATAATTATTATATAGAAATATTTAGTTAAATGTAGCGATGTAGAAGCATTATTTGAATATATTTGATTGTATCCGTCATTTTCTGTTGGCAACACTGATTTTTCTCGACTGCCCCTATGCTTGATAGTATAAAACTAACGCGCGGAACTATAACGGGCAGTCGTGCGTTGTGTGGCGATCGGATAAGTTTGTGAAGTAAAAGTATATTAAGTTGATTAAGTTTTCCTTACACCACGTAGGAACCATCTCGCGTTTCTTAGTGATAAGTGCTCTTAGTGTGAAGTAGTTGTAAGTTGACTTCGAATATGAGTTATCTGACTACCTACGTGTTTTCTATTGATTGAAAATGGCTGATAAGGACGGGATAAAACGCTGCCAATCCGACGTCAGAAGTGGAATCTGAACTACATTCTCACTGCTCTTGTCGAAAGCTCAACAAGCAAGCAACGCGTGGACAGCTGTGAGATGGTTGCTGTGCGGTTAGTTACAACCATCAGGTGGGTCGGTTTCATGTTATTTCGATTCGGTTGCCGAATGTTCTCTTGTGTAATAAATTGTAGCTAATATATTTGAACGCACACGTTACAATAATTCTGTTCAAATAACTGGTATTGACAATTCCGCTATTTGTTGTACCCACGAACTCTGATTGAGGTTATTTTTAATGAGAATGATCTTACAATTTTGTACCATATTCTACCCGACTATGGTATAAAACGAGGTTATAATAGGCCGTGATATTTTAAAGTAAGGATTTTCAATAATTACAATAACTGTGCGTTTAGTTACAACCATTAGGTGGGTCGTTTTAATTTTATTTCGATTCGGTTGCCGAATGTTCTCTTGTGTAATAAATTGTAGCTAATATATTTGAACGCACACGTTATAATAATTCTGTTCAAATAACTTGTAATGATAATTCCGCTATTTGTTGTACCGACGAACTCTGAGGTTATTTTTAATGAGAATGATCTTACAATTTTGAACCATATTCTACCCGACTATGGTATAAAACATGAGGTTATAATAGGCCGTGATATTTTAAAATAAGGATTTTCAATTACAATAACTGTGCGTTTAGTTACAACCATCAGGTGGGTCGTTTTCATTTTATTTCGATTCGATTGCCGAATGTTCTCTTGTGTAATAAATTGTAGCTAATATATTTGAACGCACACGTTTTAATAATTATGTTCAAATAACTGATATTGGCAATTCCACTATTTGTTGTACCGACGAACTCTGATTGAGGTTATTTTTAATGAGAATAATCTTACAATTTTGTACCATATTCTACCCGACTATGGTATAAAACACGAGGTTATAATAGGCCGTGATATTTTAAAATAAGGATTTTAAATTACAATAACTGTGCGTTTAGTTACAACCATCAGTTGGGTCGTTTTCATTTTATTTCGATTCGGTTGCCGAATATTCTCTTGTGTAATAAATTGTAGCTAATATATTTTAACGCACACGTTATAATAATTATGTTCAAATAACTGATATTGACAATTCCACTATTTGTTGTACCGACGAACTCTGATTGAGGTTATTTTTAATGAGAATAATCTTACAATTTTGTACCATATTCTACCCGACTATGGTATTAAACATGAGGTTATAATAGGCCGTGATATTTTAAAACAAGGATTTTCAATCACAATAACAGCTTATTTACTATTTGTGAAGTACCTTTTAAATTATGTCATGTGGCTAAACCCTTATCTTATATATAAAACCGTATATGTACAGTGAGCTGCGAAAATGCATTCCAATGTCAAAACTAAAATGGTATAAGCCGGTAATTGACGCCATCTAACGGCAATATATGCAAGAACTGATAAGTAGTTCAGTTATATCGTAATAGATGGCGATGCACTACTATAAAATAAAAAAATAGATGTCTTGAAATTAAACTATACAGATTGTCGCGTTGTTTACATAATTTTGAAACTCTAACACTTCAATGATTGAACTTTACTACAATTTAAAAAACTATTTAAATTAATTAGAACTATTTATATTTAAGTTTACACTTTGCTCCGACGTTTCTGTTATTTTACAGTAGCCATGTTGACGGGGAGACTAAGATGGTATTTGTCTCAATATTCTGAAGTGTAGTTAATAACTCAATTTAGATGAATTTACTTAAAACAGTTAATAAATTTCAAATCACAAAATTTTATTCGATTTGATTGCATATTACTAGTTATAGTAATAGTGACATGTTGACGTGTGTTTACAGATCCACGGGCTAGTATCGGACGCGGAAGTGGAGGGAGAGTCTGCAACAGGCGGGAGGCGCTCCGCCCCCGCGTCGCCACCGCCTGCCGCGCGCTTGGTGGTCTGCAGCCCAAGTGAGTGATCTATCTATCTATTCTATAGATATATTATATATTTAATAGGTAGATTATTTATGAAAATACTGTTAGTTGAAATACTAGTGACACAGAAAGGCATTAAGGCGGAACGCCACTGCCATCTAGCGGCGCTAGACGGAGTCATCGAGTCGGCGTGAGGGGCGGACAGAGCTCAGTCTACGTCACAGAGTACCTTTTTATATACGGGAATAGAGACTTGTCTCTGGCGTCAAAATGGGTAACCTGTAAGTGGTGCCATCTGTTTTCTCTAGTAAGAGTTAGTCGGTAGATATAAATGGCTACATAGCTATTATAGGTAGGTATTGATAATCAAGTATTATTTGTTTGATAGTAAACTGTGTATTACTATGAGGAATGTTTAATAAAATGCCAATTATTTTTTAAAGTCTCTTTATTAATAGAATTATTAATGTACATAATTATCTAAATTAAGTACACCATGCCATATGAATAATTAATCACAACTCTTACAGAAAAAAAAGAGCCCAAGGATAAACTGTGTTACTTGTGTTCAATATAAACAAAAAGGTACTCTCTGTACACCCAGGAACACTGCAAGGTTTGTCCGACGACATGTTATACACTCAAAAGGGTCCGTTCCCAACACTTGTGTAACAAAATACAGCACAACAAGAGTCCTGTCTCAGTATTAAAATCTTCAAAATCCAGGAACTAGTATAACTTGCGATCACAGTAAAAGGTTTACTGGAGGAACCCTAGCTCGACTCGAAAGAAACACTTTAATTGTTAATCACAAATTATGGCACTCGAACACAACGGATTTCAACGAAAACAAAAAAGTTCGCTGGAAAGTCTCAGAAACTTTTGACTTTGACACACTTTGCCGGGCCATAATTTGTTGCCATTTTAATTATTGCCAGTTACGATCAATCAATTAGTGTGAAGATCGTGTTATGAAAATTACTTTAAAATTATTCTTATTTGATTTAGAAGTACCTTATACATTAAAAAATATTATAAACATTTAAAAACTTACTAAAATACTCCAATTCGAGAAGTTTATACGAAAATATAGAACATTTTGTACAGCGTCATCTATCAAAGCAAATAAACACTAAAACCGTGGTAGCGCCAGAGCTGCCATCTGTAACTTCTAGTTGGAAATATACGCCAATATAAACCGACAAAATTAAAAAGTGTCACGTAGATGATGCTTTGTATGAATTTGTTGTACTTCGTAATTTGTTGGTATTATTATTTTTTACTTTCCTATTTTGTTGTACTAAGATTGGAGTGCCTGGTCTACGTGTTACCGTCGACCAGTGCACACCACGTAGGAATCATCTCGCGTTTCATAGTGATAATTGCTCTTAGTGTGAAGTAGTTGTTAGTTGAATTCGAATACGAGTTATCTGACTACCTACGTGTTTTCTATAGATTGAAAATGGCTGATAAGGACGGGATAAAACGCTGCCAATCCGACGTTAGAAGTGGAATCTGAACTCCATTCTCATTGCTCTTGGCGAAAGCTCAACAAGCAAGCAACGTGTGGACAGCTGTGAGATGGTTGCTGTGCGGTTAGTTACAACCATCAGGTGGGTCGTTTTCATTTTATTTCGATTCAGTTGCCGAATGTTCTCTTGTTCTCTATAGATATCTATCTATTCTATAGATATATTATATATTATTATATATTTAATAGAAAGATTATTTATAAAAATACTGTTAGTTGGAACACTAGTGACACAGAAAGGCATTAAGGCGGAACGCCAGCGCCATCTAGTGGCGCTAGACGGAGTCATCGAGTAGGCGCGAGGGGCGGACAGAGCTCAGTCTACGTGTTACCGTCGACCAGTGCCCAACACGTAGGAACAATCTCGCGTTTTATAGTGATAAGTGCTCTTAGTGTGAAGTAGTTGTTAGTTGAATTCGAATACGAGTTATCTGACTACCTACGTGTTTTCTATTGATTGAAAATGGCTGATAAGGACGGGATAAAACGCTGCCAATCCGACGTCAGAAGTGGAATCTGAACTCCATTCTCACTGCTCTTGGCGAAAGCTCAACAAGCAAGCAACGCGTGGACAGCTGTGAGATGGTGGCTGTGCGGTTAGTTACAACCATCAGGTGGGTCGGTTTCATGTTATTTCGATTCGGTCGCCGAATGTTCTTTTGTGTAATAAATTGTAGCTAATATATTTGAACGCACACGTTACAATAATTCTCTTCAAATAACTGGTATTGACAATTCCGCTATGTGTTGTACCCACGAACTCTGATTGAGGTTATTTTTAATGAGAATGATCTTACAATTTTGTACCATATTCTACCCGACTATGGTATAAAACGAGGTTATAATAGGCCGTGATATTTTAAAGTAAGGATTTTCAATTACAATAACTGTGCGTTTAGTTACAACCATTAGGTGGGTCGTTTTCATTTTATTTCGATTCAGTTGCCGAATGTTCTCTTGTGTAATAAATTGTAGCTAATATAGTTGAACGCACACGTTTTAATCATTATGTTCAAATAACTGATATTGACAATTCCACTATTTGTTGTACCGACGAACTCTGATTGAGGTTATTTTTAATGAGAATGATCGTACAATTTTGTACCATATTCTTCCCGTTTGGTATAAAACATGAGGTTATAATAGGCCGTGATATTTAAAAGTAAAGATTTTCAATTAGAATAACTGTGCGTTTAGTAACAACCATCAGGTGGGTCGTTTTCATTTTATTTCGATTCGGTTGCCGAATGTTCTCTTGTGTAATAAATTGTAGCTAATATATTTGAACGCACACGTTATAATATTTATGTTCAAATAACTGATATTGACAATTCCACTATTTGTTGTACTGACGAACTCTGATTGAGGTTAGTTTTAATGAGAATAATCTTACAATTTTGTACCATATTCTACCCGACTATGGTATTAAACATGAGGTTATAATAGGCCGTGATATTTTAAAATAAGGATTTTCAATTACAATAACTGTGCGTTTAGTTACAACCATCAGGTGGGTCGTTTTCATTTTATTTCGATTCGGTTGCCGAATGTTCTCTTGTGTAATAAATTGTAGCTAATATATTTGAACGCACACGTTATAATAATTATGTTCAAATAACTGATATTGACAATTCCGCTATTTGTTGTACCGACGAACTCTGATTGAGGTTATTATTATTATGAAAATCTTACAATTTTGTACCATATTCTACCCAACTATGGTATAAAACATGAGGTTATAATAGGCCGTGATATTTTAAAACAAGGATTTTCAATTACAATAACTGTGCGTTTAGTTACAACCATCAGGTGGGTCGTTTTCATTTTATTTCGATTCGGTTGCCGAATGTTCTCTTGTGTTATAAATTGTAGCTAATATATTTGAACGCACACGTTATAATAATTATGTTCAAATAACTGATATTGACAATTCCGCTATTTGTTGTACCGACGAACTCTGATTGAGGTTATTTTTAATGAGAATAATCTTACAATTTTGTACCATATTCTACCCAACTATGGTATAAAACATGAGGTTATAATAGGCCGTGATATTTTAAAACAAGGATTTTCAATTACAATAACAGCTTGTTTACTATTTGTGAAGTACCTTTTAAATTATGTCATGTGGCTAAACCCTTATATCTTATATATAAAACCGTATATGTACAGTGAGCTGCGAAAATGCATTCCAATGTCAAAACTAAAATGGTATAAGCCGGTAATTGACGCCATCTAACGGCAATATATGCAAGAACTGATAAGTAGTTCAGTTATATCCTAATAGATGGTTATCCACTACTATAAAATAAAAAAAATAGAGGTCTTGAAATTAAACTATACGGATTGTCGCTATGTTTACATAATTTTGAAACTCTAACACTTCAATGATTGAACTTTACTACAATTTAAAAAACTATTTAAATTAATTAGAACTATTTATATTTAAGTTTACACTTTGCTCCGACGTTTCTGTTATTTTACAGTAGCTATGTTGACGGGGAGACTAAGATGGTATTTGTCTCAATATTCTGAAGTGTAGTTAACTCAATTTAGTTAAAACTTAAAACAGTTAATAAATTTCAAATCACAAAATTTTATTCGATTTGATTGCATATTACTAGTTATAGTAATAGTGACATGTTGACATGTGTTTACAGATCCACGGGCTAGTATCGGATGCGGAAGTGGAGGGCGAGTCTGCAACAGGCGGAAGGCGCTTCGCCCCCGCGTCGCCACCGCCTGCCGCGCGCTTGGTGGTCTGCAGCCCAAGTGAGTGATCTATCTATCTATTCTATAGATATATTATATATTTAATAGGTAGATTATTTATGCAAATACTGTTAGTTGGAATACTAGTGACACAGAAAGGCATTAAGGCGGAACGCCAGCGCCATCTAGCGGCGCTAGACGGAGTCATCGAGTCGGCGTGAGGGGCGGACAGAGCTCAGTCTACGTGTTACCGTCGACCAGTGCACACCACGTAGGAACCATCTCGCGTTTCATAGTGATAAGTGCTCTTAGTGTGAAGTAGTTGTTAGTTGAATTCGAATACGAGTTATCTGACTACCTACGTGTTTTCTATTGATTGAAAATGGCTGATAAGGACGGGATAAAACGCTGCCAATCCGACGTTAGAAGTGGAATCTGAACTCCATTCTCACTGCTCTTGGCGAAAGCTCAACAAGCAAGCAACGCGTGTACAGGTGTGAGATGGTGGCTGTGCGGTTAGTTACAACCATCAGGTGGGTCGGTTTCATGTTATTTCGATTCGGTCGCCGAATGTTCTTTTGTGTAATAAATTGTAGCTAATATATTTGAACGCACACGTTACAATAATTCTGTTCAAATAACTGGTATTGACAATTCCGCTATGTGTTGTACCCACGAACTCTGATTGAGGTTATTTTTAATGAGAATGATCTTACAATTTTGTACCATATTCTACCCGACTATGGTATAAAACGAGGTTATAATAGGCCGTGATATTTTAAAGTAAGGATTTTCAATTACAATAACTGTGCGTTTAGTTACAACCATTAGGTGGGTCGTTTTCATTTTATTTCGATTCAGTTGCCGAATGTTCTCTTGTGTAATAAATTGTAGCTAATATATTTGAACGCACACGTTATAATATTTATGTTCAAATAACTGATATTGACAATTCCACTATTTGTTGTACTGACGAACTCTGATTGAGGTTATTTTTAATGAGAATAATCTTACAATTTTGTACCATATTCTACCCAACTATGGTATAAAACATGAGGTTATAATAGGCCGTGATATTTTAAAACAAGGATTTTCAATTACAATAACAGCTTGTTTACTATTTGTGAAGTACCTTTTAAATTATGTCATGTGGCTAAACCCTTATATCTTATATATAAAACCGTATATGTACAGTGAGCTGCGAAAATGCATTCCAATGTCAAACCTAAAATGGTATAAGCCGGTAATTGACGCCATCTAACGGCAATATATGCAAGAACTGATAAGTAGTTCAGTTATATCGTAATAGATGGTTATGCACCACTATAAAATAAAAAAAATAGAGGTCTTGAAATTAAACTATACGGATTGTCGCGTTGTTTACATAATTTTGAAACTCTAACACTTCAATGATTGAACTTTACTACAATTTAAAAAACTATTTAAATTAATTAGAACTATTTATATTTAAGTTTACACTTTGCTCCGACGTTTCTGTTATTTTACAGTAGCTATGTTGACGGGGAGACTAAGATGGTATTTGTCTCAATATTCTGAAGTGTAGTTAACTCAATTTAGTTAAATTTACTTAAAACAGTTAATAAATTTCAAATCACAAAATTTTATTCGATTTGATTGCATATTACTAGTTATAGTAATAGTGACATGTTGACATGTGTTTACAGATCCACGGGCTAGTATCGGACGCGGAAGTGGAGGGCGAGTCTGCAACAGGCGGGAGGCGCTTCGCCCCCGCGTCGCCACCACCTGCCGCGCGCTTGGTGGTCTGCAGCCCAAGTTAGTGATCTATCTATCTATTCTATAGATATATAATATATTTAATAGGTAGATTATTTATGAAAATACTGTTAGTTGTAATACTAGTGACACAGAAAGGCATTAAGGCGGAACGCCAGCGCCATCTAGCGGCGCTAGACGGAGTCATCGAGTCGGCGTGAGGGGCGGACAGAGCTCAGTCTACGTGTTACCGTCGACCAGTGCACACCACGTAGGAACCATCTCGCGTTTCATAGTGATAAGTGCTCTTAGTGTGAAGTAGTTGTTAGTTGAATTCGAATACGAGTTATCTGACTACCTACGTGTTTTCTATTGATTGAAAATGGCTGATAAGGACGGGATAAAACGCTGCCAATCCGACGTTAGAAGTGGAATCTGAACTCCATTCTCACTGCTCTTGGCGAAAGCTCAACAAGCAAGCAACGCGTGGACAGCTGTGAGACGGTTGCTGTGCGGTTAGTTACAACCATCAGGTGGGTCGTTTTCATTTTATTTCGATTCGGTTGCCGAATGTTCTCTTGTGTAATAAATTGTAGCTAATATATTTGAACGCACACGTTATAATAATTATGTTCAAATAACTTGTAATGATAATTCCGCTATTTGTTGTACCGACGAACTCTGATTGAGGTTATTTTTAAAAAGAATGATCTTACAATTTTGTACCATATTCTACCCGACTATGGTATAAAACATGAGGTTATAATAGGCCGTGATATTTTAAAATAAGGATTTTCAATTATAATAACTGTGCGTTTAGTTACAACCATCAGGTGGGTCGTTTTCATTTTATTTCGATTCGGTTGCCGAATGTTCTCTTGTGTAATAAATTGTAGCTAATATATTTGAACGCACACGTTATAATAATTATGTTCAAATAACTGATATTGACAATTCCGCTATTTGTTGTACCGACGAACTCTGATTAAGGTTATTTTTAATGAGAATGATCTTACAATTTTGTACCATATTCTACCCGACTATGGTATAAAACATGAGGTTATAATAGGCCGTGATATTTAAAAGTAAAGATTTTCAATTACAATAACTGTGCGTTTAGTTACAACCATCAGGTGGGTCGTTATCATTTTATTTCGATTCGGTTGCCGAATGTTCTCTTGTGTAATAAATTGTAGCTAATATATTTGAACGCACACGTTATAATATTTATGTTCAAATAACTGATATTGACAATTCCGCTATTTGTTGTACTGACGAACTCTGATTGAGGTTATTTTTAATGAGAATAATCTTACAATTTTGTACCATATTCTACCCAACTATGGTATAAAACATGAGGTTATAATAGGCCGTGATATTTTAAAACAAGGATTTTCAATTACAATAACAGCTTGTTTACTATTTGTGAAGTACCTTTTAAATTATGTCATGTGGCTAAACCCTTATATCTTATATATAAAACCGTATATGTACTATCGACAGCAGCGACGGATGACCATTCCTAAGGTTAAAATCGCATAGCAGGCCAACATGGCACGTGAAACGCCCCTTTTTTTTGTTTGAGTTTTTTTACACTTGACATTTGTTTACCGATTCTAAGGCGATACAAACTCAACTGGTCAGCTACGACCTTTTTGTTTGAGTTTTTTTACACCTTACATTTGTATTATATGTATTATGTATATATTTGTGTACCGCCAGGATTGATTATTTATACTTAGTATAAACATTCTCAAATAGAAATCAGCAAATTAACATTGGTTATGTTCTGAAGCCGCTATGATCAAACGAATCAAAACGACTGGAAGGTATCAAATATATTGTATTACCTATTTATTTATACAACAATGTTAATATTTGAATAGGCCGTAGGTCGGCTACATAATAGTTTATTTAGTTTTATTGATGTGCTCGTATAATGGTCTTCTTTGATGCAGATACGTTTTTAAATATTTCAGACTTCATTAATATAATAGTTATAAATGTTAAATGAATAAAGCTACCTTGAAATAAATAAATAAAACAACAATATACTTACTATCTCAGTAAAATTGTAATTTAAAAGTTACCTACTAATACTAATTTAACAACTAGGTAGCTACGTTCCATCAAACTAAACAAACGAAAAGAAAGTAACAAATAAAACCTATTTCAATGATTAAGTATAACAATGCTTAAATTTATATTTACATTCCATACCGTTATTTTTAATCATAAGAGACAATATTTTTTATTTATTTTGATACAAGAGCATTATTATCTTAAAATTGTAAATAAATTATACTATTAATACCAAATATAAAAAGCAACAACAAAAGTTAATACAAAAAGCTACAATTAAGTTCCTGTGGGAGCTCGTGGTTAGAAGTTCGGTATTGTGTCAACGCAACAATTGTCCAAATATGATACCATCTGGCAAAAGTAAGAAAAGTCATAAAAACAAACGGTTGGTACACTTTTTTGTTCGAAGATTCCTTTTTGATTGTTTAACAAAATTAAGGGCGGAGTCACTTTAAGTCAACATGTGTAAGCGAATTTTTTCCTAAATGGTCATCCGTCGCTGCTGTCGATAGTACAGTGAGCTGCGAAAATGCATTCCAATGTCAAAACTAAAATGGTATAAGCCGGTAATTGACGCCATCTAACGGCAATATATGCAAGAACTGATAAGTAGTTCAGTTATATCGTAATAGATGGCGATGCACTACTATAAAATAAAAAAATAGATGTCTTGAAATTAAACTATACAGATTGTCGCGTTGTTTACATAATTTTGAAACTCCAACACTTCAATGATTGAACTTTACTACAATTTAAAAAACTATTTAAATTAATTAGAACTATTTATATTTAAGTTTACACTTTGCTCCGACGTTTCTGTTATTTTACAGTAGCTATGTTGACGGAGAGACTAAGATGGTATTTGTCTCAATATTCTGAAGTGTAGTTAATAACTCAATTTAGTTAAATTTACTTAAAACAGTTAATAAATTTCAAATCACAAAATTTTATTCGATTTAATTGCATATTACTAGTTATTGTAATAGTGACATGTTGACATGTGTTTACAGATCCACGGGCTAGTATCGGACGCGGCAGTGGAGGGCGAGTCTGCAACAGGCGGGAGGCGCTTCGCCCCCGCGTCGCCACCGCGTCGCCACCGCCTGTCGCGCGTTTGGTGGTCTGCAGCCCAAGTGTGTGATCTATCTATCTATTCTATAGATATATTATATATTTAATAGGTAGATTATTTATGAAAATACTGTTAGTTGGAATACTAGTGACACAGAAAGGCATTAAGGCGGAACGCCAGCGCCATCTAGCGGCGCTAGACGGAGTCATCGAGTCGGCGTGAGGGGCGGACAGAGCTCAGTCTACGTGTTACCGTCGACCAGTGCACACCACGTAGGAACCATCTCGCGTTTCATAGTGATAAGTGCTCTTAGTGTGAAGTAGTTGTTAGTTGAATTCGAATACGAGTTATCTGACTACCTACGTGTTTTCTATTGATTGAAAATGGCTGATAAGGACGGGATAAAACGCTGCCAATCCGACGTTAGAAGTGGAATCTGAACTCCATTCTCACTGCTCTTGGCGAAAGCTCAACAAGCAAGCAACGCGTGGACAGCTGTGAGACGGTTGCTGTGCGGTTAGTTACAACCATCAGGTGGGTCGTTTTCATTTTAATTCGATTCGGTTGCCGAATGTTTTCTTGTGTAATAAATTGTAGCTAATATATTTGAACGCACACGTTATAATAATTATGTTCAAATAACTTGTAATGATAATTCCGCTATTTGTTGTACCGACGAACTCTGATTGAGGTTATTTTTAATGAGAATGATCTTACAATTTTGTACCATATTCTACCCGACTATGGTATAAAACATGAGGTTATAATAGGCCGTGATATTTTAAAATAAGGATTTTCAATTACAATAACTGTGCGTTTAGTTACAACCATCAGGTGGGTCGTTTTCATTTTATTTCGATTCGGTTGCCGAATGTTCTCTTGTGTAATAAATTGTAGCTAATATATTTGAACGCACACGTTATAATAATTATGTTCAAATAACTGATATTGACAATTCCGCTATTTGTTGTACCGACGAACTCTGATTGAGGTTATTTTTAATGAGAATAATCTTACAATTTTGTACCATATTCTACCCAACTATGGTATAAAACATGAGGTTATAATAGGCCGTGATATTTTAAAACAAGGATTTTCAATTACAATAACAGCTTGTTTACTATTTGTGAAGTACCTTTTAAATTATGTCATGTGGCTAAACCCTTATATCTTATATATAAAACCGTATATGTACAGTGAGCTGCGAAAATGCATTCCAATGTCAAAACTAAAATGGTATAAGCCGGTAATTGACGCCATCTAACGGCAATATATGCAAGAACTGATAAGTAGTTCAGTTATATCGTAATAGATGGCGATGCACTACTATAAAATAAAAAAATAGATGTCTTGAAATTAAACTATACGGATTGTCGCGTTGTTTACATAATTTTGAAACTCTAACACTTCAATGATTGAACTTTACTACAATTTAAAAAACTATTTAAATTAATTAGAACTATTTATATTTAAGTTTACACTTTGCTCCGACGTTTCTGTTATTTTACAGTAGCTATGTTGACGGGGAGACTAAGATGGTATTTGTCTCAATATTCTGAAGTGTAGTTAACTCAATTTAGTTAAATTTACTTAAAACAGTTAATAAATTTCAAATCACAAAATTTTATTCGATTTGATTGCATATTACTAGTTATAGTAATAGTGACATGTTGACATGTGTTTACAGATCCACGGGCTAGTATCGGACGCGGAAGTGGAGGGCGAGTCTGCAACAGGCGGGAGGCGCTTCGCCCCCGCGTCGCCACCACCTGCCGCGCGCTTGGTGGTCTGCAGCCCAAGTGAGTGATCTATCTATCTATTCTATAGATATATAATATATTTAATAGGTAGATTATTTATGAAAATACTGTTAGTTGTAATACTAGTGACACAGAAAGGCATTAAGGCGGAACGCCAGCGCCATCTAGCGGCGCTAGACGGAGTCATCGAGTCGGCGTGAGGGGCGGACAGAGCTCAGTCTACGTGTTACCGTCGACCAGTGCACACCACGTAGGAACCATCTCGCGTTTCATAGTGATAAGTGCGCTTAGTGTGAAGTAGTTGTAAGTTGAATTCGAATACGAGTTATCTGACTACCTACGTGTTTTCTATTGATTAAAAATGGCTGATAAGGACGGGATAAAACGCTGCCAATCCGACGTCAGAAGTAGAATCTGAACTCCATTCTCACTGCTCTTGGCGAAGCTCAACAAGCAAGCAACGCGTGGACAGCTGTGAGACGGTTGCTGTGCGGTTAGTTACAACCATCAGGTGGGTCGTTTTCATGTTATTTCGATTCGGTTGCCGAATGTTCTCTTGTGTAATAAATTGTAGCTAATATATTTGAACGCACACGTTATAATAATTATGTTCAAATAACTTGTAATGATAATTCCGCTATTTGTTGTACCGACGAACTCTGATTGAGGTTATTTTTAATGAGAATGATCTTACAATTTTGTACCATATTCTACCCGACTATGGTATAAAACATGAGGTTATAATAGGCCGTGATATTTTAAAATAAGGATTTTCAATTACAATAACTGTGCGTTTAGTTACAACCATCAGGTGGGTCGTTTTCATTTTATTTCGATTCGGTTGCCGAATGTTCTCTTGTGTAATAAATTGTAGCTAATATATTTGAACGCACACGTTATAATAATTATGTTCAAATAACTGATATTGACAATTCCGCTATTTGTTGTACCGACGAACTCTGATTGAGGTTATTTTTAATGAGAATAATCTTACAATTTTGTACCATATTCTACCCAACTATGGTATAAAACATGAGGTTATAATAGGCCGTGATATTTTAAAACAAGGGTTTTTCAATTACAATAACAGCTTGTTTACTATTTGTGAAGTACCTTTTAAATTATGTCATGTGGCTAAACCCTTATATCTTATATATAAAACCGTATATGTACAGTGAGCTGCGAAAATGCATTCCAATGTCAAAACTAAAATGGTATAAGCCGGTAATTGACGCCATCTAACGGCAATATATGCAAGAACTGATAAGTAGTTCAGTTATATCGTAATAGATGGCGATGCACTACTATAAAATAAAAAAATAGATGTCTTGAAATTAAACTATACGGATTGTCGCGTTGTTTACATAATTTTGAAACTCTAACACTTCAATGATTGAACTTTACTACAATTTAAAAAACTATTTAAATTAATTAGAACTATTTATATTTAAGTTTACACTTTGCTCCGACGTTTCTGTTATTTTACAGTAGCTATGTTGACGGGGAGACTAAGATGGTATTTGTCTCAATATTCTGAAGTGTAGTTAACTCAATTTAGTTAAATTTACTTAAAACAGTTAATAAATTTCAAATCACAAAATTTTATTCGATTTGATTGCATATTACTAGTTATAGTAATAGTGACATGTTGACATGTGTTTACAGATCCACGGGCTAGTATCGGACGCGGAAGTGGAGGGCGAGTCTGCAACAGGCGGGAGGCGCTTCGCCCCCGCGTCGCCACCACCTGCCGCGCGCTTGGTGGTCTGCAGCCCAAGTTAGTGATCTATCTATCTATTCTATAGATATATAATATATTTAATAGGTAGATTATTTATGAAAATACTGTTAGTTGTAATACTAGTGACACAGAAAGGCATTAAGGCGGAACGCCAGCGCCATCTAGCGGCGCTAGACGGAGTCATCGAGTCGGCGTGAGGGGCGGACAGAGCTCAGTCTACGTGTTACCGTCGACCAGTGCACACCACGTAGGAACCATCTCGCGTTTCATAGTGATAAGTGCTCTTAGTGTGAAGTAGTTGTTAGTTGAATTCGAATACGAGTTATCTGACTACCTACGTGTTTTCTATTGATTGAAAATGGCTGATAAGGACGGGATAAAACGCTGCCAATCCGACGTTAGAAGTGGAATCTGAACTCCATTCTCACTGCTCTTGGCGAAAGCTCAACAAGCAAGCAACGCGTGGACAGCTGTGAGACGGTTGCTGTGCGGTTAGTTACAACCATCAGGTGGGTCGTTTTCATGTTATTTCGATTCGGTTGCCGAATGTTCTCTTGTGTAATAAATTGTAGCTAATATATTTGAACGCACACGTTATAATAATTATGTTCAAATAACTGATATTGACAATTCCGCTATTTGTTGTACCGACGAACTCTGATTGAGGTTATTTTTAATGAGAATGATCTTACAATTTTGTACCATATTCTACCCGACTATGGTATAAAACATGAGGTTATAATAGGCCGTGATATTTTAAAATAAGGATTTTCAATTACAATAACTGTGCGTTTAGTTACAACCATCAGGTGGGTCGTTTTCATTTTATTTCGATTCGGTTGCTGAATGTTCTCTTGTGTAATAAATTGTAGCTAATATATTTGAACGCACACGTTATAATAATTATGTTCAAATAACTGATATTGACAATTCCGCTATTTGTTGTACCGACGAACTCTGATTGAGGTTATTTTTAATGAGAATGATCTTACAATTTTGTACCATATTCTACCCGACTATGGTATAAAACATGAGGTTATAATAGGCCGTGATATTTAAAAGTAAAGATTTTCAATTACAATAACTGTGCGTTTAGTTACAACCATCAGGTGGGTCGTTTTCATTTTATTTCGATTCGGTTGCCGAATGTTCTCTTGTGTAATAAATTGTAGCTAATATATTTGAACGCACACGTTATAATATTTATGTTCAAATAACTGATATTGACAATACCACTATTTGTTGTACTGACGAACTCTGACTGAGGTTATTTTTAATGAGAATAATCTTACAATTTTGTACCATATTCTACCCGACTATGGTATAAAACATGAGGTTATAATAGGCCGTGATATTTTAAAATAAGGATTTTCAATTACAATAACTGTGCGTTTAGTTACAACCATCAGGTGGGTCGTTTTCATTTTATTTCGATTCGGTTGCCGAATGTTCTCTTGTGTAATAAATTGTAGCTAATATATTTGAACGCACACGTTATAATAATTATGTTCAAATAACTGATATTGACAATTCCGCTATTTGTTGTACCGACGAACTCTGATTGAGGTTATTTTTAATGAGAATGATCTTACAATTTTGTACCATATTCTACCCGACTATGGTATAAAACATGAGGTTATAATAGGCCGTGATATTTAAAAGTAAAGATTTTCAATTACAATAACTGTGCGTTTAGTTACAACCATCAGGTGGGTCGTTTTCATTTTATTTCGATTCGGTTGCCGAATGTTCTCTTGTGTAATAAATTGTAGCTAATATATTTGAACGCACACGTTATAATATTTATGTTCAAATAACTGATATTGACAATACCACTATTTGTTGTACTGACGAACTCTGACTGAGGTTATTTTTAATGAGAATAATCTTACAATTTTGTACCATATTCTACCCAACTATGGTATAAAACATGAGGTTATAATAGGCCGTGATATTTTAAAACAAGGATTTTCAATTACAATAACAGCTTGTTTACTATTTGTGAAGTACCTTTTAAATTATGTCATGTGGCTAAACCCTTATATCTTATATATAAAACCGTATATCTACAGTGAGCTGCGAAAATGCATTCCAATGTCAAAACTAAAATGGTATAAGCCGGTAATTGACGCCATCTAACGGCAATATATGCAAGAACTGATAAGTAGTTCAGTTATATCGTAATAGATGGCGATGCACTACTATAAAATAAAAAAATAGATGTCTTGAAATTAAACTATACGGATTGTCGCGTTGTTTACATAATTTTGAAACTCTAACACTTCAATGATTGAACTTTACTACAATTTAAAAAGCTATTTAAATTAATTAGAACTATTTATATTTAAGTTTACACTTTGCTCCGACGTTTCTGTTATTTTACAGTAGCCATGTTGACGGGGAGACTAAGATGGTATTTGTCTCAATATTCTGAAGTGTAGTTAATAACTCAATTTAGTTAAATTTACTTAAAACAGTTAATAAATTTCAAATCGCAAAATTTTATTCGATTTCATTGCATATTACTAGTTATAGTAATAGTGACATGTTGACATGTGTTTACAGATCCACGGGCTAGTATCGGACGCGGAAGTGGAGGGAGAGTCTGCAACAGGCGGGAGGCGCTTCGCCCCCGCGTCGCCACCGCCTGCCGCGCGCTTGGTGGTCTGCAGCCCAAGTGAGTGATCTTTCTATCTATTCTATAGATATATTATATATTATTATTTATTTAATAGGTAGACTATTTGTGAAAATACTGTTAGTTGGATTACTAGTGACACAGAAAGGCATTAAGGCGGAACGCCAGCGCCATCTAGCGGCGCTAGACGGAGTCATCGAGTCGGCGTGAGGGGCGGACAGAGCTCAGACTACGTGTTACCGTCGACCAGTGCACACCACGTAGGAACCATCTCGCGTTTCATAGTGATAAGTGCTCTTAGTGTGAAGTAGTTGTAAGTTGAATTCGAATACGAATTATCTGACTACCTACGTGTTTTCTATTGATTAAAAATGGCTGATAAGGACGGGATAAAACGCTGCCAATCCGACGTCAGAAGTAGAATCTGAACTCCATTCTCACTGCTCTTGGCGAAGCTCAACAAGCAAGCAACGCGTGGACAGCTGTGAGATGGTTGCTGTGCGGTTAGTTACAACCATCAGGTGGGTCGTTTTCATGTTATTTCGATTCGGTTGCCGAATGTTCTCTTGTGTAATAAATTGTAGCTAATATATTTGAACGCACACGTTATAATAATTATGTTCAAATAACTGATATTGACAATTCCGCTATTTGTTGTACCGACGAACTCTGATTGAGGTTATTTTTAATGAGAATGATCTTACAATTTTGTACCATATTCTACCCGACTATGGTATAAAACATGAGGTTATAATAGGCCGTGATATTTTAAAATAAGGATTTTCAATTACAATAACTGTGCGTTTAGTTACAACCATCAGGTGGGTCGTTTTCATTTTATTTCGATTCGGTTGCTGAATGTTCTCTTGTGTAATAAATTGTAGCTAATATATTTGAACGCACACGTTATAATAATTATGTTCAAATAACTGATATTGACAATTCCGCTATTTGTTGTACCGACGAACTCTGATTGAGGTTATTTTTAATGAGAATGATCTTACAATTTTGTACCATATTCTACCCGACTATGGTATAAAACATGAGGTTATAATAGGCCGTGATATTTAAAAGTAAAGATTTTCAATTACAATAACTGTGCGTTTAGTTACAACCATCAGGTGGGTCGTTTTCATTTTATTTCGATTCGGTTGCCGAATGTTCTCTTGTGTAATAAATTGTAGCTAATATATTTGAACGCACACGTTATAATATTTATGTTCAAATAACTGATATTGACAATACCACTATTTGTTGTACTGACGAACTCTGACTGAGGTTATTTTTAATGAGAATAATCTTACAATTTTGTACCATATTCTACCCGACTATGGTATAAAACATGAGGTTATAATAGGCCGTGATATTTTAAAATAAGGATTTTCAATTACAATAACTGTGCGTTTAGTTACAACCATCAGGTGGGTCGTTTTCATTTTATTTCGATTCGGTTGCCGAATGTTCTCTTGTGTAATAAATTGTAGCTAATATATTTGAACGCACACGTTATAATATTTATGTTCAAATAACTGATATTGACAATACCACTATTTGTTGTACTGACGAACTCTGACTGAGGTTATTTTTAATGAGAATAATCTTACAATTTTGTACCATATTCTACCCGACTATGGTATAAAACATGAGGTTATAATAGGCCGTGATATTTTAAAATAAGGATTTTCAATTACAATAACTGTGCGTTTAGTTACAACCATCAGGTGGGTCGTTTTCATTTTATTTCGATTCGGTTGCCGAATGTTCTCTTGTGTAATAAATTGTAGCTAATATATTTGAACGCACACGTTATAATAATTATGTTCAAATAACTGATATTGACAATTCCGCTATTTGTTGTACCGACGAACTCTGATTGAGGTTATTATTATTATGAAAATCTTACAATTTTGTACCATATTCTACCCAACTATGGTATAAAACATGAGGTTATAATAGGCCGTGATATTTTAAAACAAGGATTTTCAATTACAATAACAGCTTGTTTACTATTTGTGAAGTACCTTTTAAATTATGTCATGTGGCTAAACCCTTATATCTTATATATAAAACCGTATATGTACAGTGAGCTGCGAAAATGCATTCCAATGTCAAAACTAAAATGGTATAAGCCGGTAATTGACGCCATCTAACGGCAATATATGCAAGAACTGATAAGTAGTTCAGTTATATCCTAATAGATGGTTATCCACTACTATAAAATAAAAAAAATAGAGGTCTTGAAATTAAACTATACGGATTGTCGCGTTGTTTACATAATTTTGAAACTCTAACACTTCAATGATTGAACTTTACTACAATTTAAAAAACTATTTAAATTAATTAGAACTATTTATATTTAAGTTTACACTTTGCTCCGACGTTTCTGTTATTTTACAGTAGCTATGTTGACGGGGAGACTAAGATGGTATTTGTCTCAATATTCTGAAGTGTAGTTAACTCAATTTAGTTAAAACTTAAAACAGTTAATAAATTTCAAATCACAAAATTTTATTCGATTTGATTGCATATTACTAGTTATAGTAATAGTGACATGTTGACATGTGTTTACAGATCCACGGGCTAGTATCGGACGCGGAAGTGGAGGGCGAGTCTGCAACAGGCGGGAGGCGCTTCGCCCCCGCGTCGCCACCGCCTGCCGCGCGCTTGGTGGTCTGCAGCCCAAGTGAGTGATCTATCTATCTATTCTATAGATATATTATATATTTAATAGGTAGATTATTTATGCAAATACTGTTAGTTGGAATACTAGTGACACAGAAAGGCATTAAGGCGGAACGCCAGCGCCATCTAGCGGCGCTAGACGGAGTCATCGAGTCGGCGTGAGGGGCGGACAGAGCTCAGTCTACGTGTTACCGTCGACCAGTGCACACCACGTAGGAACCATCTCGCGTTTCATAGTGATAAGTGCTCTTAGTGTGAAGTAGTTGTTAGTTGAATTCGAATACGAGTTATCTGACTACCTACGTGTTTTCTATTGATTGAAAATGGCTGATAAGGACGGGATGAAACGCTGCCAATCCGACGTTAGAAGTGGAATCTGAACTCCATTCTCACTGCTCTTGGCGAAAGCTCAACAAGCAAGCAACGCGTGGACAGCTGTGAGACGGTTGCTGTGCGGTTAGTTACAACCATCAGGTGGGTCGTTTTCATTTTAATTCGATTCGGTTGCCGAATGTTTTCTTGTGTAATAAATTGTAGCTAATATATTTGAACGCACACGTTATAATAATTATGTTCAAATAACTGGTATTGACAATTCCGCTATGTGTTGTACCCACGAACTCTGATTGAGGTTATTTTTAATGAGAATGATCTTACAATTTTGTACCATATTCTACCCGACTATGGTATAAAACATGAGGTTATAATATGCCGTGATATTTAAAAGTAAAGATTTTCAATTACAATAACTGTGCGTTTAGTTACAACCATCAGGTGGGTCGTTTTCATTTTATTTCGATTCGGTTGCCGAATGTTCTCTTGTGTAATAAATTGTAGCTAATATATTTGAACGCACACGTTTTAATCATTATGTTCAAATAACTGATATTGACAATTCCACTATTTGTTGTACCGACGAACTCTGATTGAGGTTATTTTTAATGAGAATGATCGTACAATTTTGTACCATATTCTACCCGTTTGGTATAAAACATGAGGTTATAATAGGCCGTGATATTTAAAAGTAAAGATTTTCAATTAGAATAACTGTGCGTTTAGTAACAACCATCAGGTGGGTCGTTTTCATTTTATTTCGATTCGGTTGCCGAATGTTCTCTTGTGTAATAAATTGTAGCTAATATATTTGAACGCACACGTTATAATATTTATGTTCAAATAACTGATATTGACAATTCCACTATTTGTTGTACTGACGAACTCTGATTGAGGTTATTTTTAATGAGAATAATCTTACAATTTTGTACCATATTCTACCCGACTATGGTATAAAACATGAGGTTATAATAGGCCGTGATATTTTAAAATAAGGATTTTCAATTACAATAACTGTGCGTTTAGTTACAACCATCAGGTGGGTCGTTTTCATTTTATTTCGATTCGGTTGCCGAATGTTCTCTTGTGTAATAAATTGTAGCTAATATATTTGAACGCACACGTTATAATAATTATGTTCAAATAACTGATATTGACAATTCCGCTATTTGTTGTACCGACGAACTCTGATTGAGGTTATTATTATTATGAAAATCTTACAATTTTGTACCATATTCTACCCAACTATGGTATAAAACATGAGGTTATAATAGGCCGTGATATTTTAAAACAAGGATTTTCAATTACAATAACTGTGCGTTTAGTTACAACCATCAGGTGGGTCGTTTTCATTTTATTTCGATTCGGTTGCCGAATGTTCTCTTGTGTTATAAATTGTAGCTAATATATTTGAACGCACACGTTATAATAATTATGTTCAAATAACTGATATTGACAATTCCGCTATTTGTTGTACCGACGAACTCTGATTGAGGTTATTTTTAATGAGAATAATCTTACAATTTTGTACCATATTCTACCCAACTATGGTATAAAACATGAGGTTATAATAGGCCGTGATATTTTAAAACAAGGATTTTCAATTACAATAACAGCTTGTTTACTATTTGTGAAGTACCTTTTAAATTATGTCATGTGGCTAAACCCTTATATCTTATATATAAAACCGTATATGTACAGTGAGCTGCGAAAATGCATTCCAATGTCAAAACTAAAATGGTATAAGCCGGTAATTGACGCCATCTAACGGCAATATATGCAAGAACTGATAAGTAGTTCAGTTATATCCTAATAGATGGTTATCCACTACTATAAAATAAAAAAAATAGAGGTCTTGAAATTAAACTATACGGATTGTCGCTATGTTTACATAATTTTGAAACTCTAACACTTCAATGATTGAACTTTACTACAATTTAAAAAACTATTTAAATTAATTAGAACTATTTATATTTAAGTTTACACTTTGCTCCGACGTTTCTGTTATTTTACAGTAGCTATGTTGACGGGGAGACTAAGATGGTATTTGTCTCAATATTCTGAAGTGTAGTTAACTCAATTTAGTTAAAACTTAAAACAGTTAATAAATTTCAAATCACAAAATTTTATTCGATTTGATTGCATATTACTAGTTATAGTAATAGTGACATGTTGACATGTGTTTACAGATCCACGGGCTAGTATCGGACGCGGAAGTGGAGGGCGAGTCTGCAACAGGCGGGAGGCGCTTCGCCCCCGCGTCGCCACCGCCTGCCGCGCGCTTAGTGGTCTGCAGCCCAAGTGAGTGATCTATCTATCTATTCTATAGATATATTATATATTTAATAGGTAGATTATTTATGCAAATACTGTTAGTTGGAATACTAGTGACACAGAAAGGCATTAAGGCGGAACGCCAGCGCCATCTAGCGGCGCTAGACGGAGTCATCGAGTCGGCGTGAGGGGCGGACAGAGCTCAGTCTACGTGTTACCGTCGACCAGTGCACACCACGTAGGAACCATCTCGCGTTTCATAGTGATAAGTGCTCTTAGTGTGAAGTAGTTGTTAGTTGAATTCGAATACGAGTTATCTGACTACCTACGTGTTTTCTATTGATTGAAAATGGCTGATAAGGACGGGATAAAACGCTGCCAATCCGACGTTAGAAGTGGAATCTGAACTCCATTCTCACTGCTCTTGGCGAAAGCTCAACAAGCAAGCAACGCGTGTACAGGTGTGAGATGGTTGTTGTGCGGTTAGTTACAACCATCAGGTGGGTCGTTTTCATTTTAATTCGATTCGGTTGCCGAATGTTCTCTTGTGTAATAAATTGTAGCTAATATATTTGAACGCACACGTTATAATAATTATGTTCAAATAACTGATATTAACAATTCCGCTATTTGTTGTACCGACGAACTCTGATTGAGGTTATTTTTAATGAGAATGATCTTACAATTTTGTACCATATTCTACCCGACTATGGTATAAAACATGAGGTTATAATATGCCGTGATATTTAAAAGTAAAGATTTTCAATTACAATAACTGTGCGTTTAGTTACAACCATCAGGTGGGTCGTTTTCATTTTATTTCGATTCGGTTGCCGAATGTTCTCTTGTGTAATAAATTGTAGCTAATATATTTGAACGCACACGTTTTAATCATTATGTTCAAATAACTGATATTGACAATTCCACTATTTGTTGTACCGACGAACTCTGATTGAGGTTATTTTTAATGAGAATGATCGTACAATTTTGTACCATATTCTACCCGTTTGGTATAAAACATGAGGTTATAATAGGCCGTGATATTTAAAAGTAAAGATTTTCAATTAGAATAACTGTGCGTTTAGTAACAACCATCAGGTTGGTCGTTTTCATTTTATTTCGATTCGGTTGCCGAATGTTCTCTTGTGTAATAAATTGTAGCTAATATATTTGAACGCACACGTTATAATATTTATGTTCAAATAACTGATATTGACAATTCCACTATTTGTTGTACTGACGAACTCTGATTGAGGTTATTTTTAATGAGAATAATCTTACAATTTTGTACCATATTCTACCCGACTATGGTATTAAACATGAGGTTATAATAGGCCGTGATATTTTAAAATAAGGATTTTCAATTACAATAACTGTGCGTTTAGTTACAACCATCAGGTGGGTCGTTTTCATTTTATTTCGATTCGGTTGCCGAATGTTCTCTTGTGTAATAAATTGTAGCTAATATATTTGAACGCACACGTTATAATAATTATGTTCAAATAACTGATATTGACAATTCCGCTATTTGTTGTACCGACGAACTCTGATTGAGGTTATTATTATTATGAAAATCTTACAATTTTGTACCATATTCTACCCAACTATGGTATAAAACATGAGGTTATAATAGGCCGTGATATTTTAAAACAAGGATTTTCAATTACAATAACTGTGCGTTTAGTTACAACCATCAGGTGGGTCGTTTTCATTTTATTTCGATTCGGTTGCCGAATGTTCTCTTGTGTTATAAATTGTAGCTAATATATTTGAAACCACACGTTATAATAATTATGTTCAAATAACTGATATTGACAATTCCGCTATTTGTTGTACCGACGAACTCTGATTGAGGTTATTTTTAATGAGAATAATCTTACAATTTTGTACCATATTCTACCCAACTATGGTATAAAACATGAGGTTATAATAGGCCGTGATATTTTAAAACAAGGATTTTCAATTACAATAACAGCTTGTTTACTATTTGTGAAGTACCTTTTAAATTATGTCATGTGGCTAAACCCTTATATCTTATATATAAAACCGTATATGTACAGTGAGCTGCGAAAATGCATTCCAATGTCAAAACTAAAATGGTATAAGCCGGTAATTGACGCCATCTAACGGCAATATATGCAAGAACTGATAAGTAGTTCAGTTATATCCTAATAGATGGTTATCCACTACTATAAAATAAAAAAAATAGAGGTCTTGAAATTAAACTATACGGATTGTCGCTATGTTTACATAATTTTGAAACTCTAACACTTCAATGATTGAACTTTACTACAATTTAAAAAACTATTTAAATTAATTAGAACTATTTATATTTAAGTTTACACTTTGCTCCGACGTTTCTGTTATTTTAGAGTAGCTATGTTGACGGGGAGACTAAGATGGTATTTGTCTCAATATTCTGAAGTGTAGTTAACTCAATTTAGTTAAAACTTAAAACAGTTAATAAATTTCAAATCACAAAATTTTATTCGATTTGATTGCATATTACTAGTTATAGTAATAGTGACATGTTGACATGTGTTTACAGATCCACGGGCTAGTATCGGATGCGGAAGTGGAGGGCGAGTCTGCAACAGGCGGGAGGCGCTTCGCCCCCGCGTCGCCACCGCCTGCCGCGCGCTTGGTGGTCTGCAGCCCAAGTGAGTGATCTATCTATCTATTCTATAGATATATTATATATTTAATAGGTAGATTATTTATGCAAATACTGTTAGTTGGAATACTAGTGACACAGAAAGGCATTAAGGCGGAACGCCAGCGCCATCTAGCGGCGCTAGACGGAGTCATCGAGTCGGCGTGAGGGGCGGACAGAGCTCAGTCTACGTGTTACCGTCGACCAGTGCACACCACGTAGGAACCATCTCGCGTTTCATAGTGATAAGTGCTCTTAGTGTGAAGTAGTTGTTAGTTGAATTCGAATACGAGTTATCTGACTACCTACGTGTTTTCTATTGATTGAAAATGGCTGATAAGGACGGGATAAAACGCTGCCAATCCGACGTTAGAAGTGGAATCTGAACTCCATTCTCACTGCTCTTGGCGAAAGCTCAACAAGCAAGCAACGCGTGTACAGGTGTGAGATGGTGGCTGTGCGGTTAGTTACAACCATCAGGTGGGTCGGTTTCATGTTATTTCGATTCGGTCGCCGAATGTTCTTTTGTGTAATAAATTGTAGCTAATATATTTGAACGCACACGTTACAATAATTCTGTTCAAATAACTGGTATTGACAATTCCGCTATTTGTTGTACCGACGAACTCTGATTGAGGTTATTTTTAATGAGAATGATCTTACAATTTTGTACCATATTCTACCCGACTATGGTATAAAACGAGGTTATAATAGGCCGTGATATTTTAAAGTAAGGATTTTCAATTACAATAACTGTGCGTTTAGTTACAACCATTAGGTGGGTCGTTTTCATTTTATTTCGATTCAGTTGCCGAATGTTCTCTTGTGTAATAAATTGTAGCTAATATATTTGAACGCACACGTTATAATATTTATGTTCAAATAACTGATATTGACAATTCCACTATTTGTTGTACTGACGAACTCTGATTGAGGTTATTTTTAATGAGAATAATCTTACAATTTTGTACCATATTCTACCCAACTATGGTATAAAACATGAGGTTATAATAGGCCGTGATATTTTAAAACAAGGATTTTCAATTACAATAACAGCTTGTTTACTATTTGTGAAGTACCTTTTAAATTATGTCATGTGGCTAAACCCTTATATCTTATATATAAAACCGTATATGTACAGTGAGCTGCGAAAATGCATTCCAATGTCAAACCTAAAATGGTATAAGCCGGTAATTGACGCCATCTAACGGCAATATATGCAAGAACTGATAAGTAGTTCAGTTATATCGTAATAGATGGTTATGCACCACTATAAAATAAAAAAAATAGAGGTCTTGAAATTAAACTATACGGATTGTCGCGTTGTTTACATAATTTTGAAACTCTAACACTTCAATGATTGAACTTTACTACAATTTAAAAAACTATTTAAATTAATTAGAACTATTTATATTTAAGTTTACACTTTGCTCCGACGTTTCTGTTATTTTACAGTAGCTATGTTGACGGGGAGACTAAGATGGTATTTGTCTCAATATTCTGAAGTGTAGTTAACTCAATTTAGTTAAATTTACTTAAAACAGTTAATAAATTTCAAATCACAAAATTTTATTCGATTTGATTGCATATTACTAGTTATAGTAATAGTGACATGTTGACATGTGTTTACAGATCCACGGGCTAGTATCGGACGCGGAAGTGGAGGGCGAGTCTGCAACAGGCGGGAGGCGCTTCGCCCCCGCGTCGCCACCGCCTGCCGCGCGCTTGGTGGTCTGCAGCCCAAGTGAGTGATCTATCTATCTATTCTATAGATATATTATATATTTAATAGGTAGATTATTTATGCAAATACTGTTAGTTGGAATACTAGTGACACAGAAAGGCATTAAGGCGGAACGCCAGCGCCATCTAGCGGCGCTAGACGGAGTCATCGAGTCGGCGTGAGGGGCGGACAGAGCTCAGTCTACGTGTTACCGTCGACCAGTGCACACCACGTAGGAACCATCTCGCGTTTCATAGTGATAAGTGCTCTTAGTGTGAAGTAGTTGTTAGTTGAATTCGAATACGAGTTATCTGACTACCTACGTGTTTTCTATTGATTGAAAATGGCTGATAAGGACGGGATAAAACGCTGCCAATCCGACGTTAGAAGTGGAATCTGAACTCCATTCTCACTGCTCTTGGCGAAAGCTCAACAAGCAAGCAACGCGTGTACAGGTGTGAGATGGTGGCTGTGCGGTTAGTTACAACCATCAGGTGGGTCGGTTTCATGTTATTTCGATTCGGTCGCCGAATGTTCTTTTGTGTAATAAATTGTAGCTAATATATTTGAACGCACACGTTACAATAATTCTGTTCAAATAACTGGTATTGACAATTCCGCTATTTGTTGTACCGACGAACTCTGATTGAGGTTATTTTTAATGAGAATGATCTTACAATTTTGTACCATATTCTACCCGACTATGGTATAAAACGAGGTTATAATAGGCCGTGATATTTTAAAGTAAGGATTTTCAATTACAATAACTGTGCGTTTAGTTACAACCATTAGGTGGGTCGTTTTCATTTTATTTCGATTCAGTTGCCGAATGTTCTCTTGTGTAATAAATTGTAGCTAATATATTTGAACGCACACGTTATAATATTTATGTTCAAATAACTGATATTGACAATTCCACTATTTGTTGTACTGACGAACTCTGATTGAGGTTATTTTTAATGAGAATAATCTTACAATTTTGTACCATATTCTACCCAACTATGGTATAAAACATGAGGTTATAATAGGCCGTGATATTTTAAAACAAGGATTTTCAATTACAATAACAGCTTGTTTACTATTTGTGAAGTACCTTTTAAATTATGTCATGTGGCTAAACCCTTATATCTTATATATAAAACCGTATATGTACAGTGAGCTGCGAAAATGCATTCCAATGTCAAACCTAAAATGGTATAAGCCGGTAATTGACGCCATCTAACGGCAATATATGCAAGAACTGATAAGTAGTTCAGTTATATCGTAATAGATGGTTATGCACCACTATAAAATAAAAAAAATAGAGGTCTTGAAATTAAACTATACGGATTGTCGCGTTGTTTACATAATTTTGAAACTCTAACACTTCAATGATTGAACTTTACTACAATTTAAAAAACTATTTAAATTAATTAGAACTATTTATATTTAAGTTTACACTTTGCTCCGACGTTTCTGTTATTTTACAGTAGCTATGTTGACGGGGAGACTAAGATGGTATTTGTCTCAATATTCTGAAGTGTAGTTAACTCAATTTAGTTAAATTTACTTAAAACAGTTAATAAATTTCAAATCACAAAATTTTATTCGATTTGATTGCATATTACTAGTTATAGTAATAGTGACATGTTGACATGTGTTTACAGATCCACGGGCTAGTATCGGACGCGGAAGTGGAGGGCGAGTCTGCAACAGGCGGGAGGCGCTTCGCCCCCGCGTCGCCACCACCTGCCGCGCGCTTGGTGGTCTGCAGCCCAAGTTAGTGATCTATCTATCTATTCTATAGATATATAATATATTTAATAGGTAGATTATTTATGAAAATACTGTTAGTTGTAATACTAGTGACACAGAAAGGCATTAAGGCGGAACGCCAGCGCCATCTAGCGGCGCTAGACGGAGTCATCGAGTCGGCGTGAGGGGCGGACAGAGCTCAGTCTACGTGTTACCGTCGACCAGTGCACACCACGTAGGAACCATCTCGCGTTTCATAGTGATAAGTGCTCTTAGTGTGAAGTAGTTGTTAGTTGAATTCGAATACGAGTTATCTGACTACCTACGTGTTTTCTATTGATTGAAAATGGCTGATAAGGATGGGATAAAACGCTGCCAATCCGACGTTAGAAGTGGAATCTGAACTCCATTCTCACTGCTCTTGGCGAAAGCTCAACAAGCAAGCAACGCGTGGACAGCTGTGAGACGGTTGCTGTGCGGTTAGTTACAACCATCAGGTGGGTCGTTTTCATTTTATTTCGATTCGGTTGCCGAATGTTCTCTTGTGTAATAAATTGTAGCTAATATATTTGAACGCACACGTTATAATAATTATGTTCAAATAACTTGTAATGATAATTCCGCTATTTGTTGTACCGACGAACTCTGATTGAGGTTATTTTTAAAAAGAATGATCTTACAATTTTGTACCATATTCTACCCGACTATGGTATAAAACATGAGGTTATAATAGGCCGTGATATTTTAAAATAAGGATTTTCAATTACAATAACTGTGCGTTTAGTTACAACCATCAGGTGGGTCGTTTTCATTTTATTTCGATTCGGTTGCCGAATGTTCTCTTGTGTAATAAATTGTAGCTAATATATTTGAACGCACACGTTATAATAATTATGTTCAAATAACTGATATTGACAATTCCGCTATTTGTTGTACCGACGAACTCTGATTAAGGTTATTTTTAATGAGAATGATCTTACAATTTTGTACCATATTCTACCCGACTATGGTATAAAACATGAGGTTATAATAGGCCGTGATATTTAAAAGTAAAGATTTTCAATTACAATAACTGTGCGTTTAGTTACAACCATCAGGTGGGTCGTTATCATTTTATTTCGATTCGGTTGCCGAATGTTCTCTTGTGTAATAAATTGTAGCTAATATATTTGAACGCACACGTTATAATATTTATGTTCAAATAACTGATATTGACAATTCCGCTATTTGTTGTACTGACGAACTCTGATTGAGGTTATTTTTAATGAGAATAATCTTACAATTTTGTTCCATATTCTACCCAACTATGGTATAAAACATGAGGTTATAATAGGCCGTGATATTTTAAAACAAGGATTTTCAATTACAATAACAGCTTGTTTACTATTTGTGAAGTACCTTTTAAATTATGTCATGTGGCTAAACCCTTATATCTTATATATAAAACCGTATATGTACTATCGACAGCAGCGACGGATGACCATTCCTAAGGTTAAAATCGCATAGCAGGCCAACATGGCACGTGAAACGCCCCTTTTTTTTGTTTGAGTTTTTTTACACTTGACATTTGTTTACCGATTCTAAGGCGATACAAACTCAACTGGTCAGCTACGACCTTTTTGTTTGAGTTTTTTTACACCTTACATTTGTATTATATGTATTATGTATATATTTGTGTACCGCCAGGATTGATTATTTATACTTAGTATAAACATTCTCAAATAGAAATCAGCAAATTAACATTGGTTATGTTCTGAAGCCGCTATGATCAAACGAATCAAAACGACTGGAAGGTATCAAATATATTGTATTACCTATTTATTTATACAACAATGTTAATATTTGAATAGGCCGTAGGTCGGCTACATAATAGTTTATTTAGTTTTATTGATGTGCTCGTATAATGGTCTTCTTTGATGCAGATACGTTTTTAAATATTTTAGACTTCATTAATATAATAGTTATAAATGTTAAATGAATAAAGCTACCTTGAAATAAATAAATAAAACAACAATATACTTACTATCTCAGTAAAATTGTAATTTAAAAGTTACCTACTAATACTAATTTAACAACTAGGTAGCTACGTTCCATCAAACTAAACAAACGAAAAGAAAGTAACAAATAAAACCTATTTCAATGATTAAGTATAACAATGCTTAAATTTATATTTACATTCCATACCGTTATTTTTAATCATAAGAGACAATATTTTTTATTTATTTTGATACAAGAGCATTATTATCTTAAAATTGTAAATAAATTATACTATTAATACCAAATATAAAAAGCAACAACAAAAGTTAATACAAAAAGCTACAATTAAGTTCCTGTGGGAGCTCGTGGTTAGAAGTTCGGTATTGTGTCAACGCAACAATTGTCCAAATATGATACCATCTGGCAAAAGTAAGAAAAGTCATAAAAACAAACGGTTGGTACACTTTTTTGTTCGAAGATTCCTTTTTGATTGTTTAACAAAATTAAGGGCGGAGTCACTTTAAGTCAACATGTGTAAGCGAATTTTTTCCTAAATGGTCATCCGTCGCTGCTGTCGATAGTACAGTGAGCTGCGAAAATGCATTCCAATGTCAAAACTAAAATGGTATAAGCCGGTAATTGACGCCATCTAACGGCAATATATGCAAGAACTGATAAGTAGTTCAGTTATATCGTAATAGATGGCGATGCACTACTATAAAATAAAAAAATAGATGTCTTGAAATTAAACTATACAGATTGTCGCGTTGTTTACATAATTTTGAAACTCCAACACTTCAATGATTGAACTTTACTACAATTTAAAAAACTATTTAAATTAATTAGAACTATTTATATTTAAGTTTACACTTTGCTCCGACGTTTCTGTTATTTTACAGTAGCTATGTTGACGGAGAGACTAAGATGGTATTTGTCTCAATATTCTGAAGTGTAGTTAATAACTCAATTTAGTTAAATTTACTTAAAACAGTTAATAAATTTCAAATCACAAAATTTTATTCGATTTAATTGCATATTACTAGTTATTGTAATAGTGACATGTTGACATGTGTTTACAGATCCACGGGCTAGTATCGGACGCGGCAGTGGAGGGCGAGTCTGCAACAGGCGGGAGGCGCTTCGCCCCCGCGTCGCCACCGCGTCGCCACCGCCTGTCGCGCGTTTGGTGGTCTGCAGCCCAAGTGTGTGATCTATCTATCTATTCTATAGATATATTATATATTTAATAGGTAGATTATTTATGAAAATACTGTTAGTTGGAATACTAGTGACACAGAAAGGCATTAAGGCGGAACGCCAGCGCCATCTAGCGGCGCTAGACGGAGTCATCGAGTCGGCGTGAGGGGCGGACAGAGCTCAGTCTACGTGTTACCGTCGACCAGTGCACACCACGTAGGAACCATCTCGCGTTTCATAGTGATAAGTGCTCTTAGTGTGAAGTAGTTGTTAGTTGAATTCGAATACGAGTTATCTGACTACCTACGTGTTTTCTATTGATTGAAAATGGCTGATAAGGACGGGATAAAACGCTGCCAATCCGACGTTAGAAGTGGAATCTGAACTCCATTCTCACTGCTCTTGGCGAAAGCTCAACAAGCAAGCAACGCGTGGACAGCTGTGAGACGGTTGCTGTGCGGTTAGTTACAACCATCAGGTGGGTCGTTTTCATTTTAATTCGATTCGGTTGCCGAATGTTTTCTTGTGTAATAAATTGTAGCTAATATATTTGAACGCACACGTTATAATAATTATGTTCAAATAACTTGTAATGATAATTCCGCTATTTGTTGTACCGACGAACTCTGATTGAGGTTATTTTTAAAAAGAATGATCTTACAATTTTGTACCATATTCTACCCGACTATGGTATAAAACATGAGGTTATAATAGGCCGTGATATTTTAAAATAAGGATTTTCAATTACAATAACTGTGCGTTTAGTTACAACCATCAGGTGGGTCGTTTTCATTTTATTTCGATTCGGTTGCCGAATGTTCTCTTGTGTAATAAATTGTAGCTAATATATTTGAACGCAAACGTTATAATAATTATGTTCAAATAACTGATATTGACAATTCCGCTATTTGTTGTACCGACGAACTCTGATTGAGGTTATTTTTAATGAGAATAATCTTACAATTTTGTACCATATTCTACCCAACTATGGTATAAAACATGAGGTTATAATAGGCCGTGATATTTTAAAACAAGGGTTTTTCAATTACAATAACAGCTTGTTTACTATTTGTGAAGTACCGTTTAAATTATGTCATGTGGCTAAACCCTTATATCTTATATATAAAACCGTATATGTACAGTGAGCTGCGAAAATGCATTCCAATGTCAAAACTAAAATGGTATAAGCCGGTAATTGACGCCATCTAACGGCAATATATGCAAGAACTGATAAGTAGTTCAGTTATATCGTAATAGATGGCGATGCACTACTATAAAATAAAAAAATAGATGTCTTGAAATTAAACTATACGGATTGTCGCGTTGTTTACATAATTTTGAAACTCTAACACTTCAATGATTGAACTTTACTACAATTTAAAAAACTATTTAAATTAATTAGAACTATTTATATTTAAGTTTACACTTTGCTCCGACGTTTCTGTTATTTTACAGTAGCTATGTTGACGGGGAGACTAAGATGGTATTTGTCTCAATATTCTGAAGTGTAGTTAACTCAATTTAGTTAAATTTACTTAAAACAGTTAATAAATTTCAAATCACAAAATTTTATTCGATTTGATTGCATATTACTAGTTATAGTAATAGTGACATGTTGACATGTGTTTACAGATCCACGGGCTAGTATCGGACGCGGAAGTGGAGGGCGAGTCTGCAACAGGCGGGAGGCGCTTCGCCCCCGCGTCGCCACCACCTGCCGCGCGCTTGGTGGTCTGCAGCCCAAGTGAGTGATCTATCTATCTATTCTATAGATATATAATATATTTAATAGGTAGATTATTTATGAAAATACTGTTAGTTGTAATACTAGTGACACAGAAAGGCATTAAGGCGGAACGCCAGCGCCATCTAGCGGCGCTAGACGGAGTCATCGAGTCGGCGTGAGGGGCGGACAGAGCTCAGTCTACGTGTTACCGTCGACCAGTGCACACCACGTAGGAACCATCTCGCGTTTCATAGTGATAAGTGCGCTTAGTGTGAAGTAGTTGTAAGTTGAATTCGAATACGAGTTATCTGACTACCTACGTGTTTTCTATTGATTAAAAATGGCTGATAAGGACGGGATAAAACGCTGCCAATCCGACGTCAGAAGTAGAATCTGAACTCCATTCTCACTGCTCTTGGCGAAGCTCAACAAGCAAGCAACGCGTGGACAGCTGTGAGATGGTTGCTGTGCGGTTAGTTACAACCATCAGGTGGGTCGTTTTCATGTTATTTCGATTCGGTTGCCGAATGTTCTCTTGTGTAATAAATTGTAGCTAATATATTTGAACGCACACGTTATAATAATTATGTTCAAATAACTGATATTGACAATTCCGCTATTTGTTGTACCGACGAACTCTGATTGAGGTTATTTTTAATGAGAATGATCTTACAATTTTGTACCATATTCTACCCGACTATGGTATAAAACATGAGGTTATAATAGGCCGTGATATTTTAAAATAAGGATTTTCAATTACAATAACTGTGCGTTTAGTTACAACCATCAGGTGGGTCGTTTTCATTTTATTTCGATTCGGTTGCCGAATGTTCTCTTGTGTAATAAATTGTAGCTAATATATTTGAACGCACACGTTATAATAATTATGTTCAAATAACTGATATTGACAATTCCGCTATTTGTTGTACCGACGAACTCTGATTGAGGTTATTTTTAATGAGAATGATCTTACAATTTTGTACCATATTCTACCCGACTATGGTATAAAACATGAGGTTATAATAGGCCGTGATATTTAAAAGTAAAGATTTTCAATTACAATAACTGTGCGTTTAGTTACAACCATCAGGTGGGTCGTTTTCATTTTATTTCGATTCGGTTGCCGAATGTTCTCTTGTGTAATAAATTGTAGCTAATATATTTGAACGCACACGTTATAATATTTATGTTCAAATAACTGATATTGACAATACCACTATTTGTTGTACTGACGAACTCTGACTGAGGTTATTTTTAATGAGAATAATCTTACAATTTTGTACCATATTCTACCCGACTATGGTATAAAACATGAGGTTATAATAGGCCGTGATATTTTAAAATAAGGATTTTCAATTACAATAACTGTGCGTTTAGTTACAACCATCAGGTGGGTCGTTTTCATTTTATTTCGATTCGGTTGCCGAATGTTCTCTTGTGTAATAAATTGTAGCTAATATATTTGAACGCACACGTTATAATAATTATGTTCAAATAACTGATATTGACAATTCCGCTATTTGTTGTACCGACGAACTCTGATTGAGGTTATTTTTAATGAGAATGATCTTACAATTTTGTACCATATTCTACCCGACTATGGTATAAAACATGAGGTTATAATAGGCCGTGATATTTAAAAGTAAAGATTTTCAATTACAATAACTGTGCGTTTAGTTACAACCATCAGGTGGGTCGTTTTCATTTTATTTCGATTCGGTTGCCGAATGTTCTCTTGTGTAATAAATTGTAGCTAATATATTTGAACGCACACGTTATAATATTTATGTTCAAATAACTGATATTGACAATACCACTATTTGTTGTACTGACGAACTCTGACTGAGGTTATTTTTAATGAGAATAATCTTACAATTTTGTACCATATTCTACCCAACTATGGTATAAAACATGAGGTTATAATAGGCCGTGATATTTTAAAACAAGGATTTTCAATAACAATAACAGCTTGTTTACTATTTGTGAAGTACCTTTTAAATTATGTCATGTGGCTAAACCCTTATATCTTATATATAAAACCGTATATGTACAGTGAGCTGCGAAAATGCATTCCAATGTCAAAACTAAAATGGTATAAGCCGGTAATTGACGCCATCTAACGGCAATATATGCAAGAACTGATAAGTAGTTCAGTTATATCGTAATAGATGGCGATGCACTACTATAAAATAAAAAAATAGATGTCTTGAAATTAAACTATACGGATTGTCGCGTTGTTTACATAATTTTGAAACTCTAACACTTCAATGATTGAACTTTACTACAATTTAAAAAGCTATTTAAATTAATTAGAACTATTTATATTTAAGTTTACACTTTGCTCCGACGTTTCTGTTATTTTACAGTAGCCATGTTGACGGGGAGACTAAGATGGTATTTGTCTCAATATTCTGAAGTGTAGTTAATAACTCAATTTAGTTAAATTTACTTAAAACAGTTAATAAATTTCAAATCGCAAAATTTTATTCGATTTCATTGCATATTACTAGTTATAGTAATAGTGACATGTTGACATGTGTTTACAGATCCACGGGCTAGTATCGGACGCGGAAGTGGAGGGAGAGTCTGCAACAGGCGGGAGGCGCTTCGCCCCCGCGTCGCCACCGCCTGCCGCGCGCTTGGTGGTCTGCAGCCCAAGTGAGTGATCTTTCTATCTATTCTATAGATATATTATATATTATTATTTATTTAATAGGTAGACTATTTGTGAAAATACTGTTAGTTGGATTACTAGTGACACAGAAAGGCATTAAGGCGGAACGCCAGCGCCATCTAGCGGCGCTAGACGGAGTCATCGAGTCGGCGTGAGGGGCGGACAGAGCTCAGTCTACGTGTTACCGTCGACCAGTGCACACCACGTAGGAACCATCTCGCGTTTCATAGTGATAAGTGCTCTTAGTGTGAAGTAGTTGTAAGTTGAATTCGAATACGAATTATCTGACTACCTACGTGTTTTCTATTGATTAAAAATGGCTGATAAGGACGGGATAAAACGCTGCCAATCCGACGTCAGAAGTAGAATCTGAACTCCATTCTCACTGCTCTTGGCGAAGCTCAACAAGCAAGCAACGCGTGGACAGCTGTGAGATGGTTGCTGTGCGGTTAGTTACAACCATCAGGTGGGTCGTTTTCATGTTATTTCGATTCGGTTGCCGAATGTTCTCTTGTGTAATAAATTGTAGCTAATATATTTGAACGCACACGTTATAATAATTATGTTCAAATAACTGATATTGACAATTCCGCTATTTGTTGTACCGACGAACTCTGATTGAGGTTATTTTTAATGAGAATGATCTTACAATTTTGTACCATATTCTACCCGACTATGGTATAAAACATGAGGTTATAATAGGCCGTGATATTTTAAAATAAGGATTTTCAATTACAATAACTGTGCGTTTAGTTACAACCATCAGGTGGGTCGTTTTCATTTTATTTCGATTCGGTTGCCGAATGTTCTCTTGTGTAATAAATTGTAGCTAATATATTTGAACGCACACGTTATAATAATTATGTTCAAATAACTGATATTGACAATTCCGCTATTTGTTGTACCGACGAACTCTGATTGAGGTTATTTTTAAAAAGAATGATCTTACAATTTTGTACCATATTCTACCCGACTATGGTATAAAACATGAGGTTATAATAGGCCGTGATATTTAAAAGTAAAGATTTTCAATTACAATAACTGTGCGTTTAGTTACAACCATCAGGTGGGTCGTTTTCATTTTATTTCGATTCGGTTGCCGAATGTTCTCTTGTGTAATAAATTGTAGCTAATATATTTGAACGCACACGTTATAATATTTATGTTCAAATAACTGATATTGACAATTCCACTATTTGTTGTACTGACGAACTCTGATTGAGGTTATTTTTAATGAGAATAATCTTACAATTTTGTACCATATTCTACCCAACTATGGTATAAAACATGAGGTTATAATAGGCCGTGATATTTTAAAACAAGGATTTTCAATTACAATAACAGCTTGTTTACTATTTGTGAAGTACCTTTTAAATTATGTCATGTGGCTAAACCCTTATATCTTATATATAAAACCGTATATGTACAGTGAGCTGCGAAAATGCATTCCAATGTCAAAACTAAAATGGTATAAGCCGGTAATTGACGCCATCTAACGGCAATATATGCAAGAACTGATAATCAGTTCAGTTATATCGTAATAGATGGCGATGCACTACTATAAAATAAAAAAATAGATGTCTTGAAATTAAACTATACGGATTGTCGCGTTGTTTACATAATTTTGAAACTCTAACACTTCAATGATTGAACTTTACTACAATTTAAAAAGCTATTTAAATTAATTAGAACTATTTATATTTAAGTTTACACTTTGCTCCGACGTTTCTGTTATTTTACAGTAGCCATGTTGACGGGGAGACTAAGATGGTATTTGTCTCAATATTCTGAAGTGTAGTTAATAACTCAATTTAGTTAAATTTACTTAAAACAGTTAATAAATTTCAAATCGCAAAATTTTATTCGATTTCATTGCATATTACTAGTTATAGTAATAGTGACATGTTGACATGTGTTTACAGATCCACGGGCTAGTATCGGACGCGGAAGTGGAGGGAGAGTCTGCAACAGGCGGGAGGCGCTTCGCCCACGCGTCGCCACCGCCTGCCGCGCGCTTGGTGGTCTGCAGCCCAAGTGAGTGATCTTTCTATCTATTCTATAGATATATTATATATTATTATTTATTTAATAGGTAGACTATTTGTGAAAATACTGTTAGTTGGATTACTAGTGACACAGAAAGGCATTAAGGCGGAACGCCAGCGCCATCTAGCGGCGCTAGACGGAGTCATCGAGTCGGCGTGAGGGGCGGACAGAGCTCAGTCTACGTGTTACCGTCGACCAGTGCACACCACGTAGGAACCATCTCGCGTTTCATAGTGATAAGTGCTCTTAGTGTGAAGTAGTTGTAAGTTGAATTCGTATACGAATTATCTGACTACCTACGTGTTTTCTATTGATTAAAAATGGCAGATAAGGACGGGATAAAACGCTGCCAATCCGACGTCAGAAGTAGAATCTGAACTCCATTCTCACTGCTCTTGGCGAAGCTCAACAAGCAAGCAACGCGTGGACAGCTGTGAGATGGTTGCTGTGCGGTTAGTTACAACCATCAGGTGGGTCGTTTTCATGTTATTTCGATTCGGTTGCCGAATGTTCTCTTGTGTAATAAATTGTAGCTAATATATTTGAACGCACACGTTATAATAATTATGTTCAAATAACTGATATTGACAATTCCGCTATTTGTTGTACCGACGAACTCTGATTGAGGTTATTTTTAATGAGAATGATCTTACAATTTTGTACCATATTCTACCCGACTATGGTATAAAACATGAGGTTATAATAGGCCGTGATATTTTAAAATAAGGATTTTCAATTACAATAACTGTGCGTTTAGTTACAACCATCAGGTGGGTCGTTTTCATTTTATTTCGATTCGGTTGCCGAATGTTCTCTTGTGTAATAAATTGTAGCTAATATATTTGAACGCACACGTTATAATAATTATGTTCAAATAACTGATATTGACAATTCCGCTATTTGTTGTACCGACGAACTCTGATTGAGGTTATTTTTAATGAGAATGATCTTACAATTTTGTACCATATTCTACCCAACTATGGTATAAAACATGAGGTTATAATAGGCCGTGATATTTTAAAACAAGGATTTTCAATTACAATAACAGCTTGTTTACTATTTGTGAAGTACCTTTTAAATTGTCATGTGGCTAAACCCTTATATCTTATATATAAAACCGTATATGTACAGTGAGCTGCGAAAATGCATTCCAATGTCAAAACTAAAATGGTATAAGCCGGTAATTGACGCCATCTAACGGCAATATATGCAAGAACTGATAAGTAGTTCAGTTATATCGTAATAGATGGCGATGCACTACTATAAAATAAAAAAATAGATGTCTTGAAATTGAACTATACGGATTGTCGCGTTGTTTACATAATTTTGAAACTCTAACACTTCAATGATTGAACTTTACTACAATTTAAAAAACTATTTAAATTAATTAGAACTATTTATATTTAAGTTTACACTTTGCTCCGACGTTTCTGTTATTTTACAGTAGCCATGTTGACGGGGAGACTAAGATGGTATTTGTCTTAATATTCTGAAGTGTAGTTAATAACTCAATTTAGTTAAATTTACTTAAAACAGTTAATAAATATCAAATCACAAAATTTTATTCGATTTAATTGCATATTACTAGTTATAGTAATAGTGACATGTTGACATGTGTTTACAGATCCACGGGCTAGTATCGGACGCGGAAGTGGAGGGCGAGTCTGCAACAGGCGGGAGGCGCTTCGCCCCCGCGTCGCCACCGCCTGCCGCGCGCTTGGTGGTCTGCAGCCCAAGTGAGTGATCTATCTATCTATTCTATAGATATATTATATATAATTATATATTTAATAGGTAGATTATTTATGAAAATACTGTTAGGTGGAATACTAGTGACACAGAAAGGCATTAAGGTGGAACGCCAGCGCCATCTAGCGGCGCTAGACGGAGTCATCGAGTCGGCGTGAGGGGCGGACAGAGCTCAGTCTACGTGTTACCGTCGACCAGTGCACACCACGTAGGAACCATCTCGCGTTTCATAGTGATAAGTGCTCTTAGTGTGAAGTAGTTGTAAGTTGAATTCGAATACGAGTTATCTGACTACCTACGTGTTTTCTATTGATTAAAAATGGCTGATAAGGACGGGATAAAACGCTGCCAATCCGACGTCAGAAGTGGAATCTGAACTCCATTCTCACTGCTCTTGGCGAAGCTCAACAAGCAAGCAACGCGTGGACAGCTGTGAGATGGTTGCTGTGCGGTTAGTTACAACCATCAGGTGGGTCGTTTTCATGTTATTTCGATTCGGTTGCCGAATGTTCTCTTGTGTAATAAATTGTAGCTAATATATTTGAACGCACACGTTATAATATTTATGTTCAAATAACTGATATTGACAATTCCACTATTTGTTGTACTGACGAACTCTGATTGAGGTTATTTTTAATGAGAATAATCTTACAATTTTGTACCATATTCTACCCAACTATGGTATAAAACATGAGGTTATAATAGGCCGTGATATTTAAAAGTAAAGATTTTCAATTACAATAACTGTGCGTTTAGTTACAACCATCAGGTGGGTCGTTTTCATTTTATTTCGATTCGGTTGCCGAATGTTCTCTTGTGTAATAAATTGTAGCTAATATATTTGAACGCACACGTTATAATAATTATGTTCAAATAACTTGTAATGATAATTCCGCTATTTGTTGTACCGACGAACTCTGATTGAGGTTATTTTTAAAAAGAATGATCTTACAATTTTGTACCATATTCTACCCGACTATGGTATAAAACGAGGTTATAATAGGCCGTGATATTTTAAAGTAAGGATTTTCAATTACAATAACTGCGTTTAGTTACAACCATCAGTTGGGTCGTTTTCATTTTATTTCGATTCGGTTGCCGAATGTTCTCTTGTGTAATAAATTGTAGCTAATATATTTGAACGCACACGTTATAATATTTATGTTCAAATAACTGATATTGACAATTCCACTATTTGTTGTACTGACGAACTCTGATTGAGGTTATTTTTAATGAGAATAATCTTACAATTTTGTACCATATTCTACCCAACTATGGTATAAAACATGAGGTTATAATAGGCCGTGATATTTTAAAACAAGGATTTTCAATTACAATAACAGCTTATTTACTATTTGTGAAGTACCTTTTAAATTATGTCTTGTGGCTTAACCCTTATATCTTATATATAAAACCGTATATGTACACAGTGAGCTTTTTTATTTTTTTTTATCTTTTTTATTTGGAGGCTTTTACCTTATAAAGGTATGCCAGCCTCATCGTACCCTTAATTACTTTTTCTCACTTTTAATAATAAACTTGCCTTATTACTATAAGGGAGAGGCAGACAGTGCTGCAGATATCATGTCATAAACACACCTTGCTGCCGGCGATAAGGGTTCTGACAAAATCCTTATAAAACCTCCAACGTCATATTTATTCATGTTAAATTTCTGCATGACTAACTCCCTCTCCCTTTGGTTCTTCTCACATTCCATCAGTAGGTGTTGGACATCGTCTATCTTGCCACATACTTCACAATTAGGTGAACTGACTTTTTTCATCAGATATCCAAACTTTCGTGATGGAATATGACCAGAACGTATTCGATGCGCCAGTACAATATAAGTTCTACATATTTTATTTTCAGAAAACCAAGGGATCCGAGGAGGCTCACATTGCATAGTTTTATACCAGATGCCTTTTTCTTTGCTCGTTTGATTGAAATATTCCTTAAAACTATTAAAACAAATTTTCTTAAATCTCCAAAGTATTTCTGTGTAATAAGGAGCTATATCAATTTCTATACCTTCTAATATAGCTGCCTTTGCTAATTTATCAACCTCTTCGTTTCCCTTTATGCCTATGTGAGATGGGATCCATTGCAACCTAATAATAATATAATATATAAATATAATATTCTACCACATACACACAACACTATCTAGCCCAAACTAAGCAGAGCTTGTACTATGGATACTAGACAATGGATAAACATACATATATACTTTTTTTTTTGTAAATACATACATATTATACATAGAAACACCCAGACCAAGACAAACATCCATGTTCATGCACACAAATATTTGTCTTGTGCGGGAATCGAACCCGCGACCTCAGGCGTGGCAGTCGGTTACACTAACCACTACGCCATCGAGGCCGACAACCTCAAGTTAATATCTCCTAACTCATAAATCTGTTTGAGTATTGCATAAGCTATCGGTACACCTCTATACCCAGAGGCGCATCGAGCCAAATGCAATAACCCACTTTTGCTGTCAGTGTATATCTATATTTTGGTTAGATACACTGTTGTTATTACCATTACTAATGATGTCCAGAGCTTTTGAGATTGCAACTAGCTCCATTGTCATTATAGACACATTTTTATCAAGAGATCTAAATAATCCCGAGGTCCTATTGACTGCATTATAAAAAGCAGCCCCGCTACCAATTTCTTTTTTAGATCCATCAGTGTAAAAAGTTGACCAATCCGAATACTTTTCTTCTAATTCCTTAATTACATTAAATTTAAGTGACGTGGCTTCGTGTGTATATTTAGATCCTTTGATGCAGTCTAAATTATATTTTATCTTCTCGTGTACCTTTATTCGTGACATCCATGTTTGTAAAGAGTACATGTCTAAAATATTTGAGCAATATACATTACAAGTTCTGCACTCGTTATAAATAGATGCTAGTATTGGTGTTTTCTTATTATGCCAATATCTAGTGTGTGCAAGATTATTCAGTTCATCTATAAGCTTAATAGTATTGTTGTTCATACGTGACATGTTTTGTATACAATATTTATATGCAAGATATAATCTCCTATTGGCTAATGGACGTATACACAATTCAGTTTCCATCACATGGATTGGAGAACTTTTAATGAATCCACCTAAGATTCTTAAATATTTATTTTGGATTTTATCTAGCTTATATATGACTTTTAGCGCTGCTATCATATAGGAAGCAACCAAAGTCAATTCTACTTCTTACTAATGATATATATAATAATCTTAAGTACTTAGGATGTATTCCCTAGCTGGGTCCTGCCAATATCTGCGAAAATGCATTCCAATGTCAAAACTAAAATGGCATAAGCCGGTAATTGACGCCATCTAGCGGCAATATATGCAAGAACTGATAAGTAGTTCAGTTATATCGCAATTGATGGCGATGCACTAATATAAAATAAAAAAATAGATGTCTTGAAATGAAACTATACGGATTGTCGCGTTGTTTACATAATTTTGAAACTCTAACACTTCAATGATTGAACTTTACTACAATTTAAAAAACTATTTAAATTAATTAGAACTATTTATATTTAAGTTTACACTTTGCTCCGACGTTTCTGTTATTTTACAGTAGCCATGTTGACGGGGAGACTAAGATGGTATTTGTCTCAATATTCTGAAGTGTAGTTAATAACTCAATTTAGTTAAATTTACTTAAAACAGTTAATAAATTTCAAATCACAAAATTTTATTCGATTTGATTGCATATTACTAGTTATAGTAATAGTGACATGTTGACATGTGTTTACAGATCCACGGGCTAGTATCGGACGTAGAAGTGGAGGGAGAGTCTGCAACAGGCGGGAGGCGCTTCGCCCCCGCGTCGCCACCGCCTGCCGCGCGCTTGGAGGTCTGCAGCCCAAGTAAGTGATGACAGAGACAGAGACAGAGACAGAGACAGAGACAGAGACAGAGACAGAGACAGAGACAGAGACAGAGACAGAGACAGAGACAGAGACAGAGACAGAGACAGAGACAGAGACAGAGACAGAGACAGAGACAGAGACAGAGACAGAGACAGAGACAGAGACAGAGACAGAGACAGAGACAGAGACAGAGACAGAGACAGAGACAGAGACAGAGACAGAGACAGAGACAGAGACAGAGACAGAGACAGAGACAGAGACAGAGACAGAGACAGAGACAGAGACAGAGACAGAGACAGAGACAGAGACAGAGACAGAGACAGAGACAGAGACAGAGACAGAGACAGAGACAGAGACAGAGACAGAGACAGAGACAGAGACAGAGACAGAGACAGAGACAGAGACAGAGACAGAGACAGAGACAGAGACAGAGACAGAGACAGAGACAGAGACAGAGACAGAGACAGAGACAGAGACAGAGACAGAGACAGAGACAGAGACAGAGACAGAGACAGAGACAGAGACAGAGACAGAGACAGAGACAGAGACAGAGACAGAGACAGAGACAGAGACAGAGACAGAGACAGAGACAGAGACAGAGACAGAGACAGAGACAGAGACAGAGACAGAGACAGAGACAGAGACAGAGACAGAGACAGAGACAGAGACAGAGACAGAGACAGAGACAGAGACAGAGACAGAGACAGAGACAGAGACAGAGACAGAGACAGAGACAGAGACAGAGACAGAGACAGAGACAGAGACAGAGACAGAGACAGAGACAGAGACAGAGACAGAGACAGAGACAGAGACAGAGACAGAGACAGAGACAGAGACAGAGACAGAGACAGAGACAGAGACAGAGACAGAGACAGAGACAGAGACAGAGACAGAGACAGAGACAGAGACAGAGACAGAGACAGAGACAGAGACAGAGACAGAGACAGAGACAGAGACAGAGACAGAGACAGAGACAGAGACAGAGACAGAGACAGAGACAGAGACAGAGACAGAGACAGAGACAGAGACAGAGACAGAGACAGAGACAGAGACAGAGACAGAGACAGAGACAGAGACAGAGACAGAGACAGAGACAGAGACAGAGACAGAGACAGAGACAGAGACAGAGACAGAGACAGAGACAGAGACAGAGACAGAGACAGAGACAGAGACAGAGACAGAGACAGAGACAGAGACAGAGACAGAGACAGAGACAGAGACAGAGACAGAGACAGAGACAGAGACAGAGACAGAGACAGAGACAGAGACAGAGACAGAGACAGAGACAGAGACAGAGACAGAGACAGAGACAGAGACAGAGACAGAGACAGAGACAGAGACAGAGACAGAGACAGAGACAGAGACAGAGACAGAGACAGAGACAGAGACAGAGACAGAGACAGAGACAGAGACAGAGACAGAGACAGAGACAGAGACAGAGACAGAGACAGAGACAGAGACAGAGACAGAGACAGAGACAGAGACAGAGACAGAGACAGAGACAGAGACAGAGACAGAGACAGAGACAGAGACAGAGACAGAGACAGAGACAGAGACAGAGACAGAGACAGAGACAGAGACAGAGACAGAGACAGAGACAGAGACAGAGACAGAGACAGAGACAGAGACAGAGACAGAGACAGAGACAGAGACAGAGACAGAGACAGAGACAGAGACAGAGACAGAGACAGAGACAGAGACAGAGACAGAGACAGAGACAGAGACAGAGACAGAGACAGAGACAGAGACAGAGACAGAGACAGAGACAGAGACAGAGACAGAGACAGAGACAGAGACAGAGACAGAGACAGAGACAGAGACAGAGACAGAGACAGAGACAGAGACAGAGACAGAGACAGAGACAGAGACAGAGACAGAGACAGAGACAGAGACAGAGACAGAGACAGAGACAGAGACAGAGACAGAGACAGAGACAGAGACAGAGACAGAGACAGAGACAGAGACAGAGACAGAGACAGAGACAGAGACAGAGACAGAGACAGAGACAGAGACAGAGACAGAGACAGAGACAGAGACAGAGACAGAGACAGAGACAGAGACAGAGACAGAGACAGAGACAGAGACAGAGACAGAGACAGAGACAGAGACAGAGACAGAGACAGAGACAGAGACAGAGACAGAGACAGAGACAGAGACAGAGACAGAGACAGAGACAGAGACAGAGACAGAGACAGAGACAGAGACAGAGACAGAGACAGAGACAGAGACAGAGACAGAGACAGAGACAGAGACAGAGACAGAGACAGAGACAGAGACAGAGACAGAGACAGAGACAGAGACAGAGACAGAGACAGAGACAGAGACAGAGACAGAGACAGAGACAGAGACAGAGACAGAGACAGAGACAGAGACAGAGACAGAGACAGAGACAGAGACAGAGACAGAGACAGAGACAGAGACAGAGACAGAGACAGAGACAGAGACAGAGACAGAGACAGAGACAGAGACAGAGACAGAGACAGAGACAGAGACAGAGACAGAGACAGAGACAGAGACAGAGACAGAGACAGAGACAGAGACAGAGACAGAGACAGAGACAGAGACAGAGACAGAGACAGAGACAGAGACAGAGACAGAGACAGAGACAGAGACAGAGACAGAGACAGAGACAGAGACAGAGACAGAGACAGAGACAGAGACAGAGACAGAGACAGAGACAGAGACAGAGACAGAGACAGAGACAGAGACAGAGACAGAGACAGAGACAGAGACAGAGACAGAGACAGAGACAGAGACAGAGACAGAGACAGAGACAGAGACAGAGACAGAGACAGAGACAGAGACAGAGACAGAGACAGAGACAGAGACAGAGACAGAGACAGAGACAGAGACAGAGACAGAGACAGAGACAGAGACAGAGACAGAGACAGAGACAGAGACAGAGACAGAGACAGAGACAGAGACAGAGACAGAGACAGAGACAGAGACAGAGACAGAGACAGAGACAGAGACAGAGACAGAGACAGAGACAGAGACAGAGACAGAGACAGAGACAGAGACAGAGACAGAGACAGAGACAGAGACAGAGACAGAGACAGAGACAGAGACAGAGACAGAGACAGAGACAGAGACAGAGACAGAGACAGAGACAGAGACAGAGACAGAGACAGAGACAGAGACAGAGACAGAGACAGAGACAGAGACAGAGACAGAGACAGAGACAGAGACAGAGACAGAGACAGAGACAGAGACAGAGACAGAGACAGAGACAGAGACAGAGACAGAGACAGAGACAGAGACAGAGACAGAGACAGAGACAGAGACAGAGACAGAGACAGAGACAGAGACAGAGACAGAGACAGAGACAGAGACAGAGACAGAGACAGAGACAGAGACAGAGACAGAGACAGAGACAGAGACAGAGACAGAGACAGAGACAGAGACAGAGACAGAGACAGAGACAGAGACAGAGACAGAGACAGAGACAGAGACAGAGACAGAGACAGAGACAGAGACAGAGACAGAGACAGAGACAGAGACAGAGACAGAGACAGAGACAGAGACAGAGACAGAGACAGAGACAGAGACAGAGACAGAGACAGAGACAGAGACAGAGACAGAGACAGAGACAGAGACAGAGACAGAGACAGAGACAGAGACAGAGACAGAGACAGAGACAGAGACAGAGACAGAGACAGAGACAGAGACAGAGACAGAGACAGAGACAGAGACAGAGACAGAGACAGAGACAGAGACAGAGACAGAGACAGAGACAGAGACAGAGACAGAGACAGAGACAGAGACAGAGACAGAGACAGAGACAGAGACAGAGACAGAGACAGAGACAGAGACAGAGACAGAGACAGAGACAGAGACAGAGACAGAGACAGAGACAGAGACAGAGACAGAGACAGAGACAGAGACAGAGACAGAGACAGAGACAGAGACAGAGACAGAGACAGAGACAGAGACAGAGACAGAGACAGAGACAGAGACAGAGACAGAGACAGAGACAGAGACAGAGACAGAGACAGAGACAGAGACAGAGACAGAGACAGAGACAGAGACAGAGACAGAGACAGAGACAGAGACAGAGACAGAGACAGAGACAGAGACAGAGACAGAGACAGAGACAGAGACAGAGACAGAGACAGAGACAGAGACAGAGACAGAGACAGAGACAGAGACAGAGACAGAGACAGAGACAGAGACAGAGACAGAGACAGAGACAGAGACAGAGACAGAGACAGAGACAGAGACAGAGACAGAGACAGAGACAGAGACAGAGACAGAGACAGAGACAGAGACAGAGACAGAGACAGAGACAGAGACAGAGACAGAGACAGAGACAGAGACAGAGACAGAGACAGAGACAGAGACAGAGACAGAGACAGAGACAGAGACAGAGACAGAGACAGAGACAGAGACAGAGACAGAGACAGAGACAGAGACAGAGACAGAGACAGAGACAGAGACAGAGACAGAGACAGAGACAGAGACAGAGACAGAGACAGAGACAGAGACAGAGACAGAGACAGAGACAGAGACAGAGACAGAGACAGAGACAGAGACAGAGACAGAGACAGAGACAGAGACAGAGACAGAGACAGAGACAGAGACAGAGACAGAGACAGAGACAGAGACAGAGACAGAGACAGAGACAGAGACAGAGACAGAGACAGAGACAGAGACAGAGACAGAGACAGAGACAGAGACAGAGACAGAGACAGAGACAGAGACAGAGACAGAGACAGAGACAGAGACAGAGACAGAGACAGAGACAGAGACAGAGACAGAGACAGAGACAGAGACAGAGACAGAGACAGAGACAGAGACAGAGACAGAGACAGAGACAGAGACAGAGACAGAGACAGAGACAGAGACAGAGACAGAGACAGAGACAGAGACAGAGACAGAGACAGAGACAGAGACAGAGACAGAGACAGAGACAGAGACAGAGACAGAGACAGAGACAGAGACAGAGACAGAGACAGAGACAGAGACAGAGACAGAGACAGAGACAGAGACAGAGACAGAGACAGAGACAGAGACAGAGACAGAGACAGAGACAGAGACAGAGACAGAGACAGAGACAGAGACAGAGACAGAGACAGAGACAGAGACAGAGACAGAGACAGAGACAGAGACAGAGACAGAGACAGAGACAGAGACAGAGACAGAGACAGAGACAGAGACAGAGACAGAGACAGAGACAGAGACAGAGACAGAGACAGAGACAGAGACAGAGACAGAGACAGAGACAGAGACAGAGACAGAGACAGAGACAGAGACAGAGACAGAGACAGAGACAGAGACAGAGACAGAGACAGAGACAGAGACAGAGACAGAGACAGAGACAGAGACAGAGACAGAGACAGAGACAGAGACAGAGACAGAGACAGAGACAGAGACAGAGACAGAGACAGAGACAGAGACAGAGACAGAGACAGAGACAGAGACAGAGACAGAGACAGAGACAGAGACAGAGACAGAGACAGAGACAGAGACAGAGACAGAGACAGAGACAGAGACAGAGACAGAGACAGAGACAGAGACAGAGACAGAGACAGAGACAGAGACAGAGACAGAGACAGAGACAGAGACAGAGACAGAGACAGAGACAGAGACAGAGACAGAGACAGAGACAGAGACAGAGACAGAGACAGAGACAGAGACAGAGACAGAGACAGAGACAGAGACAGAGACAGAGACAGAGACAGAGACAGAGACAGAGACAGAGACAGAGACAGAGACAGAGACAGAGACAGAGACAGAGACAGAGACAGAGACAGAGACAGAGACAGAGACAGAGACAGAGACAGAGACAGAGACAGAGACAGAGACAGAGACAGAGACAGAGACAGAGACAGAGACAGAGACAGAGACAGAGACAGAGACAGAGACAGAGACAGAGACAGAGACAGAGACAGAGACAGAGACAGAGACAGAGACAGAGACAGAGACAGAGACAGAGACAGAGACAGAGACAGAGACAGAGACAGAGACAGAGACAGAGACAGAGACAGAGACAGAGACAGAGACAGAGACAGAGACAGAGACAGAGACAGAGACAGAGACAGAGACAGAGACAGAGACAGAGACAGAGACAGAGACAGAGACAGAGACAGAGACAGAGACAGAGACAGAGACAGAGACAGAGACAGAGACAGAGACAGAGACAGAGACAGAGACAGAGACAGAGACAGAGACAGAGACAGAGACAGAGACAGAGACAGAGACAGAGACAGAGACAGAGACAGAGACAGAGACAGAGACAGAGACAGAGACAGAGACAGAGACAGAGACAGAGACAGAGACAGAGACAGAGACAGAGACAGAGACAGAGACAGAGACAGAGACAGAGACAGAGACAGAGACAGAGACAGAGACAGAGACAGAGACAGAGACAGAGACAGAGACAGAGACAGAGACAGAGACAGAGACAGAGACAGAGACAGAGACAGAGACAGAGACAGAGACAGAGACAGAGACAGAGACAGAGACAGAGACAGAGACAGAGACAGAGACAGAGACAGAGACAGAGACAGAGACAGAGACAGAGACAGAGACAGAGACAGAGACAGAGACAGAGACAGAGACAGAGACAGAGACAGAGACAGAGACAGAGACAGAGACAGAGACAGAGACAGAGACAGAGACAGAGACAGAGACAGAGACAGAGACAGAGACAGAGACAGAGACAGAGACAGAGACAGAGACAGAGACAGAGACAGAGACAGAGACAGAGACAGAGACAGAGACAGAGACAGAGACAGAGACAGAGACAGAGACAGAGACAGAGACAGAGACAGAGACAGAGACAGAGACAGAGACAGAGACAGAGACAGAGACAGAGACAGAGACAGAGACAGAGACAGAGACAGAGACAGAGACAGAGACAGAGACAGAGACAGAGACAGAGACAGAGACAGAGACAGAGACAGAGACAGAGACAGAGACAGAGACAGAGACAGAGACAGAGACAGAGACAGAGACAGAGACAGAGACAGAGACAGAGACAGAGACAGAGACAGAGACAGAGACAGAGACAGAGACAGAGACAGAGACAGAGACAGAGACAGAGACAGAGACAGAGACAGAGACAGAGACAGAGACAGAGACAGAGACAGAGACAGAGACAGAGACAGAGACAGAGACAGAGACAGAGACAGAGACAGAGACAGAGACAGAGACAGAGACAGAGACAGAGACAGAGACAGAGACAGAGACAGAGACAGAGACAGAGACAGAGACAGAGACAGAGACAGAGACAGAGACAGAGACAGAGACAGAGACAGAGACAGAGACAGAGACAGAGACAGAGACAGAGACAGAGACAGAGACAGAGACAGAGACAGAGACAGAGACAGAGACAGAGACAGAGACAGAGACAGAGACAGAGACAGAGACAGAGACAGAGACAGAGACAGAGACAGAGACAGAGACAGAGACAGAGACAGAGACAGAGACAGAGACAGAGACAGAGACAGAGACAGAGACAGAGACAGAGACAGAGACAGAGACAGAGACAGAGACAGAGACAGAGACAGAGACAGAGACAGAGACAGAGACAGAGACAGAGACAGAGACAGAGACAGAGACAGAGACAGAGACAGAGACAGAGACAGAGACAGAGACAGAGACAGAGACAGAGACAGAGACAGAGACAGAGACAGAGACAGAGACAGAGACAGAGACAGAGACAGAGACAGAGACAGAGACAGAGACAGAGACAGAGACAGAGACAGAGACAGAGACAGAGACAGAGACAGAGACAGAGACAGAGACAGAGACAGAGACAGAGACAGAGACAGAGACAGAGACAGAGACAGAGACAGAGACAGAGACAGAGACAGAGACAGAGACAGAGACAGAGACAGAGACAGAGACAGAGACAGAGACAGAGACAGAGACAGAGACAGAGACAGAGACAGAGACAGAGACAGAGACAGAGACAGAGACAGAGACAGAGACAGAGACAGAGACAGAGACAGAGACAGAGACAGAGACAGAGACAGAGACAGAGACAGAGACAGAGACAGAGACAGAGACAGAGACAGAGACAGAGACAGAGACAGAGACAGAGACAGAGACAGAGACAGAGACAGAGACAGAGACAGAGACAGAGACAGAGACAGAGACAGAGACAGAGACAGAGACAGAGACAGAGACAGAGACAGAGACAGAGACAGAGACAGAGACAGAGACAGAGACAGAGACAGAGACAGAGACAGAGACAGAGACAGAGACAGAGACAGAGACAGAGACAGAGACAGAGACAGAGACAGAGACAGAGACAGAGACAGAGACAGAGACAGAGACAGAGACAGAGACAGAGACAGAGACAGAGACAGAGACAGAGACAGAGACAGAGACAGAGACAGAGACAGAGACAGAGACAGAGACAGAGACAGAGACAGAGACAGAGACAGAGACAGAGACAGAGACAGAGACAGAGACAGAGACAGAGACAGAGACAGAGACAGAGACAGAGACAGAGACAGAGACAGAGACAGAGACAGAGACAGAGACAGAGACAGAGACAGAGACAGAGACAGAGACAGAGACAGAGACAGAGACAGAGACAGAGACAGAGACAGAGACAGAGACAGAGACAGAGACAGAGACAGAGACAGAGACAGAGACAGAGACAGAGACAGAGACAGAGACAGAGACAGAGACAGAGACAGAGACAGAGACAGAGACAGAGACAGAGACAGAGACAGAGACAGAGACAGAGACAGAGACAGAGACAGAGACAGAGACAGAGACAGAGACAGAGACAGAGACAGAGACAGAGACAGAGACAGAGACAGAGACAGAGACAGAGACAGAGACAGAGACAGAGACAGAGACAGAGACAGAGACAGAGACAGAGACAGAGACAGAGACAGAGACAGAGACAGAGACAGAGACAGAGACAGAGACAGAGACAGAGACAGAGACAGAGACAGAGACAGAGACAGAGACAGAGACAGAGACAGAGACAGAGACAGAGACAGAGACAGAGACAGAGACAGAGACAGAGACAGAGACAGAGACAGAGACAGAGACAGAGACAGAGACAGAGACAGAGACAGAGACAGAGACAGAGACAGAGACAGAGACAGAGACAGAGACAGAGACAGAGACAGAGACAGAGACAGAGACAGAGACAGAGACAGAGACAGAGACAGAGACAGAGACAGAGACAGAGACAGAGACAGAGACAGAGACAGAGACAGAGACAGAGACAGAGACAGAGACAGAGACAGAGACAGAGACAGAGACAGAGACAGAGACAGAGACAGAGACAGAGACAGAGACAGAGACAGAGACAGAGACAGAGACAGAGACAGAGACAGAGACAGAGACAGAGACAGAGACAGAGACAGAGACAGAGACAGAGACAGAGACAGAGACAGAGACAGAGACAGAGACAGAGACAGAGACAGAGACAGAGACAGAGACAGAGACAGAGACAGAGACAGAGACAGAGACAGAGACAGAGACAGAGACAGAGACAGAGACAGAGACAGAGACAGAGACAGAGACAGAGACAGAGACAGAGACAGAGACAGAGACAGAGACAGAGACAGAGACAGAGACAGAGACAGAGACAGAGACAGAGACAGAGACAGAGACAGAGACAGAGACAGAGACAGAGACAGAGACAGAGACAGAGACAGAGACAGAGACAGAGACAGAGACAGAGACAGAGACAGAGACAGAGACAGAGACAGAGACAGAGACAGAGACAGAGACAGAGACAGAGACAGAGACAGAGACAGAGACAGAGACAGAGACAGAGACAGAGACAGAGACAGAGACAGAGACAGAGACAGAGACAGAGACAGAGACAGAGACAGAGACAGAGACAGAGACAGAGACAGAGACAGAGACAGAGACAGAGACAGAGACAGAGACAGAGACAGAGACAGAGACAGAGACAGAGACAGAGACAGAGACAGAGACAGAGACAGAGACAGAGACAGAGACAGAGACAGAGACAGAGACAGAGACAGAGACAGAGACAGAGACAGAGACAGAGACAGAGACAGAGACAGAGACAGAGACAGAGACAGAGACAGAGACAGAGACAGAGACAGAGACAGAGACAGAGACAGAGACAGAGACAGAGACAGAGACAGAGACAGAGACAGAGACAGAGACAGAGACAGAGACAGAGACAGAGACAGAGACAGAGACAGAGACAGAGACAGAGACAGAGACAGAGACAGAGACAGAGACAGAGACAGAGACAGAGACAGAGACAGAGACAGAGACAGAGACAGAGACAGAGACAGAGACAGAGACAGAGACAGAGACAGAGACAGAGACAGAGACAGAGACAGAGACAGAGACAGAGACAGAGACAGAGACAGAGACAGAGACAGAGACAGAGACAGAGACAGAGACAGAGACAGAGACAGAGACAGAGACAGAGACAGAGACAGAGACAGAGACAGAGACAGAGACAGAGACAGAGACAGAGACAGAGACAGAGACAGAGACAGAGACAGAGACAGAGACAGAGACAGAGACAGAGACAGAGACAGAGACAGAGACAGAGACAGAGACAGAGACAGAGACAGAGACAGAGACAGAGACAGAGACAGAGACAGAGACAGAGACAGAGACAGAGACAGAGACAGAGACAGAGACAGAGACAGAGACAGAGACAGAGACAGAGACAGAGACAGAGACAGAGACAGAGACAGAGACAGAGACAGAGACAGAGACAGAGACAGAGACAGAGACAGAGACAGAGACAGAGACAGAGACAGAGACAGAGACAGAGACAGAGACAGAGACAGAGACAGAGACAGAGACAGAGACAGAGACAGAGACAGAGACAGAGACAGAGACAGAGACAGAGACAGAGACAGAGACAGAGACAGAGACAGAGACAGAGACAGAGACAGAGACAGAGACAGAGACAGAGACAGAGACAGAGACAGAGACAGAGACAGAGACAGAGACAGAGACAGAGACAGAGACAGAGACAGAGACAGAGACAGAGACAGAGACAGAGACAGAGACAGAGACAGAGACAGAGACAGAGACAGAGACAGAGACAGAGACAGAGACAGAGACAGAGACAGAGACAGAGACAGAGACAGAGACAGAGACAGAGACAGAGACAGAGACAGAGACAGAGACAGAGACAGAGACAGAGACAGAGACAGAGACAGAGACAGAGACAGAGACAGAGACAGAGACAGAGACAGAGACAGAGACAGAGACAGAGACAGAGACAGAGACAGAGACAGAGACAGAGACAGAGACAGAGACAGAGACAGAGACAGAGACAGAGACAGAGACAGAGACAGAGACAGAGACAGAGACAGAGACAGAGACAGAGACAGAGACAGAGACAGAGACAGAGACAGAGACAGAGACAGAGACAGAGACAGAGACAGAGACAGAGACAGAGACAGAGACAGAGACAGAGACAGAGACAGAGACAGAGACAGAGACAGAGACAGAGACAGAGACAGAGACAGAGACAGAGACAGAGACAGAGACAGAGACAGAGACAGAGACAGAGACAGAGACAGAGACAGAGACAGAGACAGAGACAGAGACAGAGACAGAGACAGAGACAGAGACAGAGACAGAGACAGAGACAGAGACAGAGACAGAGACAGAGACAGAGACAGAGACAGAGACAGAGACAGAGACAGAGACAGAGACAGAGACAGAGACAGAGACAGAGACAGAGACAGAGACAGAGACAGAGACAGAGACAGAGACAGAGACAGAGACAGAGACAGAGACAGAGACAGAGACAGAGACAGAGACAGAGACAGAGACAGAGACAGAGACAGAGACAGAGACAGAGACAGAGACAGAGACAGAGACAGAGACAGAGACAGAGACAGAGACAGAGACAGAGACAGAGACAGAGACAGAGACAGAGACAGAGACAGAGACAGAGACAGAGACAGAGACAGAGACAGAGACAGAGACAGAGACAGAGACAGAGACAGAGACAGAGACAGAGACAGAGACAGAGACAGAGACAGAGACAGAGACAGAGACAGAGACAGAGACAGAGACAGAGACAGAGACAGAGACAGAGACAGAGACAGAGACAGAGACAGAGACAGAGACAGAGACAGAGACAGAGACAGAGACAGAGACAGAGACAGAGACAGAGACAGAGACAGAGACAGAGACAGAGACAGAGACAGAGACAGAGACAGAGACAGAGACAGAGACAGAGACAGAGACAGAGACAGAGACAGAGACAGAGACAGAGACAGAGACAGAGACAGAGACAGAGACAGAGACAGAGACAGAGACAGAGACAGAGACAGAGACAGAGACAGAGACAGAGACAGAGACAGAGACAGAGACAGAGACAGAGACAGAGACAGAGACAGAGACAGAGACAGAGACAGAGACAGAGACAGAGACAGAGACAGAGACAGAGACAGAGACAGAGACAGAGACAGAGACAGAGACAGAGACAGAGACAGAGACAGAGACAGAGACAGAGACAGAGACAGAGACAGAGACAGAGACAGAGACAGAGACAGAGACAGAGACAGAGACAGAGACAGAGACAGAGACAGAGACAGAGACAGAGACAGAGACAGAGACAGAGACAGAGACAGAGACAGAGACAGAGACAGAGACAGAGACAGAGACAGAGACAGAGACAGAGACAGAGACAGAGACAGAGACAGAGACAGAGACAGAGACAGAGACAGAGACAGAGACAGAGACAGAGACAGAGACAGAGACAGAGACAGAGACAGAGACAGAGACAGAGACAGAGACAGAGACAGAGACAGAGACAGAGACAGAGACAGAGACAGAGACAGAGACAGAGACAGAGACAGAGACAGAGACAGAGACAGAGACAGAGACAGAGACAGAGACAGAGACAGAGACAGAGACAGAGACAGAGACAGAGACAGAGACAGAGACAGAGACAGAGACAGAGACAGAGACAGAGACAGAGACAGAGACAGAGACAGAGACAGAGACAGAGACAGAGACAGAGACAGAGACAGAGACAGAGACAGAGACAGAGACAGAGACAGAGACAGAGACAGAGACAGAGACAGAGACAGAGACAGAGACAGAGACAGAGACAGAGACAGAGACAGAGACAGAGACAGAGACAGAGACAGAGACAGAGACAGAGACAGAGACAGAGACAGAGACAGAGACAGAGACAGAGACAGAGACAGAGACAGAGACAGAGACAGAGACAGAGACAGAGACAGAGACAGAGACAGAGACAGAGACAGAGACAGAGACAGAGACAGAGACAGAGACAGAGACAGAGACAGAGACAGAGACAGAGACAGAGACAGAGACAGAGACAGAGACAGAGACAGAGACAGAGACAGAGACAGAGACAGAGACAGAGACAGAGACAGAGACAGAGACAGAGACAGAGACAGAGACAGAGACAGAGACAGAGACAGAGACAGAGACAGAGACAGAGACAGAGACAGAGACAGAGACAGAGACAGAGACAGAGACAGAGACAGAGACAGAGACAGAGACAGAGACAGAGACAGAGACAGAGACAGAGACAGAGACAGAGACAGAGACAGAGACAGAGACAGAGACAGAGACAGAGACAGAGACAGAGACAGAGACAGAGACAGAGACAGAGACAGAGACAGAGACAGAGACAGAGACAGAGACAGAGACAGAGACAGAGACAGAGACAGAGACAGAGACAGAGACAGAGACAGAGACAGAGACAGAGACAGAGACAGAGACAGAGACAGAGACAGAGACAGAGACAGAGACAGAGACAGAGACAGAGACAGAGACAGAGACAGAGACAGAGACAGAGACAGAGACAGAGACAGAGACAGAGACAGAGACAGAGACAGAGACAGAGACAGAGACAGAGACAGAGACAGAGACAGAGACAGAGACAGAGACAGAGACAGAGACAGAGACAGAGACAGAGACAGAGACAGAGACAGAGACAGAGACAGAGACAGAGACAGAGACAGAGACAGAGACAGAGACAGAGACAGAGACAGAGACAGAGACAGAGACAGAGACAGAGACAGAGACAGAGACAGAGACAGAGACAGAGACAGAGACAGAGACAGAGACAGAGACAGAGACAGAGACAGAGACAGAGACAGAGACAGAGACAGAGACAGAGACAGAGACAGAGACAGAGACAGAGACAGAGACAGAGACAGAGACAGAGACAGAGACAGAGACAGAGACAGAGACAGAGACAGAGACAGAGACAGAGACAGAGACAGAGACAGAGACAGAGACAGAGACAGAGACAGAGACAGAGACAGAGACAGAGACAGAGACAGAGACAGAGACAGAGACAGAGACAGAGACAGAGACAGAGACAGAGACAGAGACAGAGACAGAGACAGAGACAGAGACAGAGACAGAGACAGAGACAGAGACAGAGACAGAGACAGAGACAGAGACAGAGACAGAGACAGAGACAGAGACAGAGACAGAGACAGAGACAGAGACAGAGACAGAGACAGAGACAGAGACAGAGACAGAGACAGAGACAGAGACAGAGACAGAGACAGAGACAGAGACAGAGACAGAGACAGAGACAGAGACAGAGACAGAGACAGAGACAGAGACAGAGACAGAGACAGAGACAGAGACAGAGACAGAGACAGAGACAGAGACAGAGACAGAGACAGAGACAGAGACAGAGACAGAGACAGAGACAGAGACAGAGACAGAGACAGAGACAGAGACAGAGACAGAGACAGAGACAGAGACAGAGACAGAGACAGAGACAGAGACAGAGACAGAGACAGAGACAGAGACAGAGACAGAGACAGAGACAGAGACAGAGACAGAGACAGAGACAGAGACAGAGACAGAGACAGAGACAGAGACAGAGACAGAGACAGAGACAGAGACAGAGACAGAGACAGAGACAGAGACAGAGACAGAGACAGAGACAGAGACAGAGACAGAGACAGAGACAGAGACAGAGACAGAGACAGAGACAGAGACAGAGACAGAGACAGAGACAGAGACAGAGACAGAGACAGAGACAGAGACAGAGACAGAGACAGAGACAGAGACAGAGACAGAGACAGAGACAGAGACAGAGACAGAGACAGAGACAGAGACAGAGACAGAGACAGAGACAGAGACAGAGACAGAGACAGAGACAGAGACAGAGACAGAGACAGAGACAGAGACAGAGACAGAGACAGAGACAGAGACAGAGACAGAGACAGAGACAGAGACAGAGACAGAGACAGAGACAGAGACAGAGACAGAGACAGAGACAGAGACAGAGACAGAGACAGAGACAGAGACAGAGACAGAGACAGAGACAGAGACAGAGACAGAGACAGAGACAGAGACAGAGACAGAGACAGAGACAGAGACAGAGACAGAGACAGAGACAGAGACAGAGACAGAGACAGAGACAGAGACAGAGACAGAGACAGAGACAGAGACAGAGACAGAGACAGAGACAGAGACAGAGACAGAGACAGAGACAGAGACAGAGACAGAGACAGAGACAGAGACAGAGACAGAGACAGAGACAGAGACAGAGACAGAGACAGAGACAGAGACAGAGACAGAGACAGAGACAGAGACAGAGACAGAGACAGAGACAGAGACAGAGACAGAGACAGAGACAGAGACAGAGACAGAGACAGAGACAGAGACAGAGACAGAGACAGAGACAGAGACAGAGACAGAGACAGAGACAGAGACAGAGACAGAGACAGAGACAGAGACAGAGACAGAGACAGAGACAGAGACAGAGACAGAGACAGAGACAGAGACAGAGACAGAGACAGAGACAGAGACAGAGACAGAGACAGAGACAGAGACAGAGACAGAGACAGAGACAGAGACAGAGACAGAGACAGAGACAGAGACAGAGACAGAGACAGAGACAGAGACAGAGACAGAGACAGAGACAGAGACAGAGACAGAGACAGAGACAGAGACAGAGACAGAGACAGAGACAGAGACAGAGACAGAGACAGAGACAGAGACAGAGACAGAGACAGAGACAGAGACAGAGACAGAGACAGAGACAGAGACAGAGACAGAGACAGAGACAGAGACAGAGACAGAGACAGAGACAGAGACAGAGACAGAGACAGAGACAGAGACAGAGACAGAGACAGAGACAGAGACAGAGACAGAGACAGAGACAGAGACAGAGACAGAGACAGAGACAGAGACAGAGACAGAGACAGAGACAGAGACAGAGACAGAGACAGAGACAGAGACAGAGACAGAGACAGAGACAGAGACAGAGACAGAGACAGAGACAGAGACAGAGACAGAGACAGAGACAGAGACAGAGACAGAGACAGAGACAGAGACAGAGACAGAGACAGAGACAGAGACAGAGACAGAGACAGAGACAGAGACAGAGACAGAGACAGAGACAGAGACAGAGACAGAGACAGAGACAGAGACAGAGACAGAGACAGAGACAGAGACAGAGACAGAGACAGAGACAGAGACAGAGACAGAGACAGAGACAGAGACAGAGACAGAGACAGAGACAGAGACAGAGACAGAGACAGAGACAGAGACAGAGACAGAGACAGAGACAGAGACAGAGACAGAGACAGAGACAGAGACAGAGACAGAGACAGAGACAGAGACAGAGACAGAGACAGAGACAGAGACAGAGACAGAGACAGAGACAGAGACAGAGACAGAGACAGAGACAGAGACAGAGACAGAGACAGAGACAGAGACAGAGACAGAGACAGAGACAGAGACAGAGACAGAGACAGAGACAGAGACAGAGACAGAGACAGAGACAGAGACAGAGACAGAGACAGAGACAGAGACAGAGACAGAGACAGAGACAGAGACAGAGACAGAGACAGAGACAGAGACAGAGACAGAGACAGAGACAGAGACAGAGACAGAGACAGAGACAGAGACAGAGACAGAGACAGAGACAGAGACAGAGACAGAGACAGAGACAGAGACAGAGACAGAGACAGAGACAGAGACAGAGACAGAGACAGAGACAGAGACAGAGACAGAGACAGAGACAGAGACAGAGACAGAGACAGAGACAGAGACAGAGACAGAGACAGAGACAGAGACAGAGACAGAGACAGAGACAGAGACAGAGACAGAGACAGAGACAGAGACAGAGACAGAGACAGAGACAGAGACAGAGACAGAGACAGAGACAGAGACAGAGACAGAGACAGAGACAGAGACAGAGACAGAGACAGAGACAGAGACAGAGACAGAGACAGAGACAGAGACAGAGACAGAGACAGAGACAGAGACAGAGACAGAGACAGAGACAGAGACAGAGACAGAGACAGAGACAGAGACAGAGACAGAGACAGAGACAGAGACAGAGACAGAGACAGAGACAGAGACAGAGACAGAGACAGAGACAGAGACAGAGACAGAGACAGAGACAGAGACAGAGACAGAGACAGAGACAGAGACAGAGACAGAGACAGAGACAGAGACAGAGACAGAGACAGAGACAGAGACAGAGACAGAGACAGAGACAGAGACAGAGACAGAGACAGAGACAGAGACAGAGACAGAGACAGAGACAGAGACAGAGACAGAGACAGAGACAGAGACAGAGACAGAGACAGAGACAGAGACAGAGACAGAGACAGAGACAGAGACAGAGACAGAGACAGAGACAGAGACAGAGACAGAGACAGAGACAGAGACAGAGACAGAGACAGAGACAGAGACAGAGACAGAGACAGAGACAGAGACAGAGACAGAGACAGAGACAGAGACAGAGACAGAGACAGAGACAGAGACAGAGACAGAGACAGAGACAGAGACAGAGACAGAGACAGAGACAGAGACAGAGACAGAGACAGAGACAGAGACAGAGACAGAGACAGAGACAGAGACAGAGACAGAGACAGAGACAGAGACAGAGACAGAGACAGAGACAGAGACAGAGACAGAGACAGAGACAGAGACAGAGACAGAGACAGAGACAGAGACAGAGACAGAGACAGAGACAGAGACAGAGACAGAGACAGAGACAGAGACAGAGACAGAGACAGAGACAGAGACAGAGACAGAGACAGAGACAGAGACAGAGACAGAGACAGAGACAGAGACAGAGACAGAGACAGAGACAGAGACAGAGACAGAGACAGAGACAGAGACAGAGACAGAGACAGAGACAGAGACAGAGACAGAGACAGAGACAGAGACAGAGACAGAGACAGAGACAGAGACAGAGACAGAGACAGAGACAGAGACAGAGACAGAGACAGAGACAGAGACAGAGACAGAGACAGAGACAGAGACAGAGACAGAGACAGAGACAGAGACAGAGACAGAGACAGAGACAGAGACAGAGACAGAGACAGAGACAGAGACAGAGACAGAGACAGAGACAGAGACAGAGACAGAGACAGAGACAGAGACAGAGACAGAGACAGAGACAGAGACAGAGACAGAGACAGAGACAGAGACAGAGACAGAGACAGAGACAGAGACAGAGACAGAGACAGAGACAGAGACAGAGACAGAGACAGAGACAGAGACAGAGACAGAGACAGAGACAGAGACAGAGACAGAGACAGAGACAGAGACAGAGACAGAGACAGAGACAGAGACAGAGACAGAGACAGAGACAGAGACAGAGACAGAGACAGAGACAGAGACAGAGACAGAGACAGAGACAGAGACAGAGACAGAGACAGAGACAGAGACAGAGACAGAGACAGAGACAGAGACAGAGACAGAGACAGAGACAGAGACAGAGACAGAGACAGAGACAGAGACAGAGACAGAGACAGAGACAGAGACAGAGACAGAGACAGAGACAGAGACAGAGACAGAGACAGAGACAGAGACAGAGACAGAGACAGAGACAGAGACAGAGACAGAGACAGAGACAGAGACAGAGACAGAGACAGAGACAGAGACAGAGACAGAGACAGAGACAGAGACAGAGACAGAGACAGAGACAGAGACAGAGACAGAGACAGAGACAGAGACAGAGACAGAGACAGAGACAGAGACAGAGACAGAGACAGAGACAGAGACAGAGACAGAGACAGAGACAGAGACAGAGACAGAGACAGAGACAGAGACAGAGACAGAGACAGAGACAGAGACAGAGACAGAGACAGAGACAGAGACAGAGACAGAGACAGAGACAGAGACAGAGACAGAGACAGAGACAGAGACAGAGACAGAGACAGAGACAGAGACAGAGACAGAGACAGAGACAGAGACAGAGACAGAGACAGAGACAGAGACAGAGACAGAGACAGAGACAGAGACAGAGACAGAGACAGAGACAGAGACAGAGACAGAGACAGAGACAGAGACAGAGACAGAGACAGAGACAGAGACAGAGACAGAGACAGAGACAGAGACAGAGACAGAGACAGAGACAGAGACAGAGACAGAGACAGAGACAGAGACAGAGACAGAGACAGAGACAGAGACAGAGACAGAGACAGAGACAGAGACAGAGACAGAGACAGAGACAGAGACAGAGACAGAGACAGAGACAGAGACAGAGACAGAGACAGAGACAGAGACAGAGACAGAGACAGAGACAGAGACAGAGACAGAGACAGAGACAGAGACAGAGACAGAGACAGAGACAGAGACAGAGACAGAGACAGAGACAGAGACAGAGACAGAGACAGAGACAGAGACAGAGACAGAGACAGAGACAGAGACAGAGACAGAGACAGAGACAGAGACAGAGACAGAGACAGAGACAGAGACAGAGACAGAGACAGAGACAGAGACAGAGACAGAGACAGAGACAGAGACAGAGACAGAGACAGAGACAGAGACAGAGACAGAGACAGAGACAGAGACAGAGACAGAGACAGAGACAGAGACAGAGACAGAGACAGAGACAGAGACAGAGACAGAGACAGAGACAGAGACAGAGACAGAGACAGAGACAGAGACAGAGACAGAGACAGAGACAGAGACAGAGACAGAGACAGAGACAGAGACAGAGACAGAGACAGAGACAGAGACAGAGACAGAGACAGAGACAGAGACAGAGACAGAGACAGAGACAGAGACAGAGACAGAGACAGAGACAGAGACAGAGACAGAGACAGAGACAGAGACAGAGACAGAGACAGAGACAGAGACAGAGACAGAGACAGAGACAGAGACAGAGACAGCTGTAAATTGGGGTTTCTGGATCAGAGACGCCCAATTTACCCCCATCATTCAATTATTCAACATATTATTATGATCTTTTTAGTTTTCATGCATTCATTCATTCATTCAGATGAAATCTTTTAAATTCATAATAATTAATCTGCGAGTAGGTACATCCAAAATAAAAAGCATTCAATGTAAATGACAGTCTTAATCTAATCATTTACAATTTTCAATTATTACGATCATTCAACAATGCAAATAGTTCTCAATTGGTATGTTTATGCTATTTGAGTACACGCAGGTATGATCTATTCAGCACGGTAAGCGGATGAGAATGGAATGCACATGTCGTCATCTACCGCTGCCTTATAATATTGCAGCGCAGTTGTCTATACCTATACAATATACATATTTTGCGCTTACTTTATTTATTAAATGAGATTAAACACATAGTACATAGTGATAGCAGAAATACCTTTGAATCATATACCTAATATTATAATTAAACAATATAATGTCGATGTTATTTTAATAGATTACTTAGTAAAAAGTAAAAAATGAAACGATTTTCATATAAATTTAAAATTGATTTATTTGAAATATTCATAATTTACACGCTTAAAATATATTCATAGTTATTACATAGGTAAAAATCATATTTACAGTTTTAACAAAATCACAAAATCCTTTTATTTTCTATATTTATGACCTTATGACGTTACTTTATGCTTTAGGCTCGATGTCGTCTTGAATTTTTGCTATTAATTCCCTCGTGCTAGTGTATATGTCATCAAACAAAATTGTTTTAACCACATGCTGAACACACACATCAGCCTCACAACCACATATAGGCTGCTCAGATTTAGGAAAACTGTCTGCATCATAGATTTCAATTTTGATAATTTTTGTGCCTCGAGTAATCGGTTTCTTTATATATTGAAAATAAGTTTTCTCCGTTATCTGTCTCTTACGACTAAGACCGAGTGTTTTTTGTCCAGGCTTTTGTTGAACTGGTGGTGGTGGTTGATTCACAGGGATGAAATCAAACAGCTCTTCAGTGTCCTAAAACAAAGAAAACTAGTATTAGTACAATTATAATACAATACATTAGTACTATTAAAATAATTTTATTGATCATTGGGTCAGTCACTTAACTACTTTCTTATGTAAATCAATTATAATAATGTTATAATATATAACCATTTTATATAAGTAATCGAATATAACATTGCATTAAAAATAATAAGAAAATATTAAAACTTACCGACATTGTACAGTACATCAGTTCGTCAAATTCAGAAATGGAATAATTATAATTTAAGGTTTTTTTGTTCTATTTATACATAATTTTATTATAATGCAGAAGGTTCAAAATCGCGTGTTTCTGTTGTTTAATCATACATCGCACCGAAAATGGTAAGAATGATACCTTCACGAAATTGTAACCTGAAGATGCCCGACAACCAGGCGCCTACAATTTTAATGTTTATCATAAATATTGTTAGAAAAATAAATATTACTGCATGTTTGTTCATTGAAAACTTTTCATACATTTTATTGAGATGATCCAGCAGGCGCGGTTATCGTATGTGGCTAGTATGTCGTCTAGAGTAAATTTTGCAATACTAGCAATTCTCTGTAAGGAGACGATCGACGACCACGGGCAAAGTCCAAATATTGATATACTATTTTTACACCAGGCTTTGTCTATATTTTTATAATTATTTTAAATTATAACGCCTAAGTATTTAATATTGTATTTAAGTAGGTAAGTAAGTAATTAAAGTTTATTATTTCATACCGATATATGATCCAGTGGTAGCGCGTGCGATCGCTGATCGGGAGGTCCCGGGTTCGATTCCCGGGTCGGGCAAAAGTGTAACTGGGTTTTTCGAATTCTCAGTAGTAGCCCGGAGTCTGGTATTGTGCCCGGTAACAGCAATAGGCTCGCCCCCTATTACGTGGGGACCTACAAATTCATATGGTGAAAAGTGGGTGTAGTAATACACCTCTGCCTACCCCTTCGGGGAAAACAGGCGTGACGGTATAAATATTGACTAATAGTTTTATATTGTTGTTTAATCCAACAAAGAAACGTATCTATGTATAGGCGGCTACAGCTCAAGCTATACTAAACCAGTTTAAGCTGACCTTACATCATAGAGTAGCTTGATACACTGAGAGATCCGCTTATACTAGAAATGTCTAATAGCTATGTTTGCATACAAATATGCATACCTATATAATCTCATGATCTAACCTCGAAGAGGTAGGTAGAAGTGTACTATACATCAACATTTCATCAAACATATTTCGGATACCTCGCGTAGATCGCATTGGTGTTAACCTATAGGTACTGATAGGTTCATAAACAGCGGAAAGGGTAATGGCATATTAAAAAAGCCATTAATCGAACCGAAAGGCAAGTACGATTATAGTATACGGCTAGTATGCCATCTAAACACATCATACCCTTTTATTTGATACAGTTGAGTAAATAATTATACTAGATTAATCTAAATGTAACAATGAAATACAATATTGCTGACAACGAATTGAAACTTATTTGGAAGCAGTGGCTGACACCGCATTTTAGACACCACGTGCACTTTTCCAAATTTGGTACAACATGACGTGGATTTATCACTATTTAAAAGCCTTGCTACTGAGGTATGATTCCAAAGCACTTCTTCAAGAGCTACCAGCATCATCGTACAGTATTGTCTACCTACAGTGACTGATCTGCATATAGTTGTGAAAATGTAAGTAACATTTAATTATTCAATCATTATACTTTTCTATATCATCTTTTCATCATTCAATCATTTAACTATTCGACTTTTCAATCAAGGACCCTTTGATTATTAAATCAATCAACCAGTCTATCGAAATCCACTGCTGGACATATACACTAAACATAGGTATTTAATTAATAGGTATCAGAAATTATTTAAAGCAATAAACTTATACTTCACTTACATAGCTTGCTATTTTAAATACTTCATATTTGACTGCAGCGGTTTAAATGTTGTTACTACACTGTGTTAGTACCTATTCAGGTAGAGGGTTCGATTCTCTGACCGGACATAATTTGTGTGATCCTTAAATTATTCATTTTCTCATAAATCTTTCTTTCTTCATTTTTAAGGTCCTCCAAACAAATGGCAGACCAACTTTTCCCATCGGATGAGGAGTCAGCACCGGAGACTGTAGCGAAATCTAGGACCGAAAGAAAGAAGCCCAAGTCGCAGGCATCCACGGATGAAGAGTCGGCGCCGGAGACTGTGGTGAAAAAGGTTGAAAAAAAGAAGCGCAAGTCACGTGCGACAGCCAACGAGTGCCAGCCGTCGACCAGCAAAAAGCAGAGGTCGAACTCCAGACCAACGGCTAGTGATTTATTCGGTACTGATTCTGGTGACGAACAGTTGGAAGCAACGGGTAAAAAATATCAACCTATTTATTCGTATATTACACGTAGGTTGGCCAATGGCTTTTCGAGACAAATGGCTGAACATAAAACAGGCAGTTACTATATAGAATTGAAAATATATAACTGCAATGATATTGAACGAGTGCCGCCAGTGAATAGATGGCGACACTCGATCATAACTGTTAAAAACAAATGTGAAACCGAGGCAGAGTCATGGAATCATATAAACATGTATATTAAAAGTGTTCGAAAGGAATTTAAAGACTATTCACCTACGTTTATAAGTTCTTATCAATAAAAAATTTAAGTATATGCATCTACGAATTTATATTATAATCATTCATGTTTAGCTATTATAATAAGATTATATAATCCATTAATTCTATAATATAATTATGTACTCCATAGTTTGATATTATTAAATAAATGTTTCTAGTTTCTATAAACAACCGCGTTTTTCTTTTCAGTTCACTCACATATTAATTCACTATCAAGCATTCATATTACTTGTGACAAATGCAGAATTGAGATACCAGAACATGAATACCGATATCATAAGAGAACTAATAGTCACAAATCAAATTGTTTAATAAAATCTGAGTTTGAAAATGTTGATATTGTTGCCACTGCTTTTAAAAACCGAATAATGACTTATCGCTTATGCCCATCTCAAGAAGACGAGTACCTGCTTATAGAGACGTTCTTAGATGGCAAGCGAGATGATATTTTAAAAATAATTGAATTAACACTGTCGAAACATGTCTCTTTCAAAGTGAACTTCGAGTTGTTTGCTCATTTCATATTACCTGTATCAGGTGAGCAGCAACTCAAGTCATTTAACACTAAATATAAAATTGTTTATCAGAATACAAATTATGATGAGTTATATTCAGATGTAAAAGAGATTTATAAAATGAAATTATCAGAGTTTGAGCATTGTCAATCTGGATGGTCATTTATGTCAGTAAGTCACTTAGAAATGAATATTAATAAATACTCGCCCATGCGAGGCGGATCCTACATAGATCTGCCTGCTAAAATTAAGAATACAAAGAGCTGTGTGAACATACAAAATAATGATAATTATTGTTTTTTGTGGAGCATCGCTGCAGCATTATATCCAGCAAAAAATAATGTTTGTAGACTAAGTTCGTACCCGAATTTAAAAGCAATATTTAATACACAGGGGATGTCATTTCCGCCCTCATATAAAGATATTGCGTTATTTGAAAAAAATAATGATGAAATAAGTGTGAACATTTATGGATTAGACAAAAATTATAATATTACTGGTCCGTTATATGTTACCAATTGTAAGAAATTGAAACACATTAACTTGCTGTATTTTAAACAGTCTAGTAAAGCTCACTACTGTTTGATAAAAGATCTTATGCGTCTTGTTAGACGACAAGTCTCACATCATAAAGGTCAAATGTATTTGTGTGATACGTGCTTACAATTTTTCACTAGTAAAACCAAATACGCTTCACATAGTTGTTCTAAGATAATTACTTTATTGCCAGAAAAAAATAGCTTTTTAAAATTTATGCATTATGAGAGACAACTAAAAATTAACTTTGTCATATATGCAGATTTTGAATGTTTATTATACGATTTTACAGAACCGAATACTGGTAAAAATACGGAGAGGCACAGATGTCACCAACCATCATGTTTTGCTTATTATATATGTTGTTCTCATGACAAAAGCTTGAATAAGTTTGTAACGTATAGAGGACCAGATTGTGTGGAAATATTTGTTAAAAAAATTATTAATGATGCACAATTGATTCATAAGATTTTAAATTCAAAACAAAATATGAAACCAATGACTAGAGAACAAATTGAGAATTATAGTAATGCAACTATATGTCACATTTGTAAAAATTTATTATTTGATGATAAAGTGTGTGACCATGATCATGTTACTTCTGAATATAGAGGTGCAGCTCATTCGCACTGTAATTTATCATTTAAAGTATGTTCATTCATTCCTGTTGTGTTTCATAATTTATCTGGTTACGATGCGCACTTGTTTATCACGGAATTATCTAAATACAACGGTGAAATAAAGGTCATTCCTAAAACAAAAGAGAAGTATTTGTCCATAACAAAAATCATAAAATCTGAATATAATAGAAAGCCTGTTCAAATTAAATTTATAGATTCTTTTCAGTTCCTTAGTTCAAGTCTTGATACATTGACTAAAAGTTTATCACTCGAAGATTTTACGCATTTGTCGTCCCATTATCCTAGCACAAACCAATTCGATTTATTGAGAACAAAAGGTATATATCCCTATGAATATATCAATTCATGGCAGAAGTATAATGAAACCGAACTACCATCAAAAGATTGTTTCTATAACAGCTTGAAAATGAAAAATATTACAGATCACGAGTATAAACATGCGCAAACTGTTTGGAAATGTTTTAATATTGGTTCTATTGGTGAATACACAGATTTATATTTAAAAAGTGATGTACTTCTACTCTGTGATATTTTCGAAAATTTTAGAAAAATATGTTTAATGAATTATAATCTTGATCCTGCATACTATATTACTTCACCTAGTCTTAGTTGGGACGCTATGCTTTTCTACACAGGCGTTGAATTAGAGCTGATTAATAATTTAGAAATTTATGAAATGCTTGAGAAAGGTATACGTGGAGGGCTAGCACAGTGCAGTCACCGCTATGCCGAAGCTAATAATATTTACTTACCTAATTTTGATGCTTCTAAACCGTCAACATATTTAATATATCTTGATTGTAACAATCTCTACGGTTATGCTATGACAAAGAAGTTACCGATATCAGATTTTAAATTTATGGAACATGAAGATATTGCAAACTTTAATGTGCTTGATGTTTCTGATGATGCTACTCACGGTTATATTTTAGAAATTGATATGATGTACCCAGATCATTTACACGATTTACACAGTGACTTACCCTTCGCACCAGAAAAATTTGTACCCATTGGAGGGAAGACACCTAAATTAATTGCTAATTTGTATGATAAATATAATTACGTAATACATTATGTTCACTTAAAAGAATGCCTGAAAAATGGCCTAAAGACCAAGAAAATAGCTATAAAATTAGCTATTGCCGCCGCCAGAGAATTAGCTGATAATTCATCCCTAAAACTTCCTCGTGTAATTCCAATACCCAAAACTGGTGGTGTTTTACCTTTGATTCCTATATTTGCGGGTCTATCAGCGGTGGGAGCCTTAGCAGGCGGTGCAGCTGGTATTGCGAAAACCATTAATGAATATAAGATGGCCAAAAAGATGCTGATCGAATCGAAGAGACATAATGAAAAAATGGAAGCTTTAAGTATTGGAAAAGGACTACACCTTAAACCACACAAAAATGGGCTTGGAATCTTTGTAACTAAAGAAAAAAACTAATATATCGGCTACCCAAACGAGCTCTAACTAACCTGGATATTTTAAAATTTGGAAACAGTATTCCTTATTTTAGAGGTGTATTTATGAGAGATGAACTCCCTAAATATCCTTTTAAAAAAGAGTGTGGAGTTATCAATTTAGATAGTTCTAAAAATCCTGGTTCTCATTGGGTAGCCTATGCTAAATATAATGATCACATCGAGTATTTCGATAGTTATGGCAATCTGAAGCCTCCAAAGGAATTCATAAAATACTAAGGTCCTAAAGTCCAATATAATTATGATAATATACAGCGCGATCACCCCTTTAATTGCGGACATCTCTGCTTAGATTTTTTACAGAAATTCTGGTGTAATCAAGGAATATAATAGACAGGATCTTCAAAATCGCTTTAGTCTACAAGAATGTCCACAACGGTTACTATCTCTGGTAATACATCTGAATTGATTTCGTACTTTCAACCTGCACTGCATTTATCTGATCAACACGAGTGCGGCTTGCTATACTTTTCGGTATTAAATTCAAAACCACATGAGACAGCCAACAACAGCAGTTTATCTGTTATCAGAATCGAATGTGATCTTGTAAACGGTTCGTACTGCAACGGCTCACCAACTCATTTTATTCATGAATTTGTATTAGGTACCGCTCTAGGTAGTCATTATATTGAAATACCACGAAGTGTTATTTACTTTCCGATAAACAAAAATATAATTTCATCCATATCTGTTAGAATTGTTGATCAGTTCGGTCGCTGCATTAACTTTGAAGAAAAATATAATATTGAATTACGTCTTCATTTAAGAAAAACAAAATGATAGTATATTATAAAAACTTACCAGTAAAAATAAAACATTTTATTCCGTCTACGACCACTAAAGTGCATAGACGTAAGAAGATAGTGAAGAATTTAACAGAAAAGAATAAAGATTTTCTCAAAGCTCTAGGTTTTAAAATATGAATATACTACAGATTACTGAACTACCACACTTCGATACTTCAATTGAAAGTTATGAAGTACATTCATACAATCCCTACAATAACAGCTTTAGAGAAAACGATGAAATCAGGATCCCCATACATCAGCAAGACATATACGTGCTACCATCAGCCAGTTCAATTTACATTGAAGGTCAGGCAAGGCTGTTCGGTAAAGATGGGAATCCGATCAAGAAAACTGTTACGTTCACTAATAACTTTGTTATGTCTTTGTTTCAAGACATCAGGTACGAAATGAATGGTATTGAAATAGATCGTATAAAAAATTCAGGCATAACATCAACAATAAAATCATATATCTCTCTAAATGAAGCTGAAAATAAAGTTGCTGAACTATGGGGTTGGAACTTAAGTGGATTCCAAAGTGATGGACATTTTAGTGCTGTGATACCGTTGAATAAGATTTTAGGTTTTGCAGAGGATTATAATAAAATTGTGATAAATTGTAAACACGAACTTATATTGAATAGAAGTAACTCGAACTTAAACAGTGTTGTTCTATCTGATGATATCGTTCAATTTCAAATTGATATACAAAGAATTCAATGGAGAGTGCCACATATAAAAGTTTCTGATCAAGAAAGGTTAAGACTTTTAAAACATTTAGAAAGAGATAGACCTATTCAGATGGCATTTAGAAATTGGGATTTATATGAATACCCTCTATTGCCTAAAACAACAAAGCATTCTTGGTCAGTTAAGACTGCTTCACAATTGGAGAAACCCAGATATGTCATCTTCTGTTTACAAACTAATAGAAAAATAATAGAACAAAGGACAGTTCACTGATTGACCACTGTGATGTAACAAACGTAACGCTTTTCTTAAATTCACAGTACTATCCGTATGAGCCCTTAAATTTAAAATTTTCTGAGAGCAAATACAGCATATTATATGAGATGTATGCGAGATTCCGTCAGTCGTATTACAACTCTCAAGCTGACCCGTTGCTACACTTAAGGGACTTCAAAGAAAAAGCACCTCTCTTTATCATAGACTGTTCAAGACAAAACGACAGTCTAAAATCAGGTCCAGTGGACGTCAGATTAGAAATTGAATCTTCTACAACCATACCAGATAAAACAACTGCATATTGTTTGATTATTAACGATCGACTTGTGGAATACAAACCTTTAAGTAATATTGTGCGCAGGTTACCATGATTGCTATTGTAGATGTTCAAGGTTTTAAAACAGAAGCAAACGAATTCATAATAAAAGAAATTGCTATATTATGTGACAGTAAACTGCAGGTATTTCTAATAAAAGCACCATTCCCGTTTTACGATTTGACAAAACAAGAACGACAACAAGTAAGTTGGATTGAACGCAATCGAAAGATATACTGGAATGAGGGAGTAATACCTTACTTGAATTATCAAAATTTAATTATAGGTATTTTAAAAGATAAATGTATTTATACTAAGGGCTCCGAAAAAGTGTTATGGTTAAAAAGTATTGTAAATAGTAATAATGTTCATAATTTAGAAAATAAAGGTTGTCCTAGTTTATTAACATTATATAAACAGTATAATACTGTCCCATCTACCTAATTCTGAGCCACTTTTTGATGTAACGAGGTAATCGAATTGCTTATATCTTTTTTTTTGTATCAACTACGAGAACATATAATGTTACGAATTGTCTAATCGATACCTCTTTCCCATCAAAAGTACTAATGATATAATATTATGAAAAGCTGATTGATGAATAGCCGATACCTACATATTAAAAGCTTAAATAAATCAATGAATGAAGATTACTGAATGATGTGGTAAATTGAGTGTTTGTGGATCTCCTCTGGTCCAAAATTTTCTATTTTGGTTAAACTTACAAATTAAAATTTTTGGTGTTTGACATAATTATGCCGTGAATGAATGAGTAGAATAAAATTTATTGTAAAATTAGAGGATCCTGGATCTTTGATCCAGTCGTGTACTACGTTGAAAGGAGAACGAACGTTTTCTCCATAGCGTTCATTCAGTACCTATTAAAGAATACATTGATTTCATTACACTCTCATAATTGTAATAATATAGACTATCTTTTTATTATACACATCATAAATACATAAAATAATTCAGAAAACTACTATTGCTTTAATTATAATTCTAAATCTAATTGGTTTTTAAAATGAATGAAGAAGACAAAAAATTTCGGTCCATCAAAAAGTATGAACACAATAAAAATGATGTCTTATTAGATCTTGAACAACAGATAAACATTCTAAAAGGAAATAAAGAACCAAGAGTAGCTGATCTTTTAAAGATTATGCAGCTGCAGGGTCAAGTAATACAGCTGCTTCAGGAGAAAATCGCTAAGGTTACTAGCCAGCGAAAACGAAAACCTGAGCAAATCTGTGTTGCAAAACATGAAGTTGTACAGTGTGCAGACAAAGAACCACTGGTTTTGTTAATTATTAAAATCAATCTCTGTCAAATTGTGTTTGAATAGATATATTACGTGAGGATAGTGAATTAACGTGCACTGTTCATTCGATGTTTACTATGTTATCAAATACTCAGAACTAGATACATTAATCATTTAATTTTATGAGCGAAAAAATAATTAAGATGTACATTATATGAGTGGTAAAATAAGTAAAATTATGTTGCTGTGAATGAATGAAAAGAATTGTAAAAATGGGGGATCCTGGAGCTTTGATCCAGGTCCCCATTTTTACACTACTACTTACTACTTTGTAGTATATAAGTTGTAAAGACCATAATAATATGTTGAATAATTGAATGATGGGGGTAAATTGGGCGTTTCTGGATCTCCTCTGATCCAGAAACCCCAATTTACACCTACTGACAGAGACAGAGACAGAGACAGAGACAGAGACAGAGACAGAGACAGAGACAGAGACAGAGACAGAGACAGAGACAGAGACAGAGACAGAGACAGAGACAGAGACAGTTTGGACCCTTTTATAGCTATTTAACATCAAAAAAGTCGTCAAAATAGGCAAAATTTTCATTAAATTGTCAAATATTTTCAATATTATTTAGGTTTTTGAGTTTAACTTACCATCATATAACGCCCGGAGTCTTCCCCTGTCGTTTGGTACCACTTTTGACCACACCCGATAGAGGGAAGCGATAAATTTTTTTTGAATTTTCTATCCCGTATAAAACCGAACCGAGGTGATGTGGTAGACCCCACATTCGAGTACAGTTTCGGTAAAATTTCATATTTTACATCGGGTTTTTTGCAAAACGTTGTGTCTTGCTCTGTCTTGATCAACGTTATAGAACTTTTCAGTGCTGCCACCATTTTGGACCCTTTTACAGCTATTTAACATCAAAAAAGTCGTCAAAATAGGCATGCAAAATTTTCATTAAATTGTCAAATATTTTCAAAATTATTCAGGTTTTTGAGTTTAACTTACCATCATATAACGCCCGGAGTCTTCCCCTGTCGTTTGGTACCACTTTCGACCACCCCGATGGTGGGAAGCGATAATTTTTTTTTGAATTTTCTATCCCATACAAAACCGAACCGAGGTGATGAGTTAGACGCACATTCGAGTACAGTTTCGGTAAAATTTCATATTTTACATCCGATTTTTTGCAAAACGTTGTGTCTTGCTCTGTCTTGATCAACGTTGTAGAAATTTTCAGTGCTGCCACCATTTTGGACCCTTTTATAGCTATTTCACATCAAAAAAGTCGTCAAAATAGGCAAAATTTTCATTAAATTATCAAATATTTTCAAAATTATTCAGGTTTTTTAGTTTAACTTACCATCATATAACGCCCGGAGTCTTCCCCTGTCGTTTGGTACCACTTTCGACCGCCCCCGATTGTGGGACGCGATTATTTTTTTTTGAATTTTCTATTCCATATAAAACCGAACCGAGGTGATGTGGTAACCCGCTTCGAGTACAGTTTCGGTAAAATTTCATATTTTCACATCGGGTTTTTTGCAAAACGTTGTGTCTTGCTCTGTCTTGATCAACGTTATAGATATTTTCACTGCTGCCACCATTTTGGACGCTTTTATAGCTATTTAAGAGCCATTTCACAAAATTACGCAAGTGAAGTTTAGGTAAATTCCGACTCGCCGAGCGATCGAGACAGTACGATGCGTCTAGGAGCGTCGTGGTATAGTGCGACCGTGTTTTGATACTTTTCTTGGTACCTATTGCTTGAATTGTATTAAATGTAATTTTGCATTACGTAAGTTTTCAAAACAAATAACGTATTTGTATTAATTATAGATAAATATATATATTTTTCTTTGTTAAAAAGACAATTCCCGCATAAGGACTAAATCCTGTGTCGCAGGGGACTTTACAAACATACAACTAACGGACACAATGAACACCCAGACTCGAAACAACAATTTATGAATCACACAAAGTGTTGTCTAGTGTGGGGATCGAACCCACAACACTCGGCGCAGTGTCAAGCGGCGAGGCGGCCGTCTAAACCACTACGCCAACCGTGCAGTCAGCGTCAATTTCTTGTTTGGCAGCATTTGTCATTGTTTCTACGGCGGCAGTCTTCAACATATTAGAAATAACATTGTGTGTTTTACTATACAGCCGAAAGGGCATTATCGGCAAATCCATAGATGCAGTAATCTCATTTAAATTTGAAAGCCCAATGCCTGTCATTATCGCACCAGATACAGCACCAGCATTAACGAGTCGAGTTCGAGTCCTGATTGTATGTCCATATTCGAAGTTTTGAGGTCAAAACTAGAGCCGCACATCTTGCACTTCAATATGAACTTAGATATGAGACCAACCTGCTTCTCTTTTTAATTTTTTTCGCAATCCAATCTGATGCCGAATTTATAGCTATGTTCACTTATATGTATTAATTGGTTCCAAAAGTATTGAAAGTCAACAATTGGCCTACCTTCAACAATGTAATCCTTCTAAAACAAAAGAAACAAATATAACTATAATTTCAATAACTTACAATTGGATAATATAAAAATAATTATGTGTAACATATTATGTTGTACATAATAATTTGACATTATAAAATTGTAAAAACTAAAATTATAGTTACAATTGAATCAGGCTGTTCCTTTGATTTATCCAGTTCCATAGATTCGTCAAATTCAGTGCCTAAAGTAAGAGATTCATTCTCAGATTCCCCAAATACAGTAGCTAAAGTAACGGGTTCTTTCTCTTATTCACCCATTTTAGTGTCTACAACATGGGATATGTCTCCTATAAAATTAAAAAATATAAGACTATTAACATGTACTAAGTACATTCACTAAATAACTTTTGACTTCTTGAAATAAATATAGCTTACAGTTTCATTTACCGAATCTGATTGCTTATTAGATGTACTCAACACGGCATCGCATCCAGAAGTACTTTGCTCCTCGTCACATTTTACTATCTCAGCGTGTAATTTAAGTGGCCGCTTTTCCTTTGAATTTAAAATAAATAAATAAATAAATTTTATATCATTTGAATGAACTATGACTGATGTACAATAAAACTGTTACGTTTACATAAACTCACATTTTCTGTTACCGATTTTATTACAGCCTCTGAACGAGTAATCTTACTTCTCCATCTAAAATTAAAAGTAACTTGACAATCCACATTAAAATGTTCAGCAAAATCAATGCAGCCTAAGAAATATACAATGTTATTTTATCTTTAGTGCAAAGCTTTTAGGGGGTAACTTTTGTTGTGGGATTTTGGCAAAGTCACGAAAATATAATCACCTTTTCTATATAAAATTGAATTATGACCCCGACAAAATGTATGAAACAACTGATGGTATTTATTTCGCGATTTCGGCAAAGTCTTAGGACTAAAGTAGTCCATAATGATGGGTACAGTTAAAGAAAAATAACGTTGTATCATTTATACAGGGCTGTTTTGTAGGTGATCGGACGAATTTTCATGTCAAGATTATAGTTACAAAGTAATAAAATTATATAGCCTTAATTTATGAAAATAATATATGCCGAGCGCGCGTAGGAAACAGTTCAAATAACTAGTCGAAAACAAAGCACCTGCAAACCCGAGCAACAACCCCTTGCTTTTGTATTGTTAGTCACTCTAATAATACAAAAGACACGCGTTACGTAACTTGCCACGAAACGTACGTTTTTAGGGTTTCGTAATAAACCACAAGAAATACTTATAGTTTCGCCATGTCCGTCCGTCTGTCCGTCAGCGGCTTAACGCAAAAACTATAAGCACTAGAGAGCTGACACATGGTTATACATTATAACACGCGGACAAAACTGGACAACACAATTTGAAAAAAAGTGATATAATCTAGTAGCTCCAATACATCTCAATGGGAAAGTGATCTTTTTAATTTTTCTACAACATTGTATGGGTTATCGTTATACAGGTATTTTAAATACACTAGTGTATAGGGTTTATTTTAACCGCTTTTTATTTAGGGATCCGTTTGCGAAATATCTGTGTACGAGTACATACAATTCTTGCGTTACTGACTGACTGACAGACAACGCACAGCCAAAACTATTGGGCGCAAGAAGCTGAAATTTGACATGTATGTTCCATGGGTACTGTAGGGGTGCACTAAGAAGGGATTTTCCGAAATTCCCATGGGATTGGGCAGAAATGGATAAATTAAAAAACAAGCGCGGTCGTAGCTGCGGGCATCCTCTAGTTCAATATAAAGAAGGAAAACCCATCACACGCAAAGTGTCCCCCCCACTCTATCTTCTAAACTGCAATAATTCTATAATATTGCAGTATTTAGGTATGTATTAAACTATGCTAAATAGTGACATATATTAAACCTAATGAATTTTTAATGAAAATTATAACGGCTCATTAGACTTTACTAATTAACGAGTAATAGACAACTAACTTAAACTTCTACTTGCAAACGATAAAATGCATATTGTGCTTGAGTCCTACTATCCTTAGGTCACTGGGTAAGGGGTACTACGGAACCCTAAATTGTGCGTGCGCGACATGCACTTGACCGGTTTTTTATCTTATTTATGAGTTTATATGTGTAATTTTATTTTTAATTTTATTTAGTCAAGGAGTCAGGGACTGACGTTAGTCGAAATGCGTCCGATGACCATTAATACGTTCTGTATAATTAAAATTAATAAACCCAAAATACTTAACTCACTTTTAATGCCTTCTTTATATTTTCAAAATTACGTTTCTTTTTTAACACATTGGTAACCAGAAGTATAACACCCCATTACTAAAACTAATAATAAATAACAACAATAAAAATCAATAATAAATCACTAAACCATACTGCATGTTATAGTAAAACTACTAGTTATAATGATTTTACACAGAAAAATTACGGTTGCTTATTTCAATATATTAGATCGATCAAGTCGTTGCAGTCGTAGTATATATTGCGTTCGCGGCTCGAAAGCACGTAAATCGGGATACGCAAAAAAGTGACACAGGTCCTACTTCGATAGGCGCTCGCGCCGTACTGAGGAATACTCTCGCGCGCATAGTAATTTATCCTAATTTAGAGGGTTGGTAAATATTTTACTGTGACTAATTAAACGTGCGGATTATCAATACAACTATTGAAATAAATTCATGGATAAACAGAGCTTCTTTTGGTATATATATTATTACATTATTTATAATTTATTGAAACCAAAACGAGGTGGTAAAACTGGGACAAAGCGTTAAAATTGCGCCAAGATCATCTTTTTTTTACAATTAACTCACTAGTTAAATGGCTTTTCTAATAAACACAAATACAAGAAGGGTATAAGCCCTGACATTAAATATTATTTTTGTAGTAAATATATAAAAGTTAGTGATAGATTTCAGGCTTCAAAGTCAGCTCTGCGCGGTTTTTCGTAAAAACTAGTAGCAGGGAATCGGTAAATACTAAACATACAAGTTAGTATTTGTAAATATTATAAACAAAAATACTAGATCAAGAGTTGATCTATTATTTACATGTGTTCAATGCCATCAATATATTATCTAAGATTGTCAATTTAACGACTGAAATATTAGATTATTGCCCAAAAATGTGCAATGGCTCTAAACATCAAAAAAGTCATCAAAATTGGCATAATTTTCATTAAATTGTCAAATATTTTCAAAATTATTTAGGTTTTTGAGTTTAACTTACCATCATATAAGGCCCGGAGTTTTCCCCTGTCGTTTGGTACCACTTTCGACCACCCCCGATGGTGGAAATGATAATTTTTTTTTGAATTTTCTATCCCATATAAAACCGAACCGAGGTGATGAGGTAGACCCACATTCGAGTACAGTTTAGTTAAAATTTCATATTTTTACATCGGGTTTTTTGCAAAACATTGTGTCTTGCTCTGTCTTGATCAACGTTATAGAAATTTTCAGTGCTGCCACCATTTTGGACCCTTTTATAGCTATTTAACATAAAAAAAGTCGTCAAAATTGGCAAAATTTTCATTAAATTGTCAAATATTTTCAAAATTATTCAGGTATTTCAGTTTAACTTACCATCATATTACGCCCGGAGTCTTCGCCTGTCGTTTGGTACAACTTTTGACCACCCCCGATAGAGGGAAGCGATAATTTTTTTTTGAATTTTCTATCCCGTATAAAACCGAACCGAGGTGATGTGGTAGACCCCACATTCGAGTACAGTTTCGGTAAAATTTCATATTTTACATCGGGTTTTTTGCAAAACGTTGTGTCTTGCTCTGTCTTGATCAACGTTATAGAAATTTTCAGTGCTGCCACCATTTTGGACCCTTTTATAGCTATTTAACATCAAAATAGTCGTCAAAATAGGCATGCAAAATTTTCATTAAATTGTCAAATACTTTCAAAATTATTCAGGTTTTTGAGTTTAACTTACCATCATATAACGCCCGGAGTCTTCCCCTGTCGTTTGGTACCACTTTCGACCACCCACTATAGTGGAAAGCGATAAAATTTTTTGAATTTTCTATCCCATATAAAACCGAACCCGAGGTGATGTGCTAGATCCACATTCGAGTACAGTTTCGGTAAAATTTCATATTTTTACATCGGGTTTTTTGCAAAACGTTGTGTCTTGCTCTGTCTTGATCAACGTTATAGAAATTTTCAGTGCTGCCGCCATTTTGGACCCTTTTATAGCTATTTAAAATCAAAAAAGTCATCTAAATAGGCAAAATTTTCATTAAATTGTCAAATATTTTCAAAATTATTCAGGTTTTTGAGTTTAACTTACCATCATATAACGCCCGGAGTCTTCCCCTGTCGTTTGGTACCACTTTCGACCACCCCGATGGTGGGAAGCGATAATTTTTTTTGAATTATCTATCCCATATAAAACCGATCCGAGGTGATGTTGTAGACCCACATTCGAGTACAGTTTCGGTAAAATTTCATATTTTTACATCGGGTTTTTTGCAAAACGTTGTGTCTTGCTCTGTCTTGATCAATGTTATAGAAATTTTCAGTGCTGCCGCCATTTTGGACCCTTTTATAGCTATTTAAAATCAAAAAAGTCGTCAAAATAGGCAAAATTTCCATTAAATTGTCAAATATTTTCAAAATTATTCAGGTTTTTGAGTTTAACTTACCATCTTATAACGCCCGGAGTCTTCTCTTGTCGTTTGGTACCATTTTTGACCACCCCCGATGGTGGGAAGCGATAAATTTTTGAATTTTACACAAATTCCAGTACAGTTTCGTTAAAATTTCATATTTTTACATTGGGTTCTTTGCAAAACGTTGTGTCTTGCTCTGTCTTGATCAACATTATAGAAATTTTCAGTGCTGCCACCATTTTGGACCCTTTTATAGGTATTTAACATCAAAAAGTCGTCAAAACAGGCAAAATTTTCATTAAATTGTTAAATATTTTCAAAATTATTCAGGTTTTTGAGTTTAACTTACGATCGTATAACGCCCGGAGTCTTCCCCTGTCGTTTGGTACCACTTTCGACCACCCCCGATGGTGGGAAGCGATAAATTTTTGAATTTTACACACATTCGAGTACAGTTTCGGTAAAATTTCATATTATTACATCGGGTTTCTTGCAAAACGTTGTGTCTTGCTCTGTCTTGATCAACGTTATAGAAATTTTCAGTGCTGCCACCATTTTGGACCCTTTTATAGCTATTTAACATCAAAAAAGTCGTCAAAATAGGCAAAATTTTCATTAAATTGTCAAATATTTTCAAAATTATTCAGGTTTTTGAGTTTACCTTACCATCTTATAACGCCCGGAGTCTTCTCTTGTCGTTTGGTACCATTTTTGACCACCCCCGATGGTGGGAAGCGATAAATTTTTGAATTTTACACAAATTCCAGTACAGTTTCGTTAAAATTTCATATTTTTACATTGGGTTCTTTGCAAAACGTTGTGTCTTGCTCTGTCTTGATCAACATTATAGAAATTTTCAGTGCTGCCACCATTTTGGACCCTTTTATAGGTATTTAACATCAAAAAGTCGTCAAAACAGGCAAAATTTTCATTAAATTGTTAAATATTTTCAAAATTATTCAGGTTTTTGAGTTTAACTTACGATCGTATAACGCCCGGAGTCTTCCCCTGTCGTTTGGTACCACTTTCGACCACCCCCGATGGTGGGAAGCGATAAATTTTTGAATTTTACACACATTCGAGTACAGTTTCGGTAAAATTTCATATTTTACATCGGGTTTCTTGCAAAACGTTGTGTCTTGCTCTGTCTTGATCAACGTTATAGAAATTTTCAGTGCTGCCACGTTTTTGGACCCTTTTATAGCTATTTAACATCAAAAAAGTCGTCAAAATAGGCAAAATTTTCATTAAATTGTACAATATTTTCAAAATTATTCAGGTTTTTGAGTTTAACTTACCATCATATGACGCCCGGAGTCTTCCCTGTCGTTTGGTACTACTTTCGACCATCCCCGATGGTGGGAAGCGATAAATTTTTGAATTTTACACTCATTCGAGTACAGTTTCGGTAAAATTTCATATTGTTACATCGGGTTTTTTGCAAAACGTTCTGTCTTGCTCTGTCTTGATCAACGTTATAGAAATTGCCAGTGCTGCCACCATTTTGGACCCTTTTATAGCTATTTAACATCAAAAAAGTCTTCAAAATAGGCAAAATTTTCATTAAATTGTCAAATATTTTCAAAATTATTCAGGTTTTTGAGTTTAACTTACCATCATATAATGCCCGGAGTCTTCCCCTGTCGTTTGGTACCACTTTCGACCACTCCCGATGGTGGGAAGCGATAAATTTTTGAATTTTACACACATTCGAGTACAGTTTCGGTAAAATTTCATATTTTTACATCGGGTTTCTTGCAAAACGTTGTGTCTTGCTCTGTCTTGATCAACGTTATAGAAATTTTCAGTGCTGCCACCATTTTGGACCCTTTTATAGCTATTTAACATCAAAAAAGTCGTCAAAATAGGCAAAATTTTCATTAAATTGTCAAATATTTTAAAAATTATTCAGGTTTTTGAGTTTAACTTACCTTCATATAACGCCCGGAGTCTTCCCCTGTCGTTTGGTACCACTTTCGACCACCCCCGATGGTGGGAAGCGATAAATTTTTGAATTTTACACACATTCGAGTACAGTTTCGGTAAAATTTCATATTTTTACATCCGCTTTCATGCAAAACGTTGTGTCTTGCTCTGTCTTAATCAACGTTATAGAAATTTTCAGTGCTGCCACCATTTTGGACCCTTTTATAGCTATTTAACATCAAAAAAGTCGTCAAAATAGGCAAAATTTTCATTAAATTGTCAAATATTTTAAAAATTATTCAGGTTTTTGAGTTTAACTTACCTTCATATAACGCCCGGAGTCTTCCCCTGTCGTTTGGTACCACTTTCGACCACCCCCGATGGTGGGAAGCGATAAATTTTTGAATTTTACACACATTCCAGTACAGTTTCGGTAAAATTTCATATTTTTACATCGGGTTTCTTGCAAAACGTTGTGTCTTGCTCTGTCTTGATCAACGTTATAGAAATTTTCAGTGCTGCCACCATTTTGGACCCTTTTATAGCTATTTAACATCAAAAAAGTCGTCAAAATAGGCAAAATTTTCATTAAATTGTCAAATATTTAAAAAATTATTCAGGTTTTTGAGTTTAACTTACCTTCATATAACGCCCGGAGTCTTCCCCTGTCGTTTGGTACCACTTTCGACCACCCCCGATGGTGGGAAGCGATAAATTTTTGAATTTTGCACACATTCGAGTACAGTTTCGGTAAAATTTCATATTTTTACATCGGGTTTCTTGCAAACCGTTGTGTCTTGCTCTGTCTTGATCAACGTTATAGAAATTTTCAGTGCTGCCACCATTTTGGACCCTTTTATAGCTATTTAACATCAAAAAAGTCTTCAAAATAGGCAAAATTTTCATTAAATTGTCAAATATTTTCAAAATTATTCAGGTTTTTGAGTTTAACTTACCATCATATAATGCCCGGAGTCTTCCCCTGTCGTTTGGTACCACTTTTGACCACCCCCGATGGTGGAAAGCGATAAATTTTTGAATTTTACACACATTCGAGTACAGTTTCGGTAAAATTTCATATTTTTACATCCGCTTTCTTGCAAAACGTTGTGTCTTGCTCTGTCTTAATCAACGTTATAGAAATTTTCAGTGCTGCCACCATTTTGGACCCTTTTATAGCTATTTAACATCAAAAAAGTCGTCAAAATAGGCAACATTTTCATTAAATTGTCAAATATTTTAAAAATTATTCAGGTTTTTGAGTTTAACTTACCTTCATATAACGCCCGGAGTCTTCCCCTGTCGTTTGGTACCACTTTCGACCACCCCCGATGGTGGGAAGCGATAAATTTTTGAATTTTACACACATTCCAGTACAGTTTCGGTAAAATTTCATATTTTTACATCGGGTTTCTTGCAAAACGTTGTGTCTTGCTCTGTCTTGATCAACGTTATAGAAATTTTCAGTGCTGCCACCATTTTGGACCCTTTTATAGCTATTTAACATCAAAAAAGTCATCAAAATAGGCAAAATTTTCATTAAATTGTCAAATATTTAAAAAATTATTCAGGTTTTTGAGTTTAACTTACCATCATATAACGCCCGGAGTCTTCCCCTGTCGTTTGGTACCACTTTCGACCACCCCCGATGGTGGGAAGCGATAAATTTTTGAATTTTACACACATTCCAGTACAGTTTCGGTAAAATTTCATATTTTTACATCGGGTTTCTTGCAAACCGTTGTGTCTTGCTCTGTCTTGATCAACGTTATAGAAATTTTCAGTGCTGCCACCATTTTGGACCCTTTTATAGCTATTTAACATCAAAAAAGTCGTCAAAATAGGCAAAATTTTCATTAAATTGTCAAATATTTTAAAAATTATTCAAGTTTTTAAGTTTAACTTACCATCATATAACGCCCGGAGTCTTCCCCTGTCGTTTGGTACCACTTTCGACCACCCCCGATGGTAGGAAGCGATAAATTTTTGAATTTAACACACATTCCAGTACAGTTTCGGTAAAATTTCGTATTTTTACATCGGGTTTCTTGCAAAACGTTGTGTCTTGCTCTGTCTTGATCAACGTTATAGAAATTTTCAGTGCTGCCACCATTTTGGACCCTTTTATAGCTATTTAACATCAAAAAAGTCGTCAAAATAGGCAAAATTTTCATTAAATTGTCAAATATTTTCTAAATTATTTAGGTTTTTGAGTTTAACTTGCCATCATATAACGCCCGGAGTCTTCCCCTGTCGTTTGGGACCACTTTCGACCACCCCCGATGGTGGGAAGCGATAAATTTTTGAATTTTACACACATTCCAGTACAGTTTCGGTAAAAGTTCATATTTTACATTGGGTTCTTTGCAAAACGTTGTGTCTTGCTCTGTCTTGATCAACATTATAAAAATTTTCAGTGCTGCCACCATTTTAGACCCTTTTATAGCTATTTAACATCAAAAAAGTCGTCAAAATAGGCAAAATTTTCATTAAATTGTCAAATATTTTAAAAATTATTCAAGTTTTTAAGTTTAACTTACCATCATATAACGCCCGGAGTCTTCCCCTGTCGTTTGGTACCACTTTCGACCACCCCCGATGGTAGGAAGCGATAAATTTTTGAATTTAACACACATTCCAGTACAGTTTCGGTAAAATTTCATATTTTTACATCGGGTTTCTTGCAAACCGTTGTGTCTTGCTCTGTCTTGATCAACGTTATAGAAATTTTCAGTGCTGCCACCATTTTGGACCCTTTTATAGCTATTTAACATCAAAAAAGTCGTCAAAATAGGCAAATTTTTTTATTAAATTGTCAAATATTTTCAAAATTATTCAGATTTTTGAGTTTAACTGACCATCATATAACGCCCGGAGTCTTCCCCTGTCGTTTGGTACCATTTTTGACCACCCCCGATGGTGGGAAGCGATAAATTTTTGAATTTTACACACATTCGAGTACAGTTTCGGTAAAATTTCATATTTTTACATCGGGTTTCTTGCAAAACGTTGTGTCTTGCTCTGTCTTGATCAACATTATAAAAATTTTCAGTGCTGCCACCATTTTGGACCCTTTTATAGCTATTTAACATCAAAAAAGTCGTCAAAACAGGCAAAATTTTCATTAAATTGTTAAATATTTTCAAAATTATTCAGGTTTTTGAGTTTAACTTACGATCGTATAACGCCCGGAGTCTTCCCCTGTCGTTTGGTACCACTTTCGACCAGCCCCGATGGTGGGAAGCGATAAATTTTTGAATTTAACACACATTCGAGTACAGTTTCGGTAAAATTTCATATTTTACATCGGGTTTCTTGCAAAACGTTGTGTCTTGCTCTGTCTTGATCAACGTTATAGAAATTTTCAGTGCTGCCACCATTTTGGACCCTTTTATAGCTATTTAACATCAAAAAAGTCGTCAAAATAGGCAAAATTTTCATTAAATTGTCAAATATTTTCAAAATTATTCAGGTTTTTGAGTTTAACTTACCATCATATGACGCCCGGAGTCTTCCCCTGTCGTTTGGTACCACTTTCGACCATCCCCGATGGTGGGAAGCGATAAATTTTTGAATTTTACACTCATTCGAGTACAGTTTCGGTAAAATTTCATATTGTTACATCGGGTTTTTTGCAAAACGTTCTGTCTTGCTCTGTCTTGATCAACGTTATAGAAATTGCCAGTGCTGCCACCATTTTGGACCCTTTTATAGCTATTTAACATCAAAAAAGTCTTCAAAATAGGCAAAATTTTCATTAAATTGTCAAATATTTTCAAAATTATTCAGGTTTTTAAGTTTAACTTACCATCATATAATGCCCGGAGTCTTCCCCTGTCGTTTGGTACCATTTTCGACCACCCCCGATGGTGGGAAGCGATAAATTTTTGAATTTTACACACATTCGAGTACAGTTTCGGTAAAATTTCATATTTTTACATCGGGTTTCTTGCAAAACGTTGTGTCTTGCTCTGTCTTGATCAACGTTATAGAAATTTTCAGTGCTGCCACCATTTTGGACCCTTTTATAGCTATTTAACATCAAAAAAGTCGTCAAAATAGGCAAAATTTTCATTAAATTGTCAAATATTTTCTAAATTATTTAGGTTTTTGAGTTTAACTTGCCATCATATAACGCCCGGAGTCTTCCCCTGTCGTTTGGGACCACTTTCGACCACCCCCGATGGTGGGAAGCGATAAATTTTTGAATTTTACACACATTCCAGTACAGTTTCGGTAAAAGTTCATATTTTACATTGGGTTCTTTGCAAAACGTTGTGTCTTGCTCTGTCTTGATCAACATTATAAAAATTTTCAGTGCTGCCACCATTTTAGACCCTTTTATAGCTATTTAACATCAAAAAAGTCGTCAAAATAGGCAAAATTTTCATTAAATTGTCAAATATTTTAAAAATTATTCAAGTTTTTAAGTTTAACTTACCATCATATAACGCCCGGAGTCTTCCCCTGTCGTTTGGTACCACTTTCGACCACCCCCGATGGTAGGAAGCGATAAATTTTTGAATTTAACACACATTCCAGTACAGTTTCGGTAAAATTTCGTATTTTTACATCGGGTTTCTTGCAAAACGTTGTGTCTTGCTCTGTCTTGATCAACGTTATAGAAATTTTCAGTGCTGCCACCATTTTGGACCCTTTTATAGCTATTTAACATCAAAAAAGTCGTCAAAATAGGCAAAATTTTCATTAAATTGTCAAATATTTTAAAAATTATTCAAGTTTTTAAGTTTAACTTACCATCATATAACGCCCGGAGTCTTCCCCTGTCGTTTGGTACCACTTTCGACCACCCCCGATGGTAGGAAGCGATAAATTTTTGAATTTAACACACATTCCAGTACAGTTTCGGTAAAATTTCGTATTTTTACATCGGGTTTCTTGCAAAACGTTGTGTCTTGCTCTGTCTTGATCAACGTTATAGAAATTTTCAGTGCTGCCACCATTTTGGACCCTTTTATAGCTATTTAACATCAAAAAAGTCGTCAAAATAGGCAAAATTTTCATTAAATTGTCAAATATTTAAAAAATTATTCAGGTTTTTGAGTTTAACTTACCATCATATAACGCCCGGAGTCTTCCCCTGTCGTTTGGTACCACTTTCGACCACCCCCGATGGTGGGAAGCGATAAATTTTTGAATTTTGCACACATTCGAGTACAGTTTCGGTAAAATTTCATATTTTTACATCGGGTTTCTTGCAAACCGTTGTGTCTTGCTCTGTCTTGATCAACGTTATAGAAATTTTCAGTGCTGCCACCATTTTGGACCCTTTTATAGCTATTTAACATCAAAAAAGTCGTCAAAATAGGCAAATTTTTTTATTAAATTGTCAAATATTTTCAAAATTATTCAGATTTTTGAGTTTAACTGACCATCATATAACGCCCGGAGTCTTCCCCTGTCGTTTGGTACCATTTTTGACCACCCCCGATGGTGGGAAGCGATAAATTTTTGAATTTTACACACATTCGAGTACAGTTTCGGTAAAATTTCATATTTTTACATCGGGTTTCTTGCAAAACGTTGTGTCTTGCTCTGTCTTGATCAACATTATAAAAATTTTCAGTGCTGCCACCATTTTGGACCCTTTTATAGCTATTTAACATCAAAAAAGTCGTCAAAACAGGCAAAATTTTCATTAAATTGTTAAATATTTTCAAAATTATTCAGGTTTTTGAGTTTAACTTACGATCGTATAACGCCCGGAGTCTTCCCCTGTCGTTTGGTACCACTTTCGACCACCCCCGATGGTGGGAAGCGATAAATTTTTGAATTTAACACACATTCGAGTACAGTTTCGGTAAAATTTCATATTTTACATCGGGTTTCTTGCAAAACGTTGTGTCTTGCTCTGTCTTGATCAACGTTATAGAAATTTTCAGTGCTGCCACCATTTTGGACCCTTTTATAGCTATTTAACATCAAAAAAGTCGTCAAAATAGGCAAAATTTTCATTAAATTGTCAAATATTTTCAAAATTATTCAGGTTTTTGAGTTTAACTTACCATCATATGACGCCCGGAGTCTTCCCCTGTCGTTTGGTACCACTTTCGACCATCCCCGATGGTGGGCAGCGATAAATTTTTGAATTTTACACTCATTCGAGTACAGTTTCGGTAAAATTTCATATTGTTACATCGGGTTTTTTGCAAAACGTTCTGTCTTGCTCTGTCTTGATCAACGTTATAGAAATTGCCAGTGCTGCCACCATTTTGGACCCTTTTATAGCTATTTAACATCAAAAAAGTCTTCAAAATAGGCAAAATTTTCATTAAATTGTCAAATATTTTCAAAATTATTCAGGTTTTTGAGTTTAACTTACCATCATATAATGCCCGGAGTCTTCCCCTGTCGTTTGGTACCATTTTCGACCACCCCCGATGGTGGGAAGCGTTAAATTTTTGAATTTTACACACATTCGAGTACAGTTTCGGTAAAATTTCATATTTTTACATCGGGTTTCTTGCAAAACGTTGTGTCTTGCTCTGTCTTGATCAACGTTATAGAAATTTTCAGTGCTGCCACCATTTTGGACCCTTTTATAGCTATTTAACATCAAAAAAGTCGTCAAAATAGGCAAAATTTTCATTAAATTGTCAAATATTTTCTAAATTATTTAGGTTTTTGAGTTTAACTTGCCATCATATAACGCCCGGAGTCTTCCCCTGTCGTTTGGGACCACTTTCGACCACCCCCGATGGTGGGAAGCGATAAATTTTTGAATTTTACACACATTCCAGTACAGTTTCGGTAAAATTTCATATTTTACATTGGGTTCTTTGCAAAACGTTGTGTCTTGCTCTGTCTTGATCAACATTATAAAAATTTTCAGTGCTGCCACCATTTTAGACCCTTTTATAGCTATTTAACATCAAAAAAGTCGTCAAAATAGGCAAAATTTTCATTAAATTGTCAAATATTTTAAAAATTATTCAAGTTTTTAAGTTTAACTTACCATCATATAACGCCCGGAGTCTTCCCCTGTCGTTTGGTACCACTTTCGACCACCCCCGATGGTAGGAAGCGATAAATTTTTGAATTTAACACACATTCCAGTACAGTTTCGGTAAAATTTCGTATTTTTACATCGGGTTTCTTGCAAAACGTTGTGTCTTGCTCTGTCTTGATCAACGTTATAGAAATTTTCAGTGCTGCCACCATTTTGGACCCTTTTATAGCTATTTAACATCAAAAAAGTCGTCAAAATAGGCAAAATTTTCATTAAATTGTCAAATATTTTAAAAATTATTCAAGTTTTTAAGTTTAACTTACCATCATATAACGCCCGGAGTCTTCCCCTGTCGTTTGGTACCACTTTCGACCACCCCCGATGGTAGGAAGCGATAAATTTTTGAATTTAACACACATTCCAGTACAGTTTCGGTAAAATTTCGTATTTTTACATCGGGTTTCTTGCAAAACGTTGTGTCTTGCTCTGTCTTGATCAACGTTATAGAAATTTTCAGTGCTGCCACCATTTTGGACCCTTTTATAGCTATTTAACATCAAAAAAGTCGTCAAAATAGGCAAAATTTTCATTAAATTGTCAAATATTTAAAAAATTATTCAGGTTTTTGAGTTTAACTTACCATCATATAACGCCCGGAGTCTTCCCCTGTCGTTTGGTACCACTTTCGACCACCCCCGATGGTGGGAAGCGATAAATTTTTGAATTTTGCACACATTCGAGTACAGTTTCGGTAAAATTTCATATTTTTACATCGGGTTTCTTGCAAACCGTTGTGTCTTGCTCTGTCTTGATCAACGTTATAGAAATTTTCAGTGCTGCCACCATTTTGGACCCTTTTATAGCTATTTAACATCAAAAAAGTCGTCAAAATAGGCAAATTTTTTTATTAAATTGTCAAATATTTTCAAAATTATTCAGATTTTAGTTTAACTGACCATCATATAACGCCCGGAGTCTTCCCCTGTCGTTTGGTACCATTTTTGACCACCCCCGATGGTGGGAAGCGATAAATTTTTGAATTTTACACACATTCGAGTACAGTTTCGGTAAAATTTCATATTTTTACATCGGGTTTCTTGCAAAACGTTGTGTCTTGCTCTGTCTTGATCAACATTATAAAAATTTTCAGTGCTGCCACCATTTTGGACCCTTTTATAGCTATTTAACATCAAAAAAGTCGTCAAAACAGGCAAAATTTTCATTAAATTGTTAAATATTTTCAAAATTATTCAGGTTTTTGAGTTTAACTTACGATCGTATAACGCCCGGAGTCTTCCCCTGTCGTTTGGTACCACTTTCGACCACCCCCGATGGTGGGAAGCGATAAATTTTTGAATTTAACACACATTCGAGTACAGTTTCGGTAAAATTTCATATTTTACATCGGGTTTCTTGCAAAACGTTGTGTCTTGCTCTGTCTTGATCAACGTTATAGAAATTTTCAGTGCTGCCACCATTTTGGACCCTTTTATAGCTATTTAACATCAAAAAAGTCGTCAAAATAGGCAAAATTTTCATTAAATTGTCAAATATTTTCAAAATTATTCAGGTTTTTGAGTTTAACTTACCATCATATGACGCCCGGAGTCTTCCCCTGTCGTTTGGTACCACTTTCGACCATCCCCGATGGTGGGAAGCGATAAATTTTTGAATTTTACACTCATTCGAGTACAGTTTCGGTAAAATTTCATATTGTTACATCGGGTTTTTTGCAAAACGTTCTGTCTTGCTCTGTCTTGATCAACGTTATAGAAATTGCCAGTGCTGCCACCATTTTGGACCCTTTTATAGCTATTTAACATCAAAAAAGTCTTCAAAATAGGCAAAATTTTCATTAAATTGTCAAATATTTTCAAAATTATTCAGGTTTTTGAGTTTAACTTACCATCATATAATGCCCGGAGTCTTCCCCTGTCGTTTGGTACCATTTTCGACCACCCCCGATGGTGGGAAGCGTTAAATTTTTGAATTTTACACACATTCGAGTACAGTTTCGGTAAAATTTCATATTTTTACATCGGGTTTCTTGCAAAACGTTGTGTCTTGCTCTGTCTTGATCAACGTTATAGAAATTTTCAGTGCTGCCACCATTTTGGACCCTTTTATAGCTATTTAACATCAAAAAAGTCGTCAAAATAGGCAAAATTTTCATTAAATTGTCAAATATTTTCTAAATTATTTAGGTTTTTGAGTTTAACTTGCCATCATATAACGCCCGGAGTCTTCCCCTGTCGTTTGGGACCACTTTCGACCACCCCCGATGGTGGGAAGCGATAAATTTTTGAATTTTACACACATTCCAGTACAGTTTCGGTAAAATTTCATATTTTACATTGGGTTCTTTGCAAAACGTTGTGTCTTGCTCTGTCTTGATCAACATTATAAAAATTTTCAGTGCTGCCACCATTTTAGACCCTTTTATAGCTATTTAACATCAAAAAAGTCGTCAAAATAGGCAAAATTTTCATTAAATTGTCAAATATTTTTAAAATTATTCAGGTTTTTGAGTTTACCTTACCATCATATAACGCCCGGAGTCTTCCCCTGTCGTTTGGTACCACTTTCGACCACCCCCGATGGTAGGAAGCGATAAATTTTTGAATTTTACACACATTCCAGTACAGTTTCGGTAAAATTTCATATTTTTACATCGGGTTTTTTGCAAAACGTTCTGTCTTGCTCTGTCTTGATCAACGTTATAGAAAAGTCGTCAAAACAGGCATGATTTTCATTAAATTGTTAAATATTTTCAAAATTATTCAGGTTTTTGAGTTTAACTTACGATCGTATAACGCCCGGAGTCTTCCCCTGTCGTTTGGTACCACTGTCGACCACCCCCGATGGTGGGAAGCGATAAATTTTTGAATTTTACACACATTCGAGTATAGTTTCGGTAAAATTTCATATTTTACATCGGGTTTCTTGCAAAACGTTGTGTCTTGCTCTGTCTTGATCAACGTTATAGAAATTTTCAGTGCTGCCACCATTTTGGACCCTTTTATAGCTATTTAACATCAAAAAAGTCGTCAAAATAGGCAAAATTTTCATTAAATTGTACAATATTTTCAAAATTATTCAGGTTTTTGAGTTTAACTTACCATCATATGACGCCCGGAGTCTTCCCTGTCGTTTGGTACCACTTTCGACCATCCCCGATGGTGGGAAGCGATAAATTTTTGAATTTTACACTCATTCGAGTACAGTTTCGGTAAAATTTCATATTGTTACATCGGGTTTTTTGCAAAACGTTCTGTCTTGCTCTGTCTTGATCAACGTTATAGAAATTGCCAGTGCTGCCACCATTTTGGACCCTTTTATAGCTATTTAACATCAAAAAAGTCGTCAAAACAGGCAAAATTTTCATTAAATTGTTAAATATTTTCAAAATTATTCAGGTTTTTGAGTTTAACTTACGATCGTATAACGCCCGGAGTCTTCCCCTGTCGTTTGGTACCACTTTCGACCACCCCCGATGGTGGGAAGCGATAAATTTTTGAATTTTACACACATTCCAGTACAGTTTCGGTAAAATTTCATATTTTTACATCGGGATTCTTGCAAAACGTTGTGTCTTGCTCTGTCTTGATCAACGTTATAGAAATTTTCAGTGCTGCCACCATTTTGGACCCTTTTATAGCTATTTAACATCAAAAAAGTCATCAAAATAGGCAAAATTTTCATTAAATTGTCAAATATTTAAAAAATTATTCAGGTTTTTGAGTTTAACTTACCATCATATAACGCCCGGAGTCTTCCCCTGTCGTTTGGTACCACTTTCGACCACCCCCGATGGTGGGAAGCGATAAATTTTTGAATTTTACACACATTCCAGTACAGTTTCGGTAAAATTTCATATTTTTACATCGGGTTTCTTGCAAACCGTTGTGTCTTGCTCTGTCTTGATCAACGTTATAGAAATTTTCAGTGCTGCCACCATTTTGGACCCTTTTATAGCTATTTAACATCAAAAAAGTCGTCAAAATAGGCAATTTTTTTTATTAAATTGTCAAATATTTTCAAAATTATTCAGATTTTTGAGTTTAACTGACCATCATATAACGCCCGGAGTCTTCCCCTGTCGTTTGGTACCATTTTTGACCACCCCCGATGGTGGGAAGCGATAAATTTTTGAATTTTACACACATTCTTGTACAGTTTCGGTAAAATTTCATATTTTTACATCGGGTTTCTTGCAAAACGTTGTGTCTTGCTCTGTCTTGATCAACATTATAAAAATTTTCAGTGCTGCCACCATTTTGGACCCTTTTATAGCTATTTAACATCAAAAAAGTCGTCAAAACAGGCAAAATTTTCATTAAATTGTTAAATATTTTCAAAATTATTCAGGTTTTTGAGTTTAACTTACGATCGTATAACGCCCGGAGTCTTCCCCTGTCGTTTGGTACCACTTTCGACCACCCCCGATGGTGGGAAGCGATAAATTTTTGAATTTAACACACATTCGAGTACAGTTTCGGTAAAATTTCATATTTTACATCGGGTTTCTTGCAAAACGTTGTGTCTTGCTCTGTCTTGATCAACGTTATAGAAATTTTCAGTGCTGCCACCATTTTGGACCCTTTTATAGCTATTTAACATCAAAAAAGTCGTCAAAATAGGCAAAATTTTCATTAAATTGTCAAATATTTTCAAAATTATTCAGGTTTTTGAGTTTAACTTACCATCATATGACGCCCGGAGTCTTCCCCTGTCGTTTGGTACCACTTTCGACCATCCCCGATGGTGGGAAGCGATAAATTTTTGAATTTTACACTCATTCGAGTACAGTTTCGGTAAAATTTCATATTGTTACATCGGGTTTTTTGCAAAACGTTCTGTCTTGCTCTGTCTTGATCAACGTTATAGAAATTGCCAGTGCTGCCACCATTTTGGACCCTTTTATAGCTATTTAACATCAAAAAAGTCTTCAAAATAGGCAAAATTTTCATTAAATTGTCAAATATTTTCAAAATTATTCAGGTTTTTGAGTTTAACTTACCTTCATATAACGCCCGGAGTCTTCCCCTGTCGTTTGGTACCACTTTCGACCACCCCCGATGGTGGGAAGCGATAAATTTTTGAATTTTACACACATTCCAGTACAGTTTCGGTAAAATTTCATATTTTTACATCGGGATTCTTGCAAAACGTTGTGTCTTGCTTTGTCTTGATCAACGTTATAGAAATTTTCAGTGCTGCCACCATTTTGGACCCTTTTATAGCTATTTAACATCAAAAAAGTCATCAAAATAGGCAAAATTTTCATTAAATTGTCAAATATTTAAAAAATTATTCAGGTTTTTGAGTTTAACTTACCATCATATAACGCCCGGAGTCTTCCCCTGTCGTTTGGTACCACTTTCGACCACCCCCGATGGTGGGAAGCGATAAATTTTTGAATTTTACACACATTCCAGTACAGTTTCGGTAAAATTTCATATTTTTACATCGGGTTTCTTGCAAACCGTTGTGTCTTGCTCTGTCTTGATCAACGTTATAGAAATTTTCAGTGCTGCCACCATTTTGGACCCTTTTATAGCTATTTAACATCAAAAAAGTCGTCAAAATAGGCAATTTTTTTTATTAAATTGTCAAATATTTTCAAAATTATTCAGATTTTTGAGTTTAACTGACCATCATATAACGCCCGGAGTCTTCCCCTGTCGTTTGGTACCATTTTTGACCACCCCCGATGGTGGGAAGCGATAAATTTTTGAATTTTACACACATTCTTGTACAGTTTCGGTAAAATTTCATATTTTTACATCGGGTTTCTTGCAAAACGTTGTGTCTTGCTCTGTCTTGATCAACATTATAAAAATTTTCAGTGCTGCCACCATTTTGGACCCTTTTATAGCTATTTAACATCAAAAAAGTCGTCAAAACAGGCAAAATTTTCATTAAATTGTTAAATATTTTCAAAATTATTCAGGTTTTTGAGTTTAACTTACGATCGTATAACGCCCGGAGTCTTCCCCTGTCGTTTGGTACCACTTTCGACCACCCCCGATGGTGGGAAGCGATAAATTTTTGAATTTAACACACATTCGAGTACAGTTTCGGTAAAATTTCATATTTTACATCGGGTTTCTTGCAAAACGTTGTGTCTTGCTCTGTCTTGATCAACGTTATAGAAATTTTCAGTGCTGCCACCATTTTGGACCCTTTTATAGCTATTTAACATCAAAAAAGTCGTCAAAATAGGCAAAATTTTCATTAAATTGTCAAATATTTTCAAAATTATTCAGGTTTTTGAGTTTAACTTACCATCATATGACGCCCGGAGTCTTCCCCTGTCGTTTGGTACCACTTTCGACCATCCCCGATGGTGGGAAGCGATAAATTTTTGAATTTTACACTCATTCGAGTACAGTTTCGGTAAAATTTCATATTGTTACATCGGGTTTTTTGCAAAACGTTCTGTCTTGCTCTGTCTTGATCAACGTTATAGAAATTGCCAGTGCTGCCACCATTTTGGACCCTTTTATAGCTATTTAACATCAAAAAAGTCTTCAAAATAGGCAAAATTTTCATTAAATTGTCAAATATTTTCAAAATTATTCAGGTTTTTGAGTTTAACTTACCATCATATAATGCCCGGAGTCTTCCCCTGTCGTTTGGTACCACTTTCGACCACCCCCGATGGTGGGAAGCGATAAATTTTTGAATTTTACACACATTCGAGTACAGTTTCGGTAAAATTTCATATTTTTACATCGGGTTTCTTGCAAAACGTTGTGTCTTGCTCTGTCTTGATCAACGTTATAGAAATTTTCAGTGCTGCCACCATTTTGGACCCTTTTATAGCTATTTAACATCAAAAAAGTCGTCAAAATAGGCAAAATTTTCATTAAATTGTCAAATATTTTCTAAATTATTTAGGTTTTTGAGTTTAACTTGCCATCATATAACGCCCGGAGTCTTCCCCTGTCGTTTGGGACCACTTTCGACCACCCCCGATGGTGGGAAGCGATAAATTTTTGAATTTTACACACATTCCAGTACAGTTTCGGTAAAATTTCATATTTTACATTGGGTTCTTTGCAAAACGTTGTGTCTTGCTCTGTCTTGATCAACATTATAAAAATTTTCAGTGCTGCCACCATTTTAGACCCTTTTATAGCTATTTAACATCAAAAAAGTCGTCAAAATAGGCAAAATTTTCATTAAATTGTCAAATATTTTTAAAATTATTCAGGTTTTTGAGTTTACCTTACCATCATATAACGCCCGGAGTCTTCCCCTGTCGTTTGGTACCACTTTCGACCACCCCCGATGGTAGGAAGCGATAAATTTTTGAATTTTACACACATTCCAGTACAGTTTCGGTAAAATTTCATATTTTTACATCGGGTTTTTTGCAAAACGTTCTGTCTTGCTCTGTCTTGATCAACGTTATAGAAAAGTCGTCAAAACAGGCATGATTTTCATTAAATTGTTAAATATTTTCAAAATTATTCAGGTTTTTGAGTTTAACTTACGATCGTATAACGCCCGGAGTCTTCCCCTGTCGTTTGGTACCACTTTCGACCACCCCCGATGGTGGGAAGCGATAAATTTTTGAATTTTACACACATTCGAGTATAGTTTCGGTAAAATTTCATATTTTACATCGGGTTTCTTGCAAAACGTTGTGTCTTGCTCTGTCTTGATCAACGTTATAGAAATTTTCAGTGCTGCCACCATTTTGGACCCTTTTATAGCTATTTAACATCAAAAAAGTCGTCAAAATAGGCAAAATTTTCATTAAATTGTACAATATTTTCAAAATTATTCAGGTTTTTGAGTTTAACTTACCATCATATGACGCCCGGAGTCTTCCCTGTCGTTTGGTACCACTTTCGACCATCCCCGATGGTGGGAAGCGATAAATTTTTGAATTTTACACTCATTCGAGTACAGTTTCGGTAAAATTTCATATTGTTACATCGGGTTTTTTGCAAAACGTTCTGTCTTGCTCTGTCTTGATCAACGTTATAGAAATTGCCAGTGCTGCCACCATTTTGGACCCTTTTATAGCTATTTAACATCAAAAAAGTCTTCAAAATAGGCAAAATTTTCATTAAATTGTCAAATATTTTCAAAATTATTCAGGTTTTTGAGTTTAACTTACCATCATATAATGCCCGGAGTCTTCCCCTGTCGTTTGGTACCACTTTTGACCACCCCCGATGGTGGAAAGCGATAAATTTTTGAATTTTACACACATTCGAGTACAGTTTCGGTAAAATTTCATATTTTTACATCCGCTTTCTGGCAAAACGTTGTGTCTTGCTCTGTCTTAATCAACGTTATAGAAATTTTCAGTGCTGCCACCATTTTGGACCCTTTTATAGCTATTTAACATCAAAAAAGTCGTCAAAATAGGCAAAATTTTCATTAAATTGTCAAATATTTTAAAAATTATTCAGGTTTTTGAGTTTAACTTACCTTCATATAACGCCCGGAGTCTTCCCCTGTCGTTTGGTACCACTTTCGACCACCCCCGATGGTGGGAAGCGATAAATTTTTGAATTTAACACACATTCGAGTACAGTTTCGGTAAAATTTCATATTTTACATCGGGTTTCTTGCAAAACGTTGTGTCTTGCTCTGTCTTGATCAACGTTATAGAAATTTTCAGTGCTGCCACCATTTTGGAACCTTTTATAGCTATTTAACATCAAAAAAGTCGTCAAAATAGGCAAAATTTTCATTAAATTTTAAAATATTTTCAAAATTATTCAGGTTTTTGAGTTTAACTTACCATCATATAACGCCCGGAGTCTTCCCCTGTCGTTTGGTACCACTTTCGACCACCCCCGATGGTGGGAAGCGATAATTTTTGAATTTTACACACATTCCAGTACAGTTTCGGTAAAATTTCATATTTTTACATCGGGTTTCTTGCAAACCGTTGTGTCTTGCTCTGTCTTGATCAACGTTATAGAAATTTTCAGTGCTGCCACCATTTTGGACCCTTTTATAGCTATTTAACATCAAAAAAGTCGTCAAAATAGGCAAAATTTTCATTAAATTGTCAAATATTTAAAAATTTATTCAGGTTTTTGAGTTTAACTTACCATCATATAACGCCCGGAGTCTTCCCCTGTCGTTTGGTACCACTTTCGACCACCCCCGATGGTGGGAAGCGATAAATTTTTGAATTTTGCACACATTCGAGTACAGTTTCGGTAAAATTTCATATTTTTACATCGGGTTTCTTGCAAACCGTTGTGTCTTGCTCTGTCTTGATCAACGTTATAGAAATTTTCAGTGCTGCCACCATTTTGGACCCTTTTATAGCTATTTAACATCAAAAAAGTCGTCAAAATAGGCAAAATTTTCATTAAATTGTCAAATATTTTCAAAATTATTCAGATTTTTGAGTTTAACTGACCATCATATAACGCCCGGAGTCTTCCCCTGTCGTTTGGTACCATTTTTGACCACCCCCGATGGTGGGAAGCGATAAATTTTTGAATTTTACACACATTCGAGTACAGTTTCGGTAAAATTTCATATTTTTACATCGGGTTTTTTGCAAAACGTTGTGTCTTGCTCTGTCTTGATCAACGTTATAGAAATTTTCAGTGCTGCCACCATCTTGGACCCTTTTATAGCTATTTAACATCAAAAAAGTCGTCAAAATAGGCAAAATTTTCATTAAATTGTCAAATATTTTCTAAATTATTCAGGTTTTTGAGTTTAACTTACCATCATATAACGCCCGGAGTCTTCCCCTGTCGTTTGGTACCACTTTCGACCACCCCCGATGGTGGGAAGCGATAAATTTTTGAATTTTACACACATTCCAGTACAGTTTCGGTAAAATTTCATATTTTTACATCGGGTTTCTTGCAAAACGTTGTGTCTTGCTCTGTCTTGATCAACGTTATAGAAATTTTCAGTGCTGCCACCATTTTGAACCCTTTTATAGCTATTTAACATCAAAAAAGTCGTCAAAATAGGCAAAATTTTCATTAAATTGTCAAATATTTAAAAAATTATTCAGGTTTTTGAGTTTAACTTACCATCATATAACGCCCGGAGTCTTCCCCTGTCGTTTGGTACCACTTTCGACCACCCCCGATGGTGGGAAGCGATAAATTTTTGAATTTTACACACATTCCAGTACAGTTTCGGTAAAATTTCATATTTTTACATCGGGTTTCTTGCAAACCGTTGTGTCTTGCTCTGTCTTGATCAACGTTATAGAAATTTTCAGTGCTGCCACCATTTTGGACCCTTTTATAGCTATTTAACATCAAAAAGTCGTCAAAATAGGCAAAATTTTCATTAAATTGTCAAATATTTTAAAAATTATTCAAGTTTTTGAGTTTAACTTACCATCATATAACGCCCGGAGTCTTCCCCTGTCGTTTGGTACCACTTTCGACCACCCCCGATGGTGGGAAGCGATAAATTTTTGAATTTTACACACATTCCAGTACAGTTTCGGTAAAATTTCGTATTTTTACATTGGGTTTCTTGCAAAACGTTGTGTCTTGCTCTGTCTTGATCAATGTTATAGAAATTTTCAGTGCTGCCACCATTTTGGACCCTTTTATAGCTATTTAACATCAAAAAAGTCGTCAAAATAGGCAAAATTTTCATTAAATTGTCAAATATTTAAAAAATTATTCAGGTTTTTGAGTTTAACTTACCATCATATAACGCCCGGAGTCTTCCCCTGTCGTTTGGTACCACTTTCGACCACCCCCGATGGTGGGAAGCGATAAATTTTTGAATTTTGCACACATTCGAGTACAGTTTCGGTAAAATTTCATATTTTTACATCGGGTTTCTTGCAAACCGTTGTGTCTTGCTCTGTCTTGATCAACGTTATAGAAATTTTCAGTGCTGCCACCATTTTGGACCCTTTTATAGCTATTTAACATCAAAAAAGTCGTCAAAATAGGCAAAATTTTCATTAAATTGTCAAATATTTTCAAAATTATTCAGATTTTTGAGTTTAACTGACCATCATATAACGCCCGGAGTCTTCCCCTGTCGTTTGGTACCATTTTTGACCACCCCCGATGGTGGGAAGCGATAAATTTTTGAATTTTACACACATTCGAGTACAGTTTCGGTAAAATTTCATATTTTTACATCGGGTTTCTTGCAAAACGTTGTGTCTTGCTCTGTCTTGATCAACGTTATAGAAATTTTCAGTGCTGCCACCATCTTGGACCCTTTTATAGCTATTTAACATCAAAAAAGTCGTCAAAATAGGCAAAATTTTCATTAAATTGTCAAATATTTTCTAAATTATTCAGGTTTTTGAGTTTAACTTACCATCATATAACGCCCGGAGTCTTCCCCTGTCGTTTGGTACCACTTTCGACCACCCCCGATGGTGGGAAGCGATAAATTTTTGAATTTTACACACATTCCAGTACAGTTTCGGTAAAATTTCATATTTTACATTGGGTTCTTTGCAAAACGTTGTGTCTTGCTCTGTCTTGATCAACATTATAAAAATTTTCAGTGCTGCCACCATTTTGGACCCTTTTATAGCTATTTAACATCAAAAAAGTCGTCAAAACAGGCAAAATTTTCATTAAATTGTTAAATATTTTCAAAATTATTCAGGTTTTTGAGTTTAACTTACGATCGTATAACGCCCGGAGTCTTCCCCTGTCGTTTGGTACCACTTTCGACCACCCCCGATGGTGGGAAGCGATAAATTTTTGAATTTTACACACATTCGAGTACAGTTTCGGTAAAATTTCATATTTTACATCGGGTTTCTTGCAAAACGTTGTGTCTCCCTCTGTCTTGATCAACGTTATAGAAATTGCCAGTGCTGCTACCATTTTGGTTCCTTTTATAGCTATTTAACATCAAAAAAGTCGTCAAAATAGGCAAAATTTTCATTAAATTGTCAAATATTTTCAAAATTATTCAGGTTTTTGAGTTTAACTTACCATCATATAATGCCCGGAGTCTTTCCCTGTCGTTTGGTACCACTTTCGACCACTCCCGATGGTGGGAAGCGATAAATTTTTGAATTTTACACACATTCGAGTACAGTTTCGGTAAAATTTCATATTTTACATCGGGTTTCTTGCAAAACGTTGTGTCTTGCTCTGTCTTGATCAACGTTATAGAAATTTTCAGTGCTGCCACCATTTTGGACCCTTTTATAGCTATTTAACATCAAAAAAGTCGTCAAAATAGGCAAAATTTTCATTAAATTGTCAAATATTTTCAAAATTATTCAGGTTTTTGAGTTTAACTTACCATCATATAATGCCCGGAGTCTTCCCCTGTCGTTTGGTACCACTTTCGACCACCCCCGATGGTGGGAAGCGATAAATTTTTGAATTTAACACACATTCGAGTACAGTTTCGGTAAAATTTCATATTGTTACATCGGGTTTTTTGCAAAACGTTCTGTCTTGCTCTGTCTTGATCAACGTTATAGAAATTGCCAGTGTTGCCACCATTTTGGACCCTTTTATAGCTATTTAACATCAAAAAAGTCTTCAAAACAGGCAAAATTTTCATTAAATCTTCAAATATTTTCAAAATTATTCAGGTTTTTGAGTTTAACTTACCATCATATAATGCCCGGAGTCTTCTTCTGTCGTTTGGTACCACTTTCGACCACCCTCGATGGTGGGAAGCGATAAATTTTTGAATTTTACACACATTCGAGTACAGTTTCGGTAAAATTTCATATTTTTACATCGGGTTTCTTGCAAAACGTTGTGTCGTGCTCTGTCTTGATCAACGTTATAGAAATTTACAGTTTCGGTAAAATTTCATATTTTTACATCGGGTTTTTTGCAAAACGTTCTGTCTTGCTCTGTCTTGATCAACGTTATAGAAAAGTCGTCAAAACAGGCAACATTTTCATTAAATTGTTAAATATTTTCAAAATTATTCAAGTTTTTGAGTTTAACTTACGATCGTATAACGCCCGGAGTCTTCCCCTGTCGTTTGGTACCACTTTCGACCACCCCCGATGGTGGGAAGCGATAAATTTTTGAATTTTACACACATTCGAGTACAGTTTCGGTAAAATTTCATATTTTTACATCGGGTTTTGTGCAACACGTTGTGTCTTGCTCTGTCTTGATCAACGTTATAGAAATTTTCAGTGCTGCCACCATTTTGGACCCTTTTATAGCTATTTAACATCAAAAAAGTCGTCAAAATAGGCAAAATTTTCATTAAATTGTCAAATATTTTCAAAATTATTCAGGTTTTTGAGTTTAACTTACCATCATATAACGCCCGGAGTTTTACCTTGTCGTTTCGTACCATTTTTGACCACCCCCGATGGTGGGAAGCGATAAATTTTTGAATTTTACACACATTCGAGTACAGTTTCGGTAAAATTTCATATTTTTACATCGGGTTTCTTGCAAAACGTTGTGTCTTGCTCTGTCTTGATCAACGTCATAGAAATTTTCAGTGCTGCCACCATTTTGGACCCTTTTATAGCTATTTAACATCAAAAAAGTCGTCAAAATAGGCAAAATTTTCATTTAATTGTCAATTATTTTTAAAAATTATTTAGGTTTTTGAGTTTAACTTACCATCTTATAACGCCCGGAGTCTTCCCTTGTCATTTGGTACCATTTTTGACCACCCCCGATGGTGGGAAGTGATAAATTTTTTAATTTTACACACATTCCAGTACAGTTTCGGTAAAATTTCATATTTTTACATCGGGTTTTGTGCAACACGTTGTGTCTTGCTCTGTCTTGATCAACGTTATAAAAATGTTCAGTGCTGCCACCATTTTGGACCCTTTTATAGCTATTTAACATCAAAAAAGTCTTCAAAACAGGCAAAATTTTCATTAAATCTTCAAATATTTTCAAAATTATTCAGGTTTTTGAGTTTAACTTACCATCATATAATGCCCGGAGTCTTCCCCTGTCGTTTGGTACCACTTTCGACCACCCCCGATGGTGGGAAGCGATAAATTTTTGAATTTTACACACATTCGAGTACAGTTTCGGTAAAATTTCATATTTTTACATCGGGTTTCTTGCAAAACGTTGTGTCTTGCTCTGTCTTGATCAACGTTATAGAAATTTACAGTTTCGGTAAAATTTCATATTTTTACATCGGGTTTTTTGCAAAACGTTCTGTCTTGCTCTGTCTTGATCAACGTTATAGAAAAGTCGTCAAAACAGGCAACATTTTCATTAAATTGTTAAATATTTTCAAAATTATTCAGGTTTTTGAGTTTAACTTACGATCGTATAACGCCCGGAGTCTTCCCCTGTCGTTTGGTACCACTTTCGACCACCCCCGATGGTGGGAAGCGATAAATTTTTGAATTTTACACTCATTCGAGTACAGTTTCGGTAAAATTTCATATTTTACATCGGGTTTCTTGCAAAACGTTGTGTCTCCCTCTGTCTTGATCAACTTTATAGAAATTGCCAGTGCTGCTACCATTTTGGATCCTTTTATAGCTATTTAACATCAAAAAAGTCGTCAAAATAGGCAAAATTTTCATTAAATTGTCAAATATTTTCAAAATTATTCAGGTTTTTGAGTTTTACTTACGATCGTATAACGCCCGGAGTCTTCCCCTGTCGTTTGGTACCACTTTCGATCACCCCCGATGGTGGGAAGCGATAAATTTTTGAATTTAACACACATTCGAGTACAGTTTCGGTAAAATTTCATATTGTTACATCGGGTTTTTTGCAAAACGTTCTGTCTTGCTCTGTCTTGATCAACGTTATAGAAATTGCCAGTGTTGCCACCATTTTGGACCCTTTTATAGCTATTTAACATCAAAAAAGTCTTCAAAACAGGCAAAATTTTCATTAAATCTTCAAATATTTTCAAAATTATTCAGGTTTTTGAGTTTAACTTACCATCATATAATGCCCGGAGTCTTCTTCTGTCGTTTGGTACCACTTTCGACCACCCTCGATGGTGGGAAGCGATAAATTTTTGAATTTTACACACATTCGAGTACAGTTTCGGTAAAATTTCATATTTTTACATCGGGTTTCTTGCAAAACGTTGTGTCGTGCTCTGTCTTGATCAACGTTATAGAAATTTACAGTTTCGGTAAAATTTCATATTTTTACATCGGGTTTTTTGCAAAACGTTCTGTCTTGCTCTGTCTTGATCAACGTTATAGAAAAGTCGTCAAAACAGGCAACATTTTCATTAAATTGTTAAATATTTTCAAAATTATTCAAGTTTTTGAGTTTAACTTACGATCGTATAACGCCCGGAGTCTTCCCCTGTCGTTTGGTACCACTTTCGACCACCCCCGATGGTGGGAAGCGATAAATTTTTGAATTTTACACACATTCGAGTACAGTTTCGGTAAAATTTCATATTTTTACATCGGGTTTTGTGCAACACGTTGTGTCTTGCTCTGTCTTGATCAACGTTATAGAAATTTTCAGTGCTGCCACCATTTTGGACCCTTTTATAGCTATTTAACATCAAAAAAGTCGTCAAAATAGGCAAAATTTTCATTAAATTGTCAAATATTTTCAAAATTATTCAGGTTTTTGAGTTTAACTTACCATCATATAACGCCCGGAGTTTTACCTTGTCGTTTCGTACCATTTTTGACCACCCCCGATGGTGGGAAGCGATAAATTTTTGAATTTTACACACATTCAAGTACAGTTTCGGTAAAATTTCATATTTTTACATCGGGTTTCTTGCAAAACGTTGTGTCTTGCTCTGTCTTGATCAACGTCATAGAAATTTTCAGTGCTGCCACCATTTTGGACCCTTTTATAGCTATTTAACATCAAAAAAGTCGTCAAAATAGGCAAAATTTTCATTTAATTGTCAATTATTTTTAAAAATTATTTAGGTTTTTGAGTTTAACTTACCATCTTATAACGCCCGGAGTCTTCCCTTGTCATTTGGTACCATTTTTGACCACCCCCGATGGTGGGAAGTGATAAATTTTTTAATTTTACACACATTCCAGTACAGTTTCGGTAAAATTTCATATTTTTACATCGGGTTTTGTGCAACACGTTGTGTCTTGCTCTGTCTTGATCAACGTTATAAAAATGTTCAGTGCTGCCACCATTTTGGACCCTTTTATAGCTATTTAACATCAAAAAAGTCTTCAAAATAGGCAAAATTTTCATTAAATTGTCAAATATTTTCAAAATTATTCAGGTTTTTTAATTTAACTTACCATCATATAATGCCCGGAGTCTTCCCCTGTCGTTTGGTACCACTTTCGACCACCCCCGATGGTGGGAAGCGATAAATTTTTGAATTTTACACACATTCGAGTACAGTTTCGGTAAAATTTCATATTTTTACATCGGGTTTTGTGCAACACGTTGTGTCTTGCTCTGTCTTGATCAACATTATAGAAATTTTCAGTGCTGCCACCATTTTGGACCCTTTTATAGCTATTTAACATCAAAAAAGTCGTCAAAACAGGCAAAATTTTCATTAAATTGTTAAATATTTTCAAAATTATTCAGGTTTTTGAGTTTAACTTACGATCGTATAACGCCCGGAGTCTTCCCCTGTCGTTTGGTACCACTTTCGACCACCCCCGATGGTGGGAAGCGATAAATTTTTGAATTTTACACACATTCCAGTACAGTTTCGGTAAAATTTCATATTTTTACATCGGGTTTCTTGCAACACGTTGTGTCTTGCTCTGTCTTGATCAACGTTATAGAAATTTTCAGTGTTGCCACCATTTTGGACCCTTTTATAGCTATTTAACATCAAAAAAGTCGTCAAAATAGGCAAAATTTTCATTAAATTGTTAAATATTTTCAAAATTATTCAGGTTTTTGAGTTTAACTTACGATCGTATAACGCCCGGAGTCTTCCCCTGTCGTTTGGAACCACTTTCGACCACCCCCGATGGTGGGAAGCGATAAATTTTTGAATTTTACACACATTCGAGTACAGTTTCGGTAAAATTTCATATTTTACATTGGGTTCTTTGCAAAACGTTGTGTCTTGCTCTGACTTGATCAACATTATAGAAATTTTCAGTGCTGCCACCATTTTGGACCCTTTTATAGCTATTTAACATCAAAAAAGTCGTCAAAACAGGCAAAATTTTCATTAAATTGTTAAATGCTTTCAAAATTATTCAGGTTTTTGAGTTTAACTTACGATCGTCTAACGCCCGGAGTCTTCCCCTGTCGTTTGGTACCACTTTCGACCACCCCCGATGGTGGGAAGCGATAAATTTTTGAATTTTACACACATTCGAGTACAGTTTCGGTAAAATTTCATATTTTTACATCGGGTTTTTTGCAACACGTTGTGTCTTGCTCTGTCTTGATCAACGTTATAGAAATTTTCAGTGCTGCCACCATTTTGGACCCTTTTATAGCTATTTAACATCAAAAAAGTCGTCAAAATAGGCAAAATTTTCATTAAATTGTTAAATATTTTCAAAATTATTCAGGTTTTTGATTTTAACTTACCATCATATAACGCCCGGAGTCTTCCCTTAACGTTTGGTACTACTTTCGACCACCCCCGATTGTGGGAAGCGATAAATTTTTGAACTTTACACACATTCCAGTACAGTTTCGGTAAAATTTCATATTTTTACATCGGGTTTTCTGCAACACGTTGTGTCTTGCTCTGTCTTGATCAACGTTATAGAAATTTTCAGTGCTGCCACCATTTTAGACCCTTTTATAGCTATTTAACATCAAAAAAGTCGTCAAAACAGGCAAAATTTTCATTAAATTGTCAAATATTTTCAAAATTATTCAGGTTTTTGAGTTTACCTTACCATCATATAACGCCCGGAGTCTTCCGCTGTCGTTTGGTACCACTTTCGACCACCCCCGATGGTGGGAAGCGATAAATTTTTGAATTTTACACACATTCGAGTACAGTTTCGGTAAAATTTCATATTTTTACATCGGGTTTTTTGCAAATCGTTGTGTCTTGCTCTGTCTTGATCAACTTTATAGAAATTTTCAGTGCTGCCACCATTTTGGACCCTTTTATAGCTATTTAACATCAAAAAAGTCGTCAAAATAAGCAAAATTTTCATTAAATTGTTAAATATTTTCAAAATTATTCAGGTTTTTGAGTTTAACTTACGATCGTATAACGCCCGGAGTCTTCCCCTGTCGTTTGGTACCACTTTCGACCACACCCGATGGTGGGAAGCGATAAATTTTTGAATTTTACACACATTCCAGTACAGTTTCGGTAAAATTTCATATTTTTACATCGGGTTTTCTGCAACACGTTGTGTCTTGCTCTGTCTTGATCAACGTTATAGAAATTTTCAGTGCTGCCACCATTTTAGACCCTTTTATAGCTATTGAACATCAAAAAAGTCGTCAAAACAGGCAAAATTTTCATTAAATTGTCAAATATTTTCAAAATTATTCAGGTTTTTGAGTTTACCTTACCATCATATAACGCCCGGAGTCTTCCGCTGTCGTTTGGTACCACTTTCGACCACCCCCGATGGTGGGAAGCGATAAATTTTTGAATTTTACACACATTCGAGTACAGTTTCGGTAAAATTTCATATTTTTACATCGGGTTTTTTGCAAATCGTTGTGTCTTGCTCTGTCTTGATCAACTTTATAGAAATTGTCAGTGCTGCCACCATTTTGGACCCTTTTATAGCTATTTAACATCAAAAAAGTCGTCAAAATAAGCAAAATTTTCATTAAATTGTTAAATATTTTCAAAATTATTCAGGTTTTTGAGTTTAACTTACGATCGTATAACGCCCGGAGTCTTCCCCTGTCGTTTGGTACCACTTTCGACCACACCCGATGGTGGGAAGCGATAAATTTTTGAATTTTACACACATTCCAGTACAGTTTCGGTAAAATTTCATATTTTTACATCGGGTTTTGTGCAACACGTTGTGTCTTGCTCTGTCTTGATCAACGTTATAGAAATTTTCAGTGCTGCCACCATTTTAGACCCTTTTATAGCTATTTAACATCAAAAAAGTCGTCAAAACAGGCAAAATTTTCATTAAATTGTCAAATATTTTCAAAATTATTCAGGTTTTTGAGTTTACCTTACCATCATATAACGCCCGGAGTCTTCCGCTGTCGTTTGGTACCACTTTCGACCACCCCCGATGGTGGGTAGCGATAAATTTTTGAATTTTACACACATTCGAGTACAGTTTCGGTAAAATTTCATATTTTTACATCGGGTTTTTTGCAAATCGTTGTGTCTTGCTCTGTCTTGATCAACTTTATAGAAATTTTCAGTGCTGCCACCATTTTGGACCCTTTTATAGCTATTTAACATCAAAAAAGTCGTCAAAATAAGCAAAATTTTTATTAAATTGTTAAATATTTTCAAAATTATTCAGGTTTTTGAGTTTAACTTACGATCGTATAACGCCCGGAGTCTTCCCCTGTCGTTTGGAACCACTTTCGACCACCCCCGATGGTGGGAAGCGATAAATTTTTGAATTTAACACACATTCGAGTACAGTTTCGGTAAAATTTCATATTTTACATTGGGTTCTTTGCAAAACGTTGTGTCTTGCTCTGACTTGATCAACATTATAGAAATTTTCAGTGCTGCCACCATTTTGGACCCTTTTATAGCTATTTAACATCAAAAAAGTCGTCAAAACAGGCAAAATTTTCATTAAATTGTTAAATGCTTTCAAAATTATTCAGGTTTTTGAGTTTAACTTACGATCGTCTAACGCCCGGAGTCTTCCCCTGTCGTTTGGTACCACTTTCGACCACCCCCGATGGTGGGAAGCGATAAATTTTTGAATTTTGCACACATTCGAGTACAGTTTCGGTAAAATTTCATATTTTTACATCGGGTTTTGTGCAACACGTTGTGTCTTGCTCTGTCTTGATCAACGTTATAGAAATTTTCAGTGCTGCCACCATTTTGGACCCTTTTATAGCTATTTAACATAAAAAAAGTCGTCAAAATAGGCAAAATTTTCATTAAATTGTTAAATATTTTCAAAATTATTCAGGTTTTTGATTTTAACTTACCATCATATAACGCCCGGAGTCTTCCCTTAACGTTTGGTACTACTTTCGACCACCCCCGATTGTGGGAAGCGATAAATTTTTGAATTTTACACACATTCCAGTACAGTTTCGGTAAAATTTCATATTTTTACATCGGGTTTTTTGCAACACGTTGTGTCTTGCTCTGTCTTGATCAACGTTATAGAAATTTTCAGTGCTGCCACCATTTTGGACGCTTTTATAGCTATTTAACATCAAACAAGTCGTCAAAATAGGCAAAATTTTCATTAAATTGTCAAATATTTTCAAAATTATTCAGGTTTTTGAGTTTAACTTACCATCTTATAACGCCCGGAGTCTTCCCTTGTCATTTGGTACCATTTTTGACCACCCCCGATGGTGGGAAGCGATAAATTTTTGAATTTTACACACATTCCAGTACAGTTTCGGTAAAATTTCATATTTTTACATCGGGTTTTGTGCAACACGTTGTGTCTTGCTCTGTCTTGATCAACGTTATAGAAATTTTCAGTGCTGCCACCATTTTAGACCCTTTTATAGCTATTTAACATCAAAAAAGTCGTCAAAACAGGCAAAATTTTCATTAAATTGTCAAATATTTTCAAAATTATTCAGGTTTTTGAGTTTACCTTACCATCATATAACGCCCGGAGTCTTCCGCTGTCGTTTGGTACCACTTTCGACCACCCCCGATGGTGGGTAGCGATAAATTTTTGAATTTTACACACATTCGAGTACAGTTTCGGTAAAATTTCATATTTTTACATCGGGTTTTTTGCAAATCGTTGTGTCTTGCTCTGTCTTGATCAACTTTATAGAAATTTTCAGTGCTGCCACCATTTTGGACCCTTTTATAGCTATTTAACATCAAAAAAGTCGTCAAAACAGGCAAAATTTTCATTAAATTGTTAAATGCTTTCAAAATTATTCAGGTTTTTGAGTTTAACTTACGATCGTCTAACGCCCGGAGTCTTCCCCTGTCGTTTGGTACCACTTTCGACCACCCCCGATGGTGGGAAGCGATAAATTTTTGAATTTTGCACACATTCGAGTACAGTTTCGGTAAAATTTCATATTTTTACATCGGGTTTTCTGCAACACGTTGTGTCTTGCTCTGTCTTGATCAACGTTATAGAAATTTTCAGTGCTGCCACCATTTTGGACGCTTTTATAGCTATTTAACATCAAACAAGTCGTCAAAATAGGCAAAATTTTCATTAAATTGTCAAATATTTTCAAAATTATTCAGGTTTTTGAGTTTAACTTACCATCTTATAACGCCCGGAGTCTTCCCTTGTCATTTGGTACCATTTTTGACCACCCCCGATGGTGGGAAGCGATAAATTTTTGAATTTTACACACATTCCAGTACAGTTTCGGTAAAATTTCATATTTTTACATCGGGTTTTGTGCAACACGTTGTGTCTTGCTCTGTCTTGATCAACGTTATAGAAATTTTCAGTGCTGCCACCATTTTAGACCCTTTTATAGCTATTTAACATCAAAAAAGTCGTCAAAACAGGCAAAATTTTCATTAAATTGTCAAATATTTTCAAAACTATTCAGGTTTTTGAGTTTACCTTACCATCATATAACGCCCGGAGTCTTCCGCTGTCGTTTGGTACCACTTTCGACCACCCCCGATGGTGGGTAGCGATAAATTTTTGAATTTTACACACATTCGAGTACAGTTTCGGTAAAATTTCATATTTTTACATCGGGTTTTTTGCAAATCGTTGTGTCTTGCTCTGTCTTGATCAACTTTATAGAAATTTTCAGTGCTGCCACCATTTTGGACCCTTTTATAGCTATTTAACATCAAAAAAGTCGTCAAAATAAGCAAAATTTTTATTAAATTGTTAAATATTTTCAAAATTATTCAGGTTTTTGAGTTTAACTTACGATCGTATAACGCCCGGAGTCTTCCCCTGTCGTTTGGTACCACTTTCGACCACACCCGATGGTGGGAAGCGATAAATTTTTGAATTTTACACACATTCGAGTACAGTTTCGGTAAAATTTCATATTTTACATCGGGTTTCTTGCAAAATGTTAAGTCTTGCTCTGTCTTGATCAACGTTATAGAAATTGCCAGTGCTGCCACCATTTTGGATCCTTTTATAGCTGTTTAACATCAAAAAAGTCGTCAAAATAGGCAAAATTTTCATTAAATTGTCAAATATTTTCAAAATTATTCAGGTTTTTGAGTTTACCTTACCATCATATAACGCCCGGAGTCTTCCCCTGTCGTTTGGTACCACTTTCGACCACCCCCGATGGTGGGAAGCGATAAATTTTTGAATTTTGCACACATTCGAGTACAGTTTCGGTCAAATTTCATATTTTACATCGGGTTCTTTGCAAAACGTTGTGTCTTGCTCTTTCTTGATCAAAGTTATAGAAATTTTTAGTGCTGCCACCATTTTGGACCCTTTTATAGCTATTTAACATCAAAAAAGTCGTCAAAACAAGCAAAATTTTCATTAAATTGTCAAATATTTTCAAAATTATTCAGATTTTTGATTTTAACTTACCATCATATAACGCCCGGAGTCTTCCCCTGTCGTTTGGTACCACTTTCGACCACCCCCGATGGTGGGAAGCGATAAATTTTTGAATTTTACACACATTCGAGTACAGTTTCGGTAAAATTTCATATTTTTACATCGGGTTTTGTGCAACACGTTGTGTCTTGCTCTGTCTTGATCAACGTTATAGAAATTTTCAGTGCTGCCACCATTTTGGACCCTTTTATAGCTATTTAACATCAAAAAAGTCGTCAAAATAGGCAAAATTTTCATTAAATTCTCAAATATTTTCAAAATTATTCAGGTTTTTGAGTTCACCTTATTATCATATAATGCCCGGAGTCTTCCCCTGTCGTTTGGTACCACTTTCAACCACCCCCGATGGTGGGAAGCGATAAATTTTTGAATTTTACACACATTCGAGTACAGTTTCGGTAAAATTTCATATTTTTACATCGGGTTTCTTGCAAAACGTTGTGTCTTGCTCTGTCTTGATCAACGTTATAGAAATTTACAGTTTTGGTAAATTTTCATATTTTTACATCGGGTTTTTTGCAAAACGTTCTGTCTTGCTCTGTCTTGATCAACGTTATAGAAAAGTCGTCAAAACAGGCAACTTTTTAATTAAATTGTTAAATATTTTCAAAATTATTCAGGTTTTTGATTTTAACTTACCATCATATAACGCCCGGAGTCTTCCCTTAACGTTTGGTACTACTTTCGACCACCCCCGATTGTGGGAAGCGATAAATTTTTGAATTTTACACACATTCCAGTACAGTTTCGGTAAAATTTCATATTTTTACATCGGGTTTTTTGCAACACGTTGTGTCTTGCTCTGTCTTGATCAACGTTATAGAAATTTTCAGTGCTGCCACCATTTTGGACGCTTTTATAGCTATTTAACATCAAACAAGTCGTCAAAATAGGCAAAATTTTCATTAAATTGTCAAATATTTTTAAAATTATTCAGGTTTTTGAGTTTAACTTACCATCTTATAACGCCCGGAGTCTTCCCTTGTCATTTGGTACCATTTTTGACCACCCCCGATGGTGGGAAGCGATAAATTTTTGAATTTTACACACATTCGAGTACAGTTTCGGTAAAATTTCATATTTTTACATCGGGTTTTTTGCAAATCGTTGTGTCTTGCTCTGTCTTGATCAACTTTATAGAAATTTTCAGTGCTGCCACCATTTTGGACCCTTTTATAGCTATTTAACATCAAAAAAGTCGTCAAAATAAGCAAAATTTTTATTAAATTGTTAAATATTTTCAAAATTATTCAGTTTTTTGAGTTTAACTTACGATCGTATAACGCCCGGAGTCTTCCCCTGTCGTTTGGTACCACTTTCGACCACACCCGATGGTGGGAAGCGATAAATTTTTGAATTTTACACACATTCGAGTACAGTTTCGGTAAAATTTCATATTTTACATCGGGTTTCTTGCAAAATGTTAAGTCTTGCTCTGTCTTGATCAACGTTATAGAAATTGCCAGTGCTGCCACCATTTTGGATCCTTTTATAGCTGTTTAACATCAAAAAAGTCGTCAAAATAGGCAAAATTTTCATTAAATTGTCAAATATTTTCAAAATTATTCAGGTTTTTGAGTTTACCTTACCATCATATAACGCCCGGAGTCTTCCCCTGTCGTTTGGTACCACTTTCGACCACCCCCGATGGTGGGAAGCGATAAATTTTTGAATTTTGCACACATTCGAGTACAGTTTCGGTAAAATTTCATATTTTACATCGGGTTTCTTGCAAAATGTTAAGTCTTGCTCTGTCTTGATCAACGTTATAGAAATTGCCAGTGCTGCCACCATTTTGGATCCTTTTATAGCTGTTTAACATCAAAAAAGTCGTCAAAATAGGCAAAATTTTCATTAAATTGTCAAATATTTTCAAAATTATTCAGATTTTTGATTTTAACTTACCATCATATAACGCCCGGAGTCTTCCCCTGTCGTTTGGTACCACTTTCGACCACCCCCGATGGTGGGAAGCGATAAATTTTTGAATTTTACACACATTCGAGTACAGTTTCGGTAAAATTTCATATTTTTACATCGGGTTTTGTGCAACACGTTGTGTCTTGCTCTGTCTTGATCAACGTTATAGAAATTTTCAGTGCTGCCACCATTTTGGACCCTTTTATAGCTATTTAACATCAAAAAAGTCGTCAAAATAGGCAAAATTTTCATTAAATTCTCAAATATTTTCAAAATTATTCAGGTTTTTGAGTTCACCTTATTATCATATAATGCCCGGAGTCTTCCCCTGTCGTTTGGTACCACTTTCAACCACCCCCGATGGTGGGAAGCGATAAATTTTTGAATTTTACACACATTCGAGTACAGTTTCGGTAAAATTTCATATTTTTACATCGGGTTTCTTGCAAAACGTTGTGTCTTGCTCTGTCTTGATCAACGTTATAGAAATTTACAGTTTTGGTAAATTTTCATATTTTTACATCGGGTTTTTTGCAAAACGTTCTGTCTTGCTCTGTCTTGATCAACGTTATAGAAAAGTCGTCAAAACAGGCAACTTTTTAATTAAATTGTTAAATATTTTCAAAATTATTCAGGTTTTTGATTTTAACTTACCATCATATAACGCCCGGAGTCTTCCCTTAACGTTTGGTACTACTTTCGACCACCCCCGATTGTGGGAAGCGATAAATTTTTGAATTTTACACACATTCCAGTACAGTTTCGGTAAAATTTCATATTTTTACATCGGGTTTTTTGCAACACGTTGTGTCTTGCTCTGTCTTGATCAACGTTATAGAAATTTTCAGTGCTGCCACCATTTTGGACGCTTTTATAGCTATTTAACATCAAACAAGTCGTCAAAATAGGCAAAATTTTCATTAAATTGTCAAATATTTTTAAAATTATTCAGGTTTTTGAGTTTAACTTACCATCTTATAACGCCCGGAGTCTTCCCTTGTCATTTGGTACCATTTTTGACCACCCCCGATGGTGGGAAGCGATAAATTTTTGAATTTTACACACATTCCAGTACAGTTTCGGTAAAATTTCATATTTTTACATCGGGTTTTGTGCAACACGTTGTGTCTTGCTCTGTCTTGATCAACGTTATAGAAATTTTCAGTGCTGCCACCATTTTAGACCCTTTTATAGCTATTTAACATCAAAAAAGTCGTCAAAACAGGCAAAATTTTCATTAAATTGTCAAATATTTTCAAAATTATTCAGGTTTTTGAGTTTACCTTACCATCATATAACGCCCGGAGTCTTCCGCTGTCGTTTGATACCACTTTCGACCACCCCCGATGGTGGGTAGCGATAAATTTTTGAATTTTACACACATTCGAGTACAGTTTCGGTAAAATTTCATATTTTTACATCGGGTTTTTTGCAAATCGTTGTGTCTTGCTCTGTCTTGATCAACTTTATAGAAATTTTCAGTGCTGCCACCATTTTGGACCCTTTTATAGCTATTTAACATCAAAAAAGTCGTCAAAATAGGCAAAATTTTCATTAAATTCTCAAATATTTTCAAAATTATTCAGGTTTTTGAGTTCACCTTATTATCATATAATGCTCGGAGTCTTCCCCTGTCGTTTGGTACCACTTTCAACCACCCCCGATGGTGGGAAGCGATAAATTTTTGAATTTTACACACATTCGAGTACAGTTTCGGTAAAATTTCATATTTTTACATCGGGTTTCTTGCAAAACGTTGTGTCTTGCTCTGTCTTGATCAACGTTATAGAAATTTACAGTTTTGGTAAATTTTCATATTTTTACATCGGGTTTTTTGCAAAACGTTCTGTCTTGCTCTGTCTTGATCAACGTTATAGAAAAGTCGTCAAAACAGGCAACTTTTTAATTAAATTGTTAAATATTTTCAAAATTATTCAGGTTTTTGATTTTAACTTACCATCATATAACGCCCGGAGTCTTCCCTTAACGTTTGGTACTACTTTCGACCACCCCCGATTGTGGGAAGCGATAAATTTTTGAATTTTACACACATTCCAGTACAGTTTCGGTAAAATTTCATATTTTTACATCGGGTTTTTTGCAACACGTTGTGTCTTGCTCTGTCTTGATCAACGTTATAGAAATTTTCAGTGCTGCCACCATTTTGGACGCTTTTATAGCTATTTAACATCAAACAAGTCGTCAAAATAGGCAAAATTTTCATTAAATTGTCAAATATTTTTAAAATTATTCAGGTTTTTGAGTTTAACTTACCATCTTATAACGCCCGGAGTCTTCCCTTGTCATTTGGTACCATTTTTGACCACCCCCGATGGTGGGAAGCGATAAATTTTTGAATTTTACACACATTCCAGTACAGTTTCGGTAAAATTTCATATTTTTACATCGGGTTTTGTGCAACACGTTGTGTCTTGCTCTGTCTTGATCAACGTTATAGAAATTTTCAGTGCTGCCACCATTTTAGACCCTTTTATAGCTATTTAACATCAAAAAAGTCGTCAAAACAGGCAAAATTTTCATTAAATTGTCAAATATTTTCAAAATTATTCAGGTTTTTGAGTTTACCTTACCATCATATAACGCCCGGAGTCTTCCGCTGTCGTTTGGTACCACTTTCGACCACCCCCGATGGTGGGTAGCGATAAATTTTTGAATTTTACACACATTCGAGTACAGTTTCGGTAAAATTTCATATTTTTACATCGGGTTTTTTGCAAATCGTTGTGTCTTGCTCTGTCTTGATCAACTTTATAGAAATTTTCAGTGCTGCCACCATTTTGGACCCTTTTATAGCTATTTAACATCAAAAAAGTCGTCAAAATAAGCAAAATTTTTATTAAATTGTTAAATATTTTCAAAATTATTCAGGTTTTTGAGTTTAACTTACGATCGTATAACGCCCGGAGTCTTCCCCTGTCGTTTGGTACCACTTTCGACCACACCCGATGGTGGGAAGCGATAAATTTTTGAATTTTACACACATTCGAGTACAGTTTCGGTAAAATTTCATATTTTACATCGGGTTTCTTGCAAAATGTTAAGTCTTGCTCTGTCTTGATCAACGTTATAGAAATTGCCAGTGCTGCCACCATTTTGGATCCTTTTATAGCTGTTTAACATCAAAAAAGTCGTCAAAATAGGCAAAATTTTCATTAAATTGTCAAATATTTTCAAAATTATTCAGGTTTTTGAGTTTACCTTACCATCATATAACGCCCGGAGTCTTCCCCTGTCGTTTGGTACCACTTTCGACCACCCCCGATGGTGGGAAGCGATAAATTTTTGAATTTTGCACACATTCGAGTACAGTTTCGGTCAAATTTCATATTTTACATCGGGTTCTTTGCAAAACGTTGTGTCTTGCTCTTTCTTGATCAAAGTTATAGAAATTTTTAGTGCTGCCACCATTTTGGACCCTTTTATAGCTATTTAACATCAAAAAAGTCGTCAAAACAAGCAAAATTTTCATTAAATTGTCAAATATTTTCAAAATTATTCAGATTTTTGATTTTAACTTACCATCATATAACGCCCGGAGTCTTCCCCTGTCGTTTGGTACCACTTTCGACCACCCCCGATGGTGGGAAGCGATAAATTTTTGAATTTTACACACATTCGAGTACAGTTTCGGTAAAATTTCATATTTTTACATCGGGTTTTGTGCAACACGTTGTGTCTTGCTCTGTCTTGATCAACGTTATAGAAATTTTCAGTGCTGCCACCATTTTGGACCCTTTTATAGCTATTTAACATCAAAAAAGTCGTCAAAATAGGCAAAATTTTCATTAAATTCTCAAATATTTTCAAAATTATTCAGGTTTTTGAGTTCACCTTATTATCATATAATGCCCGGAGTCTTCCCCTGTCGTTTGGTACCACTTTCAACCACCCCCGATGGTGGGAAGCGATAAATTTTTGAATTTTACACACATTCGAGTACAGTTTCGGTAAAATTTCATATTTTTACATCGGGTTTCTTGCAAAACGTTGTGTCTTGCTCTGTCTTGATCAACGTTATAGAAATTTACAGTTTTGGTAAATTTTCATATTTTTACATCGGGTTTTTTGCAAAACGTTCTGTCTTGCTCTGTCTTGATCAACGTTATAGAAAAGTCGTCAAAACAGGCAACTTTTTAATTAAATTGTTAAATATTTTCAAAATTATTCAGGTTTTTGAGTTTAACTTACGATCGTATAACGCCCGGAGTCTTCCCCTGTCGTTTGGTAACACTTTCGACAGCCCCCGATGGTGGGAAGCGATAAATTTTTGAATTTTACACACATTCGAGTACAGTTTCGGTAAAATTTCATATTTTTACATCGGGTTTTGTGCAACACGTTGTGTCTTGCTCTGTCTTGATCAACGTTATAGAAATTTTCAGTGCTGCCACCATTTTGGACGCTTTTATAGCTATTTAACATCAAAAAAGTCGTCAAAATAGGCAAAATTTTCATTAAATTGTCAAATATTTTTAAAATTATTCAGGTTTTTGAATTTACCTTACCATCATATAACGCCCGGAGTCTTCCCCTGTCGTTTGGTACCATTTTCGACCACCCCCTATACTGGGAAGCAATACATTTTTGAATTTTACACACATTCGAGTACAGTTTCGGTAAAATTTCATATTTTACATCGGGTTCTTTGCAAAACGTTGTGTCTTGCTCTTTCTTGATCAAAGTTATAGAAATTTTCAGTGCTGCCACCATTTTGGACCCTTTTATAGCTATTTAACATCAAAAAAGTCGTCAAAATAGGCAAAATTTTCATTAAATTGTCAAATATTTTCAAAATTATTCAGGTTTTTGAGTTTAATTTACCATCATATAATGCCCGGAGTCTTCCCCTGTCGTTTGGTACCACTTTCGACCACCCCCGATGGTGGGAAGCGATAAATTTTTGAATTTTACACACATTCCAGTACAGTTTCGGTAAAATTTCATATTTTTACATCGGGTTTCTTGCAAAACGTTGTGTCTTGCTCTGTCTTGATCAACGTTATAGAAATTTACAGTTTTGGTAAAATTTCATATTTTTACATCGGGTTTTTTGCAAAACGTTCTGTCTTGCTCTGTCTTGATCAACGTTATAGAAAAGTCGTCAAAACAGGCAACATTTTCATTAAATTGTTAAATATTTTCAAAATTTTTCAGGTTTTTGAGTTTAACTTTCGATCGTATAACGCCCGGAGTCTTCCCCTGTCGTTTGGTACCACTTTCGACCACCCCCGATGGTGGGAAGCGATAAATTTTTGAATTTTACACACATTCGAGTACAGTTTCGGTAAAATTTCATATTTTTACATCGGGTTTTGTGCAACACATTGTGTCTTGCTCTGTCTTAATCAACGTTATAGAAATTTTCAGTGCTGCCACCATTTTGGACCCTTTTATAGCTATTTAACATCAAAAAAGTCGTCAAAATAGGCAAAATTTTCATCAAATTGTCAAATATTTTCAAAATCATTCAGGTTTTTGAGTTTAACTTACCATCATATAACGCCCGGAGTCTTCCCCTGTCGTTTGGTACCACTTTCGACCACCCCCGATGGTGGGAAGCGATAAATTTTTGAATTTTACACACATTCCAGTACAGTTTCGGTAAAATTTCATATTTTTACATCGGGTTTCTTGCAAAACGTTGTGTCTTGCTCTGTCTTGATCAACGTTATAGAAATTTACAGTTTTGGTAAAATTTCATATTTTTACATCGGGTTTTTTGCAAAACGTTCTGTCTTGCTCTGTCTTGATCAACGTTATAGAAAAGTCGTCAAAACAGGCAACATTTTCATTAAATTGTTAAATATTTTCAAAATTTTTCAGGTTTTTGAGTTTAACTTTCGATCGTATAACGCCCGGAGTCTTCCCCTGTCGTTTGGTACCACTTTCGACCACCCCCGATGGTGGGAAGCGATAAATTTTTGAATTTTACACACATTCGAGTACAGTTTCGGTAAAATTTCATATTTTTACATCGGGTTTTGTGCAACACATTGTGTCTTGCTCTGTCTAGATCAACGTTATAGCAATTTTCAGTGCTGCCACCATTTTGGACCCTTTTATAGCTATTTAACATCAAAAAAGTCGTCAAAATAGGCAAAATTTTCATCAAATTGTCAAATATTTTCAAAATCATTCAGGTTTTTGAGTTTAACTTACCATCATATAACGCCCGGAGTCTTCCCCTGTCGTTTGGTACCACTTTCGACCATCCCCGATGGTGGGAAGCGATAAATTTTTGAATTTTACACTCATTCGAGTACAGTTTCGGTAAAATTTCATATTGTTACATCGGGTTTTTTGCAAAACGTTCTGTCTTGCTCTGTCTTGATCAACGTTATAGAAATTGCCAGTGCTGCCACCATTTTGGACCCTTTTATAGCTATTTAACATCAAAAAAGTCTTCAAAATAGGCAAAATTTTCATTAAATTGTCAAATATTTTCAAAATTATTCAGGTTTTTGAGTTTAACTTACCATCATATAATGCCCGGAGTCTTCCCCTGTCGTTTGGTACCAATTTCGACCACCCCCGATGGTGGGAAGCGATAAATTTTTGAATTTTACACACATTCGAGTACAGTTTCGGTAAAATTTCATATTTTTACATCGGGTTTCTTGCAAAACGTTGTGTCTTGCTCTGTCTTCAACAACGTTATAGAAATTTACAGTTTCGGTAATATTTCATATTTTACATCGGTTTTCTTGCAAAACGTTGTGTCTTGCTCTGTCTTGATCAACGTTATAAAAATTGCCAGTGCTGCCACCATTTTGGACCCTTTTATAGCTATTTAACATCAAAAAAGTCTTCAAAATAGGCAAAATTTTCATTAAATTGTCAAATATTTTCAAAATTATTCAGGTTTTTGAGTTTAACTTAACATCATATAATGCCCGGAGTCTTCCCCTGTCGTTTGGTACCACTTTCGACCACCCCCGATGGTGGGAAGCGATAAATTTTTGAATTTTACACACATTCGAGTACAGTTTCGGTAAAATTTCATATTTTTACATCGGGTTTCTTGCAAAACGTTGTGTCTTGCTCTGTCTTGATCAACGTTATAGAAATTTACAGTTTCGGTAAAATTTCATATTTTTACATCGGGTTTTTTGCAAAACGTTCTGTCTTGCTCTGTCTTGATCATTGTTATAGAAAAGTCGTCAAAACAGGCAACATTTTCATTAAATTGTTAAATATTTTCAAAATTATTCAGGTTTTTGAGTTTACCTTACCATCATATAACGCCCGGAGTCTTCCCCTGTCGTTTGGTACCATTTTCGACCACCCCCTATACTGGGAAGCAATACATTTTTGAATTTTACACACATTCGAGTACAGTTTCGGTAAAATTTCATATTTTACATCGGGTTCTTTGCAAAACGTTGTGTCTTGCTCTTTCTTGATCAAAGTTATAGAAATTTTCAGTGCTGCCACCATTTTGGACCCTTTTATAGCTATTTAACATATAAAAGGCGTCAAAATAGGCAAAATTTGTCAAATATTTTCAAAATTATTCAGGTTTTTGAGTTTAACTTACCATCATATAACGCCCGGAGTTTTCACTTGTCGTTTCGTACCATTTTTGACCACCCCCGATGGTGGGAAGCGATAAATTTTTGAATTTTACACACATTCGAGTACAGTTTCGGTAAAATTTCATATTTTACATTGGGCTCTTTGCAAAACGTTGTGTCTTGCTCTGACTTGATCAACATTATAGAAATTTTCAGTGCTGCCACCATTTTGGACCCTTTTATAGCTATTTAACATCAAAAAAGTCGTCAAAATAGGCAAAATTTTCATTAAATTGTCAAATATTTTAAAAATTATTCAGGTTTTTGAGTTTAACTTACCATCATATAACGCCCGGAGTCTTCCCCTGTCGGTTGGTACCACTTTCGACCACCCCCGATGGTGGGAAGCGATAAATTTTTGAATTTTACACACATTCCAGTACAGTTTCGGTAAAATTTCATATTTTACATCGGGTTCTTTGCAAAACGTTGTGTCTTGCTCTTTCTTGATCAAAGTTATAGAAATTTTCAGTGCTGCCACCATTTTGGACCCTTTTATAGCTATTTAACATCAAAAAAGTCGTCAAAACAAGCAAAATTTTCATTAAATTGTCAAATATTTTCAAAATTATTCAGGTTTTTGATTTTAACTTACCATCATATAACGCCCGGAGTCTTCCCCTGTCGTTTGGTACCACTTTCGACCACCCCCGATGGTAGGAAGCGATAAATTTTTGAATTTTACACTCATTCGAGTACAGTTTCGGTAAAATTTCATATTTTTACATCGGGTTTTGTGCAACACGTTGTGTCTTGCTCTGTCTTGATCAACGTTATAGAAATTGCCAGTGCTGCCACCATTTTGGACCCTTTTATAGCTATTTAACATCAAAAAAGTCGTCAAAATAGGCAAAATTTTCATTAAATTGTCAAATATTTTAAAAATTATTCAGGTTTTTGAGTTTAACTTACCATCATATAATGCCCGGAGTCTTCCCCTGTCGTTTGGTACCACTTTCGACCACCCCCGATGGTGGGAAGCGATAAATTTTTGAATTTTACACACATTCGAGTACAGTTTCGGTAAAATTTCATATTTTTACATCGGGTTTCTTGCAAAACGTTGTGTCTTGCTCTGTCTTGATCAACGTTATAGAAATTTACAGTTTCGGTAAAATTTCATATTTTTACATCGGGTTTTTTGCAAAACGTTCTGTCTTGCTCTGTCTTGATCATTGTTATAGAAAAGTCGTCAAAACAGGCAACATTTTCATTAAATTGTTAAATATTTTCAAAATTATTCAGGTTTTTGATATTACCTTACCATCATATAACGCCCGGAGTCTTCCCCTGTCGTTTGGTACCATTTTCGACCACCCCCTATACTGGGAAGCAATACATTTTTGAATTTTACACACATTCGAGTACAGTTTCGGTAAAATTTCATATTTTACATCGGGTTCTTTGCAAAACGTTGTGTCTTGCTCTTTCTTGATCAAAGTTATAGAAATTTTCAGTGCTGCCACCATTTTGGACCCTTTTATAGCTATTTAACATCAAAAAAGTCGTCAAAATAGGCAAAATTTTCATTAAATTGTCAAATATTTTCAAAATTATTCAGGTTTTTGAGTTTAACTTACCATCATATAACGCCCGGAGTTTTCACTTGTCGTTTCGTACCATTTTTGACCACCCCCGATGGTGGGAAGCGATAAATTTTTGAATTTTACACACATTCGAGTACAGTTTCGGTAAAATTTCATATTTTACATTGGGCTCTTTGCAAAACGTTGTGTCTTGCTCTGACTTGATCAACATTATAGAAATTTTCAGTGCTGCCACCATTTTGGACCCTTTTATAGCTATTTAACATCAAAAAAGTCGTCAAAATAGGCAAAATTTTCATTAAATTGTCAAATATTTTAAAAATTATTCAGGTTTTTGAGTTTAACTTACCATCATATAACGCCCGGAGTCTTCCCCTGTCGGTTGGTACCACTTTCGACCACCCCCGATGGTGGGAAGCGATAAATTTTTGAATTTTACACACATTCCAGTACAGTTTCGGTAAAATTTCATATTTTACATCGGGTTCTTTGCAAAACGTTGTGTCTTGCTCTTTCTTGATCAAAGTTATAGAAATTTTCAGTGCTGCCACCATTTTGGACCCTTTTATAGCTATTTAACATCAAAAAAGTCGTCAAAATAGGCAAAATTTTCATTAAATTGTCAAATATTTTCAAAATTATTCAGGTTTTTGAGTTTAACTTACCATCATATAACGCCCGGAGTTTTCACTTGTCGTTTCGTACCATTTTTGACCACCCCCGATGGTGGGAAGCGATAAATTTTTGAATTTTACACACATTCGAGTACAGTTTCGGTAAAATTTCATATTTTTACATCGGGTTTCTTGCAAAACGTTGTGTCTTGCTCTGTCTTGATCAACATTATAAAAATTTTCAGTGCTGCCACCATTTTGGACCCTTTTATAGCTATTTAACATCAAAAAAGTCGTCAAAACAGGCAAAATTTTCATTAAATTGTTAAATATTTTCAAAATTATTCAGGTTTTTGAGTTTAACTTACGATCGTATAACGCCCGGAGTCTTCCCCTGTCGTTTGGTACCACTTTCGACCAGCCCCGATGGTGGGAAGCGATAAATTTTTGAATTTAACACACATTCGAGTACAGTTTCGGTAAAATTTCATATTTTACATCGGGTTTCTTGCAAAACGTTGTGTCTTGCTCTGTCTTGATCAACGTTATAGAAATTTTCAGTGCTGCCACCATTTTGGACCCTTTTATAGCTATTTAACATCAAAAAAGTCGTCAAAATAGGCAAAATTTTCATTAAATTGTCAAATATTTTCAAAATTATTCAGGTTTTTGAGTTTAACTTACCATCATATGACGCCCGGAGTCTTCCCCTGTCGTTTGGTACCACTTTCGACCATCCCCGATGGTGGGAAGCGATAAATTTTTGAATTTTACACTCATTCGAGTACAGTTTCGGTAAAATTTCATATTGTTACATCGGGTTTTTTGCAAAACGTTCTGTCTTGCTCTGTCTTGATCATTGTTATAGAAAAGTCGTCAAAACAGGCAACATTTTCATTAAATTGTTAAATATTTTCAAAATTATTCAGGTTTTTGATATTACCTTACCATCATATAACGCCCGGAGTCTTCCCCTGTCGTTTGGTACCATTTTCGACCACCCCCTATACTGGGAAGCAATACATTTTTGAATTTTACACACATTCGAGTACAGTTTCGGTAAAATTTCATATTTTACATCGGGTTCTTTGCAAAACGTTGTGTCTTGCTCTTTCTTGATCAAAGTTATAGAAATTTTCAGTGCTGCCACCATTTTGGACCCTTTTATAGCTATTTAACATATAAAAGGCGTCAAAATAGGCAAAATTTGTCAAATATTTTCAAAATTATTCAGGTTTTTGAGTTTAACTTACCATCATATAACGCCCGGAGTTTTCACTTGTCGTTTCGTACCATTTTTGACCACCCCCGATGGTGGGAAGCGATAAATTTTTGAATTTTACACACATTCGAGTACAGTTTCGGTAAAATTTCATATTTTACATTGGGCTCTTTGCAAAACGTTGTGTCTTGCTCTGACTTGATCAACATTATAGAAATTTTCAGTGCTGCCACCATTTTGGACCCTTTTATAGCTATTTAACATCAAAAAAGTCGTCAAAATAGGCAAAATTTTCATTAAATTGTCAAATATTTTAAAAATTATTCAGGTTTTTGAGTTTAACTTACCATCATATAACGCCCGGAGTCTTCCCCTGTCGGTTGGTACCACTTTCGACCACCCCCGATGGTGGGAAGCGATAAATTTTTGAATTTTACACACATTCCAGTACAGTTTCGGTAAAATTTCATATTTTACATCGGGTTCTTTGCAAAACGTTGTGTCTTGCTCTTTCTTGATCAAAGTTATAGAAATTTTCAGTGCTGCCACCATTTTGGACCCTTTTATAGCTATTTAACATCAAAAAAGTCGTCAAAACAAGCAAAATTTTCATTAAATTGTCAAATATTTTCAAAATTATTCAGGTTTTTGATTTTAACTTACCATCATATAACGCCCGGAGTCTTCCCCTGTCGTTTGGTACCACTTTCGACCACCCCCGATGGTGGGAAGCGATAAATTTTTGAATTTTACACTCATTCGAGTACAGTTTCGGTAAAATTTCATATTTTTACATCGGGTTTTGTGCAACACGTTGTGTCTTGCTCTGTCTTGATCAACGTTATAGAAATTGCCAGTGCTGCCACCATTTTGGACCCTTTTATAGCTATTTAACATCAAAAAAGTCGTCAAAATAGGCAAAATTTTCATTAAATTGTCAAATATTTTAAAAATTATTCAGGTTTTTGAGTTTAACTTACCTTTATATAGTGCCCGGAGTCTTCCCCTGTCATTTGGTACCACTTTCGACCACCCCCGATGGTGGGAAGCGATAAATTTTTGAATTTTACATACATTCCAGTACAGTTTCGGTAAAATTTCATATTTTACATCGGGTTTTTTGCAAAACGTTCTGTCTTGCTCTGTCTTGATCAACGTTATAGAAATTTACAGTTTCGGTAAAATTTCATATTTTTACATCGGGTTTTTTGCAAAACGTTCTGTCTTGCTCTGTCTTGATCATTGTTATAGAAAAGTCGTCAAAACAGGCAACATTTTCATTAAATTGTTAAATATTTTCAAAATTATTCAGGTTTTTGATATTACCTTACCATCATATAACGCCCGGAGTCTTCCCCTGTCGTTTGGTACCATTTTCGACCACCCCCTATACTGGGAAGCAATACATTTTTGAATTTTACACACATTCGAGTACAGTTTCGGTAAAATTTCATATTTTACATCGGGTTCTTTGCAAAACGTTGTGTCTTGCTCTTTCTTGATCAAAGTTATAGAAATTTTCAGTGCTGCCACCATTTTGGACCCTTTTATAGCTATTTAACATCAAAAAAGTCGTCAAAATAGGCAAAATTTTCATTAAATTGTCAAATATTTTCAAAATTATTCAGGTTTTTGAGTTTAACTTACCATCATATAACGCCCGGAGTTTTCACTTGTCGTTTCGTACCATTTTTGACCACCCCCGATGGTGGGAAGCGATAAATTTTTGAATTTTACACACATTCGAGTACAGTTTCGGTAAAATTTCATATTTTACATTGGGCTCTTTGCAAAACGTTGTGTCTTGCTCTGACTTGATCAACATTATAGAAATTTTCAGTGCTGCCACCATTTTGGACCCTTTTATAGCTATTTAACATCAAAAAAGTCGTCAAAATAGGCAAAATTTTCATTAAATTGTCAAATATTTTAAAAATTATTCAGGTTTTTGAGTTTAACTTACCATCATATAACGCCCGGAGTCTTCCCCTGTCGGTTGGTACCACTTTCGACCACCCCCGATGGTGGGAAGCGATAAATTTTTGAATTTTACACACATTCCAGTACAGTTTCGGTAAAATTTCATATTTTACATCGGGTTCTTTGCAAAACGTTGTGTCTTGCTCTTTCTTGATCAAAGTTATAGAAATTTTCAGTGCTGCCACCATTTTGGACCCTTTTATAGCTATTTAACATCAAAAAAGTCGTCAAAATAGGCAAAATTTTCATTAAATTGTCAAATATTTTCAAAATTATTCAGGTTTTTGAGTTTAACTTACCATCATATAACGCCCGGAGTTTTCACTTGTCGTTTCGTACCATTTTTGACCACCCCCGATGGTGGGAAGCGATAAATTTTTGAATTTTACACACATTCGAGTACAGTTTCGGTAAAATTTCATATTTTTACATCGGGTTTCTTGCAAAACGTTGTGTCTTGCTCTGTCTTGATCAACATTATAAAAATTTTCAGTGCTGCCACCATTTTGGACCCTTTTATAGCTATTTAACATCAAAAAAGTCGTCAAAACAGGCAAAATTTTCATTAAATTGTTAAATATTTTCAAAATTATTCAGGTTTTTGAGTTTAACTTACGATCGTATAACGCCCGGAGTCTTCCCCTGTCGTTTGGTACCACTTTCGACCAGCCCCGATGGTGGGAAGCGATAAATTTTTGAATTTAACACACATTCGAGTACAGTTTCGGTAAAATTTCATATTTTACATCGGGTTTCTTGCAAAACGTTGTGTCTTGCTCTGTCTTGATCAACGTTATAGAAATTTTCAGTGCTGCCACCATTTTGGACCCTTTTATAGCTATTTAACATCAAAAAAGTCGTCAAAATAGGCAAAATTTTCATTAAATTGTCAAATATTTTCAAAATTATTCAGGTTTTTGAGTTTAACTTACCATCATATGACGCCCGGAGTCTTCCCCTGTCGTTTGGTACCACTTTCGACCATCCCCGATGGTGGGAAGCGATAAATTTTTGAATTTTACACTCATTCGAGTACAGTTTCGGTAAAATTTCATATTGTTACATCGGGTTTTTTGCAAAACGTTCTGTCTTGCTCTGTCTTGATCAACGTTATAGAAATTGCCAGTGCTGCCACCATTTTGGACCCTTTTATAGCTATTTAACATCAAAAAAGTCGTCAAAATAGGCAAAATTTTCATTAAATTGTCAAATATTTTCTAAATTATTTAGGTTTTTGAGTTTAACTTGCCATCATATAACGCCCGGAGTCTTCCCCTGTCGTTTGGGACCACTTTCGACCACCCCCGATGGTGGGAAGCGATAAATTTTTGAATTTTACACACATTCGAGTACAGTTTCGGTAAAATTTCATATTTTTACATCGGGTTTCTTGCAAAACGTTGTGTCTTGCTCTGTCTTCAACAACGTTATAGAAATTTACAGTTTCGGTAAAATTTCATATTTTTACATCGGGTTTTTTGCAAAACGTTCTGTCTTGCTCTGTCTTGATCATTGTTATAGAAAAGTCGTCAAAACAGGCAACATTTTCATTAAATTGTTAAATATTTTCAAAATTATTCAGGTTTTTGAGTTTACCTTACCATCATATAACGGCCGGAGTCTTCCCCTGTCGTTTGGTACCATTTTCGACCACCCCCTATACTGGGAAGCAATACATTTTTGAATTTTACACACATTCGAGTACAGTTTCGGTAAAATTTCATATTTTACATCGGGTTCTTTGCAAAACGTTGTGTCTTGCTCTTTCTTGATCAAAGTTATAGAAATTTTCAGTGCTGCCACCATTTTGGACCCTTTTATAGCTATTTAACATATAAAAGGCGTCAAAATAGGCAAAATTTGTCAAATATTTTCAAAATTATTCAGGTTTTTGAGTTTAACTTACCATCATATAACGCCCGGAGTTTTCACTTGTCGTTTCGTACCATTTTTGACCACCCCCGATGGTGGGAAGCGATAAATTTTTGAATTTTACACACATTCGAGTACAGTTTCGGTAAAATTTCATATTTTACATTGGGCTCTTTGCAAAACGTTGTGTCTTGCTCTGACTTGATCAACATTATAGAAATTTTCAGTGCTGCCACCATTTTGGACCCTTTTATAGCTATTTAACATCAAAAAAGTCGTCAAAATAGGCAAAATTTTCATTAAATTGTCAAATATTTTAAAAATTATTCAGGTTTTTGAGTTTAACTTACCATCATATAACGCCCGGAGTCTTCCCCTGTCGGTTGGTACCACTTTCGACCACCCCCGATGGTGGGAAGCGATAAATTTTTGAATTTTACACACATTCCAGTACAGTTTCGGTAAAATTTCATATTTTACATCGGGTTCTTTGCAAAACGTTGTGTCTTGCTCTTTCTTGATCAAAGTTATAGAAATTTTCAGTGCTGCCACCATTTTGGACCCTTTTATAGCTATTTAACATCAAAAAAGTCGTCAAAACAAGCAAAATTTTCATTAAATTGTCAAATATTTTCAAAATTATTCAGGTTTTTGATTTTAACTTACCATCATATAACGCCCGAAGTCTTCCCCTGTCGTTTGGTACCACTTTCGACCACCCCCGATGGTAGGAAGCGATAAATTTTTGAATTTTACACTCATTCGAGTACAGTTTCGGTAAAATTTCATATTTTTACATCGGGTTTTGTGCAACACGTTGTGTCTTGCTCTGTCTTGATCAACGTTATAGAAATTGCCAGTGCTGCCACCATTTTGGACCCTTTTATAGCTATTTAACATCAAAAAAGTCGTCAAAATAGGCAAAATTTTCATTAAATTGTCAAATATTTTAAAAATTATTCAGGTTTTTGAGTTTAACTTACCATCATATAATGCCCGGAGTCTTCCCCTGTCGTTTGGTACCACTTTCGACCACCCCCGATGGTGGGAAGCGATAAATTTTTGAATTTTACACACATTCGAGTACAGTTTCGGTAAAATTTCATATTTTTACATCGGGTTTCTTGCAAAACGTTGTGTCTTGCTCTGTCTTGATCAACGTTATAGAAATTTACAGTTTCGGTAAAATTTCATATTTTTACATCGGGTTTTTTGCAAAACGTTCTGTCTTGCTCTGTCTTGATCATTGTTATAGAAAAGTCGTCAAAACAGGCAACATTTTCATTAAATTGTTAAATATTTTCAAAATTATTCAGGTTTTTGATATTACCTTACCATCATATAACGCCCGGAGTCTTCCCCTGTCGTTTGGTACCATTTTCGACCACCCCCTATACTGGGAAGCAATACATTTTTGAATTTTACACACATTCGAGTACAGTTTCGGTAAAATTTCATATTTTACATCGGGTTCTTTGCAAAACGTTGTGTCTTGCTCTTTCTTGATCAAAGTTATAGAAATTTTCAGTGCTGCCACCATTTTGGACCCTTTTATAGCTATTTAACATCAAAAAAGTCGTCAAAATAGGCAAAATTTTCATTAAATTGTCAAATATTTTCAAAATTATTCAGGTTTTTGAGTTTAACTTACCATCATATAACGCCCGGAGTTTTCACTTGTCGTTTCGTACCATTTTTGACCACCCCCGATGGTGGGAAGCGATAAATTTTTGAATTTTACACACATTCGAGTACAGTTTCGGTAAAATTTCATATTTTACATTGGGCTCTTTGCAAAACGTTGTGTCTTGCTCTGACTTGATCAACATTATAGAAATTTTCAGTGCTGCCACCATTTTGGACCCTTTTATAGCTATTTAACATCAAAAAAGTCGTCAAAATAGGCAAAATTTTCATTAAATTGTCAAATATTTTAAAAATTATTCAGGTTTTTGAGTTTAACTTACCATCATATAACGCCCGGAGTCTTCCCCTGTCGGTTGGTACCACTTTCGACCACCCCCGATGGTGGGAAGCGATAAATTTTTGAATTTTACACACATTCCAGTACAGTTTCGGTAAAATTTCATATTTTACATCGGGTTCTTTGCAAAACGTTGTGTCTTGCTCTTTCTTGATCAAAGTTATAGAAATTTTCAGTGCTGCCACCATTTTGGACCCTTTTATAGCTATTTAACATCAAAAAAGTCGTCAAAACAAGCAAAATTTTCATTAAATTGTCAAATATTTTCAAAATTATTCAGGTTTTTGATTTTAACTTACCATCATATAACGCCCGGAGTCTTCCCCTGTCGTTTGGTACCACTTTCGACCACCCCCGATGGTGGGAAGCGATAAATTTTTGAATTTTACACTCATTCGAGTACAGTTTCGGTAAAATTTCATATTTTTACATCGGGTTTTGTGCAACACGTTGTGTCTTGCTCTGTCTTGATCAACGTTATAGAAATTGCCAGTGCTGCCACCATTTTGGACCCTTTTATAGCTATTTAACATCAAAAAAGTCGTCAAAATAGGCAAAATTTTCATTAAATTGTCAAATATTTTAAAAATTATTCAGGTTTTTGAGTTTAACTTACCTTTATATAGTGCCCGGAGTCTTCCCCTGTCGTTTGGTACCACTTTCGACCACCCCCGATGGTGGGAAGCGATAAATTTTTGAATTTTACATACATTCCAGTACAGTTTCGGTAAAATTTCATATTTTACATCGGGTTTTTTGCAAAACGTTCTGTCTTGCTCTGTCTTGATCAACGTTATAGAAAATTTTCAGTGCTGCCACCATTTTGGACCCTTTTATAGCTATTTAACATATAAAAGGCGTCAAAATAGGCAAAATTTGTCAAATATTTTCAAAATTATTCAGGTTTTTGAGTTTAACTTACCATCATATAACGCCCGGAGTTTTCACTTGTCGGTTCGTTTCATTTTTGACCACCCCCGATGGTGGGAAGCGATAAATTTTTGAATTTTACACACATTCGAGTACAGTTTCGGTAAAATTTCATATTTTACATTGGGCTCTTTGCAAAACGTTGTGTCTTGCTCTGACTTGATCAACATTATAGAAATTTTCAGTGCTGCCACCATTTTGGACCCTTTTATAGCTATTTAACATCAAAAAAGTCGTCAAAATAGGCAAAATTTTCATTAAATTGTCAAATATTTTAAAAATTATTCAGGTTTTTGAGTTTAACTTACCATCATATAACGCCCGGAGTCTTCCCCTGTCGGTTGGTACCACTTTCGACCACCCCCGATGGTGGGAAGCGATAAATTTTTGAATTTTACACACATTCCAGTACAGTTTCGGTAAAATTTCATATTTTACATCGGGTTCTTTGCAAAACGTTGTGTCTTGCTCTTTCTTGATCAAAGTTATAGAAATTTTCAGTGCTGCCACCATTTTGGACCCTTTTATAGCTATTTAACATCAAAAAAGTCGTCAAAACAAGCAAAATTTTCATTAAATTGTCAAATATTTTCAAAATTATTCAGGTTTTTGATTTTAACTTACCATCATATAACGCCCGGAGTCTTCCCCTGTCGTTTGGTACCACTTTCGACCACCCCCGATGGTAGGAAGCGATAAATTTTTGAATTTTACACTCATTCGAGTACAGTTTCGGTAAAATTTCATATTTTTACATCGGGTTTTGTGCAACACGTTGTGTCTTGCTCTGTCTTGATCAACGTTATAGAAATTGCCAGTGCTGCCACCATTTTGGACCCTTTTATAGCTATTTAACATCAAAAAAGTCGTCAAAATAGGCAAAATTTTCATTAAATTGTCAAATATTTTAAAAATTATTCAGGTTTTTGAGTTTAACTTACCATCATATAATGCCCGGAGTCTTCCCCTGTCGTTTGGTACCACTTTCGACCACCCCCGATGGTGGGAAGCGATAAATTTTTGAATTTTACACACATTCGAGTACAGTTTCGGTAAAATTTCATATTTTTACATCGGGTTTCTTGCAAAACGTTGTGTCTTGCTCTGTCTTGATCAACGTTATAGAAATTTACAGTTTCGGTAAAATTTCATATTTTTACATCGGGTTTTTTGCAAAACGTTCTGTCTTGCTCTGTCTTGATCATTGTTATAGAAAAGTCGTCAAAACAGGCAACATTTTCATTAAATTGTTAAATATTTTCAAAATTATTCAGGTTTTTGATATTACCTTACCATCATATAACGCCCGGAGTCTTCCCCTGTCGTTTGGTACCATTTTCGACCACCCCCTATACTGGGAAGCAATACATTTTTGAATTTTACACACATTCGAGTACAGTTTCGGTAAAATTTCATATTTTACATCGGGTTCTTTGCAAAACGTTGTGTCTTGCTCTTTCTTGATCAAAGTTATAGAAATTTTCAGTGCTGCCACCATTTTGGACCCTTTTATAGCTATTTAACATCAAAAAAGTCGTCAAAATAGGCAAAATTTTCATTAAATTGTCAAATATTTTCAAAATTATTCAGGTTTTTGAGTTTAACTTACCATCATATAACGCCCGGAGTTTTCACTTGTCGTTTCGTACCATTTTTGACCACCCCCGATGGTGGGAAGCGATAAATTTTTGAATTTTACACACATTCGAGTACAGTTTCGGTAAAATTTCATATTTTACATTGGGCTCTTTGCAAAACGTTGTGTCTTGCTCTGACTTGATCAACATTATAGAAATTTTCAGTGCTGCCACCATTTTGGACCCTTTTATAGCTATTTAACATCAAAAAAGTCGTCAAAATAGGCAAAATTTTCATTAAATTGTCAAATATTTTAAAAATTATTCAGGTTTTTGAGTTTAACTTACCATCATATAACGCCCGGAGTCTTCCCCTGTCGGTTGGTACCACTTTCGACCACCCCCGATGGTGGGAAGCGATAAATTTTTGAATTTTACACACATTCCAGTACAGTTTCGGTAAAATTTCATATTTTACATCGGGTTCTTTGCAAAACGTTGTGTCTTGCTCTTTCTTGATCAAAGTTATAGAAATTTTCAGTGCTGCCACCATTTTGGACCCTTTTATAGCTATTTAACATCAAAAAAGTCGTCAAAACAAGCAAAATTTTCATTAAATTGTCAAATATTTTCAAAATTATTCAGGTTTTTGATTTTAACTTACCATCATATAACGCCCGGAGTCTTCCCCTGTCGTTTGGTACCACTTTCGACCACCCCCGATGGTGGGAAGCGATAAATTTTTGAATTTTACACTCATTCGAGTACAGTTTCGGTAAAATTTCATATTTTTACATCGGGTTTTGTGCAACACGTTGTGTCTTGCTCTGTCTTGATCAACGTTATAGAAATTGCCAGTGCTGCCACCATTTTGGACCCTTTTATAGCTATTTAACATCAAAAAAGTCGTCAAAATAGGCAAAATTTTCATTAAATTGTCAAATATTTTAAAAATTATTCAGGTTTTTGAGTTTAACTTACCTTTATATAGTGCCCGGAGTCTTCCCCTGTCGTTTGGTACCACTTTCGACCACCCCCGATGGTGGGAAGCGATAAATTTTTGAATTTTACATACATTCCAGTACAGTTTCGGTAAAATTTCATATTTTACATCGGGTTTTTTGCAAAACGTTCTGTCTTGCTCTGTCTTGATCAACGTTATAGAATGCGAATGGGAAGCGATAAATTTTTGAATTTTACACACATTCGAGTACAGTTTCGGTAAAATTTCATATTTTTACATCGGGTTTCTTGCAAAACGTTGTGTCTTGCTCTGTCTTGATCAACGTTATAGAAATTTTCAGTGCTGCCACCATTTTGGACCCTTTTATAGCTATTTAACATCAAAAAAGTCAAATATTTTCAAAATTATTCAGGTTTTTGAGTTTAACTTTCGATCGTATAACGCCCGGAGTCTTCCCCTGTCGTTTGGTACCATTTTCAACCACCCCCGATGGTGGGAAGCGATAATTTTTTGAATTTTACACACATTCGAGTACAGTTTCGGTAAAATTTCATATTTTACATCGGGTTTCTTGCAAAACGTTGTGTCTTGCTCTGTCTTGATCAACGTTATAGAAATTGCCAGTGCTGCCACCATTTTGGATCCTTTTATAGCTATTTAACATCAAAAAAGTCGTCAAAATAGGCAAAATTTTCATTAAATTGTCAAATATTTTCAAAATTATTCAGGTTTTTGAGTTTAACTTACGATCGTATAACGCCCGGAGTTTTCCCCTGTCGTTTGGTACCACTTTCGACCACCCCCGATGGTGGGAAGCGATAAATTTTTGAATTTAACACACATTCGAGTACAGTTTCGGTAAAATTTCATATTTTACATCGGGTTTCTTGCAAAACGTTGTGTCTTGCTCTGTCTTGATCAGCGTTATAGAAATTTTCAGTGCTGCCACCATTTTGGACCCTTTTATAGCTATTTAACATCAAAAAAGTCGTCAAAACAGGCAAAATTTTCATTAAATTGTTAAATATTTTCAAAATTATTCAGGTTTTTGAGTTTAACTTACGATCGTATAACGCCCGGAGTCTTCCCCTGTCGTTTGGTACCACTTTCAACCACCCCCGATGGTGGGAAGCGATAAATTTTTGAATTTTACACTCATTCGAGTACAGTTTCGGTAAAATTTCATATTTTTACATCGGGTTTCTTGCAAAACGTTGTGTCTTGCTCTGTCTTGATCAACGTTATAGAAATTTTCAGTGCTGCCACCATTTTGGACCCTTTTATAGCTATTTAACATCAAAAAAGTCGTCAAAATAGGCAAAATTTTCATTAAATTGTCAAATATTTTCAAAATTATTCAGGTTTTTGATTTTAACTTACCATCATATAACGCCCGGAGTCTTCCCCTGTCGTTTGGTACCTCTTTCGACCACCCCCGATGGTGGGAAGCGATAAATTTTTGAATTTTACACTCATTCGAGTACAGTTTCGGTAAAATTTCATATTTTTACATCGGGTTTTGTGCAACACGTTGTGTCTTGCTCTGTCTTGATCAACGTTATAGAAATTGCCAGTGCTGCCACCATTTTGGACCCTTTTATAGCTATTTAACATCAAAAAAGTCGTCAAAATAGGCAAAATTTTCATTAAATTGTCAAATATTTTAAAAATTATTCAGGTTTTTGAGTTTAACCTACCTTTATATAGTGCCCGGAGTCTTCCCCTGTCGTTTGGTACCACTTTCGACCACCCCCGATGGTGGGAAGCGATAAATTTTTGAATTTTACACACATTCGAGTACAGTTTCGGTAAAATTTCATATTTTACATCGGTTTTCTTGCAAAACGTTGTGTCTTGCTCTGTCTTGATCAACGTTATAAAAATTGCCAGTGCTGCCACCATTTTGGACCCTTTTATAGCTATTTAACATCAAAAAAGTCGTCAAAATAGGCAAAATTTTCATTAAATTGTCAAATATTTTAAAAATTATTCAGGTTTTTGAGTTTACCTTACCATCATATAACGCCCGGAGTCTTCCGCTGTCGTTTGGTACCACTTTCGACCACCCCCGATGGTGGGAAGCGATAAATTTTTGAATTTTACACACATTCCAGTACAGTTTCGGTAAAATTTCATATTTTACATCGGTTTTCTTGCAAAACGTTGTGTCTTGCTCTGTCTTGATCAACGTTATAAAAATTGCCAGTGCTGCCACCATTTTGGACCCTTTTATAGCTATTTAACATCAAAAAAGTCGTCAAAATAGGCAAAATTTTCATTAAATTGTCAAATATTTTAAAAATTAATCAGGTTTTTGAGTTTAACTTACCATCATATAACGCCCGGAGTCTTCCCTTGTCGTTTCGTACCATTTTTGACCACCCCCGATGGTGGGAAGCGATAAATTTTTGAATTTTACACACATTCGAGTACAGTTTCGGTAAAATTTCATATTTTTACATCGGGTTTCTTGCAAAACGTTGTGTCTTGCTCTGTCTTGATCAACGTTATAGAAATTTTCAGTGCTGCCACCATTTTGGACCCTTTTATAGCTATTTAACATCAAAAAAGTCAAATATTTTCAAAATTATTCAGGTTTTTGAGTTTAACTTTCGATCGTATAACGCCCGGAGTCTTCCCCTGTCGTTTGGTACCACTTTCAACCACCCCCGATGGTGGGAAGCGATAATTTTTTGAATTTTACACACATTCGAGTACAGTTTCGGTAAAATTTCATATTTTACATCGGGTTTCTTGCAAAACGTTGTGTCTTGCTCTGTCTTGATCAACGTTATAGAAATTGCCAGTGCTGCCACCATTTTGGATCCTTTTATAGCTATTTAACATCAAAAAAGTCGTCAAAATAGGCAAAATTTTCATTAAATTGTCAAATATTTTCAAAATTATTCAGGTTTTTGAGTTTAACTTACGATCGTATAACGCCCGGAGTTTTCCCCTGTCGTTTGGTACCACTTTCGACCACCCCCGATGGTGGGAAGCGATAAATTTTTGAATTTAACACACATTCGAGTACAGTTTCGGTAAAATTTCATATTTTACATCGGGTTTCTTGCAAAACGTTGTGTCTTGCTCTGTCTTGATCAACGGTATAGAAATTTTCAGTGCTGCCACCATTTTGGACCCTTTTATAGCTATTTAACATCAAAAAAGTCGTCAAAACAGGCAAAATTTTCATTAAATTGTTAAATATTTTCAAAATTATTCAGGTTTTTGAGTTTAACTTACGATCGTATAACGCCCGGAGTCTTCCCCTGTCGTTTGGTACCACTTTCAACCACCCCCGATGGTGGGAAGCGATAAATTTTTGAATTTTACACTCATTCGAGTACAGTTTCGGTAAAATTTCATATTGTTACATCGGGTTTTTTGCAAAACGTTCTGTCTTGCTCTGTCTTGATCAACGTTATAGAAATTGCCAGTGCTGCCACCATTTTGGACCCTTTTATAGCTATTTAACATCAAAAAAGTCGTCAAAACAGGCAAAATTTTCATTAAATTGTCAAATATTTTCAAAATTATTCAGGTTTTTGATTTTAACTTACCATCATATAACGCTCGGAGTCTTCCCCTGTCGTTTGGTACCATTTTCGACCACCCCCGATGGTGGGACGCGATAAATTTTTTAAATTTTACACACATTCGAGTACAGTTTCGGTAAAATTTCATATTTTTACATCGGGTTTTTTGCAAATCGTTGTGTCTTGCTCTGTCTTGATCAACGTTATAGAAAATTTTCAGTGCTGCCACCATTTTGGACCCTTTTATAGCTATTTAACATCAAAAAAGTCGTCAAAATAGGCAAAATTTTCATTAAATTGTCAAATATTTTAAAAATTATTCAGGTTGTTGAGTTTAACTTACCATCATATAACGCCCGGAGTCTTCCCCTGTCGTTTGGTACCACTTTGGACCACCCCCGATGGTGGGAAGCGATAAATTTTTGAATTTTACACATATTTTAGTACAGTTTCGGTAAAATTTCATATTTTTACATCGGGTTTCTTGCAAAACGTTGTGTCTTGCTCTGTCTTGATCAACGTTATAGAAATTTTCAGTGCTGCCACCATCTTGGACCCTTTTATAGCTATTTAACATCAAAAAAGTCGTCAAAATAGGCAAAATTTTCATTAAATTGTCAAATATTTTAAAAATTATTCAGGTTGTTGAGTTTAACTTACCATCATATAACGCCCGGAGTCTTCCCCTGTCGTTTGGTACCACTTTGGACCACCCCCGATGGTGGGAAGCGATAAATTTTTGAATTTTACACATATTTTAGTACAGTTTCGGTAAAATTTCATATTTTTACATCGGGTTTCTTGCAAAACGTTGTGTCTTGCTCTGTCTTGATCAACGTTATAGAAATTTTCAGTGCTGCCACCATCTTGGACCCTTTTATAGCTATTTAACATCAAAAAAGTCGTCAAAATAGGCAAAATTTTCATTAAATTGTCAAATATTTTCTAAATTATTCAGGTTGTTGAGTTTAACTTACCATCATATAACGCCCGGAGTCTTCCCCTGTCGTTTGGTACCACTTTCAACCACCCCCGATGGTGGGAAGCGATAAAGTTTTGAATTTTACACACATTCCAGTACAGTTTCGGTAAAATTTCATATTTTACATCGGTTTTCTTGCAAAACGTTGTGTCTTGCTCTGTCTTGATCAACGTTATAAAAATTGCCAGTGCTGCCACCTTTTTGGACCCTTTTATAGCTATTTAACATCAAAAAAGTCGTCAAAATAGGCAAAATTTTCATTAAATTGTCAAATATTTTAAAAATTATTCAGGTTGTTGAGTTTAACTTACCATCATATAACGCCCGGAGTCTTCCCCTGTCGTTTGGTACCACTTTGGACCACCCCCGATGGTGGGAAGCGATAAATTTTTGAATTTTACACATATTTTAGTACAGTTTCGGTAAAATTTCATATTTTTACATCGGGTTTCTTGCAAAACGTTGTGTCTTGCTCTGTCTTGATCAACGTTATAGAAATTTTCAGTGCTGCCACCATCTTGGACCCTTTTATAGCTATTTAACATCAAAAAAGTCGTCAAAATAGGCAAAATTTTCATTAAATTGTCAAATATTTTCTAAATTATTCAGGTTTTTGAGTTTAACTTACCATCATATAACGCCCGGAGTCTTCCCCTGTCGTTTGGTACCACTTTCGACCACCCCCGATGGTGGGAAGCGATAAATTTTTGAATTTAACTCACATTCGAGTACAGTTTCGGTAAAATTTCATATTTTACATCGGGTTTCTTGCAAAACGTTGTGTCTTGCTCTGTCTTGATCAACGTTATAGAAATTTTCAGTGCTGCCACCATTTTGGACCCTTTTATAGCTATTTAACATCAAAAAAGTCGTCAAAATAGGCAACATTTTCATTAAATTGTCAAATATTTTCAAAATTATTCAGGTTTTTGAGTTTAACTTACCATCATATGACGCCCGGAGTCTTCCCCTGTCGTTTGGTACCACTTTCGACCATCCCCGATGGTGGAAAGCGATAAATTTTTGAATTTTACACTCATTCGAGTACAGTTTCGGTAAAATTTCATATTGTTACATCGGGTTTTTTGCAAAACGTTCTGTCTTGCTCTGTCTTGATCAACGTTATAGAAATTGCCAGTGCTGCCACCATTTTGGACCCTTTTATAGCTATTTAACATCAAAAAAGTCTTCAAAATAGGCAAAATTTTCATTAAATTGTCAAATATTTTCAAAATTATTCAGGTTTTTGAAATTAACTTACGATCGTATAACGCCCGGAGTCTTCCCCTGTCGTTTGGTACCACTTTCGACCACCCCCGATGGTGGGAAGCGATAAATTTTTGAATTTAACACACATTCGAGTACAGTTTCGGTAAAATTTCATATTTTACATCGGGTTTCTTGCAAAACGTTGTGTCTTGCTCTGTCTTGATCAACGTTATAGAAATTTTCAGTGCTGCCACCATTTTGGACCCTTTTATAGCTATTTAACATCAAAAAAGTCGTCAAAACAGGCAAAATTTTCATTAAATTGTTAAATATTTTCAAAATTATTCAGGTTTTTGAGTTTAACTTACGATCGTATAACGCCCGGAGTCTTCCCCTGTCGTTTGGTACCACTTTCAACCACCCCCGATGGTGGGAAGCGATAAATTTTTGAATTTTACACTCATTCGAGTACAGTTTCGGTAAAATTTCATATTGTTACATCGGGTTTTTTGCAAAACGTTCTGTCTTGCTCTGTCTTGATCAACGTTATAGAAATTGCCAGTGCTGCCACCATTTTGGACCCTTTTATAGCTATTTAACATCAAAAAAGTCGTCAAAACAGGCAAAATTTTCATTAAATTGTCAAATATTTTCAAAATTATTCAGGTTTTTGATTTTAACTTACCATCATATAACGCCCGGAGTCTTCCCCTGTCGTTTGGTACCATTTTCGACCACCCCCGATGGTGGGACGCGATAAATTTTTGAATTTTACACACATTCGAGTACAGTTTCGGTAAAATTTCATATTTTTACATCGGGTTTTTTGCAAATCGTTGTGTCTTGCTCTGTCTTGATAAACGTTATAGAAAATTTTCAGTGCTGCCACCATTTTGGACCCTTTTATAGCTATTTAACATCAAAAAAGTCGTCAAAATAGGCAACATTTTCATTAAATTGTCAAATATTTTCAAAATTATTTAGGTTTTTGAGTTTAACTTACCATCATATGACGCCCGGAGTCTTCCCCTGTCGTTTGGTACCACTTTCGACCATCCCCGATGGTGGGAAGCGATAAATTTTTGAATTTTACACTCATTCGAGTACAGTTTCGGTAAAATTTCATATTGTTACATCGGGTTTTTTGCAAAACGTTCTGTCTTGCTCTGTCTTGATCAACGTTATAGAAATTGCCAGTGCTGCCACCATTTTGGACCCTTTTATAGCTATTTAACATCAAAAAAGTCGTCAAAATATGCAAAATTTTCATTAAATTGTCAAATATTTTCAAAATTATTCAGGTTTTTGAGTTTAACTTACCATCATATAATGCCCGGAGTCCTACCCTGTCGTTTGGTACCACTTTCGACCACCCCCGATGGTGGGAAGCGATAAATTTTTGAATTTTACACACATTCGAGTACAGTTTCGGTAAAATTTCATATTTTTACATCGGGTTTCTTGCAAAACGTTGTGTCTTGCTCTGTCTTGATCAACGTTATAGAAATTGCCAGTGCTGCCACCATTTTGGACCCTTTTATAGCTATTTAACATCAAAAAAGTCTTCAAAATAGGCAAAATTTTCATTAAATTGTCAAATATTTTCAAAATTATTCAGGTTTTTGAGTTTAACTTACCATCATATAATGCCCGGAGTCTTCCCCTGTCGTTTGGTACCACTTTCGACCACCCCCGATGGTGGGAAGCGATAAATTTTTGAATTTTACACACATTCGAGTACAGTTTCGGTAAAATTTCATATTTTTACATCGGGTTTCTTGCAAAACGTTGTGTCTTGCTCTGTCTTGATCAACGTTATAGAAATTGCCAGTGCTGCCACCATTTTTGGCCCTTTTATAGCTATTTAACATCAAAAAAGTCTTCAAAATAGGCAAAATTTTCATTAAATTGTTAAATATTTTCAAAATTATTCAGGTTTTTGAGTTTAACTTACGATCGTATAACGCCCGGAGTCTTCCCCTGTCGTTTGGAACCACTTGCGACCACCCCCGATGGTGGGAAGCGATAAATTTTTGAATTTTACACACATTCCAGTACAGTTTCGGTAAAATTTCATATTTTTACATCGGGTTTCATGCAACACGTTGTGTCTTGCTCTGTCTTGATCAACGTTATAGAAATTTTCAGTGTTGCCACCATTTTGGACCCTTTTATAGCTATTTAACATCAAAAAAGTCGTCAAAATATGCAAAATTTTCATTAAATTGTTAAATATTTTCAAAATTATTCAGGTTTTTGAGTTTAACTTACGATCGTATAACGCCCGGAGTCTTCCCCTGTCGTTTGGAACCACTTTCGACCACCCCCGATGGTGGGAAGCGATAAATTTTTGAATTTTACACACATTCGAGTACAGTTTCGGTAAAATTTCATATTTTACATTGGGTTCTTTGCAAAACGTTGTGTCTTGCTCTGACTTGATCAACATTATAGAAATTTTCAGTGCTGCCACCATTTTGGACACTTTTATAGCTATTTAACATCAAAAAAGTCGTCAAAACAGGCAAAATTTTCATTAAATTGTTAAATGCTTTCAAAATTATTCAGGTTTTTGAGTTTAACTTACGATCGTCTAACGCCCGGAGTCTTCCCCTGTCGTTTGGTACCACTTTCGACCACCCCCGATGGTGGGAAGCGATAAATTTTTGAATTTTGCACACATTCGAGTACAGTTTCGGTAAAATTTCATATTTTTACATCGGGTTTTGTGCAACACGTTGTGTCTTGCTCTGTCTTGATCAACGTTATAGAAATTTTCAGTGCTGCCACCATTTTGGACGCTTTTATAGCTATTTAACTTCAAACAAGTCCTCAAAATAAGCAAAATTTTCATTAAATTGTCAAATATTTTCAAAATTATTCAGGTTTTTGAGTTTAACTTACCATCTTATAACGCCCGGAGTCTTCCCTTGTCATTTGGTACCATTTTTGACCACCCCCGATGGTGGGAAGCGATAAATTTTTGAATTTTACACACATTCCAGTACAGTTTCGGTAAAATTTCATATTTTTACATCGGGTTTTGTGCAACACGTTGTGTCTTGCTCTGTCTTGATCAACGTTATAGAAATTTTCAGTGCTGCCACCATTTTAGACCCTTTTATAGCTATTTAACATCAAAAAAGTCGTCAAAACAGGCAAAATTTTCATTAAATTGTCAAATATTTTCAAAATTATTCAGGTTTTTGAGTTTACCTTACCATCATATAACGCCCGGAGTCTTCCGCTGTCGTTTGGTACCACTTTCGACCACCCCCGATGGTGGGAAGCGATAAATTTTTGAATTTTACACACATTCGAGTACAGTTTCGGTAAAATTTCATATTGTTACATCGGGTTTTTTGCAAAACGTTCTGTCTTGCTCTGTCTTGATCAACGTTATAGAAATTGCCAGTGCTGCCACCATTTTGGACCCTTTTATAGCTATTTAACATCAAAAAAGTCGTCAAAATAGGCAAAATTTTCATTAAATTGTCAAATATTTTAAAAATTAATCAGGTTTTTGAGTTTAACTTACCATCATATAACGCCCGGAGTCTTCCCTTGTCGTTTCGTACCATTTTTGACCACCCCCGATGGTGGGAAGCGATAAATTTTTGAATTTTACACACATTCGAGTACAGTTTCGGTAAAATTTCATATTTTTACATCGGGTTTCTTGCAAAACGTTGTGTCTTGCTCTGTCTTGATCAACGTCATAGAAATTTTCAGTGCTGCCACCATTTTGGACCCTTTTATAGCTATTTAACATCAAAAAAGTCGTCAAAATAGGCAAAATTTTCATTAAATTGTCAAATATTTTAAAAATTATTTAGGTTTTTGAGTTTAACTTACCATCTTATAACGCCCGGAGTCTTCCCTTGTCATTTGGTACCATTTTTGACCACCCCCGATGGTGGGAAGCGATAAATTTTTGAATTTTACATACATTCCAGTACAGTTTCGGTAAAATTTCATATTTTTACATCGGGTTTTTTGCAAAACGTTCTGTCTTGCTCTGTCTTGATCAACGTTATAGAAAATTTTCAGTGCTGCCACCATTTTGGACCCTTTTATAGCTATTTAACATCAAAAAAGTCGTCAAAATAGGCAAAATTTTCATTAAATTGTCAAATATTTTCAAAATTATTCAGGTTTTTGAGTTTAACTTACCATCATATAATGCCCGGAGTCTTCCCCTGTCGTTTGGTACCACTTTCGACCACCCCCGATGGTGGGAAGCGATAAATTTTTGAATTTTACACACATTCGAGTACAGTTTCGGTAAAATTTCATATTTTACATCGGTTTTCTTGCAAAACGTTGTGTCTTGCTCTGTCCTGATCAACGTTATAAAAATTGCCAGTGCTGCCACCATTTTGGACCCTTTTATAGCTATTTAACATCAAAAAAGTCGTCAAAATAGGCAAAATTTTCATTAAATTGTCAAATATTTTAAAAATTAATCAGGTTTTTGAGTTTAACTTACCATCATATAACGCCCGGAGTCTTCCCCTGTCGTTTGGTACCACTTTCGACCACCCCCGATGGTGGGAAGCGATATATTTTTGAATTTTACACACATTCCAGTACAGTTTCGGTAAAATTTCATATTGTTACATCGGGTTTTTTGCAAAACGTTCTGTCTTGCTCTGTCTTGATCAACGTTATAGAAATTGCCAGTGCTGCCACCATTTTGGACCCTTTTATAGCTATTTAACATCAAAAAAGTCGTCAAAATAGGCAAAATTTTCATTAAATTGTCAAATATTTTAAAAATTAATCAGGTTTTTGAGTTTAACTTACCATCATATAACGCCCGGAGTCTTCCCTTGTCGTTTCGTACCATTTTTGACCACCCCCGATGGTGGGAAGCGATAAATTTTTGAATTTTACACACATTCGAGTACAGTTTCGGTAAAATTTCATATTTTTACATCGGGTTTCTTGCAAAACGTTGTGTCTTGCTCTGTCTTGATCAACGTCATAGAAATTTTCAGTGCTGCCACCATTTTGGACCCTTTTATAGCTATTTAACATCAAAAAAGTCGTCAAAATAGGCAAAATTTTCATTAAATTGTCAAATATTTTAAAAATTATTTAGGTTTTTGAGTTTAACTTACCATCTTATAACGCCCGGAGTCTTCCCTTGTCATTTGGTACCATTTTTGACCACCCCCGATGGTGGGAAGCGATAAATTTTTGAATTTTACATACATTCCAGTACAGTTTTGGTAAAATTTCATATTTTTACATCGGGTTTCTTGCAAAACGTTGTGTCTTGCTCTGTCTTGATCAACGTCATAGAAATTTTCAGTGCTGCCACCATTTTGGACCCTTTTATAGCTATTTAACATCAAAAAAGTCGTCAAAATAGGCAAAATTTTCATTAAATTGTCAAATATTTTAAAAATTATTTAGGTTTTTGAGTTTAACTTACCATCTTATAACGCCCGGAGTCTTCCCTTGTCATTTGGTACCATTTTTGACCACCCCCGATGGTGGGAAGCGATAAATTTTTGAATTTTACATACATTCCAGTACAGTTTCGGTAAAATTTCATATTTTTACATCGGGTTTTTTGCAAAACGTTCTGTCTTGCTCTGTCTTGATCAACGTTATAGAAAATTTTCAGTGCTGCCACCATTTTGGACCCTTTTATAGCTATTTAACATCAAAAAAGTCGTCAAAATAGGCAAAATTTTCATTAAATTGTCAAATATTTTCAAAATTATTCAGGTTTTTGAGTTTAACTTACCATCATATAATGCCCGGAGTCTTCCCCTGTCGTTTGGTACCACTTTCGACCACCCCCGATGGTGGGAAGCGATAAATTTTTGAATTTTACACACATTCGAGTACAGTTTCGGTAAAATTTCATATTTTACATCGGTTTTCTTGCAAAACGTTGTGTCTTGCTCTGTCTTGATCAACGTTATAAAAATTGCCAGTGCTGCCACCATTTTGGACCCTTTTATAGCTATTTAACATCAAAAAAGTCGTCAAAATAGGCAAAATTTTCATTAAATTGTCAAATATTTTAAAAATTATTCAGGTTTTTGAGTTTAACTTACCTTTATATAACGCCCGGAGTCTTCCCCTGTCGTTTGGTACCACTTTCGACCACCCCCGATGGTGGGAAGCGATAATTTTTTGAATTTTACACACATTCGAGTACAGTTTCGGTAAAATTTCATATTTTACATCGGGTTTCTTGCAAAACGTTGTGTCTTGCTCTGTCTTGATCAACGTTATAGAAATTTTCAGTGCTGCCACCATTTTGGACCCTTTTATAGCTATTTAACATCAAAAAAGTCGTCAAAATAGGCAAAATTTTCATTAAATTGTCAAATATTTTCAAAATTATTCAGGTTTTTGAGTTTAACTTACCATCATATAATGCCCGGAGTCTTCCCCTGTCGTTTGGTACCACTTTCGACCACCCCCGATGGTGGGAAGCGATAAATTTTTGAATTTTACACACATTCGAGTACAGTTTCGGTAAAATTTCATATTTTACATCGGTTTTCTTGCAAAACGTTGTGTCTTGCTCTGTCTTGATCAACGTTATAAAAATTGCCAGTGCTGCCACCATTTTGGACCCTTTTATAGCTATTTAACATCAAAAAAGTCGTCAAAATAGGCAAAATTTTCATTAAATTGTCAAATATTTTAAAAATTAATCAGGTTTTTGAGTTTAACTTACCATCATATAATGCCCGGAGTCTTCCCTTGTCGTTTCGTACCATTTTTGACCACCCCCGATGGTGGGAAGCGATAAATTTTTGAATTTTACACTCATTCGAGTACAGTTTCGGTAAAATTTCATATTGTTACATCGGGTTTTTTGCAAAACGTTCTGTCTTGCTCTGTCTTGATCAACGTTATAGAAATTGCCAGTGCTGCCACCATTTTGGACCCTTTTATAGCTATTTAACATCAAAAAAGTCGTCAAAATAGGCAAAATTTTCATTAAATTGTCAAATATTTTCAAAATTATTCAGGTTTTTGAGTTTAACTTACCATCATATAATGCCCGGAGTCTTCCCCTGTCGTTTGGTACCACTTTCGACCACCCCCGATGGTGGGAAGCGATAAATTTTTGAATTTTACACACATTCGAGTACAGTTTCGGTAAAATTTCATATTTTACATCGGTTTTCTTGCAAAACGTTGTGTCTTGCTCTGTCTTGATCAACGTTATAAAAATTGCCAGTGCTGCCACCATTTTGGACCCTTTTATAGCTATTTAACATCAAAAAAGTCGTCAAAATAGGCAAAATTTTCATTAAATTGTCAAATATTTTAAAAATTATTCAGGTTTTTGAGTTTAACTTACCTTTATATAACGCCCGGAGTCTTCCCCTGTCGTTTGGTACCACTTTCGACCACCCCCGATGGTGGGAAGCGATAATTTTTTGAATTTTACACACATTCGAGTACAGTTTCGGTAAAATTTCATATTTTACATCGGGTTTCTTGCAAAACGTTGTGTCTTGCTCTGTCTTGATCAACGTTATAGAAATTTTCAGTGCTGCCACCATTTTGGACCCTTTTATAGCTATTTAACATCAAAAAAGTCGTCAAAATAGGCAAAATTTTCATTAAATTGTCAAATATTTTAAAAATTAATCAGGTTTTTGAGTTTAACTTACCATCATATAACGCCCGGAGTCTTCCCCTGTCGTTTGGTACCACTTTCGACCACCCCCGATGGTGGGAAGCGATAAATTTTTGAATTTTACACACATTCGAGTACAGTTTCGGTAAAATTTCATATTTTACATCGGTTTTCTTGCAAAACGTTGTGTCTTGCTCTGTCTTGATCAACGTTATAAAATTGCCAGTGCTGCCACCATTTTGGACCCTTTTATAGCTATTTAACATCAAAAAAGTCGTCAAAATAGGCAAAATTTTCATTAAATTGTCAAATATTTTAAAAATTAATCAGGTTTTTGAGTTTAACTTACCATCATATAATGCCCGGAGTCTTCCCTTGTCGTTTCGTACCATTTTTGACCACCCCCGATGGTGGGAAGCGATAAATTTTTGAATTTTACACTCATTCGAGTACAGTTTCGGTAAAATTTCATATTGTCACATCGGGTTTTTTGCAAAACGTTCTGTCTTGCTCTGTCTTGATCAACGTTATAGAAATTGCCAGTGCTGCCACCATTTTGGACCCTTTTATAGCTATTTAACATCAAAAAAGTCGTCAAAATAGGCAAAATTTTCATTAAATTGTCAAATATTTTAAAAATTATTTAGGTTTTTGAGTTTAACTTACCATCTTATAACGCCCGGAGTCTTCCCTTGTCATTTGGTACCATTTTTGACCACCCCCGATGGTGAGAAGCGATAAATTTTTGAATTTTACACACATTACAGTACAGTTTCGGTAAAATGTCATATTTTTACATCGGGTTTCTTGCAAAACGTTGTGTCTTGCTCTGTCTTGATCAACGTTATAGAAATTTTCAGTGCTGCCACCATTTTGGACCCTTTTATAGCTATTTAACATCAAAAAAGTCGTCAAAACAGGCAAAATTTTCATTAAATTGTCAAATATTTTCAAAATTATTCAGGTTTTTGAGTTTAACTTTCGATCGTATAACGCCCGGAGTCTTCCCCTGTCGTTTGGTACCACTTTCGACCACCCCCGATGGTGGGAAGCGATAATTTTTTGAATTTTACACACATTCGAGTACAGTTTCGGTAAAATTTCATATTTTACATCGGGTTTCTTGCAAAACGTTGTGTCTTGCTCTGTCTTGATCAACGTTATGGAAATTGCCAGTGCTGCCACCATTTTGGATCCTTTTATAGCTATTTAACATCAAAAAAGTCGTCAAAATAGGCAAAATTTTCATTAAATTGTCAAATATTTTCAAAATTATTCAGGTTTTTGAGTTTAACTTACGATCGTATAACGCCCGGAGTCTTCCCCTGTCGTTTGGTACCACTTTCGACCACCCCCGATGGTGGGAAGCGATAAATTTTTAAATTTAACACACATTCGAGTACAGTTTCGGTAAAATTTCATATTTTACATCGGGTTTCTTGCAAAACGTTGTGTCTTGCTCTGTCTTGATCAACGTTATAGAAATTTTCAGTGCTGCCACCATTTTGGACCCTTTTATAGCTATTTAACATCAAAAAAGTCGTCAAAATAGGCAACATTTTCATTAAATTGTCAAATATTTTCAAAATTATTCAGGTTTTTGAGTTTAACTTACCATCATATGACGCCCGGAGTCTTCCCCTGTCGTTTGGTACCACTTTCGACCATCCCCGATGGTGGGAAGCGATAAATTTTTGAATTTTACACTCATTCGAGTACAGTTTCGGTAAAATTTCATATTGTTACATCGGGTTTTTTGCAAAACGTTCTGTCTTGCTCTGTCTTGATCAACGTTATAGAAATTGCCAGTGCTGCCACCATTTTGGACCCTTTTATAGCTATTTAACATCAAAAAAGTCTTCAAAATAGGCAAAATTTTCATTAAATTGTCAAATATTTTCAAAATTATTCAGGTTTTTGAAATTAACTTACGATCGTATAACGCCCGGAGTCTTCCCCTGTCGTTTGGTACCACTTTCGACCACCCCCGATGGTGGGAAGCGATAAATTTTTGAATTTAACACACATTCGAGTACAGTTTCGGTAAAATTTCATATTTTACATCGGGTTTCTTGCAAAACGTTGTGTCTTGCTCTGTCTTGATCAACGTTATAGAAATTTTCAGTGCTGCCACCATTTTGGACCCTTTTATAGCTATTTAACATCAAAAAAGTCGTCAAAACAGGCAAAATTTTCATTAAATTGTTAAATATTTTCAAAATTATTCAGGTTTTTGAGTTTAACTTACGATCGTATAACGCCCGGAGTCTTCCCCTGTCGTTTGGTACCACTTTCAACCACCCCCGATGGTGGGAAGCGATAAATTTTTGAATTTTACACTCATTCGAGTACAGTTTCGGTAAAATTTCATATTGTTACATCGGGTTTTTTGCAAAACGTTCTGTCTTGCTCTGTCTTGATCAACGTTATAGAAATTGCCAGTGCTGCCACCATTTTGGACCCTTTTATAGCTATTTAACATCAAAAAAGTCGTCAAAACAGGCAAAATTTTCATTAAATTGTCAAATATTTTCAAAATTATTCAGGTTTTTGATTTTAACTTACCATCATATAACGCCCGGAGTCTTCCCTTATCGTTTGGTACCATTTTTGACCACCCCCGATGGTGGGAAGCGATAAATTTTTGAATTTTACACATATTTTAGTACAGTTTCGGTAAAATTTCATATTTTTACATCGGGTTTGTTGCAAAACGTTGTGTCTTGCTCTGTCTTGATCAACGTTATAGAAATTTTCAGTGCTGCCACCATTTTGGACCCTTTTATAGCTATTTAACATCAAAAAAGTCGTCAAAATAGGCAAAATTTTCATTAAATTGTCAAATATTTTAAAAATTATTCAGGTTTTTGAGTTTAACTTACCTTTGTATAACGCCCGGAGTCTTCCCCTGTCGTTTGGTACCACTTTCGACCACCCCCGATGGTGGGAAGCGATAAAGTTTTGAATTTTACACACATTCCAGTACAGTTTCGGTAAAATTTCATATTTTACATCGGTTTTCTTGCAAAACGTTGTGTCTTGCTCTGTCTTGATCAACGTTATAAAAATTGCCAGTGCTGCCACCTTTTTGGACCCTTTTATAGCTATTTAACATCAAAAAAGTCGTCAAAATAGGCAAAATTTTCATTAAATTGTCAAATATTTTAAAAATTATTCAGGTTGTTGAGTTTAACTTACCATCATATAACGCCCGGAGTCTTCCCCTGTCGTTTGGTACCACTTTGGACCACCCCCGATGGTGGGAAGCGATAAATTTTTGAATTTTACACATATTTTAGTACAGTTTCGGTAAAATTTCATATTTTTACATCGGGTTTCTTGCAAAACGTTGTGTCTTGCTCTGTCTTGATCAACGTTATAGAAATTTTCAGTGCTGCCACCATCTTGGACCCTTTTATAGCTATTTAACATCAAAAAAGTCGTCAAAATAGGCAAAATTTTCATTAAATTGTCAAATATTTTCTAAATTATTCAGGTTTTTGAGTTTAACTTACCATCATATAACGCCCGGAGTCTTCCCCTGTCGTTTGGTACCACTTTCGACCACCCCCGATGGTGGCAAGCGATAAATTTTTGAATTTAACTCACATTCGAGTACAGTTTCGGTAAAATTTCATATTTTACATCGGGTTTCTTGCAAAACGTTGTGTCTTGCTCTGTCTTGATCAACGTTATAGAAATTTTCAGTGCTGCCACCATTTTGGACCCTTTTATAGCTATTTAACATCAAAAAAGTCGTCAAAATAGGCAACATTTTCATTAAATTGTCAAATATTTTCAAAATTATTCAGGTTTTTGAGTTTAACTTACCATCATATGACGCCCGGAGTCTTCCCCTGTCGTTTGGTACCACTTTCGACCATCCCCGATGGTGGGAAGCGATAAATTTTTGAATTTTACACTCATTCGAGTACAGTTTCGGTAAAATTTCATATTGTTACATCGGGTTTTTTGCAAAACGTTCTGTCTTGCTCTGTCTTGATCAACGTTATAGAAATTGCCAGTGCTGCCACCATTTTGGACCCTTTTATAGCTATTTAACATCAAAAAAGTCTTCAAAATAGGCAAAATTTTCATTAAATTGTCAAATATTTTCAAAATTATTCAGGTTTTTGAAATTAACTTACGATCGTATAACGCCCGGAGTCTTCCCCTGTCGTTTGGTACCACTTTCGACCACCCCCGATGGTGGGAAGCGATAAATTTTTGAATTTAACACACATTCGAGTACAGTTTCGGTAAAATTTCATATTTTACATCGGGTTTCTTGCAAAACGTTGTGTCTTGCTCTGTCTTGATCAACGTTATAGAAATTTTCAGTGCTGCCACCATTTTGGACCCTTTTATAGCTATTTAACATCAAAAAAGTCGTCAAAACAGGCAAAATTTTCATTAAATTGTTAAATATTTTCAAAATTATTCAGGTTTTTGAATTTAACTTACGATCGTATAACGCCCGGAGTCTTCCCCTGTTGTTTGGTACCACTTTGGACCACCCCCGATGGTGGGAAGCGATAAATTTTTGAATTTTACACATATTTTAGTACAGTTTCGGTAAAATTTCATATTTTTACATCGGGTTTCTTGCAAAACGTTGTGTCTTGCTCTGTCTTGATCAACGTTATAGAAATTTTCAGTGCTGCCACCATCTTGGACCCTTTTATAGCTATTTAACATCAAAAAAGTCGTCAAAATAGGCAAAATTTTCATTAAATTGTCAAATATTTTCTAAATTATTCAGGTTTTTGAGTTTAACTTACCATCATATAACGCCCGGAGTCTTCCCCTGTCGTTTGGTACCACTTTCGACCACCCCCGATGGTGGGAAGCGATAAATTTTTGAATTTAACTCACATTCGAGTACAGTTTCGGTAAAATTTCATATTTTACATCGGGTTTCTTGCAAAACGTTGTGTCTTGCTCTGTCTTGATCAACGTTATAGAAATTTTCAGTGCTGCCACCATTTTGGACCCTTTTATAGCTATTTAACATCAAAAAAGTCGTCAAAATAGGCAACATTTTCATTAAATTGTCAAATATTTTCAAAATTATTCAGGTTTTTGAGTTTAACTTACCATCATATGACGCCCGGAGTCTTCCCCTGTCGTTTGGTACCACTTTCGACCATCCCCGATGGTGGGAAGCGATAAATTTTTGAATTTTACACTCATTCGAGTACAGTTTCGGTAAAATTTCATATTGTTACATCGGGTTTTTTGCAAAACGTTCTGTCTTGCTCTGTCTTGATCAACGTTATAGAAATTGCCAGTGCTGCCACCATTTTGGACCCTTTTATAGCTATTTAACATCAAAAAAGTCTTCAAAATAGGCAAAATTTTCATTAAATTGTCAAATATTTTCAAAATTATTCAGGTTTTTGAAATTAACTTACGATCGTATAACGCCCGGAGTCTTCCCCTGTCGTTTGGTACCACTTTCGACCACCCCCGATGGTGGGAAGCGATAAATTTTTGAATTTAACACACATTCGAGTACAGTTTCGGTAAAATTTCATATTTTACATCGGGTTTCTTGCAAAACGTTGTGTCTTGCTCTGTCTTGATCAACGTTATAGAAATTTTCAGTGCTGCCACCATTTTGGACCCTTTTATAGCTATTTAACATCAAAAAAGTCGTCAAAACAGGCAAAATTTTCATTAAATTGTTAAATATTTTCAAAATTATTCAGGTTTTTGAGTTTAACTTACGATCGTATAACGCCCGGAGTCTTCCCCTGTCGTTTGGTACCACTTTCAACCACCCCCGATGGTGGGAAGCGATAAATTTTTGAATTTTACACTCATTCGAGTACAGTTTCGGTAAAATTTCATATTGTTACATCGGGTTTTTTGCAAAACGTTCTGTCTTGCTCTGTCTTGATCAACGTTATAGAAATTGCCAGTGCTGCCACCATTTTGGACCCTTTTATAGCTATTTAACATCAAAAAAGTCGTCAAAACAGGCAAAATTTTCATTAAATTGTCAAATATTTTCAAAATTATTCAGGTTTTTGATTTTAACTTACCATCATATAACGCCCGGAGTCTTCCCCTGTCGTTTGGTACCATTTTCGACCACCCCCGATGGTGGGACGCGATAAATTTTTGAATTTTACACACATTCGAGTACAGTTTCGGTAAAATTTCATATTTTTACATCGGGTTTTTTGCAAATCGTTGTGTCTTGCTCTGTCTTGATCAACGTTATAGAAAATTTTCAGTGCTGCCACCATTTTGGACCCTTTTATAGCTATTTAACATCAAAAAAGTCGTCAAAATAGGCAACATTTTCATTAAATTGTCAAATATTTTCAAAATTATTCAGGTTTTTGAGTTTAACTTACCATCATATGACGCCCGGAGTCTTCCCCTGTCGTTTGGTACCACTTTCGACCATCCCCGATGGTGGGAAGCGATAAATTTTTGAATTTTACACTCATTCGAGTACAGTTTCGGTAAAATTTCATATTGTTACATCGGGTTTTTTGCAAAACGTTCTGTCTTGCTCTGTCTTGATCAACGTTATAGAAATTGCCAGTGCTGCCACCATTTTGGACCCTTTTATAGCTATTTAACATCAAAAAAGTCTTCAAAATAGGCAAAATTTTCATTAAATTGTCAAATATTTTCAAAATTATTCAGGTTTTTGAGTTTAACTTACCATCATATAATGCCCGGAGTCTTCCCCTGTCGTTTGGTACCACTTTCGACCACCCCCGATGGTGGGAAGCGATAAATTTTTGAATTTTACACACATTCGAGTACAGTTTCGGTAAAATTTCATATTTTTACATCGGGTTTCTTGCAAAACGTTGTGTCTTGCTCTGTCTTGATCAACGTTATAGAAATTGCCAGTGCTGCCACCATTTTGGACCCTTTTATAGCTATTTAACATCAAAAAAGTCTTCAAAATAGGCAAAATTTTCATTAAATTGTCAAATATTTTCAAAATTATTCAGGTTTTTGAGTTTAACTTACCATCATATAATGCCCGGAGTCTTCCCCTGTCGTTTGGTACCACTTTCGACCACCCCCGATGGTGGGAAGCGATAAATTTTTGAATTTTACACACATTCGAGTACAGTTTCGGTAAAATTTCATATTTTTACATCGGGTTTCTTGCAAAACGTTGTGTCTTGCTCTGTCTTGATCAACGTTATAGAAATTGCCAGTGCTGCCACCATTTTTGGCCCTTTTATAGCTATTTAACATCAAAAAAGTCTTCAAAATAGGCAAAATTTTCATTAAATTGTTAAATATTTTCAAAATTATTCAGGTTTTTGAGTTTAACTTACGATCGTATAACGCCCGGAGTCTTCCCCTGTCGTTTGGAACCATTTTCGACCACCCCCGATGGTGGGAAGCGATAAATTTTTGAATTTTACACACATTCGAGTACAGTTTCGGTAAAATTTCATATTTTACATTGGGTTCTTTGCAAAACGTTGTGTCTTGCTCTGACTTGATCAACATTATAGAAATTTTCAGTGCTGCCACCATTTTGGACCCTTTTATAGCTATTTAACATCAAAAAAGTCGTCAAAACAGGCAAAATTTTCATTAAATTGTTAAATGCTTTCAAAATTATTCAGGTTTTTGAGTTTAACTTACGATCGTCTAACGCCCGGAGTCTTCCCCTGTCGTTTGGTACCACTTTCGACCACCCCCGATGGTGGGAAGCGATAAATTTTTGAATTTTGCACACATTCGAGTACAGTTTCGGTAAAATTTCATATTTTTACATCGGGTTTTGTGCAACACGTTGTGTCTTGCTCTGTCTTGATCAACGTTATAGAAATTTTCAGTGCTGCCACCATTTTGGACGCTTTTATAGCTATTTAACTTCAAACAAGTCCTCAAAATAAGCAAAATTTTCATTAAATTGTCAAATATTTTCAAAATTATTCAGGTTTTTGAGTTTAACTTACCATCTTATAACGCCCGGAGTCTTCCCTTGTCATTTGGTACCATTTTTGACCACCCCCGATGGTGGGAAGCGATAAATTTTTGAATTTTACACACATTCCAGTACAGTTTCGGTAAAATTTCATATTTTTACATCGGGTTTTGTGCAACACGTTGTGTCTTGCTCTGTCTTGATCAACGTTATAGAAATTTTCAGTGCTGCCACCATTTTAGACCCTTTTATAGCTATTTAACATCAAAAAAGTCGTCAAAACAGGCAAAATTTTCATTAAATTGTCAAATATTTTCAAAATTATTCAGGTTTTTGAGTTTACCTTACCATCATATAACGCCCGGAGTCTTCCGCTGTCGTTTGGTACCACTTTCGACCACCCCCGATGGTGGGAAGCGATAAATTTTTGAATTTTACACACATTCGAGTACAGTTTCGGTAAAATTTCATATTGTTACATCGGGTTTTTTGCAAAACGTTCTGTCTTGCTCTGTCTTGATCAACGTTATAGAAATTGCCAGTGCTGCCACCATTTTGGACCCTTTTATAGCTATTTAACATCAAAAAAGTCGTCAAAATAGGCAAAATTTTCATTAAATTGTCAAATATTTTAAAAATTAATCAGGTTTTTGAGTTTAACTTACCATCATATAACGCCCGGAGTCTTCCCTTGTCGTTTCGTACCATTTTTGACCACCCCCGATGGTGGGAAGCGATAAATTTTTGAATTTTACACACATTCGAGTACAGTTTCGGTAAAATTTCATATTTTTACATCGGGTTTCTTGCAAAACGTTGTGTCTTGCTCTGTCTTGATCAACGTCATAGAAATTTTCAGTGCTGCCACCATTTTGGACCCTTTTATAGCTATTTAACATCAAAAAAGTCGTCAAAATAGGCAAAATTTTCATTAAATTGTTAAATATTTTAAAAATTATTTAGGTTTTTGAGTTTAACTTACCATCTTATAACGCCCGGAGTCTTCCCTTGTCATTTGGTACCATTTTTGACCACCCCCGATGGTGGGAAGCGATAAATTTTTGAATTTTACATACATTCCAGTACAGTTTCGGTAAAATTTCATATTTTTACATCGGGTTTTTTGCAAAACGTTCTGTCTTGCTCTGTCTTGATCAACGTTATAGAAAATTTTCAGTGCTGCCACCATTTTGGACCCTTTTATAGCTATTTAACATCAAAAAAGTCGTCAAAATAGGCAAAATTTTCATTAAATTGTCAAATATTTTCAAAATTATTCAGGTTTTTGAGTTTAACTTACCATCATATAATGCCCGGAGTCTTCCCCTGTCGTTTGGTACCACTTTCGACCACCCCCGATGGTGGGAAGCGATAAATTTTTGAATTTTACACACATTCGAGTACAGTTTCGGTAAAATTTCATATTTTACATCGGTTTTCTTGCAAAACGTTGTGTCTTGCTCTGTCCTGATCAACGTTATAAAAATTGCCAGTGCTGCCACCATTTTGGACCCTTTTATAGCTATTTAACATCAAAAAAGTCGTCAAAATAGGCAAAATTTTCATTAAATTGTCAAATATTTTAAAAATTAATCAGGTTTTTGAGTTTAACTTACCATCATATAACGCCCGGAGTCTTCCCCTGTCGTTTGGTACCACTTTCGACCACCCCCGATGGTGGGAAGCGATATATTTTTGAATTTTACACACATTCCAGTACAGTTTCGGTAAAATTTCATATTGTTACATCGGGTTTTTTGCAAAACGTTCTGTCTTGCTCTGTCTTGATCAACGTTATAGAAATTGCCAGTGCTGCCACCATTTTGGACCCTTTTATAGCTATTTAACATCAAAAAAGTCGTCAAAATAGGCAAAATTTTCATTAAATTGTCAAATATTTTAAAAATTAATCAGGTTTTTGAGTTTAACTTACCATCATATAACGCCCGGAGTCTTCCCTTGTCGTTTCGTACCATTTTTGACCACCCCCGATGGTGGGAAGCGATAAATTTTTGAATTTTACACACATTCGAGTACAGTTTCGGTAAAATTTCATATTTTTACATCGGGTTTCTTGCAAAACGTTGTGTCTTGCTCTGTCTTGATCAACGTCATAGAAATTTTCAGTGCTGCCACCATTTTGGACCCTTTTATAGCTATTTAACATCAAAAAAGTCGTCAAAATAGGCAAAATTTTCATTAAATTGTCAAATATTTTAAAAATTATTTAGGTTTTTGAGTTTAACTTACCATCTTATAACGCCCGGAGTCTTCCCTTGTCATTTGGTACCATTTTTGACCACCCCCGATGGTGGGAAGTGATAAATTTTTGAATTTTACATACATTCCAGTACAGTTTTGGTAAAATTTCATATTTTTACATCGGGTTTCTTGCAAAACGTTGTGTCTTGCTCTGTCTTGATCAACGTCATAGAAATTTTCAGTGCTGCCACCATTTTGGACCCTTTTATAGCTATTTAACATCAAAAAAGTCGTCAAAATAGGCAAAATTTTCATTAAATTGTCAAATATTTTAAAAATTATTTAGGTTTTTGAGTTTAACTTACCATCTTATAACGCCCGGAGTCTTCCCTTGTCATTTGGTACCATTTTTGACCACCCCCGATGGTGGGAAGCGATAAATTTTTGAATTTTACATACATTCCAGTACAGTTTCGGTAAAATTTCATATTTTTACATCGGGTTTTTTGCAAAACGTTCTGTCTTGCTCTGTCTTGATCAACGTTATAGAAAATTTTCAGTGCTGCCACCATTTTGGACCCTTTTATAGCTATTTAACATCAAAAAAGTCGTCAAAATAGGCAAAATTTTCATTAAATTGTCAAATATTTTCAAAATTATTCAGGTTTTTGAGTTTAACTTACCATCATATAATGCCCGGAGTCTTCCCCTGTCGTTTGGTACCACTTTCGACCACCCCCGATGGTGGGAAGCGATAAATTTTTGAATTTTACACACATTCGAGTACAGTTTCGGTAAAATTTCATATTTTACATCGGTTTTCTTGCAAAACGTTGTGTCTTGCTCTGTCTTGATCAACGTTATAAAAATTGCCAGTGCTGCCACCATTTTGGACCCTTTTATAGCTATTTAACATCAAAAAAGTCGTCAAAATAGGCAAAATTTTCATTAAATTGTCAAATATTTTAAAAATTATTCAGGTTTTTGAGTTTAACTTACCTTTATATAACGCCCGGAGTCTTCCCCTGTCGTTTGGTACCACTTTCGACCACCCCCGATGGTGGGAAGCGATAATTTTTTGAATTTTACACACATTCGAGTACAGTTTCGGTAAAATTTCATATTTTACATCGGGTTTCTTGCAAAACGTTGTGTCTTGCTCTGTCTTGATCAACGTTATAGAAATTTTCAGTGCTGCCACCATTTTGGACCCTTTTATAGCTATTTAACATCAAAAAAGTCGTCAAAATAGGCAAAATTTTCATTAAATTGTCAAATATTTTCAAAATTATTCAGGTTTTTGAGTTTAACTTACCATCATATAATGCCCGGAGTCTTCCCCTGTCGTTTGGTACCACTTTCGACCACCCCCGATGGTGGGAAGCGATAAATTTTTGAATTTTACACACATTCGAGTACAGTTTCGGTAAAATTTCATATTTTACATCGGTTTTCTTGCAAAACGTTGTGTCTTGCTCTGTCTTGATCAACGTTATAAAAATTGCCAGTGCTGCCACCATTTTGGACCCTTTTATAGCTATTTAACATCAAAAAAGTCATCAAAATAAGCAAAATTTTCATTAAATTGTCAAATATTTTAAAAATTAATCAGGTTTTTGAGTTTAACTTACCATCATATAACGCCCGGAGTCTTCCCTTGTCGTTTCGTACCATTTTTGACCACCCCCGATGGTGGGAAGCGATAAATTTTTGAATTTTACACTCATTCGAGTACAGTTTCGGTAAAATTTCATATTGTTACATCGGGTTTTTTGCAAAACGTTCTGTCTTGCTCTGTCTTGATAAACGTTATAGAAATTGCCAGTGCTGCCACCATTTTGGACCCTTTTATAGCTATTTAACATCAAAAAAGTCGTCAAAATAGGCAAAATTTTCATTAAATTGTCAAATATTTTAAAAATTATTTAGGTTTTTGAGTTTAACTTACCATCTTATAACGCCCGGAGTCTTCCCTTGTCATTTGGTACCATTTTTGACCACCCCCGATGGTGAGAAGCGATAAATTTTTGAATTTTACACACATTACAGTACAGTTTCGGTAAAATGTCATATTTTTACATCGGGTTTCTTGCAAAACGTTGTGTCTTGCTCTGTCTTGATCAACGTTATAGAAATTTTCAGTGCTGCCACCATTTTGGACCCTTTTATAGCTATTTAACATCAAAAAAGTCGTCAAAACAGGCAAAATTTTCATTAAATTGTCAAATATTTTCAAAATTATTCAGGTTTTTGAGTTTAACTTTCGATCGTATAACGCCCGGAGTCTTCCCCTGTCGTTTGGTACCACTTTCGACCACCCCCGATGGTGGGAAGCGATAATTTTTTGAATTTTACACACATTCGAGTACAGTTTCGGTAAAATTTCATATTTTACATCGGGTTTCTTGCAAAACGTTGTGTCTTGCTCTGTCTTGATCAACGTTATAGAAATTGCCAGTGCTGCCACCATTTTGGATCCTTTTATAGCTATTTAACATCAAAAAAGTCGTCAAAATAGGCAAAATTTTCATTAAATTGTCAAATATTTTCAAAATTATTCAGGTTTTTGAGTTTAACTTACGATCGTATAACGCCCGGAGTCTTCCCCTGTCGTTTGGTACCACTTTCGACCACCCCCGATGGTGGGAAGCGATAAATTTTTAAATTTAACACACATTCGAGTACAGTTTCGGTAAAATTTCATATTTTACATCGGGTTTCTTGCAAAACGTTGTGTCTTGCTCTGTCTTGATCAACGTTATAGAAATTTTCAGTGCTGCCACCATTTTGGACCCTTTTATAGCTATTTAACATCAAAAAAGTCGTCAAAATAGGCAAAATTTTCATTAAATTGTCAAATATTTTAAAAATTAATCAGGTTTTTGAGTTTAACTTACCATCATATAACGCCCGGAGTCTTCCCTTGTCGTTTCGTACCATTTTTGACCACCCCCGATGGTGGGAAGCGATAAATTTTTGAATTTTACACACATTCGAGTACAGTTTCGGTAAAATTTCATATTTTTACATCGGGTTTCTTGCAAAACGTTGTGTCTTGCTCTGTCTTGATCAACGTCATAGAAATTTTCAGTGCTGCCACCATTTTGGACCCTTTTATAGCTATTTAACATCAAAAAAGTCGTCAAAATAGGCAAAATTTTCATTAAATTGTCAAATATTTTAAAAATTATTTAGGTTTTTGAGTTTAACTTACCATCTTATAACGCCCGGAGTCTTCCCTTGTCATTTGGTACCATTTTTGACCACCCCCGATGGTGGGAAGCGATAAATTTTTGAATTTTACATACATTCCAGTACAGTTTCGGTAAAATTTCATATTTTTACATCGGGTTTTTTGCAAAACGTTCTGTCTTGCTCTGTCTTGATCAACGTTATAGAAAATTTTCAGTGCTGCCACCATTTTGGACCCTTTTATAGCTATTTAACATCAAAAAAGTCGTCAAAATAGGCAAAATTTTCATTAAATTGTCAAATATTTTCAAAATTATTCAGGTTTTTGAGTTTAACTTACCATCATATAATGCCCGGAGTCTTCCCCTGTCGTTTGGTACCACTTTCGACCACCCCCGATGGTGGGAAGCGATAAATTTTTGAATTTTACACACATTCGAGTACAGTTTCGGTAAAATTTCATATTTTTACATCGGGTTTCTTGCAAAACGTTGTGTCTTGCTCTGTCTTGATCAACGTTATAGAAATTGCCAGTGCTGCCACCATTTTGGACCCTTTTATAGCTATTTAACATCAAAAAAGTCTTCAAAATAGGCAAAATTTTCATTAAATTGTCAAATATTTTCAAAATTATTCAGGTTTTTGAGTTTAACTTACCATCATATAATGCCCGGAGTCTTCCCCTGTCGTTTGGTACCACTTTCGACCACCCCCGATGGTGGGAAGCGATAAATTTTTGAATTTTACACACATTCGAGTACAGTTTCGGTAAAATTTCATATTTTTACATCGGGTTTCTTGCAAAACGTTGTGTCTTGCTCTGTCTTGATCAACGTTATAGAAATTGCCAGTGCTGCCACCATTTTTGGCCCTTTTATAGCTATTTAACATCAAAAAAGTCTTCAAAATAGGCAAAATTTTCATTAAATTGTTAAATATTTTCAAAATTATTCAGGTTTTTGAGTTTAACTTACGATCGTATAACGCCCGGAGTCTTCCCCTGTCGTTTGGTACCACTTTCGACCACCCCCGATGGTGGGAAGCGATAAATTTTTGAATTTTACACACATTCGAGTACAGTTTCGGTAAAATTTCATATTTTACATCGGTTTTCTTGCAAAACGTTGTGTCTTGCTCTGTCTTGATCAACGTTATAAAAATTGCCAGTGCTGCCACCATTTTGGACCCTTTTATAGCTATTTAACATCAAAAAAGTCGTCAAAATAGGCAAAATTTTCATTAAATTGTCAAATATTTTAAAAATTATTCAGGTTTTTGAGTTTAACTTACCTTTATATAACGCCCGGAGTCTTCCCCTGTCGTTTGGTACCACTTTCGACCACCCCCGATGGTGGGAAGCGATATATTTTTGAATTTTACACACATTCCAGTACAGTTTCGGTAAAATTTCATATTTTTACATCGGGTTTTTTGCAAAACGTTCTGTCTTGCTCTGTCTTGATCAACGTTATAGAAAATTTTCAGTGCTGCCACCATTTTGGACCCTTTTATAGCTATTTAACATCAAAAAAGTCGTCAAAATAGGCAAAATTTTCATTAAATTGTCAAATATTTTCAAAATTATTCAGGTTTTTGAGTTTAACTTACCATCATATAATGCCCGGAGTCTTCCCCTGTCGTTTGGTACCACTTTCGACCACCCCCGATGGTGGGAAGCGATAAATTTTTGAATTTTACACACATTCGAGTACAGTTTCGGTAAAATTTCATATTTTACATCGGTTTTCTTGCAAAACGTTGTGTCTTGCTCTGTCTTGATCAACGTTATAAAAATTGCCAGTGCTGCCACCATTTTGGACCCTTTTATAGCTATTTAACATCAAAAAAGTCATCAAAATAAGCAAAATTTTCATTAAATTGTCAAATATTTTAAAAATTAATCAGGTTTTTGAGTTTAACTTACCATCATATAACGCCCGGAGTCTTCCCTTGTCGTTTCGTACCATTTTTGACCACCCCCGATGGTGGGAAGCGATAAATTTTTGAATTTTACACTCATTCGAGTACAGTTTCGGTAAAATTTCATATTGTTACATCGGGTTTTTTGCAAAACGTTCTGTCTTGCTCTGTCTTGATAAACGTTATAGAAATTGCCAGTGCTGCCACCATTTTGGACCCTTTTATAGCTATTTAACATCAAAAAAGTCGTCAAAATAGGCAAAATTTTCATTAAATTGTCAAATATTTTAAAAATTATTTAGGTTTTTGAGTTTAACTTACCATCTTATAACGCCCGGAGTCTTCCCTTGTCATTTGGTACCATTTTTGACCACCCCCGATGGTGAGAAGCGATAAATTTTTGAATTTTACACACATTACAGTACAGTTTCGGTAAAATGTCATATTTTTACATCGGGTTTCTTGCAAAACGTTGTGTCTTGCTCTGTCTTGATCAACGTTATAGAAATTTTCAGTGCTGCCACCATTTTGGACCCTTTTATAGCTATTTAACATCAAAAAAGTCGTCAAAACAGGCAAAATTTTCATTAAATTGTCAAATATTTTCAAAATTATTCAGGTTTTTGAGTTTAACTTTCGATCGTATAACGCCCGGAGTCTTCCCCTGTCGTTTGGTACCACTTTCGACCACCCCCGATGGTGGGAAGCGATAATTTTTTGAATTTTACACACATTCGAGTACAGTTTCGGTAAAATTTCATATTTTACATCGGGTTTCTTGCAAAACGTTGTGTCTTGCTCTGTCTTGATCAACGTTATAGAAATTGCCAGTGCTGCCACCATTTTGGATCCTTTTATAGCTATTTAACATCAAAAAAGTCGTCAAAATAGGCAAAATTTTCATAAAATTGTCAAATATTTTCAAAATTATTCAGGTTTTTGAGTTTAACTTACGATCGTATAACGCCCGGAGTCTTCCCCTGTCGTTTGGTACCACTTTCGACCACCCCCGATGGTGGGAAGCGATAAATTTTTGAATTTAACACACATTCGAGTACAGTTTCGGTAAAATTTCATATTTTACATCGGGTTTCTTGCAAAACGTTGTGTCTTGCTCTGTCTTGATCAACGTTATAGAAATTTTCAGTGCTGCCACCATTTTGGACCCTTTTATAGCTATTTAACATCAAAAAGTCGTCAAAACAGGCAAAATTTTCATTAAATTGTTAAATATTTTCAAAATTATTCAGGTTTTTGAGTTTAACTTACGATCGTATAACGCCCGGAGTCTTCCCCTGTCGTTTGGTACCACTTTCAACCACCCCCGATGGTGGGAAGCGATAAATTTTTGAATTTTACACTCATTTGAGTACAGTTTCGGTAAAATTTCATATTGTTACATCGGGTTTTTTGCAAAACGTTCTGTCTTGCTCTGTCTTGATCAACGTTATAGAAATTGCCAGTGCTGCCACCATTTTGGACCCTTTTATAGCTATTTAACATCAAAAAAGTCGTCAAAACAGGCAAAATTTTCATTAAATTGTCAAATATTTTCAAAATTATTCAGGTTTTTGATTTTAACTTACCATCATATAACGCCCGGAGTCTTCCCCTGTCGTTTGGTACCACTTTCGACCACCCCCGATGGTGGGACGCGATAAATTTTTGAATTTTACACACATTCGAGTACAGTTTCGGTAAAATTTCATATTTTTACATCGGGTTTTTTGCAAATCGTTGTGTCTTGCTCTGTCTTGATCAATGTTATAGAAATTTTCAGTGCTGCCACCATTTTGGACCCTTTTATAGCTATTTAACATCAAAAAAGTCCTCAAAATAGGCAAAATTTTCATTAAATTGTCAAATATTTTCAAAATTATTCAGGTTTATGAGTTTAACTTACGATCGTATAACGCCTGGAGTCTTCCTATGTCGTTTGGTACCACTTTCAACCACCCCCGATGGTGGGAAGCGATAAATTTTTGAATTTTACACTCATTCGAGTACAGTTTCGGTAAAATTTCATATTGTTACATCGGGTTTTTTGCAAAACGTTCTGTCTTGCTCTGTCTTGATCAACGTTATAGAAATTGCCAGTGCTGCCACCATTTTGGACCCTTTTATAGCTATTTAACATCAAAAAAGTCGTCAAAACAGGCAAAATTTTCATTAAATTGTCAAATATTTTCAAAATTATTCAGGTTTTTGATTTTAACTTACCATCATATAACGCCCGGAGTCTTCCCCTGTCGTTTGGTACCCTTTTCGACCACCCCCGATGGTGGGACGCGATAAATTTTTGAATTTTACACACATTCGAGTACAGTTTCGGTAAAATTTCATATTTTTACATCGGGTTTTTTGCAAATCGTTGTGTCTTGCTCTGTCTTGATCAATGTTATAGAAATTTACAGTGCTGCCACCATTTTGGACCCTTATATAGCTATTTAACATCAAAAAAGTTTTCAAAATAGGCAAAATTTTCATTAAATTGTCAAATATTTTCAAAATTATTCAGGTTTTTGATTTTAACTTACCATCATATAACGCCCGGAGTCTTCCCCTGTCGTTTGGTACCACTTTCGACCACCCCCGATGGTGGGACGCGATAAATTTTTGAATTTTACACACATTCGAGTACAGTTTCGGTAAAATTTCATATTTTTACATCGGGTTTTTTGCAAATCGTTGTGTCTTGCTCTGTCTTGATCAATGTTATAGAAATTTTCAGTGCTGCCACCATTTTGGACCCTTTTATAGCTATTTAACATCAAAAAAGTCCTCAAAATAGGCAAAATTTTCATTAAATTGTCAAATATTTTCAAAATTATTCAGGTTTATGAGTTTAACTTACGATCGTATAACGCCTGGAGTCTTCCTATGTCGTTTGGTACCACTTTCAACCACCCCCGATGGTGGGAAGCGATAAATTTTTGAATTTTACACTCATTCGAGTACAGTTTCGGTAAAATTTCATATTGTTACATCGGGTTTTTTGCAAAACGTTCTGTCTTGCTCTGTCTTGATCAACGTTATAGAAATTGCCAGTGCTGCCACCATTTTGGACCCTTTTATAGCTATTTAACATCAAAAAAGTCGTCAAAACAGGCAAAATTTTCATTAAATTGTCAAATATTTTCAAAATTATTCAGGTTTTTGATTTTAACTTACCATCATATAACGCCCGGAGTCTTCCCCTGTCGTTTGGTACCCTTTTCGACCACCCCCGATGGTGGGACGCGATAAATTTTTGAATTTTACACACATTCGAGTACAGTTTCGGTAAAATTTCATATTTTTACATCGGGTTTTTTGCAAATCGTTGTGTCTTGCTCTGTCTTGATCAATGTTATAGAAATTTACAGTGCTGCCACCATTTTGGACCCTTATATAGCTATTTAACATCAAAAAAGTTTTCAAAATAGGCAAAATTTTCATTAAATAGTCAAATATTTTCAAAATTATTCAGGTTTTTGAGTTTAACTTACGATCGTATAACGCCCGGAGTCTTCTCCTGTCGTTTGGTACCACTTTCGACCACCCCCGATGGTGGGAAACGATAATTTTTTGAATTTTACACACATTCGAGTACAGTTTCGGTAAAATTTCATATTTTACATCGGGTTTCTTGCAAAACGTTGTGTCTTGCTCTGTCTTGATCAACGTTATAGAAATTGCCAGTGCTGCCACCATTTTGGATCCTTTTATAGCTATTTAACATCAAAAAAGTCGTCAAAATAGGCAAAATTTTCATTAAATTGTCAAATATTTTCAAAATTATTCAGGTTTTTGAGTTTAACTTACGATCGTATAACGCCCGGAGTCTTCCCCTGTCGTTTGGTACCACTTTTGACCACCCCCGATGGTGGGAAGCGATAAATTTTTGAATTTAACACACATTCGAGTACAGTTTCGGTAAAATTTCATATTTTACATCGGATTTCTTGCAAAACGTTGTGTCTTGCTCTGTCTTGATCAACCTTATATAAATTTTCAGTGCTGCCACCATTTTGGACCCTTTTATAGCTATTTAACATCAAAAAAGTCGTCAAAACAGGCAAAATTTTCATTAAATTGTTAAATATTTTCAAAATTATTCAGGTTTTTGAGTTTAACTTACGATCGTATAACGCCCGGAGTCTTCCCCTGTCGTTTGGTACCACTTTCAACCACTCCCGATGGTGGGAAGCGATAAATTTTTGAATTTTACACTCATTCGAGTACAGTTTCGGTAAAATTTCATATTGTTACATCGGGTTTTTTGCAAAACGTTCTGTCTTGCTCTGTCTTGATCACCGTTATAGAAATTGCCAGTGCTGCCACCATTTTGGACCCTTTTATAGCTATTTAACATCAAAAAAGTCTTCAAAATAGGCAAAATTTTCATTAAATTGTCAAATATTTTCAAAATTATTCAGGTTTTTGAGTTTAACTTACCATCATATAATGCCCGGAGTCTTCCCCTGTCGTTTGGTACCACTTTCGACCACCCCCGATGGTGGGAAGCGATAAATTTTTGAATTTTACACACATTCGAGTACAGTTTCGGTAAAATTTCATATTTTTACATCGGGTTTCTTGCAAAACGTTCTGTCTTGCTCTGTCTTGATCAACGTTATAGAAATTGCCAGTGCTGCCACCATTTTGGACCCTTTTATAGCTATTTAACATCAAAAAGTCGTCAAAACAGGCAAAATTTTCATTAAATTGTCAAATATTTTCAAAATTATTCAGGTTTTTGATTTTAACTTACCATCATATAACGCCCGGAGTCTTCCCCTGTCGTTTGGTACCCTTTTCGACCACCCCCGATGGTGGGACGCGATAAATTTTTGAATTTTACACACATTCGAGTACAGTTTCGGTAAAATTTCATATTTTTACATCGGGTTTTTTGCAAATCGTTGTGTCTTGCTCTGTCTTGATCAATGTTATAGAAATTTACAGTGCTGCCACCATTTTGGACCCTTATATAGCTATTTAACATCAAAAAAGTTTTCAAAATAGGCAAAATTTTCATTAAATAGTCAAATATTTTCAAAATTATTCAGGTTTTTGAGTTTAACTTACGATCGTATAACGCCCGGAGTCTTCTCCTGTCGTTTGGTACCACTTTCGACCACCCCCGATGGTGGGAAACGATAATTTTTTGAATTTTACACACATTCGAGTACAGTTTCGGTAAAATTTCATATTTTACATCGGGTTTCTTGCAAAACGTTGTGTCTTGCTCTGTCTTGATCAACGTTATAGAAATTGCCAGTGCTGCCACCATTTTGGATCCTTTTATAGCTATTTAACATCAAAAAAGTCGTCAAAATAGGCAAAATTTTCATTAAATTGTCAAATATTTTCAAAATTATTCAGGTTTTTGAGTTTAACTTACGATCGTATAACGCCCGGAGTCTTCCCCTGTCGTTTGGTACCACTTTTGACCACCCCCGATGGTGGGAAGCGATAAATTTTTGAATTTAACACACATTCGAGTACAGTTTCGGTAAAATTTCATATTTTACATCGGATTTCTTGCAAAACGTTGTGTCTTGCTCTGTCTTGATCAACCTTATATAAATTTTCAGTGCTGCCACCATTTTGGACCCTTTTATAGCTATTTAACATCAAAAAAGTCGTCAAAACAGGCAAAATTTTCATTAAATTGTTAAATATTTTCAAAATTATTCAGGTTTTTGAGTTTAACTTACGATCGTATAACGCCCGGAGTCTTCCCCTGTCGTTTGGTACCACTTTCAACCACTCCCGATGGTGGGAAGCGATAAATTTTTGAATTTTACACTCATTCGAGTACAGTTTCGGTAAAATTTCATATTGTTACATCGGGTTTTTTGCAAAACGTTCTGTCTTGCTCTGTCTTGATCACCGTTATAGAAATTGCCAGTGCTGCCACCATTTTGGACCCTTTTATAGCTATTTAACATCAAAAAAGTCTTCAAAATAGGCAAAATTTTCATTAAATTGTCAAATATTTTCAAAATTATTCAGGTTTTTGAGTTTAACTTACCATCATATAATGCCCGGAGTCTTCCCCTGTCGTTTGGTACCACTTTCGACCACCCCCGATGGTGGGAAGCGATAAATTTTTGAATTTTACACACATTCGAGTACAGTTTCGGTAAAATTTCATATTTTTACATCGGGTTTCTTGCAAAACGTTCTGTCTTGCTCTGTCTTGATCAACGTTATAGAAATTGCCAGTGCTGCCACCATTTTGGACCCTTTTATAGCTATTTAACATCAAAAAGTCGTCAAAACAGGCAAAATTTTCATTAAATTGTTAAATATTTTCAAAATTATTCAGGTTTTTGAGTTTAACTTACGATCGTATAACGCCCGGAGTCTTCCCCTGTCGTTTGGTACCACTTTCAACCACCCCCGATGGTGGGAAGCGATAAATTTTTGAATTTTACACTCATTTGAGTACAGTTTCGGTAAAATTTCATATTGTTACATCGGGTTTTTTGCAAAACGTTCTGTCTTGCTCTGTCTTGATCAACGTTATAGAAATTGCCAGTGCTGCCACCATTTTGGACCCTTTTATAGCTATTTAACATCAAAAAAGTCGTCAAAACAGGCAAAATTTTCATTAAATTGTCAAATATTTTCAAAATTATTCAGGTTTTTGATTTTAACTTACCATCATATAACGCCCGGAGTCTTCCCCTGTCGTTTGGTACCACTTTCGACCACCCCCGATGGTGGGACGCGATAAATTTTTGAATTTTACACACATTCGAGTACAGTTTCGGTAAAATTTCATATTTTTACATCGGGTTTTTTGCAAATCGTTGTGTCTTGCTCTGTCTTGATCAATGTTATAGAAATTTTCAGTGCTGCCACCATTTTGGACCCTTTTATAGCTATTTAACATCAAAAAAGTCCTCAAAATAGGCAAAATTTTCATTAAATTGTCAAATATTTTCAAAATTATTCAGGTTTATGAGTTTAACTTACGATCGTATAACGCCTGGAGTCTTCCTATGTCGTTTGGTACCACTTTCAACCACCCCCGATGGTGGGAAGCGATAAATTTTTGAATTTTACACTCATTCGAGTACAGTTTCGGTAAAATTTCATATTGTTACATCGGGTTTTTTGCAAAACGTTCTGTCTTGCTCTGTCTTGATCAACGTTATAGAAATTGCCAGTGCTGCCACCATTTTGGACCCTTTTATAGCTATTTAACATCAAAAAAGTCGTCAAAACAGGCAAAATTTTCATTAAATTGTCAAATATTTTCAAAATTATTCAGGTTTTTGATTTTAACTTACCATCATATAACGCCCGGAGTCTTCCCCTGTCGTTTGGTACCCTTTTCGACCACCCCCGATGGTGGGACGCGATAAATTTTTGAATTTTACACACATTCGAGTACAGTTTCGGTAAAATTTCATATTTTTACATCGGGTTTTTTGCAAATCGTTGTGTCTTGCTCTGTCTTGATCAATGTTATAGAAATTTACAGTGCTGCCACCATTTTGGACCCTTATATAGCTATTTAACATCAAAAAAGTTTTCAAAATAGGCAAAATTTTCATTAAATAGTCAAATATTTTCAAAATTATTCAGGTTTTTGAGTTTAACTTACGATCGTATAACGCCCGGAGTCTTCTCCTGTCGTTTGGTACCACTTTCGACCACCCCCGATGGTGGGAAACGATAATTTTTTGAATTTTACACACATTCGAGTACAGTTTCGGTAAAATTTCATATTTTACATCGGGTTTCTTGCAAAACGTTGTGTCTTGCTCTGTCTTGATCAACGTTATAGAAATTGCCAGTGCTGCCACCATTTTGGATCCTTTTATAGCTATTTAACATCAAAAAAGTCGTCAAAATAGGCAAAATTTTCATTAAATTGTCAAATATTTTCAAAATTATTCAGGTTTTTGAGTTTAACTTACGATCGTATAACGCCCGGAGTCTTCCCCTGTCGTTTGGTACCACTTTTGACCACCCCCGATGGTGGGAAGCGATAAATTTTTGAATTTAACACACATTCGAGTACAGTTTCGGTAAAATTTCATATTTTACATCGGGTTTCTTGCAAAACGTTGTGTCTTGCTCTGTCTTGATCAACCTTATATAAATTTTCAGTGCTGCCACCATTTTGGACCCTTTTATAGCTATTTAACATCAAAAAAGTCGTCAAAACAGGCAAAATTTTCATTAAATTGTTAAATATTTTCAAAATTATTCAGGTTTTTGAGTTTAACTTACGATCGTATAACGCCCGGAGTCTTCCCCTGTCGTTTGGTACCACTTTCAACCACTCCCGATGGTGGGAAGCGATAAATTTTTGAATTTTACACTCATTCGAGTACAGTTTCGGTAAAATTTCATATTGTTACATCGGGTTTTTTGCAAAACGTTCTGTCTTGCTCTGTCTTGATCACCGTTATAGAAATTGCCAGTGCTGCCACCATTTTGGACCCTTTTATAGCTATTTAACATCAAAAAAGTCTTCAAAATAGGCAAAATTTTCATTAAATTGTCAAATATTTTCAAAATTATTCAGGTTTTTGAGTTTAACTTACCATCATATAATGCCCGGAGTCTTCCCCTGTCGTTTGGTACCACTTTCGACCACCCCCGATGGTGGGAAGCGATAAATTTTTGAATTTTACACACATTCGAGTACAGTTTCGGTAAAATTTCATATTTTTACATCGGGTTTCTTGCAAAACGTTCTGTCTTGCTCTGTCTTGATCAACGTTATAGAAATTGCCAGTGCTGCCACCATTTTGGACCCTTTTATAGCTATTTAACATCAAAAAAGTCTTCAAAATAGGCAAAATTTTCATTAAATTGTCAAATATTTTCAAAATTATTCAGGTTTTTGAGTTTAACTTACCATCATATAACGCCCGGAGTCTTCCCCTGTCGTTTGGTACCACTTTCGACCATCCCCGATGGTGGGAAGCGATAAATTTTTGAATTTTACACTCATTCGAGTACAGTTTCGGTAAAATTTCATATTTGTACATCGGGTTTTGTGCAACACGTTGTGTCTTGCTCTGTCTTGATCAACGTTATAGAAATTGCCAGTGCTGCCACCATTTTGGACCCTTTTATAGCTATTTAACATCAAAAAAGTCGTCAAAACAGGCAAAATTTTCATTAAATTGTCAAATATTTTCAAAATTATTCAGTTTTTTGATTTTAACTTACCATCATATAACGCCCGGAGTCTTCCCCTGTCGTTTGGTACCCTTTTCGACCACCCCCGATGGTGGGACGCGATAAATTTTTGAATTTTACACACATTCGAGTACAGTTTCGGTAAAATTTCATATTTTTACATCGGGTTTTTTGCAAATCGTTGTGTCTTGCTCTGTCTTGATCAATGTTATAGAAATTTTCAGTGCTGCCACCATTTTGGACCCTTATATAGCTATTTAACATCAAAAAAGTTTTCAAAATAGGCAAAATTTTCATTAAATAGTCAAATATTTTCAAAATTATTCAGGTTTTTGAGTTTAACTTACGATCGTATAACGCCCGGAGTCTTCTCCTGTCGTTTGGTACCACTTTCGACCACCCCCGATGGTGGGAAACGATAATTTTTTGAATTTTACACACATTCGAGTACAGTTTCGGTAAAATTTCATATTTTACATCGGGTTTCTTGCAAAACGTTGTGTCTTGCTCTGTCTTGATCAACGTTATAGAAATTGCCAGTGCTGCCACCATTTTGGATCCTTTTATAGCTATTTAACATCAAAAAAGTCGTCAAAATAGGCAAAATTTTCATTAAATTGTCAAATATTTTCAAAATTATTCAGGTTTTTGAGTTTAACTTACGATCGTATAACGCCCGGAGTCTTCCCCTGTCGTTTGGTACCACTTTTGACCACCCCCGATGGTGGGAAGCGATAAATTTTTGAATTTAACACACATTCGAGTACAGTTTCGGTAAAATTTCATATTTTACATCGGGTTTCTTGCAAAACGTTGTGTCTTGCTCTGTCTTGATCAACCTTATATAAATTTTCAGTGCTGCCACCATTTTGGACCCTTTTATAGCTATTTAACATCAAAAAAGTCGTCAAAACAGGCAAAATTTTCATTAAATTGTTAAATATTTTCAAAATTATTCAGGTTTTTGAGTTTAACTTACGATCGTATAACGCCCGGAGTCTTCCCCTGTCGTTTGGTACCACTTTCAACCACTCCCGATGGTGGGAAGCGATAAATTTTTGAATTTTACACTCATTCGAGTACAGTTTCGGTAAAATTTCATATTGTTACATCGGGTTTTTTGCAAAACGTTCTGTCTTGCTCTGTCTTGATCACCGTTATAGAAATTGCCAGTGCTGCCACCATTTTGGACCCTTTTATAGCTATTTAACATCAAAAAAGTCTTCAAAATAGGCAAAATTTTCATTAAATTGTCAAATATTTTCAAAATTATTCAGGTTTTTGAGTTTAACTTACCATCATATAATGCCCGGAGTCTTCCCCTGTCGTTTGGTACCACTTTCGACCACCCCCGATGGTGGGAAGCGATAAATTTTTGAATTTTACACACATTCGAGTACAGTTTCGGTAAAATTTCATATTTTTACATCGGGTTTCTTGCAAAACGTTCTGTCTTGCTCTGTCTTGATCAACGTTATAGAAATTGCCAGTGCTGCCACCATTTTGGACCCTTTTATAGCTATTTAACATCAAAAAAGTCTTCAAAATAGGCAAAATTTTCATTAAATTGTCAAATATTTTCAAAATTATTCAGGTTTTTGAGTTTAACTTACCATCATATAACGCCCGGAGTCTTCCCCTGTCGTTTGGTACCACTTTCGACCATCCCCGATGGTGGGAAGCGATAAATTTTTGAATTTTACACTCATTCGAGTACAGTTTCGGTAAAATTTCATATTTGTACATCGGGTTTTGTGCAACACGTTGTGTCTTGCTCTGTCTTGATCAACGTTATAGAAATTGCCAGTGCTGCCACCATTTTGGACCCTTTTATAGCTATTTAACATCAAAAAAGTCTTCAAAATAGGCAAAATTTTCATTAAATTGTCAAATATTTTCAAAATTATTCAGGTTTTTGAGTTTACCTTACCATCATATAACGCCCGGAGTCTTCTTCTGTCGTTTGGTACCATTTTCGACCACCCCCGATGGTGGGAAGCGATAAATTTTTGAATTTTGCACACATTCGAGTACAGTTTCGGTAAAATTTCATATTTTTACATCGGGTTTTTTGCAAAACGTTCTGTCTTGCTCTGTCTTGATCAACGTTATAGAAATTTTCAGTGCTGCCACCATTTTGGACCCTTTTATAGCTATTTAACATCAAAAAAGTCGTCAAAATAGGCAAAATTTTCATTTAATTGTCAAATATTTTCAAAATTATTCAGGTTTTTGAGTTTAACTTACCATCTTATAACGCCCGGAGTCTTCCCCTGTCGGTTGGTACCACTTTCGACCACCCCCGATGGTGGGAATAGATAAATTTTTGAATTTTACACTCATTCGAGTACAGTTTCGGTAAAATTTCATATTTTTACATCGGGTTTTTTGCAAAACGTTGTGTCTTGCTCTGTCTTGATCAACGTTATAGAAAATGTTCAGTGCTGCCACCATTTTGGACCCTTTTATAGCTATTTAACATCAAAAAAGTCGTCAAAATAGGCAAAATTTTCATTAAATTGTCATATATTTTCAAAATTATTCAGGTTTTTGAGTTTAACTTACCATCATATAACGCCCGGAGTCTTACCCTGTCGTTTGGTACCACTTTCGACCACCCCCGATGGTGGGAAGCGATAAATTTTTGAATTTTACACACATTCGAGTACAGTTTCGGTAAAATTTCATATTTTACATCGGGTTTCTTGCAAAACGTTGTGTCTTGCTCTGTCTTGATCAACTTTATAGAAAGTTTCAGTGCTGCCACCATTTTGGACCCTTTTATAGCTATTTAACATCAAAAAAGTCGTCAAAATAGGCAAAATTTTCATTAAATTGTCAAATATTTTCAAAATTATTCGACCACCACTTTCGACCACCCCCGATGGTGGGAAGCGATAAATTTTTGAATTTTACACACATTCGAGTACAGTTTCGGTAAAATTTCATATTTTACATCGGGTTTCTTGCAACACGTTGTGTCTTGCTCTGTCTTGATCAACGTTATAGAAATTTTCAGTGCTGCCACCATTTTGGACGCTTTTATAGCTATTTAACATCAAAAAAGTCGTCAAAATAGGCAAAATTTTCATTAAATTGTCAAATATTTTCAAAATTATTCAGGTTTTTGAGTTTAACTTACCATCATATAACGCCCGGAGTCTTCCCCTGTCGTTTGGTACCACTTTAGACCACCCCCGATGGTGGGAAGCGATAAATTTTTGAATTTTGCACACATTTGAGTACAGTTTCGGTAAAATTTCATATTTTTACAAACGGTTTCTTGCAAAACGTTGTGTCTTGCTCTGTCTTGATCAACGTTATAGAAATTTTCAGTGCTGCCACCATTTTGGACCCTTTTATAGCTATTTAACATCAAAAAAGTCGTCAAAATAGGCAAAATTTTCATTAAATTGTCAAATATTTTAAAAATTATTCAGGTTTTTGAGTTTAACTTACCATCATATAACGCCCGGAGTCTTCCCCTGTCGTTTGGTACCATTTTTGACCACCCCCGATGGTGGGAAGCGATAAATTTTTGAATTTTACACACATTCGAGTACAGTTTCGGTAAAATTTCATATTTTTACATCGGGTTTCTTGCAAAACGTTGTGTCTTGCTCTGTCTTGATCAACGTTATAGAAATTTTCAGTGCTGCCACCATTTTGGACCCTTTTATAGCTATTTAACATCAAAAAAGTCTACAAAATAGGCAAAATTTTCATTAAATTGTCAAATATTTTCAAAATTATTCAGGTTTTTGAGTTTAACTTACCATCTCATAACGCCCGGAGTCTTCCCTTGTCGTTTGGTACCATTTTTGACTACCCCCGATGGTGGGAAACGATAAATTTTTGAATTTTACACACATTCGAGTACAGTTTCGGTAAAATTTCATATTTTACACCGGATTTCTTGCAAAACGTTGTGTCTTGCTCTGTCTTGATCAACGTTATAGAAATTTTCAGTGCTGCCACCATTTTGGACCCTTTTATAGCTATTTAACATCGAAAAAGTCGTCAAAATAGGCAAAATTTTCATTAAATTGTCAAATATTTAAAAAATTATTCAGGTTTTTGAGTTTAACTTACCATCATATGACGCCCGGAGTCTTCCCCTGTCGTTTGGTACCACTTTCGACCATCCCCGATGGTGGGAAGCGATAAATTTTTGAATTTTACACACATTCGAGTACAGTTTCGGTAAAATTTCATATTTTTACATCGGGTTTCTTGCAAAACGTTGTGTCTTGCTCTGTCTTGATCAACGTTATAGAAATTTTCAGTGCTGCCACCATTTTGGACCCTTTTATAGCTATTTAACATCAAAAAAGTCGTCAAAATAGGCAAAATTTTCATTAAATTGTCAAATATTTAAAAAATTATTCAGGTTTTTGAGTTTAACTTACCATCATATAACGCCCGGAGTCTTCCCCTGCCGTTTGGTACCATTTTTGACCACCCCCGATGGTGGGAAGCGATAAATTTTTGAATTTTGCACCCATTCGAGTACAGTTTCGGTAAAATTTCATATTTTTACATCGGGTTTCTTGCAAAACGTTGTGTCTTGCTCTGTCTTGATCAACGTTATAGAAATTTTCAGTGCTGCCACCATTTTGGACCCTTTTATAGCTATTTAACATCAAAAAAGTCGTCAAAATAGGCAAAATTTTCATTAAATTGTCAAATATTTTCAAAATTATTCAGGTTTTTGAGTTTAACTTACCATCTTATAACGCCCGGAGTCTTCCCTTGTCGTTTGGTACCATTTTTGACTACCCCCGATGGTGGGAAACGATAAATTTTTGAATTTTACACACATTCGAGTACAGTTTCGGTAAAATTTCATATTTTACATCGGATTTCTTGCAAAACGTTGTGTCTTGCTCTGTCTTGATCAACGTTATAGAAATTTTCAGTGCTGCCACCATTTTGGACCCTTTTATAGCTATTTAACATCGAAAAAGTCGTCAAAATAGGCAAAATTTTCATTAAATTGTCATATATTTTCAAAATTATTCAGGTTTTTGAGTTTAACTTACCATCATATAACGCCCGGAGTCTTCCCCTGCCGTTTGGTACCATTTTTGACCACCCCCGATGGTGGGAAGCGATAAATTTTTGAATTTTGCACCCATTCGAGTACAGTTTCGGTAAAATTTCATATTTTTACATCGGGTTTCTTGCAAAACGTTGTGTCTTGCTCTGTCTTGATCAACGTTATAGAAATTTTTAGTACTGCCAACATTTTGGACCCTTTTATAGCTATTTAACATCAAAAAAGTCGTCAAAATAAGCAAAATTTTCATTAAATTGTCAAATATTTTCAAAATTATTCAGGTTTTTGAGTTTAACTTACCATCTTATAACGCCCGGAATCTTCCCTTGTCGTTTGGTACCATTTTTGACCACCCCCGATGGTGGGAAGCGATAAATTTTTGAATTTTACACACATTCCAGTACAGTTTCTATGCGTATTTTGAAGCACAGATTAGTGTTTCGGTTGTGATCCTTCCTTTTCACTCCGAGAATGCTACGCTCCGTAGCCCTCTGGCAGATCTTCAATTTGGACTTCTGATTCTCAGTCAGGGACTATGTTTGGGCACCGTAGGTAAGGACAAGCACGATACACATGTCGATAAGTTTCTGCTTCAGTGACGTTGGAAGGTTACCCTTCAAAAGCTCTTTCGTCGCCTAGAAGAGCTTGTCTTCCAGGCGTTATCCGTTCGTCTGTTAATCTACTACACGTATATGGAAAAATATTTGTAAAGTACATTATTCCACATGCAACCCGGCTGAAGTTGGGATAAAGTAATATTATTTAATAGTACCACTAACTACTTACTGCCACCTAATGAAATCGCTGTTTCTTGGGTCAAAAAATAACCAACTAACCATTTGGCGAGCTCTCTTTACAAGAGAGCTATGTTAGTTTTAGTTTATGTATTTTGAATATTAAATAAAATACAATATTTCTTGCATAACAATATATACAATCTTTGACAATTTGTAGAATTTATTCAATCTCAGTTTCAAAAGGTAGCTGTCGAAGGTTCAAAATAATTAATATCTAACTGTAACAAATTTAATAAAGAAAATCATTCATGACTTTATATAATTCAATAAGTTTGTTTGTTTACAATTCTAACAATCCAGTGCAAAAAATAATGATAAAAATTTTGCATGTGACGACAAGTTATTTTAAAGTACAAAATTCAATTTAATTTTGAGAGAAAATAACATACCTTTTGAACTTTCTAACAATACTTGTTTTGTTGAATAAAACTCTTGCAATGCAATCGTCAAATTGCTGCACAATGCTTATAAACTTTGCGATTACAATTAGGAGCACGTTTGCCTTTCGCCATTCAATTTCATTATTTTTCTTTTTTCGCTGTCACATGAATTTGACTCTATATATAAAAATAAAACAAAAGAAAGGGTGTGAAGGTTGGATTAGATCAGCTGTCAATTGATCAATTCTCAACACTTTACCTCTCCGACCCGCGCGCGCTTAACGTAAACAATAAACAATAGCCAGTAATTTGACACCGTCGCGGCGCGCGTCACTTGAGCACCACTTGAGACGCCTTATCGCTGTTTATGTTTCTGTGCTCTAAGTTATGATAATATCGCTTGTGTTTCTTAGAAATATACATTGTAAGCTACGACACGTGAATCATCGCATTTACGTGTATATTTTAGTTTATACGCCTGGTTAAACTAACCAGAATTGTAAAAATTGTTCAATACTGAAAACATTTGCTTTTAAAAAAAATTTAAATGTAATAAATAGAGGTTTTACTTTTTCTATTTCCTATTTAAATACTTTTTATAGTAAAAAAAGTATTTATATATGTCTGTGAGAAAATATTAAGATATTAGCATTTGAAAGTAGCACTGAAATGCGTGACGAGTACATTTAGAGCGCGGAGAAAGTAAATAATGAAAATTAAAAAAAATATATTCGTCGTAACCTTGTGCATTGTATTTAGATATTTTTATAGAAACATTAATAAATAACACTATTATAGTGATTGAAAACTGAAATACGATATAACACTGTACTAAAAAACAATAAATATCAAAAGAAGGGCGGGCAATCTGATAAATGACAATAGGTTACTTTGGGCTTCAGTTTGTTATAAAAAAATAACATTAGTCAGTATTGTTTAAATTGTGTCTAAAATAAAAAAGAATAAGCTTGCCAATAATGTATTACACTTATACTTGCCCTACAAAAAACTACAGAAAACAGCGGAATAAATACTATTGACGAACGAATGTTTGTCGCGAAGTCCCGTGACATAACAATAACAATATTATCTAAATATTATTCAGTTAGTAAGTGGTTCTTTCGAAAAGCTCAGTTCATTCCGAGTACATTGATATACAATACAAGACTTTAAATACAGGCCCTTCAATACAAAAACGGAAAACAATCGAGTGCGCGACCCTCTTTTTTTTGCTGATCTCATATGGCGTCACCGAGGTTTGAGAGGTTTAGCATGCACTTATACTTTGATAAACTCATTGAAGAATAAAGTACCTAATAATGCGGGAGATTTAAAATTGGTTATATTACAAATATTATGCGTTTCGTTTGACGTCCGAAGTCCATTATGAGAGAGTACATCGCTTCCTTCACCTCGCCTGGTCGCTAGATGTCGCTTACTTCCGTTTCCTAGACGCACCTACAGCGCCCTCTATCATTTCCGGTAAAGACCTAAACTTCCAACCAAACACAAGCCGCTATCTTTGTCATTGTTGCGTCGTTTTTCGAACCGAGCACATGGTCGTTACGAAAAAATTCTATATATATCTTATCTTATCTTTATCCGGGGTCAGTCATTGTAGACCGGCGACATTTCGACCCAGTGGGATCTTTTGTGTCGGTCCCGAGGTTTATCCCTGAGCTATCTCCCTATGAATGTACTGCATCAGTCGCAGCGTACACTTCAGAGGGAGAAGCCTGAAGTCTTCAGGGTTCGGATATGCCAATCCCATCAGACCCATCCTTAGTCCGGCCAACGCGTCACATTCATACAGTAGGTGTGATATGGACTCGTCCTGTTCACCACAGGCTCTGCAGATCGAATTGTTTGACAATCTCAATCTGCACAGGAAGTCGTTGGTGCCAACATGACCAGAAAACGCTCCTGTGAGTAGGCGTATTTGGCCTTTGTTGTACCCGCAGAACTTCTGGGTAAAGCCCGTGGCTCTGTTTGCAATGAACTTCTTGGAGCGTTCCGTGAAGAGCCGGCCGTACCGAAGGCAAAGCAAACACGTGTCGACAAAATTAAGGTTATGCAAAGATTTGACTCGCCCGAATGGAACGCGGTTCGATACACAGAGGTTCAGAAAAAGTACGTGGCCTTTCCGGCTTTTACCGAACTAAGAGTAAATGAGGAGCTACGACGTCTGGAGGATCCCTTAACTCCTTTACGTTGGTTCCAAATGAAACGTAATTCTGCAGCGTTATCTAATGCATTCTTGGACCAAAATGAAGCCGTAAATTCTGCTTTGCAAAGTCGTGTTTTTTGGTCTGCCACTGCATTCCGGTTAATGTGTCCTCTATTTATGAAAAGTTAAACCAGTTATTTGGTAATGATTCTGAATATAAGACTGTGTCACATGACATACTACAGGTAATTTGCGGGAAACGAGCCGAAGTGTTAGAATTGCGCTGTATCGTTAAAAAATTAAAAGATAAATATATAAAAGAAGATCTAGGTAAAATACCTCCTTCTTGCGAGTATATGTTTGAGCCGGGCCAGTTATCGGCATATTTACAGAAAATTGGTGGGGTAGATAAATTACAAAAGCAGACCTCAATTTCTATCCGCACTCGGACAAAATAGCCAGAACCCTCGACTTCTTTTGCTAACGCTAAGCCGTTTCGAGGTCGGCCAAATAACGATCATAAATTATATATACGATTATATATATGTTGGAAAAAGAAGTTATTGAAGAAATAAAGCAGCTGAATAATACATACTCGGAAGGTCATGATGAAATAAATACAAAAATTATAAAAACATGCACTAATGAAATAATTATGATATTGACATATTTAATAAATTTATCATTTTCACACGGTATCTTCCCCGATGGCTTAAAGCTGTCAATAGTCAAACCCCTATTCAAAAAAGGCGATCGAAGTGATGTTAATAATTATCGTCCTATAACCCTTATACCTATTTTATTTTAAATATACGAAAAGTGCATGTATAAAAGATTAATTAGTTTCTGTGAAAAATACCATATTATTAGTCCAGAACAATATGGTTTTCGAAAACAAAAATCTACAACATTGGCCATATATTCCACTATTAGTACAATACTTGCAAAAATTAACAAAAACAATCTAACAACGGGATTATTGTTCGACTTATCAAAGGCCTTTGATCTTGTTTCGCATGAAATATTACTTCAAAAACTTAATAATTTCGGTATTAGAGGACCTACTCTCCAATGGATATCTTCTTACTTAAGTAACAGACAACAAAAGGTTAACATATCAAAGATAGATGAAAATCATATCCAAATGGACTACTCATCTGAATACATGTATAGTACACGTGGCGTTCCCCAAGGGAGTGTACTAGGTCCAATTTTGTTTCTCCTATATATAAATGACATTGTTAATATAACCCATCATAAATGTGTATTGTTTGCTGATGATATTTCTGTTATAGTAACCACTAATAAAGCAAATAACTCTATTGAAGATCATGAAAATGAAATAAATAGTACAATAAATAATATAATTGATTGGCTGAACACAAATGAATTAAAAATTAATCTTGATAAATCAGTATATATACAATTTAATCCTAAGTCTAACATACAGCTTAATATTCCTAAAATAAAAAGAGTAACACATTCCAAATTCTTAGGTGTAATTATAGACGAAGACTTAAATTGGAAAGCACACGTAGAAAGTGTATCAAATAGAATAAATAAATTCGTTTATGCACTTAACAGAATAAAAAAATGTTACTAATATGAATACAGCACTTATATCCTACCATGCATACATAGAATCGTTATTACGATACGGTCTTATAGTATGGGGTAATAGCACAGACAGCATTAGGGCATTTATTGCTCAAAAAAATGCATCCGGGCAGTGTGTGGCATGAAACCTGATGAATCATGTCAACCTGTGTTTAAGAAACTTGGTTTGTTATCGCTACCGTCATTGTACATTTACGAAACTTGTATGTTTGTTCACAAAAACAAAACACTATTTAAAACTGCTGTTGATATAAATCCTCGAAATAGAAGAGATCCACATAGGCTAGTGTTTACTGACTTTGCTAAATCTACGAAATACAATAAAAACTGTGTAGCTATGTGTATACGCCTTTACAATAAGATCCCATCATATTTAAAAGATTTAAATTTCAGATTATTTAAGAAGAAATTGCATGAATGGCTGAAAGAGCAGAATTTTTACTCAGTTAAAGAATTTATAGATAAAAGAATTTAAAACTATTGTAACTTTTATAATAAGCTACTCAACATTGTTATTTGCATGCTATGTACCTTAGCAAAAACATGTAGCTCTTTAAAAATTATGTAACACCTATGTAACACTATGTTTTTACGCAAATAAATATTATTATTATTATTATTATTATTATTATTATTTTTTTTTTTTTTTTTAATTTATATTTAATCTCCCTTTTATTTCAAAGGGGTAAAAACCTGACACACGGGCCTTAGCCAAGTGTGCCAGAGGGGGAAAGTTAAGAAGTAGATGATGCAAGAAATTTACGTGTGAGGCGACATGTGTTAAGAAGAACGGCTTTTTGTATGACTGTGATTGTAGATTTTGGCATGTCAAGTATGCTCAGGCTATGTAGAAGTGTCTTAGGGACTACTCCGGTTGTAGATATGACAATAGGGATGATTTTAACAGTGTCTACCTGCCATTGCCTTTTTATTTCGGTAGCTAAATCAACATACTTCGACATTTTTTCTGCGTGCGTAGTGAGGAGATTATGTGTGTTACATACTGCGATGTCTATTATGAAAACAGATATTTTTGTTTTGTCCAGTACAGTTATATCTGGTCTATTGTAGTGTATGGTTTTGTCAGTAATAATAGTCCTGTCCCAGTACATTTTAAAGGAATTATTCTCTATAACAGTACTGGGCTTATATTTGTAATAGGCAGTTTTTTTTCCAATAAAGGAATATTTGTGGGCTAGGTTCTGATGGATTATTGCTGCAACTTGATCGTGTCTATGTTTATAATCAGTTTGTACTATGGATTTACATGAACCAGTTATGTGTTGAATAGTTTCAGAACTACTATGGCAACGTCTACATAAGTCAGTGGGAAGGTTAGGTATACGGGTTATGTGTTTCTGGTAATTTCGGGTGTCTATTACTTGATCCTGAATAGCGATCACAAAAGCCTCTGTCTCCGGAAAGAGCTCTCCGCGCCGTAGCCATTCGTTCGACGCTTCTTTGTCGACGTGTTCTTGGCCGAGATCAGCGAGATGTCTCCCGTGCAGAGACTTTTGGGACCACAAAACTATTTTCTGCTCTTTGCTCAATAATTTTGGCTGTACATTTCTATTCAATAGGTTAAGGGGGGTTAGTTTTTTATCTGCATTCGTTAAGTATTTGTGAAGGTGAGATTGTTCAGCTTTGGAATAGAAGTATTTGCGTAATTTATCTATTAAGTTATTGTGTAAGTTTTGTATGTCGATGAGGCCTCTTCCTCCACTTTGGCGTGGCATTGTGAGACGCTGTATGCATGATCTGGGATGATGTTTTCTGTTGGCTGTCATGTGTGTGTTGATTATGCGCTGTAATTTAATTAAATCACTTTGAGACCAATTTATAATCCCAAAGGAATAGATAAGAACAGGTATTGCATAGGTATTTATTGCCTTTATGATATTGCGAGAATTTAACTGGGTTCTTAAAATTTGGTTTAGTCTTACTTTGAATTGTTTAGTTAGCTCTAATTTTGTTTGTTTTTGCTGAATTTGCTTGGATTGATGAAAACCTAAATATTTGTAAGTGCTGTGTTCGTTCATGGGTTCTATTTGTTCACCTGTATTAAGAGTATATATATTGTGTTCAGTTTTCCCTCGAGTTACAGAGTGTATTTTGCACTTATCAACTCCAAATTGCATTCGGATGTCCGTCGAGAATGTTTGTGTGATGTCAGCTAGTTTTGTAAGTTCGGTGTTATTTGCTGCATAAATTTTGATATCATCCATGTAAAGTAAATGTGAAAGAAGGTGAAATGAGTTATTACATTTTATTTTAAATCCTATATTGTAATTATTAAGTAGTTCTGACAATGGGTTGAGTGCTATACAAAACCATAGGGGGCTAAGCGCATCTCCTTGAAATATGCCTCGTTGAATTTTTATCAGTCTAGTAGTCAATAAAGGGTTTTCAATTAATTTTAATTTTGTTTTCCAATTGAGCATAGCTGCACCTAAAAATGAAATAAGACTGGGATGAATTTTATAATGTTCTAATACAAAAATTAACCAACTATGGGGAACAGAATCGAATGCCTTTTTGTAATCTATGTACATTGTATGTATATTCCTATTTCTAGTCTGTGCTTGTCTCATTACTATTGCATCTATAGTTAACTGCTCTTTACAGCCCTGGCTATTTTTCTTACAACCTTTTTGTTGTTCTGCTAAAATGTTGTACTGCTCTAAATGGTTGTAAATGATTTCGCTAATGCATCCTGTGATAATCTTGTAAATAGTTTGAAGACATGTGATAGGTCTGTAATTTGCGGCATTTTTTGGGTCTGCGCCTTTCGGTAACATATAAGTGACTCCATGTGTAATGAATGTTGGCAAAGTGTGTGGTGATTTAATGAATTTGCAAATGTGGTTGTGGATGAATGGATGAGTACTGCTAAACTTCTTGTACCAATAATTATGTATGTTATCTGTACCCGGTGCCTTCCAGTTATGGGTGCGTTTGATGATTTTAATGAAAATGTCTACAGGGATGTTCTCAAACTCCATTTGATTAATATTTGCTGTGTCAGCTATATTTAGTAACCAATCAGCGTTAATGTTATGTTGTACTGGGGTTTCCCAGATGCCCGCCCAAAATTGATGTAATTGTTGGGGCGATGGATATTCCGGCTGTGAAGTATGGGTTGGATTATTGTGGCTAAGAGATCTGTAAAACTGTTTTTCATTATTTATAAAGGTTGCATTTTGTTGTTTGCGTTTGGTACATGTTAAATATCGTTTAAGTCTATTTGAAATCGCGTTTAATTTTTGTTTCAGTGTATCGAGAAAATGTTGAGGTTCTGTATTGGGTTCTTCGTGTTGTGAATGGGTTTTGTATTTATTTTTTATTTCTTCTACGGTCTTAAGTATTCTTTGGTTTCTATTTCCTAAAATATATTGTGTTAATCTGGCTATTTCTAGTCTATATTTTTGTATCCTACTTTCAATCCTTCTTTGCCAAGACGGCTTTTTATTTCGCCTATTTGTTGATATATTTTCATCGAGGTTAAATCTCGTGCCATTGCAAGTGGCAGCTGTAAAGGCAGCAGAGTATATTATGGCGTGCAGTGTCGTGAAATCTAAGTTGTGGTTCAAGTGCTTTGGGAGAATATCCTTATTTAAACAATGAACAATTTGAGCAAATTTACGTGAGGATTTTTGTTTTGGGATGTATGGTCTTGATTCAGGATCCACAGTGGTAAATCGGGCAAGAGCGCTATTGAATTCTATTTTGATGTTATTAATTGTTTCTATACGACTAACATTAGGGCTATTTTCATTTTGACTATTGGTTATTCCTTGGGCAAGTGTGGATGTGCTATCTATTGTGCTATCGGGGTGGGTTTGCTGTGTGTGATCTGTTAAAGATTGTTCTAGTTCATTGGATCCCTCACCTTCTCTGTCAGATTGGCGTTGGTTGTTCAGCTCAATCAGTTTTAATTCTATTTCTCTCTTCAATGCATTTATTTTATTGCTGTATATCTTATTGTTAAATATTAATCGTCTTTGATCGGCAATTCTCTGCTCAGTGAGGTTCGACAAGTTTGGATACCTTTCTATGAATAATTCATGTAGTTTTTTTCGGTAGGCAGTTTTATTTGTCTCTATTTCAGTTACTTCAAAATAACATTTAATGATGTCTTCATTCATCTCGTCTGTCCATTTCATTCTGGCGTGGCTAATAATGTCATTTGTTTGTGGAGAGATGTGTGCTGTATGATTGTGCATAGGTGAATGGCAAACGTTCTCAGTATGTATGTGTTCATTTACTTCGTATCCTATCTCATCTAATACATGCTGTGGCAGTAGTTTTCTTCTCAATATAGCTCTTCTTTGGTCTCCTATTCGTTGGCGTGTGGTTTGCATTTCCGGATATCTATTGTTAAATTGCAGGTGTAAAGATTCTAGATAGTTGTTCATGTTTGTTGTCTCACATTTGGTTATCAGAAGGTATGTGCGCCATATGAATCGGTTCATATCTTCAGTCCATTTTTTTCGCGCACGGGCAGGGCCTACAGTGGGTGCAGGATTAATGGCTAATGCCTCCTGCACAACAGCCGTTGACCTTGTAGTTCGGGATGAATATGTGGATAATGGTGATGAATTGGGTGACTGAAATAAGCTGTAAGTTGATGAAGGTGATGGAATGTTAGCGAAAAGTGAATGTTCTGATGATATAGTAGGTGAGAGTGAAGGTGATCGTTCGGCTGTAGCATTTTGTTCGAGGGGAACCCGCCTGTTCAGTCCCCCGTCGCCAACGGTTCGCATGCTGTGACACCCAGCGTCAGCTCCAAGTGTGCCCCGGCGATAGCCCCCGGGAAGCGATCCTATACGTTTACTTCTTAGTATCATCTCCATAAAAATGGGTTACCAGAGCCATGTTAGCCGCACCAGAAACAATATTGCGTGTCCGCCCCCTACGTGAGTCAGGTGTTCGACTCGGACGTATGGTTGGATTATAGGGGGCTTATTATTATTATTATTATACGATATAATTCCAATAACTCGTCAGCTACGAAAAAGGGGGGGAGAAAATATAAATCAGAGGGTAGAAGATCGGGATATAAAAATAAATGACTTTACAGGGTTTTCAGGCGGCTGTCTGAGACGCTTTCAAAACACTTGGGCTCTTTTCAATCCACCCAGATCAATATGGAAGTTAATAACAGGTCTCAGAATACCATTCAACAAGACACCGACATTAGTTCTCTCAACTTTAAATGTTATAACAAAGTATCAATATTAATCACATCAATATTAATGTCAACCGAAATTCAAAATTTAATTCAGTTAAAAGTCTTGGAGCCAGCCAGCATGGTGTCACAGGACACCGTCTTTTATCTCTCCTCTATTCATAATTCCCAAATCCAACGGAAAAAGTCGAACCATATTCAATCTCAAGGCATTAAATCAGTATATGAAGCCGAAGCATTTCCATCTGTTCCATCATCACCAAATGTCCAATTTTCTACAACAAGGAGATTGGATGGTAAAACTGGACTTAAGTCAGGCCTATTATCATCTACCAGAAAAAGATCAACACAGAAGGTTCCTCCGAATCAGCTATCAAGGTCAACTGCTACAGATGACGTGTCTGCCGTTCGGCCTAGCAGCAGCGCCGCGGATTTTCGTCTCGGTAACGAATTGGACTGCAGAAATACTTCGCAAGAAAGGACTACGGTTAGTGGTTTATCTGGACGATTATTTGCTAGTACATCAGGACAGAAATACACTAACAGCTCAGGTGGAAATCGCAATACAGTTTTTGGCCAGCTTGGGTTTCTGGGTCAATATGGAAAAATCGGTAACGACACTAACGAAGTCAATCGATTTTCTAGGAGTGGCGTGGGACACCAAATTCAACACGAAGTCCCTACTCTCAGACAAAATACAACGAATTCGACAGATGTTGCGAGTACGACTCGCCGCCAGCAGTTGGAACCTAAAACAGGCACAACGCCTAATAGGTCATCTCAACTTTGCAACTTTTATCACCCACCGGGGAAGGTTGCATTGCCGATTACTGCAGCGACACAGCAACAAACTCAGGAAGTGTCCGCAGTCGCAGCTTCAGTATCCAGAAGAGGTACATTCAGAACTGAACTGGTTGTTGGAGAATATCAGTCAGAAGTCAGCGATTCATCCCCAGAGAATGCCCACAAACCACGTGATCACCGACGCGTCGGACATTCAATTGTCATGACATTGACATTCAAATCTCTTGTGAACAACGACATGATAAAAGGTCGGTGGGAGCAACATCAAACCAAATGGCATTGCAATCTGAAGGACATGTTTGCTGTGATAGCCGCTATATGAGCCAAAGCAATGTATCTCCAAAATTCGTCAGTGATTCTTCAGAGCGACAACAAAACAGTCGTGACCTACATAAAAAACGAAGGAGGAACCCGATCACGTCAACTGCTAGATTTGACCCAACAGCTGCTGAACCTGGATCACTCATCTCAACATTGTGCTTCGCCCTCACCACCTACCAGGGCTGTTCAACACCGAAGCCGATCACCTATCAAGAAATCGCACCGCCACCGAGCGGCACTTAACAGACGAAGAAACATCGAGACTGTTCAACATGTGGGGCACACCAGACCTAGACCTATTCGCGTCACAGACACCTCATGTAGTAGCAAACTATGTTACGCTAGACTTGTCAGACTCGAACACCTACTTTTACGACGCGTTCAGCAGATCCTGGCACTACCGACTTGCATAGCTGTTTCCGCCGCCCAGCCTAATATACCCAGGGTACTGGATCACCTAAATTCAGCCTCAGGTCGGTACATCCTAGTAGCACCCAAGTGGAAGAAGTCCTTTTGGAGGCCAGATCTGGAAAACCGTGCTCTGAAGCGTCCCGTAAAGCTCGGAGATCTGAAGAAGACGCTGGTGGACACAGTGACAATGCTACCACCGGCGCAAGTCAGCAAGTTACACCTGGAAGCTTGGCTCATTTCGGGTGGGATGTCCAGACAGATACGTGGACGCAGCAGGAGAAGCAATTATTGTCATCGTGTTGGAGACAGTCTACTATAAAGACTTACATTTGGAGTAGATGGGTGACATTTTGCCAAGAAAATAGCATTAGTTTTCGTTTTCCGGATCCATCAAATGTAGCTAGGTACCTCAGTTATTTATTTTTAACAGATGGTCTCTCTTACTGAACAATTCTCGTTCATATTTCGGTCATTGCATCCGTTTGCGAAACGATATCTAATGTTGAAATTTCAGATAACCCGATTGTAAAACATACAGAAAGCTATTGGCAAAACCTGCGCCTCCTAAATTACCGATTTAGGACGCAAGGATTTTGATTCGATCGTTAAAAATGTACAAAATTAATTTGAATAGTTTATATCAGATATCCAGACACACTATTTTACTATTATCTTCGGGTCGTAGATTACATGATCTTACTCTTTTGCATAGTGATAGGCAATATTTCATAGATAACACTGATTCTATTACCTGGCACCCCGTTTTCGGGTCGAAAACTGACTCATCCTCATATAAACAATCTAGTTGGACATTTTTATCCGCTCCTGATAAAAACGTCGATGCAGTATATTGGTTACTCCACTTGTAAATATGACACAAGAAACTCGAGGAAATATTACTAATTTATTTTTAGTCAATGTGCATTTAAGTTTACAATTATATATATTATTATGTTTAATCACATTGTTGCGTTTTAATTGAATACCTACTATATTACCAAAAATACAAGCCACCAGGAGATAACAAACACTTTCTCATAATGGACTTCGGACGTCAAACGGAACGCATAATATAAAAATTTTATCTTCTAATAAAATTTGTATTATGCTTCCATAGACGTCCGAAGTACCAGAAATTTCTTCCAGGTGCTAGGCCATTATGAGCCGAACAATGACAAAGATGGCGGCTTGTGTTTGGTAGGAAGTTTAGTTGTTTACCAGAAATGATAGAGAGCGCTGTAGGTTCGTCTTGGAAACGGAAGTAAGCGACATATAGCGACCAGGCGAGGTGACGGAAGCGATGTACTCTCTCATAATGGACTTCGGACGTCTATGGAAGCATAATACAAATTTTATTTGAAGGTAAAAATGTTATATTACAAGTCTATCTCTCATAAAATTATTATAATAAAAACAAAAACCCGACTGCTTAAAAGTAATGAACTGAAAAGACAAAAACAAGTACCTATTACAATTCATTCATATTCATACTATATAAACTTAAATTACCACTCACTCACTGACTTAGAGAAATAGAAGTCATACAAGGGAGAGTCGTAGGAAATAAGTAAATATAGCATCGCATAGAGAAACGTTTAGAAGGCCCGGGAAAAATGTCCGGACCTTCGGCAGGTCAGCTCTTGGTGGTGATACCCCATCGGATCTCGGAAACGGTGATATCTACGGGAGTCGTTCTTGAACAAAATCTTCCTAAAACCCTGGCAACTTTAAGGAGGCGGGAAAAAAATTTCTTTTATAAAACATGGCCGCCATACAAACTTTGTACTTTAATATCTCGGAAACGGTTAGAGATAGGCGGGGCGTGTTCGAACAAATGTCATAGAGGTAGACGAGATCTTTCCAGAAAAAATCATTTTCTAGGTCACCTGGGATCATCGGTGAACCCAATGGTCTTAGACTGACGTGTAAATCCAAAACACTGTAACTCGAGTGACAGTGTTTTGCCTTAATAGTGCTCAATTGATTATTTCAAAGCAGTTACATATCCCTATACCTATTAATATTTTTTCATTACCTATATAGTATGTAGAATTCCTTCTACATATTTCTATCTCCATATGATCACGTATAAAACACTGTATTTTGATTACTCTTATGGTTTGTTATGGCATAACACTGTGATTGAAGTTATAGTGTCTTGGCTAAATAAGTTTAGGTGAGATTAGTTGAAACTCGTGAGATACAGTGTTTTGAATAACCAGACGTCGCACGCGGTGACTTGGGCCTTATTCTTAGGTACGCGTTGTAGGTGCACGATACGCGGGGATTAGAAGATTTAAAATCAATAGAAGAAAAGTGTAAAGTTCTGAAGGGCAAGATATGGTATATACTGTAGATATGCAAAAGTTCACGAAAAACATGCAGGTCGAGGTCATAAAGATTTGATCATATTCAGTAAGTAATAATTCTCAACTAGCATTCCCCGTAAGGTAAAATAAACATAACCTGAAAGTAATAGAATGCAGAAGAAATGAATTAACAATATTTGTCAACAATGATTATAACGCAGATTTAAAGGCGATATCTTTTTTGAAAAAGAAAGTAGGAATTGAATTGCGGAAAAACTTACAAACAGTGTAACCGATCTTTTGGAAGAGATATCTAAAGAGACTGAACCTAGAGATATTACTGAGACAAAAAAAGACAGTGCAAATCAATGCAAACAAGAACATTTTTTTATGAAAATCGTTGTTGTCTAGGAATAACTCAATCCCGACGAACACATTGTCACTAATTTAATATCCTAGTATAATATTATAAATGCGAAAGTTTGTGAGGATGAATGTTATGTATGTATGTTTGTTACTCTTTCACGCAAAAACTACTAGACCGATTGCGATGAAACTTGGTATGTAGATAGCTGGAGACCTGGATTCACACATAGATTACCTTTTATCCCGATATTCCCACGGAAACGGGACTTACGCGGGTGAAACCACGGGGATAACTAGTAGTAGATAAACCTAAAACCTTAAAGTAATTTATATACTGATTATTAATAAAACTTTGATCTCATTATTAAATTGTTCCATATTTTATTTGCTGTTTTAGTTTTATGACTATATGTATAAATGTTAAGTTTATTTTTCTTTGCTTCAATTGTTTTAACCAATTTATTTATTTTTTAGGTGTTGTAGATATGTCCATAAGATAAGTAAATTATTTGGATGGAGTGTGGCCGGAGCGAATTCTCATAGCCGTTACACGGTCACGTCTACTAAGTTGACAGCTATTAATCCAAGGTATAGTTAATGGCTCAGTTTAGTGACAGGTTGGATCGTTCTATACCAGATACCCTTTTCAACTGACCTCTGATCGAAATACTCCTTCCATGCTGAGTTACAATATTTTCTAACTAAATATAAACAATCAGAAAAGTAAAGCTCGATTGGGGGACCTGTTCCCTGAGAAGAAGCCCGTTTAGCGAGACTATCTACCTTTTCGTTACCGATTATGCCTATATGCGATGGAATCCATTGTAACTGTACAACTTTACCGTTCCGTTTTAACTCCAAAATTTGATTTATTATTATATAAGCTATCAGTGTTCCTCGAATAGTCGAGGTACAGTGAGCTATATGTAAAAGTGCGCTTTTGGAGTCAGTTAGGACAACAAACTCATTGTACTCGATAGAGTTAATATACGACAATGCTTCGCTAATGGCTAGTAATTCTATGTACATAATTGACAGCTGTACTGGACTTATTTTAAGCAGCATATAGTTATCTTGTTGAAGATCATAGAAGACTGCACCAGATTCAATTTTTCTTTAGATCCATCAGTGAAAATCTGATAAAAGTTTGGATACGTACTGTCTAAATAACGAGAACATAGGTTTTTTAAACTGGCTGTGTCGTATTGCTGTTAAGGTTTATCTGTGGTGCAAATATTAGCTTTAATATTTCTTGATAAATCAAGGTGATCGACCCATTGACAATACATGAAAATTTCTAAATTTTGACTGCAATAAATTTTCACATCATTTAGTTGATGATGCATTATAATTAAAATAGGTTTATTTTTTCTGTTCCATGAAGTAATATATGTAGATAGATTATCTAATAGATTAATGATTATGCTATTGTTTACTAAAGATTTTTTTTAATAGAAATTTTCCGGCCAAGTAACATCTACGGATATGTAACGGTTCAATACCAAGCTCACTGCCCATTACATGTATAGGAGTGGATTTGATGAAACCACCTATAACTCGCATCGCCTGGTTTTGAGTTCTTTCTAGTTTGAACAGATGATATTGATTACTGTCACCATATAAAAAGCTAGCATAGTCGAAACGACTTCGCAGTAGGCAAATGTATATCTTTCTTAAGTGCTTGGGATGAATACCCCAATTAGAGCCTGGCAAAAACTTAAGAATAGACAGGAATTTTGATGTTCTCTCGTTAATAAAGTTAATATGTTTGGCCCATCGAAGAGAACGATCGAGCCGCAAGTATAAATATTTAACATTTTCAACCATTTCTAAGGGTGTATCATTAATGTAAACCGAGAAGTTATGCCTGTGGATACCTTTTTAAACACACATGCTTTACTTTTGGAGGATGAGATCTCTAAACTGCAGTTACCTAACTAACTGCACTGCCTAACTGCAGTAAGTTTCGAGTAATCTGTTGTGAAGTAGACTGGAGTCATTCAGCTGCATGAAATATATTTTTATTAGTACAATAAATCACAAAATCATCCGCATATTGGGACATGTAAATGGAAACATTATTAAATTGTTTACATAGATCTATTGTAGCTATATTAAATAGCAAAGGTAACAGTGGATCGCCTTGTGCCAAACCGCGGCAGGTGTTACGAACTATGAATAAATCATTGACTTTTACTGTAAGAGACCGCTCACGGAGAAATTGCCACAGATAATTGCATATAGTTTTCCCTGTCCCCAGATAATCTTATTTTTCCAAAAGTGTGTAAATATCTATATTATTATATGCATTGTCGATATCAATAAAGCAACCAATAGTAACATCATTTTTACAAAAGCCTGTCTGAATCCTTGTGACTAATCTACTTAAGTTATCTAAACTTGATCTACATTTTCGAAATCCTAAAGTATCATTAGAAAACATATTGTTATTTTCAAAATACCACTCTATTCGTCTTTGTAAAACTGTATGAAAAATTTTACATATACACGATATTAGTGCAATGGGTCGAAGTGCTGAATCAGAATTAGGATCCCTGCCGGGTGTGGGTATAGGTATGATACTAATTTCACGCCATTACTTTGGAACATAGGCTAAGGAAAGAAATGCGTTATAGAAATTTAATAAAATTAATTTAGCGTTGTTAGGTACGTTTTTTAACATACTATAAGATATATCATCACGTCCGGGTGCTGTATCTTTGGTTTTTATACTCTTATTAATCTCATATAATGTAATTGAAGTGTCCAGTATTGAATTTTTAAATGTAAATATTGGTTCAGAATTTGCAACGTAATCAGGAGTTAAATTATATAACATGTAGCTGGCTTTCTTTGAATCGATGTACTGTTTACGAGACTGATAACCTTTTATCCATTTGATTTTATTCCATAGATCACTAGCCAGAGTTGTTTCGTTAATTGAGGTACGAAACGTTTGCCATGAATTACTTTGAACATTTCTTAGAAGTCTTTGAGACTCACTTATTTTATTCTTTAATAAAATATAGTTTGATAGCATAGGGTTGCGCCTAAAGGTAGCTAAAGCTAGACGTCGTAGTGCTACTGATCTCGACAGATCTGGACACCGATATGGTTTAGGATGAAACTGTCCAGTAGGGTTGCAACTAAATTTTATATCCGGAATATATTTTTCAGCAGCTGAGTGTATGTGATAAATAAAATTATCATAAGCCAGTTGCGGATTTGCCAATATTGGATATTTATATTCTGAAAATTTCTCATTTAGATAAGACCTATAATTTGTCCAGTCAGCTTTCTTAAAGTTCCTTTTCTTTTTTATTTGGACACTTGATACGAATTATGTAAATATTTTCATAATAAGATGATCACTACCGAGTGACTCATTAGTAACTGACCAATCGAATCCTAGTGACACATTCGAAGATATTATGGACAGATCAGGTGACGAATATCTCACAGTACCGTCCACTAGTTGAAAGCGAGTAGGGCTGCCATCGTTTAAAATTATATAATTGTGATCTAATATAGAGTCTAGAATTTGGGAGCCTCTTCTATCTGTTTTGTTGGACCAGTTTGAATGGTGTCCATTAAAGTCACCCAAAATCATAGACTTTCTTTTTCAATAGAGTATAAGTAATGCCATACTTGAGTGTTTGTCATTAACTCTGGTGGACAATAAATTATAATTAAGTGCTCTAATTGACTACAATTATATAATCTGACATGAATAAGTTCAAGCCCTGTACTATTATTTTGCACTTTCACAAGTTGCGCCTGAATTGAGTTGTGAGCAATGACCGCAACCCCTCCATATGGAACATCTCTACCTTGACGAAAAATATTATAGTTGTTAATATATAAAAAGGTATCTGGTTCAAGCCATGTTTCACTTACCGCAGCCAAATGAATGCGTTCTTGAATCAAAAACTGTTCAAATAATTTTAATTTGGGCTTAATACTGCGTGCGTTCCATTGAATAATATTTGATTTTGTGACTTTATTATTGTGTCTATCCATTAACTGTAAACAAATTTATGATCGCAGACATGTCAGGTATAATATTACCAAAAAATGAATTTAGCTAATCTCTAAATATTTGTAACCATTGTTTTAGTTTTGTTAATAGATTATATTTTGCGTTATTTATGAATTCTTTGATTTTGTCATATAAGTGATGGTATTTCATATCTATTTTCCTTGATAGTATTGCAGGAGTTGAGATTACGAGGTACCGATGGCCCAGATGAAGACTATCAGCAGGGTCTTCGGACCTTGTTACAAATATATCTGCCATCACATTTTCTGTGAGGTGAAGAGGCACTTTCTTGTTCTTTTTGCGAGGTTTTTGCGGTTTATTATAGAATGCATTCACTTCGCTTAAATGTGTATTTTTTGACAGGATATCTGCGTACGATGGCGTGATGTCAGGCTGAGTTTTGTTGTTCGGTATAGATACAGTTGTATTATTAATAACATCGAATTGATACAAAGGCGTAGGAGGAACATATGCAGTTAAGGCTTTTTGGTACGTACACTTAGACTCCGACATTATTTCTCTGATAAGTTTTTCTTTTTTATAGATCAGGCACTCTTTTGATCCTTATTTATGTTTACCTGTACAGTTAATGCACTTGAGAGTACTTCTATCACATACTTTGTGTCCTTTCGTACCACACGACACACAAGATGATTTCGACGCGGGACATGATTTGCGAGAATGACCGAATCGCCAGCATTTGGAGCACTGACTGACTGGGTATATGTATGGCGACACACTTATTCTAAGATCTAGCAAATTTATGTATGATGGTACACAAGAACCTTTCAATCCTATCCTGACAGATTCACTCGGAATCCATCAGTCTTCATTTTTTCTATTTAATGGTTTAGCGGTCACGACTGATTGATCTGACTTGATGTGCTTTAAAAGTTTGGTCTCAGTGAGGTCTAGGTTGATATTTTTTTATAATACCGTATGATAAACCGACTTCCCATGTTTTTTGTCGTCGCCACCCGTGGTCGTCGAATGCAGGACATGATATTAACTTTTCAGCGTGATTTTCATCGATAAAGGAGATTATAATCTTAAATGGGTTGATGTATTTAACTTTTGTAATACCATTTATTTTGTGTTGGTTCAGCAGTTTTGCGAGTGCAAATTGTTTGATAAACTTTTCTTTAGAATAGATGCTCGGTTCTGACACTGTCATGACTTATGGATTTCCTCCTACCTTTATTCGAAACTTCTGTCCAGCACTCTTCAGCGTATTCATTTCGACTTTCTATATCTAATTTCATATTCGTATGTGTTGGGTCATCTATAAAATCTTGATCATGATTCAAAACATCATTGTTGGGTGAATCGATCTTATTCTGAAAGCTATCGTTATCCATTCAGAATAAGGTTCATAGTAACGAATAGCATAAAATTACACACACGCGAATAACGCAACACAATAGGCGAACGAGCGAGCCACGCGGGCTCCGGCCGATAAGAAACCGGTTACTTGTTTACCGAGTTTATTAAATTACTTGAATGCGTCTAATTAGCACGAGATGTGGTTAAAGACTGTTACTATTACTTAATTGAACTATTTTTTGTTTGTTTTTATTTAAATAAATATTCTTTTTAAATATATGTCGAGTTTTATTGTCCGTGATCTAAACAATATTGAATACGCAAAATACAGTATGTTATTGCAAACGTTCTATCATTTTTTATTCTTGTATGATCCTTTATCTCTGTTCTCGTAAAACCAATATACTGTACCTAATGAAACATGCAGTGTTTTGCTCAAACATTGGGAACATTTCTTTAAGTGTTGTAGAGACAATACACGTTTACTTAGTTCATTTAAATTGTATGGATAGTATGGTTGTAAAATGTACACGGTTACATAAAACGTAAACATACCTATAATTTGGTACCTAGCACATAATATAATGTTATAATAATATTACTAAATCATACCAAAAACCAAAGAAAGTTTAACACGCCATTTTTTCGAAATAGCTATTTCTGAGATCCGAATCCAAAGTCAGTTTTTTGATTTCTTCCCCCGTCGCTGTATATCCTCCCTCGCAACCAAGCGAAATACTAGTATCTATATAAAATACGGCTGACTAATTGCATTGTTTTTTAAGCTTTCTTTATCAAATAATGAAGTAACTACAAATGTATATTCAAATTAGTTAAACTAAATACTTTAGATACGGTGAAAAAAAAAAACAATACTTTGTTACAAAACAATGCATTAGTCAGTCGAATTTAATATAGATATTGTGATACTTGTTTTTCTCTTTTCAGTTTATTACTTTTAAGCAGACGGATTTTTTTCTATAATAATAATTTTATTTCAGACATTTTAGTTTTATTAACCGACTTTTATTTTAATATATAACTAAGTACAGGCAATGTCATTCCTGACTTGAATACATTCTTGCTAGAAAATGATACTTCGGGCGTCCCGATATATAATTGGTACGCTTATTAACAATTTGAGTTAAAGCAGTAATATAAACGTGATATGATACATATATTTTTGAAATGGTCTTTTCACGATCTTTCATTTGATACCCATATTGCTAAGGTAAGAAAAAAAGAAACGCCCACTTTTGTCATTTGCGGGTGCCATTTTGAATTTTTTATAGCCTATGTCACTACTACAATTCTGATGAATTCAACGACAACTCATATGTCAAAAACTGTCAAGCCGTTTGGGCTGTAGGGCATGCCAAAGATATGGACATACATATATATGTACTATCGACAGCAGCGACGGATAACCATTTCAGAAAAAAATTCCCTTACGCATGTTGACTTTAAGTGACTCCGCCCTTAATTTTGTTAACCAATCAAAAAGAAATCTTCGAACAAAAAAGTGTACTAACCGTTTGTTTTTATGACTTTTCTTACTTTTGCCAGATGGTATCATATTTGGACAGTTGTTGCGTTGACACAATACGGAACTTCTAACCATGAGCTCCCACAAGAACTTTAATACTCTACTCTTCTAACAGTAAATTTAATTCTAGCTTTTTGTATTAACTTTTGTTTTTGCTTTATACGTTTAGTATTAGTAGTATAATTTATTTATAATTTTAAGATAATATGCTCTTGTATCAAAATAAGTAAAAAATATTGTCTCTTAGGATTAAGAATAACGGTATGGAATGTAAATATAAATTTAAGCATTGTTATACTTAATCATTGAAATAGGTTTTATTTGTTACTTTCTTTTTTTTGTTTAGTTTGATGGAACGTAGCTACCTAGTTGTTAAATTAGTGTTAGTAGGTAACTTTTAAATTACAATTTTACTGAGATAGTAAGTATATTGTTGTTTTATTTATTTAGTTCAAGGTAGCTTTATTCATTTAACACTTATAATTATTAAATTAATGAAGTCTAAAATATTTAAAGACGTATCTGCATCAAAGAAGCATCATTATGCGAGCACATCAATAAAACTAAATAAACTATTATGTAGCCGACCTACGGCCTATTCAAATATTAACATTGTTGTATAAATAAATAGGCAATAAAATATATTTGATACCTTCCAGTCGTTTTGATTCGTTTAATCATAGCGGCTTCAGAACATAACCAATGTTAAATTGCTGATTTCTATTTGAGAATGTTTATACTAAGTATAATTAATAATCAATCCTGGTGGTACACAAATATTATACATAATACATATAATACAAATGTAAAGTGTAAAAAAACTCAAACAAAAAGGTCGTAGCTGACCATTGAGTTTGTATCGCCTTAGAATCAGTAAACAAATGTAAAGTGTAAAAAACTCAAACAAAAAAAAGGGGCGTGTCACGTGCCATGTTGGGCCTGCTATGCGATTTTAACCTTAGGAGTAGTCATCCGTGGCTGATGTCGATAGTACATACATACGCTCGAAAAACATACCCTCCTTCTGACGCGGTCGGGTAAAATAATAAATAAAATTTAAATATAAAAATATAATATAATAATAATAAAAAAATAAAAAAAAATTTGAAAAAATGGTGGCGAATTTGGCCTCATTTTTTTGCTAGCTGACGTAGTCTAGGATTCTTCTTGCCTCATTTTTTTGCTAGCTGACATAGTCTAGGATTCTTCTTAACTAAAGTGAAGGAAGGGTTACTTTTGCCATCACCCTAAACTCCTCTAGCAACGCGAACGTTCTGATTATGATTAGCGAGAGCTAATTAGAGAACACTCATCAAGTTCTATAAGCTTCTATTAGATTTATTTATTTTCTAGAGTTGGTATCGAGCCAGTGCTATTATCCTAGATATTGTTTATAGGCTATGGGAAGCATGGTAAATTCGGATTTTTTAATAGTATTATAAAAATAAATACGTACTTAAATGTGGTTCAGGAGACGATGGCAATATTATATTATGAATATTTTTTTAAATTTGTCGTTTTTTACACATTAAACAAAATTATTACAATCTTTGCATATTATATTGCGATAAAACTCATTATTATTCAACACTTTACACAATGTATTTATACGTAAGTATATATACTCAACACCTATACGAGAAATAAATAAATGAAAATTATAATTGAATGGGTGAAACTATAATTCGAAGAGTGATCGTATATTTCTTCCAGATACTTGTGATGTTTTGATCTTCAAGAATAATGGGCTCAAAATGTAGGTATGTATTATATATACTTGGATATGTCTACCCCTATACCTGAGTCTTAGGGATATAAGCGTGAGATGGGTATGTAAGTATCCACTTTTCGCTAGCTAAGGTTTTGGGCCGTATGTAATATAGAGCAAACCATCTACCGGTCTATGTAAGACTCTGTGCTGCCACTGAGAATTTCTTTGCCCAACTAGGTAATCGATTGGGATTGCCTCATGCAAGCAGTCGCATTTAATACAACTTCACAACCAAGACAGTCTATAAATGTATATGAGCATTCACTACGAATCAATAGCTCACGTAAAATTGCCAGTAGCTCTCCGACTACAATGTAAAATTTATTTATTTTACCAACACGTTCCGATAAAAGAATATTTTATGTATTATTTCATAGAAATTCAGTGTAAGTAAAAACAATTTTAAATTCCTATAATATTTTCGAAATGTTTATTTATATTGTTATTTAGCTGTTTGTGTTTGCAAAACTTGAAAAGTTTTCGATGTATTGACCTCAAATTTTTATATAGATTAGAATATTTTTAAATACATTTTATCCCGAGGTTCCCACGGAAACGGAAAAAGTGAATATCAGACAGCACAGGGATGCATGGCCGGGATTAATTAGTATAAAAATAACTTTACTAACTTGATTTGCAAAAATAATATCATTTTAATAACCCTTCGAGCTAAGCTTGTGTTATGAGTGTGTTCACGTTAGCCCTGTGACTGATCACTCTCCGGTCTTGTAGGATTGCCGTCCCATCGAATTATGAGAATGAAGGAATAGGGAGTATACTTGTTCTGCGCACACACTTGTGCACTATAATATATCGATCAGATGGCTCGTCTCCGTTAAGATTTAACGCTGTGACCGAAATTGGGTCTGGAGTAGGCATGGAAACGATTGCTACGTTTAATTCATTTTCATATGACGAAATGTTTTTTTTTTTCGGTTAATTATTTCCAGTGTTGCAAAATTGCAAATTCACAAATGCTGCTTTTTGCTACTAAAAATCATATGAAAATGAATGAATAGAAAACTAAGTTCGCAATTGACGAAGACGATTTTTTTAAAACAGTTTAAGTACGTTTGCACCCGAACACGATCAATCGCAAGTGAAATTTCATTTCTTCGTATTATAAATTCATAAATGACAGACTTTAATGATTCCGCGAACTGTTAAAAATAATATCAAGGAGATTGAAACCTTACGTCGCTTAATTTAAAGAGCATTTCTTGAGTTCTCACCAGTGAATTATTATAATAAATACGTTACGTTGACGGCCGCGCGACCGGCAAATCGGCGATGCACAATTTATCGATGAACTAACAAAATATAGCTATCTCTTTTTGGCACGCCTGGATCTAAATACGCGGCTTCGCGCGGTTTCATTCTCGCTAGCTGTGTCTGTGATTTCGGTTCCCGTGACAACGTGATTTCATATGATACGATTTTAGCAGCCATTGTGAACGAAAGTAGTATGCGCTACGTATGAAAAATCTTTTCATATGATTTTTCGCATGCTACTTATGAAATGTTTCATGCCTAGTCTGGAGAACTATTACTCTTTAAGATATTATATTATTAAACTGTTTCGGTTTACACTTACCACGAGGTTGCTTTTCAGCAGCTAATGTCACGAGGAGGCTAATTAACTTCTTAAATGATTTAAAGAATTTCTTAACAGAAAATACATCGATAACACGTAGCTTTAGCAATGGATACCAAGATCTCAAACACAGAAGTCATATATACATCTGCAGAAATACATTTTATAAAAGACCATTCTGTTCCAGATTTAATCACAGCAGTCACTTCTCTGAGGCTAAGCATAGGCAGAGATGTCTACCTGAACCCAGAAGGGGAAACGCAGTACAAAGTCAAAGCCGAAACAGTACACAAAAAAGAGTCTTTTGATGAACGTCAACATGGAAGAAGACTATCAAAAGCACTTCGGTCTGGTACTTCTTCTATAGACTCGAGTGAATTATCCAGCGATGATGGATCTAAAGAAATACCAGTTACGACTAGGACTGAAAAGTATAAACAACTTACCCTGCTGCTAGACAAGAAAGTAATAGTTCTTACTAACATTATAAATGCGATCATCATGAAATTTCATATACTCGTTCTCAGGGGTACAAAAAAGGACAAAGGGTACATTTCATCTACGAAATAATACGTAACCCGAGGGATAAAAGTTTATTAACAAAATGTATGCTACCGTGGACGAATTTATGGGTAATCTTATATTGGTGTCGAGCTTAGATAAAGACTCAGTGTGAGAGCCATACCGTGGCCGCACATGAAAGAGCAATAGTCTTTGTAATGTACTGTAATCCAACGCTGGCGCTAACCTTAGATAAGGGTAGAGCAAGACTTTCGACGATTTTTGACTTTCTACGACTTTGGTCGACGCTTTCATTTCATGTAAATTCTACTTCGGTTTTATGTTAAATAAATTATAATTTCCAAATTTTAATAAAGCGGTTCAATTGTTCCAAATTTACGCTGGAATTGATTTTCGCATTTGGCTTTTTCGAGCCCCTTGTCATCTGGCGTCTAGAATGACCGCTTGACCTTTCTCTACCTCAGAGCTGGCATTACTGCAATGTACCATAGTAGAGAGTACATTTCTTATAAATACTCTAAATTTCTATTTTTCCCCAATTTTTCCATAAAATAAAAATAATACGAAAAAGTCAACGCACGTTAGGCGAACGTTACAAAGACGCCAAGCGAAACCCCACATGAGACAGAAGATGCGATGGTTTTGAATTCGTTTTCTTACACAGTTTGTATATGTGCCCTTCTCACTTGTGTTTATAACAACCTGAATTAATATATCGTGCTTTATTACACAGTAGTAGACTCAGTTAAAAATCTAATTAGCAACGTGGGTATATTTATCGTCTCAGCTGAAAGTCGTCCACTGCTAGACATAGGCCTCCCCCAAGATTTTCCACACAGATCGGTCTTGGGCTACTCGCACCCAACCGCTTCCGTGGGTATAATACATTTAAATGATTCTTTACAGAACTACAATAAAGAAACGAAAGAAAAAACGTAATTCAATACGTACAACATCCTTCACCACGAAATACGAGAGAGGAACCACAAAGAGATACAATGAGAGCTTAAGAGAACGCCATCATCATCACCATAGACACGGGAAAAAGGCTAAAAGGGTTCTAGACCACGTCAACGTATTCACACTACTAACTTGGCCTACTACTCCAGATATTGTTCTAGAATATGAAGAGATACCAAAAATTCAACAAGACATCGCTGTAGTTCACGGCCACCACTATCATGTAAATGACTGGTTCGAAGAAATAAATAATAAAAGTGAAGAACTAACCAACAAGTTCAACCAATTCACGAATAAGACGGATAAGTGGAAAGAGGAGATTAAGAACAAAACAGCCCCAATCGGCGACGTGTCCAACGAGTTTGACGAACAGATTGCTAAATGGAAACTAGTGGTAGAAAATAAAACTGCGAATGGCACCGAGGTAAACGAAACCGAGGAAGGTATTAAGGATAAAATTCAAGAATATATCAAGGATTTAGAGAATTGGCTAGAGTAAATGAAAAATAAGACTACACAACAGCTGGCAGATATGACTAACGAGCTTAACAATCAAACGAGTACTTGGCACGACCAAGTTAAAAATAAAACTCATCATATAGAGGACATAGTAAACGAACTTGTCAATCAGACAAATGTATTGCAAGAAGACGCTAAAGACAAAGAAAAGGACTTAGAAGACAAGTTTAATGGGTTCGGTAAACTGACGAAAAAAAGAAAACATCATCATCGTGTTCATCACTTTGGAGACAAATTTAACGAGCTTGGCAATCAGGCGAATAAATTACATGAGAAGAAAGAAGAATTGTTGGTTTGGTTTGGAAGGTTTGCGAACCAAGCGTTTAATTGGCATAAACACGTAAATAGTAAAACTAAAGGGTTTGTAGACAAGTATAATAAAGCTGCTGAAAAAGCACATCATTTGCAGCAGCAATTACATAACCATGTTAACGGCAGTCATAATAAAATAAAAGACAATATATCAATAGCTGCCTTCACAAAACACGTACTCACACGAACTCTAAGATTATTCGATAAAGTCAAAAAGGAATCAGATGAATATCATTGGAGGAAAAAGTTTAAACACCTAGCTAAGAACTACGAAGATAAATTCAAAGAATTCTTGAGAACGACCAGACACCAACAAATTAAAACTAGACTTGGAACACAAAAAGTAGTATTAAACGCTATAGATATGTCTAGACACATAGTAAATAGACTTGTTAATATCATGACACATGAAATTGATAAAAAAGGACTTCGTACAGGACGCACTCAAGAAATATTTTCCACAGAAATTCGTAAAGAAGTTGCCGCTGAAATGAAGCATGCATGCCTAACTCTTGGTATATGTTTAACAAACAGCGGATTTACACAAACAGTGACAGATCTACTTATACACATGCTGATGTTAGACGACGAGAAATTTAAACAAGCGTTCGACTCATTTACTGAAGCAGCTAAAAACACAGATTTCTCTCGCAGTCTCGGAGATAGACACGACAGAGAATTGAAAAGGAAGATAGTCTTAGTTGGAGACCACGATATTAGTCTTCAGCGAACTATAGTGATGATTATAAAGAATATAGTAGCTAATAGAAATAAGCCTTTAGTGATGACAGAAGATATTGATCCGGAGGAATGCAATTTGAATGCTACGTTGGCGTTTTTAGAAGTAATAGATACTCTAGATAACAACGTCCCGGAAAGTGACATTAATATCAAAAAACTTTATGACATAAGGACCGGTTTTCACGGATGGGCACAAGGATATAATATACAGGACACTATGATGCAATTCATGTCTCTTATTAGTTCAGTTCTACATGATTTGAACGGTAAAGCTTATCATGTAATTCGGCAGAGTGCTGATATACTTTTCGATTGATTATTTTGTTTTATTTTATTTACTTAATCAGTAGCCTAAATCCTCCTCCTATATCTCCTTATCCTCAATCCTCGTAAAAATACTGTATAGAGCCCCGATTAAATTAAGATTAGTAAGTTGTCGCCAAATGTGAACTAAAATTCAATTCAGTTTACATTCTAAGTTTATTTTAATTAAAAAGAATACGTAATTAATGATATTTGAAAAAGTAAATTCTTAGAGAATAACTTTGAGTTACTTACGTATTAGATCGCTTCTTTTTACTTTTACGTAGTCAAGTCTTACACCAGGAAACAAGCTCGTTGCAGGGGACTATACAAACATAAAAGCAACAAAAAATTGTACACCCAGATACAAAATCATTTATTTGTAAATCACACAAATAATTACTGGCCAGTTTTTTCATCCGTGTAGTGAACATTGATTTAAAGAAGGTAAGCACCGTCAGAGTTTACAGTAACAAATAAAATAGCTAATATTGTGTCTGTTTCGTGTCGTTTACAGTGTAAACTGGGAAAAACAGTGAGTGGCACAACTAGTATATTAATATTATAAAGTAAGTGCGATTTCATGAATACGTGTGGGTAATATACGAGCCCACTGCACCTTTTTCTTTCTTTTTTTTATCGGCTTTTTTATATGTTCCTCTGCGGGGCAAAAGTCTCTCTCTTGGACTTCCAAATTACTCTGTTGGTGGATATCCTTTTTAAATGCGTCCAGATCGTCCCGTCATCTCCGTTTAGATCTGCCCCGTCACAATCGACTACTTATCTTGTGGCACCCAATTGGTGACGATTGGTGCCCAACTCCCTAGGTGCATGCGGCAGACATGTCCGGCCCAGTCCCACTTCAAGCTGGCGGATTTTACACCTTCATCAGCTATGCGTATTTTGAAGCGCAGATTAGTGTTTCGGTTGTGATCCTTCCTTTTCACTCCGAGAATGCTACGCTCCATAGCCCTCAGGCAGATCTTCAATTTGGACTTCTGATTCTCAGTCAGGGACTATGTTTGGGCACCGTAGGTAAGGACAAGCACGATACACATGTCGATAAGTTTCTGCTTCAGTGACGTTGGAAGGTTACCCTTCAAAAGCTCTTTCGTCGCCTAGAAGAGCTTGTCTTCCAGGCGTTATCCGTTCGTCTGTTAATCTACTACACGTATATGGAAAAATATTTGTAAAGTACATTATTCCACATGCAACCCGGCCGAAGTTGGGATAAAGTAATATTATTTAGTAGCACCACTAACTACTTACTGCCACCTAATGAAATCGCTGTTTCTTGGGTCAAAAATTACCAACTAACCATTTGGCGAGCTCTCTTTACAAGAGAGCTATGTTAGTTTTAGTTTATGTATTTTCAATATTAAATAAAATACAATATTTCTTGCATAACAATATATACAATCTATGACAATTTGTTGAATTTATTCAATCTCAGTTTCAAAAGGTACCTGTCGAAGGTTCAAAATAATTAATATCTAACTGTAACAAATTTAATAAAGAAAATCATTCATGACTTTATATAATTCAATAAGTTTGTTTGTTTACAATTCTAACAATCCAATGCAAAAAATAATGATAAAAATTTTGCATGTGACGACAAGTTATTTTAAAGTAAAAAATACAATTTAATTTTGAGAGAAAATAACATACCTTTTGAACTTTCTAACGATACTTGTTTTGTTGAATAAAACTCTTGCAATGCAATCGTCAAATTGTTGCACAATTGTTATAAACTTTGCGATTACAATTAGGAGCACGTTCGCCTTTCGCCATTCAATTTCATTATTTTTCTTTTTTCGCTGTCACATGAATTTGACTCTATATATAAAAATAAAACAAAAGAAAGGGTGTGAAGGTTGGATTAGATCAGCTGTCAATTGATCAATTCTCAACACTTTACCTCTCCGACCCGCGCGCGCTTAACGTAAACAATAAACAATAGCCAGTAATTTGACACCGTCGCGGCGCGCGCCACTTGAGCACCACTTGAGACGCCTTATCGCTGTTTATGTTTCTGTGCTCTAAGTTATGATAATATCGCTTGTGTTTCTTAGAAATATACATTGTAAGCTACGACACGTGAATCATCGCATTTACGTGTATATTTTAGTTTATACGCCTGGTTAAACTAACCAGAATTGTAAAAATTGTTCAATACCGAAAATATTTGCTTTTAAAAAAATTTAAATGTAATAAATAGAGGTTTTACTTTTTCTATTTCCTATTTAAATACTTTTTATAGTAAAAAAAGTATTTATATATGTCTGTGAGAAAATATTAAGATATTAGCATTTGAAAGTAGCACTGAAATGCGTGACGAGTACATTTAGAGCGCGGAGAAAGTAAATAATGAAAATTAAAAAAAAATATATTCGTCGTAACCTTGTGCATTGTATTTAGATATTTTTATAGAAACATTAATAAATAACACTATTATAGTGATTGAAAACTGAAATACGATATAACACTGTACTAAAAAACAATAAATATCAAAAGAAGGGCGGGCAATCTGATAAATGACAATAGGTTACTTTGGGCTTCAGTTTGTTATAAAAAAATAACATTAGTCAGTATTGTTTAAATTGTGTCTAAAATAAAAAAGAATAAGCTTGCCAATAATGTATTACACTTATACTTGCCCTACAAAAAACTACAGAAAACAGCGGAATAAATACTATTGACGAACGAATGTTTGTCGCGAAGTCCCGTGACATAACAATAACAATATTATCTAAATATTATTCAGTTAGTAAGTGGTTCGTTCGAAAAGCTCAGTTCATTCCGAGTACATTGATATACAATACAAGACTTTAAAATATACAGGCCCTTCAATACAAAAACGGAAAACAATCGAGTGCGCAACCCTCTTTTTTTTGCTGATCTCATATGGCGTCACCGAGGTTTTAGAGGTTTAGCATGCACTTATACTTTGATAAACTCATTGAAGAATAAAGTACTTAATAATGCGGGAGATTTAAAATTGGTTATATTACAAATATTATGCGTTTCGTTTGACGTCCGAAGTCCATTATGAGAGAGTACATCGCTTCCTTCACCTCGCCTGGTCGCTAGATGTCGCTTACTTCCGTTTCCTAGACGCACCTACAGCGCCCTCTATCATTTCCGGTAAACAACTAAACTTCCAACCAAACACAAGCCGCTATCTTTGTCATTGTTGCGTCGTTTTTCGAACTGAGCACATGGTCGTTACGAAAAATTTCTACATATATCTTATCTTATCTTTATCCGGGGGTCAGTAATTGTAGACCGGCGACATTTCGACCTAGTGGGATCTTTGGTGTCGGTCCCGAGGTTTATCCCTGAGTTATCTCCCTATGAATGTACTGCATCAGTCGCAGCGTACACTTCAGAGGGAGAAGCCTGAAATCTTCAGGGTTCGGATATGCCAATCCCATCAGACCCATCCTTAGTCCGGCCAACGCGTCACATTCACACAGTAGGTGTGATATGGACTCGTCCTGTTCACCACAGGCTCTGCAGATCGAATTGTTTGACAATCTCAATCTGCACAGGAAGTCGTTGGTGCCAAAATGACCAGAAAACGCTCCTGTGAGTAGGCGTATTTGGCCTTTGTTGTACCCGCAGAACTTCCGGGTAAAGCCCGTGGCAATGAATTTCTTGGAGCGTTCCGTGAAGAGCCGGCCGTACCGAAGGCAAAGCAAACACGTGTCGACAAAATTAAGGTTATGCAAAGATTTGACTCGCCCGAATGGAACGCGGTTCGATACACAGAGGTTCAGAAAAAGTACGTGGCCTTTCCGGCTTTTACCGAACTAAGAGTAAATGAGGAGCTACGACGTCTGGAGGATCCCTTAACTCCTTAACGTTGGTTCCAAATGAAACGTAGTTCTGCAGCGTTATCTAATGCATTCTTGGACCAAAATGAAGCCGTAAATTCTGCTTTGCAAAGTCGTGTTTTTTGGTCTGCCACTGCATTCCGGTTAATGTGTCCCTCTATTTATGAAAAGTTAAACCAGTTATTTGGTAATGATTCTGAATATAAGACTGTGTCACATGACATACTACAGGTAATTTGCGGGAAACGAGCCTAAGTGTTAGAATTGCGCCGTATCGTTAAAAAATTAAAAGATAAATATATAAAAGAAGATCTAAGTAAAATACCTCCTTCTTGCGAGTACATGTTTGAGCCGGGCCAGTTATCGGCATATTTACAGAACATTGGTGGGGTAGATAAATTACAAAAGCAGACCTCAATTTCTATCCGCATTTGGGCAAAATAGCCAGAACCCTCGACTTCTTTTGCTAACGCTAAGCCGTTTCGAGTCGGCCAAATAACGATCATAAATTCAAACAGGCCGAAAACAAAGATTCCGAGTGATATAATTCCAATAACTCGTCAGCTACGAAAAAGGGGGAGAAAATATAAATCAGAGGGTAGAAGATCGGGATATAAAAATAAATGACTTTACAGGGTTTTCAGGCGGCTGTCTGAGACGCTTTCAAAACACTTGGGCTCTTTTCAATCCACTCAGATCAATATGGAAGTTAATAACAGGTCTCAGAATACCATTCAACAAGACACCGACATTAGTTCTCCCAACTTTAGATGTTATAACAAAGTATCAATATTAATCACATCAATAGTAATGTCAACCGAAATTCAAAATTTAATTCAGTTAAAAGTCTTGGAGCCAGCCAGCACGGTGTCAGAGGACACCGTCTTTTATCTCTCCTCTATTCATAATTCCCAAATCCAACGGAAAAAGTCGAACCATATTCAATCTTAAGGCATTAAATCAGTATATGAAGCCGAAGCATTTCCATCTGTTCCATCATCACCAAATGCCCAATTTTCTACAACATGGAGATTGGATGGTAAAACTGGACTTAAGTCAGGCCTATTATCATCTACTAGAAAAAGATCAACACAGAAGGTTCCTCCGAATCAGCTATCAAGGTCAACTGCTACAGATGACGTGTCTGCCGTTCGGCCTAGCAGCAGCGCCGCGGATTTTCGCCTCGGTAACGAATTGGACTGCAGAAATACGTCGCAAGAAAGGACTACGGTTAGTGGTTTATCTGGACGATTATTTGCTAGTACATCAGGACAGAAATACACTAACAGCTCAGGTAGAAATCGCAATACAGTTTTTGGCCAGCTTGGGTTTCGGGGTCAATATGGAAAAATCGGTAACGACACCAACGAAGTCAATCGATTTTCTAGGAGTGGCGTGGGACACCAAATTCAACACGAAGTCCCTACTCTCAGACAAAATACAACGAATTCGACAGATGTTGCGAGTACAACTCGCCGCCAGCAGTTGGAACCTAAAACAGGCACAACGCCTAATAGGTCATCTCAACTTTGCAACTTTCATCACCCACCGGGGAAGGTTGCATTGCCGATAACTGCAGCGACACAGCAACAAACTCAGGAAGTGTCCGCGGTCGCAGCTTCAGTATCCAGAAGAGGTACATTCAGAACTGAACTGGTTGTTGGAGAATATCAGTCAGAAGTCAGCGATTCATCCCCAGAGAATGCCCACAAACCACGTGATCACCGACGCGTCGGACATTCAATTGTCATGACATTGACATTCAAATCTCTTGTGAACAACGACATGATAAAAGGTCGGTGGGAGCAACATCAAACCAAATGGCATTGCAATCTGAAGGACATGTTTGCTGTGATAGCCGCTATATCAGCCAAAGCAATGTATCTCCAAAATTCGTCAGTGATTCTTCAGAGCGACAACAAAACAGTCGTGACCTACATAAAAAACGAAGGAGGAACCCGATCACGTCAACTGCTAGATTTGACCCAACAGCTGCTGAACCTGGTAGACCATCTCAACATTGTGCTTCGCCCTCACCACCTACCAGGGCTGTTCAACACCGAAGCCGATCACCTATCAAGAAATCGCACCGCCTCCGAGCGGCACCTAACAGACGAAGAAACATCGAGACTGTTCAGCATGTGGGGCACACCAGACCTAGACCTGTTCGCGTCACAGACACCTCATGTAGTAGCAATCTATGTTACGCTAGACTTGTCAGACTCGAACGCCTACTTTTACGACGCGTTCAGCAGATCCTGGCACTACCGACTTGCATGGATGTTTCCGCCGCCCAGCCTAATACCCAGGGTACTGGATCACCTAAATTCAGCCTCAGGTCGGTACATCCTAGTAGTACCCAAGTGGAAGAAGCCCTTTTGGAAGCCAGATCTGAAAAACCGTGCTCTGAAGCGTCCCGTGAAGCTCAGAGATCTGAAGAAGACGCTGGTGGACACAGTGACAATGCTACCACCGGCACAAGTCAGCAAGTTACACCTGGAAGCTTGGCTCATTTCGGGTGGGATGTCCTAACAGATACGTGGACGCAGCAGGAGAAGCAATTATTGTCATCGTGTTGGAGACAGTCTACTATAAAGACTTACATTTGGAGTAGATGGGTGACATTTTGCCAAGAAAATAGCATTAGTTTTCGTTTTCCGGATCTATCAAATGTAGCTAGGTACCTCAGTTATTTATTTTTAACAGATGGTCTCTCTTACCGTACAATTCTCGTTCATATTTCGGTCATTGCATCCGTTTGCGAAACGATATCTAATGTTAAAATTTCAGATAACCCGATTGTAAAACATACTGAAAGCTATTGGCAAAACCTGCGCCTCCTAAATTACCGATTTAGGACGCAAGGATTTTGATTAGATCGTTAAAAATGTACAAAATTAATTTGAATAGTTTATATCAGATATCCAGACACACTATTTTACTATTATCTTCGGGTCGTAGATTACATGATCTTACTCTTTTGCATAGTGATAGGCAATATTTCATAGATAACACTGATTCTATTACCTGGCACCCCTCGGGTCGAAAACTAACTCATCCTCATATAAACAATCAAGTTGGACATTTTTATCCGCTCCTGATAAAAACGTCGATGCAGTATATTGGTTACGCACACTTGTAAATATGACCCAAGAAACTCGAGGAAATATTACTAATTTATTTTTAGCAACTAAAAGCCCTACAAGGCCAGCTACTGCAACGATGATTGGTGGTTGGATAAAGCGTCTTCTGGCTGCTGTTGGTATTCATGCGTCAGCTGGAAGTTGTAGATCAGCGGTCTCATCTTTAAATTGGGTAGAAAATTATCATATTAATGATATCATAGCTAAAGCAAATTGGCAACATGAAAGTACTTTTAGAAAGTTTTACCTGAAACAAATCAATAATTCTAATAGGGTAATAACGTCAGAAAAATCTCTGTCCCAATATTTTCAGCCTGATTAATAATAGTTGTATAGCAATAGGTTGATTTATATGTGCCTTAGTCAATCTACATTTAAGTTTACATTATACATATTATTAGTTTCAATCACATTGTTGATTTATGCGCACCTTAGTCAATGTTCATTTAAGTTTACAATTATACATATTATTATGTTTAATCACATTGTTGCATTTTAATTGAATACCTACTATATTACCAAAAATACAAGCCACCAGGAGATAACAAACACTCTCTCATAATGGACTTCGGACGTCAAACGGAACGCATAATATAAAAATTTTACCTTCAAATAAAATTTGTATTATGCTTCCATAGACGTCCGAAGTCCATTATGAGAGAGTACATCGCTTCCTTCACCTCGCCTGGTCGCTATATGTCGCTTACTTCCGTTTCCAAGACGCACCTACAGCGCTCTCTATAATTTCTGGTAAACAACTCGCCATCTTTGTCATTGTTCGGCTCATAATGGCCTAGCACCTGGAAGAAATTTCAGTCTCATAAAATTATTATAATAAAAACAAAAATCCGACTGCTTAAAAGTAATGAACTGAAAAGACAAAAACAAGTATCTACCTATTACAATTAATTCATATTCATACTATAAATTACCACTCACTCACTGACATAGAGAAATAGAAGTCATACAAGGGAGAGTCGTAGGAAATAAGTAAATATAGCATCGCATAGAGAATCGTTTAGAAGGCCCGGGAAAAATGTCCGGACCTTCAGCTCTTGGTGGTGGTACCCCATCGGATCTCGGAAACGGTGATATCTACGGGAGTCGTTCTTGAACAAAATCTTCCTAAAACCCTGGCAACTTTAAGGAGGCGGGAAAAAAAATTTCTTTTATAAAACATGGCCGCCATACAAACTTTGAACTTTAATATCTCGGAAACGGTTAGAGATAGGCGGGGCGTGTTCGAACAAATGTCATAGAGGTAGACGAGATCTTTCCAGAAAAATCATTTTCAAGGTCACCGGGGATCATCGGTGACCCCAATGGTCTTAGACTGACGTGTAAATCCAAAACACTGTAGAGTTACAGTGTTTTGCCTTAATAGCGCTCAATTGATTATTTCAAAGCAGGTACATATCCCTATACCTATTAATATTTTTTCATTACCTATATAGTATGTAGAATTCCTTCTACATATTTCTATCTCCATATGATCACGTATAAAACACTGTATTTTGATTACTTTTATGGTTTGTTATGGCATAACACTGTGATTGAAGTTATAGTGTCTTGGCTAAATAAGTTTAGGTGAGATTAGTTGAAACTCGTGAGATACAGTGTTTTGAATAACCAGACGTCGCGCGCAGTGACTTGGGCCTTATTCTTAGGTACGCGTTGTAGGTGCACGATACGCGGGGATTAGAAGATTTAAAATCAATAGAAGAAAAGTGTAAAGTTCTGAAGGGCAAGATATGGTATATACTGTAGATATGCAAAAGTTCACGAAAAACATGCAGGTCGAGGTCATAAAGATTTGATCATATTCAGTAAGTAATAATTCTCAACTAGCATTCCCCGTAAGGTAAAATAAACATAACCTGAAAGTAATAGAATGCAGAAGAAATGAATTAACAATATTTGTCAACAATGATTATAACGCAGATTTAAAGGCGATATCTTTTTTGAAAAAGAAAGTAGGAATTGAATTGCGGAAGAACTTACAAACAATGTAACCGATCTTTTGGAAGAGATATCTAAAGAGACTGAACCTAAAGATATTACTGAGACAAAAAAGACAGTGCAAATCAATGCAAACTAGAACATTTTTTTATGAAAATCGTTGTTGTCTAGGAATAACTCAAGCCCGACGAACACATTGTCACTAATTTAATATCCTAGTATAATATTATAAATGCGAAAGTTTGTGAGGATGAATGTTATGTATGTATGTTTGTTACTCTTTCACGCAAAAACTACTAGACCGATTGCGATGAAACTTGGTATGTAGATAGCTGGAGACCTGGATTCACACATAGATTACCTTTTATCCCGATATTCCCACGGGAACGGGACTTACGCGGGTGAAACCGCGGGGAAAACTAGTAGTAAATAAACCTAAAACCTTAAAGTAATTTATATACTGATTATTAATAAAACTTTGATCTCATTATTAAATTGTTCCATATTTTATTTGCTTTGTTAGTTTTATGACTATATGTATAAATGTTAAGTTTATTTTTCTTTGCTTCAATTGTTTTAACTAATATTTTTAATATTATTCGAAGAGATAGTCTATGATGATCGATTTTAAAAGAATTCATTACTGGCTTGAACATTCGTTAATTTTGTATTTTTGTTCATATTTCACTAAATATTTGATTTATATTTTTCGTGTTATTGAGATTTGATTCAAGGAGATTATTATTTGATTTGAAAAGATTTCTTAACAATTTTTTTTTCTTCATTTGTGGAGCTTTGTCACAATATGACTGTCGCTCCATCATAGCCACCGTATGTATTATTACAGATTTTTCATTATTTTGTTATACGTATAATATAAGGACCTAGATAGCCTTGAAACAGGTTTAGATACTACACTATTACATCTACCAATATCACGTTGCATGTTATCAAATATATGTGCTCTATTTCGCTCGCCCCGGACACATTCCATTAGAATGTGTTGAACATCCTCTAGTATTCCGCATACTTCACAATTAGGTGTTGTAGATATGTCCATAAGATAAGTAAATTTTTTGGATGGAGTGTGGCCGGAGCGTAGTCTCGTAGCCGTTACACGGTCACGTCTACTAAGTTGACAGCTATTAATCCAAGGTATAGTTAATGGCTCAGTTTAGTGGCAGGTTGGATCGTTCTATACCAGATACCCTTTTCAACTGATCTCTGATTGAAATACTCCTTCCATGCTGAGTTACAATATTTTCTAACTAAATAAAAACAATCAAAAAAGTAAGGCTCGATTGGGGGACCTGTTCCCTGAGAAGAAGCCCGTTTAGCGAGACTATCTACCTTTTCGTTACCGATTATGCCTATATGCGATGGAATCCATTGTAACTGTACAACTTTACCGTTCCGTTTTAACTCCAAAATTTGATTTATTATTATATAAGCTATCAGTGTTCCTCGAATAGTCGAGGTACAGTGAGCTATATGTAAAAGTGCGCTTTTGGAGTCAGTTAGGACAACAAACTCATTGTACTCGATAGAGTTAATATACGACAATGCTTCGCTAATAGCTAGTAATTCTATGTACATAATTGACAGCTGTACTGGACTTATTTTAAGCAGCATATAGTTATCTTGTTGAAGATCATAGAAGACTGCACCAGATTCAATTTTTCTTTAGATCCATCAGTGAAAATCTGATAAAAGTTTGCATACGTACTGTCTAAATAACGAGAACATAGGTTTTTTAAACTGGCTGTGTCGTATTGTTGTTAAGGTTTATCTATGGTGCAAATATTAGCTTTAATATTTCTTGATAAATCAAGGTGATCGACCCATTGACAATACATGAACATTTCTAAATTTTGACTGCAATAAATTTTCACATCATTTAGTTGATGATGCATTATAATTAAAATAGGTTTATTTTTTCTGTTCCATGAAGTAATATATGTAGATAGATTATCTAATAGATTAATGATTATGCTATTGTTTACTAAAGATTTTTTTTTAATAGAAATTTACCGGCCATGTAACATCTACGGATATGTAACGGTTCAATACCAAGCTCACTGCCCATTACATGTATAGGAGTGGATTTGATGAAACCACCTATAACTCGCATCGCCTGGTTTTGAGTTCTTTCTAGTTTGAACAGATGAGATTGATTACTGTCACCATATAAAAAGCTAGCATAGTCAAAACGACTTCGCAGTAGGCAAATGTATATCTTTCTTAAGTGCTTGGGATGAATACCCCAATTAGAGCCTGCCAAAAACTTAAGAATAGACAGGAATTTTGAAGTTCTCTCGTAAATAAAGTCAATATGTTTGGCCCATCGAAGAGAACGATCGAGCCACAAGACTAAATAATTAACATTTTCAACTATTTCTAAAGATTTATCATTAATGTAAATCGAGAAGTTATGCCTGTGGATACCTTTTTAAACACACATACTTTACTCTTGGAGGATGAGATCTCTAAGCCTAACTGCAGTAAGTTACGAGTAATCTGTTGTGAAGTAGACTGGAGTCATTCAGCTGCATGAAATATATTTTTATTAGTACAATAAATCACAAAATCATCCGCATATTGGGACATGTAAATGGAATCATTATTAAATTATTTACATAGATCTATTGTAGCTATATTAAATAGCAAAGGTGACAGTGGATCGCCTTGTGCCAAACCGCGGCAGTTATTTTACATATAACTATGAATAAATCATTGACTTTTACTGTAAGAGACCGCTCACGGAGAAATTGCGACAGATAATTGCATATAGTTTTCCCTGTCCCCAGATAATCTAATTTTTCCAAAAGTGTGTAAATATCTATATTATTATATGCATTGTCGATATCAATAAAACAACCAATAGTAACATCATTTTTACAAAAGCCTGTCTGAATCCTTGTGACTAATCTACTTAAGTTATCTAAAATTGATCTACATTTTCGAAATCCTAAAGTATCATTAGAAAACATATTGTTATTTTCAAAATACCACTCTATTCGTCTTTGTAAATCTGTATGAAAAATTTTACATATACACGATATTAGTGCAATGGGTCGAAGTGCTGAATCAGAATTAGGATCCCTGCCGGGTTTGGGTATAGGTATGATACTAATTTCACGCCATTGCTTTGGAACATAGGCTAAGGAAAGAAATGCGTTATAGAAATTTAATAAAATTAATTTAGCGTTGTTAGGTACGTTTTTTAACATACTATAAGATATATCATCACGTCCGGGTGCTGTATCTTTGGTTTTTATACTCTTATTAATCTCATATAATGTAATTGAAGTGTCCAGTATTGAATTTTAAGTGTCCAGTATTGAATTTTTAAATGTAAATATTGGTTCATAATTTGCAACGTAATCAGGAGTTAAATTATATAACATGTAGCTAGCTGGCTTTCTTTGAATCGATGTACTATTTACGATACTGATAATCTTTTATCCATTTGATTTTATTCCATAGATCACTGGCCAGAGTTGTTTCGTTAATTGAGGTACGAAACGTTTGCCATGAATTACTTTGAACGGTTCTTAGAAGTCTTTGAGACTCACTTATTTTATTCTTTAATAAAATATAGTTTGATAGCATAGGGTTGCGCCTAAAGGTAGCTAAAGCTAGACGTCGTAGTGCTACTGATCTCGACAGATCTGGACACCGATATGGTTTAGGATGAAACTGTCCAGTAGGGTTGCAACTAAATTTTATATCCGGAATATATTTTTCAGCAGTATGTGATAAATAAAATTATCATAAGCCAGTTGCGGATTTGCCAATATTGGATATTTATATTCTGAAAATTTCTCATTTAGATAAGACCTATAATTTGTCCAGTCAGCTTTCTTAAAGTTCCTTTTCTTTTTTATTTGGACACTTGATACGAATTATGTAAATATTTTCATAATAAGATGATCACTACCGAGTGACTCATTAGTAAGTGACCAATCGAATCCTAGTGACACATTCGAAGATATTATGGACAGATCAGGTGACGAATATCTCACAGTACCGTCCACTAGTTGAAAGCGAGTAGGGCTGCCATCGTTTAAAATTATATAATTGTGATCTAATATAGAGTCTAGAATTTGGGAGCCTCTTCTATCTGTTTTGTTGGACCAGTTTGAATGGTGTCCATTAAAGTCACCCAAAATCATAGACTTTCTTTTTCAATAGAGAATAAGTAATGCCATACTTGAGTGTTTGACATTAACTCTGGTGGACTTTGTCATTAACTCTGGTGGACAATAAATTATAATTAAGTGCTCTAATTGACTACAATTATATAATCTGACATGAATTAGTTCAAGCCCTGTACTATTATTTTGCACTTTCACAAGTTGCGCCTGAATTGAGTTGTGAGCAATTACCGCAACCCCTCCATATGGAACATCTCTACCTTGACGAAAAATATTATAGTTGTTAATATATAAAAGGGTATCTGGTTCAAGCCATGTTTCACTTACCGCAGCCAAATGAATGCGTTCTTAAATCAAAAACTGTTCAAATAATTTTAATTTGGGCTTTACTGCGTGCGTTCCATTGAATAATATTTGATTTTGTGACTTTATTATTGTGTTTATCCATTAACTGTAAACAAATTTATGATCGCAGACATGTCAGGTATAATATTACCAAAAAATGAATTTAGCCAATCTCTAAATATTTGTAACCATTGTTTTAGTTTTGTTAATAGATTATATTTTGCGTTATTTATGAATTCTTTGATTTTGTCATATAAGTGATGGTATTTCATATCTATTTTCCTTGATAGTATTGCAGGAGTTGAGATTACGAGGTACCGATGGCCCAGATGAAGACTATCAGCAGAGTCTTCGGAGCTTGTTACAAATATATCTGCCATCTCATTTTCTGTGAGGTGAAGAGGCACTTTCTTCTTCTTTTTTCGAGGGTTTTGCGGTTTATTATAGAATGCATTCACTTCGCTTAAATGTGTATTTTTTGACAGGATATCTGCGTACGATGGCGTGATGTCAGGCTGAGTTTTGTTGTTCGGTATAGATACAGTTGTATTATTAATAACATCGAATTGATACAAAGGCGTAGGAGGAACATATGCAGTTAAGGCTTTTTGGTACGTACACTTAGACTCCGACATTATTTCTCTGATAAGTTTTTCTTTTTTATAGATCGGGCACTCTTTTGATCCTTATTTATGTTTACCTGTACAGTTAATGCACTTGAGAGTACTTCTATCACATACTTTGTGTCCTTTCGTACCACACGACACACAAGATGATTTCGATGTGGGACATGATTTGCGAGAATGACCGAATCGCCAGCATTTGGAGCACTGACTGACTGGGTATATGTATGGCGACACACTTATTCTAAGATCTAGCAAATTTATGTATGATGGTACACCAGAACCTTTCAATCCTATCCTGACAGATTCACTCGGAATCCATCGGTCTTCATTTTTTCTATTTAGTGGTTTAGCGGTCACGACTGATTGATCTGACTTGATGTGCTTTAAAAGTTCGGTCTCAGTGAGGTCTAGGTCGATATTTTTTTATAATACCGTATGATAAACCGACTTCCCATGTTTTTTGTCGTCGCCACCCGTGGTCGTCGAATGCAGGACATGATATTAACTTTTCAGCGTGATTTTCATCGATAAAGGAGATTATAATCTTAAATGGGTTGATGTATTTAACTTTTGTAATACCATTTATTTTGTGTTGGTTCAGCAGTTTTGCGAGTGCATATTTGATAAACTTTAGAATAGATGCTCGGTTCTGACACTGTCATGACTTATGGATTTCATCCTACTTTTATTCGAAACTTCTGTCCAGCATTCTTCAGCGTATTCATTTCGCGTACGTTCGTTATTACTTTCTATATCTAATTCCATATTCATATGTGTTGGGTCATCTATAAAATCTTGATCATGATTCAAAACATCATTGTTGGGTGAATCGATCTTATTCTGAAAGCTATCGTTATCCATTCAGAATAAGGTTCATAGTAACGAATAGCATAAGATCACACACACGCGAATAATGCAACACAATAGGCGAACGAGCGAGCCACGCGGGCTCCGGCCGATAACATACCGGTTACTTGTTTACCGAGTTTATTAAATTACTTGAATGCGTCTAATTAGCACGAGATGTGGTTAAAGACTGTTACTATTACTTAATTGAACTATTTTTTGTTTGTTTTTATTTAAATAAATATTCTTTTTAAATATATGTCGAGTTTTATTGTCCGTGATCTAAACAATATTGAATACGCAAAATACAGTATGTTATTGCAAACGTTCTATATATTTTTTATTCTTGTATGATCCTTTATCTCTGTTCTCGTAAAACCAATATACTGTACCTAATGAAATATGCAGTGTTTTGCTCAAACAATTGGGAACATTTCTTTAAGTGTTGTAAAGATAATACACGTTTACTTAGTTAATTTAAATTGTATGGTTGTAAAATGTACACGGTTACATAAAACGTAAACATACCTATAATTTGGTACCTAGCACATAATATAATGTTATAATAATATTACTAAAACATACCAAAAACCAAAGAAAGTTTTACACGCCATTTTTTCGGAATAGCAATTTCTGAGATCCGAATCCAAAATCAGTTTTTTAATTTCTTCCCCCGTCGCTGTATATCCTCCCTCGCAACCAAGCGAAATACTAGTATCTATATAAAATACGGCTGACTAATTGCATTGTTTTGTAAGCTTTCTTTATCGAATAATGAAGTAAGTACAAATGTATATTCAAATTAGTTAAACTAAATACTTTAGATACGGTGAAAAAAAAAACAATACTTTAGTCAGTCGAATTTTATATAGATATTGTGATACTTGTTTTTCTCTTTTCAGTTTATTACTTTTAAGCAGACGGATTTTTTTTCTATAATAATAATTTTATTTCAGACATTTTAGTTTTATTAACAGACTTTTATTTTAATATATAACTAAGTACAGGCAATGTCATTCCTGACTTGAATACATTCTTGCTAGAAAATGATACTTCGGGCGTCCCGATATATAATTGGTACGCTTATTAACAATTTGAGTTAAAGCAGTAATATAAACGTGATATGATACATATATTTTTGAAATGGTTTTTTCACGATATTTCATTTGATACCCATATTGCTAAGGTAAGAAAAAAAGAAACGCCCACTTTTGTCATTTGCGGGTGCCATTTTGAATTTTTTATAGCCTATGTCACTACTATAATTCTGATGAATTCAACGCCAACTCATATGTCAAAAACTGTCAAGCCGTTTGGGCTGTAGGGCATGCCAAAGATATGGACATACATATATATGTACTATCGACAGCAGCGACGGATGACCATTTCAGAAAAAAATTCCCTTACGCATGTTGACTTTAAGTGACTCCGCCCTTAATTTTGTTAACCAATCAAAAAGAAATCTTCGAACAAAAAAGTGTACTAACCGTTTGTTTTTATGACTTTTCTTACTTTTGCCAGATGGTATCATATTTGGACAGTTGTTGCGTTGACACAATACGGAACTTCTAACCATGAGCTCCCACAAGAACTTTAATACTCTACTCTTCTAACAGTAAATTTAATTCTAGCTTTTTGTATTAACTTTTGTTTTTGCTTTATACGTTTAGTATTAGTAGTATAATTTATTTATAATTTTAAGATAATATGCTCTTGTATCAAAATAAGTAAAAAATATTGTCTCTTAGGATTAAGAATAACGGTATGGAATGTAAATATAAATTTAAGCATTGTTATACTTAATCATTGAAATAGGTTTTATTTGTTAATTTCTTTTTTTTTGTTTAGTTTGATGGAACGTAGCTACCTAGTTGTTAAATTAGTATTAGTAGGTAACTTTTAAATTACAATTTTACTGAGATAGTAAGAATATGGTTGTTTTATTTATTTATTTCAAGGTAGCTTTATTCATTTAACATTTATAATTATTATATTAATGAAGTCTAAAATATTTAAAGACGTATCTGCATCAAAGAAGCATCATTATGCGAGCACATCAATAAAACTAAATAAACTATTATGTCGCCGAGCTACGGCCTATTCAAATATTAACATTGTTGTATAAATAAATAGGCAATAAAATATATTTGATACCTTCCAGTCGTTTTGATTCGTTTGATCATAGCGGCTTCAGAACATAACCAATGTTAAATTGCTGATTTCTATTTGAGAAAGTTTATACTAAGTATAAATAATCAATCCTGGCGGTACACAAATATTATACATAATACATATAATACAAATGTAAAGTGTAAAAAAACTCAAACAAAAAGGTCGTAGCTGACCATTGAGTTTGTATCGCCTTAGAATCAGTAAACAAATGTAAAGTGTAAAAAACTCAAACAAAAAAAAGGGGCGTGTCACGTGCCATGTTGGGCCTGCTATGCGATTTTAACCTTAGGAGTAGTCATCCGTGGCTGATGTCGATAGTACATACATACGCTCGAAAAACATACCCTCCTTCTGACGCGGTCGGGTAAAATAATAAATAAAATTTAAATATAAAAATATAATATAATAATAATAAAAAAAAAAAAAATTATTTGAAAAAATGGTGGCGAATTTGGCCTCATTTTTTTGCTAGCTGACGTAGTCTAGGATTCTTCTTGCCTCATTTTTTTGCTAGCTGACATAGTCTAGGATTCTTCTTAACTAAAGTGAAGGAAGGGTTACTTTTGCCATCACCCTAAACTCCTCTAGCAACGCGAACGTTCTGATTATGATTAGCGAGAGCTAATTAGAGAACACTCATCAAGTTCTATAAGCTTCTATTAGATTTATTTATTTTCTAGAGTTGGTATCGAGCCAGTGCTATTATCCTAGATATTGTTTATAGGCTATGGGAAGCATGGTAAATTCGGATTTTTTAATAGTATTATAAAAATAAATACGTACTTAAATGTGGTTCAGGAGACGATGGCAATATTATATTATGAATACTTTTTTAAATTTGTCGTTTTTTACACATTAAACAAAATTATTACAATCTTTGCATATTATATTGCGATAAAACTCATTATTATTCAACACTTTACACAACGTACTTATACGTAAGTATATATACTCAACACCTGTACGAGAAATAAATAAATGAAAATTATAACCGAATGGGTGAAACTATAATTCGAAGAGTGATCGTATATTTCTTCCAGGTACTTGTGATGTTTTGATCTTCAAGAATAATGGGCTCAAAATGTAGGTATGTATTATGTATACTTGGGTATGTCTACCCCTATACCTGAGTCTTAGGGGTATAAGCGTAAAATAAAACTGCGATTGGCACCGAGGTAAACGAAACCGAGGAAGGTATTAAGGATAAAATTCAAGAATATATCAAGGATTTAGAGAATTGGCTAGAGCAAATGAAAAATAAGACTACACAACAGCTGGCAGATATGACTAACGAGCTTAACAATCAAACGAGTACTTGGCACAACTAAGTTAAAAATAAAACTCATCATATAGAGGACATAGTAAACGAACTTGTCAATCAGACAAATGTATTGCAAGAAGACGCTAAAGACAAAGAAAAGGACTTAGAAGACAAGTTTAATGGGTTCGGTAAACTGACGAAAAAAAGAAAACATCATCATCATGTTCATCAGTTTGGAGATAAATTTAACGAGCTTGGCAATCAGGCGAATAAATTACATGAAAAGAAAGAAGAATTTTTGGTTTGGTTTGGAAGGTTTGCAAACCGAGCGTTTAATTGGCATAAACACGTAAATAGTAAAACTAAAGGGTTTGTAGACAAGTATAATAAAGCTGCTGAAAAAGCACATTATCTACAGCAGCAATTACATAATCATGTTAACGGCAGTCATAATAAAATAAAAGTCAATATATCAATAGCTGCCTTCACAAAACACGTACTCACACGAACTCTAAGATTATTCGATAAAGTCAAAAAGGAATCAGATGAATATCATTGGAGGAAAAAGTTCAAACACCTAGCTAAGAACTACGAAGATAAATTCAAAGAATTCTTGAGAACGACCAGACACCAACAAATTAAAACTAGACTTGGAACACACAAAGTAGTATTAAACGCTATAGATATGTCTAGACACATAGTAAATAGACTTGTTAATATCATGACACATGAAATTGATAAAAAAGGACTTCGTACAGGACGCACTCAAGAAATATTTTCCACAGAAATTCGTAAAGAAGTTGCCGCTGAAATGAAGCATGCATGCCTAACTCTCGGTATATGTTTAACAAACAGCGGATTTACACAAACAGTGACAGATCTACTTATACACATGCTGATGTTAGACGACGAGAAATTTAAACAAGCGTTCGACTCATTTACTGAAGCAGCTAAAAACACTGATTTCTCTCACAGTCTTGGAGATAGACACGACAGAGAATTGAAAAGGAACATAGTCTTAGTTGAAGACCACGATATTAGTCTTCAGCGAACTATAGTGATGATTATAAAGAATATAGTAGCTAATAGAAATAAGCCTTTAGTGATGACAGAAGATATTGATCCAGAGGAATGTAATTTGAATGCTACGTTGGCGTTTTTAGAAGTAATAGATACTCTAGATAACAATGTCCCGGACAGTGACATTAATGTCAAAAATCTTTATGACATAAGGACCGGTTTTCACGGATGGGCACAAGGATATAATATACAGGACACTATGATGCAATTCATGTCTCTTATTAGTTCAGTTCTACATGATTTGAACGGTAAAGCTTATCATGTAATTCGGCAGAGTGCTGATATACTTTTCGATTGATTATTTTGTTTTATTTTATTTACTTAATCAGTAGCCTAAATCCTCCTCCTATATCTCCTTGTCCTCAATCCTCGTAAATATACTGTATAGAGCCCCGATTAAGTTAAGTAAGTTGTCGCCAAATGTGAATTAAAATTCAATTCAGTTTACATTCTACGTTTATTTAATTAAAAAGAATACGTAATGAATGATATTTGAAAAACTAAAATGGTATAAGCCGGTAATTGACGCCATCTAAGGGCAAATATGCAAGAACTGATAAGTAGTTCAGTTATATCGTAATAGATGGCGATGCACTACTATAAAATAAAAAAATAGATGTCTTGAAATTAAACTATACGGATTGTCGCGTTGTTTACATAATTTTGAAACTCTAACACTTCAATGATTGAACTTTACTACAATTTAAAAAACTATTTAAATTAATTAGAACTATTTATATTTAAGTTTACACTTTGCTCCGACGTTTCTGTTATTTTACAGTAGCCATGTTGACGGGGAGACTAAGATGGTATTTGTCTCAATATTCTGAAGTGAAGTTAATAACTCAATTTAGTTAAATTTACTTAAAACAGTTAATGAATTTCTAATCACAAAATTTTATTCGATTCGATTGCATATTACTAGTTATAGTAATAGTGACATGTTGACATGTGTTTACAGATCCACGGGCTAGTATCGGACGCGGAAGCGGAGGGAGAGTCTGCAACAGGCTGGAGGCGCTTCGCCCCCGCGTCGCCACCGCCTGCCGCGCGCTTGGAGGTCTGCAGCCCAAGTGAGTGATCTATCTATCTATCTATCTAACTATCTATTCTATAGATATCTATCTATTTTATAGATATATTATATATTATTATATATTTAATAGGTCGATTATTTATAAAAATAATGTTAGTTGGAATACTAGTGACACAGAAAGGCAGTAAGGCGGAACGCCAGCGCCATCTAGCGGCGCTAGACGTAGTCATCGAGTCGGCGTGAGGGGCGGACAGAGCTAAGTCTACGTGTTACCGTCGACCAGTGCACATCACTGTTAGCAATTATAGGTAGAATATAATTATTATATAGAAATATTTAGTTAAATGTAGCGATGTAGAAGCATTATTTGAATATGTTTAATTGTATCCGTTATTTTCTGTTGGCAACACTGATTTTTCTCGACTGCCCCACTATGCTTGATAGTATAAAACTAACGCGCGGAACTATAACGGGCAGTCGTGCGTTGTGTGGCGATCGGATAAGTTTGTGAAGTAAAAGTATATTAAGTGGCGGATATTGCATTGAAATAAATCAGGTATGCATATTGTATAACTATGTAAACTATTAATATAAAATATAATTATGTTACAATAATATTAAAGGAAATAAATACTTGAGAACTGATTCTGGAGTTTTCCTTACAATTCAGAAGTGGGATAGACGGGTCATTTTTTTTCAAAAGGCACTCGTTTATCCCAGCCCACGTGCAAATTTAACTTTTATGAACAAATAAAAGAAAATATGTACATTTCGTTCAGAATTGGTTCTCAACATTTGACTTGTCACGCATTGTATGGGGTATTGCAATATAGTCGATTCCAATACAACAAAATCAAAAGGTATACAAACGGTTAATTGACATGACCATAGACATTTATTTTAGTGATGTCCAAGTGTAGCATCAATTGTAAAACAATTAATTACTTATTTGAATTTAAAAAAGTTGATATCCGCTTTTGACCAAACAGAATATAGTAGATCGATACATACCGAAAAAAAAATGCAAGGTAGGTACATAATTTTACATTGTTAAAGAATAACCTAAGGGATAGGATTAGTAATTATTACTGACAGATTAATTTAAATTCCTACAAATTTAATTATAGATATTTTGGCATCTGACAAATAATCTCACTTTTCGTCTAAGATTTTTTAAATCAAACAATTATTTATTAATCGAACGCCAAATGTTTAAAAAAATATTAAGGTATCGTGTGAAAACGTTGAAAATATGGATAATTGTTACTTATTCCATGTAGTGAGTAATTGTGATAAATTTAACAGATTTAACATCAATTTGGTTTGTTTATATTTCCGTCCTGATGGGTTGAAGTCAACTACGACACTCGTGTTTGTTTGTTTTTTCGTCTCGATTATGAGACTTACAGATAAGTGTGTTGGATGCTAGGTGGACTCGTTGTGTCGGCGTCGTAGTTTGGCTTGGCCAAGGCACTCCCTGGTAGCTAACTATTGGCAAGCGACGTATTTACTTGATGATGACTTGTATACTTATGGATATGTAGCATTATTGCGGTTGATGAGGTTGAATTTGGCTGGGGCACTCCTCGGTATTTCTCCTCTCGGCACTGTTTATATCCCGCCAGAGCTACTCTCTGGGGATGTGTTATCAGGTGCAATCTGCTATATGTCCATCAAAAATGGTATTAGGAAGAGGAATGACTTGTTAATGCTTTTGCCCATATTGGTGCGCTATGTTTATATGCACTATACTGACATACAGATTGAAGGTATCATTATTAATATATTATTACTTTTATTTTCAATCGATACCTACAATATTAAAACACAATGAAACTATATACTATCTTAAAGATTAAAGCTTTCATGGATGAGCTGAATTCATGGTCAAAGTCAATATCATTTATTCATTTAGTCCACAAAGATAAGATAAGATAAAACTTTATTCATAGATAAAGTTAGCCTAGGTTTACAATGTTGTTCTGTTTTAATATATGTTCTAAATATGTGTGCACAGCATGTTTAAAACAGATACAATATAGTACAGTTAAACATATTTACACTATTAATCATATTTGACTATATTAACTTATGTTATCAAGTAACACTTGCGGCCTCACATATACTACTAGTTCGGGTACATCTTAACCACTATATGTACATTAAAACCAATTATCGTTTTATAATTTAATAATTTTATAATCAAGTATCTAAATAGTTATCTCATATTTCTTTATACTTAATTATATTTATTTGTTTGGCGCCTTCCGCTTGTCAGCTTCCGGCGCGATTAATAAATAGTACGTATTGTTACTGATCTCTGTACTTTTTCTTACACTATGTCGAATAATCCTATAATAGAAATCCTATAATAATTTTGTTTACTATGTATAATATAATGATGAAGCTATTAGATTCTTATTGATTTTGGGTTAGGCATAATTTTGTCACACCGGCGCCTCTGCTTCCGGTGTAATAAATGTTATATAATTATGTATTATTAAATAATAATTGTATGTAAATAATCATCAGAATAATTAAGATAAACAATGTTTAATATTATCTATTGAGTTTGTGAATTTAGTATTAAATAGGGTCAAATGTTTGTATAAATACCGGTGGTTAGAATATTTTAGGGCATTCATATTCTAACCCTTGAAACGTGCATTAAAAGGATAATATAAGTTCTTTTCCGTACAACTTGTGTATTCATTGCCGCCGCCACCCTGACCGTTCACATTTACACTTAGAACATTAGCAAATTAATGTATAAATAAGAAGAAAAATATTCTGTTTAACTTCGACATATAAAATTGGCGGTAATCCGATAAAAATTCTTTAGCTCCCGTGCTAGTCAAATTGTGTTACGGCGAGGTAAGGATTCTCACTCTAGAAATACCAACTGTAAGTTAAATGAGTAAGGACAGTTTTGTAATATTGATTGTAATATTTAAGCGAACAAAAACATGCACGATATCTACTAATGAGTTTGGTGTAAACAGGTTGTATATCTACAAATAACAGATAATTTTGAAGAACGATTGTTAAGCATAGTTAAACTATTTTAAAATAATGTAATTGATAAAATATAATATGAATTTTGTTTATGGTAATATATAATGTATTATATATAAAATAACCATTATATAAGTAAACTATAATAAATTTGAATAGCTTTAATAGTTTTAATAATTTTATTAGCTTAAAAATTAGTACAGGTCAATAAAATTACTGAGGCTACATTTAGGTTAGTTGCTAGGTTCAGGCAAAGGGTTGGCCCTATGAGAAGAAACCTGCAAGACACGATATTTGAGCGCCTCTCTTAACTTTATCATCTAAAGTTTTTAAATTTATATTTACGTTAGGACTCTTTACATTTGGCAGTGTAAAGTTTAGTAGTAAATTATTCATCGTAAACCAGTCTAGGACTTGCGCGAGTAAATCGTTAACAGCACATAAATTCGGTGCTTTTCAGTCTACTTTAAAAATAAGGGATTGTCATCCACGAATAAAACAATTTCACACAAATCCTGAAACCATATTGATTTGTATGAAATAAATCATTAACACTAAAGTGGCTCTTTAATTGCTGTAATATAATCTTCCCAAATACTTTACTGATTGAAATTGGCCTAAAATTATTGGGGTCGCTTTGGTATCCAATTTTAAATTAAGGTAGTAATTTACTACATTTAATTAAGTTAAGAAAAATGCCCATATTCATTAAAATGCCCCGTTGATTATAGCAGCTAGGTGTGGCGCTATATTGACAATAATATTTTCAACAAATTTTACAGAGATAGGAACCCCTGAATTTAGCAGATATTTTTTAATTAAGTTACTTAAATACGTTTATTATATGATATGGGTGTACACGATCAAAACTGAATATTATCTTACTCTTCTACGTTGTCGATAACCAAGTATTCTGCTCGAGCTGGGCAAGACCTTAGGGTACTAGTTGTATTTAAAGTTATTTTTGCGAAGTAGTTATTAAAGGTGTCGGCTATTTCCAAATTATTTGAAATTATGTTATTATTTTTCACAATACAAATTATTAATTATATACATAATATAAACACAATTCTATAAAACTAACTTATACCTAAAATATTATAAAACAGAAATAAAAAAGAAAACTAAAACCCTCTAATAGGCGTCATAGAATTCCTATTGTTATTATTTGTATTAAGTTCAAAGGTATTATCACGCACCTTGCTGCGTCCTGTTTCATTGTTATTAATATTCCAAGTAGTTTTGATTTTATTACTAGAATTTCGTATTTTAGTTTTTAGATAAAGGGACTTGGCAGTGGCACAAATCATTTTAAATAATTTTTAACATATTGAATAAAATTAGGATCAAAATTGAATATTTTTCATATCATATAATTCATATAATTTAGATCACAAAACATAATCTTCTTATTGTTAGTAAAGGTCTTACATTTAATAATATTTTTATACTCTAAAGTAATTATGTTAAGTAAAGACTCATATACTTCGTCTGAGAAAGGATATCCTTCCATATTGAGAACCTTGACACTTACTTTATTATTAAATTTCTTTAAGCGATTAGAGGTCATTGGTCTACATGTGATCTTATTCTCTTTAAGCATTGTATTTACAGAAAAATCTACCCTTTGACCACAATGGTCAGATGTCTGTTCACTTAATATGGCCCGGCCGTATTTAGAAATTGAGTCACAAAATACATTATCTAAGGAGATAGCAGAATGTGAAATAATCCTGGTTGGTTCCAAAAATAGATACTTTAATTAAATGACTCTAATGAACTAATTAGTTTCACAGAAAGAACTGACTGCTCAAGGAAATTAATATTAAAATCACCACATAGGTACTACTATATTCCTATTACTAAAACTCAAACGATTTAAAATATCCTGTCCTACTGTTTCGAATACACTAAAGTCACTCTGCGGTGGACAGTACACACAAACTATGGTATGTTGCTCTTGTTCCACGCAGGATAATTCATCAGTACGATAGAAAGATTTACTATATCTTTAAGTTCTTTACGTTTTACATCATTACATAAATATATTAGAGAGCCACCATAATTATATAGAATTCTCTTAAAAATGCACTTACAATCGAATAATACTCATTATAAATTTTAATTGAATACTTTTAACCAATGTTCAGTTATGCAACATACTTGAATATTATGTTTAAAAATAAATCTAATTCTAACTCCTTGCCGGATAGACCCTGAATATTTTAATGAATTGGTTTAATACTGTGTATGCCTGTCCTTTGTCTCGTTTAACAGTTTAAACTTCTAGATGTATCACTAAGATTTGTAGTAATAATACTACTATGTTCTATAACCTTCACTACTCTACTGGTAACTGGGTCCCTGCATAATATATTAAATGCTAATAGTTTAGCAAGTTGCTTTTTATAAAAATAAGGTAGAAACAATGTATCTTTAGTCAATAAAAATCTACTAATAAACTTGTTAGTGTCGAAAAATGAAATAAAATTGTTATAACATATACAACTGCATTTGAAGAAGTAAATTAAGTTTTTCAATATTCCTATTTTTGTTCTTTTGTTATTACATAGGACTATGGTAATGCACACAGAATAAAGTTACACCCTACCTTATAATGTAATGATTATACTTCTGTTAAATAGATTGCATCTTTTTTAGTGACAGATAGGCTGTCACCATAAAGAAATGACGGTTGACTGAGCGTTTAATGTAGTCGTTTTTAACTTCTACTGAAACCTACAGGTGTGGGTTACAAAGATGTATTCATGTTTTCAGACCAAATAGGTGTTTGGTCTCAAGGCATGAATGTGTTTTTGTTATTGTTATCAACCAAGTAAGACACAGGCATAACTTCATGATTAGGGGAGGAGATGGTATCACTGTTGACTGACTCCAAATCACAAACAGCTGACAGGTTTCAGCGGTAATATTAAAGTTAACCTATTGAGTTTCAGTGACATACTGGTGGCATGACTCGATATTTTTTATTACGACTGGTATACCTGACAGATTAACTGTGATAAATATTTAATTAATGAATTTAAACTGCAGATCATTCCTTAATTTTCAGACTAATGGATGAGTCTGATGATAAGTAACCGCGATAATGAAAGCGGAAAAGGGTAGACTTCAAAACAAATACAGAGTGAGGGAGTGGAAGGGAGCCGGCGAGAGAGGCAAATCCACAAACACTCTTTTAATCGTAAGTCACAAAGTCCGAGGAGGGAGGTGTTGCGACAACGTGGATAACACGGGGAGTCATAACATCAAAACTCGGCATAATAATAAAAGTCCGAGGAGGGAGGTGTCACGACAACGTGGATAACACGGGAAGTCGCGACATCAAAACTCGGCACCGTTAAATAAACTAAGTAAATTAATTAATAACCGCGTCTCGACAGTTTTAGATGTATTAAGTAATGTTAAAGGCGCATCGACCTCGCTATGAGAATATTGTATCAATAGATAAACTAAAACCATGTTTGGTATACGATAGAAATCATGATTCTAGTTAAGTAAATTCAGAGAAAGAATGTGATGATATTTCTAAAATATTGAATTGATAACATAATAGTTGTAACAGTGATTCTAACTGGTTGTTTTCAATAATTATATAATATTTCAGTGATTTAAAATAAATGTATGAATGCCATACATATTATGTAAAACAATTATAATAGCATTTTCTGCATGGCACCCAAAATATACAATAAAGTACCAAATAAATTTAAGGACCTTAATGTTAACGTATTTAAACGTAATTTAAGAAATTTATTATTTATTGCATAAACGCTACTATAGTATTAATGATCTCCTATGTGATAATCTTATATAATTTGTTTTCTTTGTTTTAATAATCGTCTATCATGATCTAATTTAATTTGGCATGTTCTTAATTGACTTATCTATTACTATTCTATTATTGGAAATGAATTATTAATTAATTAATTTTTATATTTATTGTACGGATTCGAACTAACCTATTTATAATATATCTCACTTCATTGTTAAGAGACGCTTAATTGATAATTATGTTAATTATAATATTAGATGCAGCATAATTTTAAAATTCTTATTAAACATATACATTTGCATGTCTGACAAGACAGAGCATGTTGAGACAAAAAATACCTATCTGTAACACCAGATCGTACACATGTTGAGTCAAATAAATTTATCTTTAATAATAAGTTATAAATATGTACATTCACATTGATAAAAATAAGCATTGTCTCTATGTAACCGGATAAACATAATAATTTCTTAAGTACATAAATAAAATACATTAAATTATACTTATTACGAATATTAAACGAACGTACTTCAAGCGATTCATGTCCACAATTTTGTGCACGAATCGCTTGACCTGTTGTTGTTAAACATAATCTAAAACGAAGGGTCTCGCTTTAACATCAGGATGGCCGAGCTGTTAGCAATTATAGGTAGAATATAATTATTATATAGAAATATTTAGTTAAATGTAGCGATGTAGAAGCATTATTTGAATATATTTAATTGTATCCGTCATTTTCTGTTGGCAACACTGATTTTTCTCGACTGCCCCACTATGCTTGATAGTATAAAACTAACGCGCGGAACTATAACGGGCAGTCGTGCGTTGTGTGGCGATCGGATAAGTTTGTGAAGTAAAAGTATATTAAGTTGATTAAGTTTTCCTTACACCACGTAGGAACCATCTCGCGTTTCCTAGTGATAAGTGCTCTTAGTGTGAAGTAGTTGTAAGTTGAATTCGAATATGAGTTATCTGACTACCTACGTGTTTTCTATTGATTGAAAATGGCTGATAAGGACGGGATAAAACGCTGCCAATCCGACGTCAGAAGTGGAATCTGAACTACATTCTCACTGCTCTTGTCGAAAGCTCAACAAGCAAGCAACGCGTGGACAGCTGTGAGATGGTTGCTGTGCGGTTAGTTACAACCATCAGGTGGGTCGGTTTCATGTTATTTCGATTCGGTTGCCGAATGTTCTCTTGTGTAATAAATTGTAGCTAATATATTTGAACGCACACGTTACAATAATTCTGTTCAAATAACTGGTATTGACAATTCCGCTATTTGTTGTACCCACGAACTCTGATTGAGGTTATTTTTAATGAGAATGATCTTACAATTTTGTACCATATTCTACCCGACTATGGTATAAAACGAGGTTATAATAGGCCGTGATATTTTAAAGTAAGGATTTTCAATAATTACAATAACTGTGCGTTTAGTTACAACCATTAGGTGGGTCGTTTTCATTTTATTTCGATTCGGTTGCCGAATGTTCCCTTGTGTAATAAATTGTAGCTAATATATTTGAACGCACACGTTATAATAATTCTGTTCAAATAACTTGTAATGATAATTCCGCTATTTGTTGTACCGACGAACTCTGAGGTTATTTTTAATGAGAATGATCTTACAATTTTGAACCATATTCTACCCGACTATGGTATAAAACATGAGGTTATAATAGGCCGTGATATTTTAAAATAAGGATTTTCAATTACAATAACTGTGCGTTTAGTTACAACCATCAGGTGGGTCGTTTTCATTTTATTTCGATTCGGTTGCCGAATGTTCTCTTGTGTAATAAATTGTAGCTAATATATTTGAACGCACACGTTTTAATAATTATGTTCAAATAACTGATATTGACAATTCCACTATTTGTTGTACCGACGAACTCTGATTGAGGTTATTTTTAATGAGAATAATCTTACAATTTTGTACCATATTCTACCCGACTATGGTATAAAACACGAGGTTATAATAGGCCGTGATATTTTAAAATAAGGATTTTAAATTACAATAACTGTGCGTTTAGTTACAACCATCAGTTGGGTCGTTTTCATTTTATTTCGATTCGGTTGCCGAATATTCTCTTGTGTAATAAATTGTAGCTAATATATTTTAACGCACACGTTATAATAATTATGTTCAAATAACTGATATTGACAATTCCACTATTTGTTGTACCGACGAACTCTGATGGAGGTTATTTTTAATGAGAATAATCTTACAATTTTGTACCATATTCTACCCGACTATGGTATTAAACATGAGGTTATAATAGGCCGTGATATTTTAAAACAAGGATTTTCAATCACAATAACAGCTTATTTACTATTTGTGAAGTACCTTTTAAATTATGTCATGTGGCTAAACCCTTATCTTATATATAAAACCGTATATGTACAGTGAGCTGCGAAAATGCATTCCAATGTCAAAACTAAAATGGTATAAGCCGGTAATTGACGCCATCTAACGGCAATATATGCAAGAACTGATAAGTAGTTCAGTTATATCGTAATAGATGGCGATGCACTACTATAAAATAAAAAAATAGATGTCTTGAAATTAAACTATACAGATTGTCGCGTTGTTTACATAATTTTGAAACTCTAACACTTCAATGATTGAACTTTACTACAATTTAAAAAACTATTTAAATTAATTAGAACTATTTATATTTAAGTTTACACTTTGCTCCGACGTTTCTGTTATTTTACAGTAGCCATGTTGACGGGGAGACTAAGATGGTATTTGTCTCAATATTCTGAAGTGTAGTTAATAACTCAATTTAGATGAATTTACTTAAAACAGTTAATAAATTTCAAATCACAAAATTTTATTCGATTTGATTGCATATTACTAGTTATAGTAATAGTGACATGTTGACGTGTGTTTACAGATCCACGGGCTAGTATCGGACGCGGAAGTGGAGGGAGAGTCTGCAACAGGCGGGAGGCGCTCCGCCCCCGCGTCGCCACCGCCTGCCGCGCGCTTGGTGGTCTGCAGCCCAAGTGAGTGATCTATCTATCTATTCTATAGATATATTATATATTTAATAGGTAGATTATTTATGAAAATACTGTTAGTTGAAATACTAGTGACACAGAAAGGCGGAACGCCAGCGCCATCTAGCGGCGCTAGACGGAGTCATCGAGTCGGCGTGAGGGGCGGACAGAGCTCAGTCTACGTGTTACCGTCGACCAGTGCACACCACGTAGGAACCATCTCGCGTTTCATAGTGATAAGTGCTCTTAGTGTGAAGTAGTTGTTAGTTGAATTCGAATACGAGTTATCCGACTACCTACGTATTTTCTATTGATTGAAAATGGCTGATAAGGACGGGATAAAACGCTGCCAATCCGACGTTAGAAGTGGAATCTGAACTCCATTCTCACTGCTCTTGGCGAAAGCTCAACAAGCAAGCAACGCGTGGACAGCTGTGAGACGGTTGCTGTGCGGTTAGTTACAACCATCAGGTGGGTCGTTTTCATTTTATTTCGATTCGGTTGCCGAATGTTCTCTTGTGTAATAAATTGTAGCTAATATATTTGAACGCACACGTTATAATAATTCTGTTCAAATAACTAGTATTGATAATTTTGCTATTTGTTGTACCGACGAACTCTGATTAAGGTTATTTTTAATGAGAATTATCTTACAATTTTGTACCATATTCTACCCGACTGGTGTAAAACATGAGGTTATAATAGGCCGTGATATTTTAAAGTAAAGATTTTCAATTACAATAACTGTGCGTTTAGTTACAACCATCAGGTAGGTCGTTTTCATTTTATTTCGATTCGGTTGCCGAATGTTCTCTTGTGTAATAAATTGTAGCTAATATATTTGAACGCACACGTTATAATAATTCTGTTCAAATAACTAGTATTGATAATTTTGCTATTTTTTGTACCGACGAACTCTGATTGAGGTTATTTTTAATGAGAATTATCTTACAATTTTGTACCATATTCTACCCGACTGGTGTAAAACATGAGGTTATAATAGGCCGTGATATTTTAAAGTAAAGATTTTCAATTACAATAACTGTGCGTTTAGTTACAACCATCAGGTGGGTCGTTTTCATTTTATTTCGATTTGGTTGCCGAATGTTCTCTTGTGTTATAAATTGTAGCTAATATATTTGAACGCACACGTTATAATAATTCTGTTCAAATAACTAGTATTGATAATTTTGCTATTTGTTGTACCGACGAACTCTGATTAAGGTTATTTTTAATGAGAATTATCTTACAATTTTGTACCATATTCTACCCGACTGGTGTAAAACATGAGGTTATAATAGGCCGTGATATTTTAAAGTAAAGATTTTCAATTACAATAACTGTGCGTTTAGTTACAACCATCAGGTAGGTCGTTTTCATTTTATTTCGATTCGGTTGCCGAATGTTCTCTTGTGTAATAAATTGTAGCTAATATATTTGAACGCACACGTTATAATATTTATGTTCAAATAACTGATATTGACAATTCCACTATTTGTTGTACTGACGAACTCTGATTGAGGTTATTTTTAATGAGAATAATCTTACAATTTTGTACCATATTCTACCCGACTATGGTATAAAACATGAGGTTATAATAGGCCGTGATATTTAAAAGTAAAGATTTTCAATTACAATAACTGTGCGTTTAGTTACAACCATCAGGTGGGTCGTTTTCATTTTAATTCGATTCGGTTGCCGAATGTTCTCTTGTGTAATAAATTGTAGCTAATATATTTGAACGCACACGTTATAATAATTATGTTCAAATAACTTGTAATGATAATTCCGCTATTTGTTGTACCGACGAACTCTGATTGAGATTATTTTTAAAAAGAATGATCTTACAATTTTGTACCATATTCTACCCGACTATGGTATGAAACATGAGGTTATAATAGGCCGTGATATTTTAAAATAAGGATTTTCAATTACAATAACTGTGCGTTTAGTTACAACCATCAGGTGGGTCGTTTTCATTTTATTTCGATTCGGTTGCCGAATGTTCTCTTGTGTAATAAATTGTAGCTAATATATTTGAACGCACACGTTATAATAATTCTGTTCAAATAACTAGTATTGATAATTTTGCTATTTGTTGTACCGACGAACTCTGATTGAGGTTATTTTTAATGAGAATTATCTTACAATTTTGTACCATATTCTACCCGACTGGTGTAAAACATGAGGTTATAATAGGCCGTGATATTTTAAAGTAAAGATTTTCAATTACAATAACTGTGCGTTTAGTTACAACCATCAGGTAGGTCGTTTTCATTTTATTTCGATTCGGTTGCCGAATGTTCTCTTGTGTAATAAATTGTAGCTAATATATTTGAACGCACACGTTATAATATTTATGTTCAAATAACTGATATTGACAATTCCACTATTTGTTGTACCCACGAACTCTGATTGAGGTTATTTTTAATGAGAATGATCTTACAATTCTGTACCATATTCTACCCGACTATGGTATAAAACACGAGGTTATAATAGGCCGTGATATTTTAAAATAAGGATTTTCAATTACAATAACTGTGCGTTTAGTTACAACCATCAGGTGGGTCGTTTTCATTTTATTTCGATTCGGTTGCCGAATGTTTTCTTGTGTAATAAATTGTAGCTAATATATTTGAACGCACACGTTATAATATTTATGTTCAAATAACTGATATTGACAATTCCACTATTTGTTGTACTGACGAACTCTGATTGAGGTTATTTTTAATGAGAATAATCTTACAATTTTGTACCATATTCTACCCAACTATGGTATAAAACATGAGGTTATAATAGGCCGTGATATTTTAAAACAAGGATTTTCAATTACAATAACAGCTTGTTTACTATTTGTGAAGTACCTTTTAAATTATGTCATGTGGCTAAACCCTTATATCTTATATATAAAACCGTATATGTACAGTGAGCTGCGAAAATGCATTCCAATGTCAAAACTAAAATGGTATAAGCCGGTAATTGACGCCATCTAACGGCAATATATGCAAGAACTGATAAGTAGTTCAGTTATATCGTAATAGATGGCGATGCACTACTATAAAATAAAAAAATAGATGTCTTGAAATTAAACTATACGGATTGTCGCGTTGTTTACATAATTTTGAAACTCTAACACTTCAATGATTGAACTTTACTACAATTTAAAAAACTATTTAAATTAATTAGAACTATTTATATTTAAGTTTACACTTTGCTCCGACGTTTCTGTTATTTTACAGTAGCCATGTTGACGGGGAGACTAAGATGGTATTTGTCTCAATATTCTGAAGTGTAGTTAATAACTCAATTTAGTTAAATTTACTTAAAACAGTTAATAAATTTCAAATCGCAAAATTTTATTCGATTTCATTGCATATTACTAGTTATAGTAATAGTGACATGTTGACATGTGTTTACAGATCCACGGGCTAGTATCGGACGCGGAAGTGGAGGGAGAGTCTGCAACAGGCGGGAGGCGCTTCACCCCGCGTCGCCACCGCCTGCCGCGCGCTTGGTGGTCTGCAGCCCAAGTGAGTGATCTATCTATCTATTCTATAGATATATTATATATTTAATAGGTAGATTATTTATGCAAATACTGTTAGTTGGAATACTAGTGACACAGAAAGGCATTAAGGCGGAACGCCAGCGCCATCTAGCGGCGCTAGACGGAGTCATCGAGTCGGCGTGAGGGGCGGACAGAGCTCAGTCTACGTGTTACCGTCGACCAGTGCACACCACGTAGGAACCATCTCGCGTTTCATAGTGATAAGTGCTCTTAGTGTGAAGTAGTTGTTAGTTGAATTCGAATACGAGTTATCTGACTACCTACGTGTTTTCTATTGATTGAAAATGGCTGATAAGGACGGGATAAAACGCTGCCAATCCGACGTTAGAAGTGGAATCTGAACTCCATTCTCACTGCTCTTGGCGAAAGCTCAACAAGCAAGCAACGCGTGTACAGGTGTGAGATGGTTGTTGTGCGGTTAGTTACAACCATCAGGTGGGGGTTTCATTTTAATTCGATTCGGTTGCCGAATGTTCTCTTGTGTAATAAATTGTAGCTAATATATTTGAACGCACACGTTATAATAATTATGTTCAAATAACTTGTAATGATAATTCCGCTATTTGTTGTACCGACGAACTCTGATTGAGGTTATTTTTAAAAAGAATGATCTTACAATTTTGTACCATATTCTACCCGACTATGGTATAAAACATGAGGTTATAATAGGCCGTGATATTTTAAAATAAGGATTTTCAATTACAATAACTGTGCGTTTAGTTACAACCATCAGGTGGGTCGTTTTCATTTTATTTCGATTCGGTTGCCGAATGTTCTCTTGTGTAATAAATTGTAGCTAATATATTTGAACGCACACGTTTTAATAATTATGTTCAAATAACTGATATTGACAATTCCTCTATTTGTTGTACCGACGAACTCTGATTGAGGTTATTTTTAATGAGAATAATCTTACAATTTTGTACCATATTCTACCCAACTATGGTATAAAACATGAGGTTATAATAGGCCGTGATATTTTAAAACAAGGATTTTCAATTACAATAACAGCTTGTTTACTATTTGTGAAGTACCTTTTAAATTATGTCATGTGGCTAAACCCTTATATCTTATATATAAAACCGTATATGTACAGTGAGCTGCGAAAATGCATTCCAATGTCAAAACTAAAATGGTATAAGCCGGTAATTGACGCCATCTAACGGCAATATATGCAAGAACTGATAAGTAGTTCAGTTATATCGTAATAGATGGCGATGCACTACTATAAAATAAAAAAATAGATGTCTTGAAATTAAACTATACGGATTGTCGCGTTGTTTACATAATTTTGAAACTCTAACACTTCAATGATTGAACTTTACTACAATTTAAAAAACTATTTAAATTAATTAGAACTATTTATATTTAAGTTTACACTTTGCTCCGACGTTTCTGTTATTTTACAGTAGCCATGTTGACGGGGAGACTAAGATGGTATTTGTCTCAATATTCTGAAGTGTAGTTAATAACTCAATTTAGTTAAATTTACTTAAAACAGTTAATAAATTTCAAATCGCAAAATTTTATTCGATTTCATTGCATATTACTAGTTATAGTAATAGTGACATGTTGACATGTGTTTACAGATCCACGGGCTAGTATCGGACGCGGAAGTGGAGGGAGAGTCTGCAACAGGCGGGAGGCGCTTCACCCCCGCGTCGCCACCGCCTGCCGCGCGCTTGGTGGTCTGCAGCCCAAGTGAGTGATCTATCTATCTATTCTATAGATATATTATATATTGAATAGGTAGATTGTTTATGAAAATACTGTTAGTTGGATTACTAGTGACACAGAAAGGCATTAAGGCGGAACGCCAGCGCCATCTAGCGGCGCTAGACGGAGTCATCGAGTCGGCGTGAGGGGCGGACAGAGCTCAGTCTACGTGTTACCGTCGACCAGTGCACACCACGTAGGAACCATCTCGCGTTTCATATTGATAAGTGCTCTTAGTGTGAAGTAGTTGTAAGTTGAATTCGAATACGAGTTATCTGACTACCTACGTGTTTTCTATTGATTGAAAATGGCTGATAAGGACGGGATAAAACGCTGCCAATCCGACGTTAGAAGTGGAATCTGAACTCCATTCTCACTGCTCTTGGCGAAAGCTCAACAAGCAAGCAACGCGTGTACAGGTGTGAGATGGTTGTTGTGCGGTTAGTTACAACCATCAGGTGGGGGTTTCATTTTAATTCGATTCGGTTGCCGAATGTTCTCTTGTGTAATAAATTGTAGCTAATATATTTGAACGCACACGTTATAATAATTATGTTCAAATAACTTGTAATGATAATTCCGCTATTTGTTGTACCGACGAACTCTGATTGAGGTTATTTTTAAAAAGAATGATCTTACAATTTTGTACCATATTCTACCCGACTATGGTATAAAACATGAGGTTATAATAGGCCGTGATATTTTAAAATAAGGATTTTCAATTACAATAACTGTGCGTTTAGTTACAACCATCAGGTGGGTCGTTTTCATTTTATTTCGATTCGGTTGCCGAATGTTCTCTTGTGTAATAAATTGTAGCTAATATATTTGAACGCACACGTTTTAATAATTATGTTCAAATAACTGATATTGACAATTCCTCTATTTGTTGTACCGACGAACTCTGATTGAGGTTATTTTTAATGAGAATAATCTTACAATTTTGTACCATATTCTACCCAACTATGGTATAAAACATGAGGTTATAATAGGCCGTGATATTTTAAAACAAGGATTTTCAATTACAATAACAGCTTGTTTACTATTTGTGAAGTACCTTTTAAATTATGTCATGTGGCTAAACCCTTATATCTTATATATAAAACCGTATATGTACAGTGAGCTGCGAAAATGCATTCCAATGTCAAAACTAAAATGGTATAAGCCGGTAATTGACGCCATCTAACGGCAATATATGCAAGAACTGATAAGTAGTTCAGTTATATCGTAATAGATGGCGATGCACTACTATAAAATAAAAAAATAGATGTCTTGAAATTAAACTATACGGATTGTCGCGTTGTTTACATAATTTTGAAACTCTAACACTTCAATGATTGAACTTTACTACAATTTAAAAAACTATTTAAATTAATTAGAACTATTTATATTTAAGTTTACACTTTGCTCCGACGTTTCTGTTATTTTACAGTAGCCATGTTGACGGGGAGACTAAGATGGTATTTGTCTCAATATTCTGAAGTGTAGTTAATAACTCAATTTAGTTAAATTTACTTAAAACAGTTAATAAATTTCAAATCGCAAAATTTTATTCGATTTCATTGCATATTACTAGTTATAGTAATAGTGACATGTTGACATGTGTTTACAGATCCACGGGCTAGTATCGGACGCGGAAGTGGAGGGAGAGTCTGCAACAGGCGGGAGGCGCTTCACCCCGCGTCGCCACCGCCTGCCGCGCGCTTGGTGGTCTGCAGCCCAAGTGAGTGATCTATCTATCTATTCTATAGATATATTATATATTTAATAGGTAGATTATTTATGCAAATACTGTTAGTTGGAATACTAGTGACACAGAAAGGCATTAAGGCGGAACGCCAGCGCCATCTAGCGGCGCTAGACGGAGTCATCGAGTCGGCGTGAGGGGCGGACAGAGCTCAGTCTACGTGTTACCGTCGACCAGTGCACACCACGTAGGAACCATCTCGCGTTTCATAGTGATAAGTGCTCTTAGTGTGAAGTAGTTGTTAGTTGAATTCGAATACGAGTTATCTGACTACCTACGTGTTTTCTATTGATTGAAAATGGCTGATAAGGACGGGATAAAACGCTGCCAATCCGACGTTAGAAGTGGAATCTGAACTCCATTCTCACTGCTCTTGGCGAAAGCTCAACAAGCAAGCAACGCGTGTACAGGTGTGAGATGGTTGTTGTGCGGTTAGTTACAACCATCAGGTGGGGGTTTCATTTTAATTCGATTCGGTTGCCGAATGTTCTCTTGTGTAATAAATTGTAGCTAATATATTTGAACGCACACGTTATAATAATTATGTTCAAATAACTTGTAATGATAATTCCGCTATTTGTTGTACCGACGAACTCTGATTGAGGTTATTTTTAAAAAGAATGATCTTACAATTTTGTACCATATTCTACCCGACTATGGTATAAAACATGAGGTTATAATAGGCCGTGATATTTTAAAATAAGGATTTTCAATTACAATAACTGTGCGTTTAGTTACAACCATCAGGTGGGTCGTTTTCATTTTATTTCGATTCGGTTGCCGAATGTTCTCTTGTGTAATAAATTGTAGCTAATATATTTGAACGCACACGTTTTAATAATTATGTTCAAATAACTGATATTGACAATTCCTCTATTTGTTGTACCGACGAACTCTGATTGAGGTTATTTTTAATGAGAATAATCTTACAATTTTGTACCATATTCTACCCAACTATGGTATAAAACATGAGGTTATAATAGGCCGTGATATTTTAAAACAAGGATTTTCAATTACAATAACAGCTTGTTTACTATTTGTGAAGTACCTTTTAAATTATGTCATGTGGCTAAACCCTTATATCTTATATATAAAACCGTATATGTACAGTGAGCTGCGAAAATGCATTCCAATGTCAAAACTAAAATGGTATAAGCCGGTAATTGACGCCATCTAACGGCAATATATGCAAGAACTGATAAGTAGTTCAGTTATATCGTAATAGATGGCGATGCACTACTATAAAATAAAAAAATAGATGTCTTGAAATTAAACTATACGGATTGTCGCGTTGTTTACATAATTTTGAAACTCTAACACTTCAATGATTGAACTTTACTACAATTTAAAAAACTATTTAAATTAATTAGAACTATTTATATTTAAGTTTACACTTTGCTCCGACGTTTCTGTTATTTTACAGTAGCCATGTTGACGGGGAGACTAAGATGGTATTTGTCTCAATATTCTGAAGTGTAGTTAATAACTCAATTTAGTTAAATTTACTTAAAACAGTTAATAAATTTCAAATCGCAAAATTTTATTCGATTTCATTGCATATTACTAGTTATAGTAATAGTGACATGTTGACATGTGTTTACAGATCCACGGGCTAGTATCGGACGCGGAAGTGGAGGGAGAGTCTGCAACAGGCGGGAGGCGCTTCGCCCCCGCGTCGCCACCGCCTGCCGCGCGCTTGGTGGTCTGCAGCCCAAGTGAGTGATCTATCTATCTATTCTATAGATATATTATATATTGAATAGGTAGATTGTTTATGAAAATACTGTTAGTTGGAACACTAGTGACACAGAAAGGCATTAAGGCGGAACGCCAGCGCCATCTAGCGGCGCTAGACGGAGTCATCGAGTCGGCGTGAGGGGCGGACAGAGCTCAGTCTACGTGTTACCGTCGACCAGTGCACACCACGTAGGAACCATCTCGCGTTTAGTAGTGATAAGTGCTCTTAGTGTGAAGTAGTTGTTAGTTGAATTCGAATACGAGTTATCTGACTACCTACGTGTTTTCTATTGATTGAAAATGGCTGATAAGGACGGGATAAAACGCTGCCAATCCGACGTTAGAAGTGGAATCTGAACTCCATTCTCACTGCTCTTGGCGAAAGCTCAACAAGCAAGCAACGCGTGTACAGGTGTGAGATGGTTGTTGTGCGGTTAGTTACAACCATCAGGTGGGTCGTTTTCATTTTAATTCGATTCGGTTGCCGAATGTTCTCTTGTGTAATAAATTGTAGCTAATATATTTGAACGCACACGTTATAATAATTATGTTCAAATAACTGATATTGACAATTCCGCTATTTGTTGTACCGACGAACTCTGATTGAGGTTATTTTTAATGAGAATGATCTTACAATTTTGTACCATATTCTACCCGACTATGGTATAAAACATGAGGTTATAATAGGCCGTGATATTTTAAAATAAGGATTTTCAATTACAATAACTGTGCGTTTAGTTACAACCATCAGGTGGGTCGTTTTCATTTTATTTCGATTCGGTTGCCGAATGTTCTCTTGGGTAATAAATTGTAGCTAATATATTTGAACGCACACGTTATAATAATTATGTTCAAATAACTGATATTGACAATTCCGCTATTTGTTGTACCGACGAACTCTGATTGAGGTTATTTTTAATGAGAATGATCTTACAATTTTGTACCATATTCTACCCGACTATGGTATAAAATATGAGGTTATAATAGGCCGTGATATTTTAAAATAAGGATTTTCAATTACAATAACTGTGCGTTTAGTTACAACCAACAGGTGGGTCGTTTTCATTTTATTTCGATTCGGTTGCCGAATGTTCTCTTGTGTAATAAATTGTAGCTAATATATTTGAACGCACACGTTATAATAATTATGTTCAAATAACTGGTATTGACAATTCCGCTATTTGTTGTACCGACGAACTCTGATTGAGGTTATTTTTAAAAAGAATGATCTTACAATTTTGTACCATATTCTACCCGACTATGGTATAAAATATGAGGTTATAATAGGCCGTGATATTTTAAAATAAGGATTTTCAATTACAATAACTGTGCGTTTAGTTACAACCATCAGGTGGGTCGTTTTCATTTTATTTCGATTCGGTTGCCGAATGTTCTCTTGTGTAATAAATTGTAGCTAATATATTTGAACGCACACGTTATAATAATTATGTTCAAATAACTGATATTGACAATTCCACTATTTGTTGTACCGACGAACTCTGATTGAGGTTATTTTTAATGAGAATAATCTTACAATTTTGTACCATATTCTTCCCAACTATGGTATAAAACATGAGGTTATAATAGGCCGTGATATTTTAAAACAAGGATTTTCAATTACAATAACAGCTTGTTTACTATTTGTGAAGTACCTTTTAAATTATGTCATGTGGCTAAACCCTTATATCTTATATATAAAACCGTATATGTACAGTGAGCTGCGAAAATGCATTCCAATGTCAAAACTAAAATGGTATAAGCCGGTAATTGACGCCATCTAACGGCAATATATGCAAGAACTGATAAGTAGTTCAGTTATATCGTAATAGATGGTTATGCACTACTATAAAATAAAAAAAATAGAGGTCTTGAAATTAAACTATACGGATTGTCGCGTTGTTTACATAATTTTGAAACTCTAACACTTCAATGATTGAACTTTACTACAATTTAAAAAACTATTTAAATTAATTAGAACTATTTATATTTAAGTTTACACTTTGCTCCGACGTTTCTGTTATTTTACAGTAGCCATGTTGACGGGGAGACTAAGATGGTATTTGTCTCAATATTCTGAAGTGTAGTTAATAACTCAATTTAGTTAAGTTTACTTAAAACAGTTAATAAATTTCAAATCACAAAATTTTATTCGATTTAATTGCATATTACTAGTTATAGTAATAGTGACATGTTGACATGTGTTTACAGATCAACGGGCTAGTATCGGACGCGGAAGTAGAGGGCAAGTCTGCAACAGGCGGGAGGCGCTTCGCCCCGCGTCGCCACCGCCTGCCGCGCGCTTGGTGGTCTGCAGCCCAAGTGAGTGATCTATCTATCTATCTATTCTATAGATATATTATATATAATTATATATCTAATAGGTAGATTATTTATGAAAATACTGTTAGTTGGAATACTAGTGACACAGAAAGGCATTAAGGCGGAACGCCAGCGCCATCTAGCGGCGCTAGACGGAGTCATCGAGTCGGCGTGAGGGGCGGACAGAGCTCAGTCTACGTGTTACCGTCGACCAGTGCACACCACGTAGGAACCATCTCGCGTTTCATAGTGATAAGTGCTCTTAGTGTGAAGTAGTTGTAAGTTGAATTCGAATACGAATTATCTGACTACCTACGTGTTTTCTATTGATTGAAAATGGCTGATAAGGACGGGATAAAACGCTGCCAATCCGACGTTAGAAGTGGAATCTGAACTCCATTCTCACTGCTCTTGGCGAAAGCTCAACAAGCAAGCAACGCGTGTACAGGTGTGAGATGGTTGTTGTGCGGTTAGTTACAACCATCAGGTGGGTCGTTTTCATTTTATTTCGATTCGTTTGCGGAATGTTCTCTTGTGTAATAAATTGTAGCTAATATATTTGAACGCACACGTTATAATAATAATGTTCAAATAACTGATATTGACAATTCCGCTGTTTGTTGTACCGACGAACTCTGATTGAGGTTATTTTTAATGAGAATGATCTTACAATTTTGTACCATATTCTACCCGACTATGGTATAAAATATGAGGTTATAATAGGCCGTGATATTTTAAAATAAGGATTTTCAATTACAATAACTGTGCGTTTAGTTACAACCATCAGGTGGGTCGTTTTCATTTTATTTCGATTCGGTTGCCGAATGTTCTCTTGTGTAATAAATTGTAGCTAATATATTTGAACGCACACGTTATAATAATTATGTTCAAATAACTGGTATTGACAATTCCGCTATTTGTTGTACCGACGAACTCTGATTGAGGTTATTTTTAATGAGAATAATCATACAATTTTGTACCATATTCTTCCCGACTATGGTATAAAACATGAGGTTATAATAGGCCGTGATATTTTAAAACAAGGATTTTCAATAACAATAACAGCTTGTTTACTATTTGTGAAGTACCTTTTAAATTATGTCATGTGGCTAAACCCTTATATCTTATATATTATTATAAAACCGTATATGTACAGTGAGCTGCGAAAATGCATTCCAATGTCAAAACTAAAATGGTATAAGCCGGTAATTGACGCCATCTAACGGCAATATATGCAAGAATTGATAAGTAGTTCAGTTATATCGTAATAGATGGTTATGCACTACCATAAAATAAAAAAAATAGAGGTCTTGAAATTAAACTATACGGATTGTCGCGTTGTTTACATAATTTTGAAACTCTAACACTTCAATGATTGAACTTTACTACAATTTAAAAAACTATTTAAATTAATTAGAACTATTTATATTTAAGTTTACACTTTGCTCCGACGTTTCTGTTATTTTACAGTAGCCATGTTGACGGGGAGACTAAGATGGTATTTGTCTCAATATTCTGAAGTGTAGTTAATAACTCAATTTAGTTAAGTTTACTTAAAACAGTTAATAAATTTCAAATCACAAAATTTTATTCGATTTGATTGCATATTACTAGTTATAGTAATAGTGACATGTTGACATGTGTTTACAGATCAACGGGCTAGTATCGGACGCGGAAGTGGAGGGCAAATCTGCAACAGGCGGGAGGCGCTTCGCCCCGCGTCGCCACCGCCTGCCGCGCGCTTGGTGGTCTGCAGCCCAAGTGAGTGATCTATCTATCTATCTATTCTATAGATATATTATATATAATTATATATCTAATAGGTAGATTATTTATGAAAATACTGTTAGTTGGAATACTAGTGACACAGAAAGGCATTAAGGCGGAACGCCATCGCAATCTAGCGGCGCTAGACGGAGTCATCGAGTCGGCGTGAGGGGCGGACAGAGCTCAGTCTACGTGTTACCGTCGACCAGTGCACACCACGTAGGAACCATCTCGCGTTTCATAGTGATAAGTGCTCTTAGTGTGAAGTAGTTGTAAGTTGAATTCGAATACGAATTATCTGACTACCTACGTGTTTTCTATTGATTGAAAATGGCTGATAAGGACGGGATAAAACGCTGCCAATCCGACGTCAGAAGTGGCATCTGAACTCCATTCTCACTGCTCTTGGCGAAAGCTCAACAAGCGAGCAACGCGTGGACAGCTGCGAGATGGTTGCTGTGCGGTTAGTTACAACCATCAGGTGGGTCGTTTTCATTTTATTTGGATTCGGTTGCCGAATGTTCTCTTGTGTTATAAATTGTTGCTAATATATTTGAACGCACACGTTATAATGATTCTGTTCAAATAACTGGTATTGATAATTCCGCTATTTGTTGTACCGACGAACTCTGATTGAGGTTATTTTTAATGAGAATAATCATACAATTTTGTACCATATTCTTCCCGACTATGGTATAAAACATGAGGTTATAATAGGCCGTGATATTTTAAAATAAGGATTTTCAATTACAATAACTGTGCGTTTAGTTACAACCATCAGGTGGGTCGTTTTCATTTTATTTCGATTCGGTTGCCGAATGTTCTCTTGTGTAATAAATTGTAGCTAATATATTTGAACGCACACGTTTTCATAATTATGTTCAAATAACTGATATTGACAATTCCACTATTGGTTGTACCGACGAACTCTGATTGAGGTTATTTTTAATGAGAATAATCTTACAATTTTGTACCATATTCTACCCGACTATGGTATAAAACATGAGGTTATAACAGGCCGTGATATTTTAAAATAAGGATTTTCAATTACAATAACTGTGCGTTTAGTTACAACCAGGTGGGTCGTTTTCATGTTATTTCGATTCGGTTGCCGAATGTTCTCTTGTGTAATAAATTGTAGCTAATATATTTGAACGCACACGTTATAATAATTCTGTTCAAATAACTGGTATTGACAATTCCGCTATTTGTTGTACCCACGAACTCTGATTGAGGTTATTTTTAATGAGAATGATCTTACAATTTTGTAGCATATTCTACCCGACTATGGTATAAAACATGAGGTTATAATAGGCCGTGATATTTTAAAACAAGGATTTTCAATTACAATAACACCTTATTTTCTATTTGTGAAGTACCTTTTAAATTATGTCATGTGGCTAAACCCTTATATCTTATATATAAAACCGAATATGTACAGTGAGCTGCGAAAATGCATTCCAATGTCAAAACTAAAATGGTATAAGCCGGTAATTGACGCCATCTAACGGCAATATATGCAAGAACTGATAAGTAGTTCAGTTATATCGTAATAGATGGCGATGCACTACTATAAAATAAAAAATAGCTGTCTTGCAATTAAACTATACGGATTGTCGCGTTGTTTACATAATTTTGAAACTCTAACACTTCAATGATTGAACTTTACTACAATTTAAAAAACTATTTAAATTAATTAGAACTATTTATATTTAAGTTTACACTTTGCTCCGACGTTTCTGTTATTTTACAGTAGCCATGTTGACGGGGACACTAAGATGGTATTTGTCTCAATATTCTGAAGTGTAGTTAATAACTCAATTTAGTTAAATTTACTTAAAACAGTTAATAAATTTCAAATCGCAAAATTTTATTTGAATTCATTGCATATTACTAGTTATAGTAATAGTGACATGTTGACATGTGTTTACAGATCCACGGGCTAGTATCGGACGCGGAAGTGGAGGGAGAGTCTGCAACAGGCGGGAGGCGCTTCGCCCCCGCGTCGCCACCGCCTGCCGCGCGCTTGGTGGTCTGCAGCCCAAGTGAGTGATCTTTCTATCTATTCTATAGATATATTATATATTATTATATATTTAATAGGTAGATTATTTGTGAAAATACTGTTAGTTGGATTACTAGTGACACAGAAAGGCATTAAGGCGGAACGCCAGCGCCATCTAGCGGCGCTAGACGGAGTCATCGAGTCGGCGTGAGGGGCGGACAGAGCTCAGTCTACGTGTTACCGTCGACCAGTGCACACCACGTAGGAACCATCTCGCGTTTCATATTGATAAGTGCTCTTAGTGTGAAGTAGTTGTAAGTTGAATTCGAATATGAGTTATCTGACTACCTACGTGTTTTCTATTGATTGAAAATGGCTGATAAGGACGGGATAAAACGCTGCCAATCCGACGTCAGAAGTGGCATCTGAACTCCATTCTCACTGCTCTTGGCGAAAGCTCAACAAGCGAGCAACGCGTGGACAGCTGCGAGATGGTTGCTGTGCGGTTAGTTACAACCATCAGGTGGGTCGTTTTCATTTTATTTGGATTCGGTTGCCGAATGTTCTCTTGTGTTATAAATTGTTGCTAATATATTTGAACGCACACGTTATAATGATTCTGTTCAAATAACTGGTATTGATAATTCCGCTATTTGTTGTACCGACGAACTCTGATTGAGGTTATTTTTAATGAGAATAATCATACAATTTTGTACCATATTCTTCCCGACTATGGTATAAAACATGAGGTTATAATAGGCCGTGATATTTTAAAATAAGGATTTTCAATTACAATAACTGTGCGTTTAGTTACAACCATCAGGTGGGTCGTTTTCATTTTATTTCGATTCGGTTGCCGAATGTTCTCTTGTGTAATAAATTGTAGCTAATATATTTGAACGCACACGTTTTCATAATTATGTTCAAATAACTGATATTGACAATTCCACTATTTGTTGTACCGACGAACTCTGATTGAGGTTATTTTTAATGAGAATAATCTTACAATTTTGTACCATATTCTACCCGACTATGGTATAAAACATGAGGTTATAACAGGCCGTGATATTTTAAAATAAGGATTTTCAATTACAATAACTGTGCGTTTAGTTACAACCACCAGGTGGGTCGTTTTCATGTTATTTCGATTTGGTTGCCGAATGTTCTCTTGTGTAATAAATTGTAGCTAATAAATTTGAACGCACACGTTATAATAATTCTGTTCAGATAACTGGTATTGACAATTCCGCTATTTGTTGTACCCACGAACTCTGATTGAGGTTATTTTTAATGAGAATGATCTTACAATTTTGTAGCATATTCTACCCGACTATGGTATAAAACATGAGGTTATAATAGGCCGTGATATTTTTAAGTAAGGATTTTCAATAACAATAACTCTGCGTTTAGTTACAACCATCAGGTGGGTAGTTTTCATTTTATTTCGATTCGGTTGCCGAATGTTCTCTTGTGTAATAAATTGTAGCTAATATATTTGAACGCACACGTTATAATAATTATGTTCAAATAACTGATATTGACAAATCCGCTATTTGTTGTACCGACGAACTCTGATTGAGGTTATTTTTAATGAGAATAATCTTACAATTTTGTACCATATTCTTCCCGACTATGGTATAAAACATGAGGTTATAATAGGCCGTGATATTTTAAAACAAGGATTTTCAATTACAATAACACCTTATTTTCTATTTGTGAAGTACCTTTTAAATTATGTCATGTGGCTAAACCCTTATATCTTATATATAAAACCGAATATGTACAGTGAGCTGCGAAAATGCATTCCAATGTCAAAACTAAAATGGTATAAGCCGGTAATTGACGCCATCTAACGGCAATATATGCAAGAACTGATAAGTAGTTCAGTTATATCGTAATAGATGGCGATGCACTACTATAAAATAAAAAAATAGCTGTCTTGCATTTAAACTATACGGATTTTCGCGTTGTTTACATAATTTTGAAACTCTAACACTTCAATGATTGAACTTTACTACAATTTAAAAAACTATTTAAATTAATTAGAACTATTTATATTTAAGTTTACACTTTGCTCCGACGTTTCTGTTATTTTACAGTAGCCATGTTGACGGGGAGACTAAGATGGTATTTGTCTCAATATTCTGAAGTGTAGTTAATAACTCAATTTAGTTAAATTTACTTAAAACAGTTAATAAATTTCAAATCGCAAAATTTTATTCGATTTCATTGCATATTACTAGTTATAGTAATAGTGACATGTTGACATGTGTTTACAGATCCACGGGCTAGTATCGGACGCGGAAGTGGAGGGAGAGTCTGCAACAGGCGGGAGGCGCTTCGCCCCCGCGTCGCCACCGCCTGCCGCGCGCTTGGTGGTCTGCAGCCCAAGTGAGTGATCTTTCTATCTATTCTATAGATATATTATATATTATTATATATTTAATAGGTAGATTATTTGTGAAAATACTGTTAGTTGGATTACTAGTGACACAGAAAGGCATTAAGGCGGAACGCCAGCGCCATCTAGCGGCGCTAGACGGAGTCATCGAGTCGGCGTGAGGGGCGGACAGAGCTCAGTCTACGTGTTACCGTCGACCAGTGCACACCACGTAGGAACCATCTCGCGTTTCATATTGATAAGTGCTCTTAGTGTGAAGTAGTTGTAAGTTGAATTCGAATATGAGTTATCTGACTACCTACGTGTTTTCTATTGATTGAAAATGGCTGATAAGGACGGGATAAAACGCTGCCAATCCGACGTCAGAAGTGGCATCTGAACTCCATTCTCACTGCTCTTGGCGAAAGCTCAACAAGCGAGCAACGCGTGGACAGCTGCGAGATGGTTGCTGTGCGGTTAGTTACAACCATCAGGTGGGTCGTTTTCATTTTATTTGGATTCAGTTGCCGAATGTTCTCTTGTGTTATAAATTGTTGCTAATATATTTGAACGCACACGTTATAATGATTCTGTTCAAATAACTGGTATTGATAATTCCGCTATTTGTTGTACCGACGAACTCTGATTGAGGTTATTTTTAATGAGAATAATCATACAATTTTGTACCATATTCTTCCCGACTATGGTATAAAACATGAGGTTATAATAGGCCGTGATATTTTAAAATAAGGATTTTCAATTACAATAACTGTGCGTTTAGTTACAACCATCAGGTGGGTCGTTTTCATTTTATTTCGATTCGGTTGCCGAATGTTCTCTTGTGTAATAAATTGTAGCTAATATATTTGAACGCACACGTTTTCATAATTATGTTCAAATAACTGATATTGACAATTCCACTATTTGTTGTACCGACGAACTCTGATTGAGGTTATTTTTAATGAGAATAATCTTACAATTTTGTACCATATTCTACCCGACTATGGTATAAAACATGAGGTTATAACAGGCCGTGATATTTTAAAATAAGGATTTTCAATTACAATAACTGTGCGTTTAGTTACAACCACCAGGTGGGTCGTTTTCATGTTATTTCGATTCGGTTGCCGAATGTTCTCTTGTGTAATAAATTGTAGCTAATAAATTTGAACGCACACGTTATAATAATTCTGTTCAGATAACTGGTATTGACAATTCCGCTATTTGTTGTACCGACGAACTCTGATTGAGGTTATTTTTAATGAGAATAATCTTACAATTTTGTAGCATATTCTACCCGACTATGGTATAAAACATGAGGTTATAACAGGCCGTGATATTTTAAAATAAGGATTTTCAATTACAATAACTGTGCGTTTAGTTACAACCAGGTGGGTCGTTTTCATGTTATTTCGATTCGGTTGCCGAATGTTCTCTTGTGTAATAAATTGTAGCTAATATATTTGAACGCACACGTTATAATAATTCTGTTCAAATAACTGGTATTGACAATTCCGCTATTTGTTGTACCCACGAACTCTGATTGAGGTTATTTTTAATGAGAATGATCTTACAATTTTGTAGCATATTCTACCCGACTATGGTATAAAACATGAGGTTATAATAGGCCGTGATATTTTAAAACAAGGATTTTCAATTACAATAACACCTTATTTTCTATTTGTGAAGTACCTTTTAAATTATGTCATGTGGCTAAACCCTTATATCTTATATATAAAACCGAATATGTACAGTGAGCTGCGAAAATGCATTCCAATGTCAAAACTAAAATGGTATAAGCCGGTAATTGACGCCATCTAACGGCAATATATGCAAGAACTGATAAGTAGTTCAGTTATATCGTAATAGATGGCGATGCACTACTATAAAATAAAAAAATAGCTGTCTTGCAATTAAACTATACGGATTTTCGCGTTGTTTACATAATTTTGAAACTCTAACACTTCAATGATTGAACTTTACTACAATTTAAAAAACTATTTAAATTAATTAGAACTATTTATATTTAAGTTTACACTTTGCTCCGACGTTTCTGTTATTTTACAGTAGCCATGTTGACGGGGACACTAAGATGGTATTTGTCTCAATATTCTGAAGTGTAGTTAATAACTCAATTTAGTTAAATTTACTTAAAACAGTTAATAAATTTCAAATCGCAAAATTTTATTTGAATTCATTGCATATTACTAGTTATAGTAATAGTGACATGTTGACATGTGTTTACAGATCCACGGGCTAGTATCGGACGCGGAAGTGGAGGGAGAGTCTGCAACAGGCGGGAGGCGCTTCGCCCCCGCGTCGCCACCGCCTGCCGCGCGCTTGGTGGTCTGCAGCCCAAGTGAGTGATCTTTCTATCTATTCTATAGATATATTATATATTATTATATATTTAATAGGTAGATTATTTGTGAAAATACTGTTAGTTGGATTACTAGTGACACAGAAAGGCATTAAGGCGGAACGCCAGCGCCATCTAGCGGCGCTAGACGGAGTCATCGAGTCGGCGTGAGGGGCGGACAGAGCTCAGTCTACGTGTTACCGTCGACCAGTGCACACCACGTAGGAACCATCTCGCGTTTCATATTGATAAGTGCTCTTAGTGTGAAGTAGTTGTAAGTTGAATTCGAATATGAGTTATCTGACTACCTACGTGTTTTCTATTGATTGAAAATGGCTGATAAGGACGGGATAAAACGCTGCCAATCCGACGTCAGAAGTGGCATCTGAACTCCATTCTCACTGCTCTTGGCGAAAGCTCAACAAGCGAGCAACGCGTGGACAGCTGCGAGATGGTTGCTGTGCGGTTAGTTACAACCATCAGGTGGGTCGTTTTCATTTTATTTGGATTCGGTTGCCGAATGTTCTCGTGTTATAAATTGTTGCTAATATATTTGAACGCACACGTTATAATGATTCTGTTCAAATAACTGGTATTGATAATTCCGCTATTTGTTGTACCGACGAACTCTGATTGAGGTTATTTTTAATGAGAATAATCATACAATTTTGTACCATATTCTTCCCGACTATGGTATAAAACATGAGGTTATAATAGGCCGTGATATTTTAAAATAAGGATTTTCAATTACAATAACTGTGCGTTTAGTTACAACCATCAGGTGGGTCGTTTTCATTTTATTTCGATTCGGTTGCCGAATGTTCTCTTGTGTAATAAATTGTAGCTAATATATTTGAACGCACACGTTATAATAATTATGTTCAAATAACTGATATTGACAAATCCGCTATTTGTTGTACCGACGAACTCTGATTGAGGTTATTTTTAATGAGAATAATCTTACAATTTTGTACCATATTCTTCCCGACTATGGTATAAAACATGAGGTTATAATAGGCCGTGATATTTTAAAACAAGGATTTTCAATTACAATAACACCTTATTTTCTATTTGTGAAGTACCTTTTAAATTATGTCATGTGGCTAAACCCTTATATCTTATATATAAAACCGAATATGTACAGTGAGCTGCGAAAATGCATTCCAATGTCAAAACTAAAATGGTATAAGCCGGTAATTGACGCCATCTAACGGCAATATATGCAAGAACTGATAAGTAGTTCAGTTATATCGTAATAGATGGCGATGCACTACTATAAAATAAAAAATAGCTGTCTTGCAATTAAACTATACGGATTGTCGCGTTGTTTACATAATTTTGAAACTCTAACACTTCAATGATTGAACTTTACTACAATTTAAAAAACTATTTAAATTAATTAGAACTATTTATATTTAAGTTTACACTTTGCTCCGACGTTTCTGTTATTTTACAGTAGCCATGTTGACGGGGACACTAAGATGGTATTTGTCTCAATATTCTGAAGTGTAGTTAATAACTCAATTTAGTTAAATTTACTTAAAACAGTTAATAAATTTCAAATCGCAAAATTTTATTTGAATTCATTGCATATTACTAGTTATAGTAATAGTGACATGTTGACATGTGTTTACAGATCCACGGGCTAGTATCGGACGCGGAAGTGGAGGGAGAGTCTGCAACAGGCGGGAGGCGCTTCGCCCCCGCGTCGCCACCGCCTGCCGCGCGCTTGGTGGTCTGCAGCCCAAGTGAGTGATCTTTCTATCTATTCTATAGATATATTATATATTATTATATATTTAATAGGTAGATTATTTGTGAAAATACTGTTAGTTGGATTACTAGTGACACAGAAAGGCATTAAGGCGGAACGCCAGCGCCATCTAGCGGCGCTAGACGGAGTCATCGAGTCGGCGTGAGGGGCGGACAGAGCTCAGTCTACGTGTTACCGTCGACCAGTGCACACCACGTAGGAACCATCTCGCGTTTCATATTGATAAGTGCTCTTAGTGTGAAGTAGTTGTAAGTTGAATTCGAATATGAGTTATCTGACTACCTACGCGTTTTCTATTGATTGAAAATGGCTGATAAGGACGGGATAAAACGCTGCCAATCCGACGTCAGAAGTGGCATCTGAACTCCATTCTCACTGCTCTTGGCGAAAGCTCAACAAGCGAGCAACGCGTGGACAGCTGCGAGATGGTTGCTGTGCGGTTAGTTACAACCATCAGGTGGGTCGTTTTCATTTTATTTCGATTCGGTTGCCGAATGTTCTCTTGTGTAATAAATTGTAGCTAATATATTTGAACGCACACGTTTTCATAATTATGTTCAAATAACTGATATTGACAATTCCACTATTTGTTGTACCGACGAACTCTGATTGAGGTTATTTTTAATGAGAATAATCTTACAATTTTGTACCATATTCTACCCGACTATGGTATAAAACATGAGGTTATAACAGGCCGTGATATTTTAAAATAAGGATTTTCAATTACAATAACTGTGCGTTTAGTTACAACCACCAGGTGGGTCGTTTTCATGTTATTTCGATTCGGTTGCCGAATGTTCTCTTGTGTAATAAATTGTAGCTAATAAATTTGAACGCACACGTTATAATAATTCTGTTCAGATAACTGGTATTGACAATTCCGCTATTTGTTGTACCCACGATCTCTGATTGAGGTTATTTTTAATGAGAATGATCTTACAATTTTGTAGCATATTCTACCCGACTATGGTATAAAACATGAGGTTATAATAGGCCGTGATATTTTTAAGTAAGGATTTTCAATTACAATAACTGTGCGTTTAGTTACAACCATCAGGTGGGTAGTTTTCATTTTATTTCGATTCGGTTGCCGAATGTTCTCTTGTGTAATAAATTGTAGCTAATATATTTGAACGCACACGTTATAATAATTATGTTCAAATAACTGATATTGACAAATCCGCTATTTGTTGTACCGACGAACTCTGATTGAGGTTATTTTTAATGAGAATAATCTTACAATTTTGTACCATATTCTTCCCGACTATGGTATAAAACATGAGGTTATAATAGGCCGTGATATTTTAAAACAAGGATTTTCAATTACAATAACACCTTATTTTCTATTTGTGAAGTACCTTTTAAATTATGTCATGTGGCTAAACCCTTATATCTTATATATAAAACCGAATATGTACAGTGAGCTGCGAAAATGCATTCCAATGTCAAAACTAAAATGGTATAAGCCGGTAATTGACGCCATCTAACGGCAATATATGCAAGAACTGATAAGTAGTTCAGTTATATCGTAATAGATGGCGATGCACTACTATAAAATAAAAAAATAGCTGTCTTGCAATTAAACTATACGGATTGTCGCGTTGTTTACATAATTTTGAAACTCTAACACTTCAATGATTGAACTTTACTACAATTTAAAAAACTATTTAAATTAATTAGAACTATTTATATTTAAGTTTACACTTTGCTCCGACGTTTCTGTTATTTTACAGTAGCCATGTTGACGGGGAGACTAAGATGGTATTTGTCTCAATATTCTGAAGTGTAGTTAATAACTCAATTTAGTTAAATTTACTTAAAACAGTTAATAAATTTCAAATCGCAAAATTTTATTCGATTTCATTGCATATTACTAGTTATAGTAATAGTGACATGTTGACATGTGTTTACAGATCCACGGGCTAGTATCGGACGCGGAAGTGGAGGGAGAGTCTGCAACAGGTGGGAGGCGCTTCGCCCCCGCGTCGCCACCGCCTGCCGCGCGCTTGGTGGTCTGCAGCCCAAGTGAGTGATCTTTCTATCTATTCTATAGATATATTATATATTATTATATATTTAATAGGTAGATTATTTGTGAAAATACTGTTAGTTGGATTACTAGTGACACAGAAAGGCATTAAGGCGGAACGCCAGCGCCATCTAGCGGCGCTAGACGGAGTCATCGAGTCGGCGTGAGGGGCGGACAGAGCTCAGTCTACGTGTTACCGTCGACCAGTGCACACCACGTAGGAACCATCTCGCGTTTCATATTGATAAGTGCTCTTAGTGTGAAGTAGTTGTAAGTTGAATTCGAATATGAGTTATCTGACTACCTACGCGTTTTCTATTGATTGAAAATGGCTGATAAGGACGGGATAAAACGCTGCCAATCCGACGTCAGAAGTGGCATCTGAACTCCATTCTCACTGCTCTTGGCGAAAGCTCAACAAGCGAGCAACGCGTGGACAGCTGCGAGATGGTTGCTGTGCGGTTAGTTACAACCATCAGGTGGGTCGTTTTCATTTTATTTCGATTCGGTTGCCGAATGTTCTCTTGTGTAATAAATTGTAGCTAATATATTTGAACGCACACGTTTTCATAATTATGTTCAAATAACTGATATTGACAATTCCACTATTTGTTGTACCGACGAACTCTGATTGAGGTTATTTTTAATGAGAATAATCTTACAATTTTGTACCATATTCTACCCGACTATGGTATAAAACATGAGGTTATAACAGGCCGTGATATTTTAAAATAAGGATTTTCAATTACAATAACTGTGCGTTTAGTTACAACCACCAGGTGGGTCGTTTTCATGTTATTTCGATTCGGTTGCCGAATGTTCTCTTGTGTAATAAATTGTAGCTAATAAATTTGAACGCACACGTTATAATAATTCTGTTCAGATAACTGGTATTGACAATTCCGCTATTTGTTGTACCCACGAACTCTGATTGAGGTTATTTTTAATGAGAATGATCTTACAATTTTGTAGCATATTCTACCCGACTATGGTATAAAACATGAGGTTATAATAGGCCGTGATATTTTTAAGTAAGGATTTTCAATTACAATAACTCTGCGTTTAGTTACAACCATCAGGTGGGTAGTTTTCATTTTATTTCGATTCGGTTGCCGAATGTTCTCTTGTGTAATAAATTGTAGCTAATATATTTGAACGCACACGTTATAATAATTATGTTCAAATAACTGATATTGACAAATCCGCTATTTGTTGTACCGACGAACTCTGATTGAGGTTATTTTTAATGAGAATAATCTTACAATTTTGTACCATATTCTTCCCGACTATGGTATAAAACATGAGGTTATAATAGGCCGTGATATTTTAAAACAAGGATTTTCAATTACAATAACACCTTATTTTCTATTTGTGAAGTACCTTTTAAATTATGTCATGTGGCTAAACCCTTATATCTTATATATAAAACCGAATATGTACAGTGAGCTGCGAAAATGCATTCCAATGTCAAAACTAAAATGGTATAAGCCGGTAATTGACGCCATCTAACGGCAATATATGCAAGAACTGATAAGTAGTTCAGTTATATCGTAATAGATGGCGATGCACTACTATAAAATAAAAAAATAGCTGTCTTGCAATTAAACTATACGGATTGTCGCGTTGTTTACATAATTTTGAAACTCTAACACTTCAATGATTGAACTTTACTACAATTTAAAAAACTATTTAAATTAATTAGAACTATTTATATTTAAGTTTACACTTTGCTCCGACGTTTCTGTTATTTTACAGTAGCCATGTTGACGGGGAGACTAAGATGGTATTTGTCTCAATATTCTGAAGTGTAGTTAATAACTCAATTTAGTTAAATTTACTTAAAACAGTTAATAAATTTCAAATCGCAAAATTTTATTCGATTTCATTGCATATTACTAGTTATAGTAATAGTGACATGTTGACATGTGTTTACAGATCCACGGGCTAGTATCGGACGCGGAAGTGGAGGGAGAGTCTGCAACAGGCGGGAGGCGCTTCGCCCCCGCGTCGCCACCGCCTGCCGCGCGCTTGGTGGTCTGCAGCCCAAGTGAGTGATCTTTCTATCTATTCTATAGATATATTATATATTATTATATATTTAATAGGTAGATTATTTGTGAAAATACTGTTAGTTGGATTACTAGTGACACAGAAAGGCATTAAGGCGGAACGCCAGCGCCATCTAGCGGCGCTAGACGGAGTCATCGAGTCGGCGTGAGGGGCGGACAGAGCTCAGTCTACGTGTTACCGTCGACCAGTGCACACCACGTAGGAACCATCTCGCGTTTCATATTGATAAGTGCTCTTAGTGTGAAGTAGTTGTAAGTTGAATTCGAATATGAGTTATCTGACTACCTACGTGTTTTCTATTGATTGAAAATGGCTGATAAGGACGGGATAAAACGCTGCCAATCCGACGTAAGAAGTGGCATCTGAACTCCATTCTCACTGCTCTTGGCGAAAGCTCAACAAGCGAGCAACGCGTGGACAGCTGCGAGATGGTTGCTGTGCGGTTAGTTACAACCATCAGGTGGGTCGTTTTCATTTTATTTGGATTCAGTTGCCGAATGTTCTCTTGTGTTATAAATTGTTGCTAATATATTTGAACGCACACGTTATAATGATTCTGTTCAAATAACTGGTATTGATAATTCCGCTATTTGTTGTACCGACGAACTCTGATTGAGGTTATTTTTAATGAGAATAATCTTACAATTTTGTACCATATTCTACCCGACTATGGTATAAAACATGAGGTTATAACAGGCCGTGATATTTTAAAATAAGGATTTTCAATTACAATAACTGTGCGTTTAGTTACAACCACCAGGTGGGTCGTTTTCATGTTATTTCGATTCGGTTGCCGAATGTTCTCTTGTGTAATAAATTGTAGCTAATAAATTTGAACGCACACGTTATAATAATTCTGTTCAGATAACTGGTATTGACAATTCCGCTATTTGTTGTACCCACGAACTCTGATTGAGGTTATTTTTAATGAGAATGATCTTACAATTTTGTACCATATTCTACCCGACTATGGTTTAAAACATGAGGTTATAATAGGCCGTGATATTTTTAAGTAAGGATTTTCAATTACAATAACTGTGCGTTTAGTTACAACCATCAGGTGGGTAGTTTTCATTTTATTTCGATTCGGTTGCCGAATGTTCTCTTGTGTAATAAATTGTAGCTAATATATTTGAACGCACACGTTATAATAATTATGTTCAAATAACTGATATTGACAAATCCGCTATTTGTTGTACCGACGAACTCTGATTGAGGTTATTTTTAATGAGAATAATCTTACAATTTTGTACCATATTCTTCCCGACTATGGTATAAAACATGAGGTTATAATAGGCCGTGATATTTTAAAACAAGGATTTTCAATTACAATAACACCTTATTTTCTATTTGTGAAGTACCTTTTAAATTATGTCATGTGGCTAAACCCTTATATCTTATATATAAAACCGAATATGTACAGTGAGCTGCGAAAATGCATTCCAATGTCAAAACTAAAATGGTATAAGCCGGTAATTGACGCCATCTAACGGCAATATATGCAAGAACTGATAAGTAGTTCAGTTATATCCTAATAGATGGTTATGCACTACGATAAAATAAAAAAAATAGAGGTCTTGAAATTAAACTATACGGATTGTCGCGTTGTTTACATAATTTTGAAACTCTAACACTTCAATGATTGAACTTTACTACAATTTAAAAAACTATTTAAATTAATTAGAACTATTTATATTTAAGTTTACACTTTGCTCCGACGTTTCTGTTATTTTATAGTAGCCATGTTGACGGGGACACTAAGATGGTATTTGTCTCAATATTCTGAAGTGTAGTTAATAACTCAATTTAGTTAAATTTACTTAAAAACAGTTAATAAATTTCAAATCGCAAAATTTAATTCGATTTCATTGCATATTACTAGTTATAGTAATAGTGACATGTTGACATGTGTTTACAGATCCACGGGCTAGTATCGGACGCGGAAGTGGAGGGAGAGTCTGCAACAGGCGGGAGGCGCTTCGCCCCCGCGTCGCCACCGCCTGCCGCGCGCTTGGTGGTCTGCAGCCCAAGTGAGTGATCTTTCTATCTATTCTATAGATATATTATATATTATTATATATTTAATAGGTAGATTATTTGTGAAAATACTGTTAGTTGGATTACTAGTGACACAGAAAGGCATTAAGGCGGAACGCCAGCGCCATCTAGCGGCGCTAGACGGAGTCATCGAGTCGGCGTGAGGGGCGGACAGAGCTCAGTCTACGTGTTACCGTCGACCAGTGCACACCACGTAGGAACCATCTCGCGTTTCATATTGATAAGTGCTCTTAGTGTGAAGTAGTTGTAAGTTGAATTCGAATATGAGTTATCTGACTACCTACGTGTTTTCTATTGATTGAAAATGGCTGATAAGGACGGGATAAAACGCTGCCAATCCGACGTCAGAAGTGGCATCTGAACTCCATTCTCACTGCTCTTGGCGAAAGCTCAACAAGCGAGCAACGCGTGGACAGCTGCGAGATGGTTGCTGTGCGGTTAGTTACAACCATCAGGTGGGTCGTTTTCATTTTATTTGGATTCGGTTGCCGAATGTTCTCTTGTGTTATAAATTGTTGCTAATATATTTGAACGCACACGTTATAATGATTCTGTTCAAATAACTGGTATTGATAATTCCGCTATTTGTTGTACCGACGAACTCTGATTGAGGTTATTTTTAATGAGAATAATCATACAATTTTGTACCATATTCTTCCCGACTATGGTATAAAACATGAGGTTATAATAGGCCGTGATATTTTAAAATAAGGATTTTCAATTACAATAACTGTGCGTTTAGTTACAACCATCAGGTGGGTCGTTTTCATTTTATTTCGATTCGGTTGCCGAATGTTCTCTTGTGTAATAAATTGTAGCTAATATATTTGAACGCACACGTTTTCATAATTATGTTCAAATAACTGATATTGACAATTCCACTATTTGTTGTACCGACGAACTCTGATTGAGGTTATTTTTAATGAGAATAATCTTACAATTTTGTACCATATTCTACCCGACTATGGTATAAAACATGAGGTTATAACAGGCCGTGATATTTTAAAATAAGGATTTTCAATTACAATAACTGTGCGTTTAGTTACAACCACCAGGTGGGTCGTTTTCATGTTATTTCGATTCGGTTGCCGAATGTTCTCTTGTGTAATAAATTGTAGCTAATATATTTGAACGCACACGTTATAATAATTCTGTTCAAATAACTGGTATTGACAATTCCGCTATTTGTTGTACCCACGAACTCTGATTGAGGTTATTTTTAATGAGAATGATCTTACAATTTTGTACCATATTCTACCCGACTATGGTTTAAAACATGAGGTTATAATAGGCCGTGATATTTTTAAGTAAGGATTTTCAATTACAATAACTGTGCGTTTAGTTACAACCATCAGGTGGGTAGTTTTCATTTTATTTCGATTCGGTTGCCGAATGTTCTCTTGTGTAATAAATTGTAGCTAATATATTTGAACGCACACGTTATAATAATTATGTTCAAATAACTGATATTGACAAATCCGCTATTTGTTGTACCGACGAACTCTGATTGAGGTTATTTTTAATGAGAATAATCTTACAATTTTGTACCATATTCTTCCCGACTATGGTATAAAACATGAGGTTATAATAGGCCGTGATATTTTAAAACAAGGATTTTCAATTACAATAACACCTTATTTTCTATTTGTGAAGTATCTTTTAAATTATGTCATGTGGCTAAACCCTTATATCTTATATATAAAACCGAATATGTACAGTGAGCTGCGAAAATGCATTCCAATGTCAAAACTAAAATGGTATAAGCCGGTAATTGACGCCATCTAACGGCAATATATGCAAGAACTGATAAGTAGTTCAGTTATATCGTAATAGATGGCGATGCACTACTATAAAATAAAAAAATAGCTGTCTTGCAATTAAACTATACGGATTGTCGCGTTGTTTACATAATTTTGAAACTCTAACACTTCAATGATTGAACTTTACTACAATTTAAAAAACTATTTAAATTAATTAGAACTATTTATATTTAAGTTTACACTTTGCTCCGACGTTTCTGTTATTTTACAGTAGCCATGTTGACGGGGAGACTAAGATGGTATTTGTCTCAATATTCTGAAGTGTAGTTAATAACTCAATTTAGTTAAATTTACTTAAAACAGTTAATAAATTTCAAATCGCAAAATTTTATTCGATTTCATTGCATATTACTAGTTATAGTAATAGTGACATGTTGACATGTGTTTACAGATCCACGGGCTAGTATCGGACGCGGAAGTGGAGGGAGAGTCTGCAACAGGCGGGAGGCGCTTCGCCCCCGCGTCGCCACCGCCTGCCGCGCGCTTGGTGGTCTGCAGCCCAAGTGAGTGATCTTTCTATCTATTCTATAGATATATTATATATTATTATATATTTAATAGGTAGATTATTTGTGAAAATACTGTTAGTTGGATTACTAGTGACACAGAAAGGCATTAAGGCGGAACGCCAGCGCCATCTAGCGGCGCTAGACGGAGTCATCGAGTCGGCGTGAGGGGCGGACAGAGCTCAGTCTACGTGTTACCGTCGACCAGTGCACACCACGTAGGAACCATCTCGCGTTTCATATTGATAAGTGCTCTTAGTGTGAAGTAGTTGTAAGTTGAATTCGAATATGAGTTATCTGACTACCTACGTGTTTTCTATTGATTGAAAATGGCTGATAAGGACGGGATAAAACGCTGCCAATCCGACGTCAGAAGTGGCATCTGAACTCCATTCTCACTGCTCTTGGCGAAAGCTCAACAAGCGAGCAACGCGTGGACAGCTGCGAGATGGTTGCTGTGCGGTTAGTTACAACCATCAGGTGGGTCGTTTTCATTTTATTTGGATTCAGTTGCCGAATGTTCTCTTGTGTTATAAATTGTTGCTAATATATTTGAACGCACACGTTATATTGATTCTGTTCAAATAACTGGTATTGATAATTCCGCTATTTGTTGTACCGACGAACTCTGATTGAGGTTATTTTTAATGAGAATAATCATACAATTTTGTACCATATTCTTCCCGACTATGGTATAAAACATGAGGTTATAATAGGCCGTGATATTTTAAAATAAGGATTTTCAATTACAATAACTGTGCGTTTAGTTACAACCATCAGGTGGGTCGTTTTCGTTTTATTTCGATTCGGTTGCCGAATGTTCTCTTGTGTAATAAATTGTAGCTAATATATTTGAACGCACACGTTATAATAATTCTGTTCAGATAACTGGTATTGACAATTCCGCTATTTGTTGTACCCACGAACTCTGATTGAGGTTATTTTTAATGAGAATGATCTTACAATTTTGTACCATATTCTACCCGACTATGGTATAAAACATGAGGTTATAATAGGCCGTGATATTTTTAAGTAAGGATTTTCAATTACAATAACTGTGCGTTTAGTTACAACCATCAGGTGGGTAGTTTTCATTTTATTTCGATTCGGTTGCCGAATGTTCTCTTGTGTAATAAATTGTAGCTAATATATTTGAACGCACACGTTATAATAATTATGTTCAAATAACTGATATTGACAAATCCGCTATTTGTTGTACCGACGAACTCTGATTGAGGTTATTTTTAATGAGAATAATCTTACAATTTTGTACCATATTCTTCCCGACTATGGTATAAAACATGAGGTTATAATAGGCCGTGATATTTTAAAACAAGGATTTTCAATTACAATAACACCTTATTTTCTATTTGTGAAGTACCTTTTAAATTATGTCATGTGGCTAAACCCTTATATCTTATATATAAAACCGAATATGTACAGTGAGCTGCGAAAATGCATTCCAATGTCAAAACTAAAATGGTATAAGCCGGTAATTGACGCCATCTAACGGCAATATATGCAAGAACTGATAAGTAGTTCAGTTATATCGTAATAGATGGCGATGCACTACTATAAAATAAAAAAATAGCTGTCTTGCAATTAAACTATACGGATTGTCGCGTTGTTTACATAATTTTGAAACTCTAACACTTCAATGATTGAACTTTACTACAATTTAAAAAACTATTTAAATTAATTAGAACTATTTATATTTAAGTTTACACTTTGCTCCGACGTTTCTGTTATTTTACAGTAGCCATGTTGACGGGGAGACTAAGATGGTATTTGTCTCAATATTCTGAAGTGTAGTTAATAACTCAATTTAGTTAAATTTACTTAAAACAGTTAATAAATTTCAAATCGCAAAATTTTATTCGATTTCATTGCATATTACTAGTTATAGTAATAGTGACATGTTGACATGTGTTTACAGATCCACGGGCTAGTATCGGACGCGGAAGTGGAGGGAGAGTCTGCAACAGGCGGGAGGCGCTTCGCCCCCGCGTCGCCACCGCCTGCCGCGCGCTTGGTGGTCTGCAGCCCAAGTGAGTGATCTTTCTATCTATTCTATAGATATATTATATATTATTATATATTTAATAGGTAGATTATTTGTGAAAATACTGTTAGTTGGATTACTAGTGACACAGAAAGGCATTAAGGCGGAACGCCAGCGCCATCTAGCGGCGCTAGACGGAGTCATCGAGTCGGCGTGAGGGGCGGACAGAGCTCAGTCTACGTGTTACCGTCGACCAGTGCACACCACGTAGGAACCATCTCGCGTTTCATATTGATAAGTGCTCTTAGTGTGAAGTAGTTGTAAGTTGAATTCGAATATGAGTTATCTGACTACCTACGTGTTTTCTATTGATTGAAAATGGCTGATAAGGACGGGATAAAACGCTGCCAATCCGACGTCAGAAGTGGCATCTGAACTCCATTCTCACTGCTCTTGGCGAAAGCTCAACAAGCGAGCAACGCGTGGACAGCTGCGAGATGGTTGCTGTGCGGTTAGTTACAACCATCAGGTGGGTCGTTTTCATTTTATTTGGATTCGGTTGCCGAATGTTCTCTTGTGTTATAAATTGTTGCTAATATATTTGAACGCACACGTTATAATGATTCTGTTCAAATAACTGGTATTGATAATTCCGCTATTTGTTGTACCGACGAACTCTGATTGAGGTTATTTTTAATGAGAATAATCATACAATTTTGTACCATATTCTTCCCGACTATGGTATAAAACATGAGGTTATAATAGGCCGTGATATTTTAAAATAAGGATTTTCAATTACAATAACTGTGCGTTTAGTTACAACCATCAGGTGGGTCGTTTTCATTTTATTTCGATTCGGTTGCCGAATGTTCTCTTGTGTAATAAATTGTAGCTAATATATTTGAACGCACACGTTTTCATAATTATGTTCAAATAACTGATATTGACAATTCCACTATTTGTTGTACCGACGAACTCTGATTGAGGTTATTTTTAATGAGAATAATCTTACAATTTTGTACCATATTCTACCCGACTATGGTGTAAAACATGAGGTTATAACAGGCCGTGATATTTTAAAATAAGGATTTTCAATTACAATAACTGTGCGTTTAGTTACAACCATCAGGTGGGTAGTTTTCATTTTATTTCGATTCGGTTGCCGAATGTTCTCTTGTGTAATAAATTGTAGCTAATATATTTGAACGCACACGTTATAATAATTATGTTCAAATAACTGATATTGACAAATCCGCTATTTGTTGTACCGACGAACTCTGATTGAGGTTATTTTTAATGAGAATAATCTTACAATTTTGTACCATATTCTTCCCGACTATGGTATAAAACATGAGGTTATAATAGGCCGTGATATTTTAAAACAAGGATTTTCAATTACAATAACACCTTATTTTCTATTTGTGAAGTATCTTTTAAATTATGTCATGTGGCTAAACCCTTATATCTTATATATAAAACCGAATATGTACAGTGAGCTGCGAAAATGCATTCCAATGTCAAAACTAAAATGGTATAAGCCGGTAATTGTAGCCATCTAATGGCAATATATGCAAGAACTGATAAGTAGTTCAGTTATATCGTAATAGATGGCGATGCACTACTATAAAATAAAAAAATAGCTGTCTTGCAATTAAACTATACGGATTGTCGCGTTGTTTACATAATTTTGAAACTCTAACACTTCAATGATTGAACTTTACTACAATTTAAAAAACTATTTAAATTAATTAGAACTATTTATATTTAAGTTTACACTTTGCTCCGACGTTTCTGTTATTTTACAGTAGCCATGTTGACGGGGAGACTAAGATGGTATTTGTCTCAATATTCTGAAGTGTAGTTAATAACTCAATTTAGTTAAATTTACTTAAAACAGTTAATAAATGTCAAATCGCAAAATTTTATTCGATTTCATTGCATATTACTAGTTATAGTTATAGTGACATGTTGACATGTGTTTACAGATCCACGGGCTAGTATCGGACGCGGAAGTGGAGGGAGAGTCTGCAACAGGCGGGAGGCGCTTCGCCCCCGCGTCGCCACCGCCTGCCGCGCGCTTGGTGGTCTGCAGCCCAAGTGAGTGATCTTTCTATCTATTCTATAGATATATTATATATTATTATATATTTAATAGGTAGATTATTTGTGAAAATACTGTTAGTTGGATTACTAGTGACACAGAAAGGCATTAAGGCGGAACGCCAGCGCCATCTAGCGGCGCTAGACGGAGTCATCGAGTCGGCGTGAGGGGCGGACAGAGCTCAGTCTACGTGTTACCGTCGACCAGTGCACACCACGTAGGAACCATCTCGCGTTTCATATTGATAAGTGCTCTTAGTGTGAAGTAGTTGTAAGTTGAATTCGAATATGAGTTATCTGACTACCTACGTGTTTTCTATTGATTGAAAATGGCTGATAAGGACGGGATAAAACGCTGCCAATCCGACGTCAGAAGTGGCATCTGAACTCCATTCTCACTGCTCTTGGCGAAAGCTCAACAAGCGAGCAACGCGTGGACAGCTGCGAGATGGTTGCTGTGCGGTTAGTTACAACCATCAGGTGGGTCGTTTTCATTTTATTTGGATTCGGTTGCCGAATGTTCTCTTGTGTTATAAATTGTTGCTAATATATTTGAACGCACACGTTATAATGATTCTGTTCAAATAACTGGTATTGATAATTCCGCTATTTGTTGTACCGACGAACTCTGATTGAGGTTATTTTTAATGAGAATAATCATACAATTTTGTACCATATTCTTCCCGACTATGGTATAAAACATGAGGTTATAATAGGCCGTGATATTTTAAAATAAGGATTTTCAATTACAATAACTGTGCGTTTAGTTACAACCATCAGGTGGGTCGTTTTCATTTTATTTCGATTCGGTTGCCGAATGTTCTCTTGTGTAATAAATTGTAGCTAATATATTTGAACGCACACGTTTTCATAATTATGTTCAAATAACTGATATTGACAATTCCACTATTTGTTGTACCGACGAACTCTGATTGAGGTTATTTTTAATGAGAATGATCTTACAATTTTGTACCATATTCTACCCGACTATGGTTTAAAACATGAGGTTATAATAGGCCGTGATATTTTTAAGTAAGGATTTTCAATTACAATAACTGTGCGTTTAGTTACAACCATCAGGTGGGTAGTTTTCATTTTATTTCGATTCGGTTGCCGAATGTTCTCTTGTGTAATAAATTGTAGCTAATATATTTGAACGCACACGTTATAATAATTATGTTCAAATAACTGATATTGACAAATCCGCTATTTGTTGTACCGACGAACTCTGATTGAGGTTATTTTTAATGAGAATAATCTTACAATTTTGTACCATATTCTTCCCGACTATGGTTTAAAACATGAGGTTATAATAGGCCGTGATATTTTTAAGTAAGGATTTTCAATTACAATAACTGTGCGTTTAGTTACAACCATCAGGTGGGTAGTTTTCATTTTATTTCGATTCGGTTGCCGAATGTTCTCTTGTGTAATAAATTGTAGCTAATATATTTGAACGCACACGTTATAATAATTCTGTTCAAATAACTGGTATTGATAATTCCGCTATTTGTTGTACCGACGAACTCTGATTGAGGTTATTTTTAATGAGAATGATCTTACAATTTAGTACCATATTCTACCCGACTATGGTATAAAACATGAGGTTATAACAGGCCGTGATATTTTAAAATAAGGATTTTCAATTACAATAACTGTGCGTTTAGTTACAACCACCAGGTGGGTCGTTTTCATGTTATTTCGATTCGGTTGCCGAATGTTCTCTTGTGTAATAAATTGTAGCTAATAAATTTGAACGCACACGTTATAATAATTCTGTTCAAATAACTGGTATTGACAATTCCGCTATTTGTTGTACCCACGAACTCTGATTGAGGTTATTTTTAATGAGAATGATCTTACAATTTTGTACCATATTCTACCCGACTATGGTTTAAAACATGAGGTTATAATAGGCCGTGATATTTTTAAGTAAGGATTTTCAATTACAATAATTGTGCGTTTAGTTACAACCATCAGGTGGGTAGTTTTCATTTTATTTCGATTCGGTTGCCGAATGTTCTCTTGTGTAATAAATTGTAGCTAATATATTTGAACGCACACGTTATAATAATTATGTTCAAATAACTGATATTGACAAATCCGCTATTTGTTGTACCGACGAACTCTGATTGAGGTTATTTTTAATGAGAATAATCTTACAATTTTGTACCATATTCTTCCCGACAATGGTATAAAACATGAGGTTATAATAGGCCGTGATATTTTAAAACAAGGATTTTCAATTACAATAACTGTGCGTTTAGTTACAACCATCAGGTGGGTCGTTTTCATTTTATTTCGATTCGGTTGCCGAATGTTCTCTTGTGTAATAAATTGTAGCTAATATATTTGAACGCACACGTTTTCATAATTATGTTCAAATAACTGATATTGACAATTCCACTATTTGTTGTACCGACGAACTCTGATTGAGGTTATTTTTAATGAGAATAATCTTACAATTTTGTACCATATTCTACCCGACTATGGTATAAAACATGAGGTTATAACAGGCCGTGATATTTTAAAATAAGGATTTTCAATTACAATAACTGTGCGTTTAGTTACAACCACCAGGTGGGTCGTTTTCATTTTATTTCGATTCGGTTGCCGAATGTTCTCTTGTGTAATAAATTGTAGCTAATATATTTGAACGCACACGTTTTCATAATTATGTTCAAATAACTGATATTGACAATTCCACTATTTGTTGTACCGACGAACTCTGATTGAGGTTATTTTTAATGAGAATAATCTTACAATTTTGTACCATATTCTACCCGACTATGGTATAAAACATGAGGTTATAACAGGCCGTGATATTTTAAAATAAGGATTTTCAATTACAATAACTGTGCGTTTAGTTACAACCACCAGGTGGGTCGTTTTCATGTTATTTCGATTCGGTTGCCGAATGTTCTCTTGTGTAATAAATTGTAGCTAATATATTTGAACGCACACGTTATAATAATTCTGTTCAAATAACTGGTATTGATAATTCCGCTATTTGTTGTACCGACGAACTCTGATTGAGGTTATTTTTAATGAGAATAATCATACAATTTTGTACCATATTCTTCCCGACTATGGTATAAAACATGAGGTTATAATAGGCCGTGATATTTTAAAACAAGGATTTTCAATTACAATAACACCTTATTTTCTATTTGTGAAGTACCTTTTAAATTATGTCATGTGGCTAAACCCTTATATCTTATATATAAAACCGAATATGTACAGTGAGCTGCGAAAATGCATTCCAATGTCAAAACTAAAATGGTATAAGCCGGTAATTGACGCCATCTAACGGCAATATATGCAAGAACTGATAAGTAGTTCAGTTATATCCTAATAGATGGCGATGCACTACTATAAAATAAAAAATAGCTGTCTTGCAATTAAACTATACGGATTGTCGCGTTGTTTACATAATTTTGAAACTCTAACACTTCAATGATTGAACTTTACTACAATTTAAAAAACTATTTAAATTAATTAGAACTATTTATATTTAAGTTTACACTTTGCTCCGACGTTTCTGTTATTTTACAGTAGCCATGTTGACGGGGAGACTAAGATGGTATTTGTCTCAATATTCTGAAGTGTAGTTAATAACTCAATTTAGTTAAATTTACTTAAAACAGTTAATAAATGTCAAATCGCAAAATTTTATTCGATTTCATTGCATATTACTAGTTATAGTTATAGTGACATGTTGACATGTGTTTACAGATCCACGGGCTAGTATCGGACGCGGAAGTGGAGGGAGAGTCTGCAACAGGCGGGAGGCGCTTCGCCCCCGCGTCGCCACCGCCTGCCGCGCGCTTGGTGGTCTGCAGCCCAAGTGAGTGATCTTTCTATCTATTCTATAGATATATTATATATTATTATATATTTAATAGGTAGATTATTTGTGAAAATACTGTTAGTTGGATTACTAGTGACACAGAAAGGCATTAAGGCGGAACGCCAGCGCCATCTAGCGGCGCTAGACGGAGTCATCGAGTCGGCGTGAGGGGCGGACAGAGCTCAGTCTACGTGTTACCGTCGACCAGTGCACACCACGTAGGAACCATCTCGCGTTTCATATTGATAAGTGCTCTTAGTGTGAAGTAGTTGTAAGTTGAATTCGAATATGAGTTATCTGACTACCTACGTGTTTTCTATTGATTGAAAATGGCTGATAAGGACGGGATAAAACGCTGCCAATCCGACGTCAGAAGTGGCATCTGAACTCCATTCTCACTGCTCTTGGCGAAAGCTCAACAAGCGAGCAACGCGTGGACAGCTGCGAGATGGTTGCTGTGCGGTTAGTTACAACCATCAGGTGGGTCGTTTTCATTTTATTTGGATTCGGTTGCCGAATGTTCTCTTGTGTTATAAATTGTTGCTAATATATTTGAACGCACACGTTATAATGATTCTGTTCAAATAACTGGTATTGATAATTCCGCTATTTGTTGTACCGACGAACTCTGATTGAGGTTATTTTTAATGAGAATAATCATACAATTTTGTACCATATTCTTCCCGACTATGGTATAAAACATGAGGTTATAATAGGCCGTGATATTTTAAAATAAGGATTTTCAATTACAATAACTGTGCGTTTAGTTACAACCATCAGGTGGGTCGTTTTCATTTTATTTCGATTCGGTTGCCGAATGTTCTCTTGTGTAATAAATTGTAGCTAATATATTTGAACGCACACGTTTTCATAATTATGTTCAAATAACTGATATTGACAATTCCACTATTTGTTGTACCGACGAACTCTGATTGAGGTTATTTTTAATGAGAATAATCTTACAATTTTGTACCATATTCTACCCGACTATGGTATAAAACATGAGGTTATAACAGGCCGTGATATTTTAAAATAAGGATTTTCAATTACAATAACTGTGCGTTTAGTTACAACCACCAGGTGGGTCGTTTTCATGTTATTTCGATTCGGTTGCCGAATGTTCTCTTGTGTAATAAATTGTAGCTAATATATTTGAACGCACACGTTATAATAATTCTGTTCAAATAACTGGTATTGACAATTCCGCTATTTGTTGTACCCACGAACTCTGATTGAGGTTATTTTTAATGAGAATGATCTTACAATTTTGTACCATATTCTACCCGACTATGGTTTAAAACATGAGGTTATAATAGGCCGTGATATTTTTAAGTAAGGATTTTCAATTACAATAACTGTGCGTTTAGTTACAACCATCAGGTGGGTAGTTTTCATTTTATTTCGATTCGGTTGCCGAATGTTCTCTTGTGTAATAAATTGTAGCTAATATATTTGAACGCACACGTTATAATAATTATGTTCAAATAACTGATATTGACAAATCCGCTATTTGTTGTACCGACGAACTCTGATTGAGGTTATTTTTAATGAGAATAATCTTACAATTTTGTACCATATTCTTCCCGACTATGGTTTAAAACATGAGGTTATAATAGGCCGTGATATTTTTAAGTAAGGATTTTCAATTACAATAACTGTGCGTTTAGTTACAACCATCAGGTGGGTAGTTTTCATTTTATTTCGATTCGGTTGCCGAATGTTCTCTTGTGTAATAAATTGTAGCTAATATATTTGAACGCACACGTTATAATAATTATGTTCAAATAACTGATATTGATAATTCCGCTATTTGTTGTACCGACGAACTCTGATTGAGGTTATTTTTAATGAGAATAATCATACAATTTTGTACCATATTCTTCCCGACTATGGTATAAAACATGAGGTTATAATAGGCCGTGATATTTTAAAATAAGGATTTTCAATTACAATAACTGTGCGTTTAGTTACAACCATCAGGTGGGTCGTTTTCATTTTATTTCGATTCGGTTGCCGAATGTTCTCTTGTGTAATAAATTGTAGCTAATATATTTGAACGCACACGTTTTCATAATTATGTTCAAATAACTGATATTGACAATTCCACTATTTGTTGTACCGACGAACTCTGATTGAGGTTATTTTTAATGAGAATAATCTTACAATTTTGTACCATATTCTACCCGACTATGGTATAAAACATGAGGTTATAACAGGCCGTGATATTTTAAAATAAGGATTTTCAATTACAATAACTGTGCGTTTAGTTACAACCACCAGGTGGGTCGTTTTCATGTTATTTCGATTCGGTTGCCGAATGTTCTCTTGTGTAATAAATTGTAGCTAATAAATTTGAACGCACACGTTATAATAATTCTGTTCAAATAACTGGTATTGACAATTCCGCTATTTGTTGTACCCACGAACTCTGATTGAGGTTATTTTTAATGAGAATGATCTTACAATTTTGTACCATATTCTACCCGACTATGGTTTAAAACATGAGGTTATAATAGGCCGTGATATTTTTAAGTAAGGATTTTCAATTACAATAATTGTGCGTTTAGTTACAACCATCAGGTGGGTAGTTTTCATTTTATTTCGATTCGGTTGCCGAATGTTCTCTTGTGTAATAAATTGTAGCTAATATATTTGAACGCACACGTTATAATAATTATGTTCAAATAACTGATATTGACAAATCCGCTATTTGTTGTACCGACGAACTCTGATTGAGGTTATTTTTAATGAGAATAATCTTACAATTTTGTACCATATTCTTCCCGACAATGGTATAAAACATGAGGTTATAATAGGCCGTGATATTTTAAAACAAGGATTTTCAATTACAATAACTGTGCGTTTAGTTACAACCATCAGGTGGGTCGTTTTCATTTTATTTCGATTCGGTTGCCGAATGTTCTCTTGTGTAATAAATTGTAGCTAATATATTTGAACGCACACGTTTTCATAATTATGTTCAAATAACTGATATTGACAATTCCACTATTTGTTGTACCGACGAACTCTGATTGAGGTTATTTTTAATGAGAATAATCTTACAATTTTGTACCATATTCTACCCGACTATGGTATAAAACATGAGGTTATAACAGGCCGTGATATTTTAAAATAAGGATTTTCAATTACAATAACTGTGCGTTTAGTTACAACCACCAGGTGGGTCGTTTTCATTTTATTTCGATTCGGTTGCCGAATGTTCTCTTGTGTAATAAATTGTAGCTAATATATTTGAACGCACACGTTTTCATAATTATGTTCAAATAACTGATATTGACAATTCCACTATTTGTTGTACCGACGAACTCTGATTGAGGTTATTTTTAATGAGAATAATCTTACAATTTTGTACCATATTCTACCCGACTATGGTATAAAACATGAGGTTATAACAGGCCGTGATATTTTAAAATAAGGATTTTCAATTACAATAACACCTTATTTTCTATGCTTTTATAGTCTAAAAGAGTTTTTCGAGGACAGAACTGTAACCTAATATAAAATATGAATACAATATTAACAATGATATTTATAACAATTAACTAAATAATATAAGTAATTTTTATTTTATAATTAATAAAATAATAATATTATGTTGCTGCGCCCTAACAGGGTATCATGTATGAGCCTATAATTAATGTAACATCCTATATACTCATGATTGCAATAAAGATTTGATTTGATTTGATTTGATTTGATTTATTTGTGAAGTACCTTTTAAATTATGTCATGTGGCTAAACCCTTATATCTTATATATAAAACCGAATATGTACAGTGAGCTGCGAAAATGCATTCCAATGTCAAAACTAAAATGGTATAAGCCGGTAATTGACGCCATCTAATGGCAATATATGCAAGAACTGATAAGTAGTTCAGTTATATCGTAATAGATGGCGATGCACTACTATAAAATAAAAAAATAGCTGTCTTGCAATTAAACTATACGGATTGTCGCGTTGTTTACATAATTTTGAAACTCTAACACTTCAATGATTGAACTTTACTACAATTTAAAAAACTATTTAAATTAATTAGAACTATTTATATTTAAGTTTACACTTTGCTCCGACGTTTCTGTTATTTTACAGTAGCCATGTTGACGGGGAGACTAAGATGGTATTTGTCTCAATATTCTGAAGTGTAGTTAATAACTCAATTTAGTTAAATTTACTTAAAACAGTTAATAAATTTCAAATCGCAAAATTTTATTCGATTTCATTGCATATTACTAGTTATAGTAATAGTGACATGTTGACATGTGTTTACAGATCCACGGGCTAGTATCGGACGCGGAAGTGGAGGGAGAGTCTGCAACAGGCGGGAGGCGCTTCGCCCCCGCGTCGCCACCGCCTGCCGCGCGCTTGGTGGTCTGCAGCCCAAGTGAGTGATCTTTCTATCTATTCTATAGATATATTATATATTATTATATATTTAATAGGTAGATTATTTGTGAAAATACTGTTAGTTGGATTACTAGTGACACAGAAAGGCATTAAGGCGGAACGCCAGCGCCATCTAGCGGCGCTAGACGGAGTCATCGAGTCGGCGTGAGGGGCGGACAGAGCTCAGTCTACGTGTTACCGTCGACCAGTGCACACCACGTAGGAACCATCTCGCGTTTCATATTGATAAGTGCTCTTAGTGTGAAGTAGTTGTAAGTTGAATTCGAATATGAGTTATCTGACTACCTACGTGTTTTCTATTGATTGAAAATGGCTGATAAGGACGGGATAAAACGCTGCCAATCCGACGTCAGAAGTGGCATCTGAACTCCATTCTCACTGCTCTTGGCGAAAGCTCAACAAGCGAGCAACGCGTGGACAGCTGCGAGATGGTTGCTGTGCGGTTAGTTACAACCATCAGGTGGGTCGTTTTCATTTTATTTGGATTCGGTTGCCGAATGTTCTCTTGTGTTATAAATTGTTGCTAATATATTTGAACGCACACGTTATAATGATTCTGTTCAAATAACTGGTATTGATAATTCCGCTATTTGTTGTACCGACGAACTCTGATTGAGGTTATTTTTAATGAGAATAATCATACAATTTTGTACCATATTCTTCCCGACTATGGTATAAAACATGAGGTTATAATAGGCCGTGATATTTTAAAATAAGGATTTTCAATTACAATAACTGTGCGTTTAGTTACAACCATCAGGTGGGTCGTTTTCATTTTATTTCGATTCGGTTGCCGAATGTTCTCTTGTGTAATAAATTGTAGCTAATATATTTGAACGCACACGTTTTCATAATTATGTTCAAATAACTGATATTGACAATTCCACTATTTGTTGTACCGACGAACTCTGATTGAGGTTATTTTTAATGAGAATAATCTTACAATTTTGTACCATATTCTTCCCGACTATGGTATAAAACATGAGGTTATAATAGGCCGTGATATTTTAAAACAAGGATTTTCAATTACAATAACACCTTATTTTCTATTTGTGAAGTACCTTTTAAATTATGTCATGTGGCTAAACCCTTATATCTTATATATAAAACCGAATATGCGAAGCTGCGAAAATGCATTCCAATGTCAAAACTAAAATGGTATAAGCCGGTAATTGACGCCATCTAATGGCAATATATGCAAGAACTGATAAGTAGTTCAGTTATATCGTAATAGATGGCGATGCACTACTATAAAATAAAAAAATAGCTGTCTTGCAATTAAACTATACGGATTGTCGCGTTGTTTACATAATTTTGAAACTCTAACACTTCAATGATTGAACTTTACTACAATTTAAAAAACTATTTAAATTAATTAGAACTATTTATATTTAAGTTTACACTTTGCTCCGACGTTTCTGTTATTTTACAGTAGCCATGTTTACGGGGAGACTAAGATGGTATTTGTCTCAATATTCTGAAGTGTAGTTAATAACTCAATTTAGTTAAATTTACTTAAAACAGTTAATAAATTTCAAATCGCAAAATTTTATTCGATTTCATTGCATATTACTAGTTATAGTAATAGTGACATGTTGACATGTGTTTACAGATCCACGGGCTAGTATCGGACGCGGAAGTGGAGGGAGAGTCTGCAACAGGCGGGAGGCGCTTCGCCCCCGCGTCGCCACCGCCTGCCGCGCGCTTGGTGGTCTGCAGCCCAAGTGAGTGATCTTTCTATCTATTCTATAGATATATTATATATTATTATATATTTAATAGGTAGATTATTTGTGAAAATACTGTTAGTTGGATTACTAGTGACACAGAAAGGCATTAAGGCGGAACGCCAGCGCCATCTAGCGGCGCTAGACGGAGTCATCGAGTCGGCGTGAGGGGCGGACAGAGCTCAGTCTACGTGTTACCGTCGACCAGTGCACACCACGTAGGAACCATCTCGCGTTTCATATTGATAAGTGCTCTTAGTGTGAAGTAGTTGTAAGTTGAATTCGAATATGAGTTATCTGACTACCTACGTGTTTTCTATTGATTGAAAATGGCTGATAAGGACGGGATAAAACGCTGCCAATCCGACGTCAGAAGTGGCATCTGAACTCCATTCTCACTGCTCTTGGCGAAAGCTCAACAAGCGAGCAACGCGTGGACAGCTGCGAGATGGTTGCTGTGCGGTTAGTTACAACCATCAGGTGGGTCGTTTTCATTTTATTTGGCTTCGGTTGCCGAATGTTCTCTTGTGTTATAAATTGTTGCTAATATATTTGAACGCACACGTTATAATGATTCTGTTCAAATAACTGGTATTGATAATTCCGCTATTTGTTGTACCGACGAACTCTGATTGAGGTTATTTTTAATGAGAATAATCATACAATTTTGTACCATATTCTTCCCGACTATGGTATAAAACATGAGGTTATAATAGGCCGTGATATTTTAAAATAAGGATTTTCAATTACAATAACTGTGCGTTTAGTTACAACCATCAGGTGGGTCGTTTTCATTTTATTTCGATTCGGTTGCCGAATGTTTTCTTGTGTAATAAATTGTAGCTAATATATTTGAACGCACACGTTTTCATAATTATGTTCAAATAACTGATATTGACAATTCCACTATTTGTTGTACCGACGAACTCTGATTGAGGTTATTTTTAATGAGAATAATCTTACAATTTTGTACCATATTCTACCCGACTATGGTATAAAACATGAGGTTATAACAGGCCGTGATATTTTAAAATAAGGATTTTCAATTACAATAACTGTGCGTTTAGTTACAACCACCAGGTGGGTCGTTTTCATGTTATTTCGATTCGGTTGCCGAATGTTCTCTTGTGTAATAAATTGTAGCTAATATATTTGAACGCACACGTTATAATAATTCTGTTCAAATAACTGGTATTGACAATTCCGCTATTTGTTGTACCCACGAACTCTGATTGAGGTTATTTTTAATGAGAATGATCTTACAATTTTGTACCATATTCTACCCGACTATGGTTTAAAACATGAGGTTATAATAGGCCGTGATATTTTTAAGTAAGGATTTTCAATTACAATAACTGTGCGTTTAGTTACAACCATCAGGTGGGTAGTTTTCATTTTATTTCGATTCGGTTGCCGAATGTTCTCTTGTGTAATAAATTGTAGCTAATATATTTGAACGCACACGTTATAATATTTATGTTCAAATAACTGATATTGACAATTCCACTATTTGTTGTACTGACGAACTCTGATTGAGGTTATTTTTAATGAGAATTATCTTACAATTTTGTACCATATTCTACCCGACTGGTGTAAAACATGAGGTTATAATAGGCCGTGATATTTTAAAATAAGGATTTTCAATTACAATAACTGTGCGTTTAGTTACAACCATCAGGTGGGTCGTTTTCATTTTATTTCGATTCGGTTGCCGAATGTTTTCTTGTGTAATAAATTGTAGCTAATATATTTGAACGCACACGTTATAATATTTATGTTCAAATAACTGATATTGACAATTCCACTATTTGTTGTACTGACGAACTCTGATTGAGGTTATTTTTAATGAGAATAATCTTACAATTTTGTACCATATTCTACCCAACTATGGTATAAAACATGAGGTTATAATAGGCCGTGATATTTTAAAACAAGGATTTTCAATTACAATAACAGCTTGTTTACTATTTGTGAAGTACCTTTTAAATTATGTCATGTGGCTAAACCCTTATATCTTATATATAAAACCGTATATGTACAGTGAGCTGCGAAAATGCATTCCAATGTCAAAACTAAAATGGTATAAACCGGTAATTGACGCCATCTAACAGCAATATATGCAAGAACTGATAAGTAGTTCAGTTATATCGTAATAGATGGCGATGCACTACTATAAAATAAAAAAATAGATGTCTTGAAATTATACTATACGGATTGTCGCGTTGTTTACATAATTTTGAAACTCTAACACTTCAATGATTGAACTTTACTACAATTTAAAAAACTATTTAAATTAATTAGAACTATTTATATTTAAGTTTACACTTTGCTCCGACGTTTCTGTTATTTTACAGTAGCCATGTTGACGGGGAGACTAAGATGGTATTTGTCTCAATATTCTGAAGTGTAGTTAATAACTCAATTTAGTTAAATTTACTTAAAACAGTTAATAAATTTCAAATCGCAAAATTTTATTCGATTTCATTGCATATTACTAGTTATAGTAATAGTGACATGTTGACATGTGTTTACAGATCCACGGGCTAGTATCGGACGCGGAAGTGGAGGGAGAGTCTGCAACAGGCGGGAGGCGCTTCGCCCCCGCGTCGCCACTGCCTGCCGCGCGCTTGGTGGTCTGCAGCCCAAGTGTGTGATCTATCTATCTATTCTATAGATATATTATATATTTAATAGGTAGATTATTTATGAAAATACTGTTAGTTGGAATACTAGTGACACAGAAAGGCATTAAGGCGGAACGCCAGCGCCATCTAGCGGCGCTAGACGGAGTCATCGAGTCGGCGTGAGGGGCGGACAGAGCTCAGTCTACGTGTTACCGTCGACCAGTGCACACCACGTAGGAACCATCTCGCGTTTCATAGTGATAAGTGCTCTTAGTGTGAAGTAGTTGTAAGTTGAATTCGAATATGAGTTATCTGACTACCTACGTGTTTTCTATTGATTGAAAATGGCTGATAAGGACGGGATAAAACGCTGCCAATCCGACGTCAGAAGTGGCATCTGAACTCCATTCTCACTGCTCTTGGCGAAAGCTCAACAAGCGAGCAACGCGTGGACAGCTGCGAGATGGTTGCTGTGCGGTTAGTTACAACCATCAGGTGGGTCGTTTTCATTTTATTTGGCTTCGGTTGCCGAATGTTCTCTTGTGTTATAAATTGTTGCTAATATATTTGAACGCACACGTTATAATGATTCTGTTCAAATAACTGGTATTGATAATTCCGCTATTTGTTGTACCGACGAACTCTGATTGAGGTTATTTTTAATGAGAATAATCATACAATTTTGTACCATATTCTTCCCGACTATGGTATAAAACATGAGGTTATAATAGGCCGTGATATTTTAAAATAAGGATTTTCAATTACAATAACTGTGCGTTTAGTTACAACCATCAGGTGGGTCGTTTTCATTTTATTTCGATTCGGTTGCCGAATGTTTTCTTGTGTAATAAATTGTAGCTAATATATTTGAACGCACACGTTTTCATAATTATGTTCAAATAACTGATATTGACAATTCCACTATTTGTTGTACCGACGAACTCTGATTGAGGTTATTTTTAATGAGAATAATCTTACAATTTTGTACCATATTCTACCCGACTATGGTATAAAACATGAGGTTATAATAGGCCGTGATATTTTAAAATAAGGATTTTCAATTACAATAACTGTGCGTTTAGTTACAACCATCAGGTGGGTCGTTTTCATTTTATTTCGATTCGGTTGCCGAATGTTCTCTTGGGTAATAAATTGTAGCTAATATATTTGAACGCACACGTTATAATAATTATGTTCAAATAACTGATATTGACAATTCCGCTATTTGTTGTACCGACGAACTCTGATTGATGTTATTTTTAATGAGAATGATCTTACAATTTTGTACCATATTCTACCCGACTATGGTATAAAACATGAGGTTATAATAGGCCGTGATATTTTAAAATAAGGATTTTCAATTACAATAACTGTGCGTTTAGTTACAACCATCAGGTGGGTCGTTTTCATTTTATTTCGATTCGGTTGCCGAATGATCTCTTGTGTAATAAATTGTAGCTAATATATTTGAACGCACACGTTATAATAATTATGTTCAAATAACTGATATTGACAATTCCGCTATTTGTTGTACCGACGAACTCTGATTGAGGTTATTTTTAATGAGAATAATCTTACAATTTTGTACCATATTCTACCCAACTATGGTATAAAACATGAGGTTATAATAGGCCGTGATATTTTAAAACAAGGGTTTTTCAATTACAATAACAGCTTGTTTACTATTTGTGAAGTACCTTTTAAATTATGTCATGTGGCTAAACCCTTATATCTTATATATAAAACCGTATATGTACAGTGAGCTGCGAAAATGCATTCCAATGTCAAAACTAAAATGGTATAAGCCGGTAATTGACGCCATCTAACGGCAATATATGCAAGAACTGATAAGTAGTTGAGTTATATCGTAATAGATGGCGATGCACTACTATAAAATAAAAAAATAGATGTCTTCAAATTAAACTATACGGATTGTCGCGTTGTTTACATAATTTTGAAACTCTAACACTTCAATGATTGAACTTTACTACAATTTAAAAAACTATTTAAATTAATTAGAACTATTTATATTTAAGTTTACACTTTGCTCCGACGTTTCTGTTATTTTACAGTAGCTATGTTGACGGGGAGACTAAGATGGTATTTGTCTCAATATTCTGAAGTGTAGTTAATAACTCAATTTAGTTAAATTTACTTAAAACAGTTAATAAATTTCTAATCACAAAATTTTATTCGATTTGATTGCATATTACTAGTTATAGTAATAGTGACATGTTGACATGTGTTTACAGATCCACGGGCTAGTATCGGACGCGGAAGTGGAGGGCGAGTCTGCAACAGGCGGGAGGCGCTTCGCCCCCGCGTCGCCACCGCCTGCCGCGCGCTTGGTGGTCTGCAGCCCAAGTGAGTGATCTTTCTATCTATTCTATAGATATATTATATATTATTATATATTTAATAGGTAGATTATTTGTGAAAATACTGTTAGTTGGATTACTAGTGACACAGAAAGGCATTAAGGCGGAAGGCCAGCGCCATCTAGCGGCGCTAGACGGAGTCATCGAGTCGGCGTGAGGGGCGGACAGAGCTCAGTCTACGTGTAACCGTCGACCAGTGCACACCACGTAGGAACCATCTCGCGTTTCATAGTGATAAGTGCTCATAGTGTGAAGTAGTTGTAAGTTGAATTCGAATACGAATTATCTGACTACCTACGTGTTTTCTATTGATTGAAAATGGCTGATAAGGACGGGATAAAACGCTGCCAATCCGACGTTAGAAGTGGAATCTGAACTCCATTCTCACTGCTCTTGGCGAAAGCTCAACAAGCAAGCAACGCGTGGACAGCTGTGAGACGGTTGCTGTGCGGTTAGTTACAACCATCAGGTGGGTCGTTTTCATTTTATTTCGATTCGGTTGCCGAATGTTCTCTTCTGTAATAAATTGTAGCTAATATATTTGAACGCACACGTTATAATAATTATGTTCAAATAACTTGTAATGATAATTCCGCTATTTTTTGTACCGACGAACTCTGATTGAGGTTATTTTTAAAAAGAATGATCTTACAATTTTGTACCATATTCTACCCGACTATGGTATAAAACATGAGGTTATAATAGGCCGTGATATTTTAAAATAAGGATTTTCAATTACAATAACTGTGCGTTTAGTTACAACCATCAGGTGGGTCGTTTTCATTTTATTTCGAATCGGTTGCCGAATGTTCTCTTGTGTAATAAATTGTAGCTAATATATTTGAACGCACACGTTATAATAATTATGTTCAAATAACTGATATTGACAATTCCGCTATTTGTTGTACCGACGAACTCTGATTGAGGTTATTTTTAAAAAGAATGATCTTACAATTTTGTACCATATTCTACCCGACTATGGTATAAAACATGAGGTTATAATAGGCCGTGATATTTTAAAATAAGGATTTTCAATTACAATAACTGTGCGTTTAGTTACAACCATCAGGTGGGTCGTTTTCATTTTATTTCGATTCGGTTGCCGAATGTTCTCCTGTGTAATAAATTGTAGCTAATATATTTGAACGCACACGTTATAATAATTCTGTTCAAATAACTGGTATTGACAATTCCGCTATTTGTTGTACCCACGAACTCTGATTGAGGTTATTTTTAATGAGAATGATCTTACAATTTTGTACCATATTCTACCCGACTATGGTATAAAACATGAGGTTATAATAGGCCGTGATATTTTAAAACAAGGACTTTCAATTACAATAACTGTGCGTTTAGTTACAACCATCAGGTGGGTCGTTTTCATTTTATTTCGATTCGGTTGCCGAATGTTCTCCTGTGTAATAAATTGTAGCTAATATATTTGAACGCACACGTTATAATAATTCTGTTCAAATAACTGGTATTGACAATTCCGCTATTTGTTGTACCCACGAACTCTGATTGAGGTTATTTTTAATGAGAATGATCTTACAATTTTGTACCATATTCTACCCGACTATGGTATAAAACATGAGGTTATAATAGGCCGTGATATTTTAAAACAAGGACTTTCAATTACAATAACTGTGCGTTTAGTTACAACCATCAGGTGGGTCGTTTTCATTTTATTTCGATTCGGTTGCCGAATGTTCTCTTGTGTTATAAATTGTAGCTAATATATTTGAACGCACACGTTATAATAATTATGTTCAAATAACTGATATTGACAATTCCGCTATTTGTTGTACCGACGAACTCTGATTGAGGTTATTTTTAATGAGAATGATCTTACAATTTTGTACCATATATATATTACCATATATACATATTTTGTGCAAGAACTGATAAGTAGTTCAGTTATATCGTAATAGATGGCGATGCACTACTATAAAATAAAAAAATAGATGTCTTGAAATTAAACTATACGGATTGTCGCGTTGTTTACATAATTTTGAAACTCTAACACTTCAATGATTGAACTTTACTACAATTTAAAAAACTATTTAAATTAATTAGATTTAGAGAATTTATTCGATTTGATTGCATATTACTAGTTATAGTAATAGTGACATGTTGACATGTGTTTACAGATCCACGGGCTAGTATCGGACGCGGAAGTGGAGGGAGAGTCTGCAACAGGCGGGAGGCGCTTCGCCCCCGCGTCGCCACCGCCTGCCGCGCGCTTGGAGGTCTGCAGCCCAAGTAAGTGATGACAGAGACAGAGACAGAGACAGAGACAGAGACAGAGACAGAGACAGAGACAGAGACAGAGACAGAGACAGAGGCAGAGGCAGAGGCAGAGGCAGAGGCAGAGGCAGAGGCAGAGGCAGAGGCAGAGGCAGAGGCAGAGGCAGAGGCAGAGGCAGAGGCAGAGGCAGAGGCAGAGGCAGAGGCAGAGGCAGAGGCAGAGGCAGAGGCAGAGGCAGAGGCAGAGGCAGAGGCAGAGGCAGAGGCAGAGGCAGAGGCAGAGGCAGAGGCAGAGGCAGAGGCAGAGGCAGAGGCAGAGGCAGAGGCAGAGGCAGAGGCAGAGGCAGAGGCAGAGGCAGAGGCAGAGGCAGAGGCAGAGGCAGAGGCAGAGGCAGAGGCAGAGGCAGAGGCAGAGGCAGAGGCAGAGGCAGAGGCAGAGGCAGAGGCAGAGGCAGAGGCAGAGGCAGAGGCAGAGGCAGAGGCAGAGGCAGAGGCAGAGGCAGAGGCAGAGGCAGAGGCAGAGGCAGAGGCAGAGGCAGAGGCAGAGGCAGAGGCAGAGGCAGAGGCAGAGGCAGAGGCAGAGGCAGAGGCAGAGGCAGAGGCAGAGGCAGAGGCAGAGGCAGAGGCAGAGGCAGAGGCAGAGGCAGAGGCAGAGGCAGAGGCAGAGGCAGAGGCAGAGGCAGAGGCAGAGGCAGAGGCAGAGGCAGAGGCAGAGGCAGAGGCAGAGGCAGAGGCAGAGGCAGAGGCAGAGGCAGAGGCAGAGGCAGAGGCAGAGGCAGAGGCAGAGGCAGAGGCAGAGGCAGAGGCAGAGGCAGAGGCAGAGGCAGAGGCAGAGGCAGAGGCAGAGGCAGAGGCAGAGGCAGAGGCAGAGGCAGAGGCAGAGGCAGAGGCAGAGGCAGAGGCAGAGGCAGAGGCAGAGGCAGAGGCAGAGGCAGAGGCAGAGGCAGAGGCAGAGGCAGAGGCAGAGGCAGAGGCAGAGGCAGAGGCAGAGGCAGAGGCAGAGGCAGAGGCAGAGGCAGAGGCAGAGGCAGAGGCAGAGGCAGAGGCAGAGGCAGAGGCAGAGGCAGAGGCAGAGGCAGAGGCAGAGGCAGAGGCAGAGGCAGAGGCAGAGGCAGAGGCAGAGGCAGAGGCAGAGGCAGAGGCAGAGGCAGAGGCAGAGGCAGAGGCAGAGGCAGAGGCAGAGGCAGAGGCAGAGGCAGAGGCAGAGGCAGAGGCAGAGGCAGAGGCAGAGGCAGAGGCAGAGGCAGAGGCAGAGGCAGAGGCAGAGGCAGAGGCAGAGGCAGAGGCAGAGGCAGAGGCAGAGGCAGAGGCAGAGGCAGAGGCAGAGGCAGAGGCAGAGGCAGAGGCAGAGGCAGAGGCAGAGGCAGAGGCAGAGGCAGAGGCAGAGGCAGAGGCAGAGGCAGAGGCAGAGGCAGAGGCAGAGGCAGAGGCAGAGGCAGAGGCAGAGGCAGAGGCAGAGGCAGAGGCAGAGGCAGAGGCAGAGGCAGAGGCAGAGGCAGAGGCAGAGGCAGAGGCAGAGGCAGAGGCAGAGGCAGAGGCAGAGGCAGAGGCAGAGGCAGAGGCAGAGGCAGAGGCAGAGGCAGAGGCAGAGGCAGAGGCAGAGGCAGAGGCAGAGGCAGAGGCAGAGGCAGAGGCAGAGGCAGAGGCAGAGGCAGAGGCAGAGGCAGAGGCAGAGGCAGAGGCAGAGGCAGAGGCAGAGGCAGAGGCAGAGGCAGAGGCAGAGGCAGAGGCAGAGGCAGAGGCAGAGGCAGAGGCAGAGGCAGAGGCAGAGGCAGAGGCAGAGGCAGAGGCAGAGGCAGAGGCAGAGGCAGAGGCAGAGGCAGAGGCAGAGGCAGAGGCAGAGGCAGAGGCAGAGGCAGAGGCAGAGGCAGAGGCAGAGGCAGAGGCAGAGGCAGAGGCAGAGGCAGAGGCAGAGGCAGAGGCAGAGGCAGAGGCAGAGGCAGAGGCAGAGGCAGAGGCAGAGGCAGAGGCAGAGGCAGAGGCAGAGGCAGAGGCAGAGGCAGAGGCAGAGGCAGAGGCAGAGGCAGAGGCAGAGGCAGAGGCAGAGGCAGAGGCAGAGGCAGAGGCAGAGGCAGAGGCAGAGGCAGAGGCAGAGGCAGAGGCAGAGGCAGAGGCAGAGGCAGAGGCAGAGGCAGAGGCAGAGGCAGAGGCAGAGGCAGAGGCAGAGGCAGAGGCAGAGGCAGAGGCAGAGGCAGAGGCAGAGGCAGAGGCAGAGGCAGAGGCAGAGGCAGAGGCAGAGGCAGAGGCAGAGGCAGAGGCAGAGGCAGAGGCAGAGGCAGAGGCAGAGGCAGAGGCAGAGGCAGAGGCAGAGGCAGAGGCAGAGGCAGAGGCAGAGGCAGAGGCAGAGGCAGAGGCAGAGGCAGAGGCAGAGGCAGAGGCAGAGGCAGAGGCAGAGGCAGAGGCAGAGGCAGAGGCAGAGGCAGAGGCAGAGGCAGAGGCAGAGGCAGAGGCAGAGGCAGAGGCAGAGGCAGAGGCAGAGGCAGAGGCAGAGGCAGAGGCAGAGGCAGAGGCAGAGGCAGAGGCAGAGGCAGAGGCAGAGGCAGAGGCAGAGGCAGAGGCAGAGGCAGAGGCAGAGGCAGAGGCAGAGGCAGAGGCAGAGGCAGAGGCAGAGGCAGAGGCAGATTGGGGTTTCTGGATCAGAGGAGATCCAGAAACGCCCAATTTACCCCCATCATTCAATTATTCAACATATTATTATGATCTTTTTAGTTTTCATGCATTCATTCATTCATTCAGATGAAATCTTTTAAATTCATAATAATTAATCTGCGAGTAGGTACATCCAAAATAAAAAGCATTCAATGTAAATGACAGTCTTAATCTAATCATTTACAATTTTCAATTATTACGATCATTCAACAATGCAAATAGTTCTCAATTGGTATGTTTATGCTATTTGAGTACACGCAGGTATGATCTATTCAGCACGGTAAGCTAATGAGAATGGAATGCACATGTCGTCATCTACCGCTGCCTTATAATATTGCAGCGCAGTTGTCTATACCTATACAATATACATATTTTGCGCTTACTTTATTTATTTATTAAATGAGATTAAACACATAGTACATAGTGATAGCAGAAATACCTTTGAATCATATACCTAATATTATAATTAAACAATATAATGTCGATGTTATTTTAATAGATTACTTAGTAAAAAGAAAAAAATGAAACGATTTTCATATAAATTTAAAATTGATTTATTTGAAATATTCATAATTTACACGCTTAAAATATATTCATAGTTATTACATAGGTAAAAATCATATTTACAGTTTTAACAAAATCACAAAATCCTTTTATTTTCTATATTTATGACCTTATGACGTTACTTTATGCTTTAGGCTCGATGTCGTCTTGAATTTTTGCTATTAATTCCCTCGTGCTAGTGTATATGTCATCAAACAAAATTGTTTTAACCACATGCTGAACACACACATCAGCCTCACAACCACATATAGGCTGCTCAGATTTAGGAAAACTGTCTGCATCATAGATTTCAATTTTGATAATTTTTGTGCCTCGAGTAATCGGTTTCTTTATATATTGAAAATAAGTTTTCTCCGTTATCTGTCTCTTACGACTAAGACCGAGTGTTTTTTGTCCAGGCTTTTGTTGAACTGGTGGTGGTGGTTGATTCACAGGGATGAAATCAAACAGCTCTTCAGTGTCCTAAAACAAAGAAAACTAGTATTAGTACAATTATAATACAATACATTAGTACTATTAAAATAATTTTATTGATCATTGGGTCAGTCACTTAACTACTTTCTTATGTAAATCAATTATAATAATGTTATAATAACCATTTTATATAAGTAATCGAATATAACATTGCATTAAAAATAATAAGAAAATATTAAAACTTACCGACATTGTACAGTACATCAGTTCGTCAAATTCAGAAATGGAATAATTATAATTTAAGGTTTTTTTGTTCTATTTATACATAATTTTATTATAATGCAGAAGGTTCAAAATCGCGTGTTTCTGTTGTTTAATCATACATCGCACCGAAAATGGTAAGAATGATACCTTCACGAAATTGTAACCTGAAGATGCCCGACAACCAGGCGCCTACAATTTTAATGTTTATCATAAATATTGTTAGAAAAATAAATATTACTGCATGTTTGTTCATTGAAAACTTTTCATACATTTTATTGAGATGATCCAGCAGGCGCGGTTATCGTATGTGGCTAGTATGTCGTCTAGAGTAAATTTTGCAATACTAGCAATTCTCTGTAAGGACACGATCGACGACCACGGGCAAAGTCCAAATATTGATATACTATTTTTACACCAGGCTTTGTCTATATTTTTATAATTATTTTAAATTATAACGCCTAAGTATTTAATATTGTATTTAAGTAGGTAAGTAAGTAATTAAAGTTTATTATTTCATACCGATATATGATCCAGTGGTAGCGCGTGCGATCGCTGATCGGGAGGTCCCGGGTTCGATTCCCGGGTCGGGCAAAAGTGTAACTGGGTTTTTCGAATTCTCAGTAGTAGCCCGGAGTCTGGTATTGTGCCCGGTAACAGCAATAGGCTCGCCCCCTATTACGTGGGGACCTACAAATTCATATGGTGAAAAGTGGGTGTAGTAATACACCTCTGCCTACCCCTTCGGGGAAAACAGGCGTGACGGTATAAATATTGACTAATAGTTTTATATTGTTGTTTAATCCAACAAAGAAACGTATCTATGTATAGGCGGCTACAGCTCAAGCTATACTAAACCAGTTTAAGCTGACCTTACATCATAGAGTAGCTTGATACACTGAGAGATCCGCTTATACTAGAAATGTCTAATAGCTATGTGTGCATACAAATATGCATACCTATATAATCTCATGATCTAACCTCGAAGAGGTAGGTAGAAGTGTACTATACATCAACATTTCATCAAACATATTTCGGATACCTCGCGTAGATCGCATTGGTGTTAACCTAAGACTATGCTGGTACTGATAGGTTCATAAACAGCGGAAAGGGTAATGGCATATTAAAAAAGCCATTAATCGAACCGAAAGGCAAGTACGATTATAGTATACGGCGGCTAGTATGCCATCTAAACACATCATACCCTTTTATTTGATACAGTTGAGTAAATAATTATACTAGATTAATCTAAATGTAACAATGAAATACAATATTGCTGACAACGAATTGAAACTTATTTGGAAGCAGTGGCTGACACCGCATTTTAGACACCACGTGCACTTTTCCAAATTTGGTACAACATGACGTGGATTTATCACTATTTAAAAGCCTTGCTACTGAGGTATGATTCCAAAGCACTTCTTCAAGAGCTACCAGCATCATCGTACAGTATTGTCTACCTACAGTGACTGATCTGCATATAGTTGTGAAAATGTAAGTAACATTTAATTATTCAATCATTATACTTTTCTATATCATCTTTTCATCATTCAATCATTTAACTATTCGACTTTTCAATCAAGGACCCTTTGATTATTAAATCAATCAACCAGTCTATCGAAATCCACTGCTGGACATATACACTAAACATAGGTATTTAATTAATAGGTATCAGAAATTATTTAAAGCAATAAACTTATACTTCACTTACATAGCTTGCTATTTTAAATACTTCATATTTGACTGCAGCGGTTTAAATGTTGTTACTACACTGTGTTAGTACCTATTCAGGTAGAGGGTTCGATTCTCTGACCGGACATAATTTGTGTGATCCTTAAATTATTCATTTTCTCATAAATCTTTCTTTCTTCATTTTTAAGGTCCTCCAAACAAATGGCAGACCAACTTTTCCCATCGGATGAGGAGTCAGCACCGGAGACTGTAGCGAAATCTAGGACCGAAAGAAAGAAGCCCAAGTCGCAGGCATCCACGGATGAAGAGTCGGCGCCGGAGACTGTGGTGAAAAAGGTTGAAAAAAAGAAGCGCAAGTCACGTGCGACAGCCAACGAGTGCCAGCCGTCGACCAGCAAAAAGCAGAGGTCGAACTCCAGACCAACGGCTAGTGATTTATTCGGTACTGATTCTGGTGACGAACAGTTGGAAGCAACGGGTAAAAAATATCAACCTATTTATTCGTATATTACACGTAGGTTGGCCAATGGCTTTTCGAGACAAATGGCTGAACATAAAACAGGCAGTTACTATATAGAATTGAAAATATATAACTGCAATGATATTGAACGAGTGCCGCCAGTGAATAGATGGCGACACTCGATCATAACTGTTAAAAACAAATGTGAAACCGAGTCAGAGTCATGGAATCATATAAACATGTATATTAAAAGTGTTCGAAAGGAATTTAAAGACTATTCACCTACGTTTATAAGTTCTTATCAATAAAAAATTTAAGTATATGCATCTACGAATTTATATTATAATCATTCATGTTTAGCTATTATAATAAGATTATATAATCCATTAATTCTATAATATAATTATGTACTCCATAGTTTGATATTATTAAATAAATGTTTCTAGTTTCTATAAACAACCGCGTTTTTCTTTTCAGTTCACTCACATATTAATTCACTATCAAGCATTCATATTACTTGTGACAAATGCAGAATTGAGATACCAGAACATGAATACCGATATCATAAGAGAACTAATAGTCACAAATCAAATTGTTTAATAAAATCTGAGTTTGAAAATGTTGATATTGTTGCCACTGCTTTTAAAAACCGAATAATGACTTATCGCTTATGCCCATCTCAAGAAGACGAGTACCTGCTTATAGAGACGTTCTTAGATGGCAAGCGAGATGATATTTTAAAAATAATTGAATTAACACTGTCGAAACATGTCTCTGTCAAAGTGAACTTCGAGTTGTTTGCTCATTTCATATTACCTGTATCAGGTGAGCAGCAACTCAAGTCATTTAACACTAAATATAAAATTGTTTATCAGAATACAAATTATGATGAGTTATATTCAGATGTAAAAGAGATTTATAAAATGAAATTATCAGAGTTTGAGCATTGTCAATCTGGATGGTCATTTATGTCAGTAAGTCACTTAGAAATGAATATTAATAAATACTCGCCCATGCGAGGCGGATCCTACATAGATCTGCCTGCTAAAATTAAGAATACAAAGAGCTGTGTGAACATACAAAATAATGATAATTATTGTTTTTTGTGGAGCATCGCTGCAGCATTATATCCAGCAAAAAATAATGTTTGTAGACTAAGTTCGTACCCGAATTTAAAAGCAATATTTAATACACAGGGGATGTCATTTCCGCCCTCATATAAAGATATTGCGTTATTTGAAAAAAATAATGATGAAATAAGTGTGAACATTTATGGATTAGACAAAAATTATAATATTACTGGTCCGTTATATGTTACCAATTGTAAGAAATTGAAACACATTAACTTGCTGTATTTTAAACAGTCTAGTAAAGCTCACTACTGTTTGATAAAAGATCTTATGCGTCTTGTTAGACGACAAGTCTCACATCATAAAGGTCAAATGTATTTGTGTGATACGTGCTTACAATTTTTCACTAGTAAAACCAAATACGCTTCACATAGTTGTTCTAAGATAATTACTTTATTGCCAGAAAAAAATAGCTTTTTAAAATTTATGCATTATGAGAGACAACTAAAAATTAACTTTGTCATATATGCAGATTTTGAATGTTTATTATACGATTTTACAGAACCGAATACTGGTAAAAATACGGAGAGGCACAGATGTCACCAACCATCATGTTTTGCTTATTATATATGTTGTTCTCATGACAAAAGCTTGAATAAGTTTGTAACGTATAGAGGACCAGATTGTGTGGAAATATTTGTTAAAAAAATTATTAATGATGCACAATTGATTCATAAGATTTTAAATTCAAAACAAAATATGAAACCAATGACTAGAGAACAAATTGAGAATTATAGTAATGCAACTATATGTCACATTTGTAAAAATTTATTATTTGATGATAAAGTGTGTGACCATGATCATGTTACTTCTGAATATAGAGGTGCAGCTCATTCGCACTGTAATTTATCATTTAAAGTATGTTCATTCATTCCTGTTGTGTTTCATAATTTATCTGGTTACGATGCGCACTTGTTTATCACGGAATTATCTAAATACAACGGTGAAATAAAGGTCATTCCTAAAACAAAAGAGAAGTATTTGTCCATAACAAAAATCATAAAATCTGAATATAATAGAAAGCCTGTTCAAATTAAAATTATAGATTCTTTTCAGTTCCTTAGTTCAAGTCTTGATACATTGACTAAAAGTTTATCACTCGAAGATTTTACGCATTTGTCGTCCCATTATCCTAGCACAAACCAATTCGATTTATTGAGAACAAAAGGTATATATCCCTATGAATATATCAATTCATGGCAGAAGTATAATGAAACCGAACTACCATCAAAAGATTGTTTCTATAACAGCTTGAAAATGAAAAATATTACAGATCACGAGTATAAACATGCGCAAACTGTTTGGAAATGTTTTAATATTGGTTCTATTGGTGAATACACAGATTTATATTTAAAAAGTGATGTACTTCTACTCTGTGATATTTTCGAAAACTTTAGAAAAATATGTTTAATGAATTATAATCTTGATCCTGCATACTATATTACTTCACCTAGTCTTAGTTGGGACGCTATGCTTTTCTACACAGGCGTTGAATTAGAGCTGATTAATAATTTAGAAATTTATGAAATGCTTGAGAAAGGTATACGTGGAGGGCTAGCACAGTGCAGTCACCGCTATGCCGAAGCTAATAATATTTACTTACCTAATTTTGATGCTTCTAAACCGTCAACATATTTAATATATCTTGATTGTAACAATCTCTACGGTTATGCTATGACAAAGAAGTTACCGATATCAGATTTTAAATTTATGGAACATGAAGATATTGCAAACTTTAATGTGCTTGATGTTTCTGATGATGCTACTCACGGTTATATTTTAGAAATTGATATGATGTACCCAGATCATTTACACGATTTACACAGTGACTTACCCTTCGCACCAGAAAAATTTGTACCCATTGGAGGGAAGACACCTAAATTAATTGCTAATTTGTATGATAAATATAATTACGTAATACATTATGTTCACTTAAAAGAATGCCTGAAAAATGGCCTAAAGACCAAGAAAATAGCTATAAAATTAGCTATTGCCGCCGCCAGAGAATTAGCTGATAATTCATCCCTAAAACTTCCTCGTGTAATTCCAATACCCAAAACTGGTGGTGTTTTACCTTTGATTCCTATATTTGCGGGTCTATCAGCGGTGGGAGCCTTAGCAGGCGGTGCAGCTGGTATTGCGAAAACCATTAATGAATATAAGATGGCCAAAAAGATGCTGATCGAATCGAAGAGACATAATGAAAAAATGGAAGCTCTAAGTATTGGAAAAGGACTACACCTTAAACCACACAAAAATGGGCTTGGAATCTTTGTAACTAAAGAAAAAAACTAATATATCGGCTACCCAAACGAGCTCTAACTAACCTGGATATTTTAAAATTTGGAAACAGTATTCCTTATTTTAGAGGTGTATTTATGAGAGATGAACTCCCTAAATATCCTTTTAAAAAAGAGTGTGGAGTTATCAATTTAGATAGTTCTAAAAATCCTGGTTCTCATTGGGTAGCCTATGCTAAATATAATGATCACATCGAGTATTTCGATAGGAAAAGGAATTCATAAAATACTAAGGTCCTAAAGTCCAATATAATTATGATAATATACAGCGCGATCACCCCTTTAATTGCGGACATCTCTGCTTAGATTTTTTACAGAAATTCTGGTGTAATCAAGGAATATAATAGACAGGATCTTCAAAATCGCTTTAGTCTACAAGAATGTCCACAACGGTTACTATCTCTGGTAATACATCTGAATTGATTTCGTACTTTCAACCTGCACTGCATTTATCTGATCAACACGAGTGCGGCTTGCTATACTTTTCGGTATTAAATTCAAAACCACATGAGACAGCCAACAACAGCAGTTTATCTGTTATCAGAATCGAATGTGATCTTGTAAACGGTTCGTACTGCAACGGCTCACCAACTCATTTTATTCATGAATTTGTATTAGGTACCGCTCTAGGTAGTCATTATATTGAAATACCACGAAGTGTTATTTACTTTCCGATAAACAAAAATATAATTTCATCCATATCTGTTAGAATTGTTGATCAGTTCGGTCGCTGCATTAACTTTGAAGAAAAATATAATATTGAATTACGTCTTCATTTAAGAAAAACAAAATGATAGTATATTATAAAAACTTACCAGTAAAAATAAAACATTTTATTCCGTCTACGACCACTAAAGTGCATAGACGTAAGAAGATAGTGAAGAATTTAACAGAAAAGAATAAAGATTTTCTCAAAGCTCTAGGTTTTAAAATATGAATATACTACAGATTACTGAACTACCACACTTCGATACTTCAATTGAAAGTTATGAAGTACATTCATACAATCCCTACAATAACAGCTTTAGAGAAAACGATGAAATCAGGATCCCCATACATCAGCAAGACATATACGTGCTACCATCAGCCAGTTCAATTTACATTGAAGGTCAGGCAAGGCTGTTCGGTAAAGATGGGAATCCGATCAAGAAAACTGTTACGTTCACTAATAACTTTGTTATGTCTTTGTTTCAAGACATCAGGTACGAAATGAATGGTATTGAAATAGATCGTATAAAAAATTCAGGCATAACATCAACAATAAAATCATATATCTCTCTAAATGAAGCTGAAAATAAAGTTGCTGAACTATGGGGTTGGAACTTAAGTGGATTCCAAAGTGATGGACATTTTAGTGCTGTGATACCGTTGAATAAGATTTTAGGTTTTGCAGAGGATTATAATAAAATTGTGATAAATTGTAAACACGAACTTATATTGAATAGAAGTAACTCGAACTTAAACAGTGTTGTTCTATCTGATGATATCGTTCAATTTCAAATTGATATACAAAGAATTCAATGGAGAGTGCCACATATAAAAGTTTCTGATCAAGAAAGGTTAAGACTTTTAAAACATTTAGAAAGAGATAGACCTATTCAGATGGCATTTAGAAATTGGGATTTATATGAATACCCTCTATTGCCTAAAACAACAAAGCATTCTTGGTCAGTTAAGACTGCTTCACAATTGGAGAAACCCAGATATGTCATCTTCTGTTTACAAACTAATAGAAAAATAATAGAACAAAGGACAGTTCACTGATTGACCACTGTGATGTAACAAACGTAACGCTTTTCTTAAATTCACAGTACTATCCGTATGAGCCCTTAAATTTAAAATTTTCTGAGAGCAAATACAGCATATTATATGAGATGTATGCGAGATTCCGTCAGTCGTATTACAACTCTCAAGCTGACCCGTTGCTACACTTAAGGGACTTCAAAGAAAAAGCACCTCTCTTTATCATAGACTGTTCAAGACAAAACGACAGTCTAAAATCAGGTCCAGTGGACGTCAGATTAGAAATTGAATCTTCTACAACCATACCAGATAAAACAACTGCATATTGTTTGATTATTAACGATCGACTTGTGGAATACAAACCTTTAAGTAATATTGTGCGCAGGTTATCATGATTGCTATTGTAGATGTTCAAGGTTTTAAAACAGAAGCAAACGAATTCATAATAAAAGAAATTGCTATATTATGTGACAGTAAACTGCAGGTATTTCTAATAAAAGCACCATTCCCGTTTTACGATTTGACAAAACAAGAACGACAACAAGTAAGTTGGATTGAACGCAATCGAAAGATATACTGGAATGAGGGAGTAATACCTTACTTGAATTATCAAAATTTAATTATAGGTATTTTAAAAGATAAATGTATTTATACTAAGGGCTCCGAAAAAGTGTTATGGTTAAAAAGTATTGTAAATAGTAATAATGTTCATAATTTAGAAAATAAAGGTTGTCCTAGTTTATTAACATTATATAAACAGTATAATACTGTCCCATCTACCTAATTCTGAGCCACTTTTTGATGTAACGAGGTAATCGAATTGCTTATATCTTTTTTTTTGTATCAACTACGAGAACATATAATGTTACGAATTGTCTAATCGATACCTCTTTCCCATCAAAAGTACTAATGATATAATATTATGAAAAGCTGATTGATGAATAGCCGATACCTACATATTAAAAGCTTAAATAAATCAATGAATGAAGATTACTGAATGATGGGGTAAATTGAGTGTTTGTGGATCTCCTCTGGTCCAAAATTTTCTATTTTGGTTAAACTTACAAATTAAAATTTTTGGTGTTTGACATAATTATGCCGTGAATGAATGAGTAGAATAAAATTTATTGTAAAATTAGAGGATCCTGGATCTTTGATCCAGTCGTGTACTACGTTGAAAGGAGAACGAACGTTTTCTCCATAGCGTTCATTCAGTACCTATTAAAGAATACATTGATTTCATTACACTCTCATAATTGTAATAATATAGACTATCTTTTTATTATACACATCATAAATACATAAAATAATTCAGAAAACTACTATTGCTTTAATTATAATTCTAAATCTAATTGGTTTTTAAAATGAATGAAGAAGACAAAAAATTTCGGTCCATCAAAAAGTATGAACACAATAAAAATGATGTCTTATTAGATCTTGAACAACAGATAAACATTCTAAAAGGAAATAAAGAACCAAGAGTAGCTGATCTTTTAAAGATTATGCAGCTGCAGGGTCAAGTAATACAGCTGCTTCAGGAGAAAATCGCTAAGGTTACTAGCCAGCGAAAACGAAAACCTGAGCAAATCTGTGTTGCAAAACATGAAGTTGTACAGTGTGCAGACAAAGAACCACTGGTTTTGTTAATTATTAAAATCAATCTCTGTCAAATTGTGTTTGAATAGATATATTACGTGAGGATAGTGAATTAACGTGCACTGTTCATTCGATGTTTACTATGTTATCAAATACTCAGAACTAGATACATTAATCATTTAATTTTATGAGCGAAAAAATAATTAAGATGTACATTATATGAGTGGTAAAATAAGTAAAATTATGTTGCTGTGAATGAATGAAAAGAATTGTAAAAATGGGGGATCCTGGAGCTTTGATCCAGGTCCCCATTTTTACACTACTACTTACTACTTTGTAGTATATAAGTTGTAAAGACCATAATAATATGTTGAATAATTGAATGATGGGGGTAAATTGGGCGTTTCTGGATCTCCTCTGATCCAGAAACCCCAATTTACACCTACTGACAGAGACAGAGACAGAGACAGAGACAGAGACAGAGACAGAGACAGAGACAGAGACAGAGACAGAGACAGAGACAGAGACAGAGACAGAGACAGAGACAGAGACAGAGACAGAGACAGAGACAGAGACAGAGACAGAGACAGAGACAGAGACAGAGACAGAGACAGAGACAGAGACAGAGACAGAGACAGAGACAGAGACAGAGACAGAGACAGAGACAGAGACAGAGACAGAGACAGAGACAGAGACAGAGACAGAGACAGAGACAGAGACAGAGACAGAGACAGAGACAGAGACAGAGACAGAGACAGAGACAGAGACAGAGACAGAGACAGAGACAGAGACAGAGACAGAGACAGAGACAGAGACAGAGACAGAGACAGAGACAGAGACAGAGACAGAGACAGAGACAGAGACAGAGACAGAGACAGAGACAGAGACAGAGACAGAGACAGAGACAGAGACAGAGACAGAGACAGAGACAGAGACAGAGACAGAGACAGAGACAGAGACAGAGACAGAGACAGAGACAGAGACAGAGACAGAGACAGAGACAGAGACAGAGACAGAGACAGAGACAGAGACAGAGACAGAGACAGAGACAGAGACAGAGACAGAGACAGAGACAGAGACAGAGACAGAGACAGAGACAGAGACAGAGACAGAGACAGGTGTAAATTGGGGTTTCTGGATCAGAGGAGATCCAGAAACGCCCAATTTACCCCCATCATTCAATTATTCAACATATTATTATGATCTTTTTAGTTTTCATGCATTCATTCATTCATTCAGATGAAATCTTTTAAATTCATAATAATTAATCTGCGAGTAGGTACATCCAAAATAAAGAGCATTCAATGTAAATGACAGTCTTAATCTAATCATTTACAATTTTCAATTATTACGATCATTCAACAATGCAAATAGTTCTCAATTGGTATGTTTATGCTATTTGAGTACACGCAGGTATGATCTATTCAGCACGGTAAGCGGATGAGAATGGAATGCACATGTCGTCATCTACCGCTGCCTTATAATATTGCAGCGCAGTTGTCTATACCTATACAATATACATATTTTGCGCTTACTTTATTTATTTATTAAATGAGATTAAACACATAGTACATAGTGATAGCAGAAATACCTTTGAATCATATACCTAATATTATAATTAAACAATATAATGTCGATGTTATTTTAATAGATTACTTAGTAAAAAGAAAAAAATGAAACGATTTTCATATAAATTTAAAATTGATTTATTTGAAATATTCATAATTTACACGCTTAAAATATATTCATAGTTATTACATAGGTAAAAATCATATTTACAGTTTTAACAAAATCACAAAATCCTTTTATTTTCTATATTTATGACCTTATGACGTTACTTTATGCTTTAGGCTCGATGTCGTCTTGAATTTTTGCTATTAATTCCCTCGTGCTAGTGTATATGTCATCAAACAAAATTGTTTTAACCACATGCTGAACACACACATCAGCCTCACAACCACATATAGGCTGCTCAGATTTAGGAAAACTGTCTGCATCATAGATTTCAATTTTGATAATTTTTGTGCCTCGAGTAATCGGTTTCTTTATATATTGAAAATAAGTTTTCTCCGTTATCTGTCTCTTACGACTAAGACCGAGTGTTTTTTGTCCAGGCTTTTGTTGAACTGGTGGTGGTGGTTGATTCACAGGGATGAAATCAAACAGCTCTTCAGTGTCCTAAAACAAAGAAAACTAGTATTAGTACAATTATAATACAATACATTAGTACTATTAAAATAATTTTATTGATCATTGGGTCAGTCACTTAACTACTTTCTTATGTAAATCAATTATAATAATGTTATAATAACCATTTTATATAAGTAATCGAATATAACATTGCATTAAAAATAATAAGAAAATATTAAAACTTACCGACATTGTACAGTACATCAGTTCGTCAAATTCAGAAATGGAATAATTATAATTTAAGGTTTTTTTGTTCTATTTATACATAATTTTATTATAATGCAGAAGGTTCAAAATCGCGTGTTTCTGTTGTTTAATCATACATCGCACCGAAAATGGTAAGAATGATACCTTCACGAAATTGTAACCTGAAGATGCCCGACAACCAGGCGCCTACAATTTTAATGTTTATCATAAATATTGTTAGAAAAATAAATATTACTGCATGTTTGTTCATTGAAAACTTTTCATACATTTTATTGAGATGATCCAGCAGGCGCGGTTATCGTATGTGGCTAGTATGTCGTCTAGAGTAAATTTTGCAATACTAGCAATTCTCTGTAAGGACACGATCGACGACCACGGGCAAAGTCCAAATATTGATATACTATTTTTACACCAGGCTTTGTCTATATTTTTATAATTATTTTAAATTATAACGCCTAAGTATTTAATATTGTATTTAAGTAGGTAAGTAAGTAATTAAAGTTTATTATTTCATACCGATATATGATCCAGTGGTAGCGCGTGCGATCGCTGATGAGGTCCCGGGTTCGATTCCCGGGTCGGGCAAAAGTGTAACTGGGTTTTTCGAATTCTCAGTAGTAGCCCGGAGTCTGGTATTGTGCCCGGTAACAGCAATAGGCTCGCCCCCTATTACGTGGGGACCTACAAATTCATATGGTGAAAAGTGGGTGTAGTAATACACCTCTGCCTACCCCTTCGGGGAAAACAGGCGTGACGGTATAAATATTGACTAATAGTTTTATATTGTTGTTTAATCCAACAAAGAAACGTATCTATGTATAGGCGGCTACAGCTCAAGCTATACTAAACCAGTTTAAGCTGACCTTACATCATAGAGTAGCTTGATACACTGAGAGATCCGCTTATACTAGAAATGTCTAATAGCTATGTGTGCATACAAATATGCATACCTATATAATCTCATGATCTAACCTCGAAGAGGTAGGTAGAAGTGTACTATACATCAACATTTCATCAAACATATTTCGGATACCTCGCGTAGATCGCATTGGTGTTAACCTAAGACTATGCTGGTACTGATAGGTTCATAAACAGCGGAAAGGGTAATGGCATATTAAAAAAGCCATTAATCGAACCGAAAGGCAAGTACGATTATAGTATACGGCGGCTAGTATGCCATCTAAACACATCATACCCTTTTATTTGATACAGTTGAGTAAATAATTATACTAGATTAATCTAAATGTAACAATGAAATACAATATTGCTGACAACGAATTGAAACTTATTTGGAAGCAGTGGCTGACACCGCATTTTAGACACCACGTGCACTTTTCCAAATTTGGTACAACATGACGTGGATTTATCACTATTTAAAAGCCTTGCTACTGAGGTATGATTCCAAAGCACTTCTTCAAGAGCTACCAGCATCATCGTACAGTATTGTCTACCTACAGTGACTGATCTGCATATAGTTGTGAAAATGTAAGTAACATTTAATTATTCAATCATTATACTTTTCTATATCATCTTTTCATCATTCAATCATTTAACTATTCGACTTTTCAATCAAGGACCCTTTGATTATTAAATCAATCAACCAGTCTATCGAAATCCACTGCTGGACATATACACTAAACATAGGTATTTAATTAATAGGTATCAGAAATTATTTAAAGCAATAAACTTATACTTCACTTACATAGCTTGCTATTTTAAATACTTCATATTTGACTGCAGCGGTTTAAATGTTGTTACTACACTGTGTTAGTACCTATTCAGGTAGAGGGTTCGATTCTCTGACCGGACATAATTTGTGTGATCCTTAAATTATTCATTTTCTCATAAATCTTTCTTTCTTCATTTTTAAGGTCCTCCAAACAAATGGCAGACCAACTTTTCCCATCGGATGAGGAGTCAGCACCGGAGACTGTAGCGAAATCTAGGACCGAAAGAAAGAAGCCCAAGTCGCAGGCATCCACGGATGAAGAGTCGGCGCCGGAGACTGTGGTGAAAAAGGTTGAAAAAAAGAAGCGCAAGTCACGTGCGACAGCCAACGAGTGCCAGCCGTCGACCAGCAAAAAGCAGAGGTCGAACTCCAGACCAACGGCTAGTGATTTATTCGGTACTGATTCTGGTGACGAACAGTTGGAAGCAACGGGTAAAAAATATCAACCTATTTATTCGTATATTACACGTAGGTTGGCCAATGGCTTTTCGAGACAAATGGCTGAACATAAAACAGGCAGTTACTATATAGAATTGAAAATATATAACTGCAATGATATTGAACGAGTGCCGCCAGTGAATAGATGGCGACACTCGATCATAACTGTTAAAAACAAATGTGAAACCGAGTCAGAGTCATGGAATCATATAAACATGTATATTAAAAGTGTTCGAAAGGAATTTAAAGACTATTCACCTACGTTTATAAGTTCTTATCAATAAAAAATTTAAGTATATGCATCTACGAATTTATATTATAATCATTCATGTTTAGCTATTATAATAAGATTATATAATCCATTAATTCTATAATATAATTATGTACTCCATAGTTTGATATTATTAAATAAATGTTTCTAGTTTCTATAAACAACCGCGTTTTTCTTTTCAGTTCACTCACATATTAATTCACTATCAAGCATTCATATTACTTGTGACAAATGCAGAATTGAGATACCAGAACATGAATACCGATATCATAAGAGAACTAATAGTCACAAATCAAATTGTTTAATAAAATCTGAGTTTGAAAATGTTGATATTGTTGCCACTGCTTTTAAAAACCGAATAATGACTTATCGCTTATGCCCATCTCAAGAAGACGAGTACCTGCTTATAGAGACGTTCTTAGATGGCAAGCGAGATGATATTTTAAAAATAATTGAATTAACACTGTCGAAACATCTCTCTGTCAAAGTGAACTTCGAGTTGTTTGCTCATTTCATATTACCTGTATCAGGTGAGCAGCAACTCAAGTCATTTAACACTAAATATAAAATTGTTTATCAGAATACAAATTATGATGAGTTATATTCAGATGTAAAAGAGATTTATAAAATGAAATTATCAGAGTTTGAGCATTGTCAATCTGGATGGTCATTTATGTCAGTAAGTCACTTAGAAATGAATATTAATAAATACTCGCCCATGCGAGGCGGATCCTACATAGATCTGCCTGCTAAAATTAAGAATACAAAGAGCTGTGTGAACATACAAAATAATGATAATTATTGTTTTTTGTGGAGCATCGCTGCAGCATTATATCCAGCAAAAAATAATGTTTGTAGACTAAGTTCGTACCCGAATTTAAAAGCAATATTTAATACACAGGGGATGTCATTTCCGCCCTCATATAAAGATATTGCGTTATTTGAAAAAAATAATGATGAAATAAGTGTGAACATTTATGGATTAGACAAAAATTATAATATTACTGGTCCGTTATATGTTACCAATTGTAAGAAATTGAAACACATTAACTTGCTGTATTTTAAACAGTCTAGTAAAGCTCACTACTGTTTGATAAAAGATCTTATGCGTCTTGTTAGACGACAAGTCTCACATCATAAAGGTCAAATGTATTTGTGTGATACGTGCTTACAATTTTTCACTAGTAAAACCAAATACGCTTCACATAGTTGTTCTAAGATAATTACTTTATTGCCAGAAAAAAATAGCTTTTTAAAATTTATGCATTATGAGAGACAACTAAAAATTAACTTTGTCATATATGCAGATTTTGAATGTTTATTATACGATTTTACAGAACCGAATACTGGTAAAAATACGGAGAGGCACAGATGTCACCAACCATCATGTTTTGCTTATTATATATGTTGTTCTCATGACAAAAGCTTGAATAAGTTTGTAACGTATAGAGGACCAGATTGTGTGGAAATATTTGTTAAAAAAATTATTAATGATGCACAATTGATTCATAAGATTTTAAATTCAAAACAAAATATGAAACCAATGACTAGAGAACAAATTGAGAATTATAGTAATGCAACTATATGTCACATTTGTAAAAATTTATTATTTGATGATAAAGTGTGTGACCATGATCATGTTACTTCTGAATATAGAGGTGCAGCTCATTCGCACTGTAATTTATCATTTAAAGTATGTTCATTCATTCCTGTTGTGTTTCATAATTTATCTGGTTACGATGCGCACTTGTTTATCACGGAATTATCTAAATACAACGGTGAAATAAAGGTCATTCCTAAAACAAAAGAGAAGTATTTGTCCATAACAAAAATCATAAAATCTGAATATAATAGAAAGCCTGTTCAAATTAAATTTATAGATTCTTTTCAGTTCCTTAGTTCAAGTCTTGATACATTGACTAAAAGTTTATCACTCGAAGATTTTACGCATTTGTCGTCCCATTATCCTAGCACAAACCAATTCGATTTATTGAGAACAAAAGGTATATATCCCTATGAATATATCAATTCATGGCAGAAGTATAATGAAACCGAACTACCATCAAAAGATTGTTTCTATAACAGCTTGAAAATGAAAAATATTACAGATCACGAGTATAAACATGCGCAAACTGTTTGGAAATGTTTTAATATTGGTTCTATTGGTGAATACACAGATTTATATTTAAAAAGTGATGTACTTCTACTCTGTGATATTTTCGAAAACTTTAGAAAAATATGTTTAATGAATTATAATCTTGATCCTGCATACTATATTACTTCACCTAGTCTTAGTTGGGACGCTATGCTTTTCTACACAGGCGTTGAATTAGAGCTGATTAATAATTTAGAAATTTATGAAATGCTTGAGAAAGGTATACGTGGAGGGCTAGCACAGTGCAGTCACCGCTATGCCGAAGCTAATAATATTTACTTACCTAATTTTGATGCTTCTAAACCGTCAACATATTTAATATATCTTGATTGTAACAATCTCTACGGTTATGCTATGACAAAGAAGTTACCGATATCAGATTTTAAATTTATGGAACATGAAGATATTGCAAACTTTAATGTGCTTGATGTTTCTGATGATGCTACTCACGGTTATATTTTAGAAATTGATATGATGTACCCAGATCATTTACACGATTTACACAGTGACTTACCCTTCGCACCAGAAAAATTTGTACCCATTGGAGGGAAGACACCTAAATTAATTGCTAATTTGTATGATAAATATAATTACGTAATACATTATGTTCACTTAAAAGAATGCCTGAAAAATGGCCTAAAGACCAAGAAAATAGCTATAAAATTAGCTATTGCCGCCGCCAGAGAATTAGCTGATAATTCATCCCTAAAACTTCCTCGTGTAATTCCAATACCCAAAACTGGTGGTGTTTTACCTTTGATTCCTATATTTGCGGGTCTATCAGCGGTGGGAGCCTTAGCAGGCGGTGCAGCTGGTATTGCGAAAACCATTAATGAATATAAGATGGCCAAAAAGATGCTGATCGAATCGAAGAGACATAATGAAAAAATGGAAGCTCTAAGTATTGGAAAAGGACTACACCTTAAACCACACAAAAATGGGCTTGGAATCTTTGTAACTAAAGAAAAAAACTAATATATCGGCTACCCAAACGAGCTCTAACTAACCTGGATATTTTAAAATTTGGAAACAGTATTCCTTATTTTAGAGGTGTATTTATGAGAGATGAACTCCCTAAATATCCTTTTAAAAAAGAGTGTGGAGTTATCAATTTAGATAGTTCTAAAAATCCTGGTTCTCATTGGGTAGCCTATGCTAAATATAATGATCACATCGAGTATTTCGATAGGAAAAGGAATTCATAAAATACTAAGGTCCTAAAGTCCAATATAATTATGATAATATACAGCGCGATCACCCCTTTAATTGCGGACATCTCTGCTTAGATTTTTTACAGAAATTCTGGTGTAATCAAGGAATATAATAGACAGGATCTTCAAAATCGCTTTAGTCTACAAGAATGTCCACAACGGTTACTATCTCTGGTAATACATCTGAATTGATTTCGTACTTTCAACCTGCACTGCATTTATCTGATCAACACGAGTGCGGCTTGCTATACTTTTCGGTATTAAATTCAAAACCACATGAGACAGCCAACAACAGCAGTTTATCTGTTATCAGAATCGAATGTGATCTTGTAAACGGTTCGTACTGCAACGGCTCACCAACTCATTTTATTCATGAATTTGTATTAGGTACCGCTCTAGGTAGTCATTATATTGAAATACCACGAAGTGTTATTTACTTTCCGATAAACAAAAATATAATTTCATCCATATCTGTTAGAATTGTTGATCAGTTCGGTCGCTGCATTAACTTTGAAGAAAAATATAATATTGAATTACGTCTTCATTTAAGAAAAACAAAATGATAGTATATTATAAAAACTTACCAGTAAAAATAAAACATTTTATTCCGTCTACGACCACTAAAGTGCATAGACGTAAGAAGATAGTGAAGAATTTAACAGAAAAGAATAAAGATTTTCTCAAAGCTCTAGGTTTTAAAATATGAATATACTACAGATTACTGAACTACCACACTTCGATACTTCAATTGAAAGTTATGAAGTACATTCATACAATCCCTACAATAACAGCTTTAGAGAAAACGATGAAATCAGGATCCCCATACATCAGCAAGACATATACGTGCTACCATCAGCCAGTTCAATTTACATTGAAGGTCAGGCAAGGCTGTTCGGTAAAGATGGGAATCCGATCAAGAAAACTGTTACGTTCACTAATAACTTTGTTATGTCTTTGTTTCAAGACATCAGGTACGAAATGAATGGTATTGAAATAGATCGTATAAAAAATTCAGGCATAACATCAACAATAAAATCATATATCTCTCTAAATGAAGCTGAAAATAAAGTTGCTGAACTATGGGGTTGGAACTTAAGTGGATTCCAAAGTGATGGACATTTTAGTGCTGTGATACCGTTGAATAAGATTTTAGGTTTTGCAGAGGATTATAATAAAATTGTGATAAATTGTAAACACGAACTTATATTGAATAGAAGTAACTCGAACTTAAACAGTGTTGTTCTATCTGATGATATCGTTCAATTTCAAATTGATATACAAAGAATTCAATGGAGAGTGCCACATATAAAAGTTTCTGATCAAGAAAGGTTAAGACTTTTAAAACATTTAGAAAGAGATAGACCTATTCAGATGGCATTTAGAAATTGGGATTTATATGAATACCCTCTATTGCCTAAAACAACAAAGCATTCTTGGTCAGTTAAGACTGCTTCACAATTGGAGAAACCCAGATATGTCATCTTCTGTTTACAAACTAATAGAAAAATAATAGAACAAAGGACAGTTCACTGATTGACCACTGTGATGTAACAAACGTAACGCTTTTCTTAAATTCACAGTACTATCCGTATGAGCCCTTAAATTTAAAATTTTCTGAGAGCAAATACAGCATATTATATGAGATGTATGCGAGATTCCGTCAGTCGTATTACAACTCTCAAGCTGACCCGTTGCTACACTTAAGGGACTTCAAAGAAAAAGCACCTCTCTTTATCATAGACTGTTCAAGACAAAACGACAGTCTAAAATCAGGTCCAGTGGACGTCAGATTAGAAATTGAATCTTCTACAACCATACCAGATAAAACAACTGCATATTGTTTGATTATTAACGATCGACTTGTGGAATACAAACCTTTAAGTAATATTGTGCGCAGGTTATCATGATTGCTATTGTAGATGTTCAAGGTTTTAAAACAGAAGCAAACGAATTCATAATAAAAGAAATTGCTATATTATGTGACAGTAAACTGCAGGTATTTCTAATAAAAGCACCATTCCCGTTTTACGATTTGACAAAACAAGAACGACAACAAGTAAGTTGGATTGAACGCAATCGAAAGATATACTGGAATGAGGGAGTAATACCTTACTTGAATTATCAAAATTTAATTATAGGTATTTTAAAAGATAAATGTATTTATACTAAGGGCTCCGAAAAAGTGTTATGGTTAAAAAGTATTGTAAATAGTAATAATGTTCATAATTTAGAAAATAAAGGTTGTCCTAGTTTATTAACATTATATAAACAGTATAATACTGTCCCATCTACCTAATTCTGAGCCACTTTTTGATGTAACGAGGTAATCGAATTGCTTATATCTTTTTTTTTGTATCAACTACGAGAACATATAATGTTACGAATTGTCTAATCGATACCTCTTTCCCATCAAAAGTACTAATGATATAATATTATGAAAAGCTGATTGATGAATAGCCGATACCTACATATTAAAAGCTTAAATAAATCAATGAATGAAGATTACTGAATGATGGGGTAAATTGAGTGTTTGTGGATCTCCTCTGGTCCAAAATTTTCTATTTTGGTTAAACTTACAAATTAAAATTTTTGGTGTTTGACATAATTATGCCGTGAATGAATGAGTAGAATAAAATTTATTGTAAAATTAGAGGATCCTGGATCTTTGATCCAGTCGTGTACTACGTTGAAAGGAGAACGAACGTTTTCTCCATAGCGTTCATTCAGTACCTATTAAAGAATACATTGATTTCATTACACTCTCATAATTGTAATAATATAGACTATCTTTTTATTATACACATCATAAATACATAAAATAATTCAGAAAACTACTATTGCTTTAATTATAATTCTAAATCTAATTGGTTTTTAAAATGAATGAAGAAGACAAAAAATTTCGGTCCATCAAAAAGTATGAACACAATAAAAATGATGTCTTATTAGATCTTGAACAACAGATAAACATTCTAAAAGGAAATAAAGAACCAAGAGTAGCTGATCTTTTAAAGATTATGCAGCTGCAGGGTCAAGTAATACAGCTGCTTCAGGAGAAAATCGCTAAGGTTACTAGCCAGCGAAAACGAAAACCTGAGCAAATCTGTGTTGCAAAACATGAAGTTGTACAGTGTGCAGACAAAGAACCACTGGTTTTGTTAATTATTAAAATCAATCTCTGTCAAATTGTGTTTGAATAGATATATTACGTGAGGATAGTGAATTAACGTGCACTGTTCATTCGATGTTTACTATGTTATCAAATACTCAGAACTAGATACATTAATCATTTAATTTTATGAGCGAAAAAATAATTAAGATGTACATTATATGAGTGGTAAAATAAGTAAAATTATGTTGCTGTGAATGAATGAAAAGAATTGTAAAAATGGGGGATCCTGGAGCTTTGATCCAGGTCCCCATTTTTACACTACTACTTACTACTTTGTAGTATATAAGTTGTAAAGACCATAATAATATGTTGAATAATTGAATGATGGGGGTAAATTGGGCGTTTCTGGATCTCCTCTGATCCAGAAACCCCAATTTACACCTACTGACAGAGACAGAGACAGAGACAGAGACAGAGACAGAGACAGAGACAGAGACAGAGACAGAGACAGTTTGGACCCTTTTATAGCTATTTAACATCAAAAAAGTCGTCAAAATAGGCAAAATTTTCATTAAATTGTCAAATATTTTCAATATTATTTAGGTTTTTAAGTTTAACTTACCATCATATAACGCCCGGAGTCTTCCCCTGTCGTTTGGTACCACTTTTGACCACACCCGATAGAGGGAAGCGATAAATTTTTTTTGAATTTTCTATCCCGTATAAAACCGAACCGAGGTGATGTGGTAGACCCCACATTCGAGTACAGTTTCGGTAAAATTTCATATTTTACATCGGGTTTTTTGCAAAACGTTGTGTCTTGCTCTGTCTTGATCAACGTTATAGAACTTTTCAGTGCTGCCACCATTTTGGACCCTTTTACAGCTATTTAACATCAAAAAAGTCGTCAAAATAGGCATGCAAAATTTTCATTAAATTGTCAAATATTTTCAAAATTATTCAGGTTTTTGAGTTTAACTTACCATCATATAACGCCCGGAGTCTTCCCCTGTCGTTTGGTACCACTTTCGACCACCCCGATGGTGGGAAGCGATAATTTTTTTTTGAATTTTCTATCCCATACAAAACCGAACCGAGGTGATGAGTTAGACGCACATTCGAGTACAGTTTCGGTAAAATTTCATATTTTACATCGGATTTTTTGCAAAACGTTGTGTCTTGCTCTGTCTTGATCAACGTTGTAGAAATTTTCAGTGCTGCCACCATTTTGGACCCTTTTATAGCTATTTCACATCAAAAAAGTCGTCAAAATAGGCAAAATTTTCATTAAATTATCAAATATTTTCAAAATTATTCAGGTTTTTTAGTTTAACTTACCATCATATAACGCCCGGAGTCTTCCCCTGTCGTTTGGTACCACTTTCGACCGCCCCCGATTGTGGGACGCGATTATTTTTTTTTGAATTTTCTATTCCATATAAAACCGAACCGAGGTGATGTGGTAACCCGCTTCGAGTACAGTTTCGGTAAAATTTCATATTTTCACATCGGGTTTTTTGCAAAACGTTGTGTCTTGCTCTGTCTTGATCAACGTTATAGATATTTTCACTGCTGCCACCATTTTGGACGCTTTTATAGCTATTTAAGAGCCATTTCACAAAATTACGCAAGTGAAGTTTAGGTAAATTCCGACTCGCCGAGCGATCGAGACAGTACGATGCGTCTAGGAGCGTCGTGGTATAGTGCGACCGTGTTTTGATACTTTTCTTGGTACCTATTGCTTGAATTGTATTAAATGTAATTTTGCATTACGTAAGTTTTCAAAACAAATAACGTATTTGTATTAATTATAGATAAATATATATATTTTTCTTTGTTAAAAAGACAATTCCCGCATAAGGACTAAATCCTGTGTCGCAGGGGACTTTACAAACATACAACTAACGGACACAATGAACACCCAGACTCGAAACAACAATTTATGAATCACACAAAGTGTTGTCTAGTGTGGGGATCGAACCCACAACACTCGGCGCAGTGTCAAGCGGCGAGGCGGCCGTCTAACCACTACGCCAACCGTGCAGTCAGCGTCAATTTCTTGTTTGGCAGCATTTGTCATTGTTTCTACGGCGGCAGTCTTCAACATATTAGAAATAACATTGTGTGTTTTACTATACAGCCGAAAGGGCATTATCGGCAAATCCATAGATGCAGTAATCTCATTTAAATTTGAAAGCCCAATGCCTGTCATTATCGCACCAGATACAGCACCAGCATTAACGAGTCGAGTTCGAGTCCTGATTGTATGTCCATATTCGAAGTTTTGAGGTCAAAACTAGAGCCGCACATCTTGCACTTCAATATGAACTTAGATATGAGACCAACCTGCTTCTCTTTTTAAATTTTTTCGCAATCCAATCTGATGCCGAATTTATAGCTATGTTCACTTATATGTATTAATTGGTTCCAAAAGTATTGAAAGTCAACAATTGGCCTACCTTCAACAATGTAATCCTTCTAAAACAAAAGAAACAAATATAACTATAATTTCAATAACTTACAATTGGATAATATAAAAATAATTATGTGTAACATATTATGTTGTACATAATAATTTGACATTATAAAATTGTAAAAACTAAAATTATAGTTACAATTGAATCAGGCTGTTCCTTTGATTTATCCAGTTCCATAGATTCGTCAAATTCAGTGCCTAAAGTAAGAGATTCATTCTCAGATTCCCCAAATACAGTAGCTAAAGTAACGGGTTCTTTCTCTTATTCACCCATTTTAGTGTCTACAACATGGGATATGTCTCCTATAAAATTAAAAAATATAAGACTATTAACATGTACTAAGTACATTCACTAAATAACTTTTGACTTCTTGAAATAAATATAGCTTACAGTTTCATTTACCGAATCTGATTGCTTATTAGATGTACTCAACACGGCATCGCATCCAGAAGTACTTTGCTCCTCGTCACATTTTACTATCTCAGCGTGTAATTTAAGTGGCCGCTTTTCCTTTGAATTTAAAATAAATAAATAAATAAATTTTATATCATTTGAATGAACTATGACTGATGTACAATAAAACTGTTACGTTTACATAAACTCACATTTTCTGTTACCGATTTTATTACAGCCTCTGAACGAGTAATCTTACTTCTCCATCTAAAATTAAAAGTAACTTGACAATCCACATTAAAATGTTCAGCAAAATCAATGCAGCCTAAGAAATATACAATGTTATTTTATCTTTAGTGCAAAGCTTTTAGGGGGTAACTTTTGTTGTGGGATTTTGGCAAAGTCACGAAAATATAATCACCTTTTCTATATAAAATTGAATTATGACCCCGACAAAATGTATGAAACAACTGATGGTATTTATTTCGCGATTTCGGCAAAGTCTTAGGACTAAAGTAGTCCATAATGATGGGTACAGTTAAAGAAAAATAACGTTGTATCATTTATACAGGGCTGTTTTGTAGGTGATCGGACGAATTTTCATGTCAAGATTATAGTTACAAAGTAATAAAATTATATAGCCTTAATTTATGAAAATAATATATGCCGAGCGCGCGTAGGAAACAGTTCAAATAACTAGTCGAAAACAAAGCACCTGCAAACCCGAGCAACAACCCCTTGCTTTTGTATTGTTAGTCACTCTAATAATACAAAAGACACGCGTTACGTAACTTGCCACGAAACGTACGTTTTTAGGGTTTCGTAATAAACCACAAGAAATACTTATAGTTTCGCCATGTCCGTCCGTCTGTCCGTCAGCGGCTTAACGCAAAAACTATAAGCACTAGAGAGCTGACACATGGTTATACATTATAACACGCGGACAAAACTGGACAACACAATTTGAAAAAAAGTGATATAATCTAGTAGCTCCAATACATCTCAATGGGAAAGTGATCTTTTTAATTTTTCTACAACATTGTATGGGTTATCGTTATACAGGTATTTTAAATACACTAGTGTATAGGGTTTATTTTAACCGCTTTTTATTTAGGGATCCGTTTGCGAAATATCTGTGTACATACAATTCTTGCGTTACTGACTGACTGACAGACAACGCACAGCCAAAACTATTGGGCGCAAGAAGCTGAAATTTGACATGTATGTTCCATGGGTACTGTAGGGGTGCACTAAGAAGGGATTTTCCGAAATTCCCATGGGATTGGGCAGAAATGGATAAATTAAAAAACAAGCGCGGTCGTAGCTGCGGGCATCCTCTAGTTCAATATAAAGAAGGAAAACCCATCACACGCAAAGTGTCCCCCCCACTCTATCTTCTAAACTGCAATAATTCTATAATATTGCAGTATTTAGGTATGTATTAAACTATGCTAAATAGTGACATATATTAAACCTAATGAATTTTTAATGAAAATTATAACGGCTCATTAGACTTTACTAATTAACGAGTAATAGACAACTAACTTAAACTTCTACTTGCAAACGATAAAATGCATATTGTGCTTGAGTCCTACTATCCTTAGGTCACTGGGTAAGGGGTACTACGGAACCCTAAATTGTGCGTGCGCGACATGCACTTGACCGGTTTTTTATCTTATTTATGAGTTTATATGTGTAATTTTATTTTTAATTTTATTTAGTCAAGGAGTCAGGGACTGACGTTAGTCGAAATGCGTCCGATGACCATTAATACGTTCTGTATAATTAAAATTAATAAACCCAAAATACTTAACTCACTTTTAATGCCTTCTTTATATTTTCAAAATTACGTTTCTTTTTTAACACATTGGTAACCAGAAGTATAACACCCCATTACTAAAACTAATAATAAATAACAACAATAAAAATCAATAATAAATCACTAAACCATACTGCATGTTATAGTAAAACTACTAGTTATAATGATTTTACACAGAAAAATTACGGTTGCTTATTTCAATATATTAGATCGATCAAGTCGTTGCAGTCGTAGTATATATTGCGTTCGCGGCTCGAAAGCACGTAAATCGGGATACGCAAAAAAGTGACACAGGTCCTACTTCGATAGGCGCTCGCGCCGTACTGAGGAATACTCTCGCGCGCATAGTAATTTATCCTAATTTAGAGGGTTAGTAAATATTTTACTGTGACTAATTAAACGTGCGGATTATCAATACAACTATTGAAATAAATTCATGGATAAACAGAGCTTCTTTTGGTATATATATTATTACATTATTTATAATTTATTGAAACCAAAACGAGGTGGTAAAACTGGGACAAAGCGTTAAAATTGCGCCAAGATCATCTTTTTTTTACAATTAACTCACTAGTTAAATGGCTTTTCTAATAAACACAAATACAAGAAGGGTATAAGCCCTGACATTAAATATTATTTTTGTAGTAAATATATAAAAGTTAGTGATAGATTTCAGGCTTCAAAGTCAGCTCTGCGCGGTTTTTCGTAAAAACTAGTAGCAGGGAATCGGTAAATACTAAACATACAAGTTAGTATTTGTAAATATTATAAACAAAAATACTAGATCAAGAGTTGATCTATTATTTACATGTGTTCAATGCCATCAATATATTATCTAAGATTGTCAATTTAACGACTGAAATATTAGATTATTGCCCAAAAATGTGCAATGGCTCTTAACATCAAAAAAGTCATCAAAATTGGCATAATTTTCATTAAATTGTCAAATATTTTCAAAATTATTTAGGTTTTTGAGTTTAACTTACCATCATATAAGGCCCGGAGTTTTCCCCTGTCGTTTGGTACCACTTTCGACCACCCCCGATGGTGGAAATGATAATTTTTTTTTGAATTTTCTATCCCATATAAAACCGAACCGAGGTGATGAGGTAGACCCACATTCGAGTACAGTTTAGTTAAAATTTCATATTTTTACATCGGGATTTTTGCAAAACATTGTGTCTTGCTCTGTCTTGATCAACGTTATAGAAATTTTCAGTGCTGCCACCATTTTGGACCCTTTTATAGCTATTTAACATCAAAAAAGTCGTCAAAATTGGCAAAATTTTCATTAAATTGTCAAATATTTTCAAAATTATTCAGGTATTTCAGTTTAACTTACCATCATATTACGCCCGGAGTCTTCGCCTGTCGTTTGGTACCACTTTTGACCACCCCCGATAGAGGGAAGCGATAATTTTTTTTTGAATTTTCTATCCCGTATAAAACCGAACCGAGGTGATGTGGTAGACCCCACATTCGAGTACAGTTTCGGTAAAATTTCATATTTTACATCGGGTTTTTTGCAAAACGTTGTGTCTTGCTCTGTCTTGATCAACGTTATAGAAATTTTCAGTGCTGCCACCATTTTGGACCCTTTTATAGCTATTTAACATCAAAATAGTCGTCAAAATAGGCATGCAAAATTTTCATTAAATTGTCAAATACTTTCAAAATTATTCAGGTTTTTGAGTTTAACTTACCATCATATAACGCCCGGAGTCTTCCCCTGTCGTTTGGTACCACTTTCGACCACCCACTATAGTGGAAAGCGATAAAATTTTTTGAATTTTCTATCCCATATAAAACCGAACCCGAGGTGATGTGCTAGATCCACATTCGAGTACAGTTTCGGTAAAATTTCATATTTTTACATCGGGTTTTTTGCAAAACGTTGTGTCTTGCTCTGTCTTGATCAATGTTATAGAAATTTTCAGTGCTGCCGCCATTTTGGACCCTTTTATAGCTATTTAAAATCAAAAAAGTCATCTAAATAGGCAAAATTTTCATTAAATTGTCAAATATTTTCAAAATTATTCAGGTTTTTGAGTTTAACTTACCATCATATAACGCCCGGAGTCTTCCCCTGTCGTTTGGTACCACTTTCGACCACCCCGATGGTGGGAAGCGATAATTTTTTTTGAATTATCTATCCCATATAAAACCGATCCGAGGTGATGTTGTAGACCCACATTCGAGTACAGTTTCGGTAAAATTTCATATTTTTACATCGGGTTTTTTGCAAAACGTTGTGTCTTGCTCTGTCTTGATCAATGTTATAGAAATTTTCAGTGCTGCCGCCATTTTGGACCCTTTTATAGCTATTTAAAATCAAAAAAGTCGTCAAAATAGGCAAAATTTCCATTAAATTGTCAAATATTTTCAAAATTATTCAGGTTTTTGAGTTTAACTTACCATCTTATAACGCCCGGAGTCTTCTCTTGTCGTTTGGTACCATTTTTGACCACCCCCGATGGTGGGAAGCGATAAATTTTTGAATTTTACACAAATTCCAGTACAGTTTCGTTAAAATTTCATATTTTTACATTGGGTTCTTTGCAAAACGTTGTGTCTTGCTCTGTCTTGATCAACATTATAGAAATTTTCAGTGCTGCCACCATTTTGGACCCTTTTATAGGTATTTAACATCAAAAAGTCGTCAAAACAGGCAAAATTTTCATTAAATTGTTAAATATTTTCAAAATTATTCAGGTTTTTGAGTTTAACTTACGATCGTATAACGCCCGGAGTCTTCCCCTGTCGTTTGGTACCACTTTCGACCACCCCCGATGGTGGGAAGCGATAAATTTTTGAATTTTACACACATTCGAGTACAGTTTCGGTAAAATTTCATATTTTACATCGGGTTTCTTGCAAAACGTTGTCTTGCTCTGTCGTGATCAACGTTATAGAAATTTTCAGTGCTGCCACCATTTTGGACCCTTTTATAGCTATTTAACATCAAAAAAGTCGTCAAAATAGGCAAAATTTTCATTAAATTGTACAATATTTTCAAAATTATTCAGGTTTTTGAGTTTAACTTACCATCATATGACGCCCGGAGTCTTCCCTGTCGTTTGGTACCACTTTCGACCATCCCCGATGGTGGGAAGCGATAAATTTTTGAATTTTACACTCATTCGAGTACAGTTTCGGTAAAATTTCATATTGTTACATCGGGTTTCTTGCAAAACGTTCTGTCTTGCTCTGTCTTGATCAACGTTATAGAAATTGCCAGTGCTGCCACCATTTTGGACCCTTTTATAGCTATTTAACATCAAAAAAGTCTTCAAAATAGGCAAAATTTTCATTAAATTGTCAAATATTTTCAAAATTATTCAGGTTTTTGAGTTTAACTTACCATCATATAATGCCCGGAGTCTTCCCCTGTCGTTTGGTACCACTTTCGACCACCCCCGATGGTGGGAAGCGATAAATTTTTGAATTTTACACACATTCGAGTACAGTTTCGGTAAAATTTCATATTTTTACATCGGGTTTCTTGCAAAACGTTGTGTCTTGCTCTGTCTTGATCAACGTTATAGAAATTGCCAGTGCTGCCACCATTTTGGACCCTTTTATAGCTATTTAACATCAAAAAAGTCGTCAAAATAGGCAAAATTTTCATTAAATTGTCAAATATTTAAAAATTATTCAGGTTTTTGAGTTTAACTTACCATCATATAACGCCCGGAGTCTTCCCCTGTCGTTTGGTACCACTTTCGACCACCCCCGATGGTGGGAAGCGATAAATTTTTGAATTTTACACACATTCCAGTACAGTTTCGGTAAAATTTCATATTTTTACATCGGGTTTCTTGCAAACCGTTGTGTCTTGCTCTGTCTTGATCAACGTTATAGAAATTTTCAGTGCTGCCACCATTTTGGACCCTTTTATAGCTATTTAACATCAAAAAAGTCGTCAAAATAGGCAAAATTTTCATTAAATTGTCAAATATTTTAAAAATTATTCAGGTTTTTGAGTTTAACTTACCTTCATATAACGCCCGGAGTCTTCCCCTGTCGTTTGGTACCACTTTCGACCACCCCCGATGGTGGTAAGCGATAAATTTTTGAATTTTACACACATTCCAGTACAGTTTCGGTAAAATTTCATATTTTTACATCGGGTTTCTTGCAAAACGTTGTGTCTTGCTCTGTCTTGATCAACGTTATAGAAATTTTCAGTGCTGCCACCTTTTTGGACCCTTTTATAGCTATTTAACATCAAAAAAGTCGTCAAAATAGGCAAAATTTTCATTAAATTGTCAAATATTTGAAAATTATTCAGGTTTTTGAGTTTAACTTACCATCATATAACGCCCGGAGTCTTCCCCTGTCGTTTGGTACCACTTTCGACCACCCCCGATGGTGGGAAGCGATAAATTTTTGAATTTTACACACATTCCAGTACAGTTTCGGTAAAATTTCATATTTTTACATCGGGTTTCTTGCAAACCGTTGTGTCTTGCTCTGTCTTGATCAACGTTATAGAAATTTTCAGTGCTGCCACCATTTTGGACCCTTTTATAGCTATTTAACATCAAAAAAGTCGTCAAAATAGGCAAAATTTTCATTAAATTGTCAAATATTTTAAAAATTATTCAGGTTTTTGAGTTTAACTTACCATCATATAACGCCCGGAGTCTTCCCCTGTCGTTTGGTACCACTTTAGACCACCCCCGATGGTAGGAAGCGATAAATTTTTGAATTTTACACACATTCCAGTACAGTTTCGGTAAAATTTCATATTATACCCTTTTATAGCTATTTAAAATCAAAAAAGTCATCTAAATAGGCAAAATTTTCATTAAATTGTCAAATATTTTCAAAATTATTCAGGTTTTTGAGTTTAACTTACCATCATATAACGCCCGGAGTCTTCCCCTGTCGTTTGGTACCACTTTCGACCACCCCCGATGGTGGGAAGCGATACATTTTTGAATTTTGCACACATTCGAGTACAGTTTCGGTAAAATATCATATTTTTACATCGGGTTTCTTGCAAACCGTTGTGTCTTGCTCTGTCTTGATCAACGTTATAGAAATTTTCAGTGCTGCCACCATTTTGGACCCTTTTATAGCTATTTAACATCAAAAAAGTCGTCAAAATAGGCAAAATTTTCATTAAATTGTCAAATATTTTCAAAATCATTCAGATTTTTGAGTTTAACTGACCATCATATAACGCCCGGAGTCTTCTCCTGTCGTTTGGTACCATTTTTGACCACCCCCGATGGTGGGAAGCGATAAATTTTTGAATTTTACACACATTCGAGTACAGTTTCGGTAAAATTTCATATTTTACATTGGGTTCTTTGCAAAACGTTGTGTCTTGCTCTGTCTTGATCAACATTATAAAAATTTTCAGTGCTGCCACCATTTTGGACCCTTTTATAGCTATTTAACATCAAAAAAGTCGTCAAAACAGGCAAAATTTTCATTAAATTGTTAAATATTTAAAAAATTATTCAGTCTTGTTACGGCACTCGTACGAGGTGATCGCGTATTATTAATTAGTATTAGGATTTACCGCGCGGGTCTATTTCTTTTGTTCTCGACGCACGTGTGCATTCCGCTCGGCTCAGGTACCTTGCGGCCGGCCGAGCTACTGATAACAATGTATCTCAATCTATACAAATATAATGGATGATATTCAAGTTGAGAACGTAAACAAGTTTGTTTCGACGCGTAATGATGCCAGTCTGAATGAATTAGAAACATTTACGAATGATATTGTACAACACCATCGGGAAGATTCATCAAGTATGGAAGTGTTGATAGAAGAGCCGTTGAGAAGTAAGAGAGAAAGAGAAGAATATGATCAGGAGTGGGAAGTAGTAGGAGGAAAAGGAAAGAAGTTAAAATTAAAAAATGAATTAATTGAAATATACATTTCGTGTAACAAAAAGCTACCTAAATTATTTGGACTGGCAAAGATATTTAAGTCTCTTGGCTTAGACGGCATTGAAAAAGTTAAGTTTCTGACTGAATACAAAGTTCGGGTTGATTTAAAGGATGAAGCTAGTGCTTACAAGCTAGAGAATAGTCAGGAACTTAAAGAAAAAGAATGGAGGATCAATCGTGCTATGGAGTTAAAAATGTCATATGGCGTTATAAAAAATGTAGATATCGACATGGATGACAAAGAAATATTGAAAAATATTACGTGTCCTAATGATGCTATACTACTTTCTGTTTACCGTCTTAACCGTCGCAGTGGAGCGGTACAAAGCGGATGGACAGCCAGTGAAGCAGTACGACTATGCTTCAAGGGATCGTTTATTCCAGGATATGTTACCGTAGACGGGTTACGCATTAGAGTTGACCCTTACGTCTTTCCGGTGTCACTATGTTCAAAATGCTGGAAAATAGGCCACAACACAAAAAGATGCCCTGCAAATAAAAAGACTTGCCCAAAATGTGCAAGTTCCGAACATGATCATTGCGAAACAACTAAATTTAAATGTGTAAACTGTAATGGACGACATATGGCACTTGCAAGTACTTGTCCAGCTTATGTTAAAGAGAAGCAACTGAGAGAAATTATGGCCGAGTATAATTGCACATACAGAAGGGCATTAACTATGTATGTTGCCCCTGATTTAGAACAGCGTCAAGAAAGGATACAACATTTAGACGACATAAAAGACCTGGCTACGGAGCAGGTTGAGTCTTGTCCTCAGATATTTAGTGATAAACCAACATTTGCAGAGGTAACAAAGATTAAAGGGACCGCCCGTGAAAATGTACGTACTTTGCATAAAACCAATCAGCGTAGACCTCCTTCGCCATACGTGTGGTCGGAAGAGCCCGAGTGGAACTTATCGCCAGATCCACCCGATCATCCATCAGAAAACCGTCCTGATGAAGAAACTAAGAATAGAACTGTCCATTTCCGAGAACTGTGGGAGCGTTTAAAGGAGATTTTATTTCTGAGAGGTGCAACACTACAAATTAAAGTGAAGATGGCTGTCAAGTGCTTCATAGAGTGGATTGTATTATTGATAGCAGATGTGATTCCTGAGTGGCCTATATTGCAGACTGTTTTAGATTATCTTTGCAACAATGGTTAATTCCAATAAAAACTTAGTCCGGCTGAATATTATCCAGTGGAATGCTCAAAGCTTAAAACCGAAATTAATTGCATTGGAACAGTTCTTATTTCAAGAAAATATTCACATTGCTGCTCTAAATGAAACGTGGCTAACATCTAAATGTCAAAGCAAGGTAAATGGTTACAATATTTACCGGAAAGATAGGGATGATGGCTATGGGGGAGTTGCAATTTTAGTTCACAAATCTATTAAATCTAGTTTGCTTGACTTAGTCACTACATTTTCTAGTATTGAAGTAATAGGAATTAGAATACACAATTGTGACCAAATTAGGAATCTTGTTTCTGTGTATTGTGCGCCATCAGCTCACCCTAATCAACGGGATTGGGATACTTTATTTTCTACCTTAAACCGAAAATCTTTAATAGTTGGTGATTTAAACGGGCACCATCCAAATTGGTCTTGTAAGACTGACCGAAGAGGATCACAAATTTTCGATGCACTAATTGATAATGCATTTATTACACTAAATAACGGTGAACCTACTCGAATTAAGTTGGTAAATACCATATTACAGCAGTCTTCACCTGACATAACTTGTGTTACTTCTGACATTGCTTTAAAATTCAACTGGTCTACTCTTAATGAAAATTTAGGATCTGATCATCTCATTATTAAAATTACCTCATATTTAGATAGTGATCAACCAACAAAATCTAGAAGAAATTTTAAGAAAGCAAATTGGTCTGCATATAGAACTCAATTAGATAAGGCTTTTGATGGATTTTCAATATCAGATGACCTTCAACGGGCATATGATACTTTTGTTGAATATATTAACGTAGCTGCAGATAATCATATCCCGAACATTAAAATAAATCCTAATCCCAATTCAAAATTTGCTTCAAAGCCCTATTGGAATGCATCTATATCTAAAATCGTAGCCGAACGTCGATTGGCTCTTTCAAAATTTCGCCGTAATCCTACCCCAGAGAATTTAACAATTTTACAGGATAAAATAAGTGCAGCTCAAAAACTTATACGCCATGAAAAAGCAAAATCATGGCATGAATATTGCTCTTCAATTAGTAGCTCCACATCGCAAAGCGATTTTTGGCGTAAGTTAAAGTGGTTTAAAGGATTACGGGTCTCCCATGCTAATATTAACGAAGATAGCGCCTACCAGCTTCTTCAAAACTTGACACCTGATTATTCTTGCATAGCTGACCCAGTTTTTACATCTAAAAACATTGGGTTGGAGGCCAAAATACTGAGACAGGAGGTAGATCACGCTATGAAACATAAAGATACTTCCCCAGGCAATGATCAAATATCATATTCAATGTTGTCAAATCTTTCAGACAATGGTAAATATATTTTAACAGCTCTTTATAACGATTTTTATAATTATAGCTTTGTTCCGACACAGTGGCGTGAGATTACTGTTGTTCCAATTCCAAAACCAGGGCGCGACAGTCAATCTCCTTCAGCCCTTCGACCAATTTCATGATTTCCTGTGTGTGTAAAATTTTTCACAGCATACTAGTCAATAGATTAGAGTGGTTTGTGGAGAAAAATAATATTTTATCACCCAATACTACCGGTTTTAGAAAAGGGCACTCCACCTTGGATAATATAACTACTTTAGTTTCACACATTCAACTGGGTTTCTTACAAAGAAAGTCTACGATAGCTTGTTTCATAGATGTTGATAATGCGTACAACAATGTTAATATTAGTTATTTGTTAGATCATTTGGACAAAATAGGCGCAGGCTTTCAGATATGCCGATATCTATGGGCTTTTTTGAAAGAGAGGAAGCTTAGCATACATTTGGATAGGATTAGTGTTTGTCGACACACACAGCGTGGGCTGGCGCAAGGCGATCCTTTTTCTCCCCTCCTTTTTAATATTGTGACCTCCAACATCTGTAAAGATATTATTAACGTGAACATCTCGCAGTACGCGGATGATTTTGTGCTTTATGTAAGCTGCAGTAATACAGAGGAAGGTTGTCACGATTTGCAAATAGCACTAAATAAATTAGAACACAATCTTCAAAAAATTGGTCTCACTATATCTCCACTCAAAAGTAAAATATGTATTTTTACCAATACTTTTTTCAAAAAATCCGTGAATATCTCGATTATGAATACTAAATTAGAAGTTGTAGATAATTTTAAATATTTAGGTTTTTGGTTAGATAAAGCATTACGTTGGGGTAAACAAGTTAAATTGGTCTCACTATATCTCCACTCAAAAGTAAAATATGTATTTTTACCAATACTTTTTTCAAAAAATCCGTGAATATCTCGATTATGAATACTAAATTAGAAGTTGTAGATAATTTTAAATATTTAGGTTTTTGGTTAGATAAAGCATTACGTTGGGGTAAACAAGTTAATGAGCTTAAGGAAAAGATGGCCAAAGTACAAAACGTATTTAAAATACTAGCTGGACCTGGCTGGGGAATGCACCCTCGCAGTCTCAGACGTCTGTACATAGCTTGTGTACGTAGTAGACTAGATTACGCATGCTTTATTTACGATAATAGTTGTAAGACTCATCTAAGCAAACTAGATAGAATACAAAACCAGTGCATGCGTGTTATTGGGGGCTTTATACGAAGTACTGCAATACACGTCATGGAGTTTGAACTTCATTTGCAACCATTAAGTGTGCGTAGGTTTTATCTTGCCGGTAAATATTGGACAAAGACAAAGTCTTATAATGATAAAATATTAAGTTTATTAAATAATTTAAGTTCTTTTGAAAATGTATTGTGGAGAAATAGAGTAAAGCCAGTTTTAATTCAAATTCACGAACATTATAACACTTTGTCTATATACCATAGCACCAAAAACGAAATGTACTCGCTAAATAAATGGGTTAGCAGTTTGGATGTATCGAATATAAAATCTTGTATTGAGGTCATTAGCAAATCGAAAAATAGCTATGATCCATATGTTATTAAAACATTATGCGATAATTATTTAGATGATAAATACTTTAATTATTATAAAATTTACACGGATGGATCCAAAGATAATAATGTTTCGGGTTTAGCCATTTTCGATCCTCAAACGAGTGGTTCCGTCAAAATTAAACTCAATGTCAATGTATCCATAATGTACACAGAGCTTATAGCAATTGCAGAGGCTACTTCCTACGTTGAATCTTTGGGGAAAGGTAACTTCGTTATTTTAACAGATTCTAAAAGTGCAAGTCTCCAGCATTTGAGTCGTTGTACATCAAAATTTCGTGGCGCACCCATTGCATATAACATATTGAAGTCACTTGATCAATTGTTAAATTCAGATAAACGTGTTACGCTTCAGTGGATTCCATCTCACGTTGGTTTGTTTGGCAATGAACAAGCAGATCGGCTAGCCAAAGAAGCCCTCGCGGATGGTACAGCTTTAGAATGGTTACCCTATCATACTGACATTCTGTATTTGATCAACGAAAAATGTAGGGCGAATTGGCAACAATATTTCGACGAGAGGTCACTCACTAAGGGCATATGGTATCGTACAATTCAACCACACATAAGAAAGTTACCCTGGTTTGAGGGATCGGATATGTCTAGAAGTAATATAGTAACATTGATGAGGCTTCGTTCCGGCCACATTCCATTAAATAGATTTGCTCATCTAATGGGTAAAACAAGTTCACCAAATTGTACCGAATGTGACATAGTAGAAGATGTGTATCATATTTTGATGGAGTGCGTTCGGAACGAGGCAGCAAGAATAGAATTTAAAAGAAAATACAACATTAATTCATATATGATCGGTAAATGTAATGACATTCTAGCTTTTCCGTTATCAGAGGAAGCTGGTATGTTAATAAAATTAGTGAATCTTTGTATAAAACGTAGAAGATGATTAATAATAAGTGTCTCCTCGAGGGTGACATAATCTTTGTGATTAAACCCTCTATAATAAATAAAGATAAAAAAAAAAAAAAAAAAAAAAAAAATTATTCAGGTTTTTGAGTTTAACTTACCATCATATAACGCCCGGAGTCTTCCCCTGTCGTTTGGTACCACTTTCGACCACCCCCGATGGTGGGAAGCGATAAATTTTTGAATTTTACACTCATTCCAGTACAGTTTCGGTAAAATTTCATATTTTACATTGGGTTCTTTGCAAAACGTTGTGTCTTGCTCTGTCTTGATCAACATTATAAAAATTTTCAGTGCTGCCACCATTTTGGACCCTTTTATAGCTATTTAACATCAAAAAAGTCGTCAAAACAGGCAAAATTTTCATTAAATTGTTAAATATTTAAAAAATTATTCAGGTTTTTGAGTTTAACTTACCATCATATAACGCCCGGAGTCTTCCCCTGTCGTTTGGTACCACTTTCGACCACCCCCGATGGTGGGAAGCGATAAATTTTTGAATTTTACACACATTCCAGTACAGTTTCGGTAAAATTTCATATTATACCCTTTTATAGCTATTTAAAATCAAAAAAGTCATCTAATTAGGCAAAATTTTCATTAAATTGTCAAATATTTTCAAAATTATTCAGGTTTTTGAGTTTAACTTACCATCATATAACGCCCGGAGTCTTCCCTTGTCGTTTGGTACCACTTTCGACCACCCCCGATGGTGGGAAGCGATAAATTTTTGAATTTTGCACACATTCGAGTACAGTTTCGGTAAATTTTCATATTTTTACATCGGGTTTCTTGCAAACCGTTGTGTCTTGCTCTGTCTTGATCAACGTTATAGAAATTTTCAGTGCTGCCACCATTTTGGACCCTTTTATAGCTATTTAACATCAAAAAAGTCGTCAAAATAGGCAAAATTTTCATTAAATTGTCAAATATTTTCAAAATTATTCAGATTTTTGAGTTTAACTGACCATCATATAACGCCCGGAGTCTTCCCCTGTCGTTTGGTACCATTTTTGACCACCCCCGATGGTGGGAAGCGATAAATTTTTGAATTTTACACACATTCCAGTACAGTTTCGGTAAAATTTCATATTTTTACATCGGGTTTCTTGCAAAACGTTGTGTCTTGCTCTGTCTTGATCAACGTTATAGAAATTTTCAGTGTTGCCACCATCTTGGACCCTTTTATAGCTATTTAACATCAAAAAAGTCGTCAAAATAGGCAAAATTTTCATTAAATTGTCAAATATTTTCTAAATTATTCAGGTTTTTGAGTTTAACTTACCATCATATAACGCCCGGAGTCTTCCCCTGTCGTTTGGTACCACTTTCGACCACCCCCGATGGTGGGAAGCGATAAATTTTTGAATTTTACACACATTCCAGTACAGTTTCGGTAAAATTTCATCTTTTACATTGGGTTCTTTGCAAAACGTTGTGTCTTGCTCTGTCTTGATCAACATTATAAAAATTTTCAGTGCTGCCACCATTTTGGACCCTTTTATAGCTATTTAACATCAAAAAAGTCGTCAAAACAGGCAAAATTTTCATTAAATTGTTAAATATTTTCAAAATTATTCAGGTTTTTGAGTTTAACTTACGATCGTATAACGCCCGGAGTCTTCCCCTGTCGTTTGGTACCACTTTCGACCACCCCCGATGGTGGGAAGCGATAAATTTTTGAATTTAACACACATTCGAGTACAGTTTCGGTAAAATTTCATATTTTACATCGGGTTTCTTGCAAAACGTTGTGTCTTGCTCTGTCTTGATCAACGTTATAGAAATTTTCAGTGGTGCCACCATTTTGGACCCTTTTATAGCTATTTAACATCAAAAAAGTCGTCAAAATAGGCAAAATTTTCATTAAATTGTCAAATATTTTCAAAATTATTCAGGTTTTTGAGTTTAACTTACCATCATATGACGCCCGGAGTCTTCCCCTGTCGTTTGGTACCACTTTCGACCATCCCCGATGGTGGGAAGCGATAAATTTTTGAATTTTACACTCATTCGAGTACAGTTTCGGTAAAATTTCATATTGTTACATCGGGTTTTTTGCAAAACGTTCTGTCTTGCTCTGTCTTGATCAACGTTATAGAAATTGCCAGTGCTGCCACCATTTTGGACCCTTTTATAGCTATTTAACATCAAAAAAGTCTTCAAAATAGGCAAAATTTTCATTAAATTGTCAAATATTTTCAAAATTATTCAGGTTTTTGAGTTTAACTTACCATCATATAATGCCCGGAGTCTTCCCCTGTCGTTTGGTACCACTTTCGACGACCCCCGATGGTGGGAAGCGATAAATTTTTGAATTTTACACACATTCGAGTACAGTTTCGGTAAAATTTCATATTTTTACATCGGGTTTCTTGCAAAACGTTGTGTCTTGCTCTGTCTTGATCAACGTTATAGAAATTGCCAGTGCTGCCACCATTTTGGACCCTTTTATAGCTATTTAACATCAAAAAAGTCTTCAAAATAGGCAAAATTTTCATTAAATTGTCAAATATTTTCAAAATTATTCAGGTTTTTGAGTTTAACTTACCATCATATAATGCCCGGAGTCTTCCCCTGTCGTTTGGTACCACTTTCGACCACCCCCGATGGTGGGAAGCGATAAATTTTTGAATTTTACACACATTCGAGTACAGTTTCGGTAAAATTTCATATTTTTACATCGGGTTTCTTGCAAAACGTTGTGTCTTGCTCTGTCTTGATCAACGTTATAGAAATTTTCAGTGCTGCCACCATTTTGGACCCTTTTATAGCTATTTAACATCAAAAAAGTCGTCAAAATAGGCAAAATTTTCATTAAATTGTCAAATATTTTCAAAATTATTCAGATTTTTGAGTTTAACTGACCATCATATAACGCCCGGAGTCTTCCCCTGTCGTTTGGTACCATTTTTGACCACCCCCGATGGTGGGAAGCGATAAATTTTTGAATTTTACACACATTCGAGTACAGTTTCGGTAAAATTTCATATTTTTACATCGGGTTTCTTGCAAAACGTTGTGTCTTGCTCTGTCTTGATCAACGTTATAGAAATTTTCAGTGCTGCCACCATCTTGGACCCTTTTATAGCTATTTAACATCAAAAAAGTCGTCAAAATAGGCAAAATTTTCATTAAATTGTCAAATATTTTCTAAATTATTCAGGTTTTTGAGTTTAACTTACCATCATATAACGCCCGGAGTCTTCCCCTGTCGTTTGGTACCACTTTCGACCACCCCCGATGGTGGGAAGCGATAAATTTTTGAATTTTACACACATTCCAGTACAGTTTCGGTAAAATTTCATCTTTTACATTGGGTTCTTTGCAAAACGTTGTGTCTTGCTCTGTCTTGATCAACATTATAAAAATTTTCAGTGCTGCCACCATTTTGGACCTTTTTATAGCTATTTAACATCAAAAAAGTCGTCAAAACAGGCAAAATTTTCATTAAATTGTTAAATATTTTCAAAATTATTCAGGTTTTTGAGTTTAACTTACGATCGTATAACGCCCGGAGTCTTCCCCTGTCGTTTGGTACCACTTTCGACCACCCCCGATGGTGGGAAGCGATAAATTTTTGAATTTAACACACATTCGAGTACAGTTTCGGTAAAATTTCATATTTTACATCGGGTTTCTTGCAAAACGTTGTGTCTTGCTCTGTCTTGATCAACGTTATAGAAATTTTCAGTGGTGCCACCATTTTGGACCCTTTTATAGCTATTTAACATCAAAAAAGTCGTCAAAATAGGCAAAATTTTCATTAAATTGTCAAATATTTTCAAAATTATTCAGGTTTTTGAGTTTAACTTACCATCATATGACGCCCGGAGTCTTCCCCTGTCGTTTGGTACCACTTTCGACCATCCCCGATGGTGGGAAGCGATAAATTTTTGAATTTTACACTCATTCGAGTACAGTTTCGGTAAAATTTCATATTGTTACATCGGGTTTTTTGCAAAACGTTCTGTCTTGCTCTGTCTTGATCAACGTTATAGAAATTGCCAGTGCTGCCACCATTTTGGACCCTTTTATAGCTATTTAACATCAAAAAAGTCTTCAAAATAGGCAAAATTTTCATTAAATTGTCAAATATTTTCAAAATTATTCAGGTTTTTGAGTTTAACTTACCATCATATAATGCCCGGAGTCTTTCCCTGTCGTTTGGTACCACTTTCGACGACCCCCGATGGTGGGAAGCGATAAATTTTTGAATTTTACACACATTCGAGTACAGTTTCGGTAAAATTTCATATTGTTACATCGGGTTTTTTGCAAAACGTTCTGTCTTGCTCTGTCTTGATCAACGTTATAGAAATTGCCAGTGCTGCCACCATTTTGGACCCTTTTATAGCTATTTAACATCAAAAAAGTCTTCAAAATAGGCAAAATTTTCATTAAATTGTCAAATATTTTCAAAATTATTCAGGTTTTTGAGTTTAACTTACCATCATATAATGCCCGGAGTCTTCCCCTGTCGTTTGGTACCACTTTCGACGACCCCCGATGGTGGGAAGCGATAAATTTTTGAATTTTACACACATTCGAGTACAGTTTCGGTAAAATTTCATATTGTTACATCGGGTTTTTTGCAAAACGTTCTGTCTTGCTCTGTCTTGATCAACGTTATAGAAATTGCCAGTGCTGCCACCATTTTGGACCCTTTTATAGCTATTTAACATCAAAAAAGTCTTCAAAATAGGCAAAATTTTCATTAAATTGTCAAATATTTTCAAAATTATTCAGGTTTTTGAGTTTAACTTACCATCATATAATGCCCGGAGTCTTCCCCTGTCGTTTGGTACCACTTTCGACGACCCCCGATGGTGGGAAGCGATAAATTTTTGAATTTTACACACATTCGAGTACAGTTTCGGTAAAATTTCATATTGTTACATCGGGTTTTTTGCAAAACGTTCTGTCTTGCTCTGTCTTGATCAACGTTATAGAAATTGCCAGTGCTGCCACCATTTTGGACCCTTTTATAGCTATTTAACATCAAAAAAGTCTTCAAAATAGGCAAAATTTTCATTAAATTGTCAAATATTTTCAAAATTATTCAGGTTTTTGAGTTTAACTTACCATCATATAATGCCCGGAGTCTTCCCCTGTCGTTTGGTACCACTTTCGACGACCCCCGATGGTGGGAAGCGATAAATTTTTGAATTTTACACACATTCGAGTACAGTTTCGGTAAAATTTCATATTTTTACATCGGGTTTCTTGCAAAACGTTGTGTCTTGCTCTGTCTTGATCAACGTTATAGAAATTGCCAGTGCTGCCACCATTTTGGACCCTTTTATAGCTATTTAACATCAAAAAAGTCTTCAAAATAGGCAAAATTTTCATTAAATTGTCAAATATTTTCAAAATTATTCAGGTTTTTGAGTTTAACTTACCATCATATAATGCCCGGAGTCTTCCCCTGTCGTTTGGTACCACTTTCGACCACCCCCGATGGTGGGAAGCGATAAATTTTTGAATTTTACACACATTCGAGTACAGTTTCGGTAAAATTTCATATTTTTACATCGGGTTTCTTGCAAAACGTTGTGTCTTGCTCTGTCTTGATCAACGTTATAGAAATTTTCAGTGCTGCCACCATTTTGGACCCTTTTATAGCTATTTAACATCAAAAAAGTCGTCAAAATAGGCAAAATTTTCATTAAATTGTCAAATATTTTCAAAATTATTCAGATTTTTGAGTTTAACTGACCATCATATAACGCCCGGAGTCTTCCCCTGTCGTTTGGTACCATTTTTGACCACCCCCGATGGTGGGAAGCGATAAATTTTTGAATTTTACACACATTCGAGTACAGTTTCGGTAAAATTTCATATTTTTACATCGGGTTTCTTGCAAAACGTTGTGTCTTGCTCTGTCTTGATCAACGTTATAGAAATTTTCAATGCTGCCACCATCTTGGACCCTTTTATAGCTATTTAACATCAAAAAAGTCGTCAAAATAGGCAAAATTTTCATTAAATTGTCAAATATTTTCTAAATTATTCAGGTTTTTGAGTTTAACTTACCATCATATAACGCCCGGAGTCTTCCCCTGTCGTTTGGTACCACTTTCGACCACCCCCGATGGTGGGAAGCGATAAATTTTTGAATTTTACACACATTCCAGTACAGTTTCGGTAAAATTTCATCTTTTACATTGGGTTCTTTGCAAAACGTTGTGTCTTGCTCTGTCTTGATCAACATTATAAAAATTTTCAGTGCTGCCACCATTTTGGACCTTTTTATAGCTATTTAACATCAAAAAAGTCGTCAAAACAGGCAAAATTTTCATTAAATTGTTAAATATTTTCAAAATTATTCAGGTTTTTGAGTTTAACTTACAATCGTATAACGCCCGGAGTCTTCCCCTGTCGTTTGGTACCACTTTCGACCACCCCCGATGGTGGGAAGCGATACATTTTTGAATTTAACACACATTCGAGTACAGTTTCGGTAAAATTTCATATTTTACATCGGGTTTCTTGCAAAACGTTGTGTCTTGCTCTGTCTTGATCAACGTTATAGAAATTTTCAGTGGTGCCACCATTTTGGACCCTTTTATAGCTATTTAACATCAAAAAAGTCGTCAAAATAGGCAAAATTTTCATTAAATTGTCAAATATTTTCAAAATTATTCAGGTTTTTGAGTTTAACTTACCATCATATGACGCCCGGAGTCTTCCCCTGTCGTTTGGTACCACTTTCGACCATCCCCGATGGTGGGAAGCGATAAATTTTTGAATTTTACACTCATTCGAGTACAGTTTCGGTAAAATTTCATATTGTTACATCGGGTTTTTTGCAAAACGTTCTGTCTTGCTCTGTCTTGATCAACGTTATAGAAATTGCCAGTGCTGCCACCATTTTGGACCCTTTTATAGCTATTTAACATCAAAAAAGTCTTCAAAATAGGCAAAATTTTCATTAAATTGTCAAATATTTTCAAAATTATTCAGGTTTTTGAGTTTAACTTACCATCATATAATGCCCGGAGTCTTCCCCTGTCGTTTGGTACCACTTTCGACGACCCCCGATGGTGGGAAGCGATAAATTTTTGAATTTTACACACATTCGAGTACAGTTTCGGTAAAATTTCATATTTTTACATCGGGTTTCTTGCAAAACGTTGTGTCTTGCTCTGTCTTGATCAACGTTATAGAAATTTCCAGTGCTGCCACCATTTTGGACCCTTTTATAGCTATTTAACATCAAAAAAGTCTTCAAAATAGGCAAAATTTTCATTAAATTGTCAAATATTTTCAAAATTATTCAGGTTTTTGAGTTTAACTTACCATCATATAATGCCCGGAGTCTTCCCCTGTCGTTTGGTACCACTTTCGACCACCCCCGATGGTGGGAAGCGATAAATTTTTGAATTTTACACACATTCGAGTACAGTTTCGGTAAAATTTCATATTTTTACATCGGGTTTCTTGCAAAACGTTGTGTCTTGCTCTGTCTTGATCAACGTTATAGAAATTTTCAGTGCTGCCACCATTTTGGACCCTTTTATAGCTATTTAACATCAAAAAAGTCGTCAAAATAGGCAAAATTTTCATTAAATTGTCAAATATTTTAAAAATTATTCAGGTTTTTGAGTTTAACTTACCTTCATATAACGCCCGGAGTCTTCCCCTGTCGTTTGGTACCATTTTTGACCACCCCCGATGGTGGGAAGCGATAAATTTTTGAATTTTATACACATTCGAGTACAGTTTCGGTAAAATTTCATATTTTTACATCGGGTTTCTTGCAAAACGTTGTGTCTTGCTCTGTCTTGATCAACGTTATAGAAATTTTCAGTGCTGCCACCATTTTGGACCCTTTTATAGCTATTTAACATCAAAAAAGTCGTCAAAATAGGCAAAATTTTCATTAAATTGTCAAATATTTTCTAAATTATTCAGGTTTTTGAGTTTAACTTGCCATCATATAACGCCCGGAGTCTTCCCCTGTCGTTTGGGACCACTTTCGACCACCCCCGATGGTGGGAAGCGATAAATTTTTGAATTTTACACACATTCCAGTACAGTTTCGGTAAAATTTCATATTTTACATTGGGTTCTTTGCAAAACGTTGTGTCTTGCTCTGTCTTGATCAACATTATAAAAATTTTCAGTGCTGCCACCATTTTAGACCCTTTTATAGCTATTTAACATCAAAAAAGTCGTCAAAATAGGCAAAATTTTCATTAAATTGTCAAATATTTTTAAAATTATTCAGGTTTTTGAGTTTACCTTACCATCATATAACGCCCGGAGTCTTCCCCTGTCGTTTGGTACCACTTTCGACCACCCCCGATGGTGGGAAGCGATAAATTTTTTAATTTTACACACATTCCAGTACAGTTTCGGTAAAATTTCATATTTTTACATCGGGTTTTTTGCAAAACGTTCTGTCTTGCTCTGTCTTGATCAACGTTATAGAAAAGTCGTCAAAACAGGCATGATTTTCATTAAATTGTTAAATATTTTCAAAATTATTCAGGTTTTTGAGTTTAACTTACGATCGTATAACGCCCGGAGTCTTCCCCTGTCGTATTGTACCACTTTCGACCACCCCCGATGGTGGGAAGCGATAAATTTTTGAATTTTACACACATTCGAGTACAGTTTCGGTAAAATTTCATATTTTACATCGGGTTTCTTGCAAAACGTTGTGTCTTGCTCTGTCTTGATCAACGTTATAGAAATTTTCAGTGCTGCCACCATTTTGGACCCTTTTATAGCTATTTAACATCAAAAAAGTCTTCAAAATAGGCAAAATTTTCATTAAATTGTCAAATATTTTCAAAATTATTCAGGTTTTTGAGTTTAACTTACCATCATATAATGCCCGGAGTCTTCCCCTGTCGTTTGGTACCACTTTCGACCACCCCCGATGGTGGGAAGCGATAAATTTTTGAATTTTACACACATTCGAGTACAGTTTCGGTAAAATTTCATATTTTTACATCGGGTTTCTTGCAAAACGTTGTGTCTTGCTCTGTCTTGATCAACGTTATAGAAATTTTCAGTGCTGCCACCATTTTGGACCCTTTTATAGCTATTTAACATCAAAAAAGTCGTCAAAATAGGCAAAATTTTCATTAAATTGTACAATATTTTCAAAATTATTCAGGTTTTTGAGTTAAACTTACCATCATATGACGCCCGGAGTCTTCCCTGTCGTTTGGTACCACTTTCGACCATCCCCGATGGTGGGAAGCGATAAATTTTTGAATTTTACACTCATTCGAGTACAGTTTCGGTAAAATTTCATATTGTTACATCGGGTTTTTTGCAAAACGTTCTGTCTTGCTCTGTCTTGATCAACGTTATAGAAATTGCCAGTGCTGCCACCATTTTGGACCCTTTTATAGCTATTTAACATCAAAAAAGTCTTCAAAATAGGCAAAATTTTCATTAAATTGTCAAATATTTTCAAAATTATTCAGGTTTTTGAGTTTAACTTACCATCATATAATGCCCGGAGTCTTCCCCTGTCGTTTGGTACCACTTTCGACCACCCCCGATGGTGGGAAGCGATAAATTTTTGAATTTTACACACATTCGAGTACAGTTTCGGTAAAATTTCATATTTTTACATCGGGTTTCTTGCAAAACGTTGTGTCTTGCTCTGTCTTGATCAACGTTATAGAAATTTTCAGTGCTGCCACCATTTTGGACCCTTTTATAGCTATTTAACATCAAAAAAGTCGTCAAAATAGGCAAAATTTTCATTAAATTGTCAAATATTTTCAAAATTATTCAGATTTTTGAGTTTAACTGACCATCATATAACGCCCGGAGTCTTCCCCTGTCGTTTGGTACCATTTTTGACCACCCCCGATGGTGGGAAGCGATAAATTTTTGAATTTTACACACATTCGAGTACAGTTTCGGTAAAATTTCATATTTTTACATCGGGTTTCTTGCAAAACGTTGTGTCTTGCTCTGTCTTGATCAACGTTATAGAAATTTTCAGTGCTGCCACCATCTTGGACCCTTTTATAGCTATTTAACATCAAAAAAGTCGTCAAAATAGGCAAAATTTTCATTAAATTGTCAAATATTTTCTAAATTATTCAGGTTTTTGAGTTTAACTTACCATCATATAACGCCCGGAGTCTTCCCCTGTCGTTTGGTACCACTTTCGACCACCCCCGATGGTGGGAAGCGATAAATTTTTGAATTTTACACACATTCCAGTACAGTTTCGGTAAAATTTCATCTTTTACATTGGGTTCTTTGCAAAACGTTGTGTCTTGCTCTGTCTTGATCAACATTATAAAAATTTTCAGTGCTGCCACCATTTTGGACCTTTTTATAGCTATTTAACATCAAAAAAGTCGTCAAAACAGGCAAAATTTTCATTAAATTGTTAAATATTTTCAAAATTATTCAGGTTTTTGAGTTTAACTTACGATCGTATAACGCCCGGAGTCTTCCCCTGTCGTTTGGTACCACTTTCGACCACCCCCGATGGTGGGAAGCGATAAATTTTTGAATTTAACACACATTCGAGTACAGTTTCGGTAAAATTTCATATTTTACATCGGGTTTCTTGCAAAACGCTGTGTCTTGCTCTGTCTTGATCAACGTTATAGAAATTTTCAGTGGTGCCACCATTTTGGACCCTTTTATAGCTATTTAACATCAAAAAAGTCGTCAAAATAGGCAAAATTTTCATTAAATTGTCAAATATTTTCAAAATTATTCAGGTTTTTGAAATTAACTTACCATCATATGACGCCCGGAGTCTTCCCCTGTCGTTTGGTACCACTTTCGACCATCCCCGATGGTGGGAAGCGATAAATTTTTGAATTTTACACTCATTCGAGTACAGTTTCGGTAAAATTTCATATTGTTACATCGGGTTTTTTGCAAAACGTTCTGTCTTGCTCTGTCTTGATCAACGTTATAGAAATTGCCAGTGCTGCCACCATTTTGGACCCTTTTATAGCTATTTAACATCAAAAAAGTCTTCAAAATAGGCAAAATTTTCATTAAATTGTCAAATATTTTCAAAATTATTCAGGTTTTTGAGTTTAACTTACCATCATATAATGCCCGGAGTCTTCCCCTGTCGTTTGGTACCACTTTCGACGACCCCCGATGGTGGGAAGCGATAAATTTTTGAATTTTACACACATTCGAGTACAGTTTCGGTAAAATTTCATATTGTTACATCGGGTTTTTTGCAAAACGTTCTGTCTTGCTCTGTCTTGATCAACGTTATAGAAATTGCCAGTGCTGCCACCATTTTGGACCCTTTTATAGCTATTTAACATCAAAAAAGTCTTCAAAATAGGCAAAATTTTCATTAAATTGTCAAATATTTTCAAAATTATTCAGGTTTTTGAGTTTAACTTACCATCATATAATGCCCGGAGTCTTCCCCTGTCGTTTGGTACCACTTTCGACGACCCCCGATGGTGGGAAGCGATAAATTTTTGAATTTTACACACATTCGAGTACAGTTTCGGTAAAATTTCATATTGTTACATCGGGTTTTTTGCAAAACGTTCTGTCTTGCTCTGTCTTGATCAACGTTATAGAAATTGCCAGTGCTGCCACCATTTTGGACCCTTTTATAGCTATTTAACATCAAAAAAGTCTTCAAAATAGGCAAAATTTTCATTAAATTGTCAAATATTTTCAAAATTATTCAGGTTTTTGAGTTTAACTTACCATCATATAATGCCCGGAGTCTTCCCCTGTCGTTTGGTACCACTTTCGACGACCCCCGATGGTGGGAAGCGATAAATTTTTGAATTTTACACACATTCGAGTACAGTTTCGGTAAAATTTCATATTGTTACATCGGGTTTTTTGCAAAACGTTCTGTCTTGCTCTGTCTTGATCAACGTTATAGAAATTGCCAGTGCTGCCACCATTTTGGACCCTTTTATAGCTATTTAACATCAAAAAAGTCTTCAAAATAGGCAAAATTTTCATTAAATTGTCAAATATTTTCAAAATTATTCAGGTTTTTGAGTTTAACTTACCATCATATAATGCCCGGAGTCTTCCCCTGCCGTTTGGTACCACTTTCGACGACCCCCGATGGTGGGAAGCGATAAATTTTTGAATTTTACACACATTCGAGTACAGTTTCGGTAAAATTTCATATTTTTACATCGGGTTTCTTGCAAAACGTTGTGTCTTGCTCTGTCTTGATCAACGTTATAGAAATTGCCAGTGCTGCCACCATTTTGGACCCTTTTATAGCTATTTAACATCAAAAAAGTCTTCAAAATAGGCAAAATTTTCATTAAATTGTCAAATATTTTCAAAATTATTCAGGTTTTTGAGTTTAACTTACCATCATATAATGCCCGGAGTCTTCCCCTGTCGTTTGGTACCACTTTCGACCACCCCCGATGGTGGGAAGCGATAAATTTTTGAATTTTACACACATTCGAGTACAGTTTCGGTAAAATTTCATATTTTTACATCGGGTTTCTTGCAAAACGTTGTGTCTTGCTCTGTCTTGATCAACGTTATAGAAATTTTCAGTGCTGCCACCATTTTGGACCCTTTTATAGCTATTTAACATCAAAAAAGTCGTCAAAATAGGCAAAATTTTCATTAAATTGTCAAATATTTTCAAAATTATTCAGATTTTTGAGTTTAACTGACCATCATATAACGCCCGGAGTCTTCCCCTGTCGTTTGGTACCATTTTTGACCACCCCCGATGGTGGGAAGCGATAAATTTTTGAATTTTACACACATTCGAGTACAGTTTCGGTAAAATTTCATATTTTTACATCGGGTTTCTTGCAAAACGTTGTGTCTTGCTCTGTCTTGATCAACGTTATAGAAATTTTCAGTGCTGCCACCATCTTGGACCCTTTTATAGCTATTTAACATCAAAAAAGTCGTCAAAATAGGCAAAATTTTCATTAAATTGTCAAATATTTTCTAAATTATTCAGGTTTTTGAGTTTAACTTACCATCATATAACGCCCGGAGTCTTCCCCTGTCGTTTGGTACCACTTTCGACCACCCCCGATGGTGGGAAGCGATAAATTTTTGAATTTTACACACATTCCAGTACAGTTTCGGTAAAATTTCATCTTTTACATTGGGTTCTTTGCAAAACGTTGTGTCTTGCTCTGTCTTGATCAACATTATAAAAATTTTCAGTGCTGCCACCATTTTGGACCTTTTTATAGCTATTTAACATCAAAAAAGTCGTCAAAACAGGCAAAATTTTCATTAAATTGTTAAATATTTTCAAAATTATTCAGGTTTTTGAGTTTAACTTACGATCGTATAACGCCCGGAGTCTTCCCCTGTCGTTTGGTACCACTTTCGACCACCCCCGATGGTGGGAAGCGATAAATTTTTGAATTTAACACACATTCGAGTACAGTTTCGGTAAAATTTCATATTTTACATCGGGTTTCTTGCAAAACGTTGTGTCTTGCTCTGTCTTGATCAACGTTATAGAAATTTTCAGTGGTGCCACCATTTTGGACCCTTTTATAGCTATTTAACATCAAAAAAGTCGTCAAAATAGGCAAAATTTTCATTAAATTGTCAAATATTTTCAAAATTATTCAGGTTTTTGAGTTTAACTTACCATCATATGACGCCCGGAGTCTTCCCCTGTCGTTTGGTACCACTTTCGACCATCCCCGATGGTGGGAAGCGATAAATTTTTGAATTTTACACTCATTCGAGTACAGTTTCGGTAAAATTTCATATTGTTACATCGGGTTTTTTGCAAAACGTTCTGTCTTGCTCTGTCTTGATCAACGTTATAGAAATTGCCAGTGCTGCCACCATTTTGGACCCTTTTATAGCTATTTAACATCAAAAAAGTCTTCAAAATAGGCAAAATTTTCATTAAATTGTCAAATATTTTCAAAATTATTCAGGTTTTTGAGTTTAACTTACCATCATATAATGCCCGGAGTCTTCCCCTGTCGTTTGGTACCACTTTCGACGACCCCCGATGGTGGGAAGCGATAAATTTTTGAATTTTACACACATTCGAGTACAGTTTCGGTAAAATTTCATATTTTTACATCGGGTTTCTTGCAAAACGTTGTGTCTTGCTCTGTCTTGATCAACGTTATAGAAATTGCCAGTGCTGCCACCATTTTGGACCCTTTTATAGCTATTTAACATCAAAAAAGTCTTCAAAATAGGCAAAATTTTCATTAAATTGTCAAATATTTTCAAAATTATTCAGGTTTTTGAGTTTAACTTACCATCATATAATGCCCGGAGTCTTCCCCTGTCGTTTGGTACCACTTTCGACCACCCCCGATGGTGGGAAGCGATAAATTTTTGAATTTTACACACATTCGAGTACAGTTTCGGTAAAATTTCATATTTTTACATCGGGTTTCTTGCAAAACGTTGTGTCTTGCTCTGTCTTGATCAACGTTATAGAAATTTTCAGTGCTGCCACCATTTTGGACCCTTTTATAGCTATTTAACATCAAAAAAGTCGTCAAAATAGGCAAAATTTTCATTAAATTGTCAAATATTTTAAAAATTATTCAGGTTTTTGAGTTTAACTTACCTTCATATAACGCCCGGAGTCTTCCCCTGTCGTTTGGTACCATTTTTGACCACCCCCGATGGTGGGAAGCGATAAATTTTTGAATTTTATACACATTCGAGTACAGTTTCGGTAAAATTTCATATTTTTACATCGGGTTTCTTGCAAAACGTTGTGTCTTGCTCTGTCTTGATCAACGTTATAGAAATTTTCAGTGCTGCCACCATTTTGGACCCTTTTATAGCTATTTAACATCAAAAAAGTCGTCAAAATAGGCAAAATTTTCATTAAATTGTCAAATATTTTCAAAATTATTCAGATTTTTGAGTTTAACTGACCATCATATAACGCCCGGAGTCTTCCCCTGTCGTTTGGTACCATTTTTGACCACCCCCGATGGTGGGAAGCGATAAATTTTTGAATTTTACACACATTCGAGTACAGTTTCGGTAAAATTTCATATTTTTACATCGGGTTTCTTGCAAAACGTTGTGTCTTGCTCTGTCTTGATCAACGTTATAGAAATTTTCAGTGCTGCCACCATCTTGGACCCTTTTATAGCTATTTAACATCAAAAAAGTCGTCAAAATAGGCAAAATTTTCATTAAATTGTCAAATATTTTCTAAATTATTCAGGTTTTTGAGTTTAACTTACCATCATATAACGCCCGGAGTCTTCCCCTGTCGTTTGGTACCACTTTCGACCACCCCCGATGGTGGGAAGCGATAAATTTTTGAATTTTACACACATTCCAGTACAGTTTCGGTAAAATTTCATCTTTTACATTGGGTTCTTTGCAAAACGTTGTGTCTTGCTCTGTCTTGATCAACATTATAAAAATTTTCAGTGCTGCCACCATTTTGGACCTTTTTATAGCTATTTAACATCAAAAAAGTCGTCAAAACAGGCAAAATTTTCATTAAATTGTTAAATATTTTCAAAATTATTCAGGTTTTTGAGTTTAACTTACGATCGTATAACGCCCGGAGTCTTCCCCTGTCGTTTGGTACCACTTTCGACCACCCCCGATGGTGGGAAGCGATAAATTTTTGAATTTAACACACATTCGAGTACAGTTTCGGTAAAATTTCATATTTTACATCGGGTTTCTTGCAAAACGTTGTGTCTTGCTCTGTCTTGATCAACGTTATAGAAATTTTCAGTGGTGCCACCATTTTGGACCCTTTTATAGCTATTTAACATCAAAAAAGTCGTCAAAATAGGCAAAATTTTCATTAAATTGTCAAATATTTTCAAAATTATTCAGGTTTTTGAGTTTAACTTACCATCATATGACGCCCGGAGTCTTCCCCTGTCGTTTGGTACCACTTTCGACCATCCCCGATGGTGGGAAGCGATAAATTTTTGAATTTTACACTCATTCGAGTACAGTTTCGGTAAAATTTCATATTGTTACATCGGGTTTTTTGCAAAACGTTCTGTCTTGCTCTGTCTTGATCAACGTTATAGAAATTGCCAGTGCTGCCACCATTTTGGACCCTTTTATAGCTATTTAACATCAAAAAAGTCGTCAAAATAGGCAAAATTTTCATTAAATTGTCAAATATTTTTAAAATTATTCAGGTTTTTGAGTTTACCTTACCATCATATAACGCCCGGAGTCTTCCCCTGTCGTTTGGTACCACTTTCGACCACCCCCGATGGTGGGAAGCGATAAATTTTTTAATTTTACACACATTCCAGTACAGTTTCGGTAAAATTTCATATTTTTACATCGGGTTTTTTGCAAAACGTTGTGTCTTGCTCTGTCTTGATCAACATTATAAAAATTTTCAGTGCTGCCACCATTTTAGACCCTTTTATAGCTATTTAACATCAAAAAAGTCGTCAAAATAGGCAAAATTTTCATTAAATTGTCAAATATTTTTAAAATTATTCAGGTTTTTGAGTTTACCTTACCATCATATAACGCCCGGAGTCTTCCCCTGTCGTTTGGTACCACTTTCGACCACCCCCGATGGTGGGAAGCGATAAATTTTTTAATTTTACACACATTCCAGTACAGTTTCGGTAAAATTTCATATTTTTACATCGGGTTTTTTGCAAAACGTTCTGTCTTGCTCTGTCTTGATCAACGTTATAGAAAAGTCGTCAAAACAGGCATGATTTTCATTAAATTGTTAAATATTTTCAAAATTATTCAGGTTTTTGAGTTTAACTTACGATCGTATAACGCCCGGAGTCTTCCCCTGTCGTTTTGTACCACTTTCGACCACCCCCGATGGTGGGAAGCGATAAATTTTTGAATTTTACACACATTCGAGTACAGTTTCGGTAAAATTTCATATTTTACATCGGGTTTCTTGCAAAACGTTGTGTCTTGCTCTGTCTTGATCAACGTTATAGAAATTTTCAGTGCTGCCACCATTTTGGACCCTTTTATAGCTATTTAACATCAAAAAAGTCGTCAAAATAGGCAAAATTTTCATTAAATTGTACAATATTTTCAAAATTATTCAGGTTTTTGAGTTAAACTTACCATCATATGACGCCCGGAGTCTTCCCTGTCGTTTGGTACCACTTTCGACCATCCCCGATGGTGGGAAGCGATAAATTTTTGAATTTTACACTCATTCGAGTACAGTTTCGGTAAAATTTCATATTGTTACATCGGGTTTTTTGCAAAACGTTCTGTCTTGCTCTGTCTTGATCAACGTTATAGAAATTGCCAGTGCTGCCACCATTTTGGACCCTTTTATAGCTATTTAACATCAAAAAAGTCTTCAAAATAGGCAAAATTTTCATTAAATTGTCAAATATTTTCAAAATTATTCAGGTTTTTGAGTTTAACTTACCATCATATAATGCCCGGAGTCTTCCCCTGTCGTTTGGTACCACTTTCGACCACCCCCGATGGTGGGAAGCGATAAATTTTTGAATTTTACACACATTCGAGTACAGTTTCGGTAAAATTTCATATTTTTACATCGGGTTTCTTGCAAAACGTTGTGTCTTGCTCTGTCTTGATCAACGTTATAGAAATTTTCAGTGCTGCCACCATTTTGGACCCTTTTATAGCTATTTAACATCAAAAAAGTCGTCAAAATAGGCAAAATTTTCGTTAAATTGTCGAATATTTTAAAAATTATTCAGGTTTTTGAGTTTAACTTACCTTCATATAACGCCCGGAGTCTTCCCCTGTCGTTTGGTACCATTTTCGACCACCCCCGATGGTGGGAAGCGATAAATTTTTGAATTTTACACACATTCCAGTACAGTTTCGGTAAAATTTCATATTTTTACATCGGGTTTCTTGCAAAACGTTGTGTCTTGCTCTGTCTTGATCAACGTTATAGAAATTTTCAGTGCTGCCACCATTTTGGACCCTTTTATAGCTATTTAACATCAAAAAAGTCGTCAAAATAGGCAAAATTTTCATTAAATTGTCAAATATTTAAAAAATTATTCAGGTTTTTGAGTTAAACTTACCATCATATAACGCCCGGAGTCTTCCCCTGTCGTTTGGTACCACTTTCGACCACCCCCGATGGTGGGAAGCGATAAATTTTTGAATTTTACACACATTCCAGTACAGTTTCGGTAAAATTTCATATTTTTACATCGGGTTTCTTGCAAACCGTTGTGTCTTGCTCTGTCTTGATCAACGTTATAGAAATTTTCAGTGCTGCCACCATTTTGGACCCTTTTATAGCTATTTAACATCAAAAAAGTCGTCAAAATAGGCAAAATTTTCATTAAATTGTCAAATATTTTAAAAATTATTCAGGTTTTTGAGTTTAACTTACCATCATATAACGCCCGGAGTCTTCCCCTGTCGTTTGGTACCACTTTCGACCACCCCCGATGGTGGGAAGCGATAAATTTTTGAATTTTACACACATTCCAGTACAGTTTCGGTAAAATTTCATATTTTTACATCGGGTTTCTTGCAAAACGTTGTGTCTTGCTCTGTCTTGATCAACGTTATAGAAATTTTCAGTGCTGCCACCATTTTGGACCCTTTTATAGCTATTTAACATCAAAAAAGTCGTCAAAATAGGCAAAATTTTCATTAAATTGTCAAATATTTTCAAAATTATTCAGATTTTTGAGTTAAACTGACCATCATATAACGCCCGGAGTCTTCCCCTGTCGTTTGGTACCATTTTTGACCACCCCCGATGGTGGGAAGCGATAAATTTTTGAATTTTACACACATTCGAGTACAGTTTCGGTAAAATTTCATATTTTTACATCGGGTTTCTTGCAAACCGTTGTGTCTTGCTCTGTCTTGATCAACGTTATAGAAATTTTCAGTGCTGCCACCATTTTGGACCCTTTTATAGCTATTTAACATCAAAAAAGTCGTCAAAATAGGCAAAATTTTCATTAAATTGTCAAATATTTTCAAAATTATTCAGATTTTTGAGTTTAACTGACCATCATATAACGCCCGGAGTCTTCCCCTGTCGTTTGGTACCATTTTTGACCACCCCCGATGGTGGGAAGCGATAAATTTTTGAATTTTACACACATTCGAGTACAGTTTCGGTAAAATTTCATATTTTTACATCGGGTTTCTTGCAAAACGTTGTGTCTTGCTCTGTCTTGATTAACGTTATAGAAATTTTCAGTGCTGCCACCATCTTGGACCCTTTTATAGCTATTTAACATCAAAAAAGTCGTCAAAATAGGCAAAATTTTCATTAAATTGTCAAATATTTTCTAAATTATTCAGGTTTTTGAGTTTAACTTACCATCATATAACGCCCGGTGTCTTCCCCTGTCGTTTGGTACCACTTTCGACCACCCCCGATGGTGGGAAGCGATAAATTTTTGAATTTTACACACATTCCAGTACAGTTTCGGTAAAATTTCATATTTTACATTGGGTTCTTTGCAAAACGTTGTGTCTTGCTCTGTCTTGATCAACATTATAAAAATTTTCAGTGCTGCCACCATTTTGGACCCTTTTATAGCTATTTAACATCAAAAAAGTCGTCAAAACAGGCAAAATTTTTATTAAATTGTTAAATATTTTCAAAATTATTCAGGTTTTTGAGTTTAACTTACGATCGTATAACGCCCGGAGTCTTCCCCTGTCGTTTGGTACCACTTTCGACCACCCCCGATGGTGGAAAGCGATAAATTTTTGAATTTAACACACATTCGAGTACAGTTTCGGTAAAATTTCATATTTTACATCGGGTTTCTTGCAAAACGTTGTGTCTTGCTCTGTCTTGATCAACGTTATAGAAATTTTCAGTGCTGCCACCATTTTGGACCCTTTTATAGCTATTTAACATCAAAAAAGTCGTCAAAATAGGCAAAATTTTCATTAAATTGTCAAATATTTTCAAAATTATTCAGGTTTTTGAGTTTAACTTACCATCATATGACGCCCGGAGTCTTCCCCTGTCGTTTGGTACCACTTTCGACCATCCCCGATGGTGGGAAGCGATAAATTTTTGAATTTTACACTCATTCGAGTACAGTTTCGGTAAAATTTCATATTGTTACATCGGGTTTTTTGCAAAACGTTCTGTCTTGCTCTGTCTTGATCAACGTTATAGAAATTGCCAGTGCTGCCACCATTTTGGACCCTTTTATAGCTATTTAACATCAAAAAAGTCTTCAAAATAGGCAAAATTTTCATTAAATTGTCAAATATTTTCAAAATTATTCAGGTTTTTGAGTTTAACTTACCATCATATAATGCCCGGAGTCTTCCCCTGTCGTTTGGTACCACTTTCGACCACCCCCGATGGTGGGAAGCGATAAATTTTTGAATTTTACACACATTCGAGTACAGTTTCGGTAAAATTTCATATTTTTACATCGGGTTTCTTGCAAAACGTTGTGTCTTGCTCTGTCTTGATCAACATTATAAAAATTTTCAGTGCTGCCACCATTTTGGACCCTTTTATAGCTATTTAACATCAAAAAAGTCGTCAAAACAGGCAAAATTTTCATTAAATTGTTAAATATTTTCAAAATTATTCAGGTTTTTGAGTTTAACTTACGATCGTATAACGCCCGGAGTCTTCCCCTGTCGTTTGGTACCACTTTCGACCACCCCCGATGGTGGGAAGCGATAAATTTTTGAATTTTACACACATTCCAGTACAGTTTCGGTAAAATTTCATATTTTTACATCGGGTTTCTTGCAAAACGTTGTGTCTTGCTCTGTCTTGATCAACGTTATAGAAATTTTCAGTGCTGCCACCATTTTGGACCCTTTTATAGCTATTTAACATCAAAAAAGTCGTCAAAATAGGCAAAATTTTCATTAAATTGTCAAATATTTTCAAAATTATTCAGGTTTTTGAGTTTAACTTACCATCATATGACGCCCGGAGTCTTCCCCTGTCGTTTGGTACCACTTTCGACCATCCCCGATGGTGGGAAGCGATAAATTTTTGAATTTTACACTCATTCGAGTACAGTTTCGGTAAAATTTCATATTGTTACATCGGGTTTTTTGCAAAACGTTCTGTCTTGCTCTGTCTTGATCAACGTTATAGAAATTGCCAGTGCTGCCACCATTTTGGACCCTTTTATAGCTATTTAACCCACTTACTCCTACCGGGCGTTATAACACCACGAAAATCATATATAAAGTACCCTCATTTTAGTCCTAATAAATGTGATCGGTGACTGTTATTTCTTATTTTATTCCATTTATTACTACTGGAGGCTTGATTACGTGCAGTAATCGTGTCTGTAATTAATGAAGTTAAATTCTTTTTGTCGTATTTAAAAGTTAGAAGTGTTTTTATTCGACGATGTCGTCAAAAAGGTATGTATATATTATATTATTATGTATCAAAAATGACTGTTTGGCATAAATCCTGTAAGTTGCAAGTGTTATCAATAAATAATGCAACATTCGTATACAGTATTGTACAATTACTGACTTCTTTTTTATCTAAATGTATCATGGGCGTTATAACGCCCGGTAGGAGAATGGGCGTCTATTATATTTTACTATTGCATTTCAGATTGCAACGAAGACAAACTTTAAAATTGAACGAAATATTAGACGCATTGGAAGCTGATGACGACATTCCTTTTCCCAAGGCTGTCTCAATTTTACCACCAGAAAATGCAAACGCAGAGGTGACTGATGAGGATTCTTGTGATGAAGATTTTGTAAATATACAAAATCTGCCAGGTGGGTTCTCAAAATGTAATCGTTACAGTCAAGCATAGCACATTATAGGTTTAGCTGCAGATATCAGTAGTTTTATCTTTACTCCTACAGGTGCACAGCTAAGAGCGCAAGCCGGAGTTGCCTACGACGAGTTGTCGTCTGGAGACGAAGAATATGACATTCCCCTATCTCGTCTCGCTAAAAGAAAGCGTTTTGTAGAATCTCCTATACAAAGTCAAAGCCCTGATAATTCTCTGAGAAATATATCAAGTTCTTCTCCCATACCAAGTACATCATCGGCAAGTGATGGTACAGTTGCGCCTACTGTGGCAAGAAACCAGAATTATAAATGGCGTAATCATCATAACCCTAATTGTTATCCAGAATGGAAAGAGGTTCAGGCCCCCAATAATATGCAGCCCCCGATTTATTATTTTGATACAATGTTTGACGATAATGTCATTCAACTGCTTGTGCATTATACAAACTTATACGCCAGCCAAAAGAATAAACCAAGTACTGTTACCGTCAATGAAATGAAGTGCTTCTTGGGTATTCTTTTATATAGTGGCTATGTCGTGGTGCCTCGAAGGTCCATGTACTGGGAAAAATCAGCCGATACTCAATTTTCACTAATTTATAACGCCATGTCACGAGATCGATTTAATTTTATAATGTCGCATATTCACTGCTGCGATAATACAGAAGTAGTTGCAAGTGATGATAAGTTTTCAAAATTGCGTCCACTGTTCGATCTGTTGAATAGGAATTATATAGCTATGGCACTTTTGGAAGAAAGTTATAGCATCGACGAGGCAATGGTACCGTATTACGGTGGCCATAGTTGCAAGCAGTTTATACGCGGTAAGCCCATAAGATGGGGGTACAAACTATGGGTCGGGGCTACGAGGCTCGGTTACGTGTTGTGGTTTGATCCATACCAGGGCCACGCTGGAACTATACCAACAGCATACAAACAATTTGGTCTGGGATGGAGTGTGATCATGCGTTTCGCAAATATATTGCAGTCACGGCAACCCGATCTACATTTTCATTTGTTTTTCGACAATTTTTCTCTTCGATACCACTATTTCATGAGTTAGGCAGTCGAGGACTAAAAGGCACTGGTACCGTCCGCGATAATCGTACATCTAAATGCCCACTAACCTCAAACTCAGATTTCAAAAAAACAGAGAGGGGTACTTTCCAATTCAAGTCAAGTAATCCGGGAAATATTCTTGTTTGCAAATGGAACGACAATAGTGTTGTTATAGTTGCTTCAAATGTGGACACAGTAGAACCATTGCATAAGGCAAAACGCTTTTCTCAACAAGTGAAGAAGTATGTACAAATCGATCAACCTGACATAATAAAAAAGTACAATGAAAATATGGGAGGCGTTGATCGTTCTGATCAAAACATTGGCCTTTATCGAACTTCCATACGAGGAAAAAAATGGTACTTTCCCTTGATTGCTCACTGTTTGGATATGTCAGTGCACAATGCCTGGCAATTGTACAAGCATGATAAAGGGGACTATGATCATCTCTCTTTTCGAAGAGCAATAGCTAGAAGTTTATTAGAAACTTACAAGAGTGATGGAAAGCGTGGACCATCTCGTACTCCGGCTTCCTACAGAGAAACGTCTCGATACGACAAAATCGATCATTTGATTGAATACAAAGTAAATCAACTCAGGTGCACACTTTGCAAAAAAAAAAACAATTTTTTTTTGTAAAAAATGCGATGTTCATTTACATCCTAAATCTTGTTTCGTTACTTACCATACAAACTGATTTTTGAGAAATTTACTAGGCTCTAAGTATGAAATTAGTACTTGCTAATGCTTATTATAGGTATATACAAAATACTAATTATAATAGCTATACTATATAAAAGATTAAATATAACTTCATAAATACACCTTTTGTTTAATTATACCCTTCCCGTACAAATTAGCGATAGTAGGGCTTTCTCCTACCGGCCGTTATAACGCCCATGGTTTTCCGGCTTTTCCAGATGACCATGATTTTTTTCAGTATTTTTCCACAGTAGTTGGTGACATATATATGTACATATCAAAAAATCATAATGATCTGAGATGCAAAATAGTTTCAGGAGTATCTGGGTTAACATCAAAAAAGTCTTCAAAATAGGCAAAATTTTCATTAAATTGTCAAATATTTTCTAAATTATTCAGGTTTTTGAGTTTAACTTGCCATCATATAACGCCCGGAGTCTTCCCCTGTCGTTTGGGACCACTTTCGACCACCCCCGATGGTGGGAAGCGATAAATTTTTGAATTTTACACACATTCCAGTACAGTTTCGGTAAAATTTCATATTTTACATTGGGTTCTTTGCAAAACGTTGTGTCTTGCTCTGTCTTGATCAACGTTATAGAAATTTTCAGTGCAGCCACCATTTTAGACCCTTTTATAGCTATTTAACATCAAAAAAGTCGTCAAAATAGGCAAAATTTTCATTAAATTGTCAAATATTTTTAAAATTATTCAGGTTTTTGAGTTTACCTTACCATCATATAACGCCCGGAGTCTTCCCCTGTCGTTTGGTACCACTTTCGACCACCCCCGATGGTGGGAAGCGATAAATTTTTTAATTTTACACACATTCCAGTACAGTTTCGGTAAAATTTCATATTTTTACATCGGGTTTTTTGCAAAACGTTCTGTCTTGCTCTGTCTTGATCAACGTTATAGAAAAGTCGTCAAAACAGGCATGATTTTCATTAAATTGTCAAATATTTTTAAAATTATTCAGGTTTTTGAGTTTACCTTACCATCATATAACGCCCGGAGTCTTCCCCTGTCGTTTGGTACCATTTTTGACCACCCCCGATGGTGGGAAGCGATAAATTTTTGAATTTTACACACATTCGAGTACAGTTTCGGTAAAATTTCATATTTTTACATCGGGTTTCTTGCAAAACGTTGTGTCTTGCTCTGTCTTGATCAACGTTATAGAAATTGCCAGTGCTGCCACCATTTTGGACCCTTTTATAGCTATTTAACATCAAAAAAGTCGTCAAAATAGGCAAAATTTTCATTAAATTGTCAAATATTTTCAAAATTATTCAGATTTTTGAGTTTAACTGACCATCATATAACGCCCGGAGTCTTCCCCTGTCGTTTGGTACCATTTTTGACCACCCCCGATGGTGGGAAGCGATAAATTTTTGAATTTTACACACATTCGAGTACAGTTTCGGTAAAATTTCATATTTTTACATCGGGTTTCTTGCAAAACGTTGTGTCTTGCTCTGTCTTGATCAACGTTATAGAAATTTTCAGTGCTGCCACCATCTTGGACCCTTTTATAGCTATTTAACATCAAAAAAGTCGTCAAAATAGGCAAAATTTTCATTAAATTGTCAAATATTTTCTAAATTATTCAGGTTTTTGAGTTTAACTTACCATCATATAACGCCCGGAGTCTTCCCCTGTCGTTTGGTACCACTTTCGACCACCCCCGATGGTGGGAAGCGATAAATTTTTGAATTTTACACACATTCCAGTACAGTTTCGGTAAAATTTCATATTTTACATTGGGTTCTTTGCAAAACGTTGTGTCTTGCTCTGTCTTGATCAACATTATAAAAATTTTCAGTGCTGCCACCATTTTGGACCCTTTTATAGCTATTTAACATCAAAAAAGTCGTCAAAACAGGCAAAATTTTCATTAAATTGTTAAATATTTTCAAAATTATTTAGGTTTTTGAGTTTAACTTACGATCGTATAACGCCCGGAGTCTTCCCCTGTCGTTTGGTACCACTTTCGACCACCCCCGATGGTGGGAAGCGATAAATTTTTGAATTTTACACACATTCGAGTACAGTTTCGGTAAAATTTCATATTTTTACATCGGGTTTCTTGCAAAACGTTGTGTCTTGCTCTGTCTTGATCAACGTTATAGAAATTGCCAGTGCTGCCACCATTTTGGACCCTTTTATAGCTATTTAACATCAAAAAAGTCTTCAAAATAGGCAAAATTTTCATTAAATTGTCAAATATTTTCAAAATTATTCAGGTTTTTGAGTTTAACTTACCATCATATAATGCCCGGAGTCTTCCCCTGTCGTTTGGTACCACTTTCGACCACCCCCGATGGTGGGAAGCGATAAATTTTTGAATTTAACACACATTCGAGTACAGTTTCGGTAAAATTTCATATTTTACATCGGGTTTCTTGCAAAACGTTGTGTCTTGCTCTGTCTTGATCAACGTTATAGAAATTTTCAGTGCTGCCACCATTTTGGACCCTTTTATAGCTATTTAACATCAAAAAAGTCGTCAAAATAGGCAAAATTTTCATTAAATTGTCAAATATTTTCAAAATTATTCAGGTTTTTGAGTTTAACTTACCATCATATGACGCCCGGAGTCTTCCCCTGTCGTTTGGTACCACTTTCGACCATCCCCGATGGTGGGAAGCGATAAATTTTTGAATTTTACACTCATTCGAGTACAGTTTCGGTAAAATTTCATATTGTTACATCGGGTTTTTTGCAAAACGTTCTGTCTTGCTCTGTCTTGATCAACGTTATAGAAATTGCCAGTGCTGCCACCATTTTGGACCCTTTTATAGCTATTTAACATCAAAAAAGTCTTCAAAATAGGCAAAATTTTCATTAAATTGTCAAATATTTTCAAAATTATTCAGGTTTTTTAGTTTAACTTACCATCATATAATGCCCGGAGTCTTCCCCTGTCGTTTGGTACCACTTTCGACCACCCCCGATGGTGGGAAGCGATAAATTTTTGAATTTTACACACATTCGAGTACAGTTTCGGTAAAATTTCATATTTTTACATCGGGTTTCTTGCAAAACGTTGTGTCTTGCTCTGTCTTGATCAACGTTATAGAAATTGCCAGTGCTGCCACCATTTTGGACCCTTTTATAGCTATTTAACATCAAAAAAGTCTTCAAAATAGGCAAAATTTTTATTAAATTGTTAAATATTTTCAAAATTATTCAGGTTTTTGAGTTTAACTTACGATCGTATAACGCCCGGAGTCTTCCCCTGTCGTTTGGTACCACTTTCGACCACCCCCGATGGTGGAAAGCGATAAATTTTTGAATTTAACACACATTCGAGTACAGTTTCGGTAAAATTTCATATTTTACATCGGGTTTCTTGCAAAACGTTGTGTCTTGCTCTGTCTTGATCAACGTTATAGAAATTTTCAGTGCTGCCACCATTTTGGACCCTTTTATAGCTATTTAACATCAAAAAAGTCGTCAAAATAGGCAAAATTTTCATTAAATTGTCAAATATTTTCAAAATTATTCAGGTTTTTGAGTTTAACTTACCATCATATGACGCCCGGAATCTTCCCCTGTCGTTTGGTACCACTTTCGACCATCCCCGATGGTGGGAAGCGATAAATTTTTGAATTTTACACTCATTCGAGTACAGTTTCGGTAAAATTTCATATTGTTACATCGGGTTTTTTGCAAAACGTTCTGTCTTGCTCTGTCTTGATCAACGTTATAGAAATTGCCAGTGCTGCCACCATTTTGGACCCTTTTATAGCTATTTAACATCAAAAAAGTCTTCAAAATAGGCAAAATTTTCATTAAATTGTCAAATATTTTCAAAATTATTCAGGTTTTTGAGTTTAACTTACCATCATATAATGCCCGGAGTCTTCCCCTGTCGTTTGGTACCACTTTCGACCACCCCCGATGGTGGGAAGCGATAAATTTTTGAATTTTACACACATTCGAGTACAGTTTCGGTAAAATTTCATATTTTTACATCGGGTTTCTTGCAAAACGTTGTGTCTTGCTCTGTCTTGATCAACATTATAAAAATTTTCAGTGCTGCCACCATTTTGGACCCTTTTATAGCTATTTAACATCAAAAAAGTCGTCAAAACAGGCAAAATTTTCATTAAATTGTTAAATATTTTCAAAATTATTCAGGTTTTTGAGTTTAACTTACGATCGTATAACGCCCGGAGTCTTCCCCTGTCGTTTGGTACCACTTTCGACCACCCCCGATGGTGGGAAGCGATAAATTTTTGAATTTTACACACATTCCAGTACAGTTTCGGTAAAATTTCATATTTTTACATCGGGTTTCTTGCAAAACGTTGTGTCTTGCTCTGTCTTGATCAACGTTATAGAAATTTTCAGTGCTGCCACCATTTTGGACCCTTTTATAGCTATTTAACATCAAAAAAGTCGTCAAAATAGGCAAAATTTTCATTAAATTGTCAAATATTTTCAAAATTATTCAGGTTTTTGAGTTTAACTTACCATCATATGACGCCCGGAGTCTTCCCCTGTCGTTTGGTACCACTTTCGACCATCCCCGATGGTGGGAAGCGATAAATTTTTGAATTTTACACTCATTCGAGTACAGTTTCGGTAAAATTTCATATTGTTACATCGGGTTTTTTGCAAAACGTTCTGTCTTGCTCTGTCTTGACCAACGTTATAGAAATTGCCAGTGCTGCCACCATTTTGGACCCTTTTATAGCTATTTAACCCACTTACTCCTACCGGGCGTTATAACACCACGAAAATCATATATAAAGTACCCTCATTTTAGTCCTAATAAATGTGATCGGTGACTGTTATTTCTTATTTTATTCCATTTATTACTACTGGAGGCTTGATTACGTGCAGTAATCGTGTCTGTAATTAATGAAGTTAAATTCTTTTTGTCGTATTTAAAAGTTAGAAGTGTTTTTATTCGACGATGTCGTCAAAAAGGTATGTATATATTATATTATTATGTATCAAAAATGACTGTTTGGCATAAATCCTGTAAGTTGCAAGTGTTATCAATAAATAATGCAACATTCGTATACAGTATTGTACAATTACTGACTTCTTTTTTATCTAAATGTATCATGGGCGTTATAACGCCCGGTAGGAGAATGGGCGTCTATTATATTTTACTATTGCATTTCAGATTGCAACGAAGACAAACTTTAAAATTGAACGAAATATTAGACGCATTGGAAGCTGATGACGACATTCCTTTTCCCAAGGCTGTCTCAATTTTACCACCAGAAAATGCAAACGCAGAGGTGACTGATGAGGATTCTTGTGATGAAGATTTTGTAAATATACAAAATCTGCCAGGTGGGTTCTCAAAATGTAATCGTTACAGTCAAGCATAGCACATTATAGGTTTAGCTGCAGATATCAGTAGTTTTATCTTTACTCCTACAGGTGCACAGCTAAGAGCGCAAGCCGGAGTTGCCTACGACGAGTTGTCGTCTGGAGACGAAGAATATGACATTCCCCTATCTCGTCTCGCTAAAAGAAAGCGTTTTGTAGAATCTCCTATACAAAGTCAAAGCCCTGATAATTCTCTGAGAAATATATCAAGTTCTTCTCCCATACCAAGTACATCATCGGCAAGTGATGGTACAGTTGCGCCTACTGTGGCAAGAAACCAGAATTATAAATGGCGTAATCATCATAACCCTAATTGTTATCCAGAATGGAAAGAGGTTCAGGCCCCCAATAATATGCAGCCCCCGATTTATTATTTTGATACAATGTTTGACGATAATGTCATTCAACTGCTTGTGCATTATACAAACTTATACGCCAGCCAAAAGAATAAACCAAGTACTGTTACCGTCAATGAAATGAAGTGCTTCTTGGGTATTCTTTTATATAGTGGCTATGTCGTGGTGCCTCGAAGGTCCATGTACTGGGAAAAATCAGCCGATACTCAATTTTCACTAATTTATAACGCCATGTCACGAGATCGATTTAATTTTATAATGTCGCATATTCACTGCTGCGATAATACAGAAGTAGTTGCAAGTGATGATAAGTTTTCAAAATTGCGTCCACTGTTCGATCTGTTGAATAGGAATTATATAGCTATGGCACTTTTGGAAGAAAGTTATAGCATCGACGAGGCAATGGTACCGTATTACGGTGGCCATAGTTGCAAGCAGTTTATACGCGGTAAGCCCATAAGATGGGGGTACAAACTATGGGTCGGGGCTACGAGGCTCGGTTACGTGTTGTGGTTTGATCCATACCAGGGCCACGCTGGAACTATACCAACAGCATACAAACAATTTGGTCTGGGATGGAGTGTGATCATGCGTTTCGCAAATATATTGCAGTCACGGCAACCCGATCTACATTTTCATTTGTTTTTCGACAATTTTTCTCTTCGATACCACTATTTCATGAGTTAGGCAGTCGAGGACTAAAAGGCACTGGTACCGTCCGCGATAATCGTACATCTAAATGCCCACTAACCTCAAACTCAGATTTCAAAAAAACAGAGAGGGGTACTTTCCAATTCAAGTCAAGTAATCCGGGAAATATTCTTGTTTGCAAATGGAACGACAATAGTGTTGTTATAGTTGCTTCAAATGTGGACACAGTAGAACCATTGCATAAGGCAAAACGCTTTTCTCAACAAGTGAAGAAGTATGTACAAATCGATCAACCTGACATAATAAAAAAGTACAATGAAAATATGGGAGGCGTTGATCGTTCTGATCAAAACATTGGCCTTTATCGAACTTCCATACGAGGAAAAAAATGGTACTTTCCCTTGATTGCTCACTGTTTGGATATGTCAGTGCACAATGCCTGGCAATTGTACAAGCATGATAAAGGGGACTATGATCATCTCTCTTTTCGAAGAGCAATAGCTAGAAGTTTATTAGAAACTTACAAGAGTGATGGAAAGCGTGGACCATCTCGTACTCCGGCTTCCTACAGAGAAACGTCTCGATACGACAAAATCGATCATTTGATTGAATACAAAGTAAATCAACTCAGGTGCACACTTTGCAAAAAAAAAAACAATTTTTTTTTGTAAAAAATGCGATGTTCATTTACATCCTAAATCTTGTTTCGTTACTTACCATACAAACTGATTTTTGAGAAATTTACTAGGCTCTAAGTATGAAATTAGTACTTGCTAATGCTTATTATAGGTATATACAAAATACTAATTATAATAGCTATACTATATAAAAGATTAAATATAACTTCATAAATACACCTTTTGTTTAATTATACCCTTCCCGTACAAATTAGCGATAGTAGGGCTTTCTCCTACCGGCCGTTATAACGCCCATGGTTTTCCGGCTTTTCCAGATGACCATGATTTTTTTCAGTATTTTTCCACAGTAGTTGGTGACATATATATGTACATATCAAAAAATCATAATGATCTGAGATGCAAAATAGTTTCAGGAGTATCTGGGTTAACATCAAAAAAGTCTTCAAAATAGGCAAAATTTTCATTAAATTGTCAAATATTTTCTAAATTATTCAGGTTTTTGAGTTTAACTTGCCATCATATAACGCCCGGAGTCTTCCCCTGTCGTTTGGGACCACTTTCGACCACCCCCGATGGTGGGAAGCGATAAATTTTTGAATTTTACACACATTCCAGTACAGTTTCGGTAAAATTTCATATTTTACATTGGGTTCTTTGCAAAACGTTGTGTCTTGCTCTGTCTTGATCAACGTTATAGAAATTTTCAGTGCAGCCACCATTTTAGACCCTTTTATAGCTATTTAACATCAAAAAAGTCGTCAAAATAGGCAAAATTTTCATTAAATTGTCAAATATTTTTAAAATTATTCAGGTTTTTGAGTTTACCTTACCATCATATAACGCCCGGAGTCTTCCCCTGTCGTTTGGTACCACTTTCGACCACCCCCGATGGTGGGAAGCGATAAATTTTTTAATTTTACACACATTCCAGTACAGTTTCGGTAAAATTTCATATTTTTACATCGGGTTTTTTGCAAAACGTTCTGTCTTGCTCTGTCTTGATCAACGTTATAGAAAAGTCGTCAAAACAGGCATGATTTTCATTAAATTGTCAAATATTTTTAAAATTATTCAGGTTTTTGAGTTTACCTTACCATCATATAACGCCCGGAGTCTTCCCCTGTCGTTTGGTACCACTTTCGACCACCCCCGATGGTGGGAAGCGATAAATTTTTGAATTTTACACACATTCCAGTACAGTTTCGGTAAAATTTCATATTTTACATTGGGTTCTTTGCAAAACGTTGTGTCTTGCTCTGTCTTGATCAACATTATAAAAATTTTCAGTGCTGCCACCATTTTGGACCCTTTTATAGCTATTTAACATCAAAAAAGTCGTCAAAACAGGCAAAATTTTCATTAAATTGTTAAATATTTTCAAAATTATTTAGGTTTTTGAGTTTAACTTACGATCGTATAACGCCCGGAGTCTTCCCCTGTCGTTTGGTACCACTTTCGACCACCCCCGATGGTGGGAAGCGATAAATTTTTGAATTTTACACACATTCGAGTACAGTTTCGGTAAAATTTCATATTTTTACATCGGGTTTCTTGCAAAACGTTGTGTCTTGCTCTGTCTTGATCAACGTTATAGAAATTGCCAGTGCTGCCACCATTTTGGACCCTTTTATAGCTATTTAACATCAAAAAAGTCTTCAAAATAGGCAAAATTTTCATTAAATTGTCAAATATTTTCAAAATTATTCAGGTTTTTGAGTTTAACTTACCATCATATAATGCCCGGAGTCTTCCCCTGTCGTTTGGTACCACTTTCGACCATCCCCGATGGTGGGAAGCGATAAATTTTTGAATTTTACACTCATTCGAGTACAGTTTCGGTAAAATTTCATATTGTTACATCGGGTTTTTTGCAAAACGTTCTGTCTTGCTCTGTCTTGATCAACGTTATAAAAATTGCCAGTGCTGCCACCATTTTGGACCCTTTTATAGCTATTTAACATCAAAAAAGTCTTCAAAATAGGCAAAATTTTCATTAAATTGTCAAATATTTTCTAAATTATTCAGGTTTTTGAGTTTAACTTACCATCATATAACGCCCGGAGTCTTCCCCTGTCGTTTGGTACCACTTTCGACCACCCCCGATGGTGGGAAGCGATAAATTTTTGAATTTTACACACATTCCAGTACAGTTTCGGTAAAATTTCATATTTTACATTGGGTTCTTTGCAAAACGTTGTGTCTTGCTCTGTCTTGATCAACATTATAAAAATTTTCAGTGCTGCCACCATTTTGGACCCTTTTATAGCTATTTAACATCAAAAAAGTCGTCAAAACAGGCAAAATTTTCATTAAATTGTTAAATATTTTCAAAATTATTTAGGTTTTTGAGTTTAACTTACGATCGTATAACGCCCGGAGTCTTCCCCTGTCGTTTGGTACCACTTTCGACCACCCCCGATGGTGGGAAGCGATAAATTTTTGAATTTTACACACATTCGAGTACAGTTTCGGTAAAATTTCATATTTTTACATCGGGTTTCTTGCAAAACGTTGTGTCTTGCTCTGTCTTGATCAACGTTATAGAAATTGCCAGTGCTGCCACCATTTTGGACCCTTTTATAGCTATTTAACATCAAAAAAGTCTTCAAAATAGGCAAAATTTTCATTAAATTGTCAAATATTTTCAAAATTATTCAGGTTTTTGAGTTTAACTTACGATCGTATAACGCCCGGAGTCTTCCCCTGTCGTTTGGGACCACTTTCGACCACCCCCGATGGTGGGAAGCGATAAATTTTTGAATTTTACACACATTCCAGTACAGTTTCGGTAAAATTTCATATTTTACATTGGGTTCTTTGCAAAACGTTGTGTCTTGCTCTGTCTTGATCAACGTTATAGAAATTTTCAGTGCAGCCACCATTTTAGACCCTTTTATAGCTATTTAACATCAAAAAAGTCGTCAAAATAGGCAAAATTTTCATTAAATTGTCAAATATTTTTAAAATTATTCAGGTTTTTGAGTTTACCTTACCATCATATAACGCCCGGAGTCTTCCCCTGTCGTTTGGTACCACTTTCGACCACCCCCGATGGTGGGAAGCGATAAATTTTTTAATTTTACACACATTCCAGTACAGTTTCGGTAAAATTTCATATTTTTACATCGGGTTTTTTGCAAAACGTTCTGTCTTGCTCTGTCTTGATCAACGTTATAGAAAAGTCGTCAAAACAGGCATGATTTTCATTAAATTGTCAAATATTTTTAAAATTATTCAGGTTTTTGAGTTTACCTTACCATCATATAACGCCCGGAGTCTTCCCCTGTCGTTTGGTACCATTTTTGACCACCCCCGATGGTGGGAAGCGATAAATTTTTGAATTTTACACACATTCGAGTACAGTTTCGGTAAAATTTCATATTTTTACATCGGGTTTCTTGCAAAACGTTGTGTCTTGCTCTGTCTTGATCAACGTTATAGAAATTGCCAGTGCTGCCACCATTTTGGACCCTTTTATAGCTATTTAACATCAAAAAAGTCGTCAAAATAGGCAAAATTTTCATTAAATTGTCAAATATTTTCAAAATTATTCAGATTTTTGAGTTTAACTGACCATCATATAACGCCCGGAGTCTTCCCCTGTCGTTTGGTACCATTTTTGACCACCCCCGATGGTGGGAAGCGATAAATTTTTGAATTTTACACACATTCGAGTACAGTTTCGGTAAAATTTCATATTTTTACATCGGGTTTCTTGCAAAACGTTGTGTCTTGCTCTGTCTTGATCAACGTTATAGAAATTTTCAGTGCTGCCACCATCTTGGACCCTTTTATAGCTATTTAACATCAAAAAAGTCGTCAAAATAGGCAAAATTTTCATTAAATTGTCAAATATTTTCTAAATTATTCAGGTTTTTGAGTTTAACTTACCATCATATAACGCCCGGAGTCTTCCCCTGTCGTTTGGTACCACTTTCGACCACCCCCGATGGTGGGAAGCGATAAATTTTTGAATTTTACACACATTCCAGTACAGTTTCGGTAAAATTTCATATTTTACATTGGGTTCTTTGCAAAACGTTGTGTCTTGCTCTGTCTTGATCAACATTATAAAAATTTTCAGTGCTGCCACCATTTTGGACCCTTTTATAGCTATTTAACATCAAAAAAGTCGTCAAAACAGGCAAAATTTTCATTAAATTGTTAAATATTTTCAAAATTATTTAGGTTTTTGAGTTTAACTTACGATCGTATAACGCCCGGAGTCTTCCCCTGTCGTTTGGTACCACTTTCGACCACCCCCGATGGTGGGAAGCGATAAATTTTTGAATTTTACACACATTCGAGTACAGTTTCGGTAAAATTTCATATTTTTACATCGGGTTTCTTGCAAAACGTTGTGTCTTGCTCTGTCTTGATCAACGTTATAGAAATTGCCAGTGCTGCCACCATTTTGGACCCTTTTATAGCTATTTAACATCAAAAAAGTCGTCAAAATAGGCAAAATTTTCATTAAATTGTCAAATATTTTCAAAATTATTCAGATTTTTGAGTTTAACTGACCATCATATAACGCCCGGAGTCTTCCCCTGTCGTTTGGTACCATTTTTGACCACCCCCGATGGTGGGAAGCGATAAATTTTTGAATTTTACACACATTCCAGTACAGTTTCGGTAAAATTTCATATTTTTACATCGGGTTTCTTGCAAAACGTTGTGTCTTGCTCTGTCTTGATCAACGTTATAGAAATTTTCAGTGCTGCCACCATCTTGGACCCTTTTATAGCTATTTAACATCAAAAAAGTCGTCAAAACAGGCATGATTTTCATTAAATTGTCAAATATTTTTAAAATTATTCAGGTTTTTGAGTTTACCTTACCATCATATAACGCCCGGAGTCTTCCCCTGTCGTTTGGTACCATTTTTGACCACCCCCGATGGTGGGAAGCGATAAATTTTTGAATTTTACACACATTCGAGTACAGTTTCGGTAAAATTTCATATTTTTACATCGGGTTTCTTGCAAAACGTTGTGTCTTGCTCTGTCTTGATCAACGTTATAGAAATTGCCAGTGCTGCCACCATTTTGGACCCTTTTATAGCTATTTAACATCAAAAAAGTCGTCAAAATAGGCAAAATTTTCATTAAATTGTCAAATATTTTCAAAATTATTCAGATTTTTGAGTTTAACTGACCATCATATAACGCCCGGAGTCTTCCCCTGTCGTTTGGTACCATTTTTGACCACCCCCGATGGTGGGAAGCGATAAATTTTTGAATTTTACACACATTCGAGTACAGTTTCGGTAAAATTTCATATTTTTACATCGGGTTTCTTGCAAAACGTTGTGTCTTGCTCTGTCTTGATCAACGTTATAGAAATTTTCAGTGCTGCCACCATCTTGGACCCTTTTATAGCTATTTAACATCAAAAAAGTCGTCAAAATAGGCAAAATTTTCATTAAATTGTCAAATATTTTCTAAATTATTCAGGTTTTTGAGTTTAACTTACCATCATATAACGCCCGGAGTCTTCCCCTGTCGTTTGGTACCACTTTCGAGCACCCCCGATGGTGGGAAGCGATAAATTTTTGAATTTTACACACATTCCAGTACAGTTTCGGTAAAATTTCATATTTTACATTGGGTTCTTTGCAAAACGTTGTGTCTTGCTCTGTCTTGATCAACATTATAAAAATTTTCAGTGCTGCCACCATTTTGGACCCTTTTATAGCTATTTAACATCAAAAAAGTCGTCAAAACAGGCAAAATTTTCATTAAATTGTTAAATATTTTCAAAATTATTTAGGTTTTTGAGTTTAACTTACGATCGTATAACGCCCGGAGTCTTCCCCTGTCGTTTGGTACCACTTTCGACCACCCCCGATGGTGGGAAGCGATAAATTTTTGAATTTTACACACATTCGAGTACAGTTTCGGTAAAATTTCATATTTTTACATCGGGTTTCTTGCAAAACGTTGTGTCTTGCTCTGTCTTGATCAACGTTATAGAAATTGCCAGTGCTGCCACCATTTTGGACCCTTTTATAGCTATTTAACATCAAAAAAGTCTTCAAAATAGGCAAAATTTTCATTAAATTGTCAAATATTTTCAAAATTATTCAGGTTTTTGAGTTTAACTTACCATCATATAATGCCCGGAGTCTTCCCCTGTCGTTTGGTACCACTTTCGACCATCCCCGATGGTGGGAAGCGATAAATTTTTGAATTTTACACTCATTCGAGTACAGTTTCGGTAAAATTTCATATTGTTACATCGGGTTTTTTGCAAAACGTTCTGTCTTGCTCTGTCTTGATCAACGTTATAGAAATTGCCAGTGCTGCCACCATTTTGGACCCTTTTATAGCTATTTAACATCAAAAAAGTCTTCAAAATAGGCAAAATTTTCATTAAATTGTCAAATATTTTCAAAATTATTCAGGTTTTTTAGTTTAACTTACCATCATATAATGCCCGGAGTCTTCCCCTGTCGTTTGGTACCACTTTCGACCACCCCCGATGGTGGGAAGCGATAAATTTTTGAATTTTACACACATTCGAGTACAGTTTCGGTAAAATTTCATATTTTTACATCGGGTTTCTTGCAAAACGTTGTGTCTTGCTCTGTCTTGATCAACGTTATAGAAATTTTCAGTGCTGCCACCATTTTGGACCCTTTTATAGCTATTTAACATCAAAAAAGTCTTCAAAATAGGCAAAATTTTCATTAAATTGTCAAATATTTTCAAAATTATTCAGGTTTTTGAGTTTAACTTACCATCATATAATGCCCGGAGTCTTCCCCTGTCGTTTGGTACCACTTTCGACCACCCCCGATGGTGGGAAGCGATAAATTTTTGAATTTTACACACATTCGAGTACAGTTTCGGTAAAATTTCATATTTTTACATCGGGTTTCTTGCAAAACGTTGTGTCTTGCTCTGTCTTGATCAACGTTATAGAAATTTTCAGTGCTGCCACCATTTTGGACCCTTTTATAGCTATTTAACATCAAAAAAGTCGTCAAAATAGGCAAAATTTTCATTAAATTGTCAAATATTTTCTAAATTATTCAGGTTTTTGAGTTTAACTTGCCATCATATAACGCCCGGAGTCTTCCCCTGTCGTTTGGGACCACTTTCGACCACCCCCGATGGTGGGAAGCGATAAATTTTTGAATTTTACACACATTCCAGTACAGTTTCGGTAAAATTTCATATTTTACATTGGGTTCTTTGCAAAACGTTGTGTCTTGCTCTGTCTTGATCAACATTATAAAAATTTTCAGTGCTGCCACCATTTTGGACCCTTTTATAGCTATTTAACATCAAAAAAGTCGTCAAAACAGGCAAAATTTTCATTAAATTGTTAAATATTTTCAAAATTATTTAGGTTTTTGAGTTTAACTTACGATCGTATAACGCCCGGAGTCTTCCCCTGTCGTTTTGTACCACTTTCGACCACCCCCGATGGTGGGAAGCGATAAATTTTTGAATTTTACACACATTCGAGTACAGTTTCGGTAAAATTTCATATTTTACATCGGGTTTCTTGCAAAACGTTGTGTCTTGCTCTGTCTTGATCAACGTTATAGAATTTTTCAGTGCTGCCACCATTTTGGACCCTTTTATAGCTATTTAACATCAAAAAAGTCGTCAAAATAGGCAAAATTTTCATTAAATTGTACAATATTTTCAAAATTATTCAGGTTTTTGAGTTAAACTTACCATCATATGACGCCCGGAGTCTTCCCTGTCGTTTGGTACCACTTTCGACCATCCCCGATGGTGGGAAGCGATAAATTTTTGAATTTTACACTCATTCGAGTACAGTTTCGGTAAAATTTCATATTGTTACATCGGGTTTTTTGCAAAACGTTCTGTCTTGCTCTGTCTTGATCAACGTTATAGAAATTGCCAGTGCTGCCACCATTTTGGACCCTTTTATAGCTATTTAACATCAAAAAAGTCTTCAAAATAGGCAAAATTTTCATTAAATTGTCAAATATTTTCAAAATTATTCAGGTTTTTGAGTTTAACTTACCATCATATAATGCCCGGAGTCTTCCCCTGTCGTTTGGTACCACTTTCGACCACCCCCGATGGTGGGAAGCGATAAATTTTTGAATTTTACACACATTCGAGTACAGTTTCGGTAAAATTTCATATTTTTACATCGGGTTTCTTGCAAAACGTTGTGTCTTGCTCTGTCTTGATCAACGTTATAGAAATTTTCAGTGCTGCCACCATTTTGGACCCTTTTATAGCTATTTAACATCAAAAAAGTCGTCAAAATAGGCAAAATTTTCATTAAATTGTCGAATATTTTAAAAATTATTCAGGTTTTTGAGTTTAACTTACCATCATATAATGCCCGGAGTCTTCCCCTGTCGTTTGGTACCACTTTCGACCACCCCCGATGGTGGGAAGCGATAAATTTTTGAATTTTACACACATTCGAGTACAGTTTCGGTAAAATTTCATATTTTTACATCGGGTTTCTTGCAAAACGTTGTGTCTTGCTCTGTCTTGATCAACGTTATAGAAATTTTCAGTGCTGCCACCATTTTGGACCCTTTTATAGCTATTTAACATCAAAAAAGTCGTCAAAATAGGCAAAATTTTCATTAAATTGTCGAATATTTTAAAAATTATTCAGGTTTTTGAGTTTAACTTACCTTCATATAACGCCCGGAGTCTTCCCCTGTCGTTTGGTACCATTTTCGACCACCCCCGATGGTGGGAAGCGATAAATTTTTGAATTTTACACACATTCCAGTACAGTTTCGGTAAAATTTCATATTTTTACATCGGGTTTCTTGCAAAACGTTGTGTCTTGCTCTGTCTTGATCAACGTTATAGAAATTTTCAGTGCTGCCACCATTTTGGACCCTTTTATAGCTATTTAACATCAAAAAAGTCGTCAAAATAGGCAAAATTTTCATTAAATTGTCAAATATTTAAAAAATTATTCAGGTTTTTGAGTTTAACTTACCATCATATAACGCCCGGAGTCTTCCCCTGTCGTTTGGTACCACTTTCGACCACCCCCGATGGTGGGAAGCGATAAATTTTTGAATTTTACACACATTCCAGTACAGTTTCGGTAAAATTTCATATTTTTACATCGGGTTTCTTGCAAAACGTTGTGTCTTGCTCTGTCTTGATCAACGTTATAGAAATTTTCAGTGCTGCCACCATTTTGGACCCTTTTATAGCTATTTAACATCAAAAAAGTCGTCAAAATAGGCAAAATTTTCATTAAATTGTCAAATATTTTCAAAATTATTCAGATTTTTGAGTTAAACTGACCATCATATAACGCCCGGAGTCTTCCCCTGTCGTTTGGTACCATTTTTGACCACCCCCGATGGTGGGAAGCGATAAATTTTTGAATTTTACACACATTCGAGTACAGTTTCGGTAAAATTTCATATTTTTACATCGGGTTTCTTGCAAACCGTTGTGTCTTGCTCTGTCTTGATCAACGTTATAGAAATTTTCAGTGCTGCCACCATTTTGGACCCTTTTATAGCTATTTAACATCAAAAAAGTCGTCAAAATAGGCAAAATTTTCATTAAATTGTCAAATATTTTCAAAATTATTCAGATTTTTGAGTTTAACTGACCATCATATAACGCCCGGAGTCTTCCCCTGTCGTTTGGTACCATTTTTGACCACCCCCGATGGTGGGAAGCGATAAATTTTTGAATTTTACACACATTCGAGTACAGTTTCGGTAAAATTTCATATTTTTACATCGGGTTTCTTGCAAAACGTTGTGTCTTGCTCTGTCTTGATCAACGTTATAGAAATTTTCAGTGCTGCCACCATCTTGGACCCTTTTATAGCTATTTAACATCAAAAAAGTCGTCAAAATAGGCAAAATTTTCATTAAATTGTCAAATATTTTCTAAATTATTCAGGTTTTTGAGTTTAACTTACCATCATATAACGCCCGGTGTCTTCCCCTGTCGTTTGGTACCACTTTCGACCACCCCCGATGGTGGGAAGCGATAAATTTTTGAATTTTACACACATTCCAGTACAGTTTCGGTAAAATTTCATATTTTACATTGGGTTCTTTGCAAAACGTTGTGTCTTGCTCTGTCTTGATCAACATTATAAAAATTTTCAGTGCTGCCACCATTTTGGACCCTTTTATAGCTATTTAACATCAAAAAAGTCGTCAAAACAGGCAAAATTTTTATTAAATTGTTAAATATTTTCAAAATTATTCAGGTTTTTGAGTTTAACTTACGATCGTATAACGCCCGGAGTCTTCCCCTGTCGTTTGGTACCACTTTCGACCACCCCCGATGGTGGAAAGCGATAAATTTTTGAATTTAACACACATTCGAGTACAGTTTCGGTAAAATTTCATATTTTACATCGGGTTTCTTGCAAAACGTTGTGTCTTGCTCTGTCTTGATCAACGTTATAGAAATTTTCAGTGCTGCCACCATTTTGGACCCTTTTATAGCTATTTAACATCAAAAAAGTCGTCAAAATAGGCAAAATTTTCATTAAATTGTCAAATATTTTCAAAATTATTCAGGTTTTTGAGTTTAACTTACCATCATATGACGCCCGGAGTCTTCCCCTGTCGTTTGGTACCACTTTCGACCATCCCCGATGGTGGGAAGCGATAAATTTTTGAATTTTACACTCATTCGAGTACAGTTTCGGTAAAATTTCATATTGTTACATCGGGTTTTTTGCAAAACGTTCTGTCTTGCTCTGTCTTGATCAACGTTATAGAAATTGCCAGTGCTGCCACCATTTTGGACCCTTTTATAGCTATTTAACATCAAAAAAGTCTTCAAAATAGGCAAAATTTTCATTAAATTGTCAAATATTTTCAAAATTATTCAGGTTTTTGAGTTTAACTTACCATCATATAATGCCCGGAGTCTTCCCCTGTCGTTTGGTACCACTTTCGACCACCCCCGATGGTGGGAAGCGATAAATTTTTGAATTTTACACACATTCGAGTACAGTTTCGGTAAAATTTCATATTTTTACATCGGGTTTCTTGCAAAACGTTGTGTCTTGCTCTGTCTTGATCAACATTATAAAAATTTTCAGTGCTGCCACCATTTTGGACCCTTTTATAGCTATTTAACATCAAAAAAGTCGTCAAAACAGGCAAAATTTTCATTAAATTGTTAAATATTTTCAAAATTATTCAGGTTTTTGAGTTTAACTTACGATCGTATAACGCCCGGAGTCTTCCCCTGTCGTTTGGTACCACTTTCGACCACCCCCGATGGTGGGAAGCGATAAATTTTTGAATTTTACACACATTCCAGTACAGTTTCGGTAAAATTTCATATTTTTACATCGGGTTTCTTGCAAAACGTTGTGTCTTGCTCTGTCTTGATCAACGTTATAGAAATTTTCAGTGCTGCCACCATTTTGGACCCTTTTATAGCTATTTAACATCAAAAAAGTCGTCAAAATAGGCAAAATTTTCATTAAATTGTCAAATATTTTCAAAATTATTCAGGTTTTTGAGTTTAACTTACCATCATATGACGCCCGGAGTCTTCCCCTGTCGTTTGGTACCACTTTCGACCATCCCCGATGGTGGGAAGCGATAAATTTTTGAATTTTACACTCATTCGAGTACAGTTTCGGTAAAATTTCATATTGTTACATCGGGTTTTTTGCAAAACGTTCTGTCTTGCTCTGTCTTGATCAACGTTATAGAAATTGCCAGTGCTGCCACCATTTTGGACCCTTTTATAGCTATTTAACCCACTTACTCCTACCGGGCGTTATAACACCACGAAAATCATATATAAAGTACCCTCATTTTAGTCCTAATAAATGTGATCGGTGACTGTTATTTCTTATTTTATTCCATTTATTACTACTGGAGGCTTGATTACGTGCAGTAATCGTGTCTGTAATTAATGAAGTTAAATTCTTTTTGTCGTATTTAAAAGTTAGAAGTGTTTTTATTCGACGATGTCGTCAAAAAGGTATGTATATATTATATTATTATGTATCAAAAATGACTGTTTGGCATAAATCCTGTAAGTTGCAAGTGTTATCAATAAATAATGCAACATTCGTATACAGTATTGTACAATTACTGACTTCTTTTTTATCTAAATGTATCATGGGCGTTATAACGCCCGGTAGGAGAATGGGCGTCTATTATATTTTACTATTGCATTTCAGATTGCAACGAAGACAAACTTTAAAATTGAACGAAATATTAGACGCATTGGAAGCTGATGACGACATTCCTTTTCCCAAGGCTGTCTCAATTTTACCACCAGAAAATGCAAACGCAGAGGTGACTGATGAGGATTCTTGTGATGAAGATTTTGTAAATATACAAAATCTGCCAGGTGGGTTCTCAAAATGTAATCGTTACAGTCAAGCATAGCACATTATAGGTTTAGCTGCAGATATCAGTAGTTTTATCTTTACTCCTACAGGTGCACAGCTAAGAGCGCAAGCCGGAGTTGCCTACGACGAGTTGTCGTCTGGAGACGAAGAATATGACATTCCCCTATCTCGTCTCGCTAAAAGAAAGCGTTTTGTAGAATCTCCTATACAAAGTCAAAGCCCTGATAATTCTCTGAGAAATATATCAAGTTCTTCTCCCATTCCAAGTACATCATCGGCAAGTGATGGTACAGTTGCGCCTACTGTGGCAAGAAACCAGAATTATAAATGGCGTAATCATCATAACCCTAATTGTTATCCAGAATGGAAAGAGGTTCAGGCCCCCAATAATATGCAGCCCCCGATTTATTATTTTGATACAATGTTTGACGATAATGTCATTCAACTGCTTGTGCATTATACAAACTTATACGCCAGCCAAAAGAATAAACCAAGTACTGTTACCGTCAATGAAATGAAGTGCTTCTTGGGTATTCTTTTATATAGTGGCTATGTCGTGGTGCCTCGAAGGTCCATGTACTGGGAAAAATCAGCCGATACTCAATTTTCACTAATTTATAACGCCATGTCACGAGATCGATTTAATTTTATAATGTCGCATATTCACTGCTGCGATAATACAGAAGTAGTTGCAAGTGATGATAAGTTTTCAAAATTGCGTCCACTGTTCGATCTGTTGAATAGGAATTATATAGCTATGGCACTTTTGGAAGAAAGTTATAGCATCGACGAGGCAATGGTACCGTATTACGGTGGCCATAGTTGCAAGCAGTTTATACGCGGTAAGCCCATAAGATGGGGGTACAAACTATGGGTCGGGGCTACGAGGCTCGGTTACGTGTTGTGGTTTGATCCATACCAGGGCCACGCTGGAACTATACCAACAGCATACAAACAATTTGGTCTGGGATGGAGTGTGATCATGCGTTTCGCAAATATATTGCAGTCACGGCAACCCGATCTACATTTTCATTTGTTTTTCGACAATTTTTCTCTTCGATACCACTATTTCATGAGTTAGGCAGTCGAGGACTAAAAGGCACTGGTACCGTCCGCGATAATCGTACATCTAAATGCCCACTAACCTCAAACTCAGATTTCAAAAAAACAGAGAGGGGTACTTTCCAATTCAAGTCAAGTAATCCGGGAAATATTCTTGTTTGCAAATGGAACGACAATAGTGTTGTTATAGTTGCTTCAAATGTGGACACAGTAGAACCATTGCATAAGGCAAAACGCTTTTCTCAACAAGTGAAGAAGTATGTACAAATCGATCAACCTGACATAATAAAAAAGTACAATGAAAATATGGGAGGCGTTGATCGTTCTGATCAAAACATTGGCCTTTATCGAACTTCCATACGAGGAAAAAAATGGTACTTTCCCTTGATTGCTCACTGTTTGGATATGTCAGTGCACAATGCCTGGCAATTGTACAAGCATGATAAAGGGGACTATGATCATCTCTCTTTTCGAAGAGCAATAGCTAGAAGTTTATTAGAAACTTACAAGAGTGATGGAAAGCGTGGACCATCTCGTACTCCGGCTTCCTACAGAGAAACGTCTCGATACGACAAAATCGATCATTTGATTGAATACAAAGTAAATCAACTCAGGTGCACACTTTGCAAAAAAAAAACAATTTTTTTTTGTAAAAAATGCGATGTTCATTTACATCCTAAATCTTGTTTCGTTACTTACCATACAAACTGATTTTTGAGAAATTTACTAGGCTCTAAGTATGAAATTAGTACTTGCTAATGCTTATTATAGGTATATACAAAATACTAATTATAATAGCTATACTATATAAAAGATTAAATATAACTTCATAAATACACCTTTTGTTTAATTATACCCTTCCCGTACAAATTAGCGATAGTAGGGCTTTCTCCTACCGGCCGTTATAACGCCCATGGTTTTCCGGCTTTTCCAGATGACCATGATTTTTTTCAGTATTTTTCCACAGTAGTTGGTGACATATATATGTACATATCAAAAAATCATAATGATCTGAGATGCAAAATAGTTTCAGGAGTATCTGGGTTAACATCAAAAAAGTCTTCAAAATAGGCAAAATTTTCATTAAATTGTCAAATATTTTCTAAATTATTCAGGTTTTTGAGTTTAACTTGCCATCATATAACGCCCGGAGTCTTCCCCTGTCGTTTGGGACCACTTTCGACCACCCCCGATGGTGGGAAGCGATAAATTTTTGAATTTTACACACATTCCAGTACAGTTTCGGTAAAATTTCATATTTTACATTGGGTTCTTTGCAAAACGTTGTGTCTTGCTCTGTCTTGATCAACGTTATAGAAATTTTCAGTGCAGCCACCATTTTAGACCCTTTTATAGCTATTTAACATCAAAAAAGTCGTCAAAATAGGCAAAATTTTCATTAAATTGTCAAATATTTTTAAAATTATTCAGGTTTTTGAGTTTACCTTACCATCATATAACGCCCGGAGTCTTCCCCTGTCGTTTGGTACCACTTTCGACCACCCCCGATGGTGGGAAGCGATAATTTTTTTAATTTTACACACATTCCAGTACAGTTTCGGTAAAATTTCATATTTTTACATCGGGTTTCTTGCAAAACGTTCTGTCTTGCTCTGTCTTGATCAACGTTATAGAAAAGTCGTCAAAACAGGCATGATTTTCATTAAATTGTCAAATATTTTTAAAATTATTCAGGTTTTTGAGTTTACCTTACCATCATATAACGCCCGGAGTCTTCCCCTGTCGTTTGGTACCATTTTTGACCACCCCCGATGGTGGGAAGCGATACATTTTTGAATTTTACACACATTCGAGTACAGTTTCGGTAAAATTTCATATTTTTACATCGGGTTTCTTGCAAACCGTTGTGTCTTGCTCTGTCTTGATCAACGTTATAGAAATTGCCAGTGCTGCCACCATTTTGGACCCTTTTATAGCTATTTAACATCAAAAAAGTCGTCAAAATAGGCAAAATTTTCATTAAATTGTCAAATATTTTCAAAATTATTCAGATTTTTGAGTTTAACTGACCATCATATAACGCCCGGAGTCTTCCCCTGTCGTTTGGTACCATTTTTGACCACCCCCGATGGTGGGAAGCGATAAATTTTTGAATTTAACACACATTCGAGTACAGTTTCGGTAAAATTTCATATTTTTACATCGGGTTTCTTGCAAAACGTTGTGTCTTGCTCTGTCTTGATCAACGTTATAGAAATTTTCAGTGCTGCCACCATCTTGGACCCTTTTATAGCTATTTAACATCAAAAAAGTCGTCAAAATAGGCAAAATTTTCATTAAATTGTCAAATATTTTCTAAATTATTCAGGTTTTTGAGTTTAACTTACCATCATATAACGCCCGGAGTCTTCCCCTGTCGTTTGGTACCACTTTCGACCACCCCCGATGGTGGGAAGCGATAAATTTTTGAATTTTACACACATTCCAGTACAGTTTCGGTAAAATTTCATATTTTACATTGGGTTCTTTGCAAAACGTTGTGTCTTGCTCTGTCTTGATCAACATTATAAAAATTTTCAGTGCTGCCACCATTTTGGACCCTTTTATAGCTATTTAACATCAAAAAAGTCGTCAAAACAGGCAAAATTTTCATTAAATTGTTAAATATTTTCTAAATTATTCAGGTTTTTGAGTTTAACTTACCATCATATAACGCCCGGAGTCTTCCCCTGTCGTTTGGTACCACTTTCGACCACCCCCGATGGTGGGAAGCGATAAATTTTTGAATTTTACACACATTCCAGTACAGTTTCGGTAAAATTTCATATTTTACATCGGGTTTCTTGCAAAACGCTGTGTCTTGCTCTGTCTTGATCAACGTTATAGAAATTTTCAGTGCTGCCACCATTTTGGACCCTTTTATAGCTATTTAACATCAAAAAAGTCGTCAAAATAGGCAAAATTTTCATTAAATTGTCAAATATTTTCAAAATTATTCAGGTTTTTGAGTTTAACTTACCATCATATGACGCCCGGAGTCTTCCCCTGTCGTTTGGTACCACTTTCGACCATCCCCGATGGTGGGAAGCGATAAATTTTTGAATTTTACACTCATTCGAGTACAGTTTCGGTAAAATTTCATATTGTTACATCGGGTTTTTTGCAAAACGTTCTGTCTTGCTCTGTCTTGATCAACGTTATAGAAATTGCCAGTGCTGCCACCATTTTGGACCCTTTTATAGCTATTTAACATCAAAAAAGTCTTCAAAATAGGCAAAATTTTCATTAAATTGTCAAATATTTTCAAAATTATTCAGGTTATTTAGTTTAACTTACCATCATATAATGCCCGGAGTCTTCCCCTGTCGTTTGGTACCACTTTCGACCACCCCCGATGGTGGGAAGCGATAAATTTTTGAATTTTACACACATTCGAGTACAGTTTCGGTAAAATTTCATATTTTTACATCGGGTTTCTTGCAAAACGTTGTGTCTTGCTCTGTCTTGATCAACGTTATAGAAATTGCCAGTGCTGCCACCATTTTGGACCCTTTTATAGCTATTTAACATCAAAAAAGTCGTCAAAATAGGCAAAATTTTCATTAAATTGTCAAATATTTTCAAAATTATTCAGATTTTTGAGTTTAACTGACCATCATATAACGCCCGGAGTCTTCCCCTGTCGTTTGGTACCATTTTTGACCACCCCCGATGGTGGGAAGCGATACATTTTTGAATTTTACACACATTCGAGTACAGTTTCGGTAAAATTTCATATTTTTACATCGGGTTTCTTGCAAAACGTTGTGTCTTGCTCTGTCTTGATCAACGTTATAGAAATTTTCAGTGCTGCCACCATCTTGGACCCTTTTATAGCTATTTAACATCAAAAAAGTCGTCAAAATAGGCAAAATTTTCATTAAATTGTCAAATATTTTCTAAATTATTCAGGTTTTTGAGTTTAACTTACCATCATATAACGCCCGGAGTCTTCCCCTGTCGTTTGGTACCACTTTCGACCACCCCCGATGGTGGGAAGCGATAAATTTTTGAATTTTACACACATTCCAGTACAGTTTCGGTAAAATTTCATATTTTACATTGGGTTCTTTGCAAAACGTTGTGTCTTGCTCTGTCTTGATCAACATTATAAAAATTTTCAGTGCTGCCACCATTTTGGACCCTTTTATAGCTATTTAACATCAAAAAAGTCGTCAAAATATGCAAAATTTTCATTAAATTGTCAAATATTTTCAAAATTATTCAGATTTTTGAGTTTAACTGACCATCATATAACGCCCGGAGTCTTCCCCTGTCGTTTGGTACCATTTTTGACCACCCCCGATGGTGGGAAGCGATACATTTTTGAATTTTACACACATTCGAGTACAGTTTCGGTAAAATTTCATATTTTTACATCGGGTTTCTTGCAAAACGTTGTGTCTTGCTCTGTCTTGATCAACGTTATAGAAATTATCAGTGCTGCCACCATCTTGGACCCTTTTATAGCTATTTAACATCAAAAAAGTCGTCAAAATAGGCAAAATTTTCATTAAATTGTCAAATATTTTCAAAATTATTCAGGATTTTGAGTTTAACTTCCCATCTGATAACGCCCAGAGTCTTCCCTTGTCGTTTGGTACCATTTTTGACCACCCCCGATGGTGGGAAGCGATAAATTTTTGAATTTTACACACATTCCAGTACAGTTTCGGTAAAATTTCATATTTTTACATCGGGTTATTTGCAAAACGTTGTGTCTTGCTCTGTCTTGATCAACATTGTAGAAATTTTCAGTGCTGCCACCATTTTGGACACTTTTATAGCTATTTAACATAAAAAAAGTCATCAAAATAGGCAAAATTTTCATTAAATTGTTAAATATTTTCAAAATTATTGAGGTTTTTGAGTTTAACTTACCATCATATAACGCCCGGAGTCTTCCCTTGTCGTTTGGTACCATTTTCGACCACCCCCGATTGTGGGAAGCAATAAATTTTTGAATTTTACACACATTGGAGTACAGTTTCGGTAAAATTTCATATTTTTACATCGGGTTTCTTACAAAACGTTGTGTCTTGCTCTGTCTTGATCAACGTTATAGAAATTTTCAGTGCTGCCACCATTTTGGACCCTTTTATAGCTATTTAACATCAAAAAAGTCGTCAAAATAGGCAAAATTTTCATTAAATTGTTAAATATTTTCAAAATTATTCAGGTTTTTGAGTTTTACTTACGATCGTATAACGCCCGGAGTCTTCCCCTGTCGCTTGGTACAACTTTCGACCACCCCCGATGGTGGGAAGCGATAATTTTTTGAATTTTACACACATTCGAGTACAGTTTCGGTAAAATTTCATATTTTTACATCGGGTTTCTTGCAAAACGTTGTGTCTTGCTCTGTCTTGATCAACGTTATAGAAATTTTCAGTGCTGCCACCATTTTGGACCCTTTTATAGCTATTTAACATAAAAAAAGTCGTCAAAATAGGCAAAATTTTCATTAAATTGTTAAATATTTTCAAAATTATTCAGGTTTTTGAGTTTAACTTACCATCATATAACGCCCGGAGTCTTCCCCTGTCGTTTGGTACTACTTTCGACCACCCCTGATGGTGGGAAGCGATAAATTTTTGAATTTTAAGCACATTCCAGTACAGTTTCGGTAAAATTTCATATTTTTACATCGGGTTCTTTGCAAAACGTTGTGTCTTGCTCTGTCTTGATCAACATTGTAGAAATTTTCAGTGCTGCCACCATTTTGGACCATTTTATAGCTATTTAACATCAAAAAAGTCGTCAAAACAGGCAAAATTTTCATTAAATTGTCAAATATTTTCAAAATTATTCAGGTTTTTGGGTTTAACTTACGATCGTATAACGCCCGGAGTCTTCCCCTGTCGTTTGGTACCACTTTCGACCAGCCCCGATGGTGGGAAGCGATAAATTTTTGAATTTTACACACATTCGAGTACAGTTTCGGTAAAATTTCATATCTTTACATCGGGTTTTTTGCAAAACGTTGTGTCTTGCTCTGTCTTGATCAACGTTATAGAAATTTTCAGTGCTGCCACTATTTTGGACCCTTTTATAGCTATTTAACATCAAAAAAGTCGTCAAAATAGGCATAATTTTCATTAAATTGTCAAATATTTTCAAAATTATTGAGGTTTTTGAGTTTAACTGACCATCATATAACGCCCGGAGTCTTCCCCTGTCGTTTGGTACCATTTTTGACCACCCCCGATGGTGGGAAGCGATAAATTTTTGAATTTAACACACATTCGAGTACAGTTTCGGTAAAATTTCATATTTTTACATCGGGTTTCTTGCAAAACGTTGTGTCTTGCTCTGTCTTGATCAACGTTATAGAAATTTTCAGTGCTGCCACCATCTTGGACCCTTTTATAGCTATTTAACATCAAAAAAGTCGTCAAAATAGGCAAAATTTTCATTAAATTGTCAAATATTTTCTAAATTATTCAGGTTTTTGAGTTTAACTTACCATCATATAACGCCCGGAGTCTTCCCCTGTCGTTTGGTACCACTTTCGACCACCCCCGATGGTGGGAAGCGATAAATTTTTGAATTTTACACACATTCCAGTACAGTTTCGGTAAAATTTCATATTTTACATTGGGTTCTTTGCAAAACGTTGTGTCTTGCTCTGTCTTGATCAACATTATAAAAATTTTCAGTGCTGCCACCATTTTGGACCCTTTTATAGCTATTTAACATCAAAAAAGTCGTCAAAACAGGCAAAATTTTCATTAAATTGTTAAATATTTTCTAAATTATTCAGGTTTTTGAGTTTAACTTACCATCATATAACGCCCGGAGTCTTCCCCTGTCGTTTGGTACCACTTTCGACCACCCCCGATGGTGGGAAGCGATAAATTTTTGAATTTTACACACATTCCAGTACAGTTTCGGTAAAATTTCATATTTTACATCGGGTTTCTTGCAAAACGCTGTGTCTTGCTCTGTCTTGATCAACGTTATAGAAATTTTCAGTGCTGCCACCATTTTGGACCCTTTTATAGCTATTTAACATCAAAAAAGTCGTCAAAATAGGCAAAATTTTCATTAAATTGTCAAATATTTTCAAAATTATTCAGGTTTTTGAGTTTAACTTACCATCATATGACGCCCGGAGTCTTCCCCTGTCGTTTGGTACCACTTTCGACCATCCCCGATGGTGGGAAGCGATAAATTTTTGAATTTTACACTCATTCGAGTACAGTTTCGGTAAAATTTCATATTGTTACATCGGGTTTTTTGCAAAACGTTCTGTCTTGCTCTGTCTTGATCAACGTTATAGAAATTGCCAGTGCTGCCACCATTTTGGACCCTTTTATAGCTATTTAACATCAAAAAAGTCTTCAAAATAGGCAAAATTTTCATTAAATTGTCAAATATTTTCAAAATTATTCAGGTTATTTAGTTTAACTTACCATCATATAATGCCCGGAGTCTTCCCCTGTCGTTTGGTACCACTTTCGACCACCCCCGATGGTGGGAAGCGATAAATTTTTGAATTTTACACACATTCGAGTACAGTTTCGGTAAAATTTCATATTTTTACATCGGGTTTCTTGCAAAACGTTGTGTCTTGCTCTGTCTTGATCAACGTTATAGAAATTGCCAGTGCTGCCACCATTTTGGACCCTTTTATAGCTATTTAACATCAAAAAAGTCGTCAAAATAGGCAAAATTTTCATTAAATTGTCAAATATTTTCAAAATTATTCAGATTTTTGAGTTTAACTGACCATCATATAACGCCCGGAGTCTTCCCCTGTCGTTTGGTACCATTTTTGACCACCCCCGATGGTGGGAAGCGATACATTTTTGAATTTTACACACATTCGAGTACAGTTTCGGTAAAATTTCATATTTTTACATCGGGTTTCTTGCAAAACGTTGTGTCTTGCTCTGTCTTGATCAACGTTATAGAAATTTTCAGTGCTGCCACCATCTTGGACCCTTTTATAGCTATTTAACATCAAAAAAGTCGTCAAAATAGGCAAAATTTTCATTAAATTGTCAAATATTTTCTAAATTATTCAGGTTTTTGAGTTTAACTTACCATCATATAACGCCCGGAGTCTTCCCCTGTCGTTTGGTACCACTTTCGACCACCCCCGATGGTGGGAAGCGATAAATTTTTGAATTTTACACACATTCCAGTACAGTTTCGGTAAAATTTCATATTTTACATTGGGTTCTTTGCAAAACGTTGTGTCTTGCTCTGTCTTGATCAACATTATAAAAATTTTCAGTGCTGCCACCATTTTGGACCCTTTTATAGCTATTTAACATCAAAAAAGTCGTCAAAATATGCAAAATTTTCATTAAATTGTCAAATATTTTCAAAATTATTCAGATTTTTGAGTTTAACTGACCATCATATAACGCCCGGAGTCTTCCCCTGTCGTTTGGTACCATTTTTGACCACCCCCGATGGTGGGAAGCGATACATTTTTGAATTTTACACACATTCGAGTACAGTTTCGGTAAAATTTCATATTTTTACATCGGGTTTCTTGCAAAACGTTGTGTCTTGCTCTGTCTTGATCAACGTTATAGAAATTATCAGTGCTGCCACCATCTTGGACCCTTTTATAGCTATTTAACATCAAAAAAGTCGTCAAAATAGGCAAAATTTTCATTAAATTGTCAAATATTTTCAAAATTATTCAGGATTTTGAGTTTAACTTCCCATCTGATAACGCCCAGAGTCTTCCCTTGTCGTTTGGTACCATTTTTGACCACCCCCGATGGTGGGAAGCGATAAATTTTTGAATTTTACACACATTCCAGTACAGTTTCGGTAAAATTTCATATTTTTACATCGGGTTATTTGCAAAACGTTGTGTCTTGCTCTGTCTTGATCAACATTGTAGAAATTTTCAGTGCTGCCACCATTTTGGACACTTTTATAGCTATTTAACATAAAAAAAGTCATCAAAATAGGCAAAATTTTCATTAAATTGTTAAATATTTTCAAAATTATTGAGGTTTTTGAGTTTAACTTACCATCATATAACGCCCGGAGTCTTCCCTTGTCGTTTGGTACCATTTTCGACCACCCCCGATTGTGGGAAGCAATAAATTTTTGAATTTTACACACATTGGAGTACAGTTTCGGTAAAATTTCATATTTTTACATCGGGTTTCTTACAAAACGTTGTGTCTTGCTCTGTCTTGATCAACGTTATAGAAATTTTCAGTGCTGCCACCATTTTGGACCCTTTTATAGCTATTTAACATCAAAAAAGTCGTCAAAATAGGCAAAATTTTCATTAAATTGTTAAATATTTTCAAAATTATTCAGGTTTTTGAGTTTTACTTACGATCGTATAACGCCCGGAGTCTTCCCCTGTCGCTTGGTACAACTTTCGACCACCCCCGATGGTGGGAAGCGATAATTTTTTGAATTTTACACACATTCGAGTACAGTTTCGGTAAAATTTCATATTTTTACATCGGGTTTCTTGCAAAACGTTGTGTCTTGCTCTGTCTTGATCAACGTTATAGAAATTTTCAGTGCTGCCACCATTTTGGACCCTTTTATAGCTATTTAACATAAAAAAAGTCGTCAAAATAGGCAAAATTTTCATTAAATTGTTAAATATTTTCAAAATTATTCAGGTTTTTGAGTTTAACTTACCATCATATAACGCCCGGAGTCTTCCCCTGTCGTTTGGTACTACTTTCGACCACCCCTGATGGTGGGAAGCGATAAATTTTTGAATTTTAAGCACATTCCAGTACAGTTTCGGTAAAATTTCATATTTTTACATCGGGTTCTTTGCAAAACGTTGTGTCTTGCTCTGTCTTGATCAACATTGTAGAAATTTTCAGTGCTGCCACCATTTTGGACCATTTTATAGCTATTTAACATCAAAAAAGTCGTCAAAACAGGCAAAATTTTCATTAAATTGTCAAATATTTTCAAAATTATTCAGGTTTTTGGGTTTAACTTACGATCGTATAACGCCCGGAGTCTTCCCCTGTCGTTTGGTACCACTTTCGACCAGCCCCGATGGTGGGAAGCGATAAATTTTTGAATTTTACACACATTCGAGTACAGTTTCGGTAAAATTTCATATCTTTACATCGGGTTTTTTGCAAAACGTTGTGTCTTGCTCTGTCTTGATCAACGTTATAGAAATTTTCAGTGCTGCCACTATTTTGGACCCTTTTATAGCTATTTAACATCAAAAAAGTCGTCAAAATAGGCATAATTTTCATTAAATTGTCAAATATTTTCAAAATTATTGAGGTTTTTGAGTTTAACTTACCATCATATAACGCCCGGAGTCTTCCCCTGTCATTTGGTACCACTTTCGACCACCCCCGATTGTGGGAAGCGATAAATTTTTGAATTTTACTCACATTGGAGTACAGTTTCGGTAAAATTTAATATTTTTACATCGGGTTTATTGCAAAACGTTGTGTCTTGCTCTGTCTTGATCAACGTTATAGAAATTTTCAGTGCTGCCACCATTTTGGACCCTTTTATAGCTATTTAACATCAAAAAAGTCGTCAAAATAGGCAAAATTTTCATTAAATTTTCAAATATTTTGAAAATTATTCAGGTTTTTGAGTTTTACTTACCATCATATAACGCCCGGAGTCTTCCCTTGTCGTTTGGTACCATTTTCGACCACCCCCGATTGTGGGAAGCAATAAATTTTTGAATTTTACACACATTCGAGTACAGTTTCGATAAAATTTCATATTTTTACATCGGGTTCTTTGCAAAACGTTGTGTCTTGCTCTGTCTTGATCAACATTGTAGAAATTTTCAGTGCTGCCACCATTTTGGACCCTTTTATAGCTATTTAACATCAAAAAAGTCGTCAAAACAGGCAAAATTTTCATTAAATTGTCAAATATTTTCAAAATTATTCAGGTTTTTGGGTTTAACTTACGATCGTATAACGCCCGGAGTCTTCCCCTGTCGTTTGGTACCACTTTCGACCAGCCCCGATGGTGGGAAGCGATAAATTTTTGAATTTTACACACATTCGAGTACAGTTTCGGTAAAATTTCATATCTTTACATCGGGTTTTTTGCAAAACGTTGTGTCTTGCTCTGTCTTGATCAACGTTATAGAAATTTTCAGTGCTGCCACTATTTTGGACCCTTTTATAGCTATTTAACATCAAAAAAGTCGTCAAAATAGGCATAATTTTCATTAAATTGTCAAATATTTTCAAAATTATTGAGGTTTTTGAGTTTAACTTACCATCATATAACGCCCGGAGTCTTCCCCTGTCATTTGGTACCATTTTCGACCACCCCCGATTGTGGGAAGCGATAAATTTTTGAATTTTACTCACATTGGAGTACAGTTTCAGTAAAATTTAATATTTTTACATCGGGTTTATTGCAAAACGTTGTGTCTTGCTCTGTCTTGATCAACGTTATAGAAATTTTCAGTGCTGCCACCATTTTGGACCCTTTTATAGCTATTTAACATCAAAAAAGTCGTCAAAATAGGCAAAATTTTCATTAAATTTTCAAATATTTTCAAAATTATTCAGGTTTTTGAGTTTTACTTACCATCATATAACGCCCGGAGTCTTCCCTTGTCGTTTGGTACCATTTTCGACCACCCCCGATTGTGGGAAGCAATAAATTTTTGAATTTTACACACATTCGAGTACAGTTTCGGTAAAATTTCATATTTTTACATCGGGTTTCTTGCAAAACGTTGTGTCTTGCTCTGTCTTGATCAACGTTATAGAAATTTTCAGTGCTGCCACCATTTTGGACCCTTTTATAGCTATTTAACATCAAAAAAGTCGTCAAAATAGGCAAAATTTTCATTAAATTGTTAAATATTTTCAAAATTATTCAGGTTTTTGAGTTTTACTTACGATCGTATAACGCCCGGAGTCTTCCCCTGTCGTTTGGTGCAACTTTCGACCACCCCCGATGGTGGGAAGCGATAATTTTTTGAATTTTACACACATTCGAGTACAGTTTCGGTAAAATTTCATATTTTTACATCGGGTTTTTTGAAAAACGTTGTGTCTTGCTCTGTCTTGATCAACGTTATAGAAATTTTCAGTGCTGCCACCATTTTGGACCCTTTTATAGCTATTTAACATAAAAAAAGTCGTCAAAATAGGCAAAATTTTCATTAAATTGTTAAATATTTTCAAAATTATTCAGGTTTTTGAGTTTAACTTACGATCGTATAACGCCCGGAGTCTTACCCTGTCGTTTGGTACCACTTTCGACCACCCCCGATGGTGGGAAGCGATAAATTTTTGAATTTTACCCACATTCGAGTACAGTTTCGGTAAAATTTCATATTTTACATCGGGTTTCTTGCAAAACGTTGTGTCTTGCTCTGTCTTGATCAACGTTATAGAAATTTACAGTGCAGCCACCATTTTGGACCCTTTTATAGCTATTTAACATCAAAAAAGTCGTCAAAATAGGCAAAATTTTCATTAAATTGTCAAATATTTTCAAAATTATTCAGGTTTTTGAGTTCAACTTACCATCATATAACGCCCGAAGTCTTTCCCTGTCGTTTGGTACCATTTTCGACCACCCCCGATTGTGGGAAGCAATAAATTTTTGAATTTTACACACATTCGAGTACAGTTTCGGTAAAATTTCATATTTTTACATCGGGTTTCTTGCAAAACGTTGTGTCTTGCTCTGTCTTGATCAACGTTATAGAACTTTTCAGTGCTGCCACCATTTTGGACCCTTTTATAGCTATTTAACATCAAAAAAGTCGTCAAAATAGGCAAAATTTTCATTAAATTGTTAAATATTTTCAAAATTATTCAGGTTTTTGAGTTTTACTTACGATCGTATAACGCCCGGAGTCTTCCCCTGTCGTTTGGTGCAACTTTCGACCACCCCCGATGGTGGGAAGCGATAATTTTTTGAATTTTACACACATTCGAGTACAGTTTCGGTAAAATTTCATATTTTTACATCGGGTTTTTTGCAAAACGTTGTGTCTTGCTCTGTCTTGATCAACGTTATAGAAATTTTCAGTGCTGCCACCATTTTGGACCCTTTTATAGCTATTTAACATCAAAAAAGTCGTCAAAATAGGCAAAATTTTCATTAAATTGTTAAATATTTTCAAAATTATTCAGGTTTTTGAGTTTTACTTACGATCGTATAACGCCCGGAGTCTTTCCCTGTCGTTTGGTGCAACTTTCGACCACCCCCGATGGTGGGAAGCGATAATTTTTTGAATTTTACACACATTCGAGTACAGTTTCGGTAAAATTTCATATTTTTACATCGGGTTTTTTGAAAAACGTTGTGTCTTGCTCTGTCTTGATCAACGTTATAGAAATTTTCAGTGCTGCCACCATTTTGGACCCTTTTATAGCTATTTAACATAAAAAAAGTCGTCAAAATAGGCAAAATTTTCATTAAATTGTTAAATATTTTCAAAATTATTCAGGTTTTTGAGTTTAACTTACGATCGTATAACGCCCGGAGTCTTACCCTGTCGTTTGGTACCACTTTCGACCACCCCCGATGGTGGGAAGCGATAAATTTTTGAATTTTACCCACATTCGAGTACAGTTTCGGTAAAATTTCATATTTTACATCGGGTTTCTTGCAAAACGTTGTGTCTTGCTCTGTCTTGATCAACGTTATAGAAATTTACAGTGCAGCCACCATTTTGGACCCTTTTATAGCTATTTAACATCAAAAAAGTCGTCAAAATAGGCAAAATTTTCATTAAATTTTCAAATATTTTGAAAATTATTCAGGTTTTTGAGTTTTACTTACCATCATATAACGCCCGGAGTCTTCCCTTGTCGTTTGGTACCGTTTTCGACCACCCCCGATTGTGGGAAGCAATAAATTTTTGAATTTTACACACATTCGAGTACAGTTTCGGTAAAATTTCATATTTTTACATCGGGTTTCTTGCAAAACGTTGTGTCTTGCTCTGTCTTGATCAACGTTATAGAAATTTTCAGTGCTGCCACCATTTTGGACCCTTTTATAGCTATTTAACATCAAAAAAGTCGTCAAAATAGGCAAAATTTTCATTAAATTGTTAAATATTTTCAAAATTATTCAGGTTTTTGAGTTTTACTTACGATCGTATAACGCCCGGAGTCTTCCCCTGTCGTTTGGTGCAACTTTCGACCACCCCCGATGGTGGGAAGCGATAATTTTTTGAATTTTACACACATTCGAGTACAGTTTCGGTAAAATTTCATATTTTTACATCGGGTTTTTTGAAAAACGTTGTGTCTTGCTCTGTCTTGATCAACGTTATAGAAATTTTCAGTGCTGCCACCATTTTGGACCCTTTTATAGCTATTTAACATAAAAAAAGTCGTCAAAATAGGCAAAATTTTCATTAAATTGTCAAATATTTTCGAAATTATTCAGGATTTTGAGTTTAACTTCCCATCTTATAACGCCCAGAGTCTTCCCTTGTCGTTTGGTGCCATTTTGACCACCCCCGGTGGTGGGAAGCGATAAATTTTTGAATTTTACCCACATTCGAGTACAGTTTCGGTAAAATTTCATATTTTACATCGGGTTTCTTGCAAAACGTTGTGTCTTGCTCTGTCTTGATCAACGTTATAGAAATTTACAGTGCAGCCACCATTTTGGACCCTTTTATAGCTATTTAACATCAAAAAAGTCGTCAAAATAGGCAAAATTTTCATTAAATTTTCAAATATTTTGAAAATTATTCAGGTTTTTGAGTTTTACTTACCATCATATAACGCCCGGAGTCTTCCCTTGTCGTTTGGTACCGTTTTCGACCACCCCCGATTGTGGGAAGCAATAAATTTTTGAATTTTACACACATTCGAGTACAGTTTCGGTAAAATTTCATATTTTTACATCGGGTTTTTTGAAAAACGTTGTGTCTTGCTCTGTCTTGATCAACGTTATAGAAATTTTCAGTGCTGCCACCATTTTGGACCCTTTTATAGCTATTTAACATAAAAAAAGTCGTCAAAATAGGCAAAATTTTCATTAAATTGTCAAATATTTTCGAAATTATTCAGGATTTTGAGTTTAACTTCCCATCTTATAACGCCCAGAGTCTTCCCTTGTCGTTTGGTGCCATTTTGACCACCCCCGGTGGTGGGAAGCGATAAATTTTTGAATTTTACCCACATTCGAGTACAGTTTCGGTAAAATTTCATATTTTACATCGGGTTTCTTGCAAAACGTTGTGTCTTGCTCTGTCTTGATCAACGTTATAGAAATTTACAGTGCAGCCACCATTTTGGACCCTTTTATAGCTATTTAACATCAAAAAAGTCGTCAAAATAGGCAAAATTTTCATTAAATTTTCAAATATTTTGAAAATTATTCAGGTTTTTGAGTTTTACTTACCATCATATAACGCCCGGAGTCTTCCCTTGTCGTTTGGTACCGTTTTCGACCACCCCCGATTGTGGGAAGCAATAAATTTTTGAATTTTACACACATTCGAGTACAGTTTCGGTAAAATTTCATATTTTTACATCGGGTTTCTTGCAAAACGTTGTGTCTTGCTCTGTCTTGTTCAACATTATAGAAATTTTCAGTGGTGCCGCCATTTTGGACCCTTTTATAGCTATTTAACATCAAAAAAGTCGTCAAAATAGGCAAAATTTTCATTAAATTGTTAAATATTTTCAAAATTATTCAGGTTTTTGAGTTTAAAATACGATCGTATAACGCCCGGAGTCTTACCCTGTCGTTTGGTACCACTTTCGACCACCCCCGATGGTGGGAAGCGATAAATTTTTGAATTTTACACACATTCGAGTACAGTTTCGGTAAAATTTCATATTTTACATCGGGTTTCTTGCAAAACGTTGTGTCTTGCTCTGTCTTGATCAACGTTATAGAAATGTACAGTGCAGCCACCAGTTTGGACCCTTTTATAGCTATTTAACATCAAAAAAGTCGTCAAAATAGGCAAAATTTTCATGAAATTGTCATTATATTTTTAAAATTATTGAGGATTTTGAGTTTATCTTACCATCATATAACGCCCGGAATCTTCCCTTGTCGTTTGGTACCATTTTCGACCACCCCCGATTGTGGGAAGCGATAAATTTTTGAATTTTACACACATTGGAGTACAGTTTCGGTAAAATTTCATATTTTTACATCGGGTTTTTCGCAAAACGTTGTGTCTTGCTCTGTCTTGATCAACGTTATAGAAATTTTCAGTGCTGCCACCATTTTGGGGCCTTTTATAGCTATTTAACATCAAAAAAGTCGTCAAAATAGGCAAAATTTTCATTAAATTGTCAAATATTTTCAAAATTATTCCGGTTTTTGAGTTTAACTTACCATCATATAACGCCAGGCGTCTTCCCCATTCATTTGGTACCACTTTCGACCACCCCCCGAATGTGGGAAGCGATAAATTTTTGAATTTTACACACATTCGAGTACAGTTTCGGTAAAATTTCATATTTTTACATCGGGAATCTTGCAAAACGTTGTGTCTTGCTCTGTCTTGGTCAACGTTATAGAAATTTACAGTGCAGCCGCCATTTTGAAACCTTTTATAGCTATTTAACATCAAAAAAGTCATCAAATTAGGCAAAATTTTCATTAAATTGTCAAATATTTTCAAAATTATTCAGGATTTTGAGTTTAACTTCCCATCTTATAACGCCCAGAGTGTTCCCTTGTCGTTTGGTACCATTTTTGACCACCCCCGATGGTGGGAAGCGATAAATTTTTGAATTTTACACACATTCCAGTACAGTTTCGGTAAAATTTCATATTTTTACATTGGGTTCTTTGCAAAACGTTGTGTCTTGCTCTGTCTTGATTAACGTTATAGAAATTTTCAGTGCTGCCACCATTTTGGACCCTTTTATAGCTATTTAACAACAAAAAAGTCGTCAAAATAGGCAATATTTTCATGAAATTGTCAAATATTTTTAAAATTATTGAGGTTTTTGAGTTTAACTTACCATCATATAACGCCCGGAGTCTTCTCTTGTCGTTTGGTACCATTTTTGACCACCCCCGATGGTGGAAAGCGATAAATTTTTGAATTTTACACACATTCGAGTACAGTTTCGGTAAAATTTCATATTTTTACATCGGGTTTGTTGCAAAACGTTGTGTCTTGCTCTGTCTTGGTCAACGTTATAGAAATTTACAGTGCTGCCACCATTTTGGACCCTTTTATAGCTATTTAACATCAAAAAAGTCGTCAAAATAGGCAAAATTTTCATTAAATTGTTAAATATTTTCAAAATTATTCAGGTTTTTGAGTTTTACTTACGATCGTATAACGCCCGGAGTCTTCCCCTGTCGTTTGGTGCAACTTTCGACCACCCCCGATGGTGGGAAGCGATAATTTTTTGAATTTTACACACATTCGAGTACAGTTTCGGTAAAATTTCATATTTTTACATCGGGTTTTTTGAAAAACGTTGTGTCTTGCTCTGTCTTGATCAACGTTATAGAAATTTTCAGTGCTGCCACCATTTTGGACCCTTTTATAGCTATTTAACATAAAAAAAGTCGTCAAAATAGGCAAAATTTTCATTAAATTGTTAAATATTTTCAAAATTATTCAGGTTTTTGAGTTTAACTTACGATCGTATAACGCCCGGAGTCTTACCCTGTCGTTTGGTACCACTTTCGACCACCCCCGATGGTGGGAAGCGATAAATTTTTGAATTTTACCCACATTCGAATACAGTTTCGGTAAAATTTCATATTTTACATCGGGTTTCTTGCAAAACGTTGTGTCTTGCTCTGTCTTGATCAACGTTATAGAAATTTACAGTGCAGCCACCATTTTGGACCCTTTTATAGCTATTTAACATCAAAAAAGTCGTCAAAATAGGCAAAATTTTCATTAAATTGTCAAATATTTTCAAAATTATTCAGGTTTTTGAGTTCAACTTACCATCATATAACGCCCGAAGTCTTTCCCTGTCGTTTGGTACCATTTTCGACCACCCCCGATTGTGGGAAGCAATAAATTTTTGAATTTTACACACATTCGAGTACAGTTTCGGTAAAATTTCATATTTTTACATCGGGTTTCTTGCAAAACGTTGTGTCTTGCTCTGTCTTGATCAACGTTATAGAACTTTTCAGTGCTGCCACCATTTTGGACCCTTTTATAGCTATTTAACATCAAAAAAGTCGTCAAAATAGGCAAAATTTTCATTAAATTGTTAAATATTTTCAAAATTATTCAGGTTTTTGAGTTTTACTTACGATCGTATAACGCCCGGAGTCTTCCCCTGTCGTTTGGTGCAACTTTCGACCACCCCCGATGGTGGGAAGCGATAATTTTTTGAATTTTACACACATTCGAGTACAGTTTCGGTAAAATTTCATATTTTTACATCGGGTTTTTTGCAAAACGTTGTGTCTTGCTCTGTCTTGATCAACGTTATAGAAATTTTCAGTGCTGCCACCATTTTGGACCCTTTTATAGCTATTTAACATCAAAAAAGTCGTCAAAATAGGCAAAATTTTCATTAAATTGTTAAATATTTTCAAAATTATTCAGGTTTTTGAGTTTTACTTACGATCGTATAACGCCCGGAGTCTTTCCCTGTCGTTTGGTGCAACTTTCGACCACCCCCGATGGTGGGAAGCGATAATTTTTTGAATTTTACACACATTCGAGTACAGTTTCGGTAAAATTTCATATTTTTACATCGGGTTTTTTGAAAAACGTTGTGTCTTGCTCTGTCTTGATCAACGTTATAGAAATTTTCAGTGCTGCCACCATTTTGGACCCTTTTATAGCTATTTAACATAAAAAAAGTCGTCAAAATAGGCAAAATTTTCATTAAATTGTTAAATATTTTCAAAATTATTCAGGTTTTTGAGTTTAACTTACGATCGTATAACGCCCGGAGTCTTACCCTGTCGTTTGGTACCACTTTCGACCACCCCCGATGGTGGGAAGCGATAAATTTTTGAATTTTACCCACATTCGAGTACAGTTTCGGTAAAATTTCATATTTTACATCGGGTTTCTTGCAAAACGTTGTGTCTTGCTCTGTCTTGATCAACGTTATAGAAATTTACAGTGCAGCCACCATTTTGGACCCTTTTATAGCTATTTAACATCAAAAAAGTCGTCAAAATAGGCAAAATTTTCATTAAATTTTCAAATATTTTGAAAATTATTCAGGTTTTTGAGTTTTACTTACCATCATATAACGCCCGGAGTCTTCCCTTGTCGTTTGGTACCGTTTTCGACCACCCCCGATTGTGGGAAGCAATAAATTTTTGAATTTTACACACATTCGAGTACAGTTTCGGTAAAATTTCATATTTTTACATCGGGTTTCTTGCAAAACGTTGTGTCTTGCTCTGTCTTGATCAACGTTATAGAAATTTTCAGTGCTGCCACCATTTTGGACCCTTTTATAGCTATTTAACATCAAAAAAGTCGTCAAAATAGGCAAAATTTTCATTAAATTGTTAAATATTTTCAAAATTATTCAGGTTTTTGAGTTTTACTTACGATCGTATAACGCCCGGAGTCTTCCCCTGTCGTTTGGTGCAACTTTCGACCACCCCCGATGGTGGGAAGCGATAATTTTTTGAATTTTACACACATTCGAGTACAGTTTCGGTAAAATTTCATATTTTTACATCGGGTTTTTTGAAAAACGTTGTGTCTTGCTCTGTCTTGATCAACGTTATAGAAATTTTCAGTGCTGCCACCATTTTGGACCCTTTTATAGCTATTTAACATAAAAAAAGTCGTCAAAATAGGCAAAATTTTCATTAAATTGTTAAATATTTTCAAAATTATTCAGGTTTTTGAGTTTAACTTACGATCGTATAACGCCCGGAGTCTTACCCTGTCGTTTGGTACCACTTTCGACCACCCCCGATGGTGGGAAGCGATAAATTTTTGAATTTTACCCACATTCGAGTACAGTTTCGGTAAAATTTCATATTTTACATCGGGTTTCTTGCAAAACGTTGTGTCTTGCTCTGTCTTGATCAACGTTATAGAAATTTACAGTGCAGCCACCATTTTGGACCCTTTTATAGCTATTTAACATCAAAAAAGTCGTCAAAATAGGCAAAATTTTCATTAAATTGTCAAATATTTTCAAAATTATTCAGGTTTTTGAGTTCAACTTACCATCATATAACGCCCGAAGTCTTTCCCTGTCGTTTGGTACCATTTTCGACCACCCCCGATTGTGGGAAGCAATAAATTTTTGAATTTTACACACATTCGAGTACAGTTTCGGTAAAATTTCATATTTTTACATCGGGTTTCTTGCAAAACGTTGTGTCTTGCTCTGTCTTGATCAACGTTATAGAACTTTTCAGTGCTGCCACCATTTTGGACCCTTTTATAGCTATTTAACATCAAAAAAGTCGTCAAAATAGGCAAAATTTTCATTAAATTGTTAAATATTTTCAAAATTATTCAGGTTTTTGAGTTTTACTTACGATCGTATAACGCCCGGAGTCTTTCCCTGTCGTTTGGTGCAACTTTCGACCACCCCCGATGGTGGGAAGCGATAATTTTTTGAATTTTACACACATTCGAGTACAGTTTCGGTAAAATTTCATATTTTTACATCGGGTTTTTTGCAAAACGTTGTGTCTTGCTCTGTCTTGATCAACGTTATAGAAATTTTCAGTGCTGCCACCATTTTGGACCCTTTTATAGCTATTTAACATCAAAAAAGTCGTCAAAATAGGCAAAATTTTCATTAAATTGTTAAATATTTTCAAAATTATTCAGGTTTTTGAGTTTTACTTACGATCGTATAACGCCCGGAGTCTTTCCCTGTCGTTTGGTGCAACTTTCGACCACCCCCGATGGTGGGAAGCGATAATTTTTTGAATTTTACACACATTCGAGTACAGTTTCGGTAAAATTTCATATTTTTACATCGGGTTTTTTGAAAAACGTTGTGTCTTGCTCTGTCTTGATCAACGTTATAGAAATTTTCAGTGCTGCCACCATTTTGGACCCTTTTATAGCTATTTAACATAAAAAAAGTCGTCAAAATAGGCAAAATTTTCATTAAATTGTTAAATATTTTCAAAATTATTCAGGTTTTTGAGTTTAACTTACGATCATATAACGCCCGGAGTCTTCCCCTGTCGTTTGGTACTACTTTCGACCACCCCTGATGGTGGGAAGCGATAAATTTTTGAATTTTAAGCACATTCCAGTACAGTTTCGGTAAAATTTCATATTTTTACATCGGGTTCTTTGCAAAACGTTGTGTCTTGCTCTGTCTTGATCAACATTGTAGAAATTTTCAGTGCTGCCACCATTTTGGACCATTTTATAGCTATTTAACATCAAAAAAGTCGTCAAAACAGGCAAAATTTTCATTAAATTGTCAAATATTTTCAAAATTATTCAGGTTTTTGGGTTTAACTTACGATCGTATAACGCCCGGAGTCTTCCCCTGTCGTTTGGTACCACTTTCGACCAGCCCCGATGGTGGGAAGCGATAATTTTTTGAATTTTACACACATTCGAGTACAGTTTCGGTAAAATTTCATATTTTTACATCGGGTTTTTTGAAAAACGTTGTGTCTTGCTCTGTCTTGATCAACGTTATAGAAATTTTCAGTGCTGCCACCATTTTGGACCCTTTTATAGCTATTTAACATAAAAAAAGTCGTCAAAATAGGCAAAATTTTCATTAAATTGTTAAATATTTTCAAAATTATTCAGGTTTTTGAGTTTAACTTACGATCGTATAACGCCCGGAGTCTTACCCTGTCGTTTGGTACCACTTTCGACCACCCCCGATGGTGGGAAGCGATAAATTTTTGAATTTTACCCACATTCGAGTACAGTTTCGGTAAAATTTCATATTTTTACATCGGGTTTTTTGAAAAACGTTGTGTCTTGCTCTGTCTTGATCAACGTTATAGAAATTTTCAGTGCTGCCACCATTTTGGACCCTTTTATAGCTATTTAACATAAAAAAAGTCGTCAAAATAGGCAAAATTTTCATTAAATTGTTAAATATTTTCAAAATTATTCAGGTTTTTGAGTTTAACTTACGATCATATAACGCCCGGAGTCTTCCCCTGTCGTTTGGTACTACTTTCGACCACCCCTGATGGTGGGAAGCGATAAATTTTTGAATTTTAAGCACATTCCAGTACAGTTTCGGTAAAATTTCATATTTTTACATCGGGTTCTTTGCAAAACGTTGTGTCTTGCTCTGTCTTGATCAACATTGTAGAAATTTTCAGTGCTGCCACCATTTTGGACCATTTTATAGCTATTTAACATCAAAAAAGTCGTCAAAACAGGCAAAATTTTCATTAAATTGTCAAATATTTTCAAAATTATTCAGGTTTTTGGGTTTAACTTACGATCGTATAACGCCCGGAGTCTTCCCCTGTCGTTTGGTACCACTTTCGACCAGCCCCGATGGTGGGAAGCGATAATTTTTTGAATTTTACACACATTCGAGTACAGTTTCGGTAAAATTTCATATTTTTACATCGGGTTTTTTGAAAAACGTTGTGTCTTGCTCTGTCTTGATCAACGTTATAGAAATTTTCAGTGCTGCCACCATTTTGGACCCTTTTATAGCTATTTAACATAAAAAAAGTCGTCAAAATAGGCAAAATTTTCATTAAATTGTTAAATATTTTCAAAATTATTCAGGTTTTTGAGTTTAACTTACGATCGTATAACGCCCGGAGTCTTACCCTGTCGTTTGGTACCACTTTCGACCACCCCCGATGGTGGGAAGCGATAAATTTTTGAATTTTACCCACATTCGAGTACAGTTTCGGTAAAATTTCATATTTTTACATCGGGTTTTTTGAAAAACGTTGTGTCTTGCTCTGTCTTGATCAACGTTATAGAAATTTTCAGTGCTGCCACCATTTTGGACCCTTTTATAGCTATTTAACATAAAAAAAGTCGTCAAAATAGGCAAAATTTTCATTAAATTGTTAAATATTTTCAAAATTATTCAGGTTTTTGAGTTTAACTTACGATCATATAACGCCCGGAGTCTTCCCCTGTCGTTTGGTACTACTTTCGACCACCCCTGATGGTGGGAAGCGATAAATTTTTGAATTTTAAGCACATTCCAGTACAGTTTCGGTAAAATTTCATATTTTTACATCGGGTTCTTTGCAAAACGTTGTGTCTTGCTCTGTCTTGATCAACATTGTAGAAATTTTCAGTGCTGCCACCATTTTGGACCATTTTATAGCTATTTAACATCAAAAAAGTCGTCAAAACAGGCAAAATTTTCATTAAATTGTCAAATATTTTCAAAATTATTCAGGTTTTTGGGTTTAACTTACGATCGTATAACGCCCGGAGTCTTCCCCTGTCGTTTGGTACCACTTTCGACCAGCCCCGATGGTGGGAAGCGATAATTTTTTGAATTTTACACACATTCGAGTACAGTTTCGGTAAAATTTCATATTTTTACATCGGGTTTTTTGAAAAACGTTGTGTCTTGCTCTGTCTTGATCAACGTTATAGAAATTTTCAGTGCTGCCACCATTTTGGACCCTTTTATAGCTATTTAACATAAAAAAAGTCGTCAAAATAGGCAAAATTTTCATTAAATTGTTAAATATTTTCAAAATTATTCAGGTTTTTGAGTTTAACTTACGATCGTATAACGCCCGGAGTCTTACCCTGTCGTTTGGTACCACTTTCGACCACCCCCGATGGTGGGAAGCGATAAATTTTTGAATTTTACCCACATTCGAGTACAGTTTCGGTAAAATTTCATATTTTACATCGGGTTTCTTGCAAAACGTTGTGTCTTGCTCTGTCTTGATCAACGTTATAGAAATTTACAGTGCAGCCACCATTTTGGACCCTTTTATAGCTATTTAACATCAAAAAAGTCGTCAAAATAGGCAAAATTTTCATTAAATTTTCAAATATTTTGAAAATTATTCAGGTTTTTGAGTTTTACTTACCATCATATAACGCCCGGAGTCTTCCCTTGTCGTTTGGTACCGTTTTCGACCACCCCCGATTGTGGGAAGCAATAAATTTTTGAATTTTACACACATTCGAGTACAGTTTCGGTAAAATTTCATATTTTTACATCGGGTTTCTTGCAAAACGTTGTGTCTTGCTCTGTCTTGATCAACGTTATAGAAATTTTCAGTGCTGCCACCATTTTGGACCCTTTTATAGCTATTTAACATCAAAAAAGTCGTCAAAATAGGCAAAATTTTCATTAAATTGTTAAATATTTTCAAAATTATTCAGGTTTTTGAGTTTTACTTACGATCGTATAACGCCCGGAGTCTTCCCCTGTCGTTTGGTGCAACTTTCGACCACCCCCGATGGTGGGAAGCGATAATTTTTTGAATTTTACACACATTCGAGTACAGTTTCGGTAAAATTTCATATTTTTACATCGGGTTTTTTGAAAAACGTTGTGTCTTGCTCTGTCTTGATCAACGTTATAGAAATTTTCAGTGCTGCCACCATTTTGGACCCTTTTATAGCTATTTAACATAAAAAAAGTCGTCAAAATAGGCAAAATTTTCATTAAATTGTTAAATATTTTCAAAATTATTCAGGTTTTTGAGTTTAACTTACGATCGTATAACGCCCGGAGTCTTACCCTGTCGTTTGGTACCACTTTCGACCACCCCCGATGGTGGGAAGCGATAAATTTTTGAATTTTACCCACATTCGAGTACAATTTCGGTAAAATTTCATATTTTACATCGGGTTTCTTGCAAAACGTTGTGTCTTGCTCTGTCTTGATCAACGTTATAGAAATTTACAGTGCAGCCACCATTTTGGACCCTTTTATAGCTATTTAACATCAAAAAAGTCGTCAAAATAGGCAAAATTTTCATTAAATTGTCAAATATTTTCAAAATTATTCAGGTTTTTGAGTTCAACTTACCATCATATAACGCCCGAAGTCTTTCCCTGTCGTTTGGTACCATTTTCGACCACCCCCGATTGTGGGAAGCAATAAATTTTTGAATTTTACACACATTCGAGTACAGTTTCGGTAAAATTTCATATTTTTACATCGGGTTTCTTGCAAAACGTTGTGTCTTGCTCTGTCTTGATCAACGTTATAGAACTTTTCAGTGCTGCCACCATTTTGGACCCTTTTATAGCTATTTAACATCAAAAAAGTCGTCAAAATAGGCAAAATTTTCATTAAATTGTTAAATATTTTCAAAATTATTCAGGTTTTTGAGTTTTACTTACGATCGTATAACGCCCGGAGTCTTTCCCTGTCGTTTGGTGCAACTTTCGACCACCCCCGATGGTGGGAAGCGATAATTTTTTGAATTTTACACACATTCGAGTACAGTTTCGGTAAAATTTCATATTTTTACATCGGGTTTTTTGCAAAACGTTGTGTCTTGCTCTGTCTTGATCAACGTTATAGAAATTTTCAGTGCTGCCACCATTTTGGACCCTTTTATAGCTATTTAACATCAAAAAAGTCGTCAAAATAGGCAAAATTTTCATTAAATTGTTAAATATTTTCAAAATTATTCAGGTTTTTGAGTTTTACTTACGATCGTATAACGCCCGGAGTCTTTCCCTGTCGTTTGGTGCAACTTTCGACCACCCCCGATGGTGGGAAGCGATAATTTTTTGAATTTTACACACATTCGAGTACAGTTTCGGTAAAATTTCATATTTTTACATCGGGTTTTTTGAAAAACGTTGTGTCTTGCTCTGTCTTGATCAACGTTATAGAAATTTTCAGTGCTGCCACCATTTTGGACCCTTTTATAGCTATTTAACATAAAAAAAGTCGTCAAAATAGGCAAAATTTTCATTAAATTGTTAAATATTTTCAAAATTATTCAGGTTTTTGAGTTTAACTTACGATCATATAACGCCCGGAGTCTTCCCCTGTCGTTTGGTACTACTTTCGACCACCCCTGATGGTGGGAAGCGATAAATTTTTGAATTTTAAGCACATTCCAGTACAGTTTCGGTAAAATTTCATATTTTTACATCGGGTTCTTTGCAAAACGTTGTGTCTTGCTCTGTCTTGATCAACATTGTAGAAATTTTCAGTGCTGCCACCATTTTGGACCATTTTATAGCTATTTAACATCAAAAAAGTCGTCAAAACAGGCAAAATTTTCATTAAATTGTCAAATATTTTCAAAATTATTCAGGTTTTTGGGTTTAACTTACGATCGTATAACGCCCGGAGTCTTCCCCTGTCGTTTGGTACCACTTTCGACCAGCCCCGATGGTGGGAAGCGATAAATTTTTGAATTTTACACACATTCGAGTACAGTTTCGGTAAAATTTCATATCTTTACATCGGGTTTTTTGCAAAACGTTGTGTCTTGCTCTGTCTTGATCAACGTTATAGAAATTTTCAGTGCTGCCACTATTTTGGACCCTTTTATAGCTATTTAACATCAAAAAAGTCGTCAAAATAGGCATAATTTTCATTAAATTGTCAAATATTTTCAAAATTATTGAGGTTTTTGAGTTTAACTTACCATCATATAACGCCCGGAGTCTTCCCCTGTCATTTGGTACCACTTTCGACCACCCCCGATTGTGGGAAGCGATAAATTTTTGAATTTTACTCACAATGGAGTACAGTTTCGGTAAAATTTAATATTTTTACATCGGGTTTATTGCAAAACGTTGTGTCTTGCTCTGTCTTGATCAACGTTATAGAAATTTTCAGTGCTGCCACCATTTTGGACCCTTTTATAGCTATTTAACATCAAAAAAGTCGTCAAAATAGGCAAAATTTTCATTAAATTTTCAAATATTTTGAAAATTATTCAGGTTTTTGAGTTTTACTTACCATCATATAACGCCCGGAGTCTTCCCTTGTCGTTTGGTACCATTTTCGACCACCCCCGATTGTGGGAAGCAATAAATTTTTGAATTTTACACACATTCGAGTACAGTTTCGATAAAATTTCATATTTTTACATCGGGTTCTTTGCAAAACGTTGTGTCTTGCTCTGTCTTGATCAACATTGTAGAAATTTTCAGTGCTGCCACCATTTTGGACCCTTTTATAGCTATTTAACATCAAAAAAGTCGTCAAAACAGGCAAAATTTTCATTAAATTGTCAAATATTTTCAAAATTATTCAGGTTTTTGGGTTTAACTTACGATCGTATAACGCCCGGAGTCTTCCCCTGTCGTTTGGTACCACTTTCGACCAGCCCCGATGGTGGGAAGCGATAAATTTTTGAATTTTACACACATTCGAGTACAGTTTCGGTAAAATTTCATATCTTTACATCGGGTTTTTTGCAAAACGTTGTGTCTTGCTCTGTCTTGATCAACGTTATAGAAATTTTCAGTGCTGCCACTATTTTGGACCCTTTTATAGCTATTTAACATCAAAAAAGTCGTCAAAATAGGCATAATTTTCATTAAATTGTCAAATATTTTCAAAATTATTGAGGTTTTTGAGTTTAACTTACCATCATATAACGCCCGGAGTCTTCCCCTGTCATTTGGTACCATTTTCGACCACCCCCGATTGTGGGAAGCGATAAATTTTTGAATTTTACTCACATTGGAGTACAGTTTCAGTAAAATTTAATATTTTTACATCGGGTTTATTGCAAAACGTTGTGTCTTGCTCTGTCTTGATCAACGTTATAGAAATTTTCAGTGCTGCCACCATTTTGGACCCTTTTATAGCTATTTAACATCAAAAAAGTCGTCAAAATAGGCAAAATTTTCATTAAATTTTCAAATATTTTCAAAATTATTCAGGTTTTTGAGTTTTACTTACCATCATATAACGCCCGGAGTCTTCCCTTGTCGTTTGGTACCATTTTCGACCACCCCCGATTGTGGGAAGCAATAAATTTTTGAATTTTACACACATTCGAGTACAGTTTCGGTAAAATTTCATATTTTTACATCGGGTTTTTTGAAAAACGTTGTGTCTTGCTCTGTCTTGATCAACGTTATAGAAATTTTCAGTGCTGCCACCATTTTGGACCCTTTTATAGCTATTTAACATAAAAAAAGTCGTCAAAATAGGCAAAATTTTCATTAAATTGTTAAATATTTTCAAAATTATTCAGGTTTTTGAGTTTAACTTACGATCGTATAACGCCCGGAGTCTTACCCTGTCGTTTGGTACCACTTTCGACCACCCCCGATGGTGGGAAGCGATAAATTTTTGAATTTTACCCACATTCGAGTACAGTTTCGGTAAAATTTCATATTTTACATCGGGTTTCTTGCAAAACGTTGTGTCTTGCTCTGTCTTGATCAACGTTATAGAAATTTACAGTGCAGCCACTATTTTGGACCCTTTTATAGCTATTTAACATCAAAAAAGTCGTCAAAATAGGCAAAATTTTCATTAAATTGTCAAATATTTTCAAAATTATTCAGGTTTTTGAGTTCAACTTACCATCATATAACGCCCGAAGTCTTTCCCTGTCGTTTGGTACCATTTTCGACCACCCCCGATTGTGGGAAGCAATAAATTTTTGAATTTTACACACATTCGAGTACAGTTTCGGTAAAATTTCATATTTTTACATCGGGTTTCTTGCAAAACGTTGTGTCTTGCTCTGTCTTGATCAACGTTATAGAACTTTTCAGTGCTGCCACCATTTTGGACCCTTTTATAGCTATTTAACATCAAAAAAGTCGTCAAAATAGGCAAAATTTTCATTAAATTGTTAAATATTTTCAAAATTATTCAGGTTTTTGAGTTTTACTTACGATCGTATAACGCCCGGAGTCTTCCCCTGTCGTTTGGTGCAACTTTCGACCACCCCCGATGGTGGGAAGCGATATTTTTTTGAATTTTACACACATTCGAGTACAGTTTCGGTAAAATTTCATATTTTTACATCGGGTTTTTTGCAAAACGTTGTGTCTTGCTCTGTCTTGATCAACGTTATAGAAATTTTCAGTGCTGCCACCATTTTGGACCCTTTTATAGCTATTTAACATCAAAAAAGTCGTCAAAATAGGCAAAATTTTCATTAAATTGTTAAATATTTTCAAAATTATTCAGGTTTTTGAGTTTTACTTACGATCGTATAACGCCCGGAGTCTTTCCCTGTCGTTTGGTGCAACTTTCGACCACCCCCGATGGTGGGAAGCGATAATTTTTTGAATTTTACACACATTCGAGTACAGTTTCGGTAAAATTTCATATTTTTACATCGGGTTTTTTGAAAAACGTTGTGTCTTGCTCTGTCTTGATCAACGTTATAGAAATTTTCAGTGCTGCCACCATTTTGGACCCTTTTATAGCTATTTAACATAAAAAAAGTCGTCAAAATAGGCAAAATTTTCATTAAATTGTTAAATATTTTCAAAATTATTCAGGTTTTTGAGTTTAACTTACGATCGTATAACGCCCGGAGTCTTACCCTGTCGTTTGGTACCACTTTCGACCACCCCCGATGGTGGGAAGCGATAAATTTTTGAATTTTACCCACATTCGAGTACAGTTTCGGTAAAATTTCATATTTTACATCGGGTTTCTTGCAAAACGTTGTGTCTTGCTCTGTCTTGATCAACGTTATAGAAATTTACAGTGCAGCCACCATTTTGGACCCTTTTATAGCTATTTAACATCAAAAAAGTCGTCAAAATAGGCAAAATTTTCATTAAATTTTCAAATATTTTGAAAATTATTCAGGTTTTTGAGTTTTACTTACCATCATATAACGCCCGGAGTCTTCCCTTGTCGTTTGGTACCGTTTTCGACCACCCCCGATTGTGGGAAGCAATAAATTTTTGAATTTTACACACATTCGAGTACAGTTTCGGTAAAATTTCATATTTTTACATCGGGTTTCTTGCAAAACGTTGTGTCTTGCTCTGTCTTGATCAACGTTATAGAAATTTTCAGTGCTGCCACCATTTTGGACCCTTTTATAGCTATTTAACATCAAAAAAGTCGTCAAAATAGGCAAAATTTTCATTAAATTGTTAAATATTTTCAAAATTATTCAGGTTTTTGAGTTTTACTTACGATCGTATAACGCCCGGAGTCTTCCCCTGTCGTTTGGTGCAACTTTCGACCACCCCCGATGGTGGGAAGCGATAATTTTTTGAATTTTACACACATTCGAGTACAGTTTCGGTAAAATTTCATATTTTTACATCGGGTTTTTTGAAAAACGTTGTGTCTTGCTCTGTCTTGATCAACGTTATAGAAATTTTCAGTGCTGCCACCATTTTGGACCCTTTTATAGCTATTTAACATAAAAAAAGTCGTCAAAATAGGCAAAATTTTCATTAAATTGTTAAATATTTTCAAAATTATTCAGGTTTTTGAGTTTAACTTACGATCGTATAACGCCCGGAGTCTTACCCTGTCGTTTGGTACCACTTTCGACCACCCCCGATGGTGGGAAGCGATAAATTTTTGAATTTTACCCACATTCGAGTACAGTTTCGGTAAAATTTCATATTTTACATCGGGTTTCTTGCAAAACGTTGTGTCTTGCTCTGTCTTGATCAACGTTATAGAAATTTACAGTGCAGCCACCATTTTGGACCCTTTTATAGCTATTTAACATCAAAAAAGTCGTCAAAATAGGCAAAATTTTCATTAAATTGTCAAATATTTTCAAAATTATTCAGGTTTTTGAGTTCAACTTACCATCATATAACGCCCGAAGTCTTTCCCTGTCGTTTGGTACCATTTTCGACCACCCCCGATTGTGGGAAGCAATAAATTTTTGAATTTTACACACATTCGAGTACAGTTTCGGTAAAATTTCATATTTTTACATCGGGTTTCTTGCAAAACGTTGTGTCTTGCTCTGTCTTGATCAACGTTATAGAACTTTTCAGTGCTGCCACCATTTTGGACCCTTTTATAGCTATTTAACATAAAAAAAGTCGTCAAAATAGGCAAAATTTTCATTAAATTGTTAAATATTTTCAAAATTATTCAGGTTTTTGAGTTTAACTTACGATCGTATAACGCCCGGAGTCTTACCCTGTCGTTTGGTACCACTTTCGACCACCCCCGATGGTGGGAAGCGATAAATTTTTGAATTTTACCCACATTCGAGTACAGTTTCGGTAAAATTTCATATTTTACATCGGGTTTCTTGCAAAACGTTGTGTCTTGCTCTGTCTTGATCAACGTTAAAGAAATTTACAGTGCAGCCACCATTTTGGACCCTTTTATAGCTATTTAACATCAAAAAAGTCGTCAAAATAGGCAAAATTTTCATTAAATTGTCAAATATTTTCAAAATTATTCAGGTTTTTGAGTTCAACTTACCATCATATAACGCCCGAAGTCTTTCCCTGTCGTTTGGTACCATTTTCGACCACCCCCGATTGTGGGAAGCAATAAATTTTTGAATTTTACACACATTCGAGTACAGTTTCGGTAAAATTTCATATTTTTACATCGGGTTTCTTGCAAAACGTTGTGTCTTGCTCTGTCTTGATCAACGTTATAGAACTTTTCAGTGCTGCCACCATTTTGGACCCTTTTATAGCTATTTAACATCAAAAAAGTCGTCAAAATAGGCAAAATTTTCATTAAATTGTTAAATATTTTCAAAATTATTCAGGTTTTTGAGTTTTACTTACGATCGTATAACGCCCGGAGTCTTCCCCTGTCGTTTGGTGCAACTTTCGACCACCCCCGATGGTGGGAAGCGATAATTTTTTGAATTTTACACACATTCGAGTACAGTTTCGGTAAAATTTCATATTTTTACATCGGGTTTTTTGCAAAACGTTGTGTCTTGCTCTGTCTTGATCAACGTTATAGAAATTTTCAGTGCTGCCACCATTTTGGACCCTTTTATAGCTATTTAACATCAAAAAAGTCGTCAAAATAGGCAAAATTTTCATTAAATTGTTAAATATTTTCAAAATTATTCAGGTTTTTGAGTTTTACTTACGATCGTATAACGCCCGGAGTCTTTCCCTGTCGTTTGGTGCAACTTTCGACCACCCCCGATGGTGGGAAGCGATAATTTTTTGAATTTTACACACATTCGAGTACAGTTTCGGTAAAATTTCATATTTTTACATCGGGTTTTTTGAAAAACGTTGTGTCTTGCTCTGTCTTGATCAACGTTATAGAAATTTTCAGTGCTGCCACCATTTTGGACCCTTTTATAGCTATTTAACATAAAAAAAGTCGTCAAAATAGGCAAAATTTTCATTAAATTGTTAAATATTTTCAAAATTATTCAGGTTTTTGAGTTTAACTTACGATCGTATAACGCCCGGAGTCTTACCCTGTCGTTTGGTACCACTTTCGACCACCCCCGATGGTGGGAAGCGATAAATTTTTGAATTTTACCCACATTCGAGTACAGTTTCGGTAAAATTTCATATTTTACATCGGGTTTCTTGCAAAACGTTGTGTCTTGCTCTGTCTTGATCAACGTTATAGAAATTTACAGTGCAGCCACCATTTTGGACCCTTTTATAGCTATTTAACATCAAAAAAGTCGTCAAAATAGGCAAAATTTTCATTAAATTTTCAAATATTTTGAAAATTATTCAGGTTTTTGAGTTTTACTTACCATCATATAACGCCCGGAGTCTTCCCTTGTCGTTTGGTACCGTTTTCGACCACCCCCGATTGTGGGAAGCAATAAATTTTTGAATTTTACACACATTCGAGTACAGTTTCGGTAAAATTTCATATTTTTACATCGGGTTTCTTGCAAAACGTTGTGTCTTGCTCTGTCTTGATCAACGTTATAGAAATTTTCAGTGCTGCCACCATTTTGGACCCTTTTATAGCTATTTAACATCAAAAAAGTCGTCAAAATAGGCAAAATTTTCATTAAATTGTTAAATATTTTCAAAATTATTCAGGTTTTTGAGTTTTACTTACGATCGTATAACGCCCGGAGTCTTCCCCTGTCGTTTGGTGCAACTTTCGACCACCCCCGATGGTGGGAAGCGATAATTTTTTGAATTTTACACACATTCGAGTACAGTTTCGGTAAAATTTCATATTTTTACATCGGGTTTTTTGAAAAACGTTGTGTCTTGCTCTGTCTTGATCAACGTTATAGAAATTTTCAGTGCTGCCACCATTTTGGACCCTTTTATAGCTATTTAACATAAAAAAAGTCGTCAAAATAGGCAAAATTTTCATTAAATTGTCAAATATTTTCGAAATTATTCAGGATTTTGAGTTTAACTTCCCATCTTATAACGCCCAGAGTCTTCCCTTGTCGTTTGGTGCCATTTTGACCACCCCCGGTGGTGGGAAGCGATAAATTTTTGAATTTTACCCACATTCGAGTACAGTTTCGGTAAAATTTCATATTTTACATCGGGTTTCTTGCAAAACGTTGTGTCTTGCTCTGTCTTGATCAACGTTATAGAAATTTACAGTGCAGCCACCATTTTGGACCCTTTTATAGCTATTTAACATCAAAAAAGTCGTCAAAATAGGCAAAATTTTCATTAAATTTTCAAATATTTTGAAAATTATTCAGGTTTTTGAGTTTTACTTACCATCATATAACGCCCGGAGTCTTCCCTTGTCGTTTGGTACCGTTTTCGACCACCCCCGATTGTGGGAAGCAATAAATTTTTGAATTTTACACACATTCGAGTACAGTTTCGGTAAAATTTCATATTTTTACATCGGGTTTCTTGCAAAACGTTGTGTCTTGCTCTGTCTTGATCAACGTTATAGAAATTTTCAGTGCTGCCACCATTTTGGACCCTTTTATAGCTATTTAACATCAAAAAAGTCGTCAAAATAGGCAAAATTTTCATTAAATTGTTAAATATTTTCAAAATTATTCAGGTTTTTGAGTTTTACTTACGATCGTATAACGCCCGGAGTCTTCCCCTGTCGTTTGGTGCAACTTTCGACCACCCCCGATGGTGGGAAGCGATAATTTTTTGAATTTTACACACATTCGAGTACAGTTTCGGTAAAATTTCATATTTTTACATCGGGTTTTTTGAAAAACGTTGTGTCTTGCTCTGTTTTGATCAACGTTATAGAAATTTTCAGTGCTGCCACCATTTTGGACCCTTTTATAGCTATTTAACATAAAAAAAGTCGTCAAAATAGGCAAAATTTTCATTAAATTGTCAAATATTTTCGAAATTATTCAGGATTTTGAGTTTAACTTCCCATCTTATAACGCCCAGAGTCTTCCCTTGTCGTTTGGTGCCATTTTGACCACCCCCGGTGGTGGGAAGCGATAAATTTTTGAATTTTACACACATGCCAGTACAGTTTCGGTAAAATTTCATATTTTTACATTGGGTTCTTTGCAAAACGTTGTGTCTTGCTCTGTCTTGATCAACATTATAGAAATTTTCAGTGGTGCCGCCATTTTGGACCCTTTTATAGCTATTTAACATCAAAAAAGTCGTCAAAATAGGCAAAATTTTCATTAAATTGTTAAATATTTTCAAAATTATTCAGGTTTTTGAGTTTAAAATACGATCGTATAACGCCCGGAGTCTTACCCTGTCGTTTGGTACCACTTTCGACCACCCCCGATGGTGGGAAGCGATAAATTTATGAATTTTACACACATTCGAGTACAGTTTCGGTAAAATTTCATATTTTACATCGGGTTTCTTGCAAAACGTTGTGTCTTGCTCTGTCTTGATCAACGTTATAGAAATGTACAGTGCAGCCACCAGTTTGGACCCTTTTATAGCTATTTAACATCAAAAAAGTCGTCAAAATAGGCAAAATTTTCATGAAATTGTCATTATATTTTTAAAATTATTGAGGATTTTGAGTTTATCTTACCATCATATAACGCCCGGAATCTTCCCTTGTCGTTTGGTACCACTTTCGACCACCCCCGATTGTGGGAAGCGATAAATTTTTGAATTTTACACACATTGGAGTACAGTTTCGGTAAAATTTCATATTTTTACATCGGGTTTTTCGCAAAACGTTGTGTCTTGCTCTGTCTTGATCAACGTTATAGAAATTTTCAGTGCTGCCACCATTTTGGGGCCTTTTATAGCTATTTAACATCAAAAAAGTCGTCAAAATAGGCAAAATTTTCATTAAATTGTCAAATATTTTCAAAATTATTCCGGTTTTTGAGTTTAACTTACCATCATATAACGCCAGGCGTCTTCCCCTTTCATTTGGTACCACTTTCGACCACCCCCCGAATGTGGGAAGCGATAAATTTTTGAATTTTACACACATTCGAGTACAGTTTCGGTAAAATTTCATATTTTTACATCGGGAATCTTGCAAAACGTTGTGTCTTGCTCTGTCTTGGTCAACGTTATAGAAATTTACAGTGCAGCCACCATTTTGAAACCTTTTATAGCTATTTAACATCAAAAAAGTCATCAAATTAGGCAAAATTTTCATTAAATTGTCAATTATTTTCAAAATTATTCAGGATTTTGAGTTTAACTTCCCATCTTATAACGCCCAGAGTGTTCCCTTGTCGTTTGGTACCATTTTTGACCACCCCCGATGGTGGGAAGCGATAAATTTTTGAATTTTACACACATTCCAGTACAGTTTCGGTAAAATTTCATATTTTTACATTGGGTTCTTTGCAAAACGTTGTGTCTTGCTCTGTCTTGATTAACGTTATAGAAATTTTCAGTGCTGCCACCATTTTGGACCCTTTTATAGCTATTTAACATCAAAAAAGTCGTCAAAATAGGCAATATTTTCATGAAATTGTCAAATATTTTTAAAATTATTGAGGTTTTTGAGTTTAACTTACCATCATATAACGCCCGGAGTCTTCTCTTGTCGTTTGGTACCATTTTTGACCACCCCCGATGGTGGAAAGCGATAAATTTTTGAATTTTACACACATTCGAGTACAGTTTCGGTAAAATTTCATATTTTTACATCGGGTTTGTTGCAAAACGTTGTGTCTTGCTCTGTCTTGGTCAACGTTATAGAAATTTACAGTGCTGCCACCATTTTGGACCCTTTTATAGCTATTTAACATCAAAAAAGTCGTCAAAATAGGCAAAATTTTCATTAAATTGTTAAATATTTTCAAAATTATTCAGGTTTTTGAGTTTTACTTACGATCGTATAACGCCCGGAGTCTTCCCCTGTCGTTTGGTGCAACTTTCGACCACCCCCGATGGTGGGAAGCGATAATTTTTTGAATTTTACACACATTCGAGTACAGTTTCGGTAAAATTTCATATTTTTACATCGGGTTTTTTGAAAAACGTTGTGTCTTGCTCTGTCTTGATCAACGTTATAGAAATTTTCAGTGCTGCCACCATTTTGGACCCTTTTATAGCTATTTAACATAAAAAAAGTCGTCAAAATAGGCAAAATTTTCATTAAATTGTTAAATATTTTCAAAATTATTCAGGTTTTTGAGTTTAACTTACGATCGTATAACGCCCGGAGTCTTACCCTGTCGTTTGGTACCACTTTCGACCACCCCCGATGGTGGGAAGCGATAAATTTTTGAATTTTACCCACATTCGAGTACAGTTTCGGTAAAATTTCATATTTTACATCGGGTTTCTTGCAAAACGTTGTGTCTTGCTCTGTCTTGATCAACGTTATAGAAATTTACAGTGCAGCCACCATTTTGGACCCTTTTATAGCTATTTAACATCAAAAAAGTCGTCAAAATAGGCAAAATTTTCATTAAATTGTCAAATATTTTCAAAATTATTCAGGTTTTTGAGTTCAACTTACCATCATATAACGCCCGAAGTCTTTCCCTGTCGTTTGGTACCATTTTCGACCACCCCCGATTGTGGGAAGCAATAAATTTTTGAATTTTACACACATTCGAGTACAGTTTCGGTAAAATTTCATATTTTTACATCGGGTTTCTTGCAAAACGTTGTGTCTTGCTCTGTCTTGATCAACGTTATAGAACTTTTCAGTGCTGCCACCATTTTGGACCCTTTTATAGCTATTTAACATAAAAAAAGTCGTCAAAATAGGCAAAATTTTCATTAAATTGTTAAATATTTTCAAAATTATTCAGGTTTTTGAGTTTAACTTACGATCGTATAACGCCCGGAGTCTTACCCTGTCGTTTGGTACCACTTTCGACCACCCCCGATGGTGGGAAGCGATAAATTTTTGAATTTTACCCACATTCGAGTACAGTTTCGGTAAAATTTCATATTTTACATCGGGTTTCTTGCAAAACGTTGTGTCTTGCTCTGTCTTGATCAACGTTAAAGAAATTTACAGTGCAGCCACCATTTTGGACCCTTTTATAGCTATTTAACATCAAAAAAGTCGTCAAAATAGGCAAAATTTTCATTAAATTGTCAAATATTTTCAAAATTATTCAGGTTTTTGAGTTCAACTTACCATCATATAACGCCCGAAGTCTTTCCCTGTCGTTTGGTACCATTTTCGACCACCCCCGATTGTGGGAAGCAATAAATTTTTGAATTTTACACACATTCGAGTACAGTTTCGGTAAAATTTCATATTTTTACATCGGGTTTCTTGCAAAACGTTGTGTCTTGCTCTGTCTTGATCAACGTTATAGAACTTTTCAGTGCTGCCACCATTTTGGACCCTTTTATAGCTATTTAACATCAAAAAAGTCGTCAAAATAGGCAAAATTTTCATTAAATTGTTAAATATTTTCAAAATTATTCAGGTTTTTGAGTTTTACTTACGATCGTATAACGCCCGGAGTCTTCCCCTGTCGTTTGGTGCAACTTTCGACCACCCCCGATGGTGGGAAGCGATAATTTTTTGAATTTTACACACATTCGAGTACAGTTTCGGTAAAATTTCATATTTTTACATCGGGTTTTTTGCAAAACGTTGTGTCTTGCTCTGTCTTGATCAACGTTATAGAAATTTTCAGTGCTGCCACCATTTTGGACCCTTTTATAGCTATTTAACATCAAAAAAGTCGTCAAAATAGGCAAAATTTTCATTAAATTGTTAAATATTTTCAAAATTATTCAGGTTTTTGAGTTTTACTTACGATCGTATAACGCCCGGAGTCTTTCCCTGTCGTTTGGTGCAACTTTCGACCACCCCCGATGGTGGGAAGCGATAATTTTTTGAATTTTACACACATTCGAGTACAGTTTCGGTAAAATTTCATATTTTTACATCGGGTTTTTTGAAAAACGTTGTGTCTTGCTCTGTCTTGATCAACGTTATAGAAATTTTCAGTGCTGCCACCATTTTGGACCCTTTTATAGCTATTTAACATAAAAAAAGTCGTCAAAATAGGCAAAATTTTCATTAAATTGTTAAATATTTTCAAAATTATTCAGGTTTTTGAGTTTAACTTACGATCGTATAACGCCCGGAGTCTTACCCTGTCGTTTGGTACCACTTTCGACCACCCCCGATGGTGGGAAGCGATAAATTTTTGAATTTTACCCACATTCGAGTACAGTTTCGGTAAAATTTCATATTTTACATCGGGTTTCTTGCAAAACGTTGTGTCTTGCTCTGTCTTGATCAACGTTATAGAAATTTACAGTGCAGCCACCATTTTGGACCCTTTTATAGCTATTTAACATCAAAAAAGTCGTCAAAATAGGCAAAATTTTCATTAAATTTTCAAATATTTTGAAAATTATTCAGGTTTTTGAGTTTTACTTACCATCATATAACGCCCGGAGTCTTCCCTTGTCGTTTGGTACCGTTTTCGACCACCCCCGATTGTGGGAAGCAATAAATTTTTGAATTTTACACACATTCGAGTACAGTTTCGGTAAAATTTCATATTTTTACATCGGGTTTCTTGCAAAACGTTGTGTCTTGCTCTGTCTTGATCAACGTTATAGAAATTTTCAGTGCTGCCACCATTTTGGACCCTTTTATAGCTATTTAACATCAAAAAAGTCGTCAAAATAGGCAAAATTTTCATTAAATTGTTAAATATTTTCAAAATTATTCAGGTTTTTGAGTTTTACTTACGATCGTATAACGCCCGGAGTCTTCCCCTGTCGTTTGGTGCAACTTTCGACCACCCCCGATGGTGGGAAGCGATAATTTTTTGAATTTTACACACATTCGAGTACAGTTTCGGTAAAATTTCATATTTTTACATCGGGTTTTTTGAAAAACGTTGTGTCTTGCTCTGTCTTGATCAACGTTATAGAAATTTTCAGTGCTGCCACCATTTTGGACCCTTTTATAGCTATTTAACATAAAAAAAGTCGTCAAAATAGGCAAAATTTTCATTAAATTGTTAAATATTTTCAAAATTATTCAGGTTTTTGAGTTTAACTTACGATCGTATAACGCCCGGAGTCTTACCCTGTCGTTTGGTACCACTTTCGACCACCCCCGATGGTGGGAAGCGATAAATTTTTGAATTTTACCCACATTCGAGTACAGTTTCGGTAAAATTTCATATTTTACATCGGGTTTCTTGCAAAACGTTGTGTCTTGCTCTGTCTTGATCAACGTTATAGAAATTTACAGTGCAGCCACCATTTTGGACCCTTTTATAGCTATTTAACATCAAAAAAGTCGTCAAAATAGGCAAAATTTTCATTAAATTGTCAAATATTTTCAAAATTATTCAGGTTTTTGAGTTCAACTTACCATCATATAACGCCCGAAGTCTTTCCCTGTCGTTTGGTACCATTTTCGACCACCCCCGATTGTGGGAAGCAATAAATTTTTGAATTTTACACACATTCGAGTACAGTTTCGGTAAAATTTCATATTTTTACATCGGGTTTCTTGCAAAACGTTGTGTCTTGCTCTGTCTTGATCAACGTTATAGAACTTTTCAGTGCTGCCACCATTTTGGACCCTTTTATAGCTATTTAACATCAAAAAAGTCGTCAAAATAGGCAAAATTTTCATTAAATTGTTAAATATTTTCAAAATTATTCAGGTTTTTGAGTTTTACTTACGATCGTATAACGCCCGGAGTCTTTCCCTGTCGTTTGGTGCAACTTTCGACCACCCCCGATGGTGGGAAGCGATAATTTTTTGAATTTTACACACATTCGAGTACAGTTTCGGTAAAATTTCATATTTTTACATCGGGTTTTTTGCAAAACGTTGTGTCTTGCTCTGTCTTGATCAACGTTATAGAAATTTTCAGTGCTGCCACCATTTTGGACCCTTTTATAGCTATTTAACATCAAAAAAGTCGTCAAAATAGGCAAAATTTTCATTAAATTGTTAAATATTTTCAAAATTATTCAGGTTTTTGAGTTTTACTTACGATCGTATAACGCCCGGAGTCTTTCCCTGTCGTTTGGTGCAACTTTCGACCACCCCCGATGGTGGGAAGCGATAATTTTTTGAATTTTACACACATTCGAGTACAGTTTCGGTAAAATTTCATATTTTTACATCGGGTTTTTTGAAAAACGTTGTGTCTTGCTCTGTCTTGATCAACGTTATAGAAATTTTCAGTGCTGCCACCATTTTGGACCCTTTTATAGCTATTTAACATAAAAAAAGTCGTCAAAATAGGCAAAATTTTCATTAAATTGTTAAATATTTTCAAAATTATTCAGGTTTTTGAGTTTAACTTACGATCGTATAACGCCCGGAGTCTTACCCTGTCGTTTGGTACCACTTTCGACCACCCCCGATGGTGGGAAGCGATAAATTTTTGAATTTTACCCACATTCGAGTACAGTTTCGGTAAAATTTCATATTTTACATCGGGTTTCTTGCAAAACGTTGTGTCTTGCTCTGTCTTGATCAACGTTATAGAAATTTACAGTGCAGCCACCATTTTGGACCCTTTAATAGCTATTTAACATCAAAAAAGTCGTCAAAGTAGGCAAAATTTTCATTAAATTGTCAAATATTTTCAAAATTATTCAGGTTTTTGAGTTCAACTTACCATCATATAACGCCCGAAGTCTTTCCCTGTCGTTTGGTACCATTTTCGACCACCCCCGATTGTGGGAAGCAATAAATTTTTGAATTTTACACACATTCGAGTACAGTTTCGGTAAAATTTCATATTTTTACATCGGGTTTCTTGCAAAACGTTGTGTCTTGCTCTGTCTTGATCAACGTTATAGAACTTTTCAGTGCTGCCACCATTTTGGACCCTTTTATAGCTATTTAACATCAAAAAAGTCGTCAAAATAGGCAAAATTTTCATTAAATTGTTAAATATTTTCAAAATTATTCAGGTTTTTGAGTTTTACTTACGATCGTATAACGCCCGGAGTCTTCCCCTGTCGTTTGGTGCAACTTTCGACCACCCCCGATGGTGGGAAGCGATAATTTTTTGAATTTTACACACATTCGAGTACAGTTTCGGTAAAATTTCATATTTTTACATCGGGTTTTTTGCAAAACGTTGTGTCTTGCTCTGTCTTGATCAACGTTATAGAAATTTTCAGTGCTGCCACCATTTTGGACCCTTTTATAGCTATTTAACATCAAAAAAGTCGTCAAAATAGGCAAAATTTTCATTAAATTGTTAAATATTTTCAAAATTATTCAGGTTTTTGAGTTTTACTTACGATCGTATAACGCCCGGAGTCTTTCCCTGTCGTTTGGTGCAACTTTCGACCACCCCCGATGGTGGGAAGCGATAATTTTTTGAATTTTACACACATTCGAGTACAGTTTCGGTAAAATTTCATATTTTTACATCGGGTTTTTTGAAAAACGTTGTGTCTTGCTCTGTCTTGATCAACGTTATAGAAATTTTCAGTGCTGCCACCATTTTGGACCCTTTTATAGCTATTTAACATAAAAAAAGTCGTCAAAATAGGCAAAATTTTCATTAAATTGTTAAATATTTTCAAAATTATTCAGGTTTTTGAGTTTAACTTACGATCGTATAACGCCCGGAGTCTTACCCTGTCGTTTGGTACCACTTTCGACCACCCCCGATGGTGGGAAGCGATAAATTTTTGAATTTTACCCACATTCGAGTACAGTTTCGGTAAAATTTCATATTTTACATCGGGTTTCTTGCAAAACGTTGTGTCTTGCTCTGTCTTGATCAACGTTATAGAAATTTACAGTGCAGCCACCATTTTGGACCCTTTTATAGCTATTTAACATCAAAAAAGTCGTCAAAATAGGCAAAATTTTCATTAAATTTTCAAATATTTTGAAAATTATTCAGGTTTTTGAGTTTTACTTACCATCATATAACGCCCGGAGTCTTCCCTTGTCGTTTGGTACCGTTTTCGACCACCCCCGATTGTGGGAAGCAATAAATTTTTGAATTTTACACACATTCGAGTACAGTTTCGGTAAAATTTCATATTTTTACATCGGGTTTCTTGCAAAACGTTGTGTCTTGCTCTGTCTTGATCAACGTTATAGAAATTTTCAGTGCTGCCACCATTTTGGACCCTTTTATAGCTATTTAACATCAAAAAAGTCGTCAAAATAGGCAAAATTTTCATTAAATTGTTAAATATTTTCAAAATTATTCAGGTTTTTGAGTTTTACTTACGATCGTATAACGCCCGGAGTCTTCCCCTGTCGTTTGGTGCAACTTTCGACCACCCCCGATGGTGGGAAGCGATAATTTTTTGAATTTTACACACATTCGAGTACAGTTTCGGTAAAATTTCATATTTTTACATCGGGTTTTTTGAAAAACGTTGTCTCTTGCTCTGTCTTGATCAACGTTATAGAAATTTTCAGTGCTGCCACCATTTTGGACCCTTTTATAGCTATTTAACATAAAAAAAGTCGTCAAAATAGGCAAAATTTTCATTAAATTGTCAAATATTTTCGAAATTATTCAGGATTTTGAGTTTAACTTCCCATCTTATAACGCCCAGAGTCTTCCCTTGTCGTTTGGTGCCATTTTGACCACCCCCGGTGGTGGGAAGCGATAAATTTTTGAATTTTACACACATTCCAGTACAGTTTCGGTAAAATTTCATATTTTTACATTGGGTTCTTTGCAAAACGTTGTGTCTTGCTCTGTCTTGATCAACATTATAGAAATTTTCAGTGGTGCCGCCATTTTGGACCCTTTTATAGCTATTTAACATCAAAAAAGTCGTCAAAATAGGCAAAATTTTCATTAAATTGTTAAATATTTTCAAAATTATTCAGGTTTTTGAGTTTAAAATACGATCGTATAACGCCCGGAGTCTTACCCTGTCGTTTGGTACCACTTTCGACCACCCCCGATGGTGGGAAGCGATAAATTTTTGAATTTTACACACATTCGAGTACAGTTTCGGTAAAATTTCATATTTTACATCGGGTTTCTTGCAAAACGTTGTGTCTTGCTCTGTCTTGATCAACGTTATAGAAATGTACAGTGCAGCCACCATTTTGGACCCTTTTATAGCTATTTAACATCAAAAAAGTCGTCAAAATAGGCAAAATTTTCATGAAATTGTCATTATATTTTTAAAATTATTGAGGATTTTGAGTTTATCTTACCATCATATAACGCCCGGAATCTTCCCTTGTCGTTTGGTACCACTTTCGACCACCCCCGATTGTGGGAAGCGATAAATTTTTGAATTTTACACACATTGGAGTACAGTTTCGGTAAAATTTCATATTTTTACATCGGGTTTTTCGCAAAACGTTGTGTCTTGCTCTGTCTTGATCAACGTTATAGAAATTTTCAGTGCTGCCACCATTTTGGGGCCTTTTATAGCTATTTAACATCAAAAAAGTCGTCAAAATAGGCAAAATTTTCATTAAATTGTCAAATATTTTCAAAATTATTCCGGTTTTTGAGTTTAACTTACCATCATATAACGCCAGGCGTCTTCCCCTTTCATTTGGTACCACTTTCGACCACCCCCCGAATGTGGGAAGCGATAAATTTTTGAATTTTACACACATTCGAGTACAGTTTCGGTAAAATTTCATATTTTTACATCGGGAATCTTGCAAAACGTTGTGTCTTGCTCTGTCTTGGTCAACGTTATAGAAATTTACAGTGCAGCCACCATTTTGAAACCTTTTATAGCTATTTAACATCAAAAAAGTCATCAAATTAGGCAAAATTTTCATTAAATTGTCAAATATTTTCAAAATTATTCAGGATTTTGAGTTTAACTTCCCATCTTATAACGCCCAGAGTGTTCCCTTGTCGTTTGGTACCATTTTTGACCACCCCCGATGGTGGGAAGCGATAAATTTTTGAATTTTACACACATTCCAGTACAGTTTCGGTAAAATTTCATATTTTTACATTGGGTTCTTTGCAAAACGTTGTGTCTTGCTCTGTCTTGATTAACGTTATAGAAATTTTTAGTGCTGCCACCATTTTGGACCCTTTTATAGCTATTTAACATCAAAAAAGTCGTCAAAATAGGCAATATTTTCATGAAATTGTCAAATATTTTTAAAATTATTGAGGTTTTTGAGTTTAACTTACCATCATATAACGCCCGGAGTCTTCTCTTGTCGTTTGGTACCATTTTTGACCACCCCCGATGGTGGAAAGCGATAAATTTTTGAATTTTACACACATTCGAGTACAGTTTCGGTAAAATTTCATATTTTTACATCGGGTTTGTTGCAAAACGTTGTGTCTTGCTCTGTCTTGATCAACGTTATAGAAATTTTCAGTGCTGCCACCATTTTGGACCCTTTTATAGCTATTTAACACCAAAAAAGTCATCAAAATAGGCAAAATAATCATTAAATTGTTAAATATTTTCAAAATTATTCAAGCTTACCAATCATAAGACTACACAAGAGCTGGCAGATAAGGTTAATGAGCTTACCAATCATACGAGTCATTGGCACCACGAAATTGAAAATAAAACTCATCATATAGAGGACTTAGTAAACGAGGTAAACAAAACCAAGGAAGGTATTGAGGATAAAATTGAAGAGTATAACAAGGATGTACAGAATTGGCAAGAGCATATGAAAAATAAGACTACACAAGAGCTGGCAGATAAGGTTAACGAGCTTACCAATCATACGAGTCATTGGCACCACCAAATTGAAAATAAAACTCATCATATAGAGGACATAGTAAACGAACTTGGCAATCAGACAAATGTATTGCAAGAAGAGGCTAAAGACGAAGAAAAGGAATTAGAAGACAAATTTAATGAGTTCGGTAAACTGACGAAAAAAGAAAACATCATCATCATTCTCATCACTTTGGAGATAAATTTAACGAGCTTGGCAATCAGGCGATTAAATTTCTTGATAAAACAAATGGGTTTGCGAACCAAGCGTTTAATTGGCATAAAAACGTAAATAATAAAACTAAAGGGTTTGTAGACAAGTATAATAAAGCTGCTGAAAAAGCACATCATTTGCAGCAGCAATTACGTAACCATGTTAACGGCAGTCATAATAAAATAAGGTTTTTAACGAATTTATTACTCATAAAGAACAATACATAGTTCACTTATAATGAGCTTAGACAATTAATAATTATATAGTTGAACAGCGATCGTACAAATTTAGTAAATGTGTCCGTAAATGTAACTAGTTAACTTTGATTTAAACACTGCAAGTGATTTAGTATCTTTGACATCATTTGGAAGTTTATTATATAATTGTGCCCCTTCATAAGTAACGGTTTTTTTGCCAAAGTTCGTTCTGTGGCTACGAAGTTTAATTTTTTTTTGTGTTTCTTAAATTATGATGAAATGTTTTTTGTTCAAGTTTTATATCCGATTTTAGTGTACCCGTTACTATCTTTCTCACCAATATGCACATTTTATATGTATACATTTGTTTTATGTTAAAAAGTTTTGTATTACAGTATAATATTCGTGTCTCAGTAAACCAGTCATATCTAAATAGAACTTTTATTATTTTATTTTGTGAGATTTGTAAGTCATTCATATTAGATTTCGCAGCACATCCCCAGATTTCAATTAGGTAATCAAGATGGCATTTTACCAGGGTGTTATATATAGTCTTCCTAATGGCATGAGGAATGCATCCTACTGTTTTCCTAAGTATTCCAGTAAGTGCTGAGAGTTTAGATCTTACGTAAGCTATATGAGGTTTCCAAGAAAGATTATCATCCAAGTGCAAGCCTAGATATTTTTCTTGGTGTGAACGCTTGATGACTGCATTATTAATGACTAGGGAGGGGTAGTGTGGAATCTTCTTGTTCTTAGCTGTAAATAACATGTACGACGTTTTATCTGCATTAATCGTAAGTAAATTGCTCTGACACCATATGCTAAATTTATTTAAGTCATCTTGTGCTCTATTAACTACATCTAAGATATTTCTACCAAAGTAGAATAGGCATGTATCATCAGCGTACAAGGTGATGTGTCCCGCAAGGCCTATTTTACTAATGTTATTCACATAGATGAGAAAGAGCAACGGGCCTAACACGGATCCTTGGGGAATGCCACAAGTCACTCTTAAAGGACTACTTTGATGATTTTCAATTTTTACTACCTGATATCTGTCTGACAGATAGGACTTGATAATCTTTAGCGCTGTGCCTGTCACACCCAAGTCTTCTAGTTTACTCAAAAGTATTTCATGGCTGATTGTATCGAAGGCTTTTTTAAAATCGATAAATATACCAAGTGCAATATTTTTATCATCTATATTATTTTTAATTTTAGTAACCAGATCGATCGTTGCTGATAAAGTATTTGACTTAGGCCTAAACCCGTATTGATGTTCATAAAAGAAGTTTATTTTAGTTAAATATTCATTAAGTCTGGAGTAGATGACCTTTTCAAAAATTTTAGCTATAACAGGTAAAACAGATACAGGTCGGTAATTCCCCGGTTGAGCCTTACTACCTGATTTAAAAATTGGCGTAACTCTAGCTAGTTTAAGGTTATTGGGAAAAACCCCATTAATCAAGCAATTATTTATACACTGTACTAAGTTGACGTTTATAATATCAGCAATGCATTTTAACGATTTCGTGCTGATTTGGTCAATACCAGTACTAGTATTTGGATCTAAACCGTTTATAATTTTCATTATTTCTGAACAATCACATAACTTCATTTCATTTAATATTGATTTAACTTTTTGTGTGCCATATGTAAGAATATAATAGGAGTTATTACTATAAGTTTTAGGAATTGTGCTTGCTAGGTTTGGCCCTATAGCTGAGAAGAATATATTAAAACATTCACAAATGTTAAGAGCATCAACGACATTCTGTGAGTTTACTACAAGCTTAGAAGGAGCACAATTATTTTTAATTTTGCTACTTACCAAAGAGTTGATTAGTTGCCATGTTTGCTTAGGATTCTTGCACTGTTTAAATTCTTTACAAAAGTAACTTTCCTTCGTACGTCTAATTTCAGCACAAACTTTATTTCTTTCTGTAATAAATTTATTCCTCAGATCTTCATTAGCCCTGTCTGATTTAAGTAGTTTCCATAGATTATTCCGTTGCCGTATTCCTTGTAAGATATTTTTATTTATCCAATTTTCCTTAGGAAGGTTCAATACTTTTGTTTTTATTGTTATATTCCTTTTAATTTGATTCACAATAAACTTTTCAAGCTCTGTATAGGAGTTGTCTGTGTTAATAAATGTGGTTTCCAGTGTACTTTGATACAAATTTGCGTAGTCAATAGCCTCATACTGCAAGCGTTGTTTATGGCAATGTTTATGTTTGGCAAGTTCTAAGTACAGCTGTTTGTGGTCCGATAATGGCGTGTCTATTACTGTTAGATTATAATCGCTTTTGCTTATCGTAGAACACACATGATCTAGTATTGTTTTTGTAGTACTGGTTTGTCGGGTGCAATAATCTTCGTGTATGTTATTAAATACTTGATAGCCGGATTCTTCTAACATAGTTAAGTAATTCAACGTATCAGTCCCACATGTCAATAAATCTATATTAAAATCACCAAACACTAACCCTCTTTTATACTTTTCTAAATGTCTTGAATACACCTCTAGGAATTCTTTTGTATTTCTTTTGTCCGGTTTGTAAACAGCTCCAATATGTAGACAAAAACGAAACAAATACACCCATATGTATTGAATTCCATCACTGTATAATTCCTCGGCTATAGTATATTTTAGACTCTTATGAATATACAAAGAAACTCCGCCGCCGCGTTTATCTTTTCTATAGTTATAGACATGTGAATAATTATCTAACACAAAACAGCTAGCATCCGCATCCGATCTAATCCAAGTTTCAGATAAAATAATTAAATGAACAACAACATTCATAGTCTTCAGAATACATTTTAGTTCGTCAAATTTACCTGCTGTTCGTATACTGCGAATATTCGCATAAAATATCTTTAACGATAAAAAAAAAAAAGACAATATATCAATAGCTGCCTTCACAAAACACGTACTCACACGAACTCTAAGATTATTCGATAAAGTCAAAAAGGAATCAGATGAATATCATTGGAGGAAAAAGTTTAAACACCTAGCTAAGAACTACGAAGATAAATTCAAAGAATTCTTGAGAACGACCAGACACCAACAAATTAAAACTAGACTTGGAACACAAAAAGTAGTATTAAACGCTATAGATATGTCTAGACACATAGTAAATAGACTTGTTAATATTATGACACATGAAATTGATAAAAAAGGACTTCGTACAGGACGCACTCAAGAAATATTTTCCACAGAAATTCGTAAAGAAGTTGCCGCTGAAATGAAGCATGCATGCCTAACTCTTGGTATATGTTTAACAAACAGCGGATTTACACAAACAGTGACAGATCTACTTATACACATGCTGATGTTAGACGACGAGAAATTTAAACAAGCGTTCGACTCATTTACTAAAGCAGCTAAAAACACAGATTTCTCTCGCAGTCTCGGAGATAGACACGACAGAGAATTGAAAAGGAAGATAGTCTTAGTTGGAGACCACGATATTAGTCTTCAGCGAACTATAGTGATGATTATAAAGAATATAGTAGCTAATAGAAATAAGCCTTTAGTGATGACAGAAGATATTGATCCGGAGGAATGCAATTTGAATGCTACGTTGGCGTTTTTAGAAGTAATAGATACTCTAGATAACAATGTCCCGGACAGTGACATTAATGTCAAAAATCTTTATGACATAAGGACCGGTTTTCACGGATGGGCACAAGGATATAATATACAGGACACTATGATGCAATTCATGTCTCTTATTAGTTCAGTTCTACATGATTTGAACGGTAAAGCTTATCATGTAATTCGGCAGAGTGCTGATATACTTTTCGATTGATTATTTTGTTTTATTTTATTTACTTAATCAGTAGCCTAAATCCTCCTCCTATATCTCCTTGTCCTCAATCCTCGTAAATATACTGTATAGAGCCCCGATTAAGTTAAGTAAGTTGTCGCCAAATGTGAATTAAAATTCAATTCAGTTTACATTCTACGTTTATTTAATTAAAAAGAATACGTAATGAATGATATTTGAAAAACTAAAATGGTATAAGCCGGTAATTGACGCCATCTAAGGGCAAATATGCAAGAACTGATAAGTAGTTCAGTTATATCGTAATAGATGGCGATGCACTACTATAAAATAAAAAAATAGATGTCTTGAAATTAAACTATACGGATTGTCGCGTTGTTTACATAATTTTGAAACTCTAACACTTCAATGATTGAACTTTACTACAATTTAAAAAACTATTTAAATTAATTAGAACTATTTATATTTAAGTTTACACTTTGCTCCGACGTTTCTGTTATTTTACAGTAGCCATGTTGACGGGGAGACTAAGATGGTATTTGTCTCAATATTCTGAAGTGTAGTTAATAACTCAATTTACTTAAAACAGTTAATGAATTTCTAATCACAAAATTTTATTCGATTCGATTGCATATTACTAGTTATAGTAATAGTGACATGTTGACATGTGTTTACAGATCCACGGGCTAGTATCGGACGCGGAAGCGGAGGGAGAGTCTGCAACAGGCTGGAGGCGCTTCGCCCCCGCGTCGCCACCGCCTGCCGCGCGCTTGGAGGTCTGCAGCCCAAGTGAGTGATCTATCTATCTATCTATCTAACTATCTATTCTATAGATATCTATCTATTTTATAGATATATTATATATTATTATATATTTAATAGGTCGATTATTTATAAAAATAATGTTAGTTGGAATACTAGTGACACAGAAAGGCAGTAAGGCGGAACGCCAGCGCCATCTAGCGGCGCTAGACGTAGTCATCGAGTCGGCGTGAGGGGCGGACAGAGCTAAGTCTACGTGTTACCGTCGACCAGTGCACATCACTGTTAGCAATTATAGGTAGAATATAATTATTATATAGAAATATTTAGTTAAATGTAGCGATGTAGAAGCATTATTTGAATATGTTTAATTGTATCCGTTATTTTCTGTTGGCAACACTGATTTTTCTCGACTGCCCCACTATGCTTGATAGTATAAAACTAACGCGCGGAACTATAACGGGCAGTCGTGCGTTGTGTGGCGATCGGATAAGTTTGTGAAGTAAAAGTATATTAAGTGGCGGATATTGCATTGAAATAAATCAGGTATGCATATTGTATAACTATGTAAACTATTAATATAAAATATAATTATGTTACAATAATATTAAAGGAAATAAATACTTGAGAACTGATTCTGGAGTTTTCCTTACAATTCAGAAGTGGGATAGACGGGTCATTTTTTTTCAAAAGGCACTCGTTTATCCCAGCCCACGTGCAAATTTAACTTTTATGAACAAATAAAAGAAAATATGTACATTTCGTTCAGAATTGGTTCTCAACATTTGACTTGTCACGCATTGTATGGGGTATTGCAATATAGTCGATTTCAATACAACAAAATCAAAAGGTATACAAACGGTTAATTGACATGACCATAGACATTTTAGTGATGTCCAAGTGTAGCATCAATTGTAAAACAATTAATTACTTATTTGAATTTAAAAAAGTTGATATCCGCTTTTGACCAAACAGAATATAGTAGATCGATACATACCGAAAAAAAAATGCAAGGTAGGTACATAATTTTACATTGTTAAAGAATAACCTAAGGGATAGGATCAGTAATTATTACTGACAGATTAATTTAAATTCCTACAAATTTAATTATAGATATTTTGGCATCTGACAAATAATCTCACATTTCGTCTAAGATTTTTTAAATCAAACAATTATTTATTAATCGAACGCCAAATGTTTAAAAAAATATTAAGGTATCGTGTGAAAACGTTGAAAATATGGATAATTGTTACTTATTCCATGTAGTGAGTAATTGTGATAAATTTAACAGATTTAACATCAATTTGGTTTGTTTATATTTCCGTCCTGATGGGTTGAAGTCAACTACGACACTCGTGTTTGTTTGTTTTTTCGTCTCGATTATGAGACTTACAGATAAGTGTGTTGGATGCTAGGTGGACTCGTTGTGTCGGCGTCGTAGTTTGGCTTGGCCAAGGCACTCCCTGGTAGCTAACTATTGGCAAGCGACGTATTTACTTGATGATGACTTGTATACTTATGGATATGTAGCATTATTGCGGTTGATGAGGTTGAATTTGGCTGGGGCACTCCTCGGTATTTCTCCTCTCGGCACTGTTTATATCCCGCCAGAGCTACTCTCTGGGGATGTGTTATCAGGTGCAATCTGCTATATGTCCATCAAAAATGGTATTAGGAAGAGGAATGACTTGTTAATGCTTTTGCCCATATTGGTGCGCTATGTTTATATGCACTATACTGACATACAGATTGAAGGTATCATTATTAATATATTATTACTTTTATTTTCAATCGATACCTACAATATTAAAACACAATGAAACTATATACTATCTTAAAGATTAAAGCTTTCATGGATGAGCTGAATTCATGGTCAAAGTCAATATCATTTATTCATTTAGTTCACAAAGATAAGATAAGATAAAACTTTATTCATAGATAAAGTTAGCCTAGGTTTACAATGTTGTTCTGTTTTAATATATGTTCTAAATATGTGTGCACAGCATGTTTAAAACAGATACAATATAGTACAGTTAAACATATTTACACTATTAATCATATTTGACTATATTAACTTATGTTATCAAGTAACACTTGCGGCCTCACATATACTACTAGTTCGGGTACATCTTAACCACTATATGTACATTAAAACCAATTATCGTTTTATAATTTAATAATTTTATAATCAAGTATCTAAATAGTTATCTCATATTTCTTTATACTTAATTATATTTATTTGTTTGGCGCCTTCCGCTTGTCAGCTTCCGGCGCGATTAATAAATAGTACGTATTGTTACTGATCTCTGTACTTTTTCTTACACTATGTCGAATAATCCTATAATAGAAATCCTATAATAATTTTGTTTACTATGTATAATATAATGATGAAGCTATTAGATTCTTATTGATTTTGGGTTAGGCATAATTTTGTCACACCGGCGCCTCTGCTTCCGGTGTAATAAATGTTATATAATTATGTATTATTAAATAATAATTGTATGTAAATAATCATCAGAATAATTAAGATAAACAATGTTTAATATTATCTATTGAGTTTGTGAATTTAGTATTAAATAGGGTCAAATGTTTGTATAAATACCGGTGGTTAGAATATTTTAGGGCATTCATATTCTAACCCTTGAAACGTGTATTAAAAGGATAATATAAGTTCTTTTCCGTACAACTTGTGTATTCATTGCCGCCGCCACCCTGACCGTTCACATTTACACTTAGAACATTAGCAAATTAATGTATAAATAAGAAGAAAAATATTCTGTTTAACTTCGACATATAAAATTGGCGGTAATCCGATAAAAATTCTTTAGCTCCCGTGCTAGTCAAATTGTGTTACGGCGAGGTAAGGATTCTCACTCTAGAAATACCAACTGTAAGTTAAATGAGTAAGGACAGTTTTGTAATATTGATTGTAATATTTAAGCGAACAAAAACATGCACGATATCTACTAATGAGTTTGGTGTAAACAGGTTGTATATCTACAAATAACAGATAATTTTGAAGAACGATTGTTAAGCATAGTTAAACTATTTTAAAATAATGTAATTGATAAAATATAATATGAATTTTGTTTATGGTAATATATAATGTATTATATATAAAATAACCATTATATAAGTAAACTATAATAAATTTGAATAGCTTTAATAGTTTTAATAATTTTATTAGCTTAAAAATTAGTACAGGTCAATAAAATTACTGAGGCTACATTTAGGTTAGTTGCTAGGTTCAGGCAAAGGGTTGGCCCTATGAGAAGAAACCTGCAAGACACGATATTTGAGCGCCTCTCTTAACTTTATCATCTAAAGTTTTTAAATTTATATTTACGTTAGGACTCTTTACATTTGGCAGTGTAAAGTTTAGTAGTAAATTATTCATCGTAAACCAGTCTAGGACTTGCGCGAGTAAATCGTTAACAGCACATAAATTCGGTGCTTTTCAGTCTACTTTAAAAATAAGGGATTGTCATCCACGAATAAAACAATTTCACACAAATCCTGAAACCATATTGATTTGTATGAAATAAATCATTAACACTAAAGTGGCTCTTTAATTGCTGTAATATAATCTTCCCAAATACTTTACTGATTGAAATTGGCCTAAAATTATTGGGGTCGCTTTGGTATCCAATTTTAAATTAAGGTAGTAATTTACTACATTTAATTAAGTTAAGAAAAATGCCCATATTCATTAAAATGCCCCGTTGATTATAGCAGCTAGGTGTGGCGCTATATTGACAATAATATTTTCAACAAATTTTACAGAGATAGGAACCCCTGAATTTAGCAGATATTTTTTAATTAAGTTACTTAAATACGTTTATTATATGATATGGGTGTACACGATCAAAACTGAATATTATCTTACTCTTATACGTTGTCGATAACCAAGTATTCTGCTCGAGCTGGGCAAGACCTTAGGGTACTAGTTGTATTTAAAGTTATTTTTGCGAAGTAGTTATTAAAGGTGTCGGCTATTTCCAAATTATTTGAAATTATGTTATTATTTTTCACAATACAAATTATTAATTATATACATAATATAAACACAATTCTATAAAACTAACTTATACCTAAAATATTATAAAACAGAAATAAAAAAGAAAACTAAAACCCTCTAATAGGCGTCATAGAATTCCTATTGTTATTATTTGTATTAAGTTCAAAGGTATTATCACGCACCTTGCTGCGTCCTGTTTCATTGTTATTAATATTCCAAGTAGTTTTGATTTTATTACTAGAATTTCGTATTTTAGTTTTTAGATAAAGGGACTTGGCAGTGGCACAAATCATTTTAAATAATTTTTAACATATTGAATAAAATTAGGATCAAAATTGAATATTTTTCATATCATATAATTCATATAATTTAGATCACAAAACATAATCTTCTTATTGTTAGTAAAGGTCTTACATTTAATAATATTTTTATACTCTAAAGTAATTATGTTAAGTAAAGACTCATATACTTCGTCTGAGAAAGGATATCCTTCCATATTGAGAACCTTGACACTTACTTTATTATTAAATTTCTTTAAGCGATTAGAGGTCATTGGTCTACATGTGATCTTATTCTCTTTAAGCATTGTATTTACAGAAAAATCTACCCTTTGACCACAATGGTCAGATGTCTGTTCACTTAATATGGCCCGGCCGTATTTAGAAATTGAGTCACAAAATACATTATCTAAGCAGATAGCAGAATGTGAAATAATCCTGGTTGGTTCCAAAAATAGATACTTTAATTAAATGACTCTAATGAACTAATTAGTTTCACAGAAAGAACTGACTGCTCAAGGAAATTAATATTAAAATCACCACATAGGTACTACTATATTCCTATTACTAAAACTCAAACGATTTAAAATATCCTGTCCTACTGTTTCGAATACACTAAAGTCACTCTGCGGTGGACAGTACACACAAACTATGGTATGTTGCTCTTGTTCCACGCAGGATAATTCATCAGTACGATAGAAAGATTTACTATATCTTTAAGTTCTTTACGTTTTACATCATTACATAAATATATTAGAGAGCCACCATAATTATATAGAATTCTCTTAAAAATGCACTTACAATCGAATAATACTCATTATAAATTTTAATTGAATACTTTTAACCAATGTTCAGTTATGCAACATACTTGAATATTATGTTTAAAAATAAATCTAATTCTAACTCCTTGCCGGATAGACCCTGAATATTTTAATGAATTGGTTTAATACTGTGTATGCCTGTCCTTTGTCTCGTTTAACAGTTTAAACTTCTAGATGTATCACTAAGATTTGTAGTAATAATACTACTATGTTCTATAACCTTCACTACTCTACTGGTAACTGGGTCCCTGCATAATATATTAAATGCTAATAGTTTAGCAAGTTGCTTTTTATAAAAATAAGGTAGAAACAATGTATCTTTAGTCAATAAAAATCTACTAATAAACTTGTTAGTGTCGAAGAATGAAATAAAATTGTTATAACATATACAACTGCATTTGAAGAAGTAAATTAAGTTTTTCAATATTCCTATTTTTGTTCTTTTGTTATTACATAGGACCATAGATATAATAAACAAGGAGATATGCCCTGTAGACGAAAATATATCTAAAACATGTGTCTCCAGTTTGCCCCTACCACACGGCTACTACTACACATGCAGTTCAGTAAAAGCAATAGAAACGCAGTCGCGCACACACTCGCATTTTTTAAATCAGAACGTACAAAAAAATCAATTATATACCTTATCCTGTCAAACATAGCGTGTATTTATCATGCACCGTTCAACTTACTCACACAAAAACATCGGACGCTATCGTTGTGCTGTGCAAAAGCAATTTATTTTACACATACACTAATGATTGACTAAATCGGAAAGTTATCGATTCTTCCATTTATTATTGTACAAAATATTTTTTAGGGTCCTGAAAATTAAAGAAATAAAAAGACGGCATGTCCAGAAAATATTATAATAAAAATAAACAAAATGATGCTAAAATATACTATTTGGTTAATCAAATAATTAAGGCAATAAAAGATGCGGTTACATTGTCTACTGAAACAGTAGGTGTTATTGAACCCTAGACGGCGGAGCGAGAGAGAGAAATCCATCGCCCTCTCTCCAGCTGTAGATACCGGCGTCGATGACGTCGCAATAGAGACTTGTAGGCACTGGAGGCAGCGCCGTGTCTATGTGCACCTCCAAAGTAGCGAGATAGTGTGTTAGATTAGGCCCGCCAGCACCAAACGGTGAGCCGAATCCCGGGCGGGGTCGCGAGACGATTCGCAGAGCTTCCCCCGCGTCAACAAAAAAAAGGTGTTGTTGAACCCTGCTAAGGTATTGTCTTGGGTTTACGTGAATGTTACACATTTAAATTAAACTACAGTTTATGGATTTTATCGCGATATATTGGTTTTACTGATATTTAATTTAAACCGAATGATTTAGAAACTACATTATTTACTTCAATCCGATGTTTCGCCTACTTTACAGGTAACCTGGTCACGGAAGACCTGCTTAGGTGTTTACTCACTGACCTGTAAAGTGGAGGTATTTGTGCAGCACTTGACGCTTTGATATTACTGGGGTGGCATTTTTTGTCAAATAGTGTAATCTTAAATTGATATATTTTTCCATGACTGCTTTCATTAGAAATATGATGTGATTATTCATCGGGGACTGCTCAAATTGGTGAAACTTAATATTATTAAATAGATCTAATCCTACGAAATGTGGCAAAGCCTTTACCATGAGTTCCTGTTTAATGTTTTTAGTTTTAACTTTTAATTTATCAGCGGTGAGGCAAGCTGTTTTAATGATTATTTCCATTCTCTTACAAATCATGACGACATCAGGAGATGGGTACATAAGTCCACCTTTGTCCTTATATTTTATAAAATGATGTGCTTCTTCATATTTGTCGGCAAGTAGCGCACCAGTGCATGTCTCGCATTTCATTACTTTTATTAAACTATGCACAACAAATCCGGCAATGTAAGAAATGGCCTGCGAGCCAAAATCCGACAAGTCTTCGACAAGCATACTAACTTCTTCGTCAAATTGTGCCTGTTGGTATAGCTGATCAATATCGTCATCAGCACTTTCATCAGTAAATCGCGGTTCTATGGTTACATTTATGTGTAGCACAGCGGATGAGCATGTTAAAAAAGATATTTCTTCAAGAGATGTGCAATTACCTTTGTCTATGTCTCTCAGTTCGGATTTAACCAACAATTTCTTATAAATAGCCTGAAATTGTCGAGCTGTGGGGTTAGTGTTACACCCACCATGAGCGCGAATGTGGCCAAACATTAGCTCTATGTGGTCTTGACTTATTTTATAAGCTGGTAGGTACTGCAATCTTTGTTCTTCTTCAACAAGATGGATATAAATATCTTTTATGCTTTTTATACAAGCCAAAAATCCTATAAATCCCGTTTTTCTACTAGATTGCACTAATTTCGATCCATCTGGTAACTGTAAGGAATTAATATAAGTTTCAATTCTATCTAGAAATTCAAATGTTCGCAGTTTATTACCTGGAAAAAGTGGTTTTTTGTACTTTAGTTGCATCATATTTCTGGAATTTAAAATGTCAAAAAGATAATTTATAATTTTTAAAAAGTTAACTGTTCCATCAACGGATTGAAATTTGGGCATTTTACGTTCAGAACAAAACATCAGGGCATCGGCAACACTCTCACTAAACAATTGGGACGCTAACCGCACTTTCATTTTTTGGTTTTTGAAAAATATATGTCCTCTCCTTAATTTATTTGCTAAGTGCAATTTTTCCTTTTCTTGGATTTCATTAAGTTGTTTTAAATGACACCATTTTATACGTCTGCCTAGATCGTCGACCATAATGCCATACGCTTCAAACGCATTTCTTATTAATTTAAGCATATGACAAGGATCGGGAAATATAAATATTGGTTTATTTGTAAGAGGATGATAAAAACAAGACTGCATATTTTCTGTATTTAGTGAGCATCCAAGTTCCTTTGCCATGGAAATATTGGCTGGACAACCGTCAAAGGTCAGCGAAGTTACTTCAATGCCAGTTTCTTCCAGCAACTCTAAACATTGCCTTACTAAGCTAGCTCGCTGTTCGCCTGTGACGCCGGCTACAAGAAAATACCCTACTGGTATCTTGAATGCTCCGTTAATAGCTGTAATCAAAAATACAAGCGCCTCTTTAGCTTCTGCCAAGTAATCGCCCGATGCTCCCTTATTACCGATATCCACATATCCATGCATTTTTTTACCGTCCCACTCAATACGCTGCCTGATCGCCATTTCGTCCATTACTAAATTGCATAACAATTTATAGTCAGTATTGCGAGCCTTATACTTCAATGCTTTAAAAGATTCCTGTGTAAAACCTGGCTGCGCATCGACTGATTCGTACCATTTTTTTATAGTGCGGGAGTGAGGTAAACAAGTCTGGAATTTTTGGCGTACATATTCGTACGCTTTCGGCGAATAAAAATGAAGGGTACAAGCAAACGTTCTAAGAGCTGGCGAATACTTGGTTTTTATGTTTTTATCACTTAATGTAGTGCTTTCGTAACGAGCTATTAAATCATTTACACCGAGGTTCTCTAAATGTGCGGATTGATCTGAATTCACAAACTTTTGCTCATAAATATCTGTTAAAATATCTTTTAGATTTGAAATTTTTTTACGATACCGGCATGTTTTTTTTTGTAGTCGTTTAATATGTAATCTTTGTTTAGTTATCATGTTTTCTTTCTGAGCAATTGTAATGCGCATTCTCCGTTTTCGGGGTGTTTCTATTACTTGGATGTTATCAGAAGCGTCTGCTGGTTTCTAAAAACATAGAACATAAAATTATAGTATATTTTAAAGTATAATAGTTTATTTTAAAGTAAAACTAACAACTTCATACCAAATCCTGGTCTTGGGGTTTCTGACTTTCTTGTTCCTTATGGTGAATATTAAGGCACATGCGTTTTAGAATTGGCTCATCAGTTTTTTCATTAGGTGATTTTAAGTGGTTAGGTAACTCCACAACATTCAATTCTTGTAATGGCTAAACGAACAAAATGCAAAATGTTCAATAAAACAAAATAATTTTTTTGTTTGCGTTTGATTTAAAATCAAGCAAGGTCTGAATTATTTTTAAGTTAAAAAGGGGTGAGCCAAGGTAGCAAGAGTGATCAAAATAATCTTAAGCATTTTGAAATCATATTTAAATTTGAATTTTTGTGGGCCACCCTGATGCTTTCGATATAAGTCGTAATTTGAAATTTAATTATCATAGTAGTAGGTCAAATAGAAGTTGATGCTTACTCACCTTACACTTTTGATTGGAACATCCCGGCGATATAGGTTGCAAAGAATCCTGAAAAGTTGTATGACTGATTTTATAAATGCCCTAAAACATGACAATAACTTTTGATAATAAAATAAAACCCACCACTGCAAAAATTTGACGTACTCTTAATTTTGGGATTGCCCATTCATAGAGTCTGCGGCTTTTCTTTAAAGGCTGGAACATTTCTGCCTCAAAGTGAACCGAGCATATGGTGCTATTTTTTTTAGGGAACCAGTTTGGTGACCTGCCTGTAGCATCAATCCATTCTTTTTTTAAATTCGCATCTTTTGGAAAGCTGAAAAGGTACAAAAACAACTTATTTATCATTTACATATATCTTAACCTATTTCTAAATCTTACCATGTTTTAAGCAGCACCAGAATTTCGTAACACACTACCAATCAAGATCTCAATGATTTTGAAACAATGCATTGCCTCATATGTTAGAAAAATTGGTCTGGTGAACAAAGTAATTAATAACATAAGAAATTTTGTTGAACTGTCATAATTAATCCGATTCCTGCTGTAAGTGTGTTACGCAATACCCCACTTATAATAGGAATTTGTTATTAAAAATCTTAGTAAAGAATAGAATAGTTAAATATATGAAAACAAACACACACACTTGCATGACAAATAAATAGCATAATTAATATGTTGACTTATTTTAGGCAAGTCATCTGAAACATGCTGATGACCATAACGCATTCGAAGCTTTACCGGCAGTAAAATACAAAAACAAAAAATGTAAAAATATAGCACGAGGATAAGGCATAACATATATTATGATAATTCAAAGACAAAAGCACACCACCGTTTATTAACCTGAAATTAAATTTACTTACTTTACGAAAGTTGGTTACGCATTTCTATTTCTCTACTAGGCTGTAAAATGATCAAAATAAGTAAAAACATAATTATACATCGATCTTCCAACCGGGTTGAAACGGTTGACAAATTGAAAAATAAACCATTAAAGCAATTAATTCATTGTTGTCGATAGACTACGTTGGTGGATCTGCACAAGCACATCACTAATTCGTTGCACACTCGTTGCAAGAAGCAGCGGCCGTACTACGCGATGCACTCCCTTAATAAAGTATCGTTTTGTGATGTTTACATTGCTCGTCCAGTCACTTCGCGCCAAATTTAGGTAGTGGTTAAAGAGCAATGTATTTATTGAAAAATAATACAGTCGCTATGATATTTGAAAACAATAATAACATAATAAAAGCAAGAAATATTTTACGATTTATTGTTTTTCATGATTTTAAAGACAAATATAGTAAAATACTTGTACTTACATATGGTAAGTGATTCCATTCTTCACAAAGTTTTGGTTTGAGCTTCGGTTTTTACAACAAACCACTGAACAAGACGGCATTCTTATAATTTGTCGCGATCACAGTCGAAAGTGTACTAGTTCGCGGAGACGGCCATTTGCTTATGACATGACCACTTTGGGCATATCGCGCGGACACCGACACGCCCCCTTGGCACTTCTCCTCTTTTTTATATTTCTATGCATAGGACTATGGTAATGCACACAGAATAAAGTTACACCCTACCTTATAATGTAATGATTATACTTCTGTTAAATAGATTGCATCTTTTTTAGTGACAGATAGGCTGTCACCATAAAGAAATGACGGTTGACTGAGCGTTTAATGTAGTCGTTTTTAACTTCTACTGAAACCTACAGGTGTGGGTTACAAAGATGTATTCATGTTTTCAGACCAAATAGGTGTTTGGTCTCAAGGCATGAATGTGTTTTTGTTATTGTTATCAACCAAGTAAGACACAGGCATAACTTCATGATTAGGGGAGGAGATGGTATCACTGTTGACTGACTCCAAATCACAAACAGCTGACAGGTTTCAGCGGTAATATTAAAGTTAACCTATTGAGTTTCAGTGACATACTGGTGGCATGACTCGATATTTTTTATTACGACTGGTATACCTGACAGATTAACTGTGATAAATATTTAATTAATGAATTTAAACTGCAGATCATTCCTTAATTTTCAGACTAATGGATGAGTCTGATGATAAGTAACCGCGATAATGAAAGCGGAAAAGGGTAGACTTCAAAACAAATACAGAGTGAGGGAGTGGAAGGGAGCCGGCGAGAGAGGCAAATCCACAAACACTCTTTTAATCGTAAGTCACAAAGTCCGAGGAGGGAGGTGTTGCGACAACGTGGATAACACGGGGAGTCGTAACATCAAAACTCGGCATAATAATAAAAGTCCGAGGAGGGAGGTGTCACGACAACGTGGATAACACGGGAAGTCGCGACATCAAAACTCGGCACCGTTAAATAAACTAAGTAAATTAATTAATAACCGCGTCTCGACAGTTTTAGATGTATTAAGTAATGTTAAAGGCGCATCGACCTCGCTATGAGAATATTGTATCAATAGATAAACTAAAACCATGTTTGGTATACGATAGAAATCATGATTCTAGTTAAGTAAATTCAGAGAAAGAATGTGATGATATTTCTAAAATATTGAATTGATAACATAATAGTTGTAACAGTGATTCTAACTGGTTGTTTTCAATAATTATATAATATTTCAGTGATTTAAAATAAATGTATGAATGCCATACATATTATGTAAAACAATTATAATAGCATTTTCTGCATGGCACCCAAAATATACAATAAAGTACCAAATAAATTTAAGGACCTTAATGTTAACGTATTTAAACGTAATTTAAGAAATTTATTATTTATTGCATAAACGCTACTATAATATTAATGATCTCCTATGTGATAATCTTATATAATTTGTTTTCTTTGTTTTAATAATCGTCTATCATGATCTAATTTAATTTGGCATGTTCTTAATTGACTTATCTATTACTATTCTATTATTGGAAATGAATTATTAATTAATTAATTTTTATATTTATTGTACGGATTCGAACTAACCTATTTATAATATATCTCACTTCATTGTTAAGAGACGCTTAATTGATAATTATGTTAATTATAATATTAGATGCAGCATAATTTTAAAATTCTTATTAAACATATACATTTGCATGTCTGACAAGACAGAGCATGTTGAGACAAAAAATACCTATCTGTAACACCAGATCGTACACATGTTGAGTCAAATAAATTTATCTTTAATAATAAGTTATAAATATGTACATTCACATTGATAAAAATAAGCATTGTCTCTATGTAACCGGATAAACATAATAATTTCTTAAGTACATAAATAAAATACATTAAATTATACTTATTACGAATATTAAACGAACGTACTTCAAGCGATTCATGTCCACAATTTTGTGCACGAATCGCTTGACCTGTTGTTGTTAAACATAATCTAAAGCGAAGGGTCTCGCTTTAACATCAGGATGGCCGAGCTGTTAGCAATTATAGGTAGAATATAATTATTATATAGAAATATTTAGTTAAATGTAGCGATGTAGAAGCATTATTTGAATATATTTAATTGTATCCGTCATTTTCTGTTGGCAACACTGATTTTTCTCGACTGCCCCACTATGCTTGATAGTATAAAACTAACGCGCGGAACTATAACGGGCAGTCGTGCGTTGTGTGGCGATCGGATAAGTTTGTGAAGTAAAAGTATATTAAGTTGATTAAGTTTTCCTTACACCACGTAGGAACCATCTCGCGTTTCCTAGTGATAAGTGCTCTTAGTGTGAAGTAGTTGTAAGTTGAATTCGAATATGAGTTATCTGACTACCTACGTGTTTTCTATTGATTGAAAATGGCTGATAAGGACGGGATAAAACGCTGCCAATCCGACGTCAGAAGTGGAATCTGAACTACATTCTCACTGCTCTTGTCGAAAGCTCAACAAGCAAGCAACGCGTGGACAGCTGTGAGATGGTTGCTGTGCGGTTAGTTACAACCATCAGGTGGGTCGGTTTCATGTTATTTCGATTCGGTTGCCGAATGTTCTCTTGTGTAATAAATTGTAGCTAATATATTTGAACGCACACGTTACAATAATTCTGTTCAAATAACTGGTATTGACAATTCCGCTATTTGTTGTACCCACGAACTCTGATTGAGGTTATTTTTAATGAGAATGATCTTACAATTTTGTACCATATTCTACCCGACTATGGTATAAAACGAGGTTATAATAGGCCGTGATATTTTAAAGTAAGGATTTTCAATAATTACAATAACTGTGCGTTTAGTTACAACCATTAGGTGGGTCGTTTTCATTTTATTTCGATTCGGTTGCCGAATGTTCCCTTGTGTAATAAATTGTAGCTAATATATTTGAACGCACACGTTATAATAATTCTGTTCAAATAACTTGTAATGATAATTCCGCTATTTGTTGTACCGACGAACTCTGAGGTTATTTTTAATGAGAATGCTCTTACAATTTTGAACCATATTCTACCCGACTATGGTATAAAACATGAGGTTATAATAGGCCGTGATATTTTAAAATAAGGATTTTCAATTACAATAACTGTGCGTTTAGTTACAACCATCAGGTGGGTCGTTTTCATTTTATTTCGATTCGGTTGCCGAATGTTCTCTTGTGTAATAAATTGTAGCTAATATATTTGAACGCACACGTTTTAATAATTATGTTCAAATAACTGATATTGACAATTCCACTATTTGTTGTACCGACGAACTCTGATTGAGGTTATTTTTAATGAGAATAATCTTACAATTTTGTACCATATTCTACCCGACTATGGTATAAAACACGAGGTTATAATAGGCCGTGATATTTTAAAATAAGGATTTTAAATTACAATAACTGTGCGTTTAGTTACAACCATCAGTTGGGTCGTTTTCATTTTATTTCGATTCGGTTGCCGAATATTCTCTTGTGTAATAAATTGTAGCTAATATATTTTAACGCACACGTTATAATAATTATGTTCAAATAACTGATATTGACAATTCCACTATTTGTTGTACCGACGAACTCTGATTGAGGTTATTTTTAATGAGAATAATCTTACAATTTTGTACCATATTCTACCCGACTATGGTATTAAACATGAGGTTATAATAGGCCGTGATATTTTAAAACAAGGTCTTTCAATTACAATAACAGCTTGTTTACTATTTGTGAAGTACCTTTTAAATTATGTCATGTGGCTAAACCCTTATATCTTATATATAAAACCGTATATGTACAGTGAGCTGCGAAAATGCATTCCAATGTCAAAACTAAAATGGTATAAGCCGGTAATTGACGCCATCTAACGGCAATATATGCAAGAACTGATAAGTAGTTCAGTTATATCGTAATAGATGGCGATGCACTACTATAAAATAAAAAATAGATGTCTTGAAATTAAACTATACGGATTGTCGCGTTGTTTACATAATTTTGAAACTCTAACACTTCAATGATTGAACTTTACTACAATTTAAAAAACTATTTAAATTAATTAGAACTATTTATATTTAAGTTTACACTTTGCTCCGACGTTTCTGTTATTTTACAGTAGCCATGTTGACGGGGAGACTAAGATGGTATTTGTCTCAATATTCTGAAGTGTAGTTAATAACTCAATTTAGTTAAATTTACTTAAAACAGTTAATAAATTTCAAATCACAAAATTTTATTCGATTTGATTGCATATTACTAGTTATAGTAAAAGTGACATGGTGACATGTGTTTACAGATCCACGGGCTAGTATCGGACGCGGAAGTGGAGGCGAGTCTGCAACAGGCAGGAGGCGCTTCGCCCCCGCGTCGCCACCGCCTGCCGCGCGCTTGGTGGTCTGCAGCCCAAGTGAGTGATCTATCTATCTATTCTATAGATATATTATATATTTAATAGGTAGATTATTTATGAAAATACTGTTAGTTGGAATACTAGTGACACAGAAAGGCATTAAGGCGGAACGCCAGCGCCATCTAGCGGCGCTAGATGGAGTCATTGAGTCGGCGTGAGGGGCGGACAGAGCTCAGTCTACGTGTTACCGTCGACCAGTGCACACCACGTAGGAACCATCTCGCGTTTCATAGTGATAAGTGCTCTTAGTGTGAAGTAGTTGTTAGTTGAATTCGAATACGAGTTATCCGACTACCTACGTATTTTCTATTGATTGAAAATGGCTGATAAGGACGGGATAAAACGCTGCCAATCCGACGTTAGAAGTGGAATCTGAACTCCATTCTCACTGCTCTTGGCGAAAGCTCAACAAGCAAGCAACGCGTGTACAGGTGTGAGATGGTTGTTGTGCGGTTAGTTACAACCATCAGGTGGGTCGTTTTCATTTTAATTCGATTCGGTTGCCGAATGTTCTCTTGTGTAAAAAATTGTAGCTAATATATTTGAACGCACACGTTATAATAATTCTGTTCAAATAACTAGTATTGATAATTCCGCTATTTGTTGTACCGACGAACTCTGATTGAGGTTATTTTTAATGAGAATGATCTTACAATTTTGTACCATATTCTACCCGACTGGTGTAAAACATGAGGTTATAATAGGCCGTGATATTTTAAAGTAAAGATTTTCAATTACAATAACTGTGCGTTTAGTTACAACCATCAGGTGGGTCGTTTTCATTTTATTTCGATTTGGTTGCCGAATGTTCTCTTGTGTAATAAATTGTAGCTAATATATTTGAACGCACACGTTATAATAATTCTGTTCAAATAACTAGTATTGATAATTTTGCTATTTGTTGTACCGACGAACTCTGATTGAGGTTATTTTTAATGAGAATTATCTTACAATTTTGTACCATATTCTACCCGACTGGTGTAAAACATGAGGTTATAATAGGCCGTGATATTTTAAAGTAAAGATTTTCAATTACAATAACTGTGCGTTTAGTTACAACCATCAGGTGGGTCGTTTTCATTTTATTTCGATTTGGTTGCCGAATGTTCTCTTGTGTAATAAATTGTAGCTAATATATTTGAACGCACACGTTATAATATTTATGTTCAAATAACTGATATTGACAATTCCACTATTTGTTGTACTGACGAACTCTGATTGAGGTTATTTTTAATGAGAATAATCTTACAATTTTGTACCATATTCTACCCAACTATGGTATAAAACATGAGGTTATAATAGGCCGTGATATTTTAAAACAAGGATTTTCAATTACAATAACAGCTTGTTTACTATTTGTGAAGTACCTTTTAAATTATGTCATGTGGCTAAACCCTTATATCTTATATATAAAACCGTATATGTACAGTGAGCTGCGAAAATGCATTCCAATGTCAAAACTAAAATGGTATAAGCCGGTAATTGACGCCATCTAACGGCAATATATGCAAGAACTGATAAGTAGTTCAGTTATATCGTAATAGATGGCGATGCACTACTATAAAATAAAAAATAGATGTCTTGAAATTAAACTATACGGATTGTCGCGTTGTTTACATAATTTTGAAACTCTAACACTTCAATGATTGAACTTTACTACAATTTAAAAAACTATTTAAATTAATTAGAACTATTTATATTTAAGTTTACACTTTGCTCCGACGTTTCTGTTATTTTACAGTAGCCATGTTGACGGGGAGACTAAGATGGTATTTGTCTCAATATTCTGAAGTGTAGTTAATAACTCAATTTAGTTAAATTTACTTAAAACAGTTAATAAATTTCAAATCACAAAATTTTATTCGATTTGATTGCATATTACTAGTTATAGTAAAAGTGACATGGTGACATGTGTTTACAGATCCACGGGCTAGTATCGGACGCGGAAGTGGAGGCGAGTCTGCAACAGGCAGGAGGCGCTTCGCCCCCGCGTCGCCACCGCCTGCCGCGCGCTTGGTGGTCTGCAGCCCAAGTGAGTGATCTATCTATCTATTCTATAGATATATTATATATTTAATAGGTAGATTATTTATGAAAATACTGTTAGTTGGAATACTAGTGACACAGAAAGGCATTAAGGCGGAACGCCAGCGCCATCTAGCGGCGCTAGATGGAGTCATTGAGTCGGCGTGAGGGGCGGACAGAGCTCAGTCTACGTGTTACCGTCGACCAGTGCACACCACGTAGGAACCATCTCGCGTTTCATAGTGATAAGTGCTCTTAGTGTGAAGTAGTTGTTAGTTGAATTCGAATACGAGTTATCCGACTACCTACGTATTTTCTATTGATTGAAAATGGCTGATAAGGACGGGATAAAACGCTGCCAATCCGACGTTAGAAGTGGAATCTGAACTCCATTCTCACTGCTCTTGGCGAAAGCTCAACAAGCAAGCAACGCGTGGACAGCTGTGAGACGGTTGCTGTGCGGTTAGTTACAACCATCAGGTGGGTCGTTTTCATTTTATTTCGATTCGGTTGCCGAATGTTCTCTTGTGTAATAAATTGTAGCTAATATATTTGAACGCACACGTTATAATAATTCTGTTCAAATAACTAGTATTGATAATTTTGCTATTTGTTGTACCGACGAACTCTGATTAAGGTTATTTTTAATGAGAATTATCTTACAATTTTGTACCATATTCTACCCGACTGGTGTAAAACATGAGGTTATAATAGGCCGTGATATTTTAAAGTAAAGATTTTCAATTACAATAACTGTGCGTTTAGTTACAACCATCAGGTAGGTCGTTTTCATTTTATTTCGATTCGGTTGCCGAATGTTCTCTTGTGTAATAAATTGTAGCTAATATATTTGAACGCACACGTTATAATAATTCTGTTCAAATAACTAGTATTGATAATTTTGCTATTTTTTGTACCGACGAACTCTGATTGAGGTTATTTTTAATGAGAATTATCTTACAATTTTGTACCATATTCTACCCGACTGGTGTAATACATGAGGTTATAATAGGCCGTGATATTTTAAAGTAAAGATTTTCAATTACAATAACTGTGCGTTTAGTTACAACCATCAGGTGGGTCGTTTTCATTTTATTTCGATTTGGTTGCCGAATGTTCTCTTGTGTTATAAATTGTAGCTAATATATTTGAACGCACACGTTATAATAATTCTGTTCAAATAACTAGTATTGATAATTTTGCTATTTGTTGTACCGACGAACTCTGATTAAGGTTATTTTTAATGAGAATTATCTTACAATTTTGTACCATATTCTACCCGACTGGTGTAAAACATGAGGTTATAATAGGCCGTGATATTTTAAAGTAAAGATTTTCAATTACAATAACTGTGCGTTTAGCTACAACCATCAGGTAGGTCGTTTTCATTTTATTTCGATTCGGTTGCCGAATGTTCTCTTGTGTAATAAATTGTAGCTAATATATTTGAACGCACACGTTATAATATTTATGTTCAAATAACTGATATTGACAATTCCACTATTTGTTGTACTGACGAACTCTGATTGAGGTTATTTTTAATGAGAATAATCTTACAATTTTGTACCATATTCTACCCGACTATGGTATAAAACATGAGGTTATAATAGGCCGTGATATTTAAAAGTAAAGATTTTCAATTACAATAACTGTGCGTTTAGTTACAACCATCAGGTGGGTCGTTTTCATTTTAATTCGATTCGGTTGCCGAATGTTCTCTTGTGTAATAAATTGTAGCTAATATATTTGAACGCACACGTTATAATAATTATGTTCAAATAACTTGTAATGATAATTCCGCTATTTGTTGTACCGACGAACTCTGATTGAGATTATTTTTAAAAAGAATGATCTTACAATTTTGTACCATATTCTACCCGACTATGGTATGAAACATGAGGTTATAATAGGCCGTGATATTTTAAAATAAGGATTTTCAATTACAATAACTGTGCGTTTAGTTACAACCATCAGGTGGGTCGTTTTCATTTTATTTCGATTCGGTTGCCGAATGTTCTCTTGTGTAATAAATTGTAGCTAATATATTTGAACGCACACGTTATAATAATTCTGTTCAAATAACTAGTATTGATAATTTTGCTATTTGTTGTACCGACGAACTCTGATTGAGGTTATTTTTAATGAGAATTATCTTACAATTTTGTACCATATTCTACCCGACTGGTGTAAAACATGAGGTTATAATAGGCCGTGATATTTTAAAGTAAAGATTTTCAATTACAATAACTGTGCGTTTAGTTACAACCATCAGGTAGGTCGTTTTCATTTTATTTCGATTCGGTTGCCGAATGTTCTCTTGTGTAATAAATTGTAGCTAATATATTTGAACGCACACGTTATAATATTTATGTTCAAATAACTGATATTGACAATTCCACTATTTGTTGTACCCACGAACTCTGATTGAGGTTATTTTTAATGAGAATGATCTTACAATTCTGTACCATATTCTACCCGACTATGGTATAAAACACGAGGTTATAATAGGCCGTGATATTTTAAAATAAGGATTTTCAATTACAATAACTGTGCGTTTAGTTACAACCATCAGGTGGGTCGTTTTCATTTTATTTCGATTCGGTTGCCGAATGTTTTCTTGTGTAATAAATTGTAGCTAATATATTTGAACGCACACGTTATAATATTTATGTTCAAATAACTGATATTGACAATTCCACTATTTGTTGTACTGACGAACTCTGATTGAGGTTATTTTTAATGAGAATAATCTTACAATTTTGTACCATATTCTACCCAACTATGGTATAAAACATGAGGTTATAATAGGCCGTGATATTTTAAAACAAGGATTTTCAATTACAATAACAGCTTGTTTACTATTTGTGAAGTACCTTTTAAATTATGTCATGTGGCTAAACCCTTATATCTTATATATAAAACCGTATATGTACAGTGAGCTGCGAAAATGCATTCCAATGTCAAAACTAAAATGGTATAAGCCGGTAATTGACGCCATCTAACGGCAATATATGCAAGAACTGATAAGTAGTTCAGTTATATCGTAATAGATGGCGATGCACTACTATAAAATAAAAAAATAGATGTCTTGAAATTAAACTATACGGATTGTCGCGTTGTTTACATAATTTTGAAACTCTAACACTTCAATGATTGAACTTTACTACAATTTAAAAAACTATTTAAATTAATTAGAACTATTTATATTTAAGTTTACACTTTGCTCCGACGTTTCTGTTATTTTACAGTAGCCATGTTGACGGGGAGACTAAGATGGTATTTGTCTCAATATTCTGAAGTGTAGTTAATAACTCAATTTAGTTAAATTTACTTAAAACAGTTAATAAATTTCAAATCGCAAAATTTTATTCGATTTCATTGCATATTACTAGTTATAGTAATAGTGACATGTTGACATGTGTTTACAGATCCACGGGCTAGTATCGGACGCGGAAGTGGAGGGAGAGTCTGCAACAGGCGGGAGGCGCTTCACCCCGCGTCGCCACCGCCTGCCGCGCGCTTGGTGGTCTGCAGCCCAAGTGAGTGATCTATCTATCTATTCTATAGATATATTATATATTTAATAGGTAGATTATTTATGCAAATACTGTTAGTTGGAATACTAGTGACACAGAAAGGCATTAAGGCGGAACGCCAGCGCCATCTAGCGGCGCTAGACGGAGTCATCGAGTCGGCGTGAGGGGCGGACAGAGCTCAGTCTACGTGTTACCGTCGACCAGTGCACACCACGTAGGAACCATCTCGCGTTTCATAGTGATAAGTGCTCTTAGTGTGAAGTAGTTGTTAGTTGAATTCGAATACGAGTTATCTGACTACCTACGTGTTTTCTATTGATTGAAAATGGCTGATAAGGACGGGATAAAACGCTGCCAATCCGACGTTAGAAGTGGAATCTGAACTCCATTCTCACTGCTCTTGGCGAAAGCTCAACAAGCAAGCAACGCGTGTACAGGTGTGAGATGGTTGTTGTGCGGTTAGTTACAACCATCAGGTGGGGGTTTCATTTTAATTCGATTCGGTTGCCGAATGTTCTCTTGTGTAATAAATTGTAGCTAATATATTTGAACGCACACGTTATAATAATTATGTTCAAATAACTTGTAATGATAATTCCGCTATTTGTTGTACCGACGAACTCTGATTGAGGTTATTTTTAAAAAGAATGATCTTACAATTTTGTACCATGTTCTACCCGACTATGGTATAAAACATGAGGTTATAATAGGCCGTGATATTTTAAAATAAGGATTTTCAATTACAATAACTGTGCGTTTAGTTACAACCATCAGGTGGGTCGTTTTCATTTTATTTCGATTCGGTTGCCGAATGTTCTCTTGTGTAATAAATTGTAGCTAATATATTTGAACGCACACGTTTTAATAATTATGTTCAAATAACTGATATTGACAATTCCTCTATTTGTTGTACCGACGAACTCTGATTGAGGTTATTTTTAATGAGAATAATCTTACAATTTTGTACCATATTCTACCCAACTATGGTATAAAACATGAGGTTATAATAGGCCGTGATATTTTAAAACAAGGATTTTCAATTACAATAACAGCTTGTTTACTATTTGTGAAGTACCTTTTAAATTATGTCATGTGGCTAAACCCTTATATCTTATATATAAAACCGTATATGTACAGTGAGCTGCGAAAATGCATTCCAATGTCAAAACTAAAATGGTATAAGCCGGTAATTGACGCCATCTAACGGCAATATATGCAAGAACTGATAAGTAGTTCAGTTATATCGTAATAGATGGCGATGCACTACTATAAAATAAAAAAATAGATGTCTTGAAATTAAACTATACGGATTGTCGCGTTGTTTACATAATTTTGAAACTCTAACACTTCAATGATTGAACTTTACTACAATTTAAAAAACTATTTAAATTAATTAGAACTATTTATATTTAAGTTTACACTTTGCTCCGACGTTTCTGTTATTTTACAGTAGCCATGTTGACGGGGAGACTAAGATGGTATTTGTCTCAATATTCTGAAGTGTAGTTAATAACTCAATTTAGTTAAATTTACTTAAAACAGTTAATAAATTTCAAATCGCAAAATTTTATTCGATTTCATTGCATATTACTAGTTATAGTAATAGTGACATGTTGACATGTGTTTACAGATCCACGGGCTAGTATCGGACGCGGAAGTGGAGGGAGAGTCTGCAACAGGCGGGAGGCGCTTCACCCCCGCGTCGCCACCGCCTGCCGCGCGCTTGGTGGTCTGCAGCCCAAGTGAGTGATCTATCTATCTATTCTATAGATATATTATATATTGAATAGGTAGATTGTTTATGAAAATACTGTTAGTTGGAACACTAGTGACACAGAAAGGCATTAAGGCGGAACGCCAGCGCCATCTAGCGGCGCTAGACGGAGTCATCGAGTCGGCGTGAGGGGCGGACAGAGCTCAGTCTACGTGTTACCGTCGACCAGTGCACACCACGTAGGAACCATCTCGCGTTTAGTAGTGATAAGTGCTCTTAGTGTGAAGTAGTTGTTAGTTGAATTCGAATACGAGTTATCTGACTACCTACGTGTTTTCTATTGATTGAAAATGGCTGATAAGGACGGGATAAAACGCTGCCAATCCGACGTTAGAAGTGGAATCTGAACTCCATTCTCACTGCTCTTGGCGAAAGCTCAACAAGCAAGCAACGCGTGTACAGGTGTGAGATGGTTGTTGTGCGGTTAGTTACAACCATCAGGTGGGTCGTTTTCATTTTAATTCGATTCGGTTGCCGAATGTTCTCTTGTGTAATAAATTGTAGCTAATATATTTGAACGCACACGTTATAATAATTATGTTCAAATAACTGATATTGACAATTCCGCTATTTGTTGTACCGACGAACTCTGATTGAGGTTATTTTTAATGAGAATGATCTTACAATTTTGTACCATATTCTACCCGACTATGGTATAAAACATGAGGTTATAATAGGCCGTGATATTTTAAAATAAGGATTTTCAATTACAATAACTGTGCGTTTAGTTACAACCATCAGGTGGGTCGTTTTCATTTTATTTCGATTCGGTTGCCGAATGTTCTCTTGGGTAATAAATTGTAGCTAATATATTTGAACGCACACGTTATAATAATTATGTTCAAATAACTGATATTGACAATTCCGCTATTTGTTGTACCGACGAACTCTGATTGAGGTTATTTTTAATGAGAATGATCTTACAATTTTGTACCATATTCTACCCGACTATGGTATAAAATATGAGGTTATAATAGGCCGTGATATTTTAAAATAAGGATTTTCAATTACAATAACTGTGCGTTTAGTTACAACCAACAGGTGGGTCGTTTTCATTTTATTTCGATTCGGTTGCCGAATGTTCTCTTGTGTAATAAATTGTAGCTAATATATTTGAACGCACACGTTATAATAATTATGTTCAAATAACTGGTATTGACAATTCCGCTATTTGTTGTACCGACGAACTCTGATTGAGGTTATTTTTAAAAAGAATGATCTTACAATTTTGTACCATATTCTACCCGACTATGGTATAAAATATGAGGTTATAATAGGCCGTGATATTTTAAAATAAGGATTTTCAATTACAATAACTGTGCGTTTAGTTACAACCATCAGGTGGGTCGTTTTCATTTTATTTCGATTCGGTTGCCGAATGTTCTCTTGTGTAATAAATTGTAGCTAATATATTTGAACGCACACGTTATAATAATTATGTTCAAATAACTGATATTGACAATTCCACTATTTGTTGTACCGACGAACTCTGATTGAGGTTATTTTTAATGAGAATAATCTTACAATTTTGTACCATATTCTTCCCAACTATGGTATAAAACATGAGGTTATAATAGGCCGTGATATTTTAAAACAAGGATTTTCAATTACAATAACAGCTTGTTTACTATTTGTGAAGTACCTTTTAAATTATGTCATGTGGCTAAACCCTTATATCTTATATATAAAACCGTATATGTACAGTGAGCTGCGAAAATGCATTCCAATGTCAAAACTAAAATGGTATAAGCCGGTAATTGACGCCATCTAACGGCAATATATGCAAGAACTGATAAGTAGTTCAGTTATATCGTAATAGATGGTTATGCACTACTATAAAATAAAAAAAATAGAGGTCTTGAAATTAAACTATACGGATTGTCGCGTTGTTTACATAATTTTGAAACTCTAACACTTCAATGATTGAACTTTACTACAATTTAAAAAACTATTTAAATTAATTAGAACTATTTATATTTAAGTTTACACTTTGCTCCGACGTTTCTGTTATTTTACAGTAGCCATGTTGACGGGGAGACTAAGATGGTATTTGTCTCAATATTCTGAAGTGTAGTTAATAACTCAATTTAGTTAAGTTTACTTAAAACAGTTAATAAATTTCAAATCACAAAATTTTATTCGATTTAATTGCATATTACTAGTTATAGTAATAGTGACATGTTGACATGTGTTTACAGATCAACGGGCTAGTATCGGACGCGGATGTAGAGGGCAAGTCTGCAACAGGCGGGAGGCGCTTCGCCCCGCGTCGCCACCGCCTGCCGCGCGCTTGGTGGTCTGCAGCCCAAGTGAGTGATCTATCTATCTATCTATTCTATAGATATATTATATATAATTATATATCTAATAGGTAGATTATTTATGAAAATACTGTTAGTTGGAATACTAGTGACACAGAAAGGCATTAAGGCGGAACGCCAGCGCCATCTAGCGGCGCTAGACGGAGTCATCGAGTCGGCGTGAGGGGCGGACAGAGCTCAGTCTACGTGTTACCGTCGACCAGTGCACACCACGTAGGAACCATCTCGCGTTTCATAGTGATAAGTGCTCTTAGTGTGAAGTAGTTGTAAGTTGAATTCGAATACGAATTATCTGACTACCTACGTGTTTTCTATTGATTGAAAATGGCTGATAAGGACGGGATAAAACGCTGCCAATCCGACGTTAGAAGTGGAATCTGAACTCCATTCTCACTGCTCTTGGCGAAAGCTCAACAAGCAAGCAACGCGTGTACAGGTGTGAGATGGTTGTTGTGCGGTTAGTTACAACCATCAGGTGGGTCGTTTTCATTTTATTTCGATTCGTTTGCGGAATGTTCTCTTGTGTAATAAATTGTAGCTAATATATTTGAACGCACACGTTATAATAATAATGTTCAAATAACTGATATTGACAATTCCGCTGTTTGTTGTACCGACGAACTCTGATTGAGGTTATTTTTAATGAGAATGATCTTACAATTTTGTACCATATTCTACCCGACTATGGTATAAAATATGAGGTTATAATAGGCCGTGATATTTTAAAATAAGGATTTTCAATTACAATAACTGTGCGTTTAGTTACAACCATCAGGTGGGTCGTTTTCATTTTATTTCGATTCGGTTGCCGAATGTTCTCTTGTGTAATAAATTGTAGCTAATATATTTGAACGCACACGTTATAATAATTATGTTCAAATAACTGGTATTGACAATTCCGCTATTTGTTGTACCGACGAACTCTGATTGAGGTTATTTTTAATGAGAATAATCATACAATTTTGTACCATATTCTTCCCGACTATGGTATAAAACATGAGGTTATAATAGGCCGTGATATTTTAAAACAAGGATTTTCAATAACAATAACAGCTTGTTTACTATTTGTGAAGTACCTTTTAAATTATGTCATGTGGCTAAACCCTTATATCTTATATATTATTATAAAACCGTATATGTACAGTGAGCTGCGAAAATGCATTCCAATGTCAAAACTAAAATGGTATAAGCCGGTAATTGACGCCATCTAACGGCAATATATGCAAGAATTGATAAGTAGTTCAGTTATATCGTAATAGATGGTTATGCACTACTATAAAATAAAAAAAATAGAGGTCTTGAAATTAAACTATACGGATTGTCGCGTTGTTTACATAATTTTGAAACTCTAACACTTCAATGATTGAACTTTACTACAATTTAAAAAACTATTTAAATTAATTAGAACTATTTATATTTAAGTTTACACTTTGCTCCGACGTTTGTTATTTTACAGTAGCCATGTTGACGGGGAGACTAAGATGGTATTTGTCTCAATATTCTGAAGTGTAGTTAATAACTCAATTTAGTTAAGTTTACTTAAAACAGTTAATAAATTTCAAATCACAAAATTTTATTCGATTTGATTGCATATTACTAGTTATAGTAATAGTGACATGTTGACATGTGTTTACAGATCAACGGGCTAGTATCGGACGCGGAAGTGGAGGGCAAATCTGCAACAGGCGGGAGGCGCTTCGCCCCGCGTCGCCACCGCCTGCCGCGCGCTTGGTGGTCTGCAGCCCAAGTGAGTGATCTATCTATCTATCTATTCTATAGATATATTATATATAATTATATATCTAATAGGTAGATTATTTATGAAAATACTGTTAGTTGGAATACTAGTGACACAGAAAGGCATTAAGGCGGAACGCCATCGCAATCTAGCGGCGCTAGACGGAGTCATCGAGTCGGCGTGAGGGGCGGACAGAGCTCAGTCTACGTGTTACCGTCGACCAGTGCACACCACGTAGGAACCATCTCGCGTTTCATAGTGATAAGTGCTCTTAGTGTGAAGTAGTTGTAAGTTGAATTCGAATACGAATTATCTGACTACCTACGTGTTTTCTATTGATTGAAAATGGCTGATAAGGACGGGATAAAACGCTGCCAATCCGACGTCAGAAGTGGCATCTGAACTCCATTCTCACTGCTCTTGGCGAAAGCTCAACAAGCGAGCAACGCGTGGACAGCTGCGAGATGGTTGCTGTGCGGTTAGTTACAACCATCAGGTGGGTCGTTTTCATTTTATTTGGATTCGGTTGCCGAATGTTCTCTTGTGTTATAAATTGTTGCTAATATATTTGAACGCACACGTTATAATGATTCTGTTCAAATTACTGGTATTGATAATTCCGCTATTTGTTGTACCGACGAACTCTGATTGAGGTTATTTTTAATGAGAATAATCATACAATTTTGTACCATATTCTTCCCGACTATGGTATAAAACATGAGGTTATAATAGGCCGTGATATTTTAAAATAAGGATTTTCAATTACAATAACTGTGCGTTTAGTTACAACCATCAGGTGGGTCGTTTTCATTTTATTTCGATTCGGTTGCCGAATGTTCTCTTGTGTAATAAATTGTAGCTAATATATTTGAACGCACACGTTTTCATAATTATGTTCAAATAACTGATATTGACAATTCCACTATTTGTTGTACCGACGAACTCTGATTGAGGTTATTTTTAATGAGAATAATCTTACAATTTTGTACCATATTCTACCCGACTATGGTATAAAACATGAGGTTATAACAGGCCGTGATATTTTAAAATAAGGATTTTCAATTACAATAACTGTGCGTTTAGTTACAACCAGGTGGGTCGTTTTCATGTTATTTCGATTCGGTTGCCGAATGTTCTCTTGTGTAATAAATTGTAGCTAATATATTTGAACGCACACGTTATAATAATTCTGTTCAAATAACTGGTATTGACAATTCCGCTATTTGTTGTACCCACGAACTCTGATTGAGGTTATTTTTAATGAGAATGATCTTACAATTTTGTAGCATATTCTACCCGACTATGGTATAAAACATGAGGTTATAATAGGCCGTGATATTTTAAAACAAGGATTTTCAATTACAATAACACCTTATTTTCTATTTGTGAAGTACCTTTTAAATTATGTCATGTGGCTAAACCCTTATATCTTATATATAAAACCGAATATGTACAGTGAGCTGCGAAAATGCATTCCAATGTCAAAACTAAAATGGTATAAGCCGGTAATTGACGCCATCTAACGGCAATATATGCAAGAACTGATAAGTAGTTCAGTTATATCGTAATAGATGGCGATGCACTACTATAAAATAAAAAAATAGCTGTCTTGCAATTAAACTATACGGATTGTCGCGTTGTTTACATAATTTTGAAACTCTAACACTTCAATGATTGAACTTTACTACAATTTAAAAAACTATTTAAATTAATTAGAACTATTTATATTTAAGTTTACACTTTGCTCCGACGTTTCTGTTATTTTACAGTAGCCATGTTGACGGGGACACTAAGATGGTATTTGTCTCAATATTCTGAAGTGTAGTTAATAACTCAATTTAGTTAAATTTACTTAAAACAGTTAATAAATTTCAAATCGCAAAATTTTATTTGAATTCATTGCATATTACTAGTTATAGTAATAGTGACATGTTGACATGTGTTTACAGATCCACGGGCTAGTATCGGACGCGGAAGTGGAGGGAGAGTCTGCAACAGGCGGGAGGCGCTTCGCCCCCGCGTCGCCACCGCCTGCCGCGCGCTTGGTGGTCTGCAGCCCAAGTGAGTGATCTTTCTATCTATTCTATAGATATATTATATATTATTATATATTTAATAGGTAGATTATTTGTGAAAATACTGTTAGTTGGATTACTAGTGACACAGAAAGGCATTAAGGCGGAACGCCAGCGCCATCTAGCGGCGCTAGACGGAGTCATCGAGTCGGCGTGAGGGGCGGACAGAGCTCAGTCTACGTGTTACCGTCGACCAGTGCACACCACGTAGGAACCATCTCGCGTTTCATATTGATAAGTGCTCTTAGTGTGAAGTAGTTGTAAGTTGAATTCGAATATGAGTTATCTGACTACCTACGTGTTTTCTATTGATTGAAAATGGCTGATAAGGACGGGATAAAACGCTGCCAATCCGACGTCAGAAGTGGCATCTGAACTCCATTCTCACTGCTCTTGGCGAAAGCTCAACAAGCGAGCAACGCGTGGACAGCTGCGAGATGGTTGCTGTGCGGTTAGTTACAACCATCAGGTGGGTCGTTTTCATTTTATTTGGATTCGGTTGCCGAATGTTCTCTTGTGTTATAAATTGTTGCTAATATATTTGAACGCACACGTTATAATGATTCTGTTCAAATAACTGGTATTGATAATTCCGCTATTTGTTGTACCGACGAACTCTGATTGAGGTTATTTTTAATGAGAATAATCATACAATTTTGTACCATATTCTTCCCGACTATGGTATAAAACATGAGGTTATAATAGGCCGTGATATTTTAAAATAAGGATTTTCAATTACAATAACTGTGCGTTTAGTTACAACCATCAGGTGGGTCGTTTTCATTTTATTTCGATTCGGTTGCCGAATGTTCTCTTGTGTAATAAATTGTAGCTAATATATTTGAACGCACACGTTTTCATAATTATGTTCAAATAACTGATATTGACAATTCCACTATTTGTTGTACCGACGAACTCTGATTGAGGTTATTTTTAATGAGAATAATCTTACAATTTTGTACCATATTCTACCCGACTATGGTATAAAACATGAGGTTATAACAGGCCGTGATATTTTAAAATAAGGATTTTCAATTACAATAACTGTGCGTTTAGTTACAACCAGGTGGGTCGTTTTCATGTTATTTCGATTCGGTTGCCGAATGTTCTCTTGTGTAATAAATTGTAGCTAATATATTTGAACGCACACGTTATAATAATTCTGTTCAAATAACTGGTATTGACAATTCCGCTATTTGTTGTACCCACGAACTCTGATTGAGGTTATTTTTAATGAGAATGATCTTACAATTTTGTAGCATATTCTACCCGACTATGGTATAAAACATGAGGTTATAATAGGCCGTGATATTTTAAAACAAGGATTTTCAATTACAATAACACCTTATTTTCTATTTGTGAAGTACCTTTTAAATTATGTCATGTGGCTAAACCCTTATATCTTATATATAAAACCGAATATGTACAGTGAGCTGCGAAAATGCATTCCAATGTCAAAACTAAAATGGTATAAGCCGGTAATTGACGCCATCTAACGGCAATATATGCAAGAACTGATAAGTAGTTCAGTTATATCGTAATAGATGGCGATGCACTACTATAAAATAAAAAAATAGCTGTCTTGCAATTAAACTATACGGATTGTCGCGTTGTTTACATAATTTTGAAACTCTAACACTTCAATGATTGAACTTTACTACAATTTAAAAAACTATTTAAATTAATTAGAACTATTTATATTTAAGTTTACACTTTGCTCCGACGTTTCTGTTATTTTACAGTAGCCATGTTGACGGGGACACTAAGATGGTATTTGTCTCAATATTCTGAAGTGTAGTTAATAACTCAATTTAGTTAAATTTACTTAAAACAGTTAATAAATTTCAAATCGCAAAATTTTATTTGAATTCATTGCATATTACTAGTTATAGTAATAGTGACATGTTGACATGTGTTTACAGATCCACGGGCTAGTATCGGACGCGGAAGTGGAGGGAGAGTCTGCAACAGGCGGGAGGCGCTTCGCCCCCGCGTCGCCACCGCCTGCCGCGCGCTTGGTGGTCTGCAGCCCAAGTGAGTGATCTTTCTATCTATTCTATAGATATATTATATATTATTATATATTTAATAGGTAGATTATTTGTGAAAATACTGTTAGTTGGATTACTAGTGACACAGAAAGGCATTAAGGCGGAACGCCAGCGCCATCTAGCGGCGCTAGACGGAGTCATCGAGTCGGCGTGAGGGGCGGACAGAGCTCAGTCTACGTGTTACCGTCGACCAGTGCACACCACGTAGGAACCATCTCGCGTTTCATATTGATAAGTGCTCTTAGTGTGAAGTAGTTGTAAGTTGAATTCGAATATGAGTTATCTGACTACCTACGTGTTTTCTATTGATTGAAAATGGCTGATAAGGACGGGATAAAACGCTGCCAATCCGACGTCAGAAGTGGCATCTGAACTCCATTCTCACTGCTCTTGGCGAAAGCTCAACAAGCGAGCAACGCGTGGACAGCTGCGAGATGGTTGCTGTGCGGTTAGTTACAACCATCAGGTGGGTCGTTTTCATTTTATTTGGATTCGGTTGCCGAATGTTCTCTTGTGTTATAAATTGTTGCTAATATATTTGAACGCACACGTTATAATGATTCTGTTCAAATAACTGGTATTGATAATTCCGCTATTTGTTGTACCGACGAACTCTGATTGAGGTTATTTTTAATGAGAATAATCATACAATTTTGTACCATATTCTTCCCGACTATGGTATAAAACATGAGGTTATAATAGGCCGTGATATTTTAAAATAAGGATTTTCAATTACAATAACTGTGCGTTTAGTTACAACCATCAGGTGGGTCGTTTTCATTTTATTTCGATTCGGTTGCCGAATGTTCTCTTGTGTAATAAATTGTAGCTAATATATTTGAACGCACACGTTTTCATAATTATGTTCAAATAACTGATATTGACAATTCCACTATTTGTTGTACCGACGAACTCTGATTGAGGTTATTTTTAATGAGAATAATCTTACAATTTTGTACCATATTCTACCCGACTATGGTATAAAACATGAGGTTATAACAGGCCGTGATATTTTAAAATAAGGATTTTCAATTACAATAACTGTGCGTTTAGTTACAACCACCAGGTGGGTCGTTTTCATGTTATTTCGATTTGGTTGCCGAATGTTCTCTTGTGTAATAAATTGTAGCTAATAAATTTGAACGCACACGTTATAATAATTCTGTTCAGATAACTGGTATTGACAATTCCGCTATTTGTTGTACCCACGAACTCTGATTGAGGTTATTTTTAATGAGAATGATCTTACAATTTTGTAGCATATTCTACCCGACTATGGTATAAAACATGAGGTTATAATAGGCCGTGATATTTTTAAGTAAGGATTTTCAATTACAATAACTCTGCGTTTAGTTACAACCATCAGGTGGGTAGTTTTCATTTTATTTCGATTCGGTTGCCGAATGTTCTCTTGTGTAATAAATTGTAGCTAATATATTTGAACGCACACGTTATAATAATTATGTTCAAATAACTGATATTGACAAATCCGCTATTTGTTGTACCGACGAACTCTGATTGAGGTTATTTTTAATGAGAATAATCTTACAATTTTGTACCATATTCTTCCCGACTATGGTATAAAACATGAGGTTATAATAGGCCGTGATATTTTAAAACAAGGATTTTCAATTACAATAACACCTTATTTTCTATTTGTGAAGTACCTTTTAAATTATGTCATGTGGCTAAACCCTTATATCTTATATATAAAACCGAATATGTACAGTGAGCTGCGAAAATGCATTCCAATGTCAAAACTAAAATGGTATAAGCCGGTAATTGACGCCATCTAACGGCAATATATGCAAGAACTGATAAGTAGTTCAGTTATATCGTAATAGATGGCGATGCACTACTATAAAATAAAAAAATAGCTGTCTTGCATTTAAACTATACGGATTTTCGCGTTGTTTACATAATTTTGAAACTCTAACACTTCAATGATTGAACTTTACTACAATTTAAAAAACTATTTAAATTAATTAGAACTATTTATATTTAAGTTTACACTTTGCTCCGACGTTTCTGTTATTTTACAGTAGCCATGTTGACGGGGAGACTAAGATGGTATTTGTCTCAATATTCTGAAGTGTAGTTAATAACTCAATTTAGTTAAATTTACTTAAAACAGTTAATAAATTTCAAATCGCAAAATTTTATTCGATTTCATTGCATATTACTAGTTATAGTAATAGTGACATGTTGACATGTGTTTACAGATCCACGGGCTAGTATCGGACGCGGAAGTGGAGGGAGAGTCTGCAACAGGCGGGAGGCGCTTCGCCCCCGCGTCGCCACCGCCTGCCGCGCGCTTGGTGGTCTGCAGCCCAAGTGAGTGATCTTTCTATCTATTCTATAGATATATTATATATTATTATATATTTAATAGGTAGATTATTTGTGAAAATACTGTTAGTTGGATTACTAGTGACACAGAAAGGCATTAAGGCGGAACGCCAGCGCCATCTAGCGGCGCTAGACGGAGTCATCGAGTCGGCGTGAGGGGCGGACAGAGCTCAGTCTACGTGTTACCGTCGACCAGTGCACACCACGTAGGAACCATCTCGCGTTTCATATTGATAAGTGCTCTTAGTGTGAAGTAGTTGTAAGTTGAATTCGAATATGAGTTATCTGACTACCTACGTGTTTTCTATTGATTGAAAATGGCTGATAAGGACGGGATAAAACGCTGCCAATCCGACGTCAGAAGTGGCATCTGAACTCCATTCTCACTGCTCTTGGCGAAAGCTCAACAAGCGAGCAACGCGTGGACAGCTGCGAGATGGTTGCTGTGCGGTTAGTTACAACCATCAGGTGGGTCGTTTTCATTTTATTTGGATTCAGTTGCCGAATGTTCTCTTGTGTTATAAATTGTTGCTAATATATTTGAACGCACACGTTATAATGATTCTGTTCAAATAACTGGTATTGATAATTCCGCTATTTGTTGTACCGACGAACTCTGATTGAGGTTATTTTTAATGAGAATAATCATACAATTTTGTACCATATTCTTCCCGACTATGGTATAAAACATGAGGTTATAATAGGCCGTGATATTTTAAAATAAGGATTTTCAATTACAATAACTGTGCGTTTAGTTACAACCATCAGGTGGGTCGTTTTCATTTTATTTCGATTCGGTTGCCGAATGTTCTCTTGTGTAATAAATTGTAGCTAATATATTTGAACGCACACGTTTTCATAATTATGTTCAAATAACTGATATTGACAATTCCACTATTTGTTGTACCGACGAACTCTGATTGAGGTTATTTTTAATGAGAATAATCTTACAATTTTGTACCATATTCTACCCGACTATGGTATAAAACATGAGGTTATAACAGGCCGTGATATTTTAAAATAAGGATTTTCAATTACAATAACTGTGCGTTTAGTTACAACCACCAGGTGGGTCGTTTTCATGTTATTTCGATTCGGTTGCCGAATGTTCTCTTGTGTAATAAATTGTAGCTAATAAATTTGAACGCACACGTTATAATAATTCTGTTCAGATAACTGGTATTGACAATTCCGCTATTTGTTGTACCGACGAACTCTGATTGAGGTTATTTTTAATGAGAATAATCTTACAATTTTGTAGCATATTCTACCCGACTATGGTATAAAACATGAGGTTATAATAGGCCGTGATATTTTAAAACAAGGATTTTCAATTACAATAACACCTTATTTTCTATTTGTGAAGTACCTTTTAAATTATGTCATGTGGCTAAACCCTTATATCTTATATATAAAACCGAATATGTACAGTGAGCTGCGAAAATGCATTCCAATGTCAAAACTAAAATGGTATAAGCCGGTAATTGACGCCATCTAACGGCAATATATGCAAGAACTGATAAGTAGTTCAGTTATATCGTAATAGATGGCGATGCACTACTATAAAATAAAAAAATAGCTGTCTTGCAATTAAACTATACGGATTTTCGCGTTGTTTACATAATTTTGAAACTCTAACACTTCAATGATTGAACTTTACTACAATTTAAAAAACTATTTAAATTAATTAGAACTATTTATATTTAAGTTTACACTTTGCTCCGACGTTTCTGTTATTTTAAAGTAGCCATGTTGACGGGGAGACTAAGATGGTATTTGTCTCAATATTCTGAAGTGTAGTTAATAACTCAATTTAGTTAAATTTACTTAAAACAGTTAATAAATTTCAAATCGCAAAATTTTATTCGATTTCATTGCATATTACTAGTTATAGTAATAGTGACATGTTGACATGTGTTTACAGATCCACGGGCTAGTATCGGACGCGGAAGTGGAGGGAGAGTCTGCAACAGGCGGGAGGCGCTTCGCCCCCGCGTCGCCACCGCCTGCCGCGCGCTTGGTGGTCTGCAGCCCAAGTGAGTGATCTTTCTATCTATTCTATAGATATATTATATATTATTATATATTTAATAGGTAGATTATTTGTGAAAATACTGTTAGTTGGATTACTAGTGACACAGAAAGGCATTAAGGCGGAACGCCAGCGCCATCTAGCGGCGCTAGACGGAGTCATCGAGTCGGCGTGAGGGGCGGACAGAGCTCAGTCTACGTGTTACCGTCGACCAGTGCACACCACGTAGGAACCATCTCGCGTTTCATATTGATAAGTGCTCTTAGTGTGAAGTAGTTGTAAGTTGAATTCGAATATGAGTTATCTGACTACCTACGAGTTTTCTATTGATTGAAAATGGCTGATAAGGACGGGATAAAACGCTGCCAATCCGACGTCAGAAGTGGCATCTGAACTCCATTCTCACTGCTCTTGGCGAAAGCTCAACAAGCGAGCAACGCGTGGACAGCTGCGAGATGGTTGCTGTGCGGTTAGTTACAACCATCAGGTGGGTCGTTTTCATTTTATTTCGATTCGGTTGCCGAATGTTCTCTTGTGTAATAAATTGTAGCTAATATATTTGAACGCACACGTTATAATAATTATGTTCAAATAACTGATATTGACAAATCCGCTATTTGTTGTACCGACGAACTCTGATTGAGGTTATTTTTAATGAGAATAATCTTACAATTTTGTACCATATTCTTCCCGACTATGGTATAAAACATGAGGTTATAATAGGCCGTGATATTTTAAAACAAGGATTTTCAATTACAATAACACCTTATTTTCTATTTGTGAAGTACCTTTTAAATTATGTCATGTGGCTAAACCCTTATATCTTATATATAAAACCGAATATGTACAGTGAGCTGCGAAAATGCATTCCAATGTCAAAACTAAAATGGTATAAGCCGGTAATTGACGCCATCTAACGGCAATATATGCAAGAACTGATAAGTAGTTCAGTTATATCGTAATAGATGGCGATGCACTACTATAAAATAAAAAATAGCTGTCTTGCAATTAAACTATACGGATTGTCGCGTTGTTTACATAATTTTGAAACTCTAACACTTCAATGATTGAACTTTACTACAATTTAAAAAACTATTTAAATTAATTAGAACTATTTATATTTAAGTTTACACTTTGCTCCGACGTTTCTGTTATTTTACAGTAGCCATGTTGACGGGGACACTAAGATGGTATTTGTCTCAATATTCTGAAGTGTAGTTAATAACTCAATTTAGTTAAATTTACTTAAAACAGTTAATAAATTTCAAATCGCAAAATTTTATTTGAATTCATTGCATATTACTAGTTATAGTAATAGTGACATGTTGACATGTGTTTACAGATCCACGGGCTAGTATCGGACGCGGAAGTGGAGGGAGAGTCTGCAACAGGCGGGAGGCGCTTCGCCCCCGCGTCGCCACCGCCTGCCGCGCGCTTGGTGGTCTGCAGCCCAAGTGAGTGATCTTTCTATCTATTCTATAGATATATTATATATTATTATATATTTAATAGGTAGATTATTTGTGAAAATACTGTTAGTTGGATTACTAGTGACACAGAAAGGCATTAAGGCGGAACGCCAGCGCCATCTAGCGGCGCTAGACGGAGTCATCGAGTCGGCGTGAGGGGCGGACAGAGCTCAGTCTACGTGTTACCGTCGACCAGTGCACACCACGTAGGAACCATCTCGCGTTTCATATTGATAAGTGCTCTTAGTGTGAAGTAGTTGTAAGTTGAATTCGAATATGAGTTATCTGACTACCTACGTGTTTTCTATTGATTGAAAATGGCTGATAAGGACGGGATAAAACGCTGCCAATCCGACGTCAGAAGTGGCATCTGAACTCCATTCTCACTGCTCTTGGCGAAAGCTCAACAAGCGAGCAACGCGTGGACAGCTGCGAGATGGTTGCTGTGCGGTTAGTTACAACCATCAGGTGGGTCGTTTTCATTTTATTTGGATTCGGTTGCCGAATGTTCTCTTGTGTTATAAATTGTTGCTAATATATTTGAACGCACACGTTATAATGATTCTGTTCAAATAACTGGTATTGATAATTCCGCTATTTGTTGTACCGACGAACTCTGATTGAGGTTATTTTTAATGAGAATAATCATACAATTTTGTACCATATTCTTCCCGACTATGGTATAAAACATGAGGTTATAATAGGCCGTGATATTTTAAAATAAGGATTTTCAATTACAATAACTGTGCGTTTAGTTACAACCATCAGGTGGGTCGTTTTCATTTTATTTCGATTCGGTTGCCGAATGTTCTCTTGTGTAATAAATTGTAGCTAATATATTTGAACGCACACGTTTTCATAATTATGTTCAAATAACTGATATTGACAATTCCACTATTTGTTGTACCGACGAACTCTGATTGAGGTTATTTTTAATGAGAATAATCTTACAATTTTGTACCATATTCTACCCGACTATGGTATAAAACATGAGGTTATAACAGGCCGTGATATTTTAAAATAAGGATTTTCAATTACAATAACTGTGCGTTTAGTTACAACCACCAGGTGGGTCGTTTTCATGTTATTTCGATTCGGTTGCCGAATGTTCTCTTGTGTAATAAATTGTAGCTAATAAATTTGAACGCACACGTTATAATAATTCTGTTCAGATAACTGGTATTGACAATTCCGCTATTTGTTGTACCCACGAACTCTGATTGAGGTTATTTTTAATGAGAATGATCTTACAATTTTGTAGCATATTCTACCCGACTATGGTATAAAACATGAGGTTATAATAGGCCGTGATATTTTTAAGTAAGGATTTTCAATTACAATAACTCTGCGTTTAGTTACAACCATCAGGTGGGTAGTTTTCATTTTATTTCGATTCGGTTGCCGAATGTTCTCTTGTGTAATAAATTGTAGCTAATATATTTGAACGCACACGTTATAATAATTATGTTCAAATAACTGATATTGACAAATCCGCTATTTGTTGTACCGACGAACTCTGATTGAGGTTATTTTTAATGAGAATAATCTTACAATTTTGTACCATATTCTTCCCGACTATGGTATAAAACATGAGGTTATAATAGGCCGTGATATTTTAAAACAAGGATTTTCAATTACAATAACACCTTATTTTCTATTTGTGAAGTACCTTTTAAATTATGTCATGTGGCTAAACCCTTATATCTTATATATAAAACCGAATATGTACAGTGAGCTGCGAAAATGCATTCCAATGTCAAAACTAAAATGGTATAAGCCGGTAATTGACGCCATCTAACGGCAATATATGCAAGAACTGATAAGTAGTTCAGTTATATCGTAATAGATGGCGATGCACTACTATAAAATAAAAAAATAGCTGTCTTGCAATTAAACTATACGGATTGTCGCGTTGTTTACATAATTTTGAAACTCTAACACTTCAATGATTGAACTTTACTACAATTTAAAAAACTATTTAAATTAATTAGAACTATTTATATTTAAGTTTACACTTTGCTCCGACGTTTCTGTTATTTTACAGTAGCCATGTTGACGGGGAGACTAAGATGGTATTTGTCTCAATATTCTGAAGTGTAGTTAATAACTCAATTTAGTTAAATTTACTTAAAACAGTTAATAAATTTCAAATCGCAAAATTTTATTCGATTTCATTGCATATTACTAGTTATAGTAATAGTGACATGTTGACATGTGTTTACAGATCCACGGGCTAGTATCGGACGCGGAAGTGGAGGGAGAGTCTGCAACAGGCGGGAGGCGCTTCGCCCCCGCGTCGCCACCGCCTGCCGCGCGCTTGGTGGTCTGCAGCCCAAGTGAGTGATCTTTCTATCTATTCTATAGATATATTATATATTATTATATATTTAATAGGTAGATTATTTGTGAAAATACTGTTAGTTGGATTACTAGTGACACAGAAAGGCATTAAGGCGGAACGCCAGCGCCATCTAGCGGCGCTAGACGGAGTCATCGAGTCGGCGTGAGGGGCGGACAGAGCTCAGTCTACGTGTTACCGTCGACCAGTGCACACCACGTAGGAACCATCTCGCGTTTCATATTGATAAGTGCTCTTAGTGTGAAGTAGTTGTAAGTTGAATTCGAATATGAGTTATCTGACTACCTACGTGTTTTCTATTGATTGAAAATGGCTGATAAGGACGGGATAAAACGCTGCCAATCCGACGTCAGAAGTGGCATCTGAACTCCATTCTCACTGCTCTTGGCGAAAGCTCAACAAGCGAGCAACGCGTGGACAGCTGCGAGATGGTTGCTGTGCGGTTAGTTACAACCATCAGGTGGGTCGTTTTCATTTTATTTGGATTCGGTTGCCGAATGTTCTCTTGTGTTATAAATTGTTGCTAATATATTTGAACGCACACGTTATAATGATTCTGTTCAAATAACTGGTATTGATAATTCCGCTATTTGTTGTACCGACGAACTCTGATTGAGGTTATTTTTAATGAGAATAATCATACAATTTTCTACCATATTCTTCCCGACTATGGTATAAAACATGAGGTTATAATAGGCCGTGATATTTTAAAATAAGGATTTTCAATTACAATAACTGTGCGTTTAGTTACAACCATCAGGTGGGTCGTTTTCATTTTATTTCGATTCGGTTGCCGAATGTTCTCTTGTGTAATAAATTGTAGCTAATATATTTGAACGCACACGTTTTCATAATTATGTTCAAATAACTGATATTGACAATTCCACTATTTGTTGTACCGACGAACTCTGATTGAGGTTATTTTTAATGAGAATAATCTTACAATTTTGTACCATATTCTACCCGACTATGGTATAAAACATGAGGTTATAACAGGCCGTGATATTTTAAAATAAGGATTTTCAATTACAATAACTGTGCGTTTAGTTACAACCACCAGGTGGGTCGTTTTCATGTTATTTCGATTCGGTTGCCGAATGTTCTCTTGTGTAATAAATTGTAGCTAATAAATTTGAACGCACACGTTATAATAATTCTGTTCAGATAACTGGTATTGACAATTCCGCTATTTGTTGTACCCACGAACTCTGATTGAGGTTATTTTTAATGAGAATGATCTTACAATTTTGTAGCATATTCTACCCGACTATGGTATAAAACATGAGGTTATAATAGGCCGTGATATTTTTAAGTAAGGATTTTCAATTACAATAACTCTGCGTTTAGTTACAACCATCAGGTGGGTAGTTTTCATTTTATTTCGATTCGGTTGCCGAATGTTCTCTTGTGTAATAAATTGTAGCTAATATATTTGAACGCACACGTTATAATAATTATGTTCAAATAACTGATATTGACAAATCCGCTATTTGTTGTACCGACGAACTCTGATTGAGGTTATTTTTAATGAGAATAATCTTACAATTTTGTACCATATTCTTCCCGACTATGGTATAAAACATGAGGTTATAATAGGCCGTGATATTTTAAAACAAGGATTTTCAATTACAATAACACCTTATTTTCTATTTGTGAAGTACCTTTTAAATTATGTCATGTGGCTAAACCCTTATATCTTATATATAAAACCGAATATGTACAGTGAGCTGCGAAAATGCATTCCAATGTCAAAACTAAAATGGTATAAGCCGGTAATTGACGCCATCTAACGGCAATATATGCAAGAACTGATAAGTAGTTCAGTTATATCGTAATAGATGGCGATGCACTACTATAAAATAAAAAAATAGCTGTCTTGCAATTAAACTATACGGATTGTCGCGTTGTTTACATAATTTTGAAACTCTAACACTTCAATGATTGAACTTTACTACAATTTAAAAAACTATTTAAATTAATTAGAACTATTTATATTTAAGTTTACACTTTGCTCCGACGTTTCTGTTATTTTACAGTAGCCATGTTGACGGGGAGACTAAGATGGTATTTGTCTCAATATTCTGAAGTGTAGTTAATAACTCAATTTAGTTAAATTTACTTAAAACAGTTAATAAATTTCAAATCGCAAAATTTTATTCGATTTCATTGCATATTACTAGTTATAGTAATAGTGACATGTTGACATGTGTTTACAGATCCACGGGCTAGTATCGGACGCGGAAGTGGAGGGAGAGTCTGCAACAGGCGGGAGGCGCTTCGCCCCCGCGTCGCCACCGCCTGCCGCGCGCTTGGTGGTCTGCAGCCCAAGTGAGTGATCTTTCTATCTATTCTATAGATATATTATATATTATTATATATTTAATAGGTAGATTATTTGTGAAAATACTGTTAGTTGGATTACTAGTGACACAGAAAGGCATTAAGGCGGAACGCCAGCGCCATCTAGCGGCGCTAGACGGAGTCATCGAGTCGGCGTGAGGGGCGGACAGAGCTCAGTCTACGTGTTACCGTCGACCAGTGCACACCACGTAGGAACCATCTCGCGTTTCATATTGATAAGTGCTCTTAGTGTGAAGTAGTTGTAAGTTGAATTCGAATATGAGTTATCTGACTACCTACGTGTTTTCTATTGATTGAAAATGGCTGATAAGGACGGGATAAAACGCTGCCAATCCGACGTCAGAAGTGGCATCTGAACTCCATTCTCACTGCTCTTGGCGAAAGCTCAACAAGCGAGCAACGCGTGGACAGCTGCGAGATGGTTGCTGTGCGGTTAGTTACAACCATCAGGTGGGTCGTTTTCATTTTATTTGGATTCAGTTGCCGAATGTTCTCTTGTGTTATAAATTGTTGCTAATATATTTGAACGCACACGTTATAATGATTCTGTTCAAATAACTGGTATTGATAATTCCGCTATTTGTTGTACCGACGAACTCTGATTGAGGTTATTTTTAATGAGAATAATCATACAATTTTGTACCATATTCTTCCCGACTATGGTATAAAACATGAGGTTATAATAGGCCGTGATATTTTAAAATAAGGATTTTCAATTACAATAACTGTGCGTTTAGTTACAACCATCAGGTGGGTCGTTTTCATTTTATTTCGATTCGGTTGCCGAATGTTCTCTTGTGTAATAAATTGTAGCTAATATATTTGAACGCACACGTTTTCATAATTATGTTCAAATAACTGATATTGACAATTCCACTATTTGTTGTACCGACGAACTCTGATTGAGGTTATTTTTAATGAGAATAATCTTACAATTTTGTACCATATTCTACCCGACTATGGTATAAAACATGAGGTTATAACAGGCCGTGATATTTTAAAATAAGGATTTTCAATTACAATAACTGTGCGTTTAGTTACAACCACCAGGTGGGTCGTTTTCATGTTATTTCGATTCGGTTGCCGAATGTTCTCTTGTGTAATAAATTGTAGCTAATAAATTTGAACGCACACGTTATAATAATTCTGTTCAGATAACTGGTATTGACAATTCCGCTATTTGTTGTACCGACGAACTCTGATTGAGGTTATTTTTAATGAGAATAATCTTACAATTTTGTAGCATATTCTACCCGACTATGGTATAAAACATGAGGTTATAATAGGCCGTGATATTTTAAAACAAGGATTTTCAATTACAATAACACCTTATTTTCTATTTGTGAAGTACCTTTTAAATTATGTCATGTGGCTAAACCCTTATATCTTATATATAAAACCGAATATGTACAGTGAGCTGCGAAAATGCATTCCAATGTCAAAACTAAAATGGTATAAGCCGGTAATTGACGCCATCTAACGGCAATATATGCAAGAACTGATAAGTAGTTCAGTTATATCGTAATAGATGGCGATGCACTACTATAAAATAAAAAAATAGCTGTCTTGCAATTAAACTATACGGATTTTCGCGTTGTTTACATAATTTTGAAACTCTAACACTTCAATGATTGAACTTTACTACAATTTAAAAAACTATTTAAATTAATTAGAACTATTTATATTTAAGTTTACACTTTGCTCCGACGTTTCTGTTATTTTACAGTAGCCATGTTGACGGGGAGACTAAGATGGTATTTGTCTCAATATTCTGAAGTGTAGTTAATAACTCAATTTAGTTAAATTTACTTAAAACAGTTAATAAATTTCAAATCGCAAAATTTTATTCGATTTCATTGCATATTACTAGTTATAGTAATAGTGACATGTTGACATGTGTTTACAGATCCACGGGCTAGTATCGGATGCGGAAGTGGAGGGAGAGTCTGCAACAGGTGGGAGGCGCTTCGCCCCCGCGTCGCCACCGCCTGCCGCGCGCTTGGTGGTCTGCAGCCCAAGTGAGTGATCTTTCTATCTATTCTATAGATATATTATATATTATTATATATTTAATAGGTAGATTATTTGTGAAAATACTGTTAGTTGGATTACTAGTGACACAGAAAGGCATTAAGGCGGAACGCCAGCGCCATCTAGCGGCGCTAGACGGAGTCATCGAGTCGGCGTGAGGGGCGGACAGAGCTCAGTCTACGTGTTACCGTCGACCAGTGCACACCACGTAGGAACCATCTCGCGTTTCATATTGATAAGTGCTCTTAGTGTGAAGTAGTTGTAAGTTGAATTCGAATATGAGTTATCTGACTACCTACGTGTTTTCTATTGATTGAAAATGGCTGATAAGGACGGGATAAAACGCTGCCAATCCGACGTCAGAAGTGGCATCTGAACTCCATTCTCACTGCTCTTGGCGAAAGCTCAACAAGCGAGCAACGCGTGGACAGCTGCGAGATGGTTGCTGTGCGGTTAGTTACAACCATCAGGTGGGTCGTTTTCATTTTATTTCGATTCGGTTGCCGAATGTTCTCTTGTGTAATAAATTGTAGCTAATATATTTGAACGCACACGTTATAATAATTATGTTCAAATAACTGATATTGACAAATCCGCTATTTGTTGTACCGACGAACTCTGATTGAGGTTATTTTTAATGAGAATAATCTTACAATTTTGTACCATATTCTTCCCGACTATGGTATAAAACATGAGGTTATAATAGGCCGTGATATTTTAAAACAAGGATTTTCAATTACAATAACACCTTATTTTCTATTTGTGAAGTACCTTTTAAATTATGTCATGTGGCTAAACCCTTATATCTTATATATAAAACCGAATATGTACAGTGAGCTGCGAAAATGCATTCCAATGTCAAAACTAAAATGGTATAAGCCGGTAATTGACGCCATCTAACGGCAATATATGCAAGAACTGATAAGTAGTTCAGTTATATCGTAATAGATGGCGATGCACTACTATAAAATAAAAAAATAGCTGTCTTGCAATTAAACTATACGGATTGTCGCGTTGTTTACATAATTTTGAAACTCTAACACTTCAATGATTGAACTTTACTACAATTTAAAAAACTATTTAAATTAATTAGAACTATTTATATTTAAGTTTACACTTTGCTCCGACGTTTCTGTTATTTTACAGTAGCCATGTTGACGGGGAGACTAAGATGGTATTTGTCTCAATATTCTGAAGTGTAGTTAATAACTCAATTTAGTTAAATTTACTTAAAACAGTTAATAAATTTCAAATCGCAAAATTTTATTCGATTTCATTGCATATTACTAGTTATAGTAATAGTGACATGTTGACATGTGTTTACAGATCCACGGGCTAGTATCGGACGCGGAAGTGGAGGGAGAGTCTGCAACAGGCGGGAGGCGCTTCGCCCCCGCGTCGCCACCGCCTGCCGCGCGCTTGGTGGTCTGCAGCCCAAGTGAGTGATCTTTCTATCTATTCTATAGATATATTATATATTATTATATATTTAATAGGTAGATTATTTGTGAAAATACTGTTAGTTGGATTACTAGTGACACAGAAAGGCATTAAGGCGGAACGCCAGCGCCATCTAGCGGCGCTAGACGGAGTCATCGAGTCGGCGTGAGGGGCGGACAGAGCTCAGTCTACGTGTTACCGTCGACCAGTGCACACCACGTAGGAACCATCTCGCGTTTCATATTGATAAGTGCTCTTAGTGTGAAGTAGTTGTAAGTTGAATTCGAATATGAGTTATCTGACTACCTACGTGTTTTCTATTGATTGAAAATGGCTGATAAGGACGGGATAAAACGCTGCCAATCCGACGTCAGAAGTGGCATCTGAACTCCATTCTCACTGCTCTTGGCGAAAGCTCAACAAGCGAGCAACGCGTGGACAGCTGCGAGATGGTTGCTGTGCGGTTAGTTACAACCATCAGGTGGGTCGTTTTCATTTTATTTGGATTCAGTTGCCGAATGTTCTCTTGTGTTATAAATTGTTGCTAATATATTTGAACGCACACGTTATAATGATTCTGTTCAAATAACTGGTATTGATAATTCCGCTATTTGTTGTACCGACGAACTCTGATTGAGGTTATTTTTAATGAGAATAATCATACAATTTTGTACCATATTCTTCCCGACTATGGTATAAAACATGAGGTTATAATAGGCCGTGATATTTTAAAATAAGGATTTTCAATTACAATAACTGTGCGTTTAGTTACAACCATCAGGTGGGTCGTTTTCGTTTTATTTCGATTCGGTTGCCGAATGTTCTCTTGTGTAATAAATTGTAGCTAATATATTTGAACGCACACGTTTTCATAATTATGTTCAAATAACTGATATTGACAATTCCACTATTTGTTGTACCGACGAACTCTGATTGAGGTTATTTTTAATGAGAATAATCTTACAATTTTGTACCATATTCTACCCGACTATGGTATAAAACATGAGGTTATAACAGGCCGTGATATTTTAAAATAAGGATTTTCAATTACAATAACTGTGCGTTTAGTTACAACCACCAGGTGGGTCGTTTTCATGTTATTTCGATTCGGTTGCCGAATGTTCTCTTGTGTAATAAATTGTAGCTAATATATTTGAACGCACACGTTATAATAATTCTGTTCAAATAACTGGTATTGACAATTCCGCTATTTGTTGTACCCACGAACTCTGATTGAGGTTATTTTTAATGAGAATGATCTTACAATTTTGTACCATATTCTACCCGACTATGGTTTAAAACATGAGGTTATAATAGGCCGTGATATTTTTAAGTAAGGATTTTCAATTACAATAACTGTGCGTTTAGTTACAACCATCAGGTGGGTAGTTTTCATTTTATTTCGATTCGGTTGCCGAATGTTCTCTTGTGTAATAAATTGTAGCTAATATATTTGAACGCACACGTTATAATAATTATGTTCAAATAACTGATATTGACAAATCCGCTATTTGTTGTACCGACGAACTCTGATTGAGGTTATTTTTAATGAGAATAATCTTACAATTTTGTACCATATTCTTCCCGACTATGGTATAAAACATGAGGTTATAATAGGCCGTGATATTTTAAAACAAGGATTTTCAATTACAATAACACCTTATTTTCTATTTGTGAAGTACCTTTTAAATTATGTCATGTGGCTAAACCCTTATATCTTATATATAAAACCGAATATGTACAGTGAGCTGCGAAAATGCATTCCAATGTCAAAACTAAAATGGTATAAGCCGGTAATTGACGCCATCTAACGGCAATATATGCAAGAACTGATAAGTAGTTCAGTTATATCGTAATAGATGGCGATGCACTACTATAAAATAAAAAAATAGCTGTCTTGCAATTAAACTATACGGATTGTCGCGTTGTTTACATAATTTTGAAACTCTAACACTTCAATGATTGAACTTTACTACAATTTAAAAAACTATTTAAATTAATTAGAACTATTTATATTTAAGTTTACACTTTGCTCCGACGTTTCTGTTATTTTACAGTAGCCATGTTGACGGGGAGACTAAGATGGTATTTGTCTCAATATTCTGAAGTGTAGTTAATAACTCAATTTAGTTAAATTTACTTAAAACAGTTAATAAATTTCAAATCGCAAAATTTTATTCGATTTCATTGCATATTACTAGTTATAGTAATAGTGACATGTTGACATGTGTTTACAGATCCACGGGCTAGTATCGGACGCGGAAGTGGAGGGAGAGTCTGCAACAGGCGGGAGGCGCTTCGCCCCCGCGTCGCCACCGCCTGCCGCGCGCTTGGTGGTCTGCAGCCCAAGTGAGTGATCTTTCTATCTATTCTATAGATATATTATATATTATTATATATTTAATAGGTAGATTATTTGTGAAAATACTGTTAGTTGGATTACTAGTGACACAGAAAGGCATTAAGGCGGAACGCCAGCGCCATCTAGCGGCGCTAGACGGAGTCATCGAGTCGGCGTGAGGGGCGGACAGAGCTCAGTCTACGTGTTACCGTCGACCAGTGCACACCACGTAGGAACCATCTCGCGTTTCATATTGATAAGTGCTCTTAGTGTGAAGTAGTTGTAAGTTGAATTCGAATATGAGTTATCTGACTACCTACGTGTTTTCTATTGATTGAAAATGGCTGATAAGGACGGGATAAAACGCTGCCAATCCGACGTCAGAAGTGGCATCTGAACTCCATTCTCACTGCTCTTGGCGAAAGCTCAACAAGCGAGCAACGCGTGGACAGCTGCGAGATGGTTGCTGTGCGGTTAGTTACAACCATCAGGTGGGTCGTTTTCATTTTATTTGGATTCAGTTGCCGAATGTTCTCTTGTGTTATAAATTGTTGCTAATATATTTGAACGCACACGTTATAATGATTCTGTTCAAATAACTGGTATTGATAATTCCGCTATTTGTTGTACCGACGAACTCTGATTGAGGTTATTTTTAATGAGAATAATCATACAATTTTGTACCATATTCTTCCCGACTATGGTATAAAACATGAGGTTATAATAGGCCGTGATATTTTAAAATAAGGATTTTCAATTACAATAACTGTGCGTTTAGTTACAACCATCAGGTGGGTCGTTTTCGTTTTATTTCGATTCGGTTGCCGAATGTTCTCTTGTGTAATAAATTGTAGCTAATATATTTGAACGCACACGTTTTCATAATTATGTTCAAATAACTGATATTGACAATTCCACTATTTGTTGTACCGACGAACTCTGATTGAGGTTATTTTTAATGAGAATAATCTTACAATTTTGTACCATATTCTACCCGACTATGGTATAAAACATGAGGTTATAACAGGCCGTGATATTTAAAAATAAGGATTTTCAATTACAATAACTGTGCGTTTAGTTACAACCACCAGGTGGGTCGTTTTCATGTTATTTCGATTCGGTTGCCGAATGTTCTCTTGTGTAATAAATTGTAGCTAATAAATTTGAACGCACACGTTATAATAATTCTGTTCAGATAACTGGTATTGACAATTCCGCTATTTGTTGTACCCACGAACTCTGATTGAGGTTATTTTTAATGAGAATGATCTTACAATTTTGTACCATATTCTACCCGACTATGGTATAAAACATGAGGTTATAATAGGCCGTGATATTTTAAAACAAGGATTTTCAATTACAATAACACCTTATTTTCTATTTGTGAAGTACCTTTTAAATTATGTCATGTGGCTACACCCTTATATCTTATATATAAAACCGAATATGTACAGTGAGCTGCGAAAATGCATTCCAATGTCAAAACTAAAATGGTATAAGCCGGTAATTGACGCCATCTAACGGCAATATATGCAAGAACTGATAAGTAGTTCAGTTATATCGTAATAGATGGCGATGCACTACTATAAAATAAAAAAATAGCTGTCTTGCAATTAAACTATACGGATTGTCGCGTTGTTTACATAATTTTGAAACTCTAACACTTCAATGATTGAACTTTACTACAATTTAAAAAACTATTTAAATTAATTAGAACTATTTATATTTAAGTTTACACTTTGCTCCGACGTTTCTGTTATTTTACAGTAGCCATGTTGACGGGGAGACTAAGATGGTATTTGTCTCAATATTCTGAAGTGTAGTTAATAACTCAATTTAGTTAAATTTACTTAAAACAGTTAATAAATGTCAAATCGCAAAATTTTATTCGATTTCATTGCATATTACTAGTTATAGTAATAGTGACATGTTGACATGTGTTTACAGATCCACGGGCTAGTATCGGACGCGGAAGTGGAGGGAGAGTCTGCAACAGGCGGGAGGCGCTTCGCCCCCGCGTCGCCACCGCCTGCCGCGCGCTTGGTGGTCTGCAGCCCAAGTGAGTGATCTTTCTATCTATTCTATAGATATATTATATATTATTATATATTTAATAGGTAGATTATTTGTGAAAATACTGTTAGTTGGATTACTAGTGACACAGAAAGGCATTAAGGCGGAACGCCAGCGCCATCTAGCGGCGCTAGACGGAGTCATCGAGTCGGCGTGAGGGGCGGACAGAGCTCAGTCTACGTGTTACCGTCGACCAGTGCACACCACGTAGGAACCATCTCGCGTTTCATATTGATAAGTGCTCTTAGTGTGAAGTAGTTGTAAGTTGAATTCGAATATGAGTTATCTGACTACCTACGTGTTATCTATTGATTGAAAATGGCTGATAAGGACGGGATAAAACGCTGCCAATCCGACGTCAGAAGTGGCATCTGAACTCCATTCTCACTGCTCTTGGCGAAAGCTCAACAAGCGAGCAACGCGTGGACAGCTGCGAGATGGTTGCTGTGCGGTTAGTTACAACCATCAGGTGGGTCGTTTTCATTTTATTTGGATTCGGTTGCCGAATGTTCTCTTGTGTTATAAATTGTTGCTAATATATTTGAACGCACACGTTATAATGATTCTGTTCAAATAACTGGTATTGATAATTCCGCTATTTGTTGTACCGACGAACTCTGATTGAGGTTATTTTTAATGAGAATAATCATACAATTTTGTACCATATTCTTCCCGACTATGGTATAAAACATGAGGTTATAATAGGCCGTGATATTTTAAAATAAGGATTTTCAATTACAATAACTGTGCGTTTAGTTACAACCATCAGGTGGGTCGTTTTCATTTTATTTCGATTCGGTTGCCGAATGTTCTCTTGTGTAATAAATTGTAGCTAATATATTTGAACGCACACGTTTTCATAATTATGTTCAAATAACTGATATTGACAATTCCACTATTTGTTGTACCGACGAACTCTGATTGAGGTTATTTTTAATGAGAATAATCTTACAATTTTGTACCATATTCTACCCGATTATGGTGTAAAACATGAGGTTATAACAGGCCGTGATATTTTAAAATAAGGATTTTCAATTACAATAACTGTGCGTTTAGTTACAACCATCAGGTGGGTAGTTTTCATTTTATTTCGATTCGGTTGCCGAATGTTCTCTTGTGTAATAAATTGTAGCTAATATATTTGAACGCACACGTTATAATAATTATGTTCAAATAACTGATATTGACAAATCCGCTATTTGTTGTACCGACGAACTCTGATTGAGGTTATTTTTAATGAGAATAATCTTACAATTTTGTACCATATTCTTCCCGACTATGGTATAAAACATGAGGTTATAATAGGCCGTGATATTTTAAAACAAGGATTTTCAATTACAATAACACCTTATTTTCTATTTGTGAAGTATCTTTTAAATTATGTCATGTGGCTAAACCCTTATATCTTATATATAAAACCGAATATGTACAGTGAGCTGCGAAAATGCATTCCAATGTCAAAACTAAAATGGTATAAGCCGGTAATTGTAGCCATCTAATGGCAATATATGCAAGAACTGATAAGTAGTTCAGTTATATCGTAATAGATGGCGATGCACTACTATAAAATAAAAAAATAGCTGTCTTGCAATTAAACTATACGGATTGTCGCGTTGTTTACATAATTTTGAAACTCTAACACTTCAATGATTGAACTTTACTACAATTTAAAAAACTATTTAAATTAATTAGAACTATTTATATTTAAGTTTACACTTTGCTCCGACGTTTCTGTTATTTTACAGTAGCCATGTTGACGGGGAGACTAAGATGGTATTTGTCTCAATATTCTGAAGTGTAGTTAATAACTCAATTTAGTTAAATTTACTTAAAACAGTTAATAAATGTCAAATCGCAAAATTTTATTCGATTTCATTGCATATTACTAGTTATAGTTATAGTGACATGTTGACATGTGTTTACAGATCCACGGGCTAGTATCGGACGCGGAAGTGGAGGGAGAGTCTGCAACAGGCGGGAGGCGCTTCGCCCCCGCGTCGCCACCGCCTGCCGCGCGCTTGGTGGTCTGCAGCCCAAGTGAGTGATCTTTCTATCTATTCTATAGATATATTATATATTATTATATATTTAATAGGTAGATTATTTGTGAAAATACTGTTAGTTGGATTACTAGTGACACAGAAAGGCATTAAGGCGGAACGCCAGCGCCATCTAGCGGCGCTAGACGGAGTCATCGAGTCGGCATGAGGGGCGGACAGAGCTCAGTCTACGTGTTACCGTCGACCAGTGCACACCACGTAGGAACCATCTCGCGTTTCATATTGATAAGTGCTCTTAGTGTGAAGTAGTTGTAAGTTGAATTCGAATATGAGTTATCTGACTACCTACGTGTTTTCTATTGATTGAAAATGGCTGATAAGGACGGGATAAAACGCTGCCAATCCGACGTCAGAAGTGGCATCTGAACTCCATTCTCACTGCTCTTGGCGAAAGCTCAACAAGCGAGCAACGCGTGGACAGCTGCGAGATAGTTGCTGTGCGGTTAGTTACAACCATCAGGTGGGTCGTTTTCATTTTATTTGGATTCGGTTGCCGAATGTTCTCTTGTGTTATAAATTGTTGCTAATATATTTGAACGCACACGTTATAATGATTCTGTTCAAATAACTGGTATTGATAATTCCGCTATTTGTTGTACCGACGAACTCTGATTGAGGTTATTTTTAATGAGAATAATCATACAATTTTGTATCATATTCTTCCCGACTATGGTATAAAACATGAGGTTATAATAGGCCGTGATATTTTAAAATAAGGATTTTCAATTACAATAACTGTGCGTTTAGTTACAACCATCAGGTGGGTCGTTTTCATTTTATTTCGATTCGGTTGCCGAATGTTCTCTTGTGTAATAAATTGTAGCTAATATATTTGAACGCACACGTTATAATAATTATGTTCAAATAACTGATATTGACAATTCCACTATTTGTTGTACCGACGAACTCTGATTGAGGTTATTTTTAATGAGAATAATCTTACAATTTTGTACCATATTCTACCCGACTATGGTATAAAACATGAGGTTATAACAGGCCGTGATATTTTAAAATAAGGATTTTCAATTACAATAACTGTGCGTTTAGTTACAACCACCAGGTGGGTCGTTTTCATGTTATTTCGATTCGGTTGCCGAATGTTCTCTTGTGTAATAAATTGTAGCTAATAAATTTGAACGCACACGTTATAATAATTCTGTTCAAATAACTGGTATTGACAATTCCGCTATTTGTTGTACCCACGAACTCTGATTGAGGTTATTTTTAATGAGAATGATCTTACAATTTTGTACCATATTCTACCCGACTATGGTTTAAAACATGAGGTTATAATAGGCCGTGATATTTTTAAGTAAGGATTTTCAATTACAATAATTGTGCGTTTAGTTACAACCATCAGGTGGGTAGTTTTCATTTTATTTCGATTCGGTTGCCGAATGTTCTCTTGTGTAATAAATTGTAGCTAATATATTTGAACGCACACGTTATAATAATTATGTTCAAATAACTGATATTGACAAATCCGCTATTTGTTGTACCGACGAACTCTGATTGAGGTTATTTTTAATGAGAATAATCTTACAATTTTGTACCATATTCTTCCCGACAATGGTATAAAACATGAGGTTATAATAGGCCGTGATATTTTAAAACAAGGATTTTCAATTACAATAACTGTGCGTTTAGTTACAACCATCAGGTGGGTCGTTTTCATTTTATTTCGATTCGGTTGCCGAATGTTCTCTTGTGTAATAAATTGTAGCTAATATATTTGAACGCACACGTTTTCATAATTATGTTCAAATAACTGATATTGACAATTCCACTATTTGTTGTACCGACGAACTCTGATTGAGGTTATTTTTAATGAGAATAATCTTACAATTTTGTACCATATTCTACCCGACTATGGTATAAAACATGAGGTTATAACAGGCCGTGATATTTTAAAATAAGGATTTTCAATTACAATAACTGTGCGTTTAGTTACAACCACCAGGTGGGTCGTTTTCATTTTATTTCGATTCGGTTGCCGAATGTTCTCTTGTGTAATAAATTGTAGCTAATATATTTGAACGCACACGTTTTCATAATTATGTTCAAATAACTGATATTGACAATTCCACTATTTGTTGTACCGACGAACTCTGATTGAGGTTATTTTTAATGAGAATAATCTTACAATTTTGTACCATATTCTACCCGACTATGGTATAAAACATGAGGTTATAACAGGCCGTGATATTTTAAAATAAGGATTTTCAATTACAATAACTGTGCGTTTAGTTACAACCACCAGGTGGGTCGTTTTCATGTTATTTCGATTCGGTTGCCGAATGTTCTCTTGTGTAATAAATTGTAGCTAATATATTTGAACGCACACGTTATAATAATTCTGTTCAAATAACTGGTATTGACAATTCCGCTATTTGTTGTACCCACGAACTCTGATTGAGGTTATTTTTAATGAGAATGATCTTACAATTTTGTACCATATTCTACCCGACTATGGTTTAAAACATGAGGTTATAATAGGCCGTGATATTTTTAAGTAAGGATTTTCAATTACAATAACTGTGCGTTTAGTTACAACCATCAGGTGGGTAGTTTTCATTTTATTTCGATTCGGTTGCCGAATGTTCTCTTGTGTAATAAATTGTAGCTAATATATTTGAACGCACACGTTATAATAATTATGTTCAAATAACTGATATTGACAAATCCGCTATTTGTTGTACCGACGAACTCTGATTGAGGTTATTTTTAATGAGAATAATCTTACAATTTTGTACCATATTCTTCCCGACTATGGTATAAAACATGAGGTTATAATAGGCCGTGATATTTTAAAACAAGGATTTTCAATTACAATAACACCTTATTTTCTATTTGTGAAGTACCTTTTAAATTATGTCATGTGGCTAAACCCTTATATCTTATATATAAAACCGAATATGCGAAGCTGCGAAAATGCATTCCAATGTCAAAACTAAAATGGTATAAGCCGGTAATTGACGCCATCTAATGGCAATATATGCAAGAACTGATAAGTAGTTCAGTTATATCCTAATAGATGGCGATGCACTACTATAAAATAAAAAAATAGCTGTCTTGCAATTAAACTATACGGATTGTCGCGTTGTTTACATAATTTTGAAACTCTAACACTTCAATGATTGAACTTTACTACAATTTAAAAAACTATTTAAATTAATTAGAACTATTTATATTTAAGTTTACACTTTGCTCCGACGTTTCTGTTATTTTACAGTAGCCATGTTTACGGGGAGACTAAGATGGTATTTGTCTCAATATTCTGAAGTGTAGTTAATAACTCAATTTAGTTAAATTTACTTAAAACAGTTAATAAATTTCAAATCGCAAAATTTTATTCGATTTCATTGCATATTACTAGTTATAGTAATAGTGACATGTTGACATGTGTTTACAGATCCACGGGCTAGTATCGGACGCGGAAGTGGAGGGAGAGTCTGCAACAGGCGGGAGGCGCTTCGCCCCCGCGTCGCCACCGCCTGCCGCGCGCTTGGTGGTCTGCAGCCCAAGTGAGTGATCTTTCTATCTATTCTATAGATATATTATATATTATTATATATTTAATAGGTAGATTATTTGTGAAAATACTGTTAGTTGGATTACTAGTGACACAGAAAGGCATTAAGGCGGAACGCCAGCGCCATCTAGCGGCGCTAGACGGAGTCATCGAGTCGGCGTGAGGGGCGGACAGAGCTCAGTCTACGTGTTACCGTCGACCAGTGCACACCACGTAGGAACCATCTCGCGTTTCATATTGATAAGTGCTCTTAGTGTGAAGTAGTTGTAAGTTGAATTCGAATATGAGTTATCTGACTACCTACGTGTTTTCTATTGATTGAAAATGGCTGATAAGGACGGGATAAAACGCTGCCAATCCGACGTCAGAAGTGGCATCTGAACTCCATTCTCACTGCTCTTGGCGAAAGCTCAACAAGCGAGCAACGCGTGGACAGCTGCGAGATAGTTGCTGTGCGGTTAGTTACAACCATCAGGTGGGTCGTTTTCATTTTATTTGGCTTCGGTTGCCGAATGTTCTCTTGTGTTATAAATTGTTGCTAATATATTTGAACGCACACGTTATAATGATTCTGTTCAAATAACTGGTATTGATAATTCCGCTATTTGTTGTACCGACGAACTCTGATTGAGGTTATTTTTAATGAGAATAATCATACAATTTTGTACCATATTCTTCCCGACTATGGTATAAAACATGAGGTTATAATAGGCCGTGATATTTTAAAATAAGGATTTTCAATTACAATAACTGTGCGTTTAGTTACAACCATCAGGTGGGTCGTTTTCATTTTATTTCGATTCGGTTGCCGAATGTTTTCTTGTGTAATAAATTGTAGCTAATATATTTGAACGCACACGTTTTCATAATTATGTTCAAATAACTGATATTGACAATTCCACTATTTGTTGTACCGACGAACTCTGATTGAGGTTATTTTTAATGAGAATAATCTTACAATTTTGTACCATATTCTACCCGACTATGGTATAAAACATGAGGTTATAACAGGCCGTGATATTTTAAAATAAGGATTTTCAATTACAATAACTGTGCGTTTAGTTACAACCACCAGGTGGGTCGTTTTCATGTTATTTCGATTCGGTTGCCGAATGTTCTCTTGTGTAATAAATTGTAGCTAATATATTTGAACGCACACGTTATAATATTTATGTTCAAATAACTGATATTGACAATTCCACTATTTGTTGTACTGACGAACTCTGATTGAGGTTATTTTTAATGAGAATTATCTTACAATTTTGTACCATATTCTACCCGACTGGTGTAAAACATGAGGTTATAATAGGCCGTGATATTTTAAAATAAGGATTTTCAATTACAATAACTGTGCGTTTAGTTACAACCATCAGGTGGGTCGTTTTCATTTTATTTCGATTCGGTTGCCGAATGTTTTCTTGTGTAATAAATTGTAGCTAATATATTTGAACGCACACGTTATAATATTTATGTTCAAATAACTGATATTGACAATTCCACTATTTGTTGTACTGACGAACTCTGATTGAGGTTATTTTTAATGAGAATAATCTTACAATTTTGTACCATATTCTACCCAACTATGGTATAAAACATGAGGTTATAATAGGCCGTGATATTTTAAAACAAGGATTTTCAATTACAATAACAGCTTGTTTACTATTTGTGAAGTACCTTTTAAATTATGTCATGTGGCTAAACCCTTATATCTTATATATAAAACCGTATATGTACAGTGAGCTGCGAAAATGCATTCCAATGTCAAAACTAAAATGGTATAAACCGGTAATTGACGCCATCTAACGGCAATATATGCAAGAACTGATAAGTAGTTCAGTTATATCGTAATAGATGGCGATGCACTACTATAAAATAAAAAAATAGATGTCTTGAAATTATACTATACGGATTGTCGCGTTGTTTACATAATTTTGAAACTCTAACACTTCAATGATTGAACTTTACTACAATTTAAAAAACTATTTAAATTAATTAGAACTATTTATATTTAAGTTTACACTTTGATCCGACGTTTCTGTTATTTTACAGTAGCCATGTTGACGGGGAGACTAAGATGGTATTTGTCTCAATATTCTGAAGTGTAGTTAATAACTCAATTTAGTTAAATTTACTTAAAACAGTTAATAAATTTCAAATCGCAAAATTTTATTCGATTTCATTGCATATTACTAGTTATAGTAATAGTGACATGTTGACATGTGTTTACAGATCCACGGGCTAGTATCGGACGCGGAAGTGGAGGGAGAGTCTGCAACAGGCGGGAGGCGCTTCGCCCCCGCGTCGCCACTGCCTGCCGCGCGCTTGGTGGTCTGCAGCCCAAGTGTGTGATCTATCTATCTATTCTATAGATATATTATATATTTAATAGGTAGATTATTTATGAAAATACTGTTAGTTGGAATACTAGTGACACAGAAAGGCATTAAGGCGGAACGCCAGCGCCATCTAGCGGCGCTAGACGGAGTCATCGAGTCGGCGTGAGGGGCGGACAGAGCTCAGTCTACGTGTTACCGTCGACCAGTGCACACCACGTAGGAACCATCTCGCGTTTCATAGTGATAAGTGCTCTTAGTGTGAAGTAGTTGTAAGTTGAATTCGAATACGAGTTATCTGACTACCTACGTGTTTTCTATTGATTGAAAATGGCTGATAAGGACGGGATAAAACGCTGCCAATCCGACGTTAGAAGTGGAATCTGAACTCCATTCTCACTGCTCTTGGCGAAAGCTCAACAAGCAAGCAACGCGTGTACAGGTGTGAGATGGTTGTTGTGCGGTTAGTTACAACCATCAGGTGGGTCGTTTTCATTTTAATTCGATTCGGTTGCCGAATGTTCTCTTGTGTAATAAATTGTAGCTAATATATTTGAACGCACACGTTATAATAATTATGTTCAAATAACTTGTAATGATAATTCTGCTATTTGTTGTACCGACGAACTCTGATTGAGATTATTTTTAAAAAGAATGATCTTACAATTTTGTACCATATTCTACCCGACTATGGTATAAAACATGAGGTTATAATAGGCCGTGATATTTTAAAATAAGGATTTTCAATTACAATAACTGTGCGTTTAGTTACAACCATGAGGTGGGTCGTTTTCATTTTATTTCGATTCGGTTGCCGAATGTTCTCTTGGGTAATAAATTGTAGCTAATATATTTGAACGCACACGTTATAATAATTATGTTCAAATAACTGATATTGACAATTCCGCTATTTGTTGTACCGACGAACTCTGATTGATGTTATTTTTAATGAGAATGATCTTACAATTTTGTACCATATTCTACCCGACTATGGTATAAAACATGAGGTTATAATAGGCCGTGATATTTTAAAATAAGGATTTTCAATTACAATAACTGTGCGTTTAGTTACAACCATCAGGTGGGTCGTTTTCATTTTATTTCGATTCGGTTGCCGAATGTTCTCCTGTGTAATAAATTGTAGCTAATATATTTGAACGCACACGTTATAATAATTATGTTCAAATAACTGATATTGACAATTCCGCTATTTGTTGTACCGACGAACTCTGATTGAGGTTATTTTTAATGAGAATAATCTTACAATTTTGTACCATATTCTACCCAACTATGGTATAAAACATGAGGTTATAATAGGCCGTGATATTTTAAAACAAGGGTTTTTCAATTACAATAACAGCTTGTTTACTATTTGTGAAGTACCTTTTAAATTATGTCATGTGGCTAAACCCTTATATCTTATATATAAAACCGTATATGTACAGTGAGCTGCGAAAATGCATTCCAATGTCAAAACTAAAATGGTATAAGCCGGTAATTGACGCCATCTAACGGCAATATATGCAAGAACTGATAAGTAGTTCAGTTATATCGTAATAGATGGCGATGCACTACTATAAAATAAAAAAATAGATGTCTTGAAATTAAACTATACGGATTGTCGCGTTGTTTACATAATTTTGAAACTCTAACACTTCAATGATTGAACTTTACTACAATTTAAAAAACTATTTAAATTAATAAGAACTATTTATATTTAAGTTTACACTTTGCTCCGACGTTTCTGTTATTTTACAGTAGCCATGTTGACGGGGAGACTAAGATGGTATTTGTCTCAATATTCTGAAGTGTAGTTAATAACTCAATTTAGTTAAATTTACTTAAAACAGTTAATAAATTTCAAATCGCAAAATTTTATTCAATTTCATTGCATATTACTAGTTATAGTAATAGTGACATGTTGACATGTGTTTACAGATCCACGGGCTAGTATCGGACGAGGAAGTGGAGGGAGAGTCTGCAACAGGCGGGAGGCGCTTCGCCCCCGCGTCGCCACCGCCTGCCGCGCGCTTGGTGGTCTGCAGCCCAAGTGAGTGATCTATCTATCTATTCTATAGATATATTATATATTTAATAGGTAGATTATTTATGAAAATACTGTTAGTTGGAATACTAGTGACACAGAAAGGCATTAAGGCGGAACGCCAGCGCCATCTAGCGGCGCTAGACGGAGTCATCGAGTCGGCGTGAGGGGCGGACAGAGCTCAGTCTACGTGTAACCGTCGACCAGTGCACACCACGTAGGAACCATCTCGCGTTTCATATTGATAAGTGCTCTTAGTGTGAAGTAGTTGTTAGTTGAATTCGAATACGAGTTATCCGACTACCTACGTATTTTCTATTGATTGAAAATGGCTGATAAGGACGGGATAAAACGCTGCCAATCCGACGTTAGAAGTGGAATCTGAACTCCATTCTCACTGTCCTTGGCGAAAGCTCAACAAGCAAGCAACGCGTGGACAGCTGTGAGACGGTTGCTGTGCGGTTAGTTACAACCATCAGGTGGGTCGTTTTCATTTTATTTCGATTCGGTTGCCGAATGTTCTCTTGTGTAATAAATTGTAGCTAATATATTTGAACGCACACGTTATAATAATTCTGTTCAAATAACTGGTATTGACAATTCCGCTATTTGTTGTACCCACGAACTCTGATTGAGGTTATTTTTAATGAGAATGATCTTACAATTCTGTACCATATTCTACCCGACTATGGTATAAAACGAGGTTATAATAGGCCGTGATATTTTAAAGTAAGGATTTTCAATTACAATAACTGTGCGTTTAGTTACAACCATCAGGTGGGTCGTTTTCATTTTATTTCGATTCGTTTGCCGAATGTTCTCTTGTGTAATAAATTGTAGCTAATATATTTGAACGCACACGTTATAATAATTATGTTCAAATAACTGATATTGACAATTCCGCTATTTGTTGTACCGACGAACTCTGATTGAGGTTATTTTTAATGAGAATGATCTTACAATTTTGTACCATATTCTACCCGACTATGGTATAAAACATGAGGTTATAATAGGCCGTGATATTTTAAAATAAGGATTTTCAATTACAATAACTGTGCGTTTAGTTACAACCATCAGGTGGGTCGTTTTCATTTTATTTCGATTCGGTTGCCGAATGTTCTCCTGTGTAATAAATTGTAGCTAATATATTTGAACGCACACGTTATAATAATTATGTTCAAATAACTGATATTGACAATTCCGCTATTTGTTGTACCGACGAACTCTGATTGAGGTTATTTTTAATGAGAATAATCTTACAATTTTGTACCATATTCTACCCAACTATGGTATAAAACATGAGGTTATAATAGGCCGTGATATTTTAAAACAAGGGTTTTTCAATTACAATAACAGCTTGTTTACTATTTGTGAAGTACCTTTTAAATTATGTCATGTGGCTAAACCCTTATATCTTATATATAAAACCGTATATGTACAGTGAGCTGCGAAAATGCATTCCAATGTCAAAACTAAAATGGTATAAGCCGGTAATTGACGCCATCTAACGGCAATATATGCAAGAACTGATAAGTAGTTCAGTTATATCGTAATAGATGGCGATGCACTACTATAAAATAAAAAAATAGATGTCTTGAAATTAAACTATACGGATTGTCGCGTTGTTTACATAATTTTGAAACTCTAACACTTCAATGATTGAACTTTACTACAATTTAAAAAACTATTTAAATTAATAAGAACTATTTATATTTAAGTTTACACTTTGCTCCGACGTTTCTGTTATTTTACAGTAGCCATGTTGACGGGGAGACTAAGATGGTATTTGTCTCAATATTCTGAAGTGTAGTTAATAACTCAATTTAGTTAAATTTACTTAAAACAGTTAATAAATTTCAAATCGCAAAATTTTATTCAATTTCATTGCATATTACTAGTTATAGTAATAGTGACATGTTGACATGTGTTTACAGATCCACGGGCTAGTATCGGACGAGGAAGTGGAGGGAGAGTCTGCAACAGGCGGGAGGTGCTTCGCCCCCGCGTCGCCACCGCCTGCCGCGCGCTTGGTGGTCTGCAGCCCAAGTGAGTGATCTTTCTATCTATTCTATAGATATATTATATATTATTATATATTTAATAGGTAGATTATTTGTGAAAATACTGTTAGTTGGATTACTAGTGACACAGAAAGGCATTAAGGCGGAAGGCCAGCGCCATCTAGCGGCGCTAGACGGAGTCATCGAGTCGGCGTGAGGGGCGGACAGAGCTCAGTCTACGTGTTACCGTCGACCAGTGCACACCACGTAGGAACCATCTCGCGTTTCATAGTGATAAGTGCTCATAGTGTGAAGTAGTTGTAAGTTGAATTCGAATACGAATTATCTGACTACCTACGTGTTTTCTATTGATTGAAAATGGCTGATAAGGACGGGATAAAACGCTGCCAATCCGACGTTAGAAGTGGAATCTGAACTCCATTCTCACTGCTCTTGGCGAAAGCTCAACAAGCAAGCAACGCGTGGACAGCTGTGAGACGGTTGCTGTGCGGTTAGTTACAACCATCAGGTGGGTCGTTTTCATTTTATTTCGATTCGTTTGCCGAATGTTCTCTTCTGTAATAAATTGTAGCTAATATATTTGAACGCACACGTTATAATAATTATGTTCAAATAACTTGTAATGATAATTCCGCTATTTTTTGTACCGACGAACTCTGATTGAGGTTATTTTTAAAAAGAATGATCTTACAATTTTGTACCATATTCTACCCGACTATGGTATAAAACATGAGGTTATAATAGGCCGTGATATTTTAAAATAAGGATTTTCAATTACAATAACTGTGCGTTTAGTTACAACCATCAGGTGGGTCGTTTTCATTTTATTTCGAATCGGTTGCCGAATGTTCTCTTGTGTAATAAATTGTAGCTAATATATTTGAACGCACACGTTATAATAATTATGTTCAAATAACTGATATTGACAATTCCGCTATTTGTTGTACCGACGAACTCTGATTGAGGTTATTTTTAAAAAGAATGATCTTACAATTTTGTACCATATTCTACCCGACTATGGTATAAAACATGAGGTTATAATAGGCCGTGATATTTTAAAATAAGGATTTTCAATTACAATAACTGTGCGTTTAGTTACAACCATCAGGTGGGTCGTTTTCATTTTATTTCGATTCGGTTGCCGAATGTTCTCCTGTGTAATAAATTGTAGCTAATATATTTGAACGCACACGTTATAATAATTCTGTTCAAATAACTGGTATTGACAATTCCGCTATTTGTTGTACCCACGAACTCTGATTGAGGTTATTTTTAATGAGAATGATCTTACAATTTTGTACCATATTCTACCCGACTATGGTATAAAACATGAGGTTATAATAGGCCGTGATATTTTAAAACAAGGACTTTCAATTACAATAACTGTGCGTTTAGTTACAACCATCAGGTGGGTCGTTTTCATTTTATTTCGATTCGGTTGCCGAATGTTCTCTTGTGTAATAAATTGTAGCTAATATATTTGAACGCACACGTTATAATAATTATGTTCAAATAACTGATATTGACAATTCCGCTATTTGTTGTACCGACGAACTCTGATTGAGGTTATTTTTAAAAAGAATGATCTTACAATTTTGTACCATATTCTACCCGACTATGGTATAAAACATGAGGTTATAATAGGCCGTGATATTTTAAAATAAGGATTTTCAATTACAATAACTGTGCGTTTAGTTACAACCATCAGGTGGGTCGTTTTCATTTTATTTCGATTCGGTTGCCGAATGTTCTCCTGTGTAATAAATTGTAGCTAATATATTTGAACGCACACGTTATAATAATTCTGTTCAAATAACTGGTATTGACAATTCCGCTATTTGTTGTACCCACGAACTCTGATTGAGGTTATTTTTAATGAGAATGATCTTACAATTTTGTACCATATTCTACCCGACTATGGTATAAAACATGAGGTTATAATAGGCCGTGATATTTTAAAACAAGGACTTTCAATTACAATAACTGTGCGTTTAGTTACAACCATCAGGTGGGTCGTTTTCATTTTATTTCGATTCGGTTGCCGAATGTTCTCTTGTGTTATAAATTGTAGCTAATATATTTGAACGCACACGTTATAATAATTATGTTCAAATAACTGATATTGACAATTCCGCTATTTGTTGTACCGACGAACTCTGATTGAGGTTATTTTTAATGAGAATGATCTTACAATTTTGTACCATATTCTACCCAACTATGGTATAAAACATGAGGTTATAATAGGCCGTGATATTTTAAAACAAGGATTTTCAATTACAATAACAGCTTGTTTACTATTTGTGAAGTACCTTTTAAATTATGTCATGTGGCTAAACCCTTATATCTTATATATAAAACCGTATATGTACAGTGAGCTGCGAAAATGCATTCCAATGTCAAACCTAAAATGGTATAAGCCGGTAATTGACGCCATCTAACGGCAATATATGCAAGAACTGATAAGTAGTTCAGTTATATCGTAATAGATGGCGATGCACTACTATAAAATAAAAAAATAGATGTCTTGAAATTAAACTATACGGATTGTCGCGTTGTTTACATAATTTTGAAACTCTAACACTTCAATGATTGAACTTTACTACAATTTAAAAAACTATTTAAATTAATTAGAACTATTTATATTTAAGTTTACATTTGCTCCGACGTTTCTGTTATTTTACAGTAGCCATGTTGACGGAGAGACTAAGATGGTATTTGTCTCAATATTCTGAAGTGTAGTTAATAACTCAATTTAGTTAAATTTACTTAAAACAGTTAATAAATTTCAAATCGCAAAATTTTATTCGATTTCATTGCATATTACTAGTTATAGTAATAGTGACATGTTGACATGTGTTTACAGATCCACGGGCTAGTATCGGACGCGGAAGTGGAGGGCGAGTCTGCAACAGGCGGGAGGCGCTTCGCCCCCGCGTCGCCACCACCTGCCGCGCGCTTGGTGTTCTGCAGCCCAAGTGAGTGATCTATCTATCTATTCTATAGATATATAATATATTTAATAGGTAGATTATTTATGAAAATACTGTTAGTTGTAATACTAGTGACACAGAAAGGCATTAAGGCGGAACGCCAGCGCCATCTAGCGGCGCTAGATGGAGTCATCGAGTCGGCGTGAGGGGCGGACAGAGCTCAGTCTACGTGTTACCGTCGACCAGTGCACACCACGTAGGAACCATCTCGCGTTTCATAGTGATAAGTGCTCTTAGTGTGAAGTAGTTGTTAGTTGAATTCGAATACGAGTTATCTGACTACCTACGTGTTTTCTATTGATTGAAAATGGCTGATAAGGACGGGATAAAACGCTGCCAATCCGACGTTAGAAGTGAAATCTGAACTCCATTCTCACTGCTCTTGGCGAAAGCTCAACAAGCAAGCAACGTGTGGACAGCTGTGAGATGGTTGCTGTGCGGTTAGTTACAACCATCAGGTGGGTCGTTTTCATTTTATTTTGATTCAGTTGCCGAATGTTCTCTTGTTCTCTATAGATATCTATCTATTCTATAGATATATAATATATTTAATAGGTAGATTATTTATGAAAATACTGTTAGTTGTAATACTAGTGACACAGAAAGGCATTAAGGCGGAACGCCAGCGCCATCTAGCGGCGCTAGATGGAGTCATCGAGTCGGCGTGAGGGGCGGACAGAGCTCAGTCTACGTGTTACCGTCGACCAGTGCACACCACGTAGGAACCATCTCGCGTTTCATAGTGATAAGTGCTCTTAGTGTGAAGTAGTTGTAAGGTGAATTCGAATACGAGTTATCTGACTACCTACGTGTTTTCTATTGATTAAAAATGGCTGATAAGGACGGGATAAAACGCTGCCAATCCGACGTCAGAAGTGGAATCTGAACTTCATTCTCACTGCTCTTGGCGAAGCTCAACAAGCAAGCAACGCGTGGACAGCTGTGAGATGGTTGCTGTGCGGTTAGTTACAACCATCAGGTGGGTCGTTTTCATGTTATTTCGATTCGGTTGCCGAATGTTCTCTTGTGTAATAAATTGTAGCTAATATATTTGAACGCACACGTTATAATAATTCTGTTCAAATAACTAGTATTGATAATTTTGCTATTTGTTGTACCGACGAACTCTGATTGAGGTTATTTTTAATGAGAATTATCTTACAATTTTGTACCATATTCTACCCGACTGGTATAAAACATGAGGTTATAATAGGCCGTGATATTTAAAAGTAAAGATTTTCAATTACAATAACTGTGCGTTTAGTTACAACCATCAGGTGGGTCGTTTTCATTTTATTTCAATTCGGTTGCCGAATGTTCTCTTGTGTAATAAATTGTAGCTAATATATTTGAACGCACACGTTATAATATTTATGTTCAAATAACTGATATTGACAATTCCACTATTTGTTGTACTGACGAACTCTGATTGAGGTTATTTTTAATGAGAATGATCTTACAATTTTGTACCATATTCTACCCAACTATGGTATAAAACATGAGGTTATAATAGGCCGTGATATTTTAAAACAAGGATTTTCAATTACAATAACAGCTTATTTACTATTTGTGAAGTACCTTTTAAATTATGTCTTGTGGCTTAACCCTTATATCTTATATATAAAACCGTATATGTACACAGTGAGCTTTTTTTATTTTTTTTATCTTTTTTATTTAGAGGCTTTTACCTTATAAAGGTATGCCAGCCTCATCGTACCCTTAATTACATTTTTCTCACTTTTAATAATAAACTTGCCTTATTACTATAAGGGAGAGGCAGACAGTGCTGCAGATATCATGTCATAAACACACCTTGCTGCCGGCGATAAGGGTTCTGACAAAATCCTTATAAAACCTCCAACGTCATATTTATTAATGTTAAATTTCTGCATGACTAACTCCCTCTCCCTTTGGTTCTTCTCACATTCCATCAGTAGGTGTTGGACATCGTCTATCTTGCCACATACTTCACAATTAGGTGAACTGACTTTTTTCATCAGATATCCAAACTTTCGTGATGGAATATGACCAGAACGTATTCGATGCGCCAGTACAATATAAGTTCTACTTATTTTATTTTCAGAAAACCAAGGGATCCGAGGAGGCTCACATTGCATAGTTTTATACCAGATGCCTTTTTCTTTGCTCGTTTGATTGAAATATTCCTTAAAACTATTAAAACAAATTTTCTTAAATCTCCAAAGTATTTCTGTGTAATAAGGAGCTATATCAATTTCTATACCTTCTAATATAGCTGCCTTTGCTAATTTATCAACCTCTTCGTTTCCCTTTATGCCTATGTGAGATGGGATCCATTGCAACCTAATAATAATATAATATAATAATATAATATTCTACCACATATACACAACACTATCTAGCCCAAACTAAGCAGAGCTTGTACTATGGATACTAGACAATGGATAAACATACATATATACTTTTTTTTTTGTAAATACATACATATTATACATAGAAACACCCAGACCAAGACAAACATCCATGTTCATGTACACAAATATTTGTCTTGTGCGGGAATCGAACCCGCGACCTCAGGCGTGGCAGTCGGTTACACTAACCACTGCGCCATCGAGGCCGACAACCTCAAGTTAATATCTACTAATTCATAAATCTGTTTGAGTATTGCATAAGCTAACGGTACACCTCTATACCCAGAGGCGCATCGAGCCAAATGCAATAACCCACTTTTGCTGTCAGTGTATATAACTATATTTTGGTTAGATACACTGTTGTTATTACCATTACTAATGATGTCCAGAGCTTTTGAGATTGCAACTAGCTCCATTGTCATTATAGACACATTTTTATCAAGAGATCTAAATAATCCCGAGGTCCTATTGACTGCATTATAAAAAGCAGCCCCGCTACCAATTTCTTTTTTAGATCCATCAGTGTAAAAAGTTGACCAATCCGAATACTTTTCTTCTAATTCCTTAATTACATTAAATTTAAGTGACGTGGCTTCGTGTGTATATTTAGATCCTTTGATGCAGTCTAAATTATATTTTATCTTCTCGTGTACCTTTATTCGTGACATCCATGTTTGTAAAGAGTACATGTCTAAAATATTTGAGCAATATACATTACAAGTTCTGCACTCGTTATAAATAGTTGCTAGTATTGGTGTTTTCTTATTATGCCAATATCTAGTGTGTGCAAGATTATTCAGTTCATCTATAAGCTTAATAGTATTGTTGTTCATACGTGATATGTTTTGTATACAATATTTATATGCAAGATATAATCTCCTATTGGCTAATGGACGTATACACAATTCAGTTTCCATCACATGGATTGGAGAACTTTTAATGAATCCACCTAAGATTCTTAAATATTTATTTTGGATTTTATCTAGCTTATATATGACTTTTAGCGCTGCTATCATATAGGAAGCAACCAAAGTCAATTCTACTTCTTACTAATGATATATATAATAATCTTAAGTACTTAGGATGTATTCCCTAGCTGGGTCCTGCCAATATCTGCGAAAATGCATTCCAATGTCAAAACTAAAATGGCATAAGCCGGTAATTGACGCCATCTAGCGGCAATATATGCAAGAACTGATAAGTAGTTCAGTTATATCGCAATTGATGGCGATGCACTAATATAAAATAAAAAAATAGATGTCTTGAAATGAAACTATACGGATTGTCGCGTTGTTTACATAATTTTGAAACTCTGACACTTCAATGATTGAACTTTACTACAATTTAAAAAACTATTTAAATTAATTAGAACTATTTATATTTAAGTTTACACTTTGCTCCGACGTTTCTGTTATTTTACAGTAGCCATGTTGACGGGGAGACTAAGATGGTATTTGTCTCAATATTCTGAAGTGTAGTTAATAACTCAATTTAGTTAAATTTACTTAAAACAGTTAATAAATTTCAAATCACAAAATTTTATTCGATTTGATTGCATATTACTAGTTATAGTAATAGTGACATGTTGACATGTGTTTACAGATCCACGGGCTAGTATCGGACGCGGAAGTGGAGGGAGAGTCTGCAACAGGCGGGAGGCGCTTCGCCCCCGCGTCGCCACCGCCTGCCGCGCGCTTGGAGGTCTGCAGCCCAAGTAAGTGATGACAGAGACAGAGACAGAGACAGAGACAGAGACAGAGACAGAGACAGAGACAGAGACAGAGACAGAGACAGAGACAGAGACAGAGACAGAGACAGAGACAGAGACAGAGACAGAGACAGAGACAGAGACAGAGACAGAGACAGAGACAGAGACAGAGACAGAGACAGAGACAGAGACAGAGACAGAGACAGAGACAGAGACAGAGACAGAGACAGAGACAGAGACAGAGACAGAGACAGAGACAGAGACAGAGACAGAGACAGAGACAGAGACAGAGACAGAGACAGAGACAGAGACAGAGACAGAGACAGAGACAGAGACAGAGACAGAGACAGAGACAGAGACAGAGACAGAGACAGAGACAGAGACAGAGACAGAGACAGAGACAGAGACAGAGACAGAGACAGAGACAGAGACAGAGACAGAGACAGAGACAGAGACAGAGACAGAGACAGAGACAGAGACAGAGACAGAGACAGAGACAGAGACAGAGACAGAGACAGAGACAGAGACAGAGACAGAGACAGAGACAGAGACAGAGACAGAGACAGAGACAGAGACAGAGACAGAGACAGAGACAGAGACAGAGACAGAGACAGAGACAGAGACAGAGACAGAGACAGAGACAGAGACAGAGACAGAGACAGAGACAGAGACAGAGACAGAGACAGAGACAGAGACAGAGACAGAGACAGAGACAGAGACAGAGACAGAGACAGAGACAGAGACAGAGACAGAGACAGAGACAGAGACAGAGACAGAGACAGAGACAGAGACAGAGACAGAGACAGAGACAGAGACAGAGACAGAGACAGAGACAGAGACAGAGACAGAGACAGAGACAGAGACAGAGACAGAGACAGAGACAGAGACAGAGACAGAGACAGAGACAGAGACAGAGACAGAGACAGAGACAGAGACAGAGACAGAGACAGAGACAGAGACAGAGACAGAGACAGAGACAGAGACAGAGACAGAGACAGAGACAGAGACAGAGACAGAGACAGAGACAGAGACAGAGACAGAGACAGAGACAGAGACAGAGACAGAGACAGAGACAGAGACAGAGACAGAGACAGAGACAGAGACAGAGACAGAGACAGAGACAGAGACAGAGACAGAGACAGAGACAGAGACAGAGACAGAGACAGAGACAGAGACAGAGACAGAGACAGAGACAGAGACAGAGACAGAGACAGAGACAGAGACAGAGACAGAGACAGAGACAGAGACAGAGACAGAGACAGAGACAGAGACAGAGACAGAGACAGAGACAGAGACAGAGACAGAGACAGAGACAGAGACAGAGACAGAGACAGAGACAGAGACAGAGACAGAGACAGAGACAGAGACAGAGACAGAGACAGAGACAGAGACAGAGACAGAGACAGAGACAGAGACAGAGACAGAGACAGAGACAGAGACAGAGACAGAGACAGAGACAGAGACAGAGACAGAGACAGAGACAGAGACAGAGACAGAGACAGAGACAGAGACAGAGACAGAGACAGAGACAGAGACAGAGACAGAGACAGAGACAGAGACAGAGACAGAGACAGAGACAGAGACAGAGACAGAGACAGAGACAGAGACAGAGACAGAGACAGAGACAGAGACAGAGACAGAGACAGAGACAGAGACAGAGACAGAGACAGAGACAGAGACAGAGACAGAGACAGAGACAGAGACAGAGACAGAGACAGAGACAGAGACAGAGACAGAGACAGAGACAGAGACAGAGACAGAGACAGAGACAGAGACAGAGACAGAGACAGAGACAGAGACAGAGACAGAGACAGAGACAGAGACAGAGACAGAGACAGAGACAGAGACAGAGACAGAGACAGAGACAGAGACAGAGACAGAGACAGAGACAGAGACAGAGACAGAGACAGAGACAGAGACAGAGACAGAGACAGAGACAGAGACAGAGACAGAGACAGAGACAGAGACAGAGACAGAGACAGAGACAGAGACAGAGACAGAGACAGAGACAGAGACAGAGACAGAGACAGAGACAGAGACAGAGACAGAGACAGAGACAGAGACAGAGACAGAGACAGAGACAGAGACAGAGACAGAGACAGAGACAGAGACAGAGACAGAGACAGAGACAGAGACAGAGACAGAGACAGAGACAGAGACAGAGACAGAGACAGAGACAGAGACAGAGACAGAGACAGAGACAGAGACAGAGACAGAGACAGAGACAGAGACAGAGACAGAGACAGAGACAGAGACAGAGACAGAGACAGAGACAGAGACAGAGACAGAGACAGAGACAGAGACAGAGACAGAGACAGAGACAGAGACAGAGACAGAGACAGAGACAGAGACAGAGACAGAGACAGAGACAGAGACAGAGACAGAGACAGAGACAGAGACAGAGACAGAGACAGAGACAGAGACAGAGACAGAGACAGAGACAGAGACAGAGACAGAGACAGAGACAGAGACAGAGACAGAGACAGAGACAGAGACAGAGACAGAGACAGAGACAGAGACAGAGACAGAGACAGAGACAGAGACAGAGACAGAGACAGAGACAGAGACAGAGACAGAGACAGAGACAGAGACAGAGACAGAGACAGAGACAGAGACAGAGACAGAGACAGAGACAGAGACAGAGACAGAGACAGAGACAGAGACAGAGACAGAGACAGAGACAGAGACAGAGACAGAGACAGAGACAGAGACAGAGACAGAGACAGAGACAGAGACAGAGACAGAGACAGAGACAGAGACAGAGACAGAGACAGAGACAGAGACAGAGACAGAGACAGAGACAGAGACAGAGACAGAGACAGAGACAGAGACAGAGACAGAGACAGAGACAGAGACAGAGACAGAGACAGAGACAGAGACAGAGACAGAGACAGAGACAGAGACAGAGACAGAGACAGAGACAGAGACAGAGACAGAGACAGAGACAGAGACAGAGACAGAGACAGAGACAGAGACAGAGACAGAGACAGAGACAGAGACAGAGACAGAGACAGAGACAGAGACAGAGACAGAGACAGAGACAGAGACAGAGACAGAGACAGAGACAGAGACAGAGACAGAGACAGAGACAGAGACAGAGACAGAGACAGAGACAGAGACAGAGACAGAGACAGAGACAGAGACAGAGACAGAGACAGAGACAGAGACAGAGACAGAGACAGAGACAGAGACAGAGACAGAGACAGAGACAGAGACAGAGACAGAGACAGAGACAGAGACAGAGACAGAGACAGAGACAGAGACAGAGACAGAGACAGAGACAGAGACAGAGACAGAGACAGAGACAGAGACAGAGACAGAGACAGAGACAGAGACAGAGACAGAGACAGAGACAGAGACAGAGACAGAGACAGAGACAGAGACAGAGACAGAGACAGAGACAGAGACAGAGACAGAGACAGAGACAGAGACAGAGACAGAGACAGAGACAGAGACAGAGACAGAGACAGAGACAGAGACAGAGACAGAGACAGAGACAGAGACAGAGACAGAGACAGAGACAGAGACAGAGACAGAGACAGAGACAGAGACAGAGACAGAGACAGAGACAGAGACAGAGACAGAGACAGAGACAGAGACAGAGACAGAGACAGAGACAGAGACAGAGACAGAGACAGAGACAGAGACAGAGACAGAGACAGAGACAGAGACAGAGACAGAGACAGAGACAGAGACAGAGACAGAGACAGAGACAGAGACAGAGACAGAGACAGAGACAGAGACAGAGACAGAGACAGAGACAGAGACAGAGACAGAGACAGAGACAGAGACAGAGACAGAGACAGAGACAGAGACAGAGACAGAGACAGAGACAGAGACAGAGACAGAGACAGAGACAGAGACAGAGACAGAGACAGAGACAGAGACAGAGACAGAGACAGAGACAGAGACAGAGACAGAGACAGAGACAGAGACAGAGACAGAGACAGAGACAGAGACAGAGACAGAGACAGAGACAGAGACAGAGACAGAGACAGAGACAGAGACAGAGACAGAGACAGAGACAGAGACAGAGACAGAGACAGAGACAGAGACAGAGACAGAGACAGAGACAGAGACAGAGACAGAGACAGAGACAGAGACAGAGACAGAGACAGAGACAGAGACAGAGACAGAGACAGAGACAGAGACAGAGACAGAGACAGAGACAGAGACAGAGACAGAGACAGAGACAGAGACAGAGACAGAGACAGAGACAGAGACAGAGACAGAGACAGAGACAGAGACAGAGACAGAGACAGAGACAGAGACAGAGACAGAGACAGAGACAGAGACAGAGACAGAGACAGAGACAGAGACAGAGACAGAGACAGAGACAGAGACAGAGACAGAGACAGAGACAGAGACAGAGACAGAGACAGAGACAGAGACAGAGACAGAGACAGAGACAGAGACAGAGACAGAGACAGAGACAGAGACAGAGACAGAGACAGAGACAGAGACAGAGACAGAGACAGAGACAGAGACAGAGACAGAGACAGAGACAGAGACAGAGACAGAGACAGAGACAGAGACAGAGACAGAGACAGAGACAGAGACAGAGACAGAGACAGAGACAGAGACAGAGACAGAGACAGAGACAGAGACAGAGACAGAGACAGAGACAGAGACAGAGACAGAGACAGAGACAGAGACAGAGACAGAGACAGAGACAGAGACAGAGACAGAGACAGAGACAGAGACAGAGACAGAGACAGAGACAGAGACAGAGACAGAGACAGAGACAGAGACAGAGACAGAGACAGAGACAGAGACAGAGACAGAGACAGAGACAGAGACAGAGACAGAGACAGAGACAGAGACAGAGACAGAGACAGAGACAGAGACAGAGACAGAGACAGAGACAGAGACAGAGACAGAGACAGAGACAGAGACAGAGACAGAGACAGAGACAGAGACAGAGACAGAGACAGAGACAGAGACAGAGACAGAGACAGAGACAGAGACAGAGACAGAGACAGAGACAGAGACAGAGACAGAGACAGAGACAGAGACAGAGACAGAGACAGAGACAGAGACAGAGACAGAGACAGAGACAGAGACAGAGACAGAGACAGAGACAGAGACAGAGACAGAGACAGAGACAGAGACAGAGACAGAGACAGAGACAGAGACAGAGACAGAGACAGAGACAGAGACAGAGACAGAGACAGAGACAGAGACAGAGACAGAGACAGAGACAGAGACAGAGACAGAGACAGAGACAGAGACAGAGACAGAGACAGAGACAGAGACAGAGACAGAGACAGAGACAGAGACAGAGACAGAGACAGAGACAGAGACAGAGACAGAGACAGAGACAGAGACAGAGACAGAGACAGAGACAGAGACAGAGACAGAGACAGAGACAGAGACAGAGACAGAGACAGAGACAGAGACAGAGACAGAGACAGAGACAGAGACAGAGACAGAGACAGAGACAGAGACAGAGACAGAGACAGAGACAGAGACAGAGACAGAGACAGAGACAGAGACAGAGACAGAGACAGAGACAGAGACAGAGACAGAGACAGAGACAGAGACAGAGACAGAGACAGAGACAGAGACAGAGACAGAGACAGAGACAGAGACAGAGACAGAGACAGAGACAGAGACAGAGACAGAGACAGAGACAGAGACAGAGACAGAGACAGAGACAGAGACAGAGACAGAGACAGAGACAGAGACAGAGACAGAGACAGAGACAGAGACAGAGACAGAGACAGAGACAGAGACAGAGACAGAGACAGAGACAGAGACAGAGACAGAGACAGAGACAGAGACAGAGACAGAGACAGAGACAGAGACAGAGACAGAGACAGAGACAGAGACAGAGACAGAGACAGAGACAGAGACAGAGACAGAGACAGAGACAGAGACAGAGACAGAGACAGAGACAGAGACAGAGACAGAGACAGAGACAGAGACAGAGACAGAGACAGAGACAGAGACAGAGACAGAGACAGAGACAGAGACAGAGACAGAGACAGAGACAGAGACAGAGACAGAGACAGAGACAGAGACAGAGACAGAGACAGAGACAGAGACAGAGACAGAGACAGAGACAGAGACAGAGACAGAGACAGAGACAGAGACAGAGACAGAGACAGAGACAGAGACAGAGACAGAGACAGAGACAGAGACAGAGACAGAGACAGAGACAGAGACAGAGACAGAGACAGAGACAGAGACAGAGACAGAGACAGAGACAGAGACAGAGACAGAGACAGAGACAGAGACAGAGACAGAGACAGAGACAGAGACAGAGACAGAGACAGAGACAGAGACAGAGACAGAGACAGAGACAGAGACAGAGACAGAGACAGAGACAGAGACAGAGACAGAGACAGAGACAGAGACAGAGACAGAGACAGAGACAGAGACAGAGACAGAGACAGAGACAGAGACAGAGACAGAGACAGAGACAGAGACAGAGACAGAGACAGAGACAGAGACAGAGACAGAGACAGAGACAGAGACAGAGACAGAGACAGAGACAGAGACAGAGACAGAGACAGAGACAGAGACAGAGACAGAGACAGAGACAGAGACAGAGACAGAGACAGAGACAGAGACAGAGACAGAGACAGAGACAGAGACAGAGACAGAGACAGAGACAGAGACAGAGACAGAGACAGAGACAGAGACAGAGACAGAGACAGAGACAGAGACAGAGACAGAGACAGAGACAGAGACAGAGACAGAGACAGAGACAGAGACAGAGACAGAGACAGAGACAGAGACAGAGACAGAGACAGAGACAGAGACAGAGACAGAGACAGAGACAGAGACAGAGACAGAGACAGAGACAGAGACAGAGACAGAGACAGAGACAGAGACAGAGACAGAGACAGAGACAGAGACAGAGACAGAGACAGAGACAGAGACAGAGACAGAGACAGAGACAGAGACAGAGACAGAGACAGAGACAGAGACAGAGACAGAGACAGAGACAGAGACAGAGACAGAGACAGAGACAGAGACAGAGACAGAGACAGAGACAGAGACAGAGACAGAGACAGAGACAGAGACAGAGACAGAGACAGAGACAGAGACAGAGACAGAGACAGAGACAGAGACAGAGACAGAGACAGAGACAGAGACAGAGACAGAGACAGAGACAGAGACAGAGACAGAGACAGAGACAGAGACAGAGACAGAGACAGAGACAGAGACAGAGACAGAGACAGAGACAGAGACAGAGACAGAGACAGAGACAGAGACAGAGACAGAGACAGAGACAGAGACAGAGACAGAGACAGAGACAGAGACAGAGACAGAGACAGAGACAGAGACAGAGACAGAGACAGAGACAGAGACAGAGACAGAGACAGAGACAGAGACAGAGACAGAGACAGAGACAGAGACAGAGACAGAGACAGAGACAGAGACAGAGACAGAGACAGAGACAGAGACAGAGACAGAGACAGAGACAGAGACAGAGACAGAGACAGAGACAGAGACAGAGACAGAGACAGAGACAGAGACAGAGACAGAGACAGAGACAGAGACAGAGACAGAGACAGAGACAGAGACAGAGACAGAGACAGAGACAGAGACAGAGACAGAGACAGAGACAGAGACAGAGACAGAGACAGAGACAGAGACAGAGACAGAGACAGAGACAGAGACAGAGACAGAGACAGAGACAGAGACAGAGACAGAGACAGAGACAGAGACAGAGACAGAGACAGAGACAGAGACAGAGACAGAGACAGAGACAGAGACAGAGACAGAGACAGAGACAGAGACAGAGACAGAGACAGAGACAGAGACAGAGACAGAGACAGAGACAGAGACAGAGACAGAGACAGAGACAGAGACAGAGACAGAGACAGAGACAGAGACAGAGACAGAGACAGAGACAGAGACAGAGACAGAGACAGAGACAGAGACAGAGACAGAGACAGAGACAGAGACAGAGACAGAGACAGAGACAGAGACAGAGACAGAGACAGAGACAGAGACAGAGACAGAGACAGAGACAGAGACAGAGACAGAGACAGAGACAGAGACAGAGACAGAGACAGAGACAGAGACAGAGACAGAGACAGAGACAGAGACAGAGACAGAGACAGAGACAGAGACAGAGACAGAGACAGAGACAGAGACAGAGACAGAGACAGAGACAGAGACAGAGACAGAGACAGAGACAGAGACAGAGACAGAGACAGAGACAGAGACAGAGACAGAGACAGAGACAGAGACAGAGACAGAGACAGAGACAGAGACAGAGACAGAGACAGAGACAGAGACAGAGACAGAGACAGAGACAGAGACAGAGACAGAGACAGAGACAGAGACAGAGACAGAGACAGAGACAGAGACAGAGACAGAGACAGAGACAGAGACAGAGACAGAGACAGAGACAGAGACAGAGACAGAGACAGAGACAGAGACAGAGACAGAGACAGAGACAGAGACAGAGACAGAGACAGAGACAGAGACAGAGACAGAGACAGAGACAGAGACAGAGACAGAGACAGAGACAGAGACAGAGACAGAGACAGAGACAGAGACAGAGACAGAGACAGAGACAGAGACAGAGACAGAGACAGAGACAGAGACAGAGACAGAGACAGAGACAGAGACAGAGACAGAGACAGAGACAGAGACAGAGACAGAGACAGAGACAGAGACAGAGACAGAGACAGAGACAGAGACAGAGACAGAGACAGAGACAGAGACAGAGACAGAGACAGAGACAGAGACAGAGACAGAGACAGAGACAGAGACAGAGACAGAGACAGAGACAGAGACAGAGACAGAGACAGAGACAGAGACAGAGACAGAGACAGAGACAGAGACAGAGACAGAGACAGAGACAGAGACAGAGACAGAGACAGAGACAGAGACAGAGACAGAGACAGAGACAGAGACAGAGACAGAGACAGAGACAGAGACAGAGACAGAGACAGAGACAGAGACAGAGACAGAGACAGAGACAGAGACAGAGACAGAGACAGAGACAGAGACAGAGACAGAGACAGAGACAGAGACAGAGACAGAGACAGAGACAGAGACAGAGACAGAGACAGAGACAGAGACAGAGACAGAGACAGAGACAGAGACAGAGACAGAGACAGAGACAGAGACAGAGACAGAGACAGAGACAGAGACAGAGACAGAGACAGAGACAGAGACAGAGACAGAGACAGAGACAGAGACAGAGACAGAGACAGAGACAGAGACAGAGACAGAGACAGAGACAGAGACAGAGACAGAGACAGAGACAGAGACAGAGACAGAGACAGAGACAGAGACAGAGACAGAGACAGAGACAGAGACAGAGACAGAGACAGAGACAGAGACAGAGACAGAGACAGAGACAGAGACAGAGACAGAGACAGAGACAGAGACAGAGACAGAGACAGAGACAGAGACAGAGACAGAGACAGAGACAGAGACAGAGACAGAGACAGAGACAGAGACAGAGACAGAGACAGAGACAGAGACAGAGACAGAGACAGAGACAGAGACAGAGACAGAGACAGAGACAGAGACAGAGACAGAGACAGAGACAGAGACAGAGACAGAGACAGAGACAGAGACAGAGACAGAGACAGAGACAGAGACAGAGACAGAGACAGAGACAGAGACAGAGACAGAGACAGAGACAGAGACAGAGACAGAGACAGAGACAGAGACAGAGACAGAGACAGAGACAGAGACAGAGACAGAGACAGAGACAGAGACAGAGACAGAGACAGAGACAGAGACAGAGACAGAGACAGAGACAGAGACAGAGACAGAGACAGAGACAGAGACAGAGACAGAGACAGAGACAGAGACAGAGACAGAGACAGAGACAGAGACAGAGACAGAGACAGAGACAGAGACAGAGACAGAGACAGAGACAGAGACAGAGACAGAGACAGAGACAGAGACAGAGACAGAGACAGAGACAGAGACAGAGACAGAGACAGAGACAGAGACAGAGACAGAGACAGAGACAGAGACAGAGACAGAGACAGAGACAGAGACAGAGACAGAGACAGAGACAGAGACAGAGACAGAGACAGAGACAGAGACAGAGACAGAGACAGAGACAGAGACAGAGACAGAGACAGAGACAGAGACAGAGACAGAGACAGAGACAGAGACAGAGACAGAGACAGAGACAGAGACAGAGACAGAGACAGAGACAGAGACAGAGACAGAGACAGAGACAGAGACAGAGACAGAGACAGAGACAGAGACAGAGACAGAGACAGAGACAGAGACAGAGACAGAGACAGAGACAGAGACAGAGACAGAGACAGAGACAGAGACAGAGACAGAGACAGAGACAGAGACAGAGACAGAGACAGAGACAGAGACAGAGACAGAGACAGAGACAGAGACAGAGACAGAGACAGAGACAGAGACAGAGACAGAGACAGAGACAGAGACAGAGACAGAGACAGAGACAGAGACAGAGACAGAGACAGAGACAGAGACAGAGACAGAGACAGAGACAGAGACAGAGACAGAGACAGAGACAGAGACAGAGACAGAGACAGAGACAGAGACAGAGACAGAGACAGAGACAGAGACAGAGACAGAGACAGAGACAGAGACAGAGACAGAGACAGAGACAGAGACAGAGACAGAGACAGAGACAGAGACAGAGACAGAGACAGAGACAGAGACAGAGACAGAGACAGAGACAGAGACAGAGACAGAGACAGAGACAGAGACAGAGACAGAGACAGAGACAGAGACAGAGACAGAGACAGAGACAGAGACAGAGACAGAGACAGAGACAGAGACAGAGACAGAGACAGAGACAGAGACAGAGACAGAGACAGAGACAGAGACAGAGACAGAGACAGAGACAGAGACAGAGACAGAGACAGAGACAGAGACAGAGACAGAGACAGAGACAGAGACAGAGACAGAGACAGAGACAGAGACAGAGACAGAGACAGAGACAGAGACAGAGACAGAGACAGAGACAGAGACAGAGACAGAGACAGAGACAGAGACAGAGACAGAGACAGAGACAGAGACAGAGACAGAGACAGAGACAGAGACAGAGACAGAGACAGAGACAGAGACAGAGACAGAGACAGAGACAGAGACAGAGACAGAGACAGAGACAGAGACAGAGACAGAGACAGAGACAGAGACAGAGACAGAGACAGAGACAGAGACAGAGACAGAGACAGAGACAGAGACAGAGACAGAGACAGAGACAGAGACAGAGACAGAGACAGAGACAGAGACAGAGACAGAGACAGAGACAGAGACAGAGACAGAGACAGAGACAGAGACAGAGACAGAGACAGAGACAGAGACAGAGACAGAGACAGAGACAGAGACAGAGACAGAGACAGAGACAGAGACAGAGACAGAGACAGAGACAGAGACAGAGACAGAGACAGAGACAGAGACAGAGACAGAGACAGAGACAGAGACAGAGACAGAGACAGAGACAGAGACAGAGACAGAGACAGAGACAGAGACAGAGACAGAGACAGAGACAGAGACAGAGACAGAGACAGAGACAGAGACAGAGACAGAGACAGAGACAGAGACAGAGACAGAGACAGAGACAGAGACAGAGACAGAGACAGAGACAGAGACAGAGACAGAGACAGAGACAGAGACAGAGACAGAGACAGAGACAGAGACAGAGACAGAGACAGAGACAGAGACAGAGACAGAGACAGAGACAGAGACAGAGACAGAGACAGAGACAGAGACAGAGACAGAGACAGAGACAGAGACAGAGACAGAGACAGAGACAGAGACAGAGACAGAGACAGAGACAGAGACAGAGACAGAGACAGAGACAGAGACAGAGACAGAGACAGAGACAGAGACAGAGACAGAGACAGAGACAGAGACAGAGACAGAGACAGAGACAGAGACAGAGACAGAGACAGAGACAGAGACAGAGACAGAGACAGAGACAGAGACAGAGACAGAGACAGAGACAGAGACAGAGACAGAGACAGAGACAGAGACAGAGACAGAGACAGAGACAGAGACAGAGACAGAGACAGAGACAGAGACAGAGACAGAGACAGAGACAGAGACAGAGACAGAGACAGAGACAGAGACAGAGACAGAGACAGAGACAGAGACAGAGACAGAGACAGAGACAGAGACAGAGACAGAGACAGAGACAGAGACAGAGACAGAGACAGAGACAGAGACAGAGACAGAGACAGAGACAGAGACAGAGACAGAGACAGAGACAGAGACAGAGACAGAGACAGAGACAGAGACAGAGACAGAGACAGAGACAGAGACAGAGACAGAGACAGAGACAGAGACAGAGACAGAGACAGAGACAGAGACAGAGACAGAGACAGAGACAGAGACAGAGACAGAGACAGAGACAGAGACAGAGACAGAGACAGAGACAGAGACAGAGACAGAGACAGAGACAGAGACAGAGACAGAGACAGAGACAGAGACAGAGACAGAGACAGAGACAGAGACAGAGACAGAGACAGAGACAGAGACAGAGACAGAGACAGAGACAGAGACAGAGACAGAGACAGAGACAGAGACAGAGACAGAGACAGAGACAGAGACAGAGACAGAGACAGAGACAGAGACAGAGACAGAGACAGAGACAGAGACAGAGACAGAGACAGAGACAGAGACAGAGACAGAGACAGAGACAGAGACAGAGACAGAGACAGAGACAGAGACAGAGACAGAGACAGAGACAGAGACAGAGACAGAGACAGAGACAGAGACAGAGACAGAGACAGAGACAGAGACAGAGACAGAGACAGAGACAGAGACAGAGACAGAGACAGAGACAGAGACAGAGACAGAGACAGAGACAGAGACAGAGACAGAGACAGAGACAGAGACAGAGACAGAGACAGAGACAGAGACAGAGACAGAGACAGAGACAGAGACAGAGACAGAGACAGAGACAGAGACAGAGACAGAGACAGAGACAGAGACAGAGACAGAGACAGAGACAGAGACAGAGACAGAGACAGAGACAGAGACAGAGACAGAGACAGAGACAGAGACAGAGACAGAGACAGAGACAGAGACAGAGACAGAGACAGAGACAGAGACAGAGACAGAGACAGAGACAGAGACAGAGACAGAGACAGAGACAGAGACAGAGACAGAGACAGAGACAGAGACAGAGACAGAGACAGAGACAGAGACAGAGACAGAGACAGAGACAGAGACAGAGACAGAGACAGAGACAGAGACAGAGACAGAGACAGAGACAGAGACAGAGACAGAGACAGAGACAGAGACAGAGACAGAGACAGAGACAGAGACAGAGACAGAGACAGAGACAGAGACAGAGACAGAGACAGAGACAGAGACAGAGACAGAGACAGAGACAGAGACAGAGACAGAGACAGAGACAGAGACAGAGACAGAGACAGAGACAGAGACAGAGACAGAGACAGAGACAGAGACAGAGACAGAGACAGAGACAGAGACAGAGACAGAGACAGAGACAGAGACAGAGACAGAGACAGAGACAGAGACAGAGACAGAGACAGAGACAGAGACAGAGACAGAGACAGAGACAGAGACAGAGACAGAGACAGAGACAGAGACAGAGACAGAGACAGAGACAGAGACAGAGACAGAGACAGAGACAGAGACAGAGACAGAGACAGAGACAGAGACAGAGACAGAGACAGAGACAGAGACAGAGACAGAGACAGAGACAGAGACAGAGACAGAGACAGAGACAGAGACAGAGACAGAGACAGAGACAGAGACAGAGACAGAGACAGAGACAGAGACAGAGACAGAGACAGAGACAGAGACAGAGACAGAGACAGAGACAGAGACAGAGACAGAGACAGAGACAGAGACAGAGACAGAGACAGAGACAGAGACAGAGACAGAGACAGAGACAGAGACAGAGACAGAGACAGAGACAGAGACAGAGACAGAGACAGAGACAGAGACAGAGACAGAGACAGAGACAGAGACAGAGACAGAGACAGAGACAGAGACAGAGACAGAGACAGAGACAGAGACAGAGACAGAGACAGAGACAGAGACAGAGACAGAGACAGAGACAGAGACAGAGACAGAGACAGAGACAGAGACAGAGACAGAGACAGAGACAGAGACAGAGACAGAGACAGAGACAGAGACAGAGACAGAGACAGAGACAGAGACAGAGACAGAGACAGAGACAGAGACAGAGACAGAGACAGAGACAGAGACAGAGACAGAGACAGAGACAGAGACAGAGACAGAGACAGAGACAGAGACAGAGACAGAGACAGAGACAGAGACAGAGACAGAGACAGAGACAGAGACAGAGACAGAGACAGAGACAGAGACAGAGACAGAGACAGAGACAGAGACAGAGACAGAGACAGAGACAGAGACAGAGACAGAGACAGAGACAGAGACAGAGACAGAGACAGAGACAGAGACAGAGACAGAGACAGAGACAGAGACAGAGACAGAGACAGAGACAGAGACAGAGACAGAGACAGAGACAGAGACAGAGACAGAGACAGAGACAGAGACAGAGACAGAGACAGAGACAGAGACAGAGACAGAGACAGAGACAGAGACAGAGACAGAGACAGAGACAGAGACAGAGACAGAGACAGAGACAGAGACAGAGACAGAGACAGAGACAGAGACAGAGACAGAGACAGAGACAGAGACAGAGACAGAGACAGAGACAGAGACAGAGACAGAGACAGAGACAGAGACAGAGACAGAGACAGAGACAGAGACAGAGACAGAGACAGAGACAGAGACAGAGACAGAGACAGAGACAGAGACAGAGACAGAGACAGAGACAGAGACAGAGACAGAGACAGAGACAGAGACAGAGACAGAGACAGAGACAGAGACAGAGACAGAGACAGAGACAGAGACAGAGACAGAGACAGAGACAGAGACAGAGACAGAGACAGAGACAGAGACAGAGACAGAGACAGAGACAGAGACAGAGACAGAGACAGAGACAGAGACAGAGACAGAGACAGAGACAGAGACAGAGACAGAGACAGAGACAGAGACAGAGACAGAGACAGAGACAGAGACAGAGACAGAGACAGAGACAGAGACAGAGACAGAGACAGAGACAGAGACAGAGACAGAGACAGAGACAGAGACAGAGACAGAGACAGAGACAGAGACAGAGACAGAGACAGAGACAGAGACAGAGACAGAGACAGAGACAGAGACAGAGACAGAGACAGAGACAGAGACAGAGACAGAGACAGAGACAGAGACAGAGACAGAGACAGAGACAGAGACAGAGACAGAGACAGAGACAGAGACAGAGACAGAGACAGAGACAGAGACAGAGACAGAGACAGAGACAGAGACAGAGACAGAGACAGAGACAGAGACAGAGACAGAGACAGAGACAGAGACAGAGACAGAGACAGAGACAGAGACAGAGACAGAGACAGAGACAGAGACAGAGACAGAGACAGAGACAGAGACAGAGACAGAGACAGAGACAGAGACAGAGACAGAGACAGAGACAGAGACAGAGACAGAGACAGAGACAGAGACAGAGACAGAGACAGAGACAGAGACAGAGACAGAGACAGAGACAGAGACAGAGACAGAGACAGAGACAGAGACAGAGACAGAGACAGAGACAGAGACAGAGACAGAGACAGAGACAGAGACAGAGACAGAGACAGAGACAGAGACAGAGACAGAGACAGAGACAGAGACAGAGACAGAGACAGAGACAGAGACGTTTGGTACCACTCTCGACCACCCCCGATGGTGGGAAGCGATAAATTTTTGAATTTTGCACACATTCGAGTACAGTTTCGGTAAAATTTCATATTTTTACATTGGGTTTCTTGCAAAACGTTGTGTCTTGCTCTGTCTTGATCAACGTTAAAACGTTTAACTTACCATCTTATAACGCCCGGAGTCTTTCCTTGTCGTTTGGTACCATTTTTGACCACCCCCGATGGTGGGAAGCGATAAATTTTTGAATTTTGCACACATTCGAGTACAGTTTCGGTAAAATTTCATATTTTTACATTGGGTTTCTTGCAAAACGTTGTGTCTTGCTCTGTCTTGATCAACGTTAAAACGTTTAACTTACCATCTTATAACGCCCGGAGTCTTTCCTTGTCGTTTGGTACCATTTTTGACCACCCCCGATGGTGGGAAGCGATAAATTTTTGAATTTTACACACATTCCAGTACAGTTTCGGTAAAATTTCATTTTTTTACATTGGGTTCTTTGCAAAACGTTGTGTCTTGCTCTGTCTTGATCAACGTTATAGAAATTTTCAGTGCTGCCACCATTTTGGACCCTTTTATAGCTATTTAACATCAAAAAAGTCTTCAAAATAGGCAAAATTTTCATTAAATTGTCAAATATTTTCAAAATTATTCAGGTTTTTGAGTTAAGCTTACCATCATATAATGCCCGGAGTCTTCCCCTGTCGTTTGGTACCATTTTCGACCACCCCCTATACTGGGAAGCGATACATTTTTGAATTTTACACACATTCGAGTACAGTTTCGGTAAAATTTCATATTTTTACATCGGGTTTCTTGCAAAACGTTGTCTTGCTCTGTCTTGATCAACGTTATACAAATTTTCAGTGCTGCCACCATTTTGGACCCTTTTATAGCTATTTAACATCAAAAAAGTCGTCAAAATAGGCAAAATTTTCATTAAATTGTCAAATATTTTAAAAATTATTCAGGTTTTTGAGTTTAACTTACCATCATATAATGCACGGAGTCTTTCCCTGTCGTTTGGTACCACTCTCGACCACCCCCGATTGTGGGAAGCGATAAATTTTTGAATTTTACACACATTCGAGTACAGTTTCGATAAATTTTCATATTTTTACATCGGGTTTCTTGCAAAACGTTGTGTCTTGCTCTGTCTTGATCAACGTTATAGAAATTGCCAGTGCTGCCACCATTTTGGACCCTTTTATAGCTATTTAACATCAAAAAAGTCGTCAAAATAGGCAAAATTTTCATTTAATTGTCAAATAATTTCAAAATTATTCAGGTTTTTGAGTTTAACTTACCATCATATAACGCCCGGAGTCTTCCCCTGTCGTTTGGTACCATTTTCGACCTTCCCCTATCCTGGGAAGCGATACATTTTTGAATTTTACACACATTCGAGTACAGTTTCGGTAAAATTTCATATTTTACATCGGGTTCTTTGCAAAACGTTGTGTCTTGCTCTTTCTTGATCAAAGTTATAGAAATTTTCAGTGCTGCCACCATTTTGGACCCTTTTATAGCTATTTAACATCAAAAAAGTCGTCAAAACAGGCAAAATTTTCATTAAATTGTCAAATATTTTCAAAATTATTCAGGTTTTTGATTTTAACTTACGATCGTATAACGCCCGGAGTCTTCCCCTGTCGTTTGGTACCACTTTCGACCACCCCCGATGGTGGGAAGCGATAAATTTTTGAATTTTACACACATTCGAGTACAGTTTCGGTAAAATTTCATATTTTACATCGGGTTTCTTGCAAAACGTTGTGTCTTGCTCTGTCTTGATCAACGTTTTAGAAATTGCCAGTGCTGCCACCATTTTGGACCCTTTTATAGCTATTTAACATCAAAAAAGTCGTCAAAATAGGCAAAATTTTCATTAAATTGTCAAATATTTTCAAAATTGTTCAGGTTTTTGAGTTTAACTTACCATCATATAACGCCCGGAGTCTTCCCCGGTCGTTTGGTACCACTTTCGACCACCCCCGATGGTGGGAAGCGATAAATTTTTGAATTTTACACACATTCGAGTACAGTTTCGGTAAAATTTCATATTGTTACATCGGGTTTTTTGCAAAACGTTGTGTCTTGCTCTTTCTTGATCAAAGTTATAGAAATTTTCAGTGCTGCCACCATTTCGGACCCTTTTATAGCTATTTAACATCAAAAAAGTCGTCAAAATAGGCAAAATTTTCATTAAATTGTCAAATATTTTCAAAATTATTCAGGTTTTTGAGTTTAACTTACCATCATATAATGCCCGGAGTCTTCCCCTGTCGTTTGGTACCACTCTCGACCACCCCCGATGGTGGGAAGCGATAAATTTTTGAATTTTGCACACATTCGAGTACAGTTTCGGTAAAATTTCATATTTTTACATTGGGTTTCTTGCAAAACGTTGTGTCTTGCTCTGTCTTGATCAACGTTAAAACGTTTAACTTACCATCTTATAACGCCCGGAGTCTTTCCTTGTCGTTTGGTACCATTTTTGACCACCCCCGATGGTGGGAAGCGATAAATTTTTGAATTTTGCACACATTCGAGTACAGTTTCGGTAAAATTTCATATTTTTACATTGGGTTTCTTGCAAAACGTTGTGTCTTGCTCTGTCTTGATCAACGTTAAAACGTTTAACTTACCATCTTATAACGCCCGGAGTCTTTCCTTGTCGTTTGGTACCATTTTTGACCACCCCCGATGGTGGGAAGCGATAAATTTTTGAATTTTACACACATTCCAGTACAGTTTCGGTAAAATTTCATTTTTTTACATTGGGTTCTTTGCAAAACGTTGTGTCTTGCTCTGTCTTGATCAACGTTATAGAAATTTTCAGTGCTGCCACCATTTTGGACCCTTTTATAGCTATTTAACATCAAAAAAGTCTTCAAAATAGGCAAAATTTTCATTAAATTGTCAAATATTTTCAAAATTATTCAGGTTTTTGAGTTAAGCTTACCATCATATAATGCCCGGAGTCTTCCCCTGTCGTTTGGTACCATTTTCGACCACCCCCTATACTGGGAAGCGATACATTTTTGAATTTTACACACATTCGAGTACAGTTTCGGTAAAATTTCATATTTTTACATCGGGTTTCTTGCAAAACGTTGTCTTGCTCTGTCTTGATCAACGTTATACAAATTTTCAGTGCTGCCACCATTTTGGACCCTTTTATAGCTATTTAACATCAAAAAAGTCGTCAAAATAGGCAAAATTTTCATTAAATTGTCAAATATTTTAAAAATTATTCAGGTTTTTGAGTTTAACTTACCATCATATAATGCACGGAGTCTTTCCCTGTCGTTTGGTACCACTCTCGACCACCCCCGATTGTGGGAAGCGATAAATTTTTGAATTTTACACACATTCGAGTACAGTTTCGATAAATTTTCATATTTTTACATCGGGTTTCTTGCAAAACGTTGTGTCTTGCTCTGTCTTGATCAACGTTATAGAAATTGCCAGTGCTGCCACCATTTTGGACCCTTTTATAGCTATTTAACATCAAAAAAGTCGTCAAAATAGGCAAAATTTTCATTTAATTGTCAAATAATTTCAAAATTATTCAGGTTTTTGAGTTTAACTTACCATCATATAACGCCCGGAGTCTTCCCCTGTCGTTTGGTACCATTTTCGACCTTCCCCTATCCTGGGAAGCGATACATTTTTGAATTTTACACACATTCGAGTACAGTTTCGGTAAAATTTCATATTTTACATCGGGTTCTTTGCAAAACGTTGTGTCTTGCTCTTTCTTGATCAAAGTTATAGAAATTTTCAGTGCTGCCACCATTTTGGACCCTTTTATAGCTATTTAACATCAAAAAAGTCGTCAAAACAGGCAAAATTTTCATTAAATTGTCAAATATTTTCAAAATTATTCAGGTTTTTGATTTTAACTTACGATCGTATAACGCCCGGAGTCTTCCCCTGTCGTTTGGTACCACTTTCGACCACCCCCGATGGTGGGAAGCGATAAATTTTTGAATTTTGCACACATTCGAGTACAGTTTCGGTAAAATTTCATATTTTTACATCGGGTTTCTTGCAAAACGTTGTGTCTTGCTCTGTCTTGATCAACGTTGTAGAAATTTTCAGTGCTGCCACCATTTTGGACCCTTTTATAGCTATTTAACATCAAAAAAGTCGTCAAAATAGGCAAAATTTTCATTAAATTGTCAAATATTTTAAAAATTATTCAGGTTTTTGAGTTTTACTTACCATCTTATAACGCCCGGAGTCTTCCCTTGTCGTTTGGTACCATTTTTGACCACCCCCGATGGTGGGAAGCGATAAATTTTTGAATTTTACACACATTCCAGTACAGTTTAGGTAAAATTTCATATTTTACATTGGGTTCTTTGCAAAACGTTGTGTCTTGCTCTGTCTTGATCAACATTATAGAAATTTTCAGTGCTGCCACCATTTTGGACCCTTTTATAGCTATTTAACATCAAAAAAGTCGTCAAAACAGGCAAAATTTTCATTAAATTGTTAAATATTTTCAAAATTATTCAGGTTTTTGAGTTTAACTTACGATCGTATAACGCCCGGAGTCTTCCCCTGTCGTTTGGTACCACTTTCGACCACCCCCGATGGTGGGAAGCGATAAATTTTTGAATTTTACACACATTCGAGTACAGTTTCGGTAAAATTTCATATTTTTACATCGGGTTCCTTGCAAAACGTTGTGTCTTGCTCTGTCTTGATCAACGTTAGAGAAATTTTCAGTGCTGCCACCATTTTGGACCCTTTTATAGCTATTTAACATCAAAAAAGTCGTCAAAACAGGCAAAATTTTCATTAAATTGTCAAATATTTTAAAAATTATTCAGGTTTTTGAGTTTAACTTACCATCTTATAACGCCCGGAGTCTTCCCTTGTCGTTTGGTACCATTTTTGACCACCCCCGATGGTGGGAAGCGATAAATTTTTGAATTTTACACACATTCCAGTACAGTTTCGGTAAAATTTCATATTTTTACATCGGGTTCCTTGCAAAACGTTGTGTCTTGCTCTGTCTTGATCAACGCTATAGAAATTTTCAGTGCTGCCACCATTTTGGACCCTTTTATAGCTATTTAACATCAAAAAAGTCGTCAAAACAGGCAAAATTTTCATTAAATTGTCAAATATTTTCAAAATTATTTAGGTTATTGATTTTAACTTACGATCGTATAACGCCCGGAGTCTTCCCCTGTCGTTTGGTACCACTTTCGACCACCCCCGATGGTGGGAAGCGATAAATTTTTGAATTTTACACACATTCGAGTACAGTTTCGGTAAAATTTCATATTTTACATCGGGTTTCTTGCAAAACGTTGTGTCTTGCTCTGTCTTGATCAACGTTATAGAAATTGCCAGTGCTGCCACCATTTTGGACCCTTTTATAGCTATTTAACATCAAAAAAGTCGTCAAAATAGGCAAAATTTTCATTAAATTGTCAAATATTTTAAAAATTATTCAGGTTTTTGAGTTTAACTTACCATCTTATAACGCCCGGAGTCTTCCCTTGTCGTTTGGTACCATTTTTGACCACCCCCGATGGTGGGAAGCGATAAATTTTTGAATTTTACACAAATTCCAGTACAGTTTCGGTAAAATTTCATATTTTACATTGGGTTCTTTGCAAAACGTTGTGTCTTGCTCTGTCTTGATCAAAATTATAGAAATTTTCAGTGCTGCCACCATTTTGGACCCTTTTATAGCTATTTAACATTAAAAAAGTCGTCAAAATAGGGAAAATTTTCATTAAATTGTCAAATATTTTCAAAATTGTTCAGGTTTTTGAGTTTAACTTACCATCATATAACGCCCGGAGTCTTCCCCGGTCGTTTGGTACCACTTTCGACCACCCCCGATGGTGGGAAGCGATAAATTTTTGAATTTTACACACATTCGAGTACAGTTTCGGTAAAATTTCATATTGTTACATCGGGTTTTTTGCAAAACGTTGTGTCTTGCTCTTTCTTGATCAAAGTTATAGAAATTTTCAGTGCTGCCACCATTTCGGACCCTTTTATAGCTATTTAACATCAAAAAAGTCGTCAAAATAGGCAAAATTTTCATTAAATTGTCAAATATTTTCAAAATTATTCAGGTTTTTGAGTTTAACTTACCATCATATAATGCCCGGAGTCTTCCCCTGTCGTTTGGTACCACTCTCGACCACCCCCGATGGTGGGAAGCGATAAATTTTTGAATTTTGCACACATTCGAGTACAGTTTCGGTAAAATTTCATATTTTTACATTGGGTTTCTTGCAAAACGTTGTGTCTTGCTCTGTCTTGATCAACGTTAAAACGTTTAACTTACCATCTTATAACGCCCGGAGTCTTTCCTTGTCGTTTGGTACCATTTTTGACCACCCCCGATGGTGGGAAGCGATAAATTTTTGAATTTTGCACACATTCGAGTACAGTTTCGGTAAAATTTCATATTTTTACATTGGGTTTCTTGCAAAACGTTGTGTCTTGCTCTGTCTTGATCAACGTTAAAACGTTTAACTTACCATCTTATAACGCCCGGAGTCTTTCCTTGTCGTTTGGTACCATTTTTGACCACCCCCGATGGTGGGAAGCGATAAATTTTTGAATTTTACACACATTCCAGTACAGTTTCGGTCAAATTTCATTTTTTTACATTGGGTTCTTTGCAAAACGTTGTGTCTTGCTCTGTCTTGATCAACGTTATAGAAATTTTCAGTGCTGCCACCATTTTGGACCCTTTTATAGCTATTTAACATCAAAAAAGTCGTCAAAATAGGCAAAATTTTCATTAAATTGTCAAATATTTTTAAAATTATTCAGGTTTTTGAGTTTAACTTACCATCATATAATGCACGGAGTCTTTCCCTGTCGTTTGGTACCACTCTCGACCACCCCCGATGGTGGGAAGCGATAAATTTTTGAATTTTACACACATTCGAGTACAGTTTCGATAAAATTTCATATTTTTACATCGGGTTCCTTGCAAAACGTTGTGTCTTGCTCTGTCTTGATCAACGTTATAGAAATTTTCAGTGCTGCCACCATTTTGGACCCTTTTATAGCTATTTAACATCAAAAAAGTCGTCAAAATAGGCAAAATTTTCATTTAATTGTCAAATAATTTCAAAATTATTCAGGTTTTTGAGTTTAACTTACCATCATATAACGCCCGGAGTCTTCCCCTGTCGTTTGGTACCATTTTCGACCTTCCCCTATCCTGGGAAGCGATACATTTTTGAATTTTACACACATTCGAGTACAGTTTCGGTAAAATTTCATATTTTACATCGGGTTCTTTGCAAAACGTTGTGTCTTGCTCTTTCTTGATCAAAGTTATAGAAATTTTCAGTGCTGCCACCATTTTGGACCCTTTTATAGCTATTTAACATCAAAAAAGTCGTCAAAATAGGCAAAATTTTCATTAAATTGTCAAATATTTTCAAAATTATTCAGGTTTTTGAGTTTAACTTACCATCATATAATGCCCGGAGTCTTCCCCTGTCGTTTGGTACCACTCTCGACCACCCCCGATGGTAGGAAGCGATAAATTTTTGAATTTTGCACACATTCGAGTACAGTTTCGGTAAAATTTCATATTTTTACATTGGGTTTCTTGCAAAACGTTGTGTCTTGCTCTGTCTTGATCAACGTTAAAACGTTTAACTTACCATCTTATAACGCCCGGAGTCTTTCCTTGTCGTTTGGTACCATTTTTGACCACCCCCGATGGTGGGAAGCGATAAATTTTTGAATTTTGCACACATTCGAGTACAGTTTCGGTAAAATTTCATATTTTTACATTGGGTTTCTTGCAAAACGTTGTGTCTTGCTCTGTCTTGATCAACGTTAAAACGTTTAACTTACCATCTTATAACGCCCGGAGTCTTTCCTTGTCGTTTGGTACCATTTTTGACCACCCCCGATGGTGGGAAGCGATAAATTTTTGAATTTTACACACATTCCAGTACAGTTTCGGTAAAATTTCATTTTTTTACATTGGGTTCTTTGCAAAACGTTGTGTCTTGCTCTGTCTTGATCAACGTTATAGAAATTTTCAGTGCTGCCACCATTTTGGACCCTTTTATAGCTATTTAACATCAAAAAAGTCTTCAAAATAGGCAAAATTTTCATTAAATTGTCAAATATTTTCAAAATTATTCAGGTTTTTGAGTTAAGCTTACCATCATATAATGCCCGGAGTCTTCCCCTGTCGTTTGGTACCATTTTCGACCACCCCCTATACTGGGAAGCGATACATTTTTGAATTTTACACACATTCGAGTACAGTTTCGGTAAAATTTCATATTTTTACATCGGGTTTCTTGCAAAACGTTGTCTTGCTCTGTCTTGATCAACGTTATACAAATTTTCAGTGCTGCCACCATTTTGGACCCTTTTATAGCTATTTAACATCAAAAAAGTCGTCAAAATAGGCAAAATTTTCATTAAATTGTCAAATATTTTAAAAATTATTCAGGTTTTTGAGTTTAACTTACCATCATATAATGCACGGAGTCTTTCCCTGTCGTTTGGTACCACTCTCGACCACCCCCGATTGTGGGAAGCGATAAATTTTTGAATTTTACACACATTCGAGTACAGTTTCGATAAATTTTCATATTTTTACATCGGGTTTCTTGCAAAACGTTGTGTCTTGCTCTGTCTTGATCAACGTTATAGAAATTGCCAGTGCTGCCACCATTTTGGACCCTTTTATAGCTATTTAACATCAAAAAAGTCGTCAAAATAGGCAAAATTTTCATTTAATTGTCAAATAATTTCAAAATTATTCAGGTTTTTGAGTTTAACTTACCATCATATAACGCCCGGAGTCTTCCCCTGTCGTTTGGTACCATTTTCGACCTTCCCCTATCCTGGGAAGCGATACATTTTTGAATTTTACACACATTCGAGTACAGTTTCGGTAAAATTTCATATTTTACATCGGGTTCTTTGCAAAACGTTGTGTCTTGCTCTTTCTTGATCAAAGTTATAGAAATTTTCAGTGCTGCCACCATTTTGGACCCTTTTATAGCTATTTAACATCAAAAAAGTCGTCAAAACAGGCAAAATTTTCATTAAATTGTCAAATATTTTCAAAATTATTCAGGTTTTTGATTTTAACTTACGATCGTATAACGCCCGGAGTCTTCCCCTGTCGTTTGGTACCACTTTCGACCACCCCCGATGGTGGGAAGCGATAAATTTTTGAATTTTACACACATTCGAGTACAGTTTCGGTAAAATTTCATATTTTACATCGGGTTTCTTGCAAAACGTTGTGTCTTGCTCTGTCTTGATCAACGTTTTAGAAATTGCCAGTGCTGCCACCATTTTGGACCCTTTTATAGCTATTTAACATCAAAAAAGTCGTCAAAATAGGCAAAATTTTCATTTAATTGTCAAATAATTTCAAAATTATTCAGGTTTTTGAGTTTAACTTACCATCATATAACGCCCGGAGTCTTCCCCTGTCGTTTGGTACCATTTTCGACCTTCCCCTATCCTGGGAAGCGATACATTTTTGAATTTTACACACATTCGAGTACAGTTTCGGTAAAATTTCATATTTTACATCGGGTTCTTTGCAAAACGTTGTGTCTTGCTCTTTCTTGATCAAAGTTATAGAAATTTTCAGTGCTGCCACCATTTTGGACCCTTTTATAGCTATTTAACATCAAAAAAGTCGTCAAAATAGGCAAAATTTTCATTAAATTGTCAAATATTTTCAAAATTATTCAGGTTTTTGAGTTTAACTTACCATCATATAATGCCCGGAGTCTTCCCCTGTCGTTTGGTACCACTCTCGACCACCCCCGATGGTGGGAAGCGATAAATTTTTGAATTTTGCACACATTCGAGTACAGTTTCGGTAAAATTTCATATTTTTACATTGGGTTTCTTGCAAAACGTTGTGTCTTGCTCTGTCTTGATCAACGTTAAAACGTTTAACTTACCATCTTATAACGCCCGGAGTCTTTCCTTGTCGTTTGGTACCATTTTTGACCACCCCCGATGGTGGGAAGCGATAAATTTTTGAATTCTGCACACATTCGAGTACAGTTTCGGTAAAATTTCATATTTTTACATTGGGTTTCTTGCAAAACGTTGTGTCTTGCTCTGTCTTGATCAACGTTAAAACGTTTAACTTACCATCTTATAACGCCCGGAGTCTTTCCTTGTCGTTTGGTACCATTTTTGACCACCCCCGATGGTGGGAAGCGATAAATTTTTGAATTTTACACACATTCCAGTACAGTTTCGGTAAAATTTCATTTTTTTACATTGGGTTCTTTGCAAAACGTTGTGTCTTGCTCTGTCTTGATCAACGTTATAGAAATTTTCAGTGCTGCCACCATTTTGGACCCTTTTATAGCTATTTAACATCAAAAAAGTCTTCAAAATAGGCAAAATTTTCATTAAATTGTCAAATATTTTCAAAATTATTCAGGTTTTTGAGTTAAGCTTACCATCATATAATGCCCGGAGTCTTCCCCTGTCGTTTGGTACCATTTTCGACCACCCCCTATACTGGGAAGCGATACATTTTTGAATTTTACACACATTCGAGTACAGTTTCGGTAAAATTTCATATTTTTACATCGGGTTTCTTGCAAAACGTTGTCTTGCTCTGTCTTGATCAACGTTATACAAATTTTCAGTGCTGCCACCATTTTGGACCCTTTTATAGCTATTTAACATCAAAAAAGTCGTCAAAATAGGCAAAATTTTCATTAAATTGTCAAATATTTTAAAAATTATTCAGGTTTTTGAGTTTAACTTACCATCATATAATGCACGGAGTCTTTCCCTGTCGTTTGGTACCACTCTCGACCACCCCCGATTGTGGGAAGCGATAAATTTTTGAATTTTACACACATTCGAGTACAGTTTCGATAAATTTTCATATTTTTACATCGGGTTTCTTGCAAAACGTTGTGTCTTGCTCTGTCTTGATCAACGTTATAGAAATTGCCAGTGCTGCCACCATTTTGGACCCTTTTATAGCTATTTAACATCAAAAAAGTCGTCAAAATAGGCAAAATTTTCATTTAATTGTCAAATAATTTCAAAATTATTCAGGTTTTTGAGTTTAACTTACCATCATATAACGCCCGGAGTCTTCCCCTGTCGTTTGGTACCATTTTCGACCTTCCCCTATCCTGGGAAGCGATACATTTTTGAATTTTACACACATTCGAGTACAGTTTCGGTAAAATTTCATATTTTACATCGGGTTCTTTGCAAAACGTTGTGTCTTGCTCTTTCTTGATCAAAGTTATAGAAATTTTCAGTGCTGCCACCATTTTGGACCCTTTTATAGCTATTTAACATCAAAAAAGTCGTCAAAACAGGCAAAATTTTCATTAAATTGTCAAATATTTTCAAAATTATTCAGGTTTTTGATTTTAACTTACGATCGTATAACGCCCGGAGTCTTCCCCTGTCGTTTGGTACCACTTTCGACCACCCCCGATGGTGGGAAGCGATAAATTTTTGAATTTTGCACACATTCGAGTACAGTTTCGGTAAAATTTCATATTTTTACATCGGGTTTCTTGCAAAACGTTGTGTCTTGCTCTGTCTTGATCAACGTTGTAGAAATTTTCAGTGCTGCCACCATTTTGGACCCTTTTATAGCTATTTAACATCAAAAAAGTCGTCAAAATAGGCAAAATTTTCATTAAATTGTCAAATATTTTAAAAATTATTCAGGTTTTTGAGTTTTACTTACCATCTTATAACGCCCGGAGTCTTCCCTTGTCGTTTGGTACCATTTTTGACCACCCCCGATGGTGGGAAGCGATAAATTTTTGAATTTTACACACATTCCAGTACAGTTTAGGTAAAATTTCATATTTTACATTGGGTTCTTTGCAAAACGTTGTGTCTTGCTCTGTCTTGATCAACATTATAGAAATTTTCAGTGCTGCCACCATTTTGGACCCTTTTATAGCTATTTAACATCAAAAAAGTCGTCAAAACAGGCAAAATTTTCATTAAATTGTTAAATATTTTCAAAATTATTCAGGTTTTTGAGTTTAACTTACGATCGTATAACGCCCGGAGTCTTCCCCTGTCGTTTGGTACCACTTTCGACCACCCCCGATGGTGGGAAGCGATAAATTTTTGAATTTTACACACATTCGAGTACAGTTTCGGTAAAATTTCATATTTTTACATCGGGTTCCTTGCAAAACGTTGTGTCTTGCTCTGTCTTGATCAACGTTAGAGAAATTTTCAGTGCTGCCACCATTTTGGACCCTTTTATAGCTATTTAACATCAAAAAAGTCGTCAAAACAGGCAAAATTTTCATTAAATTGTCAAATATTTTAAAAATTATTCAGGTTTTTGAGTTTAACTTACCATCTTATAACGCCCGGAGTCTTCCCTTGTCGTTTGGTACCATTTTTGACCACCCCCGATGGTGGGAAGCGATAAATTTTTGAATTTTACACACATTCCAGTACAGTTTCGGTAAAATTTCATATTTTTACATCGGGTTCCTTGCAAAACGTTGTGTCTTGCTCTGTCTTGATCAACGCTATAGAAATTTTCAGTGCTGCCACCATTTTGGACCCTTTTATAGCTATTTAACATCAAAAAAGTCGTCAAAACAGGCAAAATTTTCATTAAATTGTCAAATATTTTCAAAATTATTTAGGTTATTGATTTTAACTTACGATCGTATAACGCCCGGAGTCTTCCCCTGTCGTTTGGTACCACTTTCGACCACCCCCGATGGTGGGAAGCGATAAATTTTTGAATTTTACACACATTCGAGTACAGTTTCGGTAAAATTTCATATTTTACATCGGGTTTCTTGCAAAACGTTGTGTCTTGCTCTGTCTTGATCAACGTTATAGAAATTGCCAGTGCTGCCACCATTTTGGACCCTTTTATAGCTATTTAACATCAAAAAAGTCGTCAAAATAGGCAAAATTTTCATTAAATTGTCAAATATTTTAAAAATTATTCAGGTTTTTGAGTTTAACTTACCATCTTATAACGCCCGGAGTCTTCCCTTGTCGTTTGGTACCATTTTTGACCACCCCCGATGGTGGGAAGCGATAAATTTTTGAATTTTACACAAATTCCAGTACAGTTTCGGTAAAATTTCATATTTTACATTGGGTTCTTTGCAAAACGTTGTGTCTTGCTCTGTCTTGATCAAAATTATAGAAATTTTCAGTGCTGCCACCATTTTGGACCCTTTTATAGCTATTTAACATTAAAAAAGTCGTCAAAATAGGGAAAATTTTCATTAAATTGTCAAATATTTTCAAAATTGTTCAGGTTTTTGAGTTTAACTTACCATCATATAACGCCCGGAGTCTTCCCCGGTCGTTTGGTACCACTTTCGACCACCCCCGATGGTGGGAAGCGATAAATTTTTGAATTTTACACACATTCGAGTACAGTTTCGGTAAAATTTCATATTGTTACATCGGGTTTTTTGCAAAACGTTGTGTCTTGCTCTTTCTTGATCAAAGTTATAGAAATTTTCAGTGCTGCCACCATTTCGGACCCTTTTATAGCTATTTAACATCAAAAAAGTCGTCAAAATAGGCAAAATTTTCATTAAATTGTCAAATATTTTCAAAATTATTCAGGTTTTTGAGTTTAACTTACCATCATATAATGCCCGGAGTCTTCCCCTGTCGTTTGGTACCACTCTCGACCACCCCCGATGGTGGGAAGCGATAAATTTTTGAATTTTGCACACATTCGAGTACAGTTTCGGTAAAATTTCATATTTTTACATTGGGTTTCTTGCAAAACGTTGTGTCTTGCTCTGTCTTGATCAACGTTAAAACGTTTAACTTACCATCTTATAACGCCCGGAGTCTTTCCTTGTCGTTTGGTACCATTTTTGACCACCCCCGATGGTGGGAAGCGATAAATTTTTGAATTTTGCACACATTCGAGTACAGTTTCGGTAAAATTTCATATTTTTACATTGGGTTTCTTGCAAAACGTTGTGTCTTGCTCTGTCTTGATCAACGTTAAAACGTTTAACTTACCATCTTATAACGCCCGGAGTCTTTCCTTGTCGTTTGGTACCATTTTTGACCACCCCCGATGGTGGGAAGCGATAAATTTTTGAATTTTACACACATTCCAGTACAGTTTCGGTCAAATTTCATTTTTTTACATTGGGTTCTTTGCAAAACGTTGTGTCTTGCTCTGTCTTGATCAACGTTATAGAAATTTTCAGTGCTGCCACCATTTTGGACCCTTTTATAGCTATTTAACATCAAAAAAGTCGTCAAAATAGGCAAAATTTTCATTAAATTGTCAAATATTTTTAAAATTATTCAGGTTTTTGAGTTTAACTTACCATCATATAATGCACGGAGTCTTTCCCTGTCGTTTGGTACCACTCTCGACCACCCCCGATGGTGGGAAGCGATAAATTTTTGAATTTTACACACATTCGAGTACAGTTTCGATAAAATTTCATATTTTTACATCGGGTTCCTTGCAAAACGTTGTGTCTTGCTCTGTCTTGATCAACGTTATAGAAATTTTCAGTGCTGCCACCATTTTGGACCCTTTTATAGCTATTTAACATCAAAAAAGTCGTCAAAATAGGCAAAATTTTCATTTAATTGTCAAATAATTTCAAAATTATTCAGGTTTTTGAGTTTAACTTACCATCATATAACGCCCGGAGTCTTCCCCTGTCGTTTGGTACCATTTTCGACCTTCCCCTATCCTGGGAAGCGATACATTTTTGAATTTTACACACATTCGAGTACAGTTTCGGTAAAATTTCATATTTTACATCGGGTTCTTTGCAAAACGTTGTGTCTTGCTCTTTCTTGATCAAAGTTATAGAAATTTTCAGTGCTGCCACCATTTTGGACCCTTTTATAGCTATTTAACATCAAAAAAGTCGTCAAAATAGGCAAAATTTTCATTAAATTGTCAAATATTTTCAAAATTATTCAGGTTTTTGAGTTTAACTTACCATCATATAATGCCCGGAGTCTTCCCCTGTCGTTTGGTACCACTCTCGACCACCCCCGATGGTAGGAAGCGATAAATTTTTGAATTTTGCACACATTCGAGTACAGTTTCGGTAAAATTTCATATTTTTACATTGGGTTTCTTGCAAAACGTTGTGTCTTGCTCTGTCTTGATCAACGTTAAAACGTTTAACTTACCATCTTATAACGCCCGGAGTCTTTCCTTGTCGTTTGGTACCATTTTTGACCACCCCCGATGGTGGGAAGCGATAAATTTTTGAATTTTGCACACATTCGAGTACAGTTTCGGTAAAATTTCATATTTTTACATTGGGTTTCTTGCAAAACGTTGTGTCTTGCTCTGTCTTGATCAACGTTAAAACGTTTAACTTACCATCTTATAACGCCCGGAGTCTTTCCTTGTCGTTTGGTACCATTTTTGACCACCCCCGATGGTGGGAAGCGATAAATTTTTGAATTTTACACACATTCCAGTACAGTTTCGGTAAAATTTCATTTTTTTACATTGGGTTCTTTGCAAAACGTTGTGTCTTGCTCTGTCTTGATCAACGTTATAGAAATTTTCAGTGCTGCCACCATTTTGGACCCTTTTATAGCTATTTAACATCAAAAAAGTCTTCAAAATAGGCAAAATTTTCATTAAATTGTCAAATATTTTCAAAATTATTCAGGTTTTTGAGTTAAGCTTACCATCATATAATGCCCGGAGTCTTCCCCTGTCGTTTGGTACCATTTTCGACCACCCCCTATACTGGGAAGCGATACATTTTTGAATTTTACACACATTCGAGTACAGTTTCGGTAAAATTTCATATTTTTACATCGGGTTTCTTGCAAAACGTTGTCTTGCTCTGTCTTGATCAACGTTATACAAATTTTCAGTGCTGCCACCATTTTGGACCCTTTTATAGCTATTTAACATCAAAAAAGTCGTCAAAATAGGCAAAATTTTCATTAAATTGTCAAATATTTTAAAAATTATTCAGGTTTTTGAGTTTAACTTACCATCATATAATGCACGGAGTCTTTCCCTGTCGTTTGGTACCACTCTCGACCACCCCCGATTGTGGGAAGCGATAAATTTTTGAATTTTACACACATTCGAGTACAGTTTCGATAAATTTTCATATTTTTACATCGGGTTTCTTGCAAAACGTTGTGTCTTGCTCTGTCTTGATCAACGTTATAGAAATTGCCAGTGCTGCCACCATTTTGGACCCTTTTATAGCTATTTAACATCAAAAAAGTCGTCAAAATAGGCAAAATTTTCATTTAATTGTCAAATAATTTCAAAATTATTCAGGTTTTTGAGTTTAACTTACCATCATATAACGCCCGGAGTCTTCCCCTGTCGTTTGGTACCATTTTCGACCTTCCCCTATCCTGGGAAGCGATACATTTTTGAATTTTACACACATTCGAGTACAGTTTCGGTAAAATTTCATATTTTACATCGGGTTCTTTGCAAAACGTTGTGTCTTGCTCTTTCTTGATCAAAGTTATAGAAATTTTCAGTGCTGCCACCATTTTGGACCCTTTTATAGCTATTTAACATCAAAAAAGTCGTCAAAACAGGCAAAATTTTCATTAAATTGTCAAATATTTTCAAAATTATTCAGGTTTTTGATTTTAACTTACGATCGTATAACGCCCGGAGTCTTCCCCTGTCGTTTGGTACCACTTTCGACCACCCCCGATGGTGGGAAGCGATAAATTTTTGAATTTTACACACATTCGAGTACAGTTTCGGTAAAATTTCATATTTTACATCGGGTTTCTTGCAAAACGTTGTGTCTTGCTCTGTCTTGATCAACGTTTTAGAAATTGCCAGTGCTGCCACCATTTTGGACCCTTTTATAGCTATTTAACATCAAAAAAGTCGTCAAAATAGGCAAAATTTTCATTTAATTGTCAAATAATTTCAAAATTATTCAGGTTTTTGAGTTTAACTTACCATCATATAACGCCCGGAGTCTTCCCCTGTCGTTTGGTACCATTTTCGACCTTCCCCTATCCTGGGAAGCGATACATTTTTGAATTTTACACACATTCGAGTACAGTTTCGGTAAAATTTCATATTTTACATCGGGTTCTTTGCAAAACGTTGTGTCTTGCTCTTTCTTGATCAAAGTTATAGAAATTTTCAGTGCTGCCACCATTTTGGACCCTTTTATAGCTATTTAACATCAAAAAAGTCGTCAAAATAGGCAAAATTTTCATTAAATTGTCAAATATTTTCAAAATTATTCAGGTTTTTGAGTTTAACTTACCATCATATAATGCCCGGAGTCTTCCCCTGTCGTTTGGTACCACTCTCGACCACCCCCGATGGTGGGAAGCGATAAATTTTTGAATTTTGCACACATTCGAGTACAGTTTCGGTAAAATTTCATATTTTTACATTGGGTTTCTTGCAAAACGTTGTGTCTTGCTCTGTCTTGATCAACGTTAAAACGTTTAACTTACCATCTTATAACGCCCGGAGTCTTTCCTTGTCGTTTGGTACCATTTTTGACCACCCCCGATGGTGGGAAGCGATAAATTTTTGAATTCTGCACACATTCGAGTACAGTTTCGGTAAAATTTCATATTTTTACATTGGGTTTCTTGCAAAACGTTGTGTCTTGCTCTGTCTTGATCAACGTTAAAACGTTTAACTTACCATCTTATAACGCCCGGAGTCTTTCCTTGTCGTTTGGTACCATTTTTGACCACCCCCGATGGTGGGAAGCGATAAATTTTTGAATTTTACACACATTCCAGTACAGTTTCGGTAAAATTTCATTTTTTTACATTGGGTTCTTTGCAAAACGTTGTGTCTTGCTCTGTCTTGATCAACGTTATAGAAATTTTCAGTGCTGCCACCATTTTGGACCCTTTTATAGCTATTTAACATCAAAAAAGTCTTCAAAATAGGCAAAATTTTCATTAAATTGTCAAATATTTTCAAAATTATTCAGGTTTTTGAGTTAAGCTTACCATCATATAATGCCCGGAGTCTTCCCCTGTCGTTTGGTACCATTTTCGACCACCCCCTATACTGGGAAGCGATACATTTTTGAATTTTACACACATTCGAGTACAGTTTCGGTAAAATTTCATATTTTTACATCGGGTTTCTTGCAAAACGTTGTCTTGCTCTGTCTTGATCAACGTTATACAAATTTTCAGTGCTGCCACCATTTTGGACCCTTTTATAGCTATTTAACATCAAAAAAGTCGTCAAAATAGGCAAAATTTTCATTAAATTGTCAAATATTTTAAAAATTATTCAGGTTTTTGAGTTTAACTTACCATCATATAATGCACGGAGTCTTTCCCTGTCGTTTGGTACCACTCTCGACCACCCCCGATTGTGGGAAGCGATAAATTTTTGAATTTTACACACATTCGAGTACAGTTTCGATAAATTTTCATATTTTTACATCGGGTTTCTTGCAAAACGTTGTGTCTTGCTCTGTCTTGATCAACGTTATAGAAATTGCCAGTGCTGCCACCATTTTGGACCCTTTTATAGCTATTTAACATCAAAAAAGTCGTCAAAATAGGCAAAATTTTCATTTAATTGTCAAATAATTTCAAAATTATTCAGGTTTTTGAGTTTAACTTACCATCATATAACGCCCGGAGTCTTCCCCTGTCGTTTGGTACCATTTTCGACCTTCCCCTATCCTGGGAAGCGATACATTTTTGAATTTTACACACATTCGAGTACAGTTTCGGTAAAATTTCATATTTTACATCGGGTTCTTTGCAAAACGTTGTGTCTTGCTCTTTCTTGATCAAAGTTATAGAAATTTTCAGTGCTGCCACCATTTTGGACCCTTTTATAGCTATTTAACATCAAAAAAGTCGTCAAAACAGGCAAAATTTTCATTAAATTGTCAAATATTTTCAAAATTATTCAGGTTTTTGATTTTAACTTACGATCGTATAACGCCCGGAGTCTTCCCCTGTCGTTTGGTACCACTTTCGACCACCCCCGATGGTGGGAAGCGATAAATTTTTGAATTTTGCACACATTCGAGTACAGTTTCGGTAAAATTTCATATTTTTACATCGGGTTTCTTGCAAAACGTTGTGTCTTGCTCTGTCTTGATCAACGTTGTAGAAATTTTCAGTGCTGCCACCATTTTGGACCCTTTTATAGCTATTTAACATCAAAAAAGTCGTCAAAATAGGCAAAATTTTCATTAAATTGTCAAATATTTTAAAAATTATTCAGGTTTTTGAGTTTTACTTACCATCTTATAACGCCCGGAGTCTTCCCTTGTCGTTTGGTACCATTTTTGACCACCCCCGATGGTGGGAAGCGATAAATTTTTGAATTTTACACACATTCCAGTACAGTTTAGGTAAAATTTCATATTTTACATTGGGTTCTTTGCAAAACGTTGTGTCTTGCTCTGTCTTGATCAACATTATAGAAATTTTCAGTGCTGCCACCATTTTGGACCCTTTTATAGCTATTTAACATCAAAAAAGTCGTCAAAACAGGCAAAATTTTCATTAAATTGTTAAATATTTTCAAAATTATTCAGGTTTTTGAGTTTAACTTACGATCGTATAACGCCCGGAGTCTTCCCCTGTCGTTTGGTACCACTTTCGACCACCCCCGATGGTGGGAAGCGATAAATTTTTGAATTTTACACACATTCGAGTACAGTTTCGGTAAAATTTCATATTTTTACATCGGGTTCCTTGCAAAACGTTGTGTCTTGCTCTGTCTTGATCAACGTTAGAGAAATTTTCAGTGCTGCCACCATTTTGGACCCTTTTATAGCTATTTAACATCAAAAAAGTCGTCAAAACAGGCAAAATTTTCATTAAATTGTCAAATATTTTAAAAATTATTCAGGTTTTTGAGTTTAACTTACCATCTTATAACGCCCGGAGTCTTCCCTTGTCGTTTGGTACCATTTTTGACCACCCCCGATGGTGGGAAGCGATAAATTTTTGAATTTTACACACATTCCAGTACAGTTTCGGTAAAATTTCATATTTTTACATCGGGTTCCTTGCAAAACGTTGTGTCTTGCTCTGTCTTGATCAACGCTATAGAAATTTTCAGTGCTGCCACCATTTTGGACCCTTTTATAGCTATTTAACATCAAAAAAGTCGTCAAAACAGGCAAAATTTTCATTAAATTGTCAAATATTTTCAAAATTATTTAGGTTATTGATTTTAACTTACGATCGTATAACGCCCGGAGTCTTCCCCTGTCGTTTGGTACCACTTTCGACCACCCCCGATGGTGGGAAGCGATAAATTTTTGAATTTTACACACATTCGAGTACAGTTTCGGTAAAATTTCATATTTTACATCGGGTTTCTTGCAAAACGTTGTGTCTTGCTCTGTCTTGATCAACGTTATAGAAATTGCCAGTGCTGCCACCATTTTGGACCCTTTTATAGCTATTTAACATCAAAAAAGTCGTCAAAATAGGCAAAATTTTCATTAAATTGTCAAATATTTTAAAAATTATTCAGGTTTTTGAGTTTAACTTACCATCTTATAACGCCCGGAGTCTTCCCTTGTCGTTTGGTACCATTTTTGACCACCCCCGATGGTGGGAAGCGATAAATTTTTGAATTTTACACAAATTCCAGTACAGTTTCGGTAAAATTTCATATTTTACATTGGGTTCTTTGCAAAACGTTGTGTCTTGCTCTGTCTTGATCAAAATTATAGAAATTTTCAGTGCTGCCACCATTTTGGACCCTTTTATAGCTATTTAACATTAAAAAAGTCGTCAAAATAGGCAAAATTTTCATTAAATTGTCAAATATTTTCAAAATTGTTCAGGTTTTTGAGTTTAACTTACCATCATATAACGCCCGGAGTCTTCCCCGGTCGTTTGGTACCACTTTCGACCACCCCCGATGGTGGGAAGCGATAAATTTTTGAATTTTACACACATTCGAGTACAGTTTCGGTAAAATTTCATATTGTTACATCGGGTTTTTTGCAAAACGTTGTGTCTTGCTCTTTCTTGATCAAAGTTATAGAAATTTTCAGTGCTGCCACCATTTCGGACCCTTTTATAGCTATTTAACATCAAAAAAGTCGTCAAAATAGGCAAAATTTTCATTAAATTGTCAAATATTTTCAAAATTATTCAGGTTTTTGAGTTTAACTTACCATCATATAATGCCCGGAGTCTTCCCCTGTCGTTTGGTACCACTCTCGACCACCCCCGATGGTGGGAAGCGATAAATTTTTGAATTTTGCACACATTCGAGTACAGTTTCGGTAAAATTTCATATTTTTACATTGGGTTTCTTGCAAAACGTTGTGTCTTGCTCTGTCTTGATCAACGTTAAAACGTTTAACTTACCATCTTATAACGCCCGGAGTCTTTCCTTGTCGTTTGGTACCATTTTTGACCACCCCCGATGGTGGGAAGCGATAAATTTTTGAATTTTGCACACATTCGAGTACAGTTTCGGTAAAATTTCATATTTTTACATTGGGTTTCTTGCAAAACGTTGTGTCTTGCTCTGTCTTGATCAACGTTAAAACGTTTAACTTACCATCTTATAACGCCCGGAGTCTTTCCTTGTCGTTTGGTACCATTTTTGACCACCCCCGATGGTGGGAAGCGATAAATTTTTGAATTTTACACACATTCCAGTACAGTTTCGGTCAAATTTCATTTTTTTACATTGGGTTCTTTGCAAAACGTTGTGTCTTGCTCTGTCTTGATCAACGTTATAGAAATTTTCAGTGCTGCCACCATTTTGGACCCTTTTATAGCTATTTAACATCAAAAAAGTCGTCAAAATAGGCAAAATTTTCATTAAATTGTCAAATATTTTTAAAATTATTCAGGTTTTTGAGTTTAACTTACCATCATATAATGCACGGAGTCTTTCCCTGTCGTTTGGTACCACTCTCGACCACCCCCGATGGTGGGAAGCGATAAATTTTTGAATTTTACACACATTCGAGTACAGTTTCGATAAAATTTCATATTTTTACATCGGGTTTCTTGCAAAACGTTGTGTCTTGCTCTGTCTTGATCAACGTTATAGAAATTTTCAGTGCTGCCACCATTTTGGACCCTTTTATAGCTATTTAACATCAAAAAAGTCGTCAAAATAGGCAAAATTTTCATTTAATTGTCAAATAATTTCAAAATTATTCAGGTTTTTGAGTTTAACTTACCATCATATAACGCCCGGAGTCTTCCCCTGTCGTTTGGTACCATTTTCGACCTTCCCCTATCCTGGGAAGCGATACATTTTTGAATTTTACACACATTCGAGTACAGTTTCGGTAAAATTTCATATTTTACATCGGGTTCTTTGCAAAACGTTGTGTCTTGCTCTTTCTTGATCAAAGTTATAGAAATTTTCAGTGCTGCCACCATTTTGGACCCTTTTATAGCTATTTAACATCAAAAAAGTCGTCAAAATAGGCAAAATTTTCATTAAATTGTCAAATATTTTCAAAATTATTCAGGTTTTTGAGTTTAACTTACCATCATATAATGCCCGGAGTCTTCCCCTGTCGTTTGGTACCACTCTCGACCACCCCCGATGGTAGGAAGCGATAAATTTTTGAATTTTGCACACATTCGAGTACAGTTTCGGTAAAATTTCATATTTTTACATTGGGTTTCTTGCAAAACGTTGTGTCTTGCTCTGTCTTGATCAACGTTAAAACGTTTAACTTACCATCTTATAACGCCCGGAGTCTTTCCTTGTCGTTTGGTACCATTTTTGACCACCCCCGATGGTGGGAAGCGATAAATTTTTGAATTTTACACACATTCCAGTACAGTTTCGGTAAAATTTCATTTTTTTACATTGGGTTCTTTGCAAAACGTTGTGTCTTGCTCTGTCTTGATCAACGTTATAGAAATTTTCAGTGCTGCCACCATTTTGGACCCTTTTATAGCTATTTAACATCAAAAAAGTCTTCAAAATAGGCAAAATTTTCATTAAATTGTCAAATATTTTCAAAATTATTCAGGTTTTTGAGTTAAACTTACCATCATATAATGCCCGGAGTCTTCCCCTGTCGTTTGGTACCATTTTCGACCACCCCCTATACTGGGAAGCGATACATTTTTGAATTTTACACACATTCGAGTACAGTTTCGGTAAAATTTCATATTTTTACATCGGGTTTCTTGCAAAACGTTGTCTTGCTCTGTCTTGATCAACGTTATACAAATTTTCAGTGCTGCCACCATTTTGGACCCTTTTATAGCTATTTAACATCAAAAAAGTCGTCAAAATAGGCAAAATTTTCATTAAATTGTCAAATATTTTAAAAATTATTCAGGTTTTTGAGTTTAACTTACCATCATATAATGCACGGAGTCTTTCCCTGTCGTTTGGTACCACTCTCGACCACCCCCGATTGTGGGAAGCGATAAATTTTTGAATTTTACACACATTCGAGTACAGTTTCGATAAATTTTCATATTTTTACATCGGGTTTCTTGCAAAACGTTGTGTCTTGCTCTGTCTTGATCAACGTTATAGAAATTTTCAGTGCTGCCACCATTTTGGACCCTTTTATAGCTATTTAACATCAAAAAAGTCGTCAAAATAGGCAAAATTTTCATTTAATTGTCAAATAATTTCAAAATTATTCAGGTTTTTGAGTTTAACTTACCATCATATAACGCCCGGAGTCTTCCCCTGTCGTTTGGTACCATTTTCGACCTTCCCCTATCCTGGGAAGCGATACATTTTTGAATTTTACACACATTCGAGTACAGTTTCGGTAAAATTTCATATTTTACATCGGGTTCTTTGCAAAACGTTGTGTCTTGCTCTTTCTTGATCAAAGTTATAGAAATTTTCAGTGCTGCCACCATTTTGGACCCTTTTATAGCTATTTAACATCAAAAAAGTCGTCAAAACAGGCAAAATTTTCATTAAATTGTCAAATATTTTCAAAATTATTCAGGTTTTTGATTTTAACTTACGATCGTATAACGCCCGGAGTCTTCCCCTGTCGTTTGGTACCACTTTCGACCACCCCCGATGGTGGGAAGCGATAAATTTTTGAATTTTACACACATTCGAGTACAGTTTCGGTAAAATTTCATATTTTACATCGGGTTTCTTGCAAAACGTTGTGTCTTGCTCTGTCTTGATCAACGTTTTAGAAATTGCCAGTGCTGCCACCATTTTGGACCCTTTTATAGCTACTGAACATCAAAAAAGTCATCAAAATAGGCAAAATTTTCATTAAATTGTCAAATATTTTAAAAATTATTCAGGTTTTTGAGTTTAACTTACCATCTTATAACGCCCGGAGTCTTCCCTTGTCGTTTGGTACCATTTTTGACCACCCCCGATGGTGGGAAGCGATAAATTTTTGAATTTTACACACATTCCAGTACAGTTTCGGTAAAATTTCATATTTTTACATCGGGTTCCTTGCAAAACGTTGTGTCTTGCTCTGTCTTGATCAACGCTATAGAAATTTTCAGTGCTGCCACCATTTTGGACCCTTTTATAGCTATTTAACATCAAAAAAGTCGTCAAAACAGGCAAAATTTTCATTAAATTGTCAAATATTTTCAAAATTATTTAGGTTATTGATTTTAACTTACGATCGTATAACGCCCGGAGTCTTCCCCTGTCGTTTGGTACCACTTTCGACGACCCCCGATGGTGGGAAGCGATAAATTTTTGAATTTTACACACATTCGAGTACAGTTTCGGTAAAATTTCATATTTTACATCGGGTTTCTTGCAAAACGTTGTGTCTTGCTCTGTCTTGATCAACGTTATAGAAATTGCCAGTGCTGCCACCATTTTGGACCCTTTTATAGCTATTTAACATCAAAAAAGTCGTCAAAATAGGCAAAATTTTCATTAAATTGTCAAATATTTTAAAAATTATTCAGGTTTTTGAGTTTAACTTACCATCTTATAACGCCCGGAGTCTTCCCTTGTCGTTTGGTACCATTTTTGACCACCCCCGATGGTGGGAAGCGATAAATTTTTGAATTTTACACAAATTCCAGTACAGTTTCGGTAAAATTTCATATTTTACATTGGGTTCTTTGCAAAACGTTGTGTCTTGCTCTGTCTTGATCAAAATTATAGAAATTTTCAGTGCTGCCACCATTTTGGACCCTTTTATAGCTATTTAACATCAAAAAAGTCGTCAAAATAGGCAAAATTTTCATTAAATTGTCAAATATTTTCAAAATTGTTCAGGTTTTTGAGTTTAACTTACCATCATATAACGCCCGGAGTCTTCCCCGGTCGTTTGGTACCACTTTCGACCACCCCCGATGGTGGGAAGCGATAAATTTTTGAATTTTACACACATTCGAGTACAGTTTCGGTAAAATTTCATATTGTTACATCGGGTTTTTTGCAAAACGTTGTGTCTTGCTCTTTCTTGATCAAAGTTATAGAAATTTTCAGTGCTGCCACCATTTCGGACCCTTTTATAGCTATTTAACATCAAAAAAGTCGTCAAAATAGGCAAAATTTTCATTAAATTGTCAAATATTTTCAAAATTATTCAGGTTTTTGAGTTTAACTTACCATCATATAATGCCCGGAGTCTTCCCCTGTCGTTTGGTACCACTCTCGACCACCCCCGATGGTGGGAAGCGATAAATTTTTGAATTTTGCACACATTCGAGTACAGTTTCGGTAAAATTTCATATTTTTACATTGGGTTTCTTGCAAAACGTTGTGTCTTGCTCTGTCTTGATCAACGTTAAAACGTTTAACTTACCATCTTATAACGCCCGGAGTCTTTCCTTGTCGTTTGGTACCATTTTTGACCACCCCCGATGGTGGGAAGCGATAAATTTTTGAATTTTGCACACATTCGAGTACAGTTTCGGTAAAATTTCATATTTTTACATTGGGTTTCTTGCAAAACGTTGTGTCTTGCTCTGTCTTGATCAACGTTAAAACGTTTAACTTACCATCTTATAACGCCCGGAGTCTTTCCTTGTCGTTTGGTACCATTTTTGACCACCCCCGATGGTGGGAAGCGATAAATTTTTGAATTTTACACACATTCCAGTACAGTTTCGATAAAATTTCATTTTTTTACATTGGGTTCTTTGCAAAACGTTGTGTCTTGCTCTGTCTTGATCAACGTTATAGAAATTTTCAGTGCTGCCACCATTTTGGACCCTTTTATAGCTATTTAACATCAAAAAAGTCTTCAAAATAGGCAAAATTTTCATTAAATTGTCAAATATTTTCAAAATTATTCAGGTTTTTGAGTTAAACTTACCATCATATAATGCCCGGAGTCTTCCCCTGTCGTTTGGTACCATTTTCGACCACCCCCTATACTGGGAAGCGATACATTTTTGAATTTTACACACATTCGAGTACAGTTTCGGTAAAATTTCATATTTTTACATCGGGTTTCTTGCAAAACGTTGTCTTGCTCTGTCTTGATCAACGTTATACAAATTTTCAGTGCTGCCACCATTTTGGACCCTTTTATAGCTATTTAACATCAAAAAAGTCGTCAAAATAGGCAAAATTTTCATTAAATTGTCAAATATTTTAAAAATTATTCAGGTTTTTGAGTTTAACTTACCATCATATAATGCACGGAGTCTTTCCCTGTCGTTTGGTACCACTCTCGACCACCCCCGATGGTGGGAAGCGATAAATTTTTGAATTTTACACACATTCGAGTACAGTTTCGATAAAATTTCATATTTTTACATCGGGTTTCTTGCAAAACGTTGTGTCTTGCTCTGTCTTGATCAACGTTATAGAAATTTTCAGTGCTGCCACCATTTTGGACCCTTTTATAGCTATTTAACATCAAAAAAGTCGTCAAAATAGGCAAAATTTTCATTTAATTGTCAAATAATTTCAAAATTATTCAGGTTTTTGAGTTTAACTTACCATCATATAACGCCCGGAGTCTTCACCTGTCGTTTGGTACCATTTTCGACCTTCCCCTATCCTGGGAAGCGATACATTTTTGAATTTTACACACATTCGAGTACAGTTTCGGTAAAATTTCATATTTTACATCGGGTTCTTTGCAAAACGTTGTGTCTTGCTCTTTCTTGATCAAAGTTATAGAAATTTTCAGTGCTGCCACCATTTTGGACCCTTTTATAGCTATTTAACATCAAAAAAGTCGTCAAAACAGGCAAAATTTTCATTAAATTGTCAAATATTTTCAAAATTATTCAGGTTTTTGATTTTAACTTACGATCGTATAACGCCCGGAGTCTTCCCCTGTCGTTTGGTACCACTTTCGACCACCCCCGATGGTGGGAAGCGATAAATTTTTGAATTTTACACACATTCGAGTACAGTTTCGGTAAAATTTCATATTTTACATCGGGTTTCTTGCAAAACGTTGTGTCTTGCTCTGTCTTGATCAACGTTATAGAAATTGCCAGTGCTGCCACCATTTTGGACCCTTTTATAGCTATTTAACATCAAAAAAGTCGTCAAAATAGGCAAAATTTTCATTAAATTGTCAAATATTTTAAAAATTATTCAGGTTTTTGAGTTTAACTTACCATCTTATAACGCCCGGAGTCTTCCCTTGTCGTTTGGTACCATTTTTGACCACCCCCGATGGTGGGAAGCGATAAATTTTTGAATTTTACACAAATTCCAGTACAGTTTCGGTAAAATTTCATATTTTACATTGGGTTCTTTGCAAAACGTTGTGTCTTGCTCTGTCTTGATCAAAATTATAGAAATTTTCAGTGCTGCCACCATTTTGGACCCTTTTATAGCTATTTAACATCAAAAAAGTCGTCAAAATAGGCAAAATTTTCATTAAATTGTCAAATATTTTCAAAATTGTTCAGGTTTTTGAGTTTAACTTACCATCATATAACGCCCGGAGTCTTCCCCGGTCGTTTGGTACCACTTTCGACCACCCCCGATGGTGGGAAGCGATAAATTTTTGAATTTTACACACATTCGAGTACAGTTTCGGTAAAATTTCATATTGTTACATCGGGTTTTTTGCAAAACGTTGTGTCTTGCTCTTTCTTGATCAAAGTTATAGAAATTTTCAGTGCTGCCACCATTTCGGACCCTTTTATAGCTATTTAACATCAAAAAAGTCGTCAAAATAGGCAAAATTTTCATTAAATTGTCAAATATTTTCAAAATTATTCAGGTTTTTGAGTTTAACTTACCATCATATAATGCCCGGAGTCTTCCCCTGTCGTTTGGTACCACTCTCGACCACCCCCGATGGTGGGAAGCGATAAATTTTTGAATTTTGCACACATTCGAGTACAGTTTCGGTAAAATTTCATATTTTTACATTGGGTTTCTTGCAAAACGTTGTGTCTTGCTCTGTCTTGATCAACGTTAAAACGTTTAACTTACCATCTTATAACGCCCGGAGTCTTTCCTTGTCGTTTGGTACCATTTTTGACCACCCCCGATGGTGGGAAGCGATAAATTTTTGAATTTTGCACACATTCGAGTACAGTTTCGGTAAAATTTCATATTTTTACATTGGGTTTCTTGCAAAACGTTGTGTCTTGCTCTGTCTTGATCAACGTTAAAACGTTTAACTTACCATCTTATAACGCCCGGAGTCTTTCCTTGTCGTTTGGTACCATTTTTGACCACCCCCGATGGTGGGAAGCGATAAATTTTTGAATTTTACACACATTCCAGTACAGTTTCGATAAAATTTCATTTTTTTACATTGGGTTCTTTGCAAAACGTTGTGTCTTGCTCTGTCTTGATCAACGTTATAGAAATTTTCAGTGCTGCCACCATTTTGGACCCTTTTATAGCTATTTAACATCAAAAAAGTCTTCAAAATAGGCAAAATTTTCATTAAATTGTCAAATATTTTCAAAATTATTCAGGTTTTTGAGTTAAACTTACCATCATATAATGCCCGGAGTCTTCCCCTGTCGTTTGGTACCATTTTCGACCACCCCCTATACTGGGAAGCGATACATTTTTGAATTTTACACACATTCGAGTACAGTTTCGGTAAAATTTCATATTTTTACATCGGGTTTCTTGCAAAACGTTGTCTTGCTCTGTCTTGATCAACGTTATACAAATTTTCAGTGCTGCCACCATTTTGGACCCTTTTATAGCTATTTAACATCAAAAAAGTCGTCAAAATAGGCAAAATTTTCATTAAATTGTCAAATATTTTAAAAATTATTCAGGTTTTTGAGTTTAACTTACCATCATATAATGCACGGAGTCTTTCCCTGTCGTTTGGTACCACTCTCGACCACCCCCGATGGTGGGAAGCGATAAATTTTTGAATTTTACACACATTCGAGTACAGTTTCGATAAAATTTCATATTTTTACATCGGGTTTCTTGCAAAACGTTGTGTCTTGCTCTGTCTTGATCAACGTTATAGAAATTTTCAGTGCTGCCACCATTTTGGACCCTTTTATAGCTATTTAACATCAAAAAAGTCGTCAAAATAGGCAAAATTTTCATTTAATTGTCAAATAATTTCAAAATTATTCAGGTTTTTGAGTTTAACTTACCATCATATAACGCCCGGAGTCTTCACCTGTCGTTTGGTACCATTTTCGACCTTCCCCTATCCTGGGAAGCGATACATTTTTGAATTTTACACACATTCGAGTACAGTTTCGGTAAAATTTCATATTTTACATCGGGTTCTTTGCAAAACGTTGTGTCTTGCTCTTTCTTGATCAAAGTTATAGAAATTTTCAGTGCTGCCACCATTTTGGACCCTTTTATAGCTATTTAACATCAAAAAAGTCGTCAAAACAGGCAAAATTTTCATTAAATTGTCAAATATTTTCAAAATTATTCAGGTTTTTGATTTTAACTTACGATCGTATAACGCCCGGAGTCTTCCCCTGTCGTTTGGTACCACTTTTGACCACCCCCGATGGTGGGAAGCGATAAATTTTTGAATTTTACACACATTCGAGTACAGTTTCGGTAAAATTTCATATTTTACATCGGGTTTCTTGCAAAACGTTGTGTCTTGCTCTGTCTTGATCAACGTTTTAGAAATTGCCAGTGCTGCCACCATTTTGGACCCTTTTATAGCTACTTAACATCAAAAAAGTCATCAAAATATGCAAAATTTTCATTAAATTGTCAAATATTTTAAAAATTATTCAGGTTTTTGAGTTTAACTTACCATCTTATAACGCCCGGAGTCTTCCCTTGTCGTTTGGTACCATTTTTGACCACCCCCGATGGTGGGAAGCGATAAATTTTTGAATTTTACACACATTCCAGTACAGTTTCGGTAAAATTTCATATTTTTACATCGGGTTCCTTGCAAAACGTTGTGTCTTGCTCTGTCTTGATCAACGCTATAGAAATTTTCAGTGCTGCCACCATTTTGGACCCTTTTATAGCTATTTAACATCAAAAAAGTCGTCAAAACAGGCAAAATTTTTATTAAATTGTCAAATATTTTCAAAATTATTCAGGTTTTTGATTTTAACTTACGATCGTATAACGCCCGGAGTCTTCCCCTGTCGTTTGGTACCACTTTCGACCACCCCCGATGGTGGGAAGCGATAAATTTTTGAATTTTACACACATTCGAGTACAGTTTCGGTAAAATTTCATATTTTACATCGGGTTTCTTGCAAAACGTTGTGTCTTGCTCTGTCTTGATCAACGTTATAGAAATTGCCAGTGCTGCCACCATTTTGGACCCTTTTATAGCTATTTAACATCAAAAAAGTCGTCAAAACAGGCAAAATTTTTATTAAATTGTCAAATATTTTCAAAATTATTCAGGTTTTTGATTTTAACTTACGATCGTATAACGCCCGGAGTCTTCCCCTGTCGTTTGGTACCACTTTCGACCACCCCCGATGGTGGGAAGCGATAAATTTTTGAATTTTACACACATTCGAGTACAGTTTCGGTAAAATTTCATATTTTACATCGGGTTTCTTGCAAAACGTTGTGTCTTGCTCTGTCTTGATCAACGTTATAGAAATTGCCAGTGCTGCCACCATTTTGGACCCTTTTATAGCTATTTAACATCAAAAAAGTCGTCAAAATAGGCAAAATTTTCATTAAATTGTCAAATTTTTTAAAAATTATTCAGGTTTTTGAGTTTAACTTACCATCTTATAACGCCCGGAGTCTTCCCTTGTCGTTTGGTACCATTTTTGACCACCCCCGATGGTGGGAAGCGATAAATTTTTGAATTTTACACAAATTCCAGTACAGTTTCGGTAAAATTTCATATTTTACATTGGGTTCTTTGCAAAACGTTGTGTCTTGCTCTGTCTTGATCAACATTATAGAAATTTTCAGTGCTGCCACCATTTTGGACCCTTTTATAGCTATTTAACATCAAAAAAGTCGTCAAAATAGGCAAAATTTTCATTAAATTGTCAAATATTTTCAAAATTGTTCAGGTTTTTGAGTTTAACTTACCATCATATAACGCCCGGAGTCTTCCCCTGTCGTTTGGTACCACTTTCGACCACCCCCGATGGTAGGAAGCGATAAATTTTTGAATTTTGCACACATTCGAGTACAGTTTCGGTAAAATTTCATATTTTTACATCGGGTTTCTTGCAACACGTTGTGCCTTGCTCTGTCTTGATCAACCCTATAGAAATTTTCAGTGCTGCCACCATTTTGGACCCTTTTATAGCTATTTAACATCAAAAAAGTCGTCAAAATAGGCAAAATTTTCATTAAATTGTCAAATATTTTAAAAATTATTTAGGTTTTTGAGTTTAACTTACCATCTTATAACGCCCGGAGTCTTCCCTTGTCGTTTGGTACCATTTTTGACCACCCCCGATGGTGGGAAGCGATAAATTTTTGAATTTTACACACATTCCAGTACAGTTTCGGTAAAATTTCATATTTTTACATCGCGTTTTTTGCAACACGTTGTGTCTTGCTCTGTCTTGATCAACGTTATAGAAATTTTCAGTGCTGCCACCATTTTGGACCCTTTTATAGCTATTTAACATCAAAAAAGTCGTCAAAACAGGCAAAATTTTCATTAAATTGTCAAATATTTTAAAAATTATTTAGGTTTTTGAGTTTAACTTACCATCTTATAACGCCCGGAGTCTTCCCCTGTCGTTTGGTATCACTTTCGACCACCCCCGATGGTGGGAAGCGATAAATTTTTGAATTTTGCACACATTCGAGTACAGTTTCGGTAAAATTTCATATTTTTACATCGGGTTTTTTGCAACACGTTGTGTCTTGCTCTGTCTTGATCAACGTTATAGAAATTTTCAGTGCTGCCACCATTTTGGACCCTTTTATAGCTATTTAACATCAAAAAAGTCGTCAAAACAGGCAAAATTTTCATTAAATTGTCAAATATTTTCAAAATTATTCAGGTTTTTGAGTTTAACTTACCATCATATAACGCCCGGAGTCTTCCCCTGTCGTTTGGTACCATTTTCGACCACCCCCTATCCTGGGAAGCGATACATTTTTGAATTTTACACACATTCAAGTACAGTTTCGGTAAAATTTCATATTTTACATCGGGTTCTTTGCAAAACGTTGTGTCTTGCTCTTTCTTAATCAAAGTTATAGAAATTTTCAGTGCTGCCACCATTTTGGACCCTTTTATAGCTATTTAACATCAAAAAAGTCGTCAAAACAGGCAAAATTTTCATTAAATTGTCAAATATTTTCAAAATTATTCAGGTTTTTGAGTTTAACTTACCATCATATAATGCACGGAGTCTTTCCCTGTCGTTTGGTACCACTCTCGACCACCCCCGATGGTGGGAAGCGATAAATTTTTGAATTTTACACACATTCGAGTACAGTTTCGGTAAAATTTCATATTTTACATCGGGTTTCTTGCAAAACGTTGTGTCTTGCTCTGTCTTGATCAACGTTATAGAAATTTTCAGTGCTGCCACCATTTTGGACCCTTTTATAGCTATTTAACATCAAAAAAGTCGTCAAAATAGGCAAAATTTTCATTTAATTGTCAAATAATTTTAAAATTATTCAGGTTTTTGAGTTTAACTTACCATCATATAACGCCCGGAGTCTTCCCCTGTCGTTTGGTACCATTTTCGACCTTCCCCTATCCTGGGAAGCGATACATTTTTGAATTTTACACACATTCGAGTACAGTTTCGGTAAAATTTCATATTTTACATCGGGTTCTTTGCAAAACGTTGTGTCTTGCTCTTTCTTGATCAAAGTTATAGAAATTTTCAGTGCTGCCACCATTTTGGACCCTTTTATAGCTATTTAACATCAAAAAAGTCGTCAAAACAGGCAAAATTTTCATTAAATTGTCAAATATTTTCAAAATTATTCAGGTTTTTGATTTTAACTTACGATCGTATAACGCCCGGAGTCTTCCCCTGTCGTTTGGTACCACTTTCGACCACCCCCGATGGTGGGAAGCGATAAATTTTTGAATTTTACACACATTCGAGTACAGTTTCGGTAAAATTTCATATTTTACATCGGGTTTCTTGCAAAACGTTGTGTCTTGCTCTGTCTTGATCAACGTTATAGAAATTGCCAGTGCTGCCACCATTTTGGACCCTTTTATAGCTATTTAACATCAAAAAAGTCGTCAAAATAGGCAAAATTTTCATTAAATTGTCAAATATTTTAAAAATTATTTAGGTTTTTGAGTTTAACTTACCATCTTATAACGCCCGGAGTCTTCCCTTGTCGTTTGGTACCATTTTTGACCACCCCCGATGGTGGGAAGCGATAAATTTTTGAATTTTACACACATTCCAGTACAGTTTCGGTAAAATTTCATATTTTTACATCGCGTTTTTTGCAACACGTTGTGTCTTGCTCTGTCTTGATCAACGTTATAGAAATTTTCAGTGCTGCCACCATTTTGGACCCTTTTATAGCTATTTAACATCAAAAAAGTCGTCAAAACAGGCAAAATTTTCATTAAATTGTCAAATATTTTAAAAATTATTTAGGTTTTTGAGTTTAACTTACCATCTTATAACGCCCGGAGTCTTCCCCTGTCGTTTGGTATCACTTTCGACCACCCCCGATGGTGGGAAGCGATAAATTTTTGAATTTTGCACACATTCGAGTACAGTTTCGGTAAAATTTCATATTTTTACATCGGGTTTTTTGCAACACGTTGTGTCTTGCTCTGTCTTGATCAACGTTATAGAAATTTTCAGTGCTGCCACCATTTTGGACCCTTTTATAGCTATTTAACATCAAAAAAGTCTTCAAAATAGGCAAAATTTTCATTAAATTGTCAAATATTTTCAAAATTATTCAGGTTTTTGAGTTAAACTTACCATCATATAATGCCCGGAGTCTTCACCTGTCGTTTGGTACCACTTTCGACCACCCCCGATGGTAGGAAGCGATAAATTTTTGAATTTTGCACACATTCGAGTACAGTTTCGGTAAAATTTCATATTTTTACATCGGGTTTCTTGCAACACGTTGTGCCTTGCTCTGTCTTGATCAACCCTATAGAAATTTTCAGTGCTGCCACCATTTTGGACCCTTTTATAGCTATTTAACATCAAAAAAGTCGTCAAAATAGGCAAAATTTTCATTAAATTGTCAAATATTTTAAAAATTATTTAGGTTTTTGAGTTTAACTTACCATCTTATAACGCCCGGAGTCTTCCCTTGTCGTTTGGTACCATTTTTGACCACCCCCGATGGTGGGAAGCGATAAATTTTTGAATTTTACACACATTCCAGTACAGTTTCGGTAAAATTTCATATTTTTACATCGCGTTTTTTGCAACACGTTGTGTCTTGCTCTGTCTTGATCAACGTTATAGAAATTTTCAGTGCTGCCACCATTTTGGACCCTTTTATAGCTATTTAACATCAAAAAAGTCGTCAAAACAGGCAAAATTTTCATTAAATTGTCAAATATTTTAAAAATTATTTAGGTTTTTGAGTTTAACTTACCATCTTATAACGCCCGGAGTCTTCCCCTGTCGTTTGGTATCACTTTCGACCACCCCCGATGGTGGGAAGCGATAAATTTTTGAATTTTGCACACATTCGAGTACAGTTTCGGTAAAATTTCATATTTTTACATCGGGTTTTTTGCAACACGTTGTGTCTTGCTCTGTCTTGATCAACGTTATAGAAATTTTCAGTGCTGCCACCATTTTGGACCCTTTTATAGCTATTTAACATCAAAAAAGTCTTCAAAATAGGCAAAATTTTCATTAAATTGTCAAATATTTTCAAAATTATTCAGGTTTTTGAGTTAAACTTACCATCATATAATGCCCGGAGTCTTCACCTGTCGTTTGGTACCATTTTCGACCACCCCCTATACTGGGAAGCGATACATTTTTGAATTTTACACACATTCGAGTACAGTTTCGGTAAAATTTCATATTTTTACATCGGGTTTCTTGCAAAACGTTGTCTTGCTCTGTCTTGATCAACGTTAAAACGTTTAACTTACCATCTTATAACGCCCGGAGTCTTTCCTTGTCGTTTGGTACCATTTTTGACCACCCCCGATGGTGGGAAGCGATAAATTTTTGAATTTTGCACACATTCGAGTACAGTTTCGGTAAAATTTCATATTTTTACATTGGGTTTCTTGCAAAACGTTGTGTCTTGCTCTGTCTTGATCAACGTTAAAACGTTTAACTTACCATCTTATAACGCCCGGAGTCTTTCCTTGTCGTTTGGTACCATTTTTGACCACCCCCGATGGTGGGAAGCGATAAATTTTTGAATTTTACACACATTCCAGTACAGTTTCGGTAAAATTTCATTTTTTTACATTGGGTTCTTTGCAAAACGTTGTGTCTTGCTCTGTCTTGATCAACGTTATAGAAATTTTCAGTGCTGCCACCATTTTGGACCCTTTTATAGCTATTTAACATCAAAAAAGTCTTCAAAATAGGCAAAATTTTCATTAAATTGTCAAATATTTTCAAAATTATTCAGGTTTTTGAGTTAAACTTACCATCATATAATGCCCGGAGTCTTCCCCTGTCGTTTGGTACCATTTTCGACCACCCCCTATACTGGGAAGCGATACATTTTTGAATTTTACACACATTCGAGTACAGTTTCGGTAAAATTTCATATTTTTACATCGGGTTTCTTGCAAAACGTTGTCTTGCTCTGTCTTGATCAACGTTATACAAATTTTCAGTGCTGCCACCATTTTGGACCCTTTTATAGCTATTTAACATCAAAAAAGTCGTCAAAATAGGCAAAATTTTCATTAAATTGTCAAATATTTTAAAAATTATTCAGGTTTTTGAGTTTTACTTACCATCATATAATGCACGGAGTCTTTCCCTGTCGTTTGGTACCACTCTCGACCACCCCCGATGGTGGGAAGCGATAAATTTTTGAATTTTACACACATTCGAGTACAGTTTCGATAAAATTTCATATTTTTACATCGGGTTTCTTGCAAAACGTTGTGTCTTGCTCTGTCTTGATCAACGTTATAGAAATTTTCAGTGCTGCCACCATTTTGGACCCTTTTATAGCTATTTAACATCAAAAAAGTCGTCAAAATAGGCAAAATTTTCATTTAATTGTCAAATAATTTCAAAATTATTCAGGTTTTTGAGTTTAACTTACCATCATATAACGCCCGTAGTCTTCCCCTGTCGTTTGGTACCATTTTCGACCTTCCCCTATCCTGGGAAGCGATACATTTTTGAATTTTACACACATTCGAGTACAGTTTCGGTAAAATTTCATATTTTACATCGGGTTCTTTGCAAAACGTTGTGTCTTGCTCTTTCTTGATCAAAGTTATAGAAATTTTCAGTGCTGCCACCATTTTGGACCCTTTTATAGCTATTTAACATCAAAAAAGTCGTCAAAATAGGCAAAATTTTCATTAAATTGTCAAATATTTTCAAAATTATTCAGGTTTTTGAGTTTAACTTACCATCATATAATGCCCGGAGTCTTCCCCTGTCGTTTGGTACCACTCTCGACCACCCCCGATGGTGGGAAGCGATAAATTTTTGAATTTTGCACACATTCGAGTACAGTTTCGGTAAAATTTCATATTTTTACATTGGGTTTCTTGCAAAACGTTGTGTCTTGCTCTGTCTTGATCAACGTTAAAACGTTTAACTTACCATCTTATAACGCCCGGAGTCTTTCCTTGTCGTTTGGTACCATTTTTGACCACCCCCGATGGTGGGAAGCGATAAATTTTTGAATTTTGCACACATTCGAGTACAGTTTCGGTAAAATTTCATATTTTTACATTGGGTTTCTTGCAAAACGTTGTGTCTTGCTCTGTCTTGATCAACGTTAAAACGTTTAACTTACCATCTTATAACGCCCGGAGTCTTCCCTTGTCGTTTGGTACCATTTTTGACCACCCCCGATGGTGGGAAGCGATAAATTTTTGAATTTTACACACATTCCAGTACAGTTTCGGTAAAATTTCATATTTTTACATCGGGTTCCTTGCAAAACGTTGTGTCTTGCTCTGTCTTGATCAACGCTATAGAAATTTTCAGTGCTGCCACCATTTTGGACCCTTTTATAGCTATTTAACATCAAAAAAGTCGTCAAAACAGGCAAAATTTTCATTAAATTGTCAAATATTTTCAAAATTATTTAGGTTTTTGATTTTAACTTACGATCGTATAACGCCCGGAGTCTTCCCCTGTCGTTTGGTACCACTTTCGACCACCCCCGATGGTGGGAAGCGATAAATTTTTGAATTTTACACACATTCGAGTACAGTTTCGGTAAAATTTCATATTTTTACATCGGGTTCCTTGCAAAACGTTGTGTCTTGCTCTGTCTTGATCAACGTTATAGAAATTTTCAGTGCTGCCACCATTTTGGACCCTTTTATAGCTATTTAACATCAAAACAGTCGTCAAAATACGCAAAATTTTCATTAAATTGTCAAATATTTTCAAAATTATTCAGGTGTTTGAGTTTAACTTACCATCATATAACGCCCGGAGTCTTCCCCTGTCGTTTGGTACCACTTTCGACCACCCCCGATGGTGGGAAGCGATAAATTTTTGAATTTTGCACACATTCGAGTACAGTTTCGGTAAAATTTCATATTTTACATCGGGTTCTTTGCAAAACGTTGTGTCTTGCTCTTTTTTGATCAAAGTTATAGAAATGTTCAGTGCTGCCACCATTTTGGACCCTTTTATAGCTATTTAACATCAAAAAAGTCGTCAAAATAGGCAAAATTTTCATTAAATTGTCAAATATTTTAAAAATTATTTAGGTTTTTGAGTTTAACTTAGCATCTTATAATGCCCGGAGTCTTCCCTTGTCGTTTGGTACCACTTTCGACCACCCCCGATGGTGGGAAGCGATAAATTTTTGAATTTTACACACATTCGAGTACAGTTTCGGTAAAATTTCATATTTTTACATCGGGTTCCTTGCAAAACGTTGTGTCTTGCTCTGTCTTGATCAACGTTATAGAAATTTTCAGTGCTGCCACCATTTTGGACCCTTTTATAGCTATTTAACATCAAAAAAGTCGTCAAAACAGGCAAAATTTTCATTAAATTGTCAAATATTTTAAAAATTATTTACGTTTTTGAGTTTAACTTAGCATCTTATAATGCCCGGAGTCTTCCCTTGTCGTTTGGTACCACTTTCGACCACCCCCGATGGTGGGAAGCGATAAATTTTTGAATTTTACACACATTCGAGTACAGTTTCGGTAAAATTTCATATTTTTACATCGGGTTCCTTGCAAAACGTTGTGTCTTGCTCTGTCTTGATCAACGTTATAGAAATTTTCAGTGCTGCCACCATTTTGGACCCTTTTATAGCTATTTAACATCAAAAAAGTCGTCAAAATAGGCAAAATTTTCATTAAATTGTCAAATATTTTAAAAATTATTTAGGTTTTTGAGTTTAACTTACCATCTTATAACGCCCGGAGTCTTCCCTTGTCGTTTGGTACCATTTTTGACCACCCCCGATGGTGGGAAGCGATAAATTTTTGAATTTAACACACATTCCAGTACAGTTTCGGTAAAATTTCATATTTTACATTGGGTTCTTTGCAAAACGTTGTGTCTTGCTCTGTCTTGATCAACATTATAGAAATTTTCAGTGCTGCCACCATTTTGGACCCTTTTATAGCTATTTAACATCAAAAAAGTCGTCAAAACAGGCAAAATTTTCATTAAATTGTCAAATATTTTCAAAATTATTTAGGTTTTTGAGTTTAACTTAACATCATATAACGCCCGGAGTCTTCCCCTGTCGTTTGGTACCACTTTCGACCACCCCCGATGGTGGGAAGCGATAAATTTTTGAATTTTACACTCATTCGAGTACAGTTTCGGTAAAATTTCATATTGTTACATCGGGTTTTTTGCAAAACGTTCTGTCTTGCTCTGTCTTGATCAACGTTATAGAAAATTTTCAGTGCTGCCACCATTTTGGACCCTTTTATAGCTATTTAACATCAAAAAAGTCGTCAAAATAGGCAAAATTTTCATTAAATTGTCAAATATTTTCAAAATTATTCAGGTTTTTGAGTTTAACTTGCCATCATATAACGCCCGGAGTCTTCCCCTGTCGTTTGGTTCCACTTTCGACCACCCCCGATGGTGGGAAGCGATAAATTTTTGAATTTTACACACATTCGAGTACAGTTTCGGTAAAATTTAAAATTTTACATCGGGTTTCTTGCAAAACGTTGTGTCTTGCTCTGTCTTGATCAACGTTATAGAAATTTTCAGTGCTGCCACCATTTTGGACCCTTTTATAGCTATTTAACATCAAAAAAGTCGTCAAAATAGGCAAAATTTTCATTAAATTGTCAAATATTTTAAAAATTATTCAGGTTTTTGAGTTTAACTTACCATCTTATAATGCCCGGAGTCTTCCCTTGTCGTTTAGTACCATTTTTGACCACCCCCGATGGTGGGAAGCGATAAATTTTTGAATTTAACACACATTCCAGTACAGTTTCGGTAAAATTTCATATTTTACATTGGGTTCTTTGCAAAACGTTGTGTCTTGCTCTGTCTTGATCAACATTATAGAAATTTTCAGTGCTGCCACCATTTTGGACCCTTTTATAGCTATTTAACATCAAAAAAGTCGTCAAAACAGGCAAAATTTTCATTAAATTGTTAAATATTTTCAAAATTATTCAGGTTTTTGAGTTTAACTTACGATCGTATAACGCCCGGAGTCTTCCCCTGTCATTTGGTACCACTTTCGACCACCCCCGATGGTAGGAAGCGATAAATTTTTGAATTTTACACACATTCGAGTACAGTTTCGGTAAAATTTCATATTTTTATATCGGGTTTCTTGCAAAACGTTGTGTCTTGCTCTGTCTTAATCAACGTTATAGAAATTTTCAGTGCTGCCACCATTTTGGACCCTTTTATAGCTACTTAACATCAAAAAAGTCGTCAAAATAGGCAAAATTTTCATTAAATTGTCAAATATTTTAAAAATTATTCAGGTTTTTGAGTTAAACTTACCATCTTATAACGCCCGGAGTCTTCCCCTGTCGTTTGGTACCATTTTTGACCACCCCCGATGGTGGGAAGCGATAAATTTTTGAATTTTACACACATTCGAGTACAGTTTCGGTAAAATTTCATATTTTTATATCGGGTTTCTTGCAAAACGTTGTGTCTTGCTCTGTCTTGATCAACGTTATAGAAATTTTCAGTGCTGCCACCATTTTGGACCCTTTTATAGCTATTTAACATCAAAACAGTCGTCAAAATAGGCAAAATTTTCATTAAATTGTCAAATATTTTCAAAATTATTCAGGTTTTTGAGTTTAACTTACCATCATATAACGCCCGGAGTCTTCCCCTGTCGTTTGGTACCACTTTCGACCACCCCCGATGGTGGGAAGCGATAAATTTTTGAATTTTGCACACATTCGAGTACAGTTTCGGTAAAATTTCATATTTTTACATCGGGTTTCTTGCAAAACGTTGTGTCTTGCTCTGTCTTGATCAACGTTGTAGAAATTTTCAGTGCTGCCACCATTTTGGACCCTTTTATAGCTATTTAAACATCAAAAAAGTCGTCAAAATAGGCAAAATTTTCATTAAATTGTCAAATATTTTAAAAATTATTCAGGTTTTTGAGTTTAACTTACCATCTTATAACGCCCGGAGTCTTCCCTTGTCGTTTGGTACCATTTTTGACCACCCCCGATGGTGGGAAGCGATAAATTTTTGAATTTTACACACATTCCAGTACAGTTTCGGTAAAATTTCATATTTTACATTGGGTTCTTTGCAAAACGTTGTGTCTTGCTCTGTCTTGATCAACATTATAGAAATTTTCAGTGCTGCCACCATTTTGGACCCTTTTATAGCTATTTAACATCAAAAAAGTCGTCAAAACAGGCAAAATTTTCATTAAATTGTTAAATATTTTCAAAATTATTCAGGTTTTTGAGTTTAACTTACGATCGTATAACGCCCGGAGTCTTCCCCTGTCGTTTGGTACCACTTTCGACCACCCCCGATGGTGGGAAGCGATAAATTTTTGAATTTTACACAAATTCCAGTACAGTTTCGGTAAAATTTCATATTTTACATTGGGTTCCTTGCAAAACGTTGTGTCTTGCTCTGTCTTGATCAACATTATAGAAATTTTCAGTGCTGCCACCATTTTGGACCCTTTTATAGCTATTTAACATCAAAAAAGTCGTCAAAATAGGCAAAATTTTCATTAAATTGTCAAATATTTTCAAAATTGTTCAGGTTTTTGAGTTTAACTTACCATCATATAACGCCCGGAGTCTTCCCCTGTCGTTTGGTACCACTTTCGACCACCCCCGATGGTAGGAAGCGATAAATTTTTGAATTTTGCACACATTCGAGTACAGTTTCGGTAAAATTTCATATTTTTACATCGGGTTTCTTGCAACACGTTGTGCCTTGCTCTGTCTTGATCAACCCTATAGAAATTTTCAGTGCTGCCACCATTTTGGACCCTTTTATAGCTATTTAACATCAAAAAAGTCGTCAAAATAGGCAAAATTTTCATTAAATTGTCAAATATTTTAAAAATTATTTAGGTTTTTGAGTTTAACTTACCATCTTATAACGCCCGGAGTCTTCCCTTGTCGTTTGGTACCATTTTTGACCACCCCCGATGGTGGGAAGCGATAAATTTTTGAATTTTACACACATTCCAGTACAGTTTCGGTAAAATTTCATATTTTTACATCGCGTTTTTTGCAACACGTTGTGTCTTGCTCTGTCTTGATCAACGTTATAGAAATTTTCAGTGCTGCCACCATTTTGGACCCTTTTATAGCTATTTAACATCAAAAAAGTCGTCAAAACAGGCAAAATTTTCATTAAATTGTCAAATATTTTAAAAATTATTTAGGTTTTTGAGTTTAACTTACCATCTTATAACGCCCGGAGTCTTCCCCTGTCGTTTGGTATCACTTTCGACCACCCCCGATGGTGGGAAGCGATAAATTTTTGAATTTTGCACACATTCGAGTACAGTTTCGGTAAAATTTCATATTTTTACATCGGGTTTTTTGCAACACGTTGTGTCTTGCTCTGTCTTGATCAACGTTATAGAAATTTTCAGTGCTGCCACCATTTTGGACCCTTTTATAGCTATTTAACATCAAAAAAGTCGTCAAAACAGGCAAAATTTTCATTAAATTGTCAAATATTTTCAAAATTATTCAGGTTTTTGAGTTTAACTTACCATCATATAACGCCCGGAGTCTTCCCCTGTCGTTTGGTACCATTTTCGACCACCCCCTATCCTGGGAAGCGATACATTTTTGAATTTTACACACATTCAAGTACAGTTTCGGTAAAATTTCATATTTTACATCGGGTTCTTTGCAAAACGTTGTGTCTTGCTCTTTCTTAATCAAAGTTATAGAAATTTTCAGTGCTGCCACCATTTTGGACCCTTTTATAGCTATTTAACATCAAAAAAGTCGTCAAAACAGGCAAAATTTTCATTAAATTGTCAAATATTTTCAAAATTATTCAGGTTTTTGAGTTTAACTTACCATCATATAATGCACGGAGTCTTTCCCTGTCGTTTGGTACCACTCTCGACCACCCCCGATGGTGGGAAGCGATAAATTTTTGAATTTTACACACATTCGAGTACAGTTTCGGTAAAATTTCATATTTTACATCGGGTTTCTTGCAAAACGTTGTGTCTTGCTCTGTCTTGATCAACGTTATAGAAATTTTCAGTGCTGCCACCATTTTGGACCCTTTTATAGCTATTTAACATCAAAAAAGTCGTCAAAATAGGCAAAATTTTCATTTAATTGTCAAATAATTTCAAAATTATTCAGGTTTTTGAGTTTAACTTACCATCATATAACGCCCGGAGTCTTCCCCTGTCGTTTGGTACCATTTTCGACCTTCCCCTATCCTGGGAAGCGATACATTTTTGAATTTTACACACATTCGAGTACAGTTTCGGTAAAATTTCATATTTTACATCGGGTTCTTTGCAAAACGTTGTGTCTTGCTCTTTCTTGATCAAAGTTATAGAAATTTTCAGTGCTGCCACCATTTTGGACCCTTTTATAGCTATTTAACATCAAAAAAGTCGTCAAAACAGGCAAAATTTTCATTAAATTGTCAAATATTTTCAAAATTATTCAGGTTTTTGATTTTAACTTACGATCGTATAACGCCCGGAGTCTTCCCCTGTCGTTTGGTACCACTTTCGACCACCCCCGATGGTGGGAAGCGATAAATTTTTGAATTTTACACACATTCGAGTACAGTTTCGGTAAAATTTCATATTTTACATCGGGTTTCTTGCAAAACGTTGTGTCTTGCTCTGTCTTGATCAACGTTATAGAAATTGCCAGTGCTGCCACCATTTTGGACCCTTTTATAGCTATTTAACATCAAAAAAGTCGTCAAAATAGGCAAAATTTTCATTAAATTGTCAAATATTTTAAAAATTATTTAGGTTTTTGAGTTTAACTTACCATCTTATAACGCCCGGAGTCTTCCCTTGTCGTTTGGTACCATTTTTGACCACCCCCGATGGTGGGAAGCGATAAATTTTTGAATTTTACACACATTCCAGTACAGTTTCGGTAAAATTTCATATTTTTACATCGCGTTTTTTGCAACACGTTGTGTCTTGCTCTGTCTTGATCAACGTTATAGAAATTTTCAGTGCTGCCACCATTTTGGACCCTTTTATAGCTATTTAACATCAAAAAAGTCGTCAAAACAGGCAAAATTTTCATTAAATTGTCAAATATTTTAAAAATTATTTAGGTTTTTGAGTTTAACTTACCATCTTATAACGCCCGGAGTCTTCCCCTGTCGTTTGGTATCACTTTCGACCACCCCCGATGGTGGGAAGCGATAAATTTTTGAATTTTGCACACATTCGAGTACAGTTTCGGTAAAATTTCATATTTTTACATCGGGTTTTTTGCAACACGTTGTGTCTTGCTCTGTCTTGATCAACGTTATAGAAATTTTCAGTGCTGCCACCATTTTGGACCCTTTTATAGCTATTTAACATCAAAAAAGTCTTCAAAATAGGCAAAATTTTCATTAAATTGTCAAATATTTTCAAAATTATTCAGGTTTTTGAGTTAAACTTACCATCATATAATGCCCGGAGTCTTCACCTGTCGTTTGGTACCACTTTCGACCACCCCCGATGGTAGGAAGCGATAAATTTTTGAATTTTGCACACATTCGAGTACAGTTTCGGTAAAATTTCATATTTTTACATCGGGTTTCTTGCAACACGTTGTGCCTTGCTCTGTCTTGATCAACCCTATAGAAATTTTCAGTGCTGCCACCATTTTGGACCCTTTTATAGCTATTTAACATCAAAAAAGTCGTCAAAATAGGCAAAATTTTCATTAAATTGTCAAATATTTTAAAAATTATTTAGGTTTTTGAGTTTAACTTACCATCTTATAACGCCCGGAGTCTTCCCTTGTCGTTTGGTACCATTTTTGACCACCCCCGATGGTGGGAAGCGATAAATTTTTGAATTTTACACACATTCCAGTACAGTTTCGGTAAAATTTCATATTTTTACATCGCGTTTTTTGCAACACGTTGTGTCTTGCTCTGTCTTGATCAACGTTATAGAAATTTTCAGTGCTGCCACCATTTTGGACCCTTTTATAGCTATTTAACATCAAAAAAGTCGTCAAAACAGGCAAAATTTTCATTAAATTGTCAAATATTTTAAAAATTATTTAGGTTTTTGAGTTTAACTTACCATCTTATAACGCCCGGAGTCTTCCCCTGTCGTTTGGTATCACTTTCGACCACCCCCGATGGTGGGAAGCGATAAATTTTTGAATTTTGCACACATTCGAGTACAGTTTCGGTAAAATTTCATATTTTTACATCGGGTTTTTTGCAACACGTTGTGTCTTGCTCTGTCTTGATCAACGTTATAGAAATTTTCAGTGCTGCCACCATTTTGGACCCTTTTATAGCTATTTAACATCAAAAAAGTCTTCAAAATAGGCAAAATTTTCATTAAATTGTCAAATATTTTCAAAATTATTCAGGTTTTTGAGTTAAACTTACCATCATATAATGCCCGGAGTCTTCACCTGTCGTTTGGTACCATTTTCGACCACCCCCTATACTGGGAAGCGATACATTTTTGAATTTTACACACATTCGAGTACAGTTTCGGTAAAATTTCATATTTTTACATCGGGTTTCTTGCAAAACGTTGTCTTGCTCTGTCTTGATCAACGTTAAAACGTTTAACTTACCATCTTATAACGCCCGGAGTCTTTCCTTGTCGTTTGGTACCATTCTTGACCACCCCCGATGGTGGGAAGCGATAAATTTTTGAATTTTGCACACATTCGAGTACAGTTTCGGTAAAATTTCATATTTTTACATTGGGTTTCTTGCAAAACGTTGTGTCTTGCTCTGTCTTGATCAACGTTAAAACGTTTAACTTACCATCTTATAACGCCCGGAGTCTTTCCTTGTCGTTTGGTACCATTTTTGACCACCCCCGATGGTGGGAAGCGATAAATTTTTGAATTTTACACACATTCCAGTACAGTTTCGGTAAAATTTCATTTTTTTACATTGGGTTCTTTGCAAAACGTTGTGTCTTGCTCTGTCTTGATCAACGTTATAGAAATTTTCAGTGCTGCCACCATTTTGGACCCTTTTATAGCTATTTAACATCAAAAAAGTCTTCAAAATAGGCAAAATTTTCATTAAATTGTCAAATATTTTCAAAATTATTCAGGTTTTTGTGTTAAACTTACCATCATATAATGCCCGGAGTCTTCCCCTGTCGTTTGGTACCATTTTCGACCACCCCCTATACTGGGAAGCGATACATTTTTGAATTTTACACACATTCGAGTACAGTTTCGGTAAAATTTCATATTTTTACATCGGGTTTCTTGCAAAACGTTGTCTTGCTCTGTCTTGATCAACGTTATACAAATTTTCAGTGCTGCCACCATTTTGGACCCTTTTATAGCTATTTAACATCAAAAAAGTCGTCAAAATAGGCAAAATTTTCATTAAATTGTCAAATATTTTAAAAATTATTCAGGTTTTTGAGTTTTACTTACCATCATATAATGCACGGAGTCTTTCCCTGTCGTTTGGTACCACTCTCGACCACCCCCGATGGTGGGAAGCGATAAATTTTTGAATTTTACACACATTCGAGTACAGTTTCGATAAAATTTCATATTTTTACATCGGGTTTCTTGCAAAACGTTGTGTCTTGCTCTGTCTTGATCAACGTTATAGAAATTTTCAGTGCTGCCACCATTTTGGACCCTTTTATAGCTATTTAACATCAAAAAAGTCGTCAAAATAGGCAAAATTTTCATTTAATTGTCAAATAATTTCAAAATTATTCAGGTTTTTGAGTTTAACTTACCATCATATAACGCCCGTAGTCTTCCCCTGTCGTTTGGTACCATTTTCGACCTTCCCCTATTCTGGGAAGCGATACATTTTTGAATTTTACACACATTCGAGTACAGTTTCGGTAAAATTTCATATTTTACATCGGGTTCTTTGCAAAACGTTGTGTCTTGCTCTTTCTTGATCAAAGTTATAGAAATTTTCAGTGCTGCCACCATTTTGGACCCTTTTATAGCTATTTAACATCAAAAAAGTCGTCAAAATAGGCAAAATTTTCATTAAATTGTCAAATATTTTCAAAATTATTCAGGTTTTTGAGTTTAACTTACCATCATATAATGCCCGGAGTCTTCCCCTGTCGTTTGGTACCACTCTCGACCACCCCCGATGGTGGGAAGCGATAAATTTTTGAATTTTGCACACATTCGAGTACAGTTTCGGTAAAATTTCATATTTTTACATTGGGTTTCTTGCAAAACGTTGTGTCTTGCTCTGTCTTGATCAACGTTAAAACGTTTAACTTACCATCTTATAACGCCCGGAGTCTTTCCTTGTCGTTTGGTACCATTTTTGACCACCCCCGATGGTGGGAAGCGATAAATTTTTGAATTTTGCACACATTCGAGTACAGTTTCGGTAAAATTTCATATTTTTACATTGGGTTTCTTGCAAAACGTTGTGTCTTGCTCTGTCTTGATCAACGTTAAAACGTTTAACTTACCATCTTATAACGCCCGGAGTCTTTCCTTGTCGTTTGGTACCATTTTTGACCACCCCCGATGGTGGGAAGCGATAAATTTTTGAATTTTACACACATTCCAGTACAGTTTCGGTAAAATTTCATTTTTTTACATTGGGTTCTTTGCAAAACGTTGTGTCTTGCTCTGTCTTGATCAACGTTATAGAAATTTTCAGTGCTGCCACCATTTTGGACCCTTTTATAGCTATTTAACATCAAAAAAGTCTTCAAAATAGGCAAAATTTTCATTAAATTGTCAAATATTTTCAAAATTATTCAGGTTTTTGAGTTAAACTTACCATCATATAATGCCCGGAGTCTTCCCCTGTCGTTTGGTACCATTTTCGACCACCCCCTATACTGGGAAGCGATACATTTTTGAATTTTACACACATTCGAGTACAGTTTCGGTAAAATTTCATATTTTTACATCGGGTTTCTTGCAAAACGTTGTCTTGTTCTGTCTTGATCAACGTTATACAAATTTTCAGTGCTGCCACCATTTTGGACCCTTTTATAGCTATTTAACATCAAAAAAGTCGTCGAAATAGGCAAAATTTTCATTAAATTGTCAAATATTTTAAAAATTATTCAGGTTTTTGAGTTTAACTTACCATCATATAATGCACGGAGTCTTTCCCTGTCGTTTGGTACCACTCTCGACCACCCCCGATGGTGGGAAGCGATAAATTTTTGAATTTTACACACATTCGAGTACAGTTTCGATAAAATTTCATATTTTCACATCGGGTTTCTTGCAAAACGTTGTGTCTTGCTCTGTCTTGATCAACGTTATAGAAATTTTCAGTGCTGCCACCATTTTGGACCCTTTTATAGCTATTTAACATCAAAAAAGTCGTCAAAATAGGCAAAATTTTCATTAAATTGTCAAATATTTTAAAAATTATTCAGGTTTTTGAGTTTAACTTACCATCTTATAACGCCCGGAGTCTTCCCTTGTCGTTTGGTACCATTTTTGACCACCCCCGATGGTGGGAAGCGATAAATTTTTGAATTTTACACACATTCCAGTACAGTTTCGGTAAAATTTCATATTTTTACATCGGGTTCCTTGCAAAACGTTGTGTCTTGCTCTGTCTTGATCAACGTTATAGAAATTTTCAGTGCTGCCACCATTTTGGACCCTTTTATAGCTATTTAACATCAAAACAGTCGTCAAAATACGCAAAATTTTCATTAAATTGTCAAATATTTTCAAAATTATTCAGGTGTTTGAGTTTAACTTACCATCATATAACGCCCGGAGTCTTCCCCTGTCGTTTGGTACCACTTTCGACCACCCCCGATGGTGGGAAGCGATAAATTTTTGAATCTTGCACACATTCGAGTACAGTTTCGGTAAAATTTCATATTTTACATCGGGTTCTTTGCAAAACGTTGTGTCTTGCTCTTTTTTGATCAAAGTTATAGAAATGTTCAGTGCTGCCACCATTTTGGACCCTTTTATAGCTATTTAACATCAAAAAAGTCGTCAAAATAGGCAAAATTTTCATTAAATTGTCAAATATTTTAAAAATTATTTAGGTTTTTGAGTTTAACTTAGCATCTTATAATGCCCGGAGTCTTCCCTTGTCGTTTGGTACCACTTTCGACCACCCCCGATGGTGGGAAGCGATAAATTTTTGAATTTTACACACATTCGAGTACAGTTTCGGTAAAATTTCATATTTTTACATCGGGTTCCTTGCAAAACGTTGTGTCTTGCTCTGTCTTGATCAACGTTATAGAAATTTTCAGTGCTGCCACCATTTTGGACCCTTTTATAGCTATTTAACATCAAAAAAGTCGTCAAAACAGGCAAAATTTTCATTAAATTGTCAAATATTTTAAAAATTATTTACGTTTTTGAGTTTAACTTAGCATCTTATAATGCCCGGAGTCTTCCCTTGTCGTTTGGTACCACTTTCGACCACCCCCGATGGTGGGAAGCGATAAATTTTTGAATTTTACACACATTCGAGTACAGTTTCGGTAAAATTTCATATTTTTACATCGGGTTCCTTGCAAAACGTTGTGTCTTGCTCTGTCTTGATCAACGTTATAGAAATTTTCAGTGCTGCCACCATTTTGGACCCTTTTATAGCTATTTAACATCAAAAAAGTCGTCAAAATAGGCAAAATTTTCATTAAATTGTCAAATATTTTAAAAATTATTTAGGTTTTTGAGTTTAACTTACCATCTTATAACGCCCGGAGTCTTCCCTTGTCGTTTGGTACCATTTTTGACCACCCCCGATGGTGGGAAGCGATAAATTTTTGAATTTAACACACCATCCAGTACAGTTTCGGTAAAATTTCATATTTTACATTGGGTTCTTTGCAAAACGTTGTGTCTTGCTCTGTCTTGATCAACATTATAGAAATTTTCAGTGCTGCCACCATTTTGGACCCTTTTATAGCTATTTAACATCAAAAAAGTCGTCAAAACAGGCAAAATTTTCATTAAATTGTCAAATATTTTCAAAATTATTTAGGTTTTTGAGTTTAACTTAACATCATATAACGCCCGGAGTCTTCCCCTGTCGTTTGGTACCACTTTCGACCACCCCCGATGGTGGGAAGCGATAAATTTTTGAATTTTACACTCATTCGAGTACAGTTTCGGTAAAATTTCATATTGTTACATCGGGTTTTTTGCAAAACGTTCTGTCTTGCTCTGTCTTGATCAACGTTATAGAAAATTTTCAGTGCTGCCACCATTTTGGACCCTTTTATAGCTATTTAACATCAAAAAAGTCGTCAAAATAGGCAAAATTTTCATTAAATTGTCAAATATTTTCAAAATTATTCAGGTTTTTGAGTTTAACTTGCCATCATATAACGCCCGGAGTCTTCCCCTGTCGTTTGGTTCCACTTTCGACCACCCCCGATGGTGGGAAGCGATAAATTTTTGAATTTTACACACATTCGAGTACAGTTTCGGTAAAATTTAAAATTTTACATCGGGTTTCTTGCAAAACGTTGTGTCTTGCTCTGTCTTGATCAACGTTATAGAAATTTTCAGTGCTGCCACCATTTTGGACCCTTTTATAGCTATTTAACATCAAAAAAGTCGTCAAAATAGGCAAAATTTTCATTAAATTGTCAAATATTTTAAAAATTATTCAGGTTTTTGAGTTTAACTTACCATCTTATAATGCCCGGAGTCTTCCCTTGTCGTTTAGTACCATTTTTGACCACCCCCGATGGTGGGAAGCGATAAATTTTTGAATTTAACACACATTCCAGTACAGTTTCGGTAAAATTTCATATTTTACATTGGGTTCTTTGCAAAACGTTGTGTCTTGCTCTCTCTTGATCAACATTATAGAAATTTTCAGTGCTGCCACCATTTTGGACCCTTTTATAGCTATTTAACATCAAAAAAGTCGTCAAAACAGGCAAAATTTTCATTAAATTGTTAAATATTTTCAAAATTATTCAGGTTTTTGAGTTTAACTTACGATCGTATAACGCCCGGAGTCTTCCCCTGTCGTTTGGTACCATTTTTGACCACCCCCGATGGTGGGAAGCGATAAATTTTTGAATTTTACACACATTCGAGTACAGTTTCGGTAAAATTTCATATTTTTATATCGGGTTTCTTGCAAAACGTTGTGTCTTGCTCTGTCTTGATCAACGTTATAGAAATTTTCAGTGCTGCCACCATTTTGGACCCTTTTATAGCTATTTAACATCAAAACAGTCGTCAAAATAGGCAAAATTTTCATTAAATTGTCAAATATTTTCAAAATTATTCAGGTTTTTGAGTTTAACTTACCATCATATAACGCCCGGAGTCTTCCCCTGTCGTTTGGTACCACTTTCGACCACCCCCGATGGTGGGAAGCGATAAATTTTTGAATTTTGCACACATTCGAGTACAGTTTCGGTAAAATTTCATATTTTTACATCGGGTTTCTTGCAAAACGTTGTGTCTTGCTCTGTCTTGATCAACGTTGTAGAAATTTTCAGTGCTGCCACCATTTTGGACCCTTTTATAGCTATTTAAACATCAAAAAAGTCGTCAAAATAGGCAAAATTTTCATTAAATTGTCAAATATTTTAAAAATTATTCAGGTTTTTGAGTTTAACTTACCATCTTATAACGCCCGGAGTCTTCCCTTGTCGTTTGGTACCATTTTTGACCACCCCCGATGGTGGGAAGCGATAAATTTTTGAATTTTACACACATTCCAGTACAGTTTCGGTAAAATTTCATATTTTACATTGGGTTCTTTGCAAAACGTTGTGTCTTGCTCTGTCTTGATCAACATTATAGAAATTTTCAGTGCTGCCACCATTTTGGACCCTTTTATAGCTATTTAACATCAAAAAAGTCGTCAAAACAGGCAAAATTTTCATTAAATTGTTAAATATTTTCAAAATTATTCAGGTTTTTGAGTTTAACTTACGATCGTATAACGCCCGGAGTCTTCCCCTGTCGTTTGGTACCACTTTCGACCACCCCCGATGGTGGGAAGCGATAAATTTTTGAATTTTACACACATTCGAGTACAGTTTCGGTAAAATTTCATATTTTTACATCGGGTTCCTTGCAAAACGTTGTGTCTTGCTCTGTCTTGATCAACGTTATAGAAATTTTCAGTGCTGCCACCATTTTGGACCCTTTTATAGCTATTTAACATCAAAACAGTCGTCAAAATACGCAAAATTTTCATTAAATTGTCAAATATTTTCAAAATTATTCAGGTGTTTGAGTTTAACTTACCATCATATAACGCCCGGAGTCTTCCCCTGTCGTTTGGTACCACTTTCGACCACCCCCGATGGTGGGAAGCGATAAATTTTTGAATTTTGCACACATTCGAGTACAGTTTCGGAAAAATTTCATATTTTACGTCGGGTTCTTTGCAAAACGTTGTGTCTTGCTCTTTCTTGATCAAAGTTATAGAAATGTTCAGTGCTGCCACCATTTTGGACCCTTTTATAGCTATTTAACATCAAAAAAGTCGTCAAAATAGGCAAAATTTTCATTAAATTGTCAAATATTTTAAAAATTATTTAGGTTTTTGAGTTTAACTTAGCATCTTATAATGCCCGGAGTCTTCCCTTGTCGTTTGGTACCACTTTCGACCACCCCCGATGGTGGGAAGCGATAAATTTTTGAATTTTACACACATTCGAGTACAGTTTCGGTAAAATTTCATATTTTTACATCGGGTTCCTTGCAAAACGTTGTGTCTTGCTCTGTCTTGATCAACGTTATAGAAATTTTCAGTGCTGCCACCATTTTGGACCCTTTTATAGCTATTTAACATCAAAAAAGTCGTCAAAATAGGCAAAATTTTCATTAAATTGTCAAATATTTTAAAAATTATTCAGGTTTTTGAGTTTAACTTACCATCTTATAACGCCCGGAGTCTTCCCTTGTCGTTTGGTACCATTTTTGACCACCCCCGATGGTGGGAAGCGATAAATTTTTGAATTTAACACTCATTCCAGTACAGTTTCGGTAAAATTTCATATTTTACATTGGGTTCTTTGCAAAACGTTGTGTCTTGCTCTGTCTTGATCAACATTATAGAAATTTTCAGTGCTGCCACCATTTTGGACCCTTTTATAGCTATTTAACATCAAAAAAGTCGTCAAAACAGGCAAAATTTTCATTAAATTGTTAAATATTTTCAAAATTATTCAGGTTTTTGAGTTTAACTTACGATCGTATAACGCCCGGAGTCTTCCCCTGTCGTTTGGTACCACTTTCGACCACCCCCGATGGTGGGAAGCGATAAATTTTTGAATTTTACACACATTCGAGTACAGTTTCGGTAAAATTTCATATTTTTACATCGGGTTCCTTGCAAAACGTTGTGTCTTGCTCTGTCTTGATCAACGTTATAGAAATTTTCAGTGCTGCCACCATTTTGGACATTTTATAGCTATTTAACATCAAAACAGTCGTCAAAATAGGCAAAATTTTCATTAAATTGTCAAATATTTTCAAAATTATTCAGGTTTTTGAGTTTAACTTACCATCTTATAACGCCCGGAGTCTTCCCTTGTCGTTTGGTACCATTGTTGACCACCCCCGATGGTGGGAAGCTATAAATTTTTGAATTTAACACACATTCCAGTACAGTTTCGGTAAAATTTCATATTTTACATTGGGTTCTTTGCAAAACGTTGTGTCTTGCTCTGTTTTGATCAACATTATAGAAATTTTCAGTGCTGCCACCATTTTGGACCCATTTATAGCTATTTAACATCAAAAAAGTCGTCAAAACAGGAAAAATTTTCATTAAATTGTTAAATATTTTCAAAATTATTGAGGTTTTTGAGTTTAACTTACCATCTTATAACGCCCGGAGTCTTCCCTTGTCGTTTGGTACCATTTTTGACCACCCCCGATGGTGGGAAGCGATAAATTTTTGAATTTTACACACATTCGAGAACAGTTTCGGTAAAATTTCATATTTTACATCGGGTTTCTTGCAAAACGTTGTGTCTTGCTCTGTCTTGATCAACGTTATAGAAATTGCCAGTGCTGCCACCATTTTGGACCCTTTTATAGCTACTTAACATCAAAAAAGTCGTCAAAATAGGCAAAATTTTCATTAAATTGTCAAATATTTTAAAAATTATTCAGGTTTTTGAGTTTAACTTACCATCTTATAACGCCCGGAGTCTTCCCCTGTCGTTTGGTACCATTTTTGACCACCCCCGATGGTGGGAAGCGATAAATTTTTTAATTTTACACACATTCGAGTACAGTTTCGGTAAAATTTCATATTTTTATATCGGGTTTCTTGCAAAACGTTGTGTCTTGCTCTGTCTTGATCAACGTTATAGAAATTTTCAGTGCTGCCACCATTTTGGACCCTTTTATAGCTATTTAACATCAAAACAGTCGTCAAAATAGGCAAAATTTTCATTAAATTGTCAAATATTTTCAAAATTATTCAGGTTTTTGAGTTTAACTTACCATCATATAACGCCCGGAGTCTTCCCCTGTCGTTTGGTACCACTTTCGACCACCCCCGATGGTGGGAAGCGATAAATTTTTGAATTTTGCACACATTCGAGTACAGTTTCGGTAAAATTTCATATTTTTACATCGGGTTTCTTGCAAAACGTTGTGTCTTGCTCTGTCTTGATCAACGTTGTAGAAATTTTCAGTGCTGCCACCATTTTGGACCCTTTTATAGCTATTTATTATCAAAAAAGTCGTCAAAATAGGCAAAATTTTCATTAAATTGTCAAATATTTTAAAAATTATTCAGGTTTTTGAGTTTTACTTACCATCTTATAACGCCCGGAGTCTTCCCTTGTCGTTTGGTACCATTTTTGACCACCCCCGATGGTGGGAAGCGATAAATTTTTGAATTTTACACACATTCGAGTACAGTTTCGGTAAAATTTCATATTTTTACATCGGGTTCCTTGCAAAACGTTGTGTCTTGCTCTGTCTTGATCAACGTTATAGAAATTTTCAGTGCTGCCACCATTTTGGACCCTTTTATAGCTATTTAACATCAAAACAGTCGTCAAAATACGCAAAATTTTCATTAAATTGTCAAATATTTTCAAAATTATTTAGGTTTTTGAGTTTAACTTAGCATCTTATAATGCCCGGAGTCTTCCCTTGTCGTTTGGTACCACTTTCGACCACCCCCGATGGTGGGAAGCGATAAATTTTTGAATTTTACACACATTCCAGTACAGTTTCGGTAAAATTTCATATTTTACATTGGGTTCTTTGCAAAACATTGTGTCTTGCTCTGTCTTGATCAACATTATAGAAATTTTCAGTGCTGCCACCATTTTGGACCCTTTTATAGCTATTTAACATCAAAAAAGTCGTCAAAACAGGCAAAATTTTCATTAAATTGTTAAATATTTTTAAAATTATTCAGGTTTTTGAGTTTAACTTACGATCGTATAACGCCCGGAGTCTTCCCCTGTCGTTTGGTACCACTTTCGACCACCCCCGATGGTGGGAAGCGATAAATTTTTGAATTTTACACACATTCGAGTACAGTTTCGGTAAAATTTCATATTTTTACATCGGGTTCCTTGCAAAACGTTGTGTCTTGCTCTGTCTTGATCAACGTTATAGAAATTTTCAGTGCTGCCACCATTTTGGACCCTTTTATAGCTATTTAACATCAAAACAGTCGTCAAAATACGCAAAATTTTCATTAAATTGTCAAATATTTTCAAAATTATTCAGGTGTTTGAGTTTAACTTACCATCATATAACGCCCGGAGTCTTCCCCTGTCGTTTGGTACCACTTTCGACCACCCCCGATGGTGGGAAGCGATAAATTTTTGAATTTTGCACACATTCGAGTACAGTTTCGGAAAAATTTCATATTTTACGTCGGGTTCTTTGCAAAACGTTGTGTCTTGCTCTTTCTTGATCAAAGTTATAGAAATGTTCAGTGCTGCCACCATTTTGGACCCTTTTATAACTATTTAACATCAAAAAAGTCGTCAAAATAGGCAAAATTTTCATTAAATTGTCAAATATTTTAAAAATTATTTAGGTTTTTGAGTTTAACTTAGCATCTTATAATGCCCGGAGTCTTCCCTTGTCGTTTGGTACCACTTTCGACCACCCCCGATGGTGGGAAGCGATAAATTTTTGAATTTTACACACATTCGAGTACAGTTTCGGTAAAATTTCATATTTTTACATCGGGTTCCTTGCAAAACGTTGTGTCTTGCTCTGTCTTGATCAACGTTATAGAAATTTTCAGTGCTGCCACCATTTTGGACCCTTTTATAGCTATTTAACATCAAAAAAGTCGTCAAAATAGGCAAAATTTTCATTAAATTGTCAAATATTTTAAAAATTATTCAGGTTTTTGAGTTTAACTTACCATCTTATAACGCCCGGAGTCTTCCCTTGTCGTTTGGTACCATTTTTGACCACCCCCGATGGTGGGAAGCGATAAATTTTTGAATTTAACACTCATTCCAGTACAGTTTCGGTAAAATTTCATATTTTACATTGGGTTCTTTGCAAAACGTTGTGTCTTGCTCTGTCTTGATCAACATTATAGAAATTTTCAGTGCTGCCACCATTTTGGACCCTTTTATAGCTATTTAACATCAAAAAAGTCGTCAAAACAGGCAAAATTTTCATTAAATTGTTAAATATTTTCAAAATTATTCAGGTTTTTGAGTTTAACTTACGATCGTATAACGCCCGGAGTCTTCCCCTGTCGTTTGGTACCACTTTCGACCACCCCCGATGGTGGGAAGCGATAAATTTTTGAATTTTACACACATTCGAGTACAGTTTCGGTAAAATTTCATATTTTTACATCGGGTTCCTTGCAAAACGTTGTGTCTTGCTCTGTCTTGATCAACGTTATAGAAATTTTCAGTGCTGCCACCATTTTGGACATTTTATAGCTATTTAACATCAAAACAGTCGTCAAAATAGGCAAAATTTTCATTAAATTGTCAAATATTTTCAAAATTATTCAGGTTTTTGAGTTTAACTTACCATCTTATAACGCCCGGAGTCTTCCCTTGTCGTTTGGTACCATTGTTGACCACCCCCGATGGTGGGAAGCTATAAATTTTTGAATTTAACACACATTCCAGTACAGTTTCGGTAAAATTTCATATTTTACATTGGGTTCTTTGCAAAACGTTGTGTCTTGCTCTGTTTTGATCAACATTATAGAAATTTTCAGTGCTGCCACCATTTTGGACCCATTTATAGCTATTTAACATCAAAAAAGTCGTCAAAACAGGAAAAATTTTCATTAAATTGTTAAATATTTTCAAAATTATTCAGGTTTTTGAGTTTAACTTACCATCTTATAACGCCCGGAGTCTTCCCTTGTCGTTTGGTACCATTTTTGACCACCCCCGATGGTGGGAAGCGATAAATTTTTGAATTTTACACACATTCCAGTACAGTTTCGGTAAAATTTCATATTTTACATCGGGTTTCTTGCAAAACGTTGTGTCTTGCTCTGTCTTGATCAACATTATAGAAATTGCCAGTGCTGCCACCATTTTGGACCCTTTTATAGCTACTTAACATCAAAAAAGTCGTCAAAATAGGCAAAATTTTCATTAAATTGTCAAATATTTTAAAAATTATTCAGATTTTTGAGTTTAACTTACCATCTTATAACGCCCGGAGTCTTCCCCTGTCGTTTGGTACCATTTTTGACCACCCCCGATGGTGGGAAGCGATAAATTTTTGAATTTTACACACATTCGAGTACAGTTTCGGTAAAATTTCATATTTTTATATCGGGTTTCTTGCAAAACGTTGTGTCTTGCTCTGTCTTGATCAACGTTATAGAAATTTTCAGTGCTGCCACCATTTTGGACCCTTTTATAGCTATTTAACATCAAAACAGTCGTCAAAATAGGCAAAATTTTCATTAAATTGTCAAATATTTTAAAAATTATTTAGGTTTTTGAGTTTAACTTAGCATCTTATAATGCCCGGAGTCTTCCCTTGTCGTTTGGTACCACTTTCGACCACCCCCGATGGTGGGAAGCGATAAATTTTTGAATTTTACACACATTCGAGTACAGTTTCGGTAAAATTTCATATTTTTACATCGGGTTCCTTGCAAAACGTTGTGTCTTGCTCTGTCTTGATCAACGTTATAGAAATTTTCAGTGCTGCCACCATTTTGGACCCTTTTATAGCTATTTAACATCAAAAAAGTCGTCAAAATAGGCAAAATTTTCATTAAATTGTCAAATATTTTAAAAATTATTCAGGTTTTTGAGTTTAACTTACCATCTTATAACGCCCGGAGTCTTCCCTTGTCGTTTGGTACCATTTTTGACCACCCCCGATGGTGGGAAGCGATAAATTTTTGAATTTAACACTCATTCCAGTACAGTTTCGGTAAAATTTCATATTTTACATTGGGTTCTTTGCAAAACGTTGTGTCTTGCTCTGTCTTGATCAACATTATAGAAATTTTCAGTGCTGCCACCATTTTGGACCCTTTTATAGCTATTTAACATCAAAAAAGTCGTCAAAACAGGCAAAATTTTCATTAAATTGTTAAATATTTTCAAAATTATTCAGGTTTTTGAGTTTAACTTACGATCGTATAACGCCCGGAGTCTTCCCCTGTCGTTTGGTACCACTTTCGACCACCCCCGATGGTGGGAAGCGATAAATTTTTGAATTTTACACACATTCGAGTACAGTTTCGGTAAAATTTCATATTTTTACATCGGGTTCCTTGCAAAACGTTGTGTCTTGCTCTGTCTTGATCAACGTTATAGAAATTTTCAGTGCTGCCACCATTTTGGACATTTTATAGCTATTTAACATCAAAACAGTCGTCAAAATAGGCAAAATTTTCATTAAATTGTCAAATATTTTCAAAATTATTCAGGTTTTTGAGTTTAACTTACCATCTTATAACGCCCGGAGTCTTCCCTTGTCGTTTGGTACCATTGTTGACCACCCCCGATGGTGGGAAGCTATAAATTTTTGAATTTAACACACATTCCAGTACAGTTTCGGTAAAATTTCATATTTTACATTGGGTTCTTTGCAAAACGTTGTGTCTTGCTCTGTTTTGATCAACATTATAGAAATTTTCAGTGCTGCCACCATTTTGGACCCATTTATAGCTATTTAACATCAAAAAAGTCGTCAAAACAGGAAAAATTTTCATTAAATTGTTAAATATTTTCAAAATTATTGAGGTTTTTGAGTTTAACTTACCATCTTATAACGCCCGGAGTCTTCCCTTGTCGTTTGGTACCATTTTTGACCACCCCCGATGGTGGGAAGCGATAAATTTTTGAATTTTACACACATTCGAGAACAGTTTCGGTAAAATTTCATATTTTACATCGGGTTTCTTGCAAAACGTTGTGTCTTGCTCTGTCTTGATCAACGTTATAGAAATTGCCAGTGCTGCCACCATTTTGGACCCTTTTATAGCTACTTAACATCAAAAAAGTCGTCAAAATAGGCAAAATTTTCATTAAATTGTCAAATATTTTTAAAATTATTCAGGTTTTTGAGTTTAACTTACCATCTTATAACGCCCGGAGTCTTCCCCTGTCGTTTGGTACCATTTTTGACCACCCCCGATGGTGGGAAGCGATAAATTTTTGAATTTTACACACATTCGAGTACAGTTTCGGTAAAATTTCATATTTTTATATCGGGTTTCTTGCAAAACGTTGTGTCTTGCTCTGTCTTGATCAACGTTATAGAAATTTTCAGTGCTGCCACCATTTTGGACCCTTTTATAGCTATTTAACATCAAAACAGTCGTCAAAATAGGCAAAATTTTCATTAAATTGTCAAATATTTTCAAAATTATTCAGGTTTTTGAGTTTAACTTACCATCATATAACGCCCGGAGTCTTCCCCTGTCGTTTGGTACCACTTTCGACCACCCCCGATGGTGGGAAGCGATAAATTTTTGAATTTTGCACACATTCGAGTACAGTTTCGGTAAAATTTCATATTTTTACATCGGGTTTCTTGCAAAACGTTGTGTCTTGCTCTGTCTTGATCAACGTTGTAGAAATTTTCAGTGCTGCCACCATTTTGGACCCTTTTATAGCTATTTATTATCAAAAAAGTCGTCAAAATAGGCAAAATTTTCATTAAATTGTCAAATATTTTAAAAATTATTCAGGTTTTTGAGTTTTACTTACCATCTTATAACGCCCGGAGTCTTCCCTTGTCGTTTGGTACCATTTTTGACCACCCCCGATGGTGGGAAGCGATAAATTTTTGAATTTTACACACATTCGAGTACAGTTTCGGTAAAATTTCATATTTTTACATCGGGTTCCTTGCAAAACGTTGTGTCTTGCTCTGTCTTGATCAACGTTATAGAAATTTTCAGTGCTGCCACCATTTTGGACCCTTTTATAGCTATTTAACATCAAAACAGTCGTCAAAATACGCAAAATTTTCATTAAATTGTCAAATATTTTCAAAATTATTTAGGTTTTTGAGTTTAACTTAGCATCTTATAATGCCCGGAGTCTTCCCTTGTCGTTTGGTACCACTTTCGACCACCCCCGATGGTGGGAAGCGATAAATTTTTGAATTTTACACACATTCCAGTACAGTTTCGGTAAAATTTCATATTTTACATTGGGTTCTTTGCAAAACGTTGTGTCTTGCTCTGTCCTGATCAACATTATAGAAATTTTCAGTGCTGCCACCATTTTGGACCCTTTTATAGCTATTTAACATCAAAAAAGTCGTCAAAACAGGCAAAATTTTCATTAAATTGTTAAATATTTTCAAAATTATTCAGGTTTTTGAGTTTAACTTACGATCGTATAACGCCCGGAGTCTTCCCCTGTCGTTTGGTACCACTTTCGACCACCCCCGATGGTGGGAAGCGATAAATTTTTGAATTTTACACACATTCGAGTACAGTTTCGGTAAAATTTCATATTTTTACATCGGGTTCCTTGCAAAACGTTGTGTCTTGCTCTGTCTTGATCAACGTTATAGAAATTTTCAGTGCTGCCACCATTTTGGACCCTTTTATAGCTATTTAACATCAAAACAGTCGTCAAAATACGCAAAATTTTCATTAAATTGTCAAATATTTTCAAAATTATTCAGGTGTTTGAGTTTAACTTACCATCATATAACGCCCGGAGTCTTCCCCTGTCGTTTGGTACCACTTTCGACCACCCCCGATGGTGGGAAGCGATAAATTTTTGAATTTTGCACACATTCGAGTACAGTTTCGGAAAAATTTCATATTTTACGTCGGGTTCTTTGCAAAACGTTGTGTCTTGCTCTTTCTTGATCAAAGTTATAGAAATGTTCAGTGCTGCCACCATTTTGGACCCTTTTATAGCTATTTAACATCAAAAAAGTCGTCAAAATAGGCAAAATTTTCATTAAATTGTCAAATATTTTAAAAATTATTTAGGTTTTTGAGTTTAACTTAGCATCTTATAATGCCCGGAGTCTTCCCTTGTCGTTTGGTACCACTTTCGACCACCCCCGATGGTGGGAAGCGATAAATTTTTGAATTTTACACACATTCGAGTACAGTTTCGGTAAAATTTCATATTTTTACATCGGGTTCCTTGCAAAACGTTGTGTCTTGCTCTGTCTTGATCAACGTTATAGAAATTTTCAGTGCTGCCACCATTTTGGACCCTTTTATAGCTATTTAACATCAAAAAAGTCGTCAAAATAGGCAAAATTTTCATTAAATTGTCAAATATTTTAAAAATTATTCAGGTTTTTGAGTTTAACTTACCATCTTATAACGCCCGGAGTCTTCCCTTGTCGTTTGGTACCATTTTTGACCACCCCCGATGGTGGGAAGCGATAAATTTTTGAATTTAACACTCATTCCAGTACAGTTTCGGTAAAATTTCATATTTTACATTGGGTTCTTTGCAAAACGTTGTGTCTTGCTCTGTCTTGATCAACGTTATAGAAATTTTCAGTGCTGCCACCATTTTGGACCCTTTTATAGCTATTTAACATCAAAACAGTCGTCAAAATAGGCAAAATTTTCATTAAATTGTCAAATATTTTCAAAATTATTCAGGTTTTTGAGTTTAACTTACCATCATATAACGCCCGGAGTCTTCCCCTGTCGTTTGGTACCACTTTCGACCACCCCCGATGGTGGGAAGCGATAAATTTTTGAATTTTGCACACATTCGAGTACAGTTTCGGTAAAATTTCATATTTTTACATCGGGTTTCTTGCAAAACGTTGTGTCTTGCTCTGTCTTGATCAACGTTGTAGAAATTTTCAGTGCTGCCACCATTTTGGACCCTTTTATAGCTATTTAACATCAAAAAAGTCGTCAAAATAGGCAAAATTTTCATTAAATTGTCAAATATTTTCAAAATTATTCAGGTTTTTGAGTTTTCCTTACCATCTTATAACGCCCGGAGTCTTCCCTTGTCGTTTGGTACCATTTTTGACCACCCCCGATGGTGGGAAGCGATAAATTTTTGAATTTTACACACATTCCAGTACAGTTTCGGTAAAATTTCATATTTTACATTGGGTTCTTTGCAAAACGTTGTGTCTTGCTCTGTCTTGATCAACATTATAGAAATTTTCAGTGCTGCCACCATTTTGGACCCTTTTATAGCTATTTAACATCAAAAAAGTCGTCAAAACAGGCAAAATTTTCATTAAATTGTTAAATATTTTCAAAATTATTCAGGTTTTTGAGTTTAACTTACGATCGTATAACGCCCGGAGTCTTCCCCTGTCGTTTGGTACCACTTTCGACCACCCCCGATGGTGGGAAGCGATAAATTTTTGAATTTTTCACACATTCGAGTACAGTTTCGGTAAAATTTCATATTTTTACATCGGGTTCCTTGCAAAACGTTGTGTCTTGCTCTGTCTTGATCAACGTTAGAGAAATTTTCAGTGCTGCCACCATTTTGGACCCTTTTATAGCTATTTAACATCAAAACAGTCGTCAAAATACGCAAAATTTTCATTAAATTGTCAAATATTTTCAAAATTATTCAGGTGTTTGAGTTTAACTTACCATCATATAACGCCCGGAGTCTTCCCCTGTCGTTTGGTACCACTTTCGACCACCCCCGATGGTGGGAAGCGATAAATTTTTGAATTTTGCACACATTCGAGTACAGTTTCGGTAAAATTTCATATTTTTACATCGGGTTTCTTGCAAAACGTTGTGTCTTGCTCTGTCCTTATCAACGTTATAGAAATTTTCAGTGCTGCCACCATTTTGGACCCTTTTATAGCTATTTAACATCAAAAAAGTCGTCAAAATAGGCAAAATTTTCATTAAATTGTCAAATATTTTCAAAATTATTCAGGTTTTTGAGTTTAGCTTACGATCGTATAACGCCCGGAGTCTTCCCCTGTCGTTTGGTACCACTCTCGACCACCCCCGATGGTGGGAAGCGATAAATTTTTGAATTTTACACACATTCCAGTACAGTTTCGGTAAAATTTCATATTTTTACATCGGGTTTTTTGCAACACGTTGTGTCTTGCTCTGTCTTGATCAACGTTATAGTAATTTTCAGTGCTGCCACCATTTTGGACCCTTTTATAGCTATTTAACATCAAAAAAGTCGTCAAAACAGGCAAAATTTTCATTAAATTGTTAAATATTTTCAAAATTATTCTGGTTTTTGAGTTTAACTTACCATCATATAACGCCCGGAGTCTTCCCCTGTCGTTTGGTACCACTTTCGACCACCCCCGATGGTGGGAAGCGATAAATTTTTGAATTTTGCACACATTCGAGTACAGTTTCGGTAAAATTTCATATTTTTACATCGGGTTTCTTGCAAAACGTTGTGTCTTGCTCTGTCTTGATCAACGTTGTAGAAATTTTCAGTGCTGCCACCATTTTGGACCCTTTTATAGCTATTTAACATCAAAAAAGTCGTCAAAATAGGCAAAATTTTCATTAAATTGTCAAATATTTTAAAAATTATTCAGGTTTTTGAGTTTTACTTACCATCTTATAACGCCCGGAGTCTTCCCTTGTCGTTTGGTACCATTTTTGACCACCCCCGATGGTGGGAAGCGATAAATTTTTGAATTTTACACACATTCCAGTACAGTTTCGGTAAAATTTCATATTTTACATTGGGTTCGTTGCAAAACGTTGTGTCTTGCTCTGTCTTGATCAACATTATAGAAATTTTCAGTGCTGCCACCATTTTGGACCCTTTTATAGCTATTTAACATCAAAAAAGTCGTCAAAACAGGCAAAATTTTCATTAAATTGTTAAATATTTTCAAAATTATTGAGGTTTTTGAGTTTAACTTACCATCTTATAACGCCCGGAGTCTTCCCTTGTCGTTTGGTACCATTTTTGACCACCCCCGATGGTGGGAAGCGATAAATTTTTGAATTTTACACACATTCGAGAACAGTTTCGGTAAAATTTCATATTTTACATCGGGTTTCTTGCAAAACGTTGTGTCTTGCTCTGTCTTGATCAACGTTATAGAAATTGCCAGTGCTGCCACCATTTTGGACCCTTTTATAGCTACTTAACATCAAAAAAGTCGTCAAAATAGGCAAAATTTTCATTAAATTGTCAAATATTTTAAAAATTATTCAGGTTTTTGAGTTTAACTTACCATCTTATAACGCCCGGAGTCTTCCCCTGTCGTTTGGTACCATTTTTGACCACCCCCGATGGTGGGAAGCGATAAATTTTTGAATTTTACACACATTCGAGTACAGTTTCGGTAAAATTTCATATTTTTATATCGGGTTTCTTGCAAAACGTTGTGTCTTGCTCTGTCTTGATCAACGTTATAGAAATTTTCAGTGCTGCCACCATTTTGGACCCTTTTATAGCTATTTAACATCAAAACAGTCGTCAAAATAGGCAAAATTTTCATTAAATTGTCAAATATTTTCAAAATTATTCAGGTTTTTGAGTTTAACTTACCATCATATAACGCCCGGAGTCTTCCCCTGTCGTTTGGTACCACTTTCGACCACCCCCGATGGTGGGAAGCGATAAATTTTTGAATTTTGCACACATTCGAGTACAGTTTCGGTAAAATTTCATATTTTTACATCGGGTTTCTTGCAAAACGTTGTGTCTTGCTCTGTCTTGATCAACGTTATAGAAATTGCCAGTGCTGCCACCATTTTGGACCCTTTTATAGCTACTTAACATCAAAAAAGTCGTCAAAATAGGCAAAATTTTCATTAAATTGTCAAATATTTTAAAAATTATTCAGGTTTTTGAGTTTAACTTACCATCTTATAACGCCCGGAGTCTTCCCCTGTCGTTTGGTACCATTTTTGACCACCCCCGATGGTGGGAAGCGATAAATTTTTGAATTTTACACACATTCGAGTACAGTTTCGGTAAAATTTCATATTTTTATATCGGGTTTCTTGCAAAACGTTGTGTCTTGCTCTGTCTTGATCAACGTTATAGAAATTTTCAGTGCTGCCACCATTTTGGACCCTTTTATAGCTATTTAACATCAAAACAGTCGTCAAAATAGGCAAAATTTTCATTAAATTGTCAAATATTTTCAAAATTATTCAGGTTTTTGAGTTTAACTTACCATCATATAACGCCCGGAGTCTTCCCCTGTCGTTTGGTACCACTTTCGACCACCCCCGATGGTGGGAAGCGATAAATTTTTGAATTTTGCACACATTCGAGTACAGTTTCGGTAAAATTTCATATTTTTACATCGGGTTTCTTGCAAAACGTTGTGTCTTGCTCTGTCTTGATCAACGTTGTAGAAATTTTCAGTGCTGCCACCATTTTGGACCCTTTTATAGCTATTTATTATCAAAAAAGTCGTCAAAATAGGCAAAATTTTCATTAAATTGTCAAATATTTTAAAAATTATTCAGGTTTTTGAGTTTTACTTACCATCTTATAACGCCCGGAGTCTTCCCTTGTCGTTTGGTACCATTTTTGACCACCCCCGATGGTGGGAAGCGATAAATTTTTGAATTTTACACACATTCGAGTACAGTTTCGGTAAAATTTCATATTTTTACATCGGGTTCCTTGCAAAACGTTGTGTCTTGCTCTGTCTTGATCAACGTTATAGAAATTTTCAGTGCTGCCACCATTTTGGACCCTTTTATAGCTATTTAACATCAAAAAAGTCGTCAAAACAGGCAAAATTTTCATTAAATTGTTAAATATTTTCAAAATTATTGAGGTTTTTGAGTTTAACTTACCATCTTATAACGCCCGGAGTCTTCCCTTGTCGTTTGGTACCATTTTTGACCACCCCCGATGGTGGGAAGCGATAAATTTTTGAATTTTACACACATTCGAGAACAGTTTCGGTAAAATTTCATATTTTACATCGGGTTTCTTGCAAAACGTTGTGTCTTGCTCTGTCTTGATCAACGTTATAGAAATTGCCAGTGCTGCCACCATTTTGGACCCTTTTATAGCTACTTAACATCAAAAAAGTCGTCAAAATAGGCAAAATTTTCATTAAATTGTCAAATATTTTAAAAATTATTCAGGTTTTTGAGTTTAACTTACCATCTTATAACGCCCGGAGTCTTCCCCTGTCGTTTGGTACCATTTTTGACCACCCCCGATGGTGGGAAGCGATAAATTTTTGAATTTTACACACATTCGAGTACAGTTTCGGTAAAATTTCATATTTTTATATCGGGTTTCTTGCAAAACGTTGTGTCTTGCTCTGTCTTGATCAACGTTATAGAAATTTTCAGTGCTGCCACCATTTTGGACCCTTTTATAGCTATTTAACATCAAAACAGTCGTCAAAATAGGCAAAATTTTCATTAAATTGTCAAATATTTTCAAAATTATTCAGGTTTTTGAGTTTAACTTACCATCATATAACGCCCGGAGTCTTCCCCTGTCGTTTGGTACCACTTTCGACCACCCCCGATGGTGGGAAGCGATAAATTTTTGAATTTTGCACACATTCGAGTACAGTTTCGGTAAAATTTCATATTTTTACATCGGGTTTCTTGCAAAACGTTGTGTCTTGCTCTGTCTTGATCAACGTTATAGAAATTGCCAGTGCTGCCACCATTTTGGACCCTTTTATAGCTACTTAACATCAAAAAAGTCGTCAAAATAGGCAAAATTTTCATTAAATTGTCAAATATTTTAAAAATTATTCAGGTTTTTGAGTTTAACTTACCATCTTATAACGCCCGGAGTCTTCCCCTGTCGTTTGGTACCATTTTTGACCACCCCCGATGGTGGGAAGCGATAAATTTTTGAATTTTACACACATTCGAGTACAGTTTCGGTAAAATTTCATATTTTTATATCGGGTTTCTTGCAAAACGTTGTGTCTTGCTCTGTCTTGATCAACGTTATAGAAATTTTCAGTGCTGCCACCATTTTGGACCCTTTTATAGCTATTTAACATCAAAACAGTCGTCAAAATAGGCAAAATTTTCATTAAATTGTCAAATATTTTCAAAATTATTCAGGTTTTTGAGTTTAACTTACCATCATATAACGCCCGGAGTCTTCCCCTGTCGTTTGGTACCACTTTCGACCACCCCCGATGGTGGGAAGCGATAAATTTTTGAATTTTGCACACATTCGAGTACAGTTTCGGTAAAATTTCATATTTTTACATCGGGTTTCTTGCAAAACGTTGTGTCTTGCTCTGTCTTGATCAACGTTGTAGAAATTTTCAGTGCTGCCACCATTTTGGACCCTTTTATAGCTATTTATTATCAAAAAAGTCGTCAAAATAGGCAAAATTTTCATTAAATTGTCAAATATTTTAAAAATTATTCAGGTTTTTGAGTTTTACTTACCATCTTATAACGCCCGGAGTCTTCCCTTGTCGTTTGGTACCATTTTTGACCACCCCCGATGGTGGGAAGCGATAAATTTTTGAATTTTACACACATTCGAGTACAGTTTCGGTAAAATTTCATATTTTTACATCGGGTTCCTTGCAAAACGTTGTGTCTTGCTCTGTCTTGATCAACGTTATAGAAATTTTCAGTGCTGCCACCATTTTGGACCCTTTTATAGCTATTTAACATCAAAACAGTCGTCAAAATACGCAAAATTTTCATTAAATTGTCAAATATTTTCAAAATTATTTAGGTTTTTGAGTTTAACTTAGCATCTTATAATGCCCGGAGTCTTCCCTTGTCGTTTGGTACCACTTTCGACCACCCCCGATGGTGGGAAGCGATAAATTTTTGAATTTTACACACATTCCAGTACAGTTTCGGTAAAATTTCATATTTTACATTGGGTTCTTTGCAAAACGTTGTGTCTTGCTCTGTCTTGATCAACATTATAGAAATTTTCAGTGCTGCCACCATTTTGGACCCTTTTATAGCTATTTAACATCAAAAAAGTCGTCAAAACAGGCAAAATTTTCATTAAATTGTTAAATATTTTCAAAATTATTCAGGTTTTTGAGTTTAACTTACGATCGTATAACGCCCGGAGTCTTCCCCTGTCGTTTGGTACCACTTTCGACCACCCCCGATGGTGGGAAGCGATAAATTTTTGAATTTTACACACATTCGAGTACAGTTTCGGTAAAATTTCATATTTTTACATCGGGTTCCTTGCAAAACGTTGTGTCTTGCTCTGTCTTGATCAACGTTATAGAAATTTTCAGTGCTGCCACCATTTTGGACCCTTTTATAGCTATTTAACATCAAAACAGTCGTCAAAATACGCAAAATTTTCATTAAATTGTCAAATATTTTCAAAATTATTCAGGTGTTTGAGTTTAACTTACCATCATATAACGCCCGGAGTCTTCCCCTGTCGTTTGGTACCACTTTCGACCACCCCCGATGGTGGGAAGCGATAAATTTTTGAATTTTGCACACATTCGAGTACAGTTTCGGAAAAATTTCATATTTTACGTCGGGTTCTTTGCAAAACGTTGTGTCTTGCTCTTTCTTGATCAAAGTTATAGAAATGTTCAGTGCTGCCACCATTTTGGACCCTTTTATAGCTATTTAACATCAAAAAAGTCGTCAAAATAGGCAAAATTTTCATTAAATTGTCAAATATTTTAAAAATTATTTAGGTTTTTGAGTTTAACTTAGCATCTTATAATGCCCGGAGTCTTCCCTTGTCGTTTGGTACCACTTTCGACCACCCCCGATGGTGGGAAGCGATAAATTTTTGAATTTTACACACATTCGAGTACAGTTTCGGTAAAATTTCATATTTTTACATCGGGTTCCTTGCAAAACGTTGTGTCTTGCTCTGTCTTGATCAACGTTATAGAAATTTTCAGTGCTGCCACCATTTTGGACCCTTTTATAGCTATTTAACATCAAAAAAGTCGTCAAAATAGGCAAAATTTTCATTAAATTGTCAAATATTTTAAAAATTATTCAGGTTTTTGAGTTTAACTTACCATCTTATAACGCCCGGAGTCTTCCCTTGTCGTTTGGTACCATTTTTGACCACCCCCGATGGTGGGAAGCGATAAATTTTTGAATTTAACACTCATTCCAGTACAGTTTCGGTAAAATTTCATATTTTACATTGGGTTCTTTGCAAAACGTTGTGTCTTGCTCTGTCTTGATCAACGTTATAGAAATTTTCAGTGCTGCCACCATTTTGGACCCTTTTATAGCTATTTAACATCAAAACAGTCGTCAAAATAGGCAAAATTTTCATTAAATTGTCAAATATTTTCAAAATTATTCAGGTTTTTGAGTTTAACTTACCATCATATAACGCCCGGAGTCTTCCCCTGTCGTTTGGTACCACTTTCGACCACCCCCGATGGTGGGAAGCGATAAATTTTTGAATTTTGCACACATTCGAGTACAGTTTCGGTAAAATTTCATATTTTTACATCGGGTTTCTTGCAAAACGTTGTGTCTTGCTCTGTCTTGATCAACGTTGTAGAAATTTTCAGTGCTGCCACCATTTTGGACCCTTTTATAGCTATTTAACATCAAAAAAGTCGTCAAAATAGGCAAAATTTTCATTAAATTGTCAAATATTTTCAAAATTATTCAGGTTTTTGAGTTTTCCTTACCATCTTATAACGCCCGGAGTCTTCCCTTGTCGTTTGGTACCATTTTTGACCACCCCCGATGGTGGGAAGCGATAAATTTTTGAATTTTACACACATTCCAGTACAGTTTCGGTAAAATTTCATATTTTACATTGGGTTCTTTGCAAAACGTTGTGTCTTGCTCTGTCTTGATCAACGTTATAGTAATTTTCAGTGCTGCCACCATTTTGGACCCTTTTATAGCTATTTAACATCAAAAAAGTCGTCAAAACAGGCAAAATTTTCATTAAATTGTTAAATATTTTCAAAATTATTCTGGTTTTTGAGTTTAACTTACCATCATATAACGCCCGGAGTCTTCCCCTGTCGTTTGGTACCACTTTCGACCACCCCCGATGGTGGGAAGCGATAAATTTTTGAATTTTGCACACATTCGAGTACAGTTTCGGTAAAATTTCATATTTTTACATCGGGTTTCTTGCAAAACGTTGTGTCTTGCTCTGTCTTGATCAACGTTGTAGAAATTTTCAGTGCTGCCACCATTTTGGACCCTTTTATAGCTATTTAACATCAAAAAAGTCGTCAAAATAGGCAAAATTTTCATTAAATTGTCAAATATTTTAAAAATTATTCAGGTTTTTGAGTTTTACTTACCATCTTATAACGCCCGGAGTCTTCCCTTGTCGTTTGGTACCATTTTTGACCACCCCCGATGGTGGGAAGCGATAAATTTTTGAATTTTACACACATTCCAGTACAGTTTCGGTAAAATTTCATATTTTACATTGGGTTCGTTGCAAAACGTTGTGTCTTGCTCTGTCTTGATCAACATTATAGAAATTTTCAGTGCTGCCACCATTTTGGACCCTTTTATAGCTATTTAACATCAAAAAAGTCGTCAAAACAGGCAAAATTTTCATTAAATTGTTAAATATTTTCAAAATTATTGAGGTTTTTGAGTTTAACTTACCATCTTATAACGCCCGGAGTCTTCCCTTGTCGTTTGGTACCATTTTTGACCACCCCCGATGGTGGGAAGCGATAAATTTTTGAATTTTACACACATTCGAGAACAGTTTCGGTAAAATTTCATATTTTACATCGGGTTTCTTGCAAAACGTTGTGTCTTGCTCTGTCTTGATCAACGTTATAGAAATTGCCAGTGCTGCCACCATTTTGGACCCTTTTATAGCTACTTAACATCAAAAAAGTCGTCAAAATAGGCAAAATTTTCATTAAATTGTCAAATATTTTAAAAATTATTCAGGTTTTTGAGTTTAACTTACCATCTTATAACGCCCGGAGTCTTCCCCTGTCGTTTGGTACCATTTTTGACCACCCCCGATGGTGGGAAGCGATAAATTTTTGAATTTTACACACATTCGAGTACAGTTTCGGTAAAATTTCATATTTTTATATCGGGTTTCTTGCAAAACGTTGTGTCTTGCTCTGTCTTGATCAACGTTATAGAAATTTTCAGTGCTGCCACCATTTTGGACCCTTTTATAGCTATTTAACATCAAAACAGTCGTCAAAATAGGCAAAATTTTCATTAAATTGTCAAATATTTTCAAAATTATTCAGGTTTTTGAGTTTAACTTACCATCATATAACGCCCGGAGTCTTCCCCTGTCGTTTGGTACCACTTTCGACCACCCCCGATGGTGGGAAGCGATAAATTTTTGAATTTTGCACACATTCGAGTACAGTTTCGGTAAAATTTCATATTTTTACATCGGGTTTCTTGCAAAACGTTGTGTCTTGCTCTGTCTTGATCAACGTTATAGAAATTGCCAGTGCTGCCACCATTTTGGACCCTTTTATAGCTACTTAACATCAAAAAAGTCGTCAAAATAGGCAAAATTTTCATTAAATTGTCAAATATTTTAAAAATTATTCAGGTTTTTGAGTTTAACTTACCATCTTATAACGCCCGGAGTCTTCCCCTGTCGTTTGGTACCATTTTTGACCACCCCCGATGGTGGGAAGCGATAAATTTTTGAATTTTACACACATTCGAGTACAGTTTCGGTAAAATTTCATATTTTTATATCGGGTTTCTTGCAAAACGTTGTGTCTTGCTCTGTCTTGATCAACGTTATAGAAATTTTCAGTGCTGCCACCATTTTGGACCCTTTTATAGCTATTTAACATCAAAACAGTCGTCAAAATAGGCAAAATTTTCATTAAATTGTCAAATATTTTCAAAATTATTCAGGTTTTTGAGTTTAACTTACCATCATATAACGCCCGGAGTCTTCCCCTGTCGTTTGGTACCACTTTCGACCACCCCCGATGGTGGGAAGCGATAAATTTTTGAATTTTGCACACATTCGAGTACAGTTTCGGTAAAATTTCATATTTTTACATCGGGTTTCTTGCAAAACGTTGTGTCTTGCTCTGTCTTGATCAACGTTGTAGAAATTTTCAGTGCTGCCACCATTTTGGACCCTTTTATAGCTATTTATTATCAAAAAAGTCGTCAAAATAGGCAAAATTTTCATTAAATTGTCAAATATTTTAAAAATTATTCAGGTTTTTGAGTTTTACTTACCATCTTATAACGCCCGGAGTCTTCCCTTGTCGTTTGGTACCATTTTTGACCACCCCCGATGGTGGGAAGCGATAAATTTTTGAATTTTACACACATTCGAGTACAGTTTCGGTAAAATTTCATATTTTTACATCGGGTTCCTTGCAAAACGTTGTGTCTTGCTCTGTCTTGATCAACGTTATAGAAATTTTCAGTGCTGCCACCATTTTGGACCCTTTTATAGCTATTTAACATCAAAAAAGTCGTCAAAACAGGCAAAATTTTCATTAAATTGTTAAATATTTTCAAAATTATTGAGGTTTTTGAGTTTAACTTACCATCTTATAACGCCCGGAGTCTTCCCTTGTCGTTTGGTACCATTTTTGACCACCCCCGATGGTGGGAAGCGATAAATTTTTGAATTTTACACACATTCGAGAACAGTTTCGGTAAAATTTCATATTTTACATCGGGTTTCTTGCAAAACGTTGTGTCTTGCTCTGTCTTGATCAACGTTATAGAAATTGCCAGTGCTGCCACCATTTTGGACCCTTTTATAGCTACTTAACATCAAAAAAGTCGTCAAAATAGGCAAAATTTTCATTAAATTGTCAAATATTTTAAAAATTATTCAGGTTTTTGAGTTTAACTTACCATCTTATAACGCCCGGAGTCTTCCCCTGTCGTTTGGTACCATTTTTGACCACCCCCGATGGTGGGAAGCGATAAATTTTTGAATTTTACACACATTCGAGTACAGTTTCGGTAAAATTTCATATTTTTATATCGGGTTTCTTGCAAAACGTTGTGTCTTGCTCTGTCTTGATCAACGTTATAGAAATTTTCAGTGCTGCCACCATTTTGGACCCTTTTATAGCTATTTAACATCAAAACAGTCGTCAAAATAGGCAAAATTTTCATTAAATTGTCAAATATTTTCAAAATTATTCAGGTTTTTGAGTTTAACTTACCATCATATAACGCCCGGAGTCTTCCCCTGTCGTTTGGTACCACTTTCGACCACCCCCGATGGTGGGAAGCGATAAATTTTTGAATTTTGCACACATTCGAGTACAGTTTCGGTAAAATTTCATATTTTTACATCGGGTTTCTTGCAAAACGTTGTGTCTTGCTCTGTCTTGATCAACGTTATAGAAATTGCCAGTGCTGCCACCATTTTGGACCCTTTTATAGCTACTTAACATCAAAAAAGTCGTCAAAATAGGCAAAATTTTCATTAAATTGTCAAATATTTTAAAAATTATTCAGGTTTTTGAGTTTAACTTACCATCTTATAACGCCCGGAGTCTTCCCCTGTCGTTTGGTACCATTTTTGACCACCCCCGATGGTGGGAAGCGATAAATTTTTGAATTTTACACACATTCGAGTACAGTTTCGGTAAAATTTCATATTTTTATATCGGGTTTCTTGCAAAACGTTGTGTCTTGCTCTGTCTTGATCAACGTTATAGAAATTTTCAGTGCTGCCACCATTTTGGACCCTTTTATAGCTATTTAACATCAAAACAGTCGTCAAAATAGGCAAAATTTTCATTAAATTGTCAAATATTTTCAAAATTATTCAGGTTTTTGAGTTTAACTTACCATCATATAACGCCCGGAGTCTTCCCCTGTCGTTTGGTACCACTTTCGACCACCCCCGATGGTGGGAAGCGATAAATTTTTGAATTTTGCACACATTCGAGTACAGTTTCGGTAAAATTTCATATTTTTACATCGGGTTTCTTGCAAAACGTTGTGTCTTGCTCTGTCTTGATCAACGTTGTAGAAATTTTCAGTGCTGCCACCATTTTGGACCCTTTTATAGCTATTTATTATCAAAAAAGTCGTCAAAATAGGCAAAATTTTCATTAAATTGTCAAATATTTTAAAAATTATTCAGGTTTTTGAGTTTTACTTACCATCTTATAACGCCCGGAGTCTTCCCTTGTCGTTTGGTACCATTTTTGACCACCCCCGATGGTGGGAAGCGATAAATTTTTGAATTTTACACACATTCGAGTACAGTTTCGGTAAAATTTCATATTTTTACATCGGGTTCCTTGCAAAACGTTGTGTCTTGCTCTGTCTTGATCAACGTTATAGAAATTTTCAGTGCTGCCACCATTTTGGACCCTTTTATAGCTATTTAACATCAAAACAGTCGTCAAAATACGCAAAATTTTCATTAAATTGTCAAATATTTTCAAAATTATTTAGGTTTTTGAGTTTAACTTAGCATCTTATAATGCCCGGAGTCTTCCCTTGTCGTTTGGTACCACTTTCGACCACCCCCGATGGTGGGAAGCGATAAATTTTTGAATTTTACACACATTCCAGTACAGTTTCGGTAAAATTTCATATTTTACATTGGGTTCTTTGCAAAACGTTGTGTCTTGCTCTGTCTTGATCAACATTATAGAAATTTTCAGTGCTGCCACCATTTTGGACCCTTTTATAGCTATTTAACATCAAAAAAGTCGTCAAAACAGGCAAAATTTTCATTAAATTGTTAAATATTTTCAAAATTATTCAGGTTTTTGAGTTTAACTTACGATCGTATAACGCCCGGAGTCTTCCCCTGTCGTTTGGTACCACTTTCGACCACCCCCGATGGTGGGAAGCGATAAATTTTTGAATTTTACACACATTCGAGTACAGTTTCGGTAAAATTTCATATTTTTACATCGGGTTCCTTGCAAAACGTTGTGTCTTGCTCTGTCTTGATCAACGTTATAGAAATTTTCAGTGCTGCCACCATTTTGGACCCTTTTATAGCTATTTAACATCAAAACAGTCGTCAAAATACGCAAAATTTTCATTAAATTGTCAAATATTTTCAAAATTATTCAGGTGTTTGAGTTTAACTTACCATCATATAACGCCCGGAGTCTTCCCCTGTCGTTTGGTACCACTTTCGACCACCCCCGATGGTGGGAAGCGATAAATTTTTGAATTTTGCACACATTCGAGTACAGTTTCGGAAAAATTTCATATTTTACGTCGGGTTCTTTGCAAAACGTTGTGTCTTGCTCTTTCTTGATCAAAGTTATAGAAATGTTCAGTGCTGCCACCATTTTGGACCCTTTTATAGCTATTTAACATCAAAAAAGTCGTCAAAATAGGCAAAATTTTCATTAAATTGTCAAATATTTTAAAAATTATTTAGGTTTTTGAGTTTAACTTAGCATCTTATAATGCCCGGAGTCTTCCCTTGTCGTTTGGTACCACTTTCGACCACCCCCGATGGTGGGAAGCGATAAATTTTTGAATTTTACACACATTCGAGTACAGTTTCGGTAAAATTTCATATTTTTACATCGGGTTCCTTGCAAAACGTTGTGTCTTGCTCTGTCTTGATCAACGTTATAGAAATTTTCAGTGCTGCCACCATTTTGGACCCTTTTATAGCTATTTAACATCAAAAAAGTCGTCAAAATAGGCAAAATTTTCATTAAATTGTCAAATATTTTAAAAATTATTCAGGTTTTTGAGTTTAACTTACCATCTTATAACGCCCGGAGTCTTCCCTTGTCGTTTGGTACCATTTTTGACCACCCCCGATGGTGGGAAGCGATAAATTTTTGAATTTAACACTCATTCCAGTACAGTTTCGGTAAAATTTCATATTTTACATTGGGTTCTTTGCAAAACGTTGTGTCTTGCTCTGTCTTGATCAACGTTATAGAAATTTTCAGTGCTGCCACCATTTTGGACCCTTTTATAGCTATTTAACATCAAAACAGTCGTCAAAATAGGCAAAATTTTCATTAAATTGTCAAATATTTTCAAAATTATTCAGGTTTTTGAGTTTAACTTACCATCATATAACGCCCGGAGTCTTCCCCTGTCGTTTGGTACCACTTTCGACCACCCCCGATGGTGGGAAGCGATAAATTTTTGAATTTTGCACACATTCGAGTACAGTTTCGGTAAAATTTCATATTTTTACATCGGGTTTCTTGCAAAACGTTGTGTCTTGCTCTGTCTTGATCAACGTTGTAGAAATTTTCAGTGCTGCCACCATTTTGGACCCTTTTATAGCTATTTAACATCAAAAAAGTCGTCAAAATAGGCAAAATTTTCATTAAATTGTCAAATATTTTCAAAATTATTCAGGTTTTTGAGTTTTCCTTACCATCTTATAACGCCCGGAGTCTTCCCTTGTCGTTTGGTACCATTTTTGACCACCCCCGATGGTGGGAAGCGATAAATTTTTGAATTTTACACACATTCCAGTACAGTTTCGGTAAAATTTCATATTTTACATTGGGTTCTTTGCAAAACGTTGTGTCTTGCTCTGTCTTGATCAACATTATAGAAATTTTCAGTGCTGCCACCATTTTGGACCCTTTTATAGCTATTTAACATCAAAAAAGTCGTCAAAACAGGCAAAATTTTCATTAAATTGTTAAATATTTTCAAAATTATTCAGGTTTTTGAGTTTAACTTACGATCGTATAACGCCCGGAGTCTTCCCCTGTCGTTTGGTACCACTTTCGACCACCCCCGATGGTGGGAAGCGATAAATTTTTGAATTTTTCACACATTCGAGTACAGTTTCGGTAAAATTTCATATTTTTACATCGGGTTCCTTGCAAAACGTTGTGTCTTGCTCTGTCTTGATCAACGTTAGAGAAATTTTCAGTGCTGCCACCATTTTGGACCCTTTTATAGCTATTTAACATCAAAACAGTCGTCAAAATACGCAAAATTTTCATTAAATTGTCAAATATTTTCAAAATTATTCAGGTGTTTGAGTTTAACTTACCATCATATAACGCCCGGAGTCTTCCCCTGTCGTTTGGTACCACTTTCGACCACCCCCGATGGTGGGAAGCGATAAATTTTTGAATTTTGCACACATTCGAGTACAGTTTCGGTAAAATTTCATATTTTTACATCGGGTTTCTTGCAAAACGTTGTGTCTTGCTCTGTCCTTATCAACGTTATAGAAATTTTCAGTGCTGCCACCATTTTGGACCCTTTTATAGCTATTTAACATCAAAAAAGTCGTCAAAATAGGCAAAATTTTCATTAAATTGTCAAATATTTTCAAAATTATTCAGGTTTTTGAGTTTAGCTTACGATCGTATAACGCCCGGAGTCTTCCCCTGTCGTTTGGTACCACTCTCGACCACCCCCGATGGTGGGAAGCGATAAATTTTTGAATTTTACACACATTCCAGTACAGTTTCGGTAAAATTTCATATTTTTACATCGGGTTTTTTGCAACACGTTGTGTCTTGCTCTGTCTTGATCAACGTTATAGTAATTTTCAGTGCTGCCACCATTTTGGACCCTTTTATAGCTATTTAACATCAAAAAAGTCGTCAAAACAGGCAAAATTTTCATTAAATTGTTAAATATTTTCAAAATTATTCTGGTTTTTGAGTTTAACTTACCATCATATAACGCCCGGAGTCTTCCCCTGTCGTTTGGTACCACTTTCGACCACCCCCGATGGTGGGAAGCGATAAATTTTTGAATTTTGCACACATTCGAGTACAGTTTCGGTAAAATTTCATATTTTTACATCGGGTTTCTTGCAAAACGTTGTGTCTTGCTCTGTCTTGATCAACGTTGTAGAAATTTTCAGTGCTGCCACCATTTTGGACCCTTTTATAGCTATTTAACATCAAAAAAGTCGTCAAAATAGGCAAAATTTTCATTAAATTGTCAAATATTTTAAAAATTATTCAGGTTTTTGAGTTTTACTTACCATCTTATAACGCCCGGAGTCTTCCCTTGTCGTTTGGTACCATTTTTGACCACCCCCGATGGTGGGAAGCGATAAATTTTTGAATTTTACACACATTCCAGTACAGTTTCGGTAAAATTTCATATTTTACATTGGGTTCGTTGCAAAACGTTGTGTCTTGCTCTGTCTTGATCAACATTATAGAAATTTTCAGTGCTGCCACCATTTTGGACCCTTTTATAGCTATTTAACATCAAAAAAGTCGTCAAAACAGGCAAAATTTTCATTAAATTGTTAAATATTTTCAAAATTATTCAGGTTTTTGAGTTTAACTTACGATCGTATAACGCCCGGAGTCTTCCCCTGTCGTTTGGTACCACTTTCGACCACCCCCGATGGTGGGAAGCGATAAATTTTTGAATTTTTCACACATTCGAGTACAGTTTCGGTAAAATTTCATATTTTTACATCGGGTTCCTTGCAAAACGTTGTGTCTTGCTCTGTCTTGATCAACGTTAGAGAAATTTTCAGTGCTGCCACCATTTTGGACCCTTTTATAGCTATTTAACATCAAAACAGTCGTCAAAATACGCAAAATTTTCATTAAATTGTCAAATATTTTCAAAATTATTCAGGTGTTTGAGTTTAACTTACCATCATATAACGCCCGGAGTCTTCCCCTGTCGTTTGGTACCACTTTCGACCACCCCCGATGGTGGGAAGCGATAAATTTTTGAATTTTGCACACATTCGAGTACAGTTTCGGTAAAATTTCATATTTTTACATCGGGTTTCTTGCAAAACGTTGTGTCTTGCTCTGTCCTTATCAACGTTATAGAAATTTTCAGTGCTGCCACCATTTTGGACCCTTTTATAGCTATTTAACATCAAAAAAGTCGTCAAAACAGGAAAAATTTTCATTAAATTGTTAAATATTTTCAAAATTATTCAGGTTTTTGAGTTTAACTTACCATCTTATAACGCCCGGAGTCTTCCCTTGTCGTTTGGTACCATTTTTGACCACCCCCGATGGTGGGAAGCGATAAATTTTTGAATTTTACACACATTCCAGTACAGTTTCGGTAAAATTTCATATTTTACATCGGGTTTCTTGCAAAACGTTGTGTCTTGCTCTGTCTTGATCAACATTATAGAAATTGCCAGTGCTGCCACCATTTTGGACCCTTTTATAGCTACTTAACATCAAAAAAGTCGTCAAAATAGGCAAAATTTTCATTAAATTGTCAAATATTTTAAAAATTATTCAGATTTTTGAGTTTAACTTACCATCTTATAACGCCCGGAGTCTTCCCCTGTCGTTTGGTACCATTTTTGACCACCCCCGATGGTGGGAAGCGATAAATTTTTGAATTTTACACACATTCGAGTACAGTTTCGGTAAAATTTCATATTTTTATATCGGGTTTCTTGCAAAACGTTGTGTCTTGCTCTGTCTTGATCAACGTTATAGAAATTTTCAGTGCTGCCACCATTTTGGACCCTTTTATAGCTATTTAACATCAAAACAGTCGTCAAAATAGGCAAAATTTTCATTAAATTGTCAAATATTTTCAAAATTATTCAGGTTTTTGAGTTTAACTTACCATCATATAACGCCCGGAGTCTTCCCCTGTCGTTTGGTACCACTTTCGACCACCCCCGATGGTGGGAAGCGATAAATTTTTGAATTTTGCACACATTCGAGTACAGTTTCGGTAAAATTTCATATTTTTACATCGGGTTTCTTGCAAAACGTTGTGTCTTGCTCTGTCTTGATCAACGTTGTAGAAATTTTCAGTGCTGCCACCATTTTGGACCCTTTTATAGCTATTTAACATCAAAAAAGTCGTCAAAATAGGCAAAATTTTCATTAAATTGTCAAATATTTTAAAAATTATTCAGGTTTTTGAGTTTTACTTACCATCTTATAACGCCCGGAGTCTTCCCTTGTCGTTTGGTACCATTTTTGACCACCCCCGATGGTGGGAAGCGATAAATTTTTGAATTTTACACACATTCCAGTACAGTTTCGGTAAAATTTCATATTTTACATTGGGTTCTTTGCAAAACGTTGTGTCTTGCTCTGTCTTGATCAACATTATAGAAATTTTCAGTGCTGCCACCATTTTGGACCCTTTTATAGCTATTTAACATCAAAAAAGTCGTCAAAACAGGCAAAATTTTCATTAAATTTTTAAATATTTTCAAAATTATTCAGGTTTTTGAGTTTAACTTACGATCGTATAACGCCCGGAGTCTTCCCCTGTCGTTTGGTACCACTTTCGACCACCCCCGATGGTGGGAAGCGATAAATTTTTGAAATTTTCACACATTCGAGTACAGTTTCGGTAAAATTTCATATTTTTACATCGGGTTCCTTGCAAAACGTTGTGTCTTGCTCTGTCTTGATCAACGTTATAGAAATTGCCAGTGCTGCCACCATTTTGGACCCTTTTATAGCTACTTAACATCAAAAAAGTCGTCAAAATAGGCAAAATTTTCATTAAATTGTCAAATATTTTAAAAATTATTCAGGTTTTTGAGTTTAACTTACCATCTTATAACGCCCGGAGTCTTCCCCTGTCGTTTGGTACCATTTTTGACCACCCCCGATGGTGGGAAGCGATAAATTTTTGAATTTTACACACATTCGAGTACAGTTTCGGTAAAATTTCATATTTTTATATCGGGTTTCTTGCAAAACGTTGTGTCTTGCTCTGTCTTGATCAACGTTATAGAAATTTTCAGTGCTGCCACCATTTTGGACCCTTTTATAGCTATTTAACATCAAAACAGTCGTCAAAATAGGCAAAATTTTCATTAAATTGTCAAATATTTTCAAAATTATTCAGGTTTTTGAGTTTAACTTACCATCATATAACGCCCGGAGTCTTCCCCTGTCGTTTGGTACCACTTTCGACCACCCCCGATGGTGGGAAGCGATAAATTTTTGAATTTTGCACACATTCGAGTACAGTTTCGGTAAAATTTCATATTTTTACATCGGGTTTCTTGCAAAACGTTGTGTCTTGCTCTGTCTTGATCAACGTTGTAGAAATTTTCAGTGCTGCCACCATTTTGGACCCTTTTATAGCTATTTAACATCAAAAAAGTCGTCAAAATAGGCAAAATTTTCATTAAATTGTCAAATATTTTAAAAATTATTCAGGTTTTTGAGTTTTACTTACCATCTTATAACGCCCGGAGTCTTCCCTTGTCGTTTGGTACCATTTTTGACCACCCCCGATGGTGGGAAGCGATAAATTTTTGAATTTTACACACATTCCAGTACAGTTTCGGTAAAATTTCATATTTTACATTGGGTTCTTTGCAAAACGTTGTGTCTTGCTCTGTCTTGATCAACATTATAGAAATTTTCAGTGCTGCCACCATTTTGGACCCTTTTATAGCTATTTAACATCAAAAAAGTCGTCAAAACAGGCAAAATTTTCATTAAATTGTTAAATATTTTCAAAATTATTCAGGTTTTTGAGTTTAACTTACGATCGTATAACGCCCGGAGTCTTCCCCTGTCGTTTGGTACCACTTTCGACCACCCCCGATGGTGGGAAGCGATAAATTTTTGAATTTTACACACATTCGAGTACAGTTTCGGTAAAATTTCATATTTTACATTGGGTTCTTTGCAAAACGTTGTGTCTTGCTCTGTCTTGATCAACATTATAGAAATTTTCAGTGCTGCCACCATTTTGGACCCTTTTATAGCTATTTAACATCAAAAAAGTCGTCAAAACAGGCAAAATTTTCATTAAATTGTTAAATATTTTCAAAATTATTCAGGTTTTTGAGTTTAACTTACGATCGTATAACGCCCGGAGTCTTCCCCTGTCGTTTGGTACCACTTTCGACCACCCCCGATGGTGGGAAGCGATAAATTTTTGAATTTTACACACATTCGAGTACAGTTTCGGTAAAATTTCATATTTTTATATCGGGTTTCTTGCAAAACGTTGTGTCTTGCTCTGTCTTGATCAACGTTATAGAAATTTTCAGTGCTGCCACCATTTTGGACCCTTTTATAGCTATTTAACATCAAAACAGTCGTCAAAATAGGCAAAATTTTCATTAAATTGTCAAATATTTTCAAAATTATTCAGGTTTTTGAGTTTAACTTACCATCATATAACGCCCGGAGTCTTCCCCTGTCGTTTGGTACCACTTTCGACCACCCCCGATGGTGGGAAGCGATAAATTTTTGAATTTTGCACACATTCGAGTACAGTTTCGGTAAAATTTCATATTTTTACATCGGGTTTCTTGCAAAACGTTGTGTCTTGCTCTGTCTTGATCAACGTTGTAGAAATTTTCAGTGCTGCCACCATTTTGGACCCTTTTATAGCTATTTAACATCAAAAAAGTCGTCAAAATAGGCAAAATTTTTATTAAATTGTCAAATATTTTAAAAATTATTCAGGTTTTTGAGTTTTACTTACCATCTTATAACGCCCGGAGTCTTCCCTTGTCGTTTGGTACCATTTTTGACCACCCCCGATGGTGGGAAGCGATAAATTTTTGAATTTTACACACATTCCAGTACAGTTTAGGTAAAATTTCATATTTTACATTGGGTTCTTTGCAAAACGTTGTGTCTTGCTCTGTCTTGATCAACATTATAGAAATTTTCAGTGCTGCCACCATTTTGGACCCTTTTATAGCTATTTAACATCAAAAAAGTCGTCAAAACAGGCAAAATTTTCATTAAATTGTTAAATATTTTCAAAATTATTCAGGTTTTTGAGTTTAACTTACGATCGTATAACGCCCGGAGTCTTCCCCTGTCGTTTGGTACCATTGTTGACCACCCCCGATGGTGGGAAGCTATAAATTTTTGAATTTAACACACATTCCAGTACAGTTTCGGTAAAATTTCATATTTTACATTGGGTTCTTTGCAAAACGTTGTGTCTTGCTCTGTTTTGATCAACATTATAGAAATTTTCAGTGCTGCCACCATTTTGGACCCATTTATAGCTATTTAACATCAAAAAAGTCGTCAAAACAGGAAAAATTTTCATTAAATTGTTAAATATTTTCAAAATTATTGAGGTTTTTGAGTTTAACTTACCATCTTATAACGCCCGGAGTCTTCCCTTGTCGTTTGGTACCATTTTTGACCACCCCCGATGGTGGGAAGCGATAAATTTTTGAATTTTACACACATTCGAGAACAGTTTCGGTAAAATTTCATATTTTACATCGGGTTTCTTGCAAAACGTTGTGTCTTGCTCTGTCTTGATCAACGTTATAGAAATTGCCAGTGCTGCCACCATTTTGGACCCTTTTATAGCTACTTAACATCAAAAAAGTCGTCAAAATAGGCAAAATTTTCATTAAATTGTCAAATATTTTAAAAATTATTCAGGTTTTTGAGTTTAACTTACCATCTTATAACGCCCGGAGTCTTCCCCTGTCGTTTGGTACCATTTTTGACCACCCCCGATGGTGGGAAGCGATAAATTTTTGAATTTTACACACATTCGAGTACAGTTTCGGTAAAATTTCATATTTTTATATCGGGTTTCTTGCAAAACGTTGTGTCTTGCTCTGTCTTGATCAACGTTATAGAAATTTTCAGTGCTGCCACCATTTTGGACCCTTTTATAGCTATTTAACATCAAAACAGTCGTCAAAATAGGCAAAATTTTCATTAAATTGTCAAATATTTTCAAAATTATTCAGGTTTTTGAGTTTAACTTACCATCATATAACGCCCGGAGTCTTCCCCTGTCGTTTGGTACCACTTTCGACCACCCCCGATGGTGGGAAGCGATAAATTTTTGAATTTTGCACACATTCGAGTACAGTTTCGGTAAAATTTCATATTTTTACATCGGGTTTCTTGCAAAACGTTGTGTCTTGCTCTGTCTTGATCAACGTTGTAGAAATTTTCAGTGCTGCCACCATTTTGGACCCTTTTATAGCTATTTAACATCAAAAAAGTCGTCAAAATAGGCAAAATTTTCATTAAATTGTCAAATATTTTAAAAATTATTCAGGTTTTTGAGTTTTACTTACCATCTTATAACGCCCGGAGTCTTCCCTTGTCGTTTGGTACCATTTTTGACCACCCCCGATGGTGGGAAGCGATAAATTTTTGAATTTTACACACATTCCAGTACAGTTTCGGTAAAATTTCATATTTTACATTGGGTTCTTTGCAAAACGTTGTGTCTTGCTCTGTCTTGATCAACATTATAGAAATTTTCAGTGCTGCCACCATTTTGGACCCTTTTATAGCTATTTAACATCAAAAAAGTCGTCAAAACAGGCAAAATTTTCATTAAATTGTTAAATATTTTCAAAATTATTCAGGTTTTTGAGTTTAACTTACGATCGTATAACGCCCGGAGTCTTCCCCTGTCGTTTGGTACCACTTTCGACCACCCCCGATGGTGGAAAGCGATAAATTTTTGAATTTTACACACATTCGAGTACAGTTTCGGTAAAATTTCATATTTTACATTGGGTTCTTTGCAAAACGTTGTGTCTTGCTCTGTCTTGATCAACATTATAGAAATTTTCAGTGCTGCCACCATTTTGGACCCTTTTATAGCTATTTAACATCAAAAAAGTCGTCAAAACAGGCAAAATTTTCATTAAATTGTTAAATATTTTCAAAATTATTCAGGTTTTTGAGTTTAACTTACGATCGTATAACGCCCGGAGTCTTCCCCTGTCGTTTGGTACCACTTTCGACCACCCCCGATGGTGGGAAGCGATAAATTTTTGAATTTTACACACATTCGAGTACAGTTTCGGTAAAATTTCATATTTTTATATCGGGTTTCTTGCAAAACGTTGTGTCTTGCTCTGTCTTGATCAACGTTATAGAAATTTTCAGTGCTGCCACCATTTTGGACCCTTTTATAGCTATTTAACATCAAAACAGTCGTCAAAATAGGCAAAATTTTCATTAAATTGTCAAATATTTTCAAAATTATTCAGGTTTTTGAGTTTAACTTACCATCATATAACGCCCGGAGTCTTCCCCTGTCGTTTGGTACCACTTTCGACCACCCCCGATGGTGGGAAGCGATAAATTTTTGAATTTTGCACACATTCGAGTACAGTTTCGGTAAAATTTCATATTTTTACATCGGGTTTCTTGCAAAACGTTGTGTCTTGCTCTGTCTTGATCAACGTTGTAGAAATTTTCAGTGCTGCCACCATTTTGGACCCTTTTATAGCTATTTAACATCAAAAAAGTCGTCAAAATAGGCAAAATTTTTATTAAATTGTCAAATATTTTAAAAATTATTCAGGTTTTTGAGTTTTACTTACCATCTTATAACGCCCGGAGTCTTCCCTTGTCGTTTGGTACCATTTTTGACCACCCCCGATGGTGGGAAGCGATAAATTTTTGAATTTTACACACATTCCAGTACAGTTTAGGTAAAATTTCATATTTTACATTGGGTTCTTTGCAAAACGTTGTGTCTTGCTCTGTCTTGATCAACATTATAGAAATTTTCAGTGCTGCCACCATTTTGGACCCTTTTATAGCTATTTAACATCAAAAAAGTCGTCAAAACAGGCAAAATTTTCATTAAATTGTTAAATATTTTCAAAATTATTCAGGTTTTTGAGTTTAACTTACCATCATATAACGCCCGGAGTCTTCCCCTGTCGTTTGGTACCACTTTCGACCACCCCCGATGGTGGGAAGCGATAAATTTTTGAATTTTGCACACATTCGAGTACAGTTTCGGTAAAATTTCATATTTTTACATCGGGTTTCTTGCAAAACGTTGTGTCTTGCTCTGTCTTGATCAACGTTGTAGAAATTTTCAGTGCTGCCACCATTTTGGACCCTTTTATAGCTATTTAACATCAAAAAAGTCGTCAAAATAGGCAAAATTTTCATTAAATTGTCAAATATTTTAAAAATTATTCAGGTTTTTGAGTTTTACTTACCATCTTATAACGCCCGGAGTCTTCCCTTGTCGTTTGGTACCATTTTTGACCACCCCCGATGGTGGGAAGCGATAAATTTTTGAATTTTACACACATTCCAGTACAGTTTCGGTAAAATTTCATATTTTACATTGGGTTCTTTGCAAAACGTTGTGTCTTGCTCTGTCTTGATCAACATTATAGAAATTTTCAGTGCTGCCACCATTTTGGACCCTTTTATAGCTATTTAACATCAAAAAAGTCGTCAAAACAGGCAAAATTTTCATTAAATTGTTAAATATTTTCAAAATTATTCAGGTTTTTGAGTTTAACTTACGATCGTATAACGCCCGGAGTCTTCCCCTGTCGTTTGGTACCACTTTCGACCACCCCCGATGGTGGGAAGCGATAAATTTTTGAATTTTACACTTATTCGAGTACAGTTTCGGTAAAATTTCATATTTTTACATCGGGTTCCTTGCAAAACGTTGTGTCTTGCTCTGTCTTGATCAACGTCATAGAAATTTTCAGTGCTGCTACCATTTTGGACCCTTTTATAGCTATTTAACATCAAAAAAGTTGTCAAAATAGGCAAAATTTTCATTAAATTGTCAAATATTTTCAAAATTATTCAGGTTTTTGAGTTTAACTTACGATCGTATAACGCCCGGAGTCTTCCCCTGTCGTTTGGTACCACTTTCGACCACCCCCGATGGTGGGAAGCGATAAATTTTTGAATTTTACACACATTCGAGTACAGTTTCGGTAAAATTTCATATTTTTATATCGGGTTTCTTGCAAAACGTTGTGTCTTGCTCTGTCTTGATCAACGTTATAGAAATTTTCAGTGCTGCCACCATTTTGGACCCTTTTATAGCTATTTAACATCAAAACAGTCGTCAAAATAGGCAAAATTTTCATTAAATTGTCAAATATTTTCAAAATTATTCAGGTTTTTGAGTTTAACTTACCATCATATAACGCCCGGAGTCTTCCCCTGTCGTTTGGTACCACTTTCGACCACCCCCGATGGTGGGAAGCGATAAATTTTTGAATTTTGCACACATTCGAGTACAGTTTCGGTAAAATTTCATATTTTTACATCGGGTTTCTTGCAAAACGTTGTGTCTTGCTCTGTCTTGATCAACGTTGTAGAAATTTTCAGTGCTGCCACCATTTTGGACCCTTTTATAGCTATTTAACATCAAAAAAGTCGTCAAAATAGGCAAAATTTTTATTAAATTGTCAAATATTTTAAAAATTATTCAGGTTTTTGAGTTTTACTTACCATCTTATAACGCCCGGAGTCTTCCCTTGTCGTTTGGTACCATTTTTGACCACCCCCGATGGTGGGAAGCGATAAATTTTTGAATTTTACACACATTCCAGTACAGTTTAGGTAAAATTTCATATTTTACATTGGGTTCTTTGCAAAACGTTGTGTCTTGCTCTGTCTTGATCAACATTATAGAAATTTTCAGTGCTGCCACCATTTTGGACCCTTTTATAGCTATTTAACATCAAAAAAGTCGTCAAAACAGGCAAAATTTTCATTAAATTGTTAAATATTTTCAAAATTATTCAGGTTTTTGAGTTTAACTTACGATCGTATAACGCCCGGAGTCTTCCCCTGTCGTTTGGTACCACTTTCGACCACCCCCGATGGTGGGAAGCGATAAATTTTTGAATTTTACACACATTCGAGTACAGTTTCGGTAAAATTTCATATTTTTACATCGGGTTCCTTGCAAAACGTTGTGTCTTGCTCTGTCTTGATCAACGTTAGAGAAATTTTCAGTGCTGCCACCATTTTGGACCCTTTTATAGCTATTTAACATCAAAACAGTCGTCAAAATACGCAAAATTTTCATTAAATTGTCAAATATTTTCAAAATTATTCAGGTGTTTGAGTTTAACTTACCATCATATAACGCCCGGAGTCTTCCCCTGTCGTTTGGTACCACTTTCGACCACCCCCGATGGTGGGAAGCGATAAATTTTTGAATTTTGCACACATTCGAGTACAGTTTCGGTAAAATTTCATATTTTTACATCGGGTTTCTTGCAAAACGTTGTGTCTTGCTCTGTCCTTATCAACGTTATAGAAATTTTCAGTGCTGCCACCATTTTGGACCCTTTTATAGCTATTTAACATCAAAAAAGTCGTCAAAACAGGCAAAATTTTCATTAAATTGTCAAATATTTTCAAAATTATTTAGGTTTTTGAGTTTAACTTACCATCATATAACGCCCGGAGTCTTCCCCTGTCGTTTGGTACGACTTTCCACCACCCCCGATGGTGGAAAGCGATAAATTTTTGAATTTTACACTCATTCGAGTACAGTTTCGGTAAAATTTCATATTGTTACATCGGGTTTTTTGCAAAACGTTCTGTCTTGCTCTGTCTTGATCAACGTTATAGAAAATTTTCAGTGCTGCCACCATTTTGGACCCTTTTATAGCTATTTAACATCAAAAAAGTCGTCAAAATAGGCAAAATTTTCATTAAATTGTCAAATATTTTTAAAATTATTCAGGTTTTTGAGTTTAGCTTACGATCGTATAACGCCCGGAGTCTTCCCCTGTCGTTTGGTACCACTCTCGACCACCCCCGATGGTGGGAAGCGATAAATTTTTGAATTTTACACACATTCGAGAACAGTTTCGGTAAAATTTCATATTTTACATCGGGTTTCTTGCAAAACGTTGTGTCTTGCTCTGTCTTGATCAACATTATAGAAATTGCCAGTGCTGCCACCATTTTGGACCCTTTTATAGCTACTTAACATCAAAAAAGTCGTCAAAATAGGCAAAATTTTCATTAAATTGTCAAATATTTTAAAAATTATTCAGGTTTTTGAGTTTAACTTACCATCTTATAACGCCCGGAGTCTTCCCCTGTCGTTTGGTACCATTTTTGACCACCCCCGATGGTGGGAAGCGATAAATTTTTGAATTTTACACACATTCGAGTACAGTTTCGGTAAAATTTCATATTTTTACATCGGGTTTTTTGCAACACGTTGTGTCTTGCTCTGTCTTGATCAACGTTATAGAAATTTTCAGTGCTGCCACCATTTTGGACCCTTTTATAGCTATTTAACATCAAAAAAGTCGTCAAAACAGGCAAAATTTTCATTAAATTGTTAAATATTTTCAAAATTATTCTGGTTTTTGAGTTTAACTTACGATCGTATAACGCCCGGAGTCTTATCCTGTCGTTTGGTACCACTTTCGACCACCCCCGATGGTGGGAAGCGATAAATTTTTGAATTTTACACACATTCCAGTACAGTTTCGGTAAAATTTCATATTTTTACATCGGATTTTTTGCAACACGTTGTGTCTTGCTCTGTCTTGATCAACGTTATAGAAATTTTCAGTGCTGCCACCATTTTGGACCCTTTTATAGCTATTTAACATCAAAACAGTCGTCAAAATAGGCAAAATTTTCATTAAATTGTCAAATATTTTAAAAATTATTAAGGTTTTTGAGTTTAACTTACCATCTTATAACGCCCGGAGTCTTCCCTTGTCGTTTGGTACCATTGTTGACCACCCCCGATGGTGGGAAGCTATAAATTTTTGAATTTAACACACATTCCAGTACAGTTTTGGTAAAATTTCATATTTTACATTGGGTTCTTTGCAAAACGTTGTGTCTTGCTCTGTTTTGATCAACATTATAGAAATTTTCAGTGCTGCCACCATTTTGGACCCATTTATAGCTATTTAACATCTAAAAAGTCGTCAAAACAGGAAAAATTTTCATTAAATTGTTAAATATTTTCAAAATTATTGAGGTTTTTGAGTTTAACTTACCATCTTATAACGCCCGGAGTCTTCCCTTGTCGTTTGGTACCATTTTTGACCACCCCCGATGGTGGGAAGCGATAAATTTTTGAATTTTACACACATTCGAGAACAGTTTCGGTAAAATTTCATATTTTACATCGGGTTTCTTGCAAAACGTTGTGTCTTGCTCTGTCTTGATCAACGTTATAGAAATTGCCAGTGCTGCCACCATTTTGGACCCTTTTATAGCTACTTAACATCAAAAAAGTCGTCAAAATAGGCAAAATTTTCATTAAATTGTCAAATATTTTAAAAATTATTCAGGTTTTTGAGTTTAACTTACCATCTTATAACGCCCGGAGTCTTCCCCTGTCGTTTGGTACCATTTTTGACCACCCCCGATGGTGGGAAGCGATAAATTTTTGAATTTTACACACATTCGAGTACAGTTTCGGTAAAATTTCATATTTTTATATCGGGTTTCTTGCAAAACGTTGTGTCTTGCTCTGTCTTGATCAACGTTAGAGAAATTTTCAGTGCTGCCACCATTTTGGACCCTTTTATAGCTATTTAACATCAAAACAGTCGTCAAAATAGGCAAAATTTTCATTAAATTGTCAAATATTTTAAAAATTATTCAGGTTTTTGAGTTTTACTTACCATCTTATAACGCCCGGAGTCTTCCCTTGTCGTTTGGTACCATTTTTGACCACCCCCGATGGTGGGAAGCGATAAATTTTTGAATTTTACACACATTCCAGTACAGTTTCGGTAAAATTTCATATTTTACATTGGGTTCTTTGCAAAACGTTGTGTCTTGCTCTGTCTTGATCAACATTATAGAAATTTTCAGTGCTGCCACCATTTTGGACCCTTTTATAGCTATTTAACATCAAAAAAGTCGTCAAAACAGGCAAAATTTTCATTAAATTGTTAAATATTTTCAAAATTATTCAGGTTTTTGAGTTTAACTTACGATCGTATAACGCCCGGAGTCTTCCCCTGTCGTTTGGTACCACTTTCGACCACCCCCGATGGTGGGAAGCGATAAATTTTTGAATTTTACACACATTCGAGTACAGTTTCGGTAAAATTTCATATTTTACATTGGGTTCTTTGCAAAACGTTGTGTCTTGCTCTGTCTTGATCAACATTATAGAAATTTTCAGTGCTGCCACCATTTTGGACCCTTTTATAGCTATTTAACATCAAAAAAGTCGTCAAAACAGGCAAAATTTTCATTAAATTGTTAAATATTTTCAAAATTATTCAGGTTTTTGAGTTTAACTTACGATCGTATAACGCCCGGAGTCTTCCCCTGTCGTTTGGTACCACTTTCGACCACCCCCGATGGTGGGAAGCGATAAATTTTTGAATTTTACACACATTCGAGTACAGTTTCGGTAAAATTTCATATTTTTATATCGGGTTTCTTGCAAAACGTTGTGTCTTGCTCTGTCTTGATCAACGTTATAGAAATTTTCAGTGCTGCCACCATTTTGGACCCTTTTATAGCTATTTAACATCAAAACAGTCGTCAAAATAGGCAAAATTTTCATTAAATTGTCAAATATTTTCAAAATTATTCAGGTTTTTGAGTTTAACTTACGATCGTATAACGCCCGGAGTCTTCCCCTGTCGTTTGGTACCACTTTCGACCACCCCCGATGGTGGGAAGCGATAAATTTTTGAATTTTGCACACATTCGAGTACAGTTTCGGTAAAATTTCATATTTTTACATCGGGTTTCTTGCAAAACGTTGTGTCTTGCTCTGTCTTGATCAACGTTGTAGAAATTTTCAGTGCTGCCACCATTTTGGACCCTTTTATAGCTATTTAACATCAAAAAAGTCGTCAAAATAGGCAAAATTTTTATTAAATTGTCAAATATTTTAAAAATTATTCAGGTTTTTGAGTTTTACTTACCATCTTATAACGCCCGGAGTCTTCCCTTGTCGTTTGGTACCATTTTTGACCACCCCCGATGGTGGGAAGCGATAAATTTTTGAATTTTACACACATTCCAGTACAGTTTAGGTAAAATTTCATATTTTACATTGGGTTCTTTGCAAAACGTTGTGTCTTGCTCTGTCTTGATCAACATTATAGAAATTTTCAGTGCTGCCACCATTTTGGACCCTTTTATAGCTATTTAACATCAAAAAAGTCGTCAAAACAGGCAAAATTTTCATTAAATTGTTAAATATTTTCAAAATTATTCAGGTTTTTGAGTTTAACTTACGATCGTATAACGCCCGGAGTCTTCCCCTGTCGTTTGGTACCACTTTCGACCACCCCCGATGGTGGGAAGCGATAAATTTTTGAATTTTACACACATTCGAGTACAGTTTCGGTAAAATTTCATATTTTTACATCGGGTTCCTTGCAAAACGTTGTGTCTTGCTCTGTCTTGATCAACGTTAGAGAAATTTTCAGTGCTGCCACCATTTTGGACCCTTTTATAGCTATTTAACATCAAAACAGTCGTCAAAATACGCAAAATTTTCATTAAATTGTCAAATATTTTCAAAATTATTCAGGTGTTTGAGTTTAACTTACCATCATATAACGCCCGGAGTCTTCCCCTGTCGTTTGGTACCACTTTCGACCACCCCCGATGGTGGGAAGCGATAAATTTTTGAATTTTGCACACATTCGAGTACAGTTTCGGTAAAATTTCATATTTTTACATCGGGTTTCTTGCAAAACGTTGTGTCTTGCTCTGTCCTTATCAACGTTATAGAAATTTTCAGTGCTGCCACCATTTTGGACCCTTTTATAGCTATTTAACATCAAAAAAGTCGTCAAAACAGGCAAAATTTTCATTAAATTGTCAAATATTTTCAAAATTATTTAGGTTTTTGAGTTTAACTTACCATCATATAACGCCCGGAGTCTTCCCCTGTCGTTTGGTACGACTTTCGACCACCCCCGATGGTGGAAAGCGATAAATTTTTGAATTTTACACTCATTCGAGTACAGTTTCGGTAAAATTTCATATTGTTACATCGGGTTTTTTGCAAAACGTTCTGTCTTGCTCTGTCTTGATCAACGTTATAGAAAATTTTCAGTGCTGCCACCATTTTGGACCCTTTTATAGCTATTTAACATCAAAAAAGTCGTCAAAATAGGCAAAATTTTCATTAAATTGTCAAATATTTTCAAAATTATTCAGGTTTTTGAGTTTAGCTTACGATCGTATAACGCCCGGAGTCTTCCCCTGTCGTTTGGTACCACTCTCGACCACCCCCGATGGTGGGAAGCGATAAATTTTTGAATTTTACACACATTCGAGAACAGTTTCGGTAAAATTTCATATTTTACATCGGGTTTCTTGCAAAACGTTGTGTCTTGCTCTGTCTTGATCAACATTATAGAAATTGCCAGTGCTGCCACCATTTTGGACCCTTTTATAGCTACTTAACATCAAAAAAGTCGTCAAAATAGGCAAAATTTTCATTAAATTGTCAAATATTTTAAAAATTATTCAGGTTTTTGAGTTTAACTTACCATCTTATAACGCCCGGAGTCTTCCCCTGTCGTTTGGTACCATTTTTGACCACCCCCGATGGTGGGAAGCGATAAATTTTTGAATTTTACACACATTCGAGTACAGTTTCGGTAAAATTTCATATTTTTATATCGGGTTTCTTGCAAAACGTTGTGTCTTGCTCTGTCTTGATCAACGTTATAGAAATTTTCAGTGCTGCCACCATTTTGGACCCTTTTATAGCTATTTAACATCAAAACAGTCGTCAAAATAGGCAAAATTTTCATTAAATTGTCAAATATTTTCAAAATTATTCAGGTTTTTGAGTTTAACTTACCATCATATAACGCCCGGAGTCTTCCCCTGTCGTTTGGTACCACTTTCGACCACCCCCGATGGTGGGAAGCGATAAATTTTTGAATTTTGCACACATTCGAGTACAGTTTCGGTAAAATTTCATATTTTTACATCGGGTTTCTTGCAAAACGTTGTGTCTTGCTCTGTCTTGATCAACGTTGTAGAAATTTTCAGTGCTGCCACCATTTTGGACCCTTTTATAGCTATTTAACATCAAAAAAGTCGTCAAAATAGGCAAAATTTTCATTAAATTGTCAAATATTTTAAAAATTATTCAGGTTTTTGAGTTTTACTTACCATCTTGTAACGCCCGGAGTCTTCCCTTGTCGTTTGGTACCATTTTTGACCACCCCCGATGGTGGGAAGCGATAAATTTTTGAATTTTGCACACATTCGAGTACAGTTTCGGTAAAATTTCATATTTTACATTGGGTTCTTTGCAAAACGTTGTGTCTTGCTCTGTCTTGATCAACATTATAGAAATTTTCAGTGCTGCCACCATTTTGGACCCTTTTATAGCTATTTAACATCAAAAAAGTCGTCAAAACAGGCAAAATTTTCATTAAATTGTTAAATATTTTCAAAATTATTCAGGTTTTTGAGTTTAACTTACGATCGTATAACGCCCGGAGTCTTCCCCTGTCGTTTGGTACCACTTTCGACCACCCCCGATGGTGGGAAGCGATAAATTTTTGAATTTTACACACATTCGAGTACAGTTTCGGTAAAATTTCATATTTTTACATCGGGTTCCTTGCAAAACGTTGTGTCTTGCTCTGTCTTGATCAACGTTAGAGAAATTTTCAGTGCTGCCACCATTTTGGACCCTTTTATAGCTATTTAACATCAAAACAGTCGTCAAAATACGCAAAATTTTCATTAAATTGTCAAATATTTTCAAAATTATTCAGGTGTTTGAGTTTAACTTACCATCATATAACGCCCGGAGTCTTCCCCTGTCGTTTGGTACCACTTTCGACCACCCCCGATGGTGGGAAGCGATAAATTTTTGAATTTTGCACACATTCGAGTACAGTTTCGGTAAAATTTCATATTTTTACATCGGGTTTCTTGCAAAACGTTGTGTCTTGCTCTGTCCTTATCAACGTTATAGAAATTTTCAGTGCTGCCACCATTTTGGACCCTTTTATAGCTATTTAACATCAAAAAAGTCGTCAAAACAGGCAAAATTTTCATTAAATTGTCAAATATTTTCAAAATTATTTAGGTTTTTGAGTTTAACTTACCATCATATAACGCCCGGAGTCTTCCCCTGTCGTTTGGTACGACTTTCGACCACCCCCGATGGTGGGAAGCGATAAATTTTTGAATTTTACACTCATTCGAGTACAGTTTCGGTAAAATTTCATATTGTTACATCGGGTTTTTTGCAAAACGTTCTGTCTTGCTCTGTCTTGATCAACGTTATAGAAAATTTTCAGTGCTGCCACCATTTTGGACCCTTTTATAGCTATTTAACATCAAAAAAGTCGTCAAAATAGGCAAAATTTTCATTAAATTGTCAAATATTTTCAAAATTATTCAGGTTTTTGAGTTTAGCTTACGATCGTATAACGCCCGGAGTCTTCCCCTGTCGTTTGGTACCACTCTCGACCACCCCCGATGGTGGGAAGCGATAAATTTTTGAATTTTACACACATTCCAGTACAGTTTCGGTAAAATTTCATATTTTTACATCGGGTTTTTTGCAACACGTTGTGTCTTGCTCTGTCTTGATCAACGTTATAGAAATTTTCAGTGCTGCCACCATTTTGGACCCTTTTATAGCTATTTAACATCAAAAAAGTCGTCAAAATAGGCAAAATTTTCATTAAATTGTCAAATATTTTAAAAATTATTCAGGTTTTTGAGTTTAACTTACCATCTTATAACGCCCGGAGTCTTCCCTTGTCGTTTGGTACCATTGTTGACCACCCCCGATGGTGGGAAGCTATAAATTTTTGAATTTAACACACATTCCAGTACAGTTTCGGTAAAATTTCATATTTTACATTGGGTTCTTTGCAAAACGTTGTGTCTTGCTCTGTTTTGATCAACATTATAGAAATTTTCAGTGCTGCCACCATTTTGGACCCTTTTATAGCTATTTAACATCAAAAAAGTCGTCAAAACAGGCAAAATTTTCATTAAATTGTTAAATATTTTCAAAATTATTCTGGTTTTTGAGTTTAACTTACGATCGTATAACGCCCGGAGTCTTCCCCTGTCGTTTGGTACCACTTTCGACCACCCCCGATGGTGGGAAGCGATAAATTTTTGAATTTTACACACATTCCAGTACAGTTTCGGTAAAATTTCATATTTTTACATCGGATTTTTTGCAACACGTTGTGTCTTGCTCTGTCTTGATCAACGTTATAGAAATTTTCAGTGCTGCCACCATTTTGGACCCTTTTATAGCTATTTAACATCAAAAAAGTCGTCAAAACAGGCAAAATTTTCATGAAATTGTCAAATATTTTCAAAATTATTCAGGTTTTTGAGTTTAACTTACCATCTTATAACGCCCGGAGTCTTCCCTTGTCGTTTGGTACCATTTTTGACCACCCCCGATGGTGGGAAGCGATAAATTTTTGAATTTTACACACATTCCAGTACAGTTTCGGTAAAATTTCATATTTTACATTGGGTTCTTTGCAAAACGTTGTGTCTTGCTCTGTCTTGATCAACATTATAGAAATTTTCAGTGCTGCCACCATTTTGGACCCTTTTATAGCTATTTAACATCAAAAAAGTCGTCAAAACAGGCAAAATTTTCATTAAATTGTTAAATATAACATTGTTTGTCCAGTGTGAGGATCGTCCTTTGTCGCGTTGATAAAGGAGTAAAAATTGTTAGAGGACGAAAATCGTTGTAAAAGTTAACTCGTGATAAAATATATGTGTGGAAGCAGTGACATAAGTGTTATCCAAGTGTATATTTAAAGCTAACCCTGCTAAAACTGTTATTAAAATATAGTGTACGCGTCTATCATTTTTTAATTGCGGGTCAATAAACTTAAAGTGTTTACTGTTTACCCTATCAGCTGTTTATATCAGCTGATTGAAACAAACTGTTATTGGCGCCATCTAGACCATTTAGCAACAATTAATTAGACGCGTAACTCGCGTGGTTCGATCGACAGTGTACGATCTCCTGTAATCTCGATGGCTAAGTGTAGCGCGTGCGGTCGCTTTATCTCTGCGGCAGATGGCGTTACTTGTTCGACCTGTCCACTTAATTACCACCAAGGGTGTCTTGGTAAAGGCAAGGCTAGTAAAATTACAAAGCCATGGTCTTGCCCTGAGTGTACCAAGAACAAACAGCGGGACAATGGTAAGGAAACACCGGCTAAAGGTGACCAGGAAATGTGGAGATCGCCAGATAACAATGCTGCTACGTCCGCTTGTACCGACATCAGCGAGCAGACTAGACTGGACCTGGCCCGGGAAGTAAATTTGTTTCGCCAGGAACTGCATGCCCTTAGAGATGAGGTTAAACTTATGCGGGATGAAATGAAGGAGCTGCGTGGTACAATGTGTTCGAACAACGTGCGCATGGACAACTTAGAAGAAAGGATGGAAGCGTTGGAGAAAAGTGCACAAAGCAAAGTTTCAAATGAGGTGGAATTTGAGTCTATAATAACTCAACTACGGCTCGAGTTAAATGAGAAGGACCAGGAGCTGCTTTCAAATGATATTGAAATATCTAATTTGCCTGAGATATCGGGGGAGAACCCTACTCACCTTGTTGCTCTTATTGGCACCAAGTTAGGTGTGTCAATAGAAGAGCGCGATATTGTCAGCGCAGAGCGTGTCGGGCCGAGAAACCTGCGCGGCGGCGGAGTGGCAACTGAGGGCGGAGCGCGTAGTGGGAAGCCGCGACCGCTGGTAGTACGTCTCGCTCGCCGCTCACATCGCGATGAGATACTGCGAAGCATGCGCGTGCGACGAGGGGCCAACACATCTGATTTCGGTATTGCGAGTGAAACGCGGCCTTTTTACATCAATGAACGACTGACAAAGACAAACAGACAATTACTGTACAGAGTTCGCGAGACTCGGCAGCGTATGCATTGGAAGTTCGTATGGGTTAAACGTGGTCGTATCTTTGTTAAGCAAGAGGAGGGCAAACCTACCTATAATATAAGATCCGATAACGATGTCACTCGTGTTTTTGGTGCCGCAGTCGTTAACTCGGCTTAATACTCTAATTGCTGGTCATAAACATTACAAGTTTTACATGATAATTATACTGTTCTTTTGTGGATATAACACGTTATGTGAGTTATGTGTAATTTCAATACTGGAGATTTTCTACAAACCTAAATTATTTAGCACACTTTTGTTTTTACATGTTTCAATGTTTTCTCTGAGTATTGTTAATTGTAATGTCTACGTAATATATAATAGATTGCGTGGGGATGTTTGTGTGGTGTGTGCTGTGGGTTGGTATTGGCTCAGTTCATCCGTTTCTTGGTTGAAGTTTATTGGGTATGATCACTGGGCGATTACTTACATAATATACAATATTAGTCTTATATATTTACATGATATTAGTTATACAAAGTCTATTTATTTATATGTATTTCTTATTGCTACGCTTATATGTATGTATCGTTTTATAATATTACACTATGACCTCGAAATTTTTTAAACTTGGTTTATTGAATGCACTGAGTACGAATCATGACAACTTTGTAGCCATGATGGAACGTCAAGTGGCAGATATAGTAGTCATAAATGAAACTTGGCTAAAGCAAGGGCAAGAGGGTCGAGCACCTAGTGTCCCGGAATACCGGCTAAGACATGTCCCTCGACCATTGTGGATAAGCGAGGGTCGCGGTGGCGGTGTAGGTTTTTACATCAGACGTGGTCTGAATGTTAGCGCTTGTGACCATCCTATTCATCGTTTGGTGGAGCAGATGTGGGTGAAGTTGAGAGTGAACGGTAATAGGTTAATTATTGGAACTGCCTATCGACCGCCTTGGCTTGACGTGAATTTGTTTCTAGACGCATTGATGGATACTATTGCAACATTTTCTGATTATGACTATCTTATTCTACTAGGTGACTTTAACATTAATTTGTATAATAAAACTGACTTTAAATATACCTCATTCAATATATTTTTAAATTGTACTGGCTTAAAACAAGTAGTATGTGACCCTACGCATTTTACTGATACTAGTGAGACACTGATTGACGTAGTATGCACAAACGCTCCCGTGCGCAGCCTGTCTGTGGAATCTGTAGGAATAATTAATGGTCATGCATTCATTTCAGTCGAGTTTCTCTTTCGAAAACCTAAAATTTTACCCAGAATAATGTGCTATAGGCCGATAAAGGATATTAATAGAGATCAATTGGAGCAGGATATAGCCAACATCAATTGGAAAAGAATGGGGTTGTTGAGTGATATTGACGATATTGTCGAGGATTTTACAAAGGTGGTAAATTTAATATTTGATTTACATGCACCTATGAAAACGAGGGTTATTCGTGAGCTGCCTGCTCCTTGGCTCACCGGCACTGTGAAGTTAATGATGCGACTGCGAGATAGAGCGTTAAATAAGGCGCGTACTACGCGAAAACCTGTAGATAGGCAATTTTACAAAGACCTTAAAAAGCAAGTAGACGTGGCGATTTATAATGAAAAGAAAAGTTTTTTCAATATTAATATTAATTCAAATATAAAAAAACCGAGAGTATTATGGCGAAATTTAAGAACCCAGTTGAAATCGCATAATATGACGGAAATTCCTGTGTATCTAAGTGACTCCAACCACATAAATAATCATTTTTTAAATATTCCTGGCAATTTGTATGATTCCATATCCCAATTATGTTATTTTGAATTTAATCGTTTCAGTAATAAAACATTTTCAATTAAGACAGTCGACTCAGGTGACGTACTCAAAATAGTCCAGAATATAAGTTCTTCTGCCATAGGCATAGATGGTCTATCTATAGATATGATTAATTTAATCTTACCACAGGCACTTGAACTTATCACTGTTATAGTAAATAAGTCCATACAGACTGCCAAGTTTCCAACCTTATGGAAGACGGCTATTGTTAGACCTTTACCGAAGACTAATAATATAACTTCAGTTAAAGACCGACCGTTTGAGGCCGATCAGTATTTTGCCTTGCCTGTCCAAAGTATTAGAGAAGGTAGTAAGCTTACAACTTACAAATTACCTCGAAACTCACAGCATTTTGCCAGTCAAACAATCAGGATTTAGAAAAAATAGGGGTACAACCACAGCTTTGCTTGACGTTACTGATAACATCATTGCTGCTCAGGACTTGGGACAGGCGACGATACTGGTACTACTCGATTTCTCCAGAGCCTTCGACGCCTTAAATATTTCACTCTTAATGTCAAAGTTGACATATTACGGTTTTGATTACCTAACAGTACGATGGTTCAACTCCTATCTGAGTAATCGATCTCAGTTAGTAGAGATTCGCAATAATGACGGATCGACCTCTCGGTCAGATGTAAAATCCTTAAATAGGGGAGTTGCTCAAGGTTCTGTGCTAGGACCAATTTTATTCAATATTTACAGTGCTGACATAATACATGTTATAAAATATTGTAAGTTTCATATATATGCGGATGATGTGCAAATTTATATATCTTTTAAACCTCACGAAACGCAATTAGCCGTGGATAAAATTAATGCAGATTTGAATAACATTTTTAATTGGGCCTATAATAATTCCTTAGTTCTCAATGCTTCCAAAACGAAGTACATGATCCTGGGATCTAAAAACCAGATAAATAAAGTAGATAGGGTAAACCCTCACATTGTTATGAATGGATCTGTAATAGAACGAGTGCTGGAAGCGCGTAATCTGGGGCTTATTATGGATGTCGCGTTGAGGTTTGAGCGACATGTTTCAGATATAGTTCGCAATTGCTTTTATCGTATCAAATTGTTGTATAGACTAAGAGAATATCTTAGTACCGATCTTCGTGTACAACTTACTGACTCACTTGTTCTTTCCAAGTTTAACTACCTCGACGTGGTGTACGGGCCAAGATTATTGGCGAAAACATCCACCCTTATTCAAAGAGTGCAGAACGCATGTGCACGGTTTTGTTTTGACATTCCGAAACGTAGCCATGTAACTCCATTTTTAAATGCAGGCAATATTTTGAAAATGAAATGGAGGAGGGATATTCACTTGGCAACTCTTATGTTTGGAACTGTCAAAAACAAAAAACCAGAGTATCTCTATGAGAAATTGGAATGGATGGCCGAAAATAAAAAATACACAAGCAGAGGACTAGGGCAACCATTGAGCATATCCAGGCACAGAACTACTGCATTCAGAGGTGGATTCCGGTATAACGCTACCAAGTGCTGGAATAATTTGCCTCCTCCACTGCGCCAACTAGCTAAAGTAAGTACTTTCAGGTTTCAGCTAAAGAAATTATATTTATCTGAACAAAAATCCAGCACTTAATTGATTATATTGCGTTTCTAGATCTATTTATGTTTATTATATATCCATGCATATTCATATATATTTTATCAATGTTTTTAATATGATCTACAATTCTACACATATATGTAATTGCCTGTCTATTGTACATTATATCTATTATATTTACTCTAACTATTAAATATGTTTATAAACTGTATGCCGAATAATCGTACGTGACTAGCCCGTGGGTTTCAGCTGAAAAACAGCGCTGCGGTCATCCGTAGCAAAGGCTGAGCTGCAACCTTTTGGACACACTGATAACATTTGCCAAATTTTCTTTTTTTTTGTTTGTTTTTCTGCTTGTTTGGTTTCTTCTTTTTTGTTTATAAATTTTAGTAATAATTAGAAATAGTAAACGATTGTACTGTTACCATGTTGATATGTTGTGTTTGTGTGTGTCTAATAAATTACTTTTCTTTCAAAATTACTTTTCTTTCTTTCAAATCTTTTCAAAATTATTCAGGTTTTTGAGTTTAACTTACGATCGTATAACGCCCGGAGTCTTCCCCTGTCGTTTGGTACCACTTTCGACCACCCCCGATGGTGGGAAGCGATAAATTTTTGAATTTTACACACATTCCAGTACAGTTTCGGTAAAATTTCATATTGTTACATCGGGTTTTTTGCAAAACGTTCTGTCTTGCTCTGTCTTGATCAACGTTATAGAAAATTTTCAGTGCTGCCACCATTTTGGACCCTTTTATAGCTATTTAACATCAAAACAGTCGTCAAAATAGGCAAAATTTTCATTAAATTGTCAAATATTTTCAAAATTATTCAGGTTTTTGAGTTTAACTTACCATCATATAACGCCCGGAGTCTTCCCCTGTCGTTTGGTTCCACTTTCGACCACCCCCGATGGTGGGAAGCGATAAATTTTTGAATTTTACACACATTCGAGTACAGTTTCGGTAAAATTTCATATTTTTACATCGGGTTTCTTGCAAAACGTTGTGTCTTGCTCTGTCTTGATCAAAGTTATAGAAATTTTCAGTGCTGCCACCATTTTGGACCCTTTTATAGCTATTTAACATCAAAAAAGTCGTCAAAACAGGCAAAATTTTCATTAAATTGTCAAATATTTTCAAAATTATTCAGGTTTTTGAGTTGAACTTACCATCATATAACGCCCGGAGTCTTCCCCTGTCGTTTGGTACCACTTTCGACCACCCCCGATGGTGGGAAGCGATAAATTTTTGAATTTTACACACATTCCAGTACAGTTTCGGTAAAATTTCATTTTTTTACATTGGGTTCTTTGCAAAACGTTGTGTCTTGCTCTGTCTTGATCAACATTAAAGAAATTTTCAGTGCTGCCACCATTTTGGACCCTTTTATAGCTATTTAACATCAAAAAAGTCGTCAAAACAGGCAAAATTTTCTTTAAATTGTCAAATATTTTCAAAATTATTTAGGTTTTTGAGTTTAACTTACCATCATATAACGCCCGGAGTCTTCCCCTGTCGTTTGGTACCACTTTCGACCACCCCCGATGGTGGGAAGCGATAAATTTTTGAATTTTACACACATTCCAGTACAGTTTCGGTAAAATTTCATTTTTTTACATTGGGTTCTTTGCAAAACGTTGTGTCTTGCTCTGTCTTGATCAACATTATAGAAATTTTCAGTGCTGCCACCATTTTGGACCCTTTTATAGCTATTTAACATCAAAAAGTCGTCAAAACAGGCAAAATTTTCTTTAAATTGTCAAATATTTTCAAAATTATTTAGGTTTTTGAGTTTAACTTACCATCATATAACGCCCGGAGTCTTCCCCTGTCGTTTGGTACCACTTTCGACCACCCCCGATGGTGGGAAGCGATAAATTTTTGAATTTTACACTCATTCGAGTACAGTTTCGGTAAAATTTCATATTGTTACATCGGGTTTTTTGCAAAACGTTCTGTCTTGCTCTGTCTTGATCAACGTCATAGAAATTTTCAGTGCTGCCACCATTTTGGACCCTTTTATAGCTATTTAACATCAAAACAGTCGTCAAAATAGGCAAAATTTTCATTAAATTGTCAAATATTTTCAAAATTATTCAGGTTTTTGAGTTTAACTTACGATCGTATAACGCCCGAAGTCTTCCCCTGTCGTTTGGTACCACTCTCGACCACCCCCGATGGTGGGAAGCGATAAATTTTTGAATTTTACACACATTCCAGTACAGTTTCGGTAAAATTTCATATTTTTACATCGGGTTTTTTGCAACACGTTGTGTCTTGCTCTGTCTTGATCAACATTATAGAAATTTTCAGTGCTGCCACCATTTTGGACCCTTTTATAGCTATTTAACATCAAAAAAGTCGTCAAAACAGGCAAAATTTTCATTAAATTGTCAAATATTTTCAAAATTATTCAGGTTTTTGATTTTAACTTACGATCGTATAACGCCCGGAGTCTTCCCCTGTCGTTTGGTACCACTTTCGACCACCCCCGATGGTGGGAAGCGATAAATTTTTGAATTTTACACACATTCGAGTACAGTTTCGGTAAAATTTCATATTTTACATCGGGTTTCTTGCAAAACGTTGTGTCTTGCTCTGTCTTGATCAACGTTATAGAAATTGCCAGTGCTGCCACCATTTTGGACCCTTTTATAGCTACTTAACATCAAAAAAGTCGTCAAAATAGGCAAAATTTTTATTAAATTGTCAAATATTTTAAAAATTATTCAGGTTTTTGAGTTTAACTTACCATCTTATAACGCCCGGAGTCTTCTCTTGTCGTTTGGTACCATTTTTGACCACCCCCGATGGTGGGAAGCGATAAATTTTTGAATTTTACACACATTCGAGAACAGTTTCGGTAAAATTTCATATTTTACATTGGGTTCTTTGCAAAACGTTGTGTCTTGCTCTGTCTTGATCAACATTATAGAAATTTTCAGTGCTGCCACCATTTTGGACCCTTTTATAGCTATTTAACATCAAAACAGTCGTCAAAATAGGCAAAATTTTCATTAAATTGTCAAATATTTTAAAAATTATTTAGGTTTTTGAGTTTAACTTACCATCATGTAACGCCCGGAGTCTTCCCCTGTCGTACAACTTTCGACCACCCCCGATGGTGGGAAGCGATAAATTTTTGAATTTTACACACATTCGAGTACAGTTTCGGTAAAATTTCATATTTTTATATCGGGTTTCTTGCAAAACGTTGTGTCTTGCTCTGTCTTGATCAACGTTATAGAAATTTTCAGTGCTGCCACCATTTTGGACCCTTTTATAGCTATTTAACATCAAAACAGTCGTCAAAATAGGCAAAATTTTCATTAAATTGTCAAATATTTTCAAAATTATTCAGGTTTTTGAGTTTAACTTACCATCATATAACGCCCGGAGTCTTCCCCTGTCGTTTGGTTCCACTTTCGACCACCCCCGATGGTGGGAAGCGATAAATTTTTGAATTTTACACACATTCGAGTACAGTTTCGGTAAAATTTCATATTTTTACATCGGGTTCCTTGCAAAACGTTGTGTCTTGCTCTGTCTTGATCAACGTTATAGAAATTTTCAGTGCTGCCACCATTTTGGACCCTTTTATAGCTATTTAACATCAAAACAGTCGTCAAAATAGGCAAAATTTTCATTAAATTGTCAAATATTTTCAAAATTATTCAGGTTTTTGAGTTTAACTTACGATCGTATAACGCCCGGAGTCTTCCCCTGTCGTTTGGTTCCACTTTCGACCACCCCCGATGGTAGGAAGCGATAAATTTTTGAATTTTACACACATTCGAGTACAGTTTCGGTAAAATTTCATATTGTTACATCGGGTTTTGGGCAAAACGTTCTGTCTTGCTCTGTCTTGATCAACGTTATAGAAATTTTCAGTGCTGCTACCATTTTGGACCCTTTTATAGCTATTTAACATCAAAAAAGTCGTCAAAATAGGCAAAATTTTCATTAAATTGTCAAATATTTTCAAAATTATTCAGGTTTTTGAGTTTAACTTACGATCGTATAACGCCCGAAGTCTTCCCCTGTCGTTTGGTACCACTCTCGACCACCCCCGATGGTGGGAAGCGATAAATTTTTGAATTTTACACACATTCGAGTACAGTTTCGGTAAAATTTCATATTGTTACATCGGGTTTTGGGCAAAACGTTCTGTCTTGCTCTGTCTTGATCAACGTTATAGAAATTTTCAGTGCTGCTACCATTTTGGACCCTTTTATAGCTATTTAACATCAAAAAAGTCGTCAAAATAGGCAAAATTTTCATTAAATTGTCAAATATTTTCAAAATTATTCAGGTTTTTGAGTTTAACTTACGATCGTATAACGCCCGGAGTCTTCCCCTGTCGTTTGGTTCCACTTTCGACCACCCCCGATGGTGGGAAGCGATAAATTTTTGAATTTTACACACATTCGAGTACAGTTTCGGTAAAATTTCATATTTTTACATTGGGTTCCTTGCAAAACGTTGTGTCTTGCTCTGTCTTGATCAACGTTATAGAAATTTTCAGTGCTGCCACCATTTTGGACCCTTATATAGCTATTTAACATCAAAAAAGTCGTCAAAACAGGCAAAATTTTCATTAAATTGTCAAATATTTTCAAAATTATTCAGGTTTTTGATTTTAACTTACAATTGTATAACGCCCGGAGTCTTCCCCTGTCGTTTGGTTTCACTTTCGACCACCCCCGATGGTGGGAAGCGATAAATTTTTGAATTTTACACACATTCGAGTACAGTTTCGGTAAAATTTCATATTTTACATCGGGTTTCTTGCAAAACGTTGTGTCTTGCTCTGTCTTGATCAACGTTATAGAAATTGCCAGTGCTGCCACCATTTTGGACCCTTTTATAGCTACTTAACATCAAAAAAGTCGTCAAAATAGGCAAAATTTTCATTAAATTGTCAAATATTTTAAAAATTATTCAGGTTTTTGAGTTTTACTTACCATCTTATAACGCCCGGAGTCTTCCCTTGTCGTTTGGTACCATTTTTGACCACCCCCGATGATGGGAAGCGATAAATTTTTGAATTTTACACACATTCCAGTACAGTTTCGGTAAAATTTCATATTTTACATTGGGTTCTTTGCAAAACGTTGTGTCTTGCTCTGTCTTGATCAACATTATAGAAATTTTCAGTGCTGCCACCATTTTGGACCCTTTTATAGCTATTTAACATCAAAAAAGTCGTCAAAACAGGCAAAATTTTCATTAAATTGTTAAATATTTTCAAAATTATTCAGGTTTTTGAGTTTAACTTACGATCGTATAACGCCCGGAGTCTTCCCCTGTCGTTTGGTACCACTTTCGACCACCCCCGATGGTGGAAAGCGATAAATTTTTGAATTTTACACACATTCGAGTACAGTTTCGGTAAAATTTCATATTTTACATCGGGTTTCTTGCAAAACGTTGTGTCTTGCTCTGTCTTGATCAACGTTATAGAAATTGCCAGTGCTGCCACCATTTTGGACCCTTTTATAGCTACTTAACATCAAAAAAGTCGTCAAAATAGGCAAAATTTTCATTAAATTGTCAAATATTTTAAAAATTATTCAGGTTTTTGAGTTTAACTTACGATCGTATAACGCCCGGAGTCTTCCCCTGTCGTTTGGTACCACTTTCGACCACCCCCGATGGTGGGAAGCGATAAATTTTTGAATTTTACACACATTTCAGTACAGTTTCGGTAAAATTTCATTTGTTTACATTGGGTTCTTTTGAAAACGTTGTGTCTTGCTCTGTCTTGATCAACATTATAGAAATTTTCAGTGCTGCCACCATTTTGGACCCTTTTATAGCTATTTAACATCAAAAAAGTCGTCAAAACAGGCAAAATTTTCATTAAATTGTTAAATATTTTCAAAATTATTCAGGTTTTTGAGTTTAACTTACGATCGTATAACGCCCGGAGTCTTCCCCTGTCGTTTGGTACCACTTTCGACCACCCCCGATGGTGGGAAGCGATAAATTTTTGAATTTTACACACATTCCAGTACAGTTTCGGTAAAATTTCATTTTTTTACATTGGGTTCTTTTGAAAACGTTGTGTCTTGCTCTGTCTTGATCAACATTATAGAAATTTTCAGTGCTGCCACCATTTTGGACCCTTTTATAGCTATTTAACATCAAAAAAGTCGTCAAAACAGGCAAAATTTTCAATAAATTGTCAAATATTTTTAAAATTATTTAGGTTTTTGAGTTTAACTTACCATCATATAACGCCCGGAGTCTTCCCCTGTCGTTTGGTACCACTTTCGACCACCTCCGATGGTGGGAAGCGATAAATTTTTGAATTTTACACTCATTCGAGTACAGTTTCGGTAAAATTTCATATTGTTACATCGGGTTTTTTGCAAAACGTTCTGTCTTGCTCTGTCTTGATCATTGTTATAGAAAATTTTCAGTGCTGCCACCATTTTGGACCCTTTTATAGCTATTTAACATCAAAACAGTCGTCAAAATAGGCAAAATTTTCATTAAATTGTCAAATATTTTCAAAATTATTCAGGTTTTTGAGTTTAACTTACGATCGTATAACGCCCGGAGTCTTCCCCTGTCGTTTGGTTCCACTTTCGACCACCCCCGATGGTAGGAAGCGATAAATTTTTGAATTTTACACACATTCGAGTACAATTTCGGTAAAATTTCATATTGTTACATCGGGTTTTGGGCAAAACGTTCTGTCTTGCTCTGTCTTGATCAACGTTATAGAAATTTTCAGTGCTGCTACCATTTTGGACCCTTTTATAGCTATTTAACATCAAAAAAGTCGTCAAAATAGGCAAAATTTTCATTAAATTGTCAAATATTTTCAAAATTCTTCAGGTTTTTGAGTTTAACTTACGATCGTATAACGCCCGGAGTCTTCCCCTGTCGTTTGGTTCCACTTTCGACCAACCCCGATGGTGGGAAGCGATAAATTTTTGAATTTTACACACATTCGAGTACAGTTTCGGTAAAATTTCATATTTTTACATCGGGTTCCTTGCAAAACGTTGTGTCTTGCTCTGTCTTGATCAACGTTATAGAAATTTTCAGTGCTGCCACCATTTTGCACCCTTTTATAGCTATTTAACATCAAAAAAGTCGTCAAAACAGGCAAAATTTTCATTAAATTGTCAAATATTTTCAAAATTATTCAGGTTTTTGATTTTAACTTACGATTGTATAACGCCCGGAGTCTTCCCCTGTCGTTTGGTACCACTTTCGACCACCCCCGATGGTGGGAAGCGATAAATTTTTGAATTTTACACACATTCGAGTACAGTTTCGGTAAAATTTCATATTTTACATCGGGTTTCTTGCAAAACGTTGTGTCTTGCTCTGTCTTGATCAACGTTATAGAAATTGCCAGTGCTGCCACCATTTTGGACCCTTTTATAGCTACTTAACATCAAAAAAGTCGTCAAAATAGGCAAAATTTTCATTAAATTGTCAAATATTTTAAAAATTATTCAGGTTTTTGAGTTTTACTTACCATCTTATAACGCCCGGAGTCTTCCCTTGTCGTTTGGTACCATTTTTGACCACCCCCGATGATGGGAAGCGATAAATTTTTGAATTTTACACACATTCCAGTACAGTTTCGGTAAAATTTCATATTTTACATCGGGTTTCTTGCAAAACGTTGTGTCTTGCTCTGTCTTGATCAACGTTATAGAAATTGCCAGTGCTGCCACCATTTTGGACCCTTTTATAGCTACTTAACATCAAAAAAGTCGTCAAAATAGGCAAAATTTTCATTAAATTGTCAAATATTTTAAAAATTATTCAGGTTTTTGAGTTTTACTTACCATCTTATAACGCCCGGAGTCTTCCCTTGTCGTTTGGTACCATTTTTGACCACCCCCGATGATGGCAAGCGATAAATTTTTGAATTTTACACACATTCCAGTACAGTTTCGGTAAAATTTCATATTTTACATTGGGTTCTTTGCAAAACGTTGTGTCTTGCTCTGTCTTGATCAACATTATAGAAATTTTCAGTGCTGCCACCATTTTGGACCCTTTTATAGCTATTTAACATCAAAAAAGTCGTCAAAACAGGCAAAATTTTCATTAAATTGTTAAATATTTTCAAAATTATTCAGGTTTTTGAGTTTAACTTACGATCGTATACCGCCCGGAGTCTTCCCTTGTCGTTTGGTACCATTTTTGACCACCCCCATTGATGGGAAGCGATAAATTTTTGAATTTTACACACATTCCAGTACAGTTTCGGTAAAATTTCATATTTTACATTGGGTTCTTTGCAAAACGTTGTGTCTTGCTCTGTCTTGATCAACATTATAGAAATTTTCAGTGCTGCCACCATTTTGGACCCTTTTATAGCTATTTAACATCAAAAAAGTCGTCAAAACAGGCAAAATTTTCATTAAATTGTTAAATATTTTCAAAATTATTCAGGTTTTTGAGTTTAACTTACGATCGTATAACGCCCGGAGTCTTCCCCTGTCGTTTGGTACCACTTTCGACCACCCCCGATGGTGGGAAGCGATAAATTTTTGAATTTTACACACATTCCAGTACAGTTTCGGTAAAATTTCATTTTTTTACATTGGGTTCTTTTGAAAACGTTGTGTCTTGCTCTGTCTTGATCAACATTATAGAAATTTTCAGTGCTGCCACCATTTTGGACCCTTTTATAGCTATTTAACATCAAAAAAGTCGTCAAAACAGGCAAAATTTTCATTAAATTGTTAAATATTTTCAAAATTATTCAGGTTTTTGAGTTTAACTTACGATCGTATAACGCCCGGAGTCTTCCCCTGTCGTTTGGTACCACTTTCGACCACCCCCGATGGTGGGAAGCGATAAATTTTTGAATTTTACACACATTCCAGTACAGTTTCGGTAAAATTTCATTTTTTTACATTGGGTTCTTTTGAAAACGTTGTGTCTTGCTCTGTCTTGATCAACATTATAGAAATTTTCAGTGCTGCCACCATTTTGGACCCTTTTATAGCTATTTAACATCAAAAAAGTCGTCAAAACAGGCAAAATTTTCAATAAATTGTCAAATATTTTTAAAATTATTTAGGTTTTTGAGTTTAACTTACCATCATATAACGCCCGGAGTCTTCCCCTGTCGTTTGGTACCACTTTCGACCACCCCCGATGGTGGGAAGCGATAAATTTTTGAATTTTACACTCATTCGAGTACAGTTTCGGTAAAATTTCATATTGTTACATCGGGTTTTTTGCAAAACGTTCTGTCTTGCTCTGTCTTGATCATTGTTATAGAAAATTTTCAGTGCTGCCACCATTTTGGACCCTTTTATAGCTATTTAACATCAAAAAAGTCGTCAAAATAGGCAAAATTTTCATTAAATTGTCAAATATTTTCAAAATTATTCAGGTTTTTTAAGTTTTACTTACCATCATATAACGCTCGGAGTCTTCCCCTGTCGTTTGGTTCCACTTTCGACCACCCCCGATGGTGGGAAGCGATAAATTTTTGAATTTTACACACATTCGAGTACAGTTTCGGTAAAATTTCATATTTTTACATCGGGTTCCTTGCAAAACGTTGTGTCTTGCTCTGTTTTGATCAACGTTATAGAAATTTTCAGTGCTGCCACCATTTTGGACCCTTTTATAGCTATTTAACATCAAAACAGTCGTCAAAATAGGCAAAATTTTCATTAAATTGTCAAATATTTTCAAAATTATTCAGGTTTTTGAGTTTAACTTACCATCATGTAACGCCCGGAGTCTTCCCCTGTCATTTGGTACCACTTTCGACCACCCCCGATGGTGGGAAGCGATAAATTTTTGAATTTTGCACACATTCGAGTACAGTTTCGGTAAAATTTCATATTTTACATCGGGTTTCTTGCAAAACGTTGTGTCTTGCTCTGTCTTGATCAACATTATAGAAATTTTCAGTGCTGCCACCATTTTGGACCCTTTTATAGCTATTTAACATCAAAAAAGTCGTCAAAATAGGCAAAATTTTCATTAAATTGTCAAATATTTTCAAAATTATTCAGGTTTTTGAGTTTAACTTACGATCGTATAACGCCCGGAGTCTTCCCCTGTCGTTTGGTTCCACTTTCGACCACCCCCGATGGTAGGAAGTGATAAATTTTTGAATTTTACACACATTCGAGTACAGTTTCGGTAAAATTTCATATTGTTACATCGGGTTCCTTGCAAAACGTTGTGTCTTGCTCTGTCTTTATCAACGTTATAGAAATTTTCAGTGCTGCCACCATTTTGGACCCTTTTATAGCTATTTAACATCAAAACAGACGTCAAAATAGGCAAAATTTTCATTAAATTGTCAAATATTTTCAAAATTATTCAGGTTTTTGAGTTTAACTTACCATCATGTAACGCCCGCAGTCTTCCCCTGTCATTTGGTACCACTTTCGACCACCCCCGATGGTGGGAAGCGATAAATTTTTGAATTTTGCACACATTCGAGTACAGTTTCGGTAAAATTTCATATTTTACATCGGGTTTCTTGCAAAACGTTGTGTCTTGCTCTGTCTTGATCAACATTATAGAAATTTTCAGTGCTGCCACCATTTTGGACCCGTTTATAGCTATTTAACATCAAAAAAGTCGTCAAAATAGGCAAAATTTTCATTAAATTGTCAAATATTTTCAAAATTATTCAGGTTTTTGAGTTTAACTTACGATCGTATAACGCCCGGAGTCTTCTTCTGTCGTTTGGTTCCACTTTCGACCACCCCCGATGGTGGGAAGCGATAAATTTTTGAATTTTGCACACATTCGAGTACAGTTTCGGTAAAATTTCATATTTTACATCGGGTTTCTTGCAAAACGCTGTGTCTTGCTCTGTCTTGATCAACATTATAGAAATTTTCAGTGCTGCCACCATTTTGGACCCTTTTATAGCTATTTAACATCAAAAAAGTCGTCAAAATAGGCAAAATTTTCATTAAATTGTCAAATATTTTCAAAATTATTCAGGTTTTTGAGTTTAACTTACGATCGTATAACGCCCGGAGTCTTCCCCTGTCGTTTGGTTCCACTTTCGACCACCCCCGATGGTAGGAAGCGATAAATTTTTGAATTTTACACACATTCGAGTACAGTTTCGGTAAAATTTCATATTGTTACATCGGGTTCCTTGCAAAACGTTGTGTCTTGCTCTGTCTTTATCAACGTTATAGAAATTTTCAGTGCTGCCACCATTTTGGACCCTTTTATAGCTATTTAACATCAAAACAGACGTCAAAATAGGCAAAATTTTCATTAAATTGTCAAATATTTTCAAAATTATTCAGGTTTTTGAGTTTAACTTACCATCATGTAACGCCCGCAGTCTTCCCCTGTCATTTGGTACCACTTTCGACCACCCCCGATGGTGGGAAGCGATAAATTTTTGAATTTTGCACACATTCGAGTACAGTTTCGGTAAAATTTCATATTTTACATCGGGTTTCTTGCAAAACGTTGTGTCTTGCTCTGTCTTGATCAACATTATAGAAATTTTCAGTGCTGCCACCATTTTGGACCCGTTTATAGCTATTTAACATCAAAAAAGTCGTCAAAATAGGCAAAATTTTCATTAAATTGTCAAATATTTTCAAAATTATTCAGGTTTTTGAGTTTAACTTACGATCGTATAACGCCCGGAGTCTTCTTCTGTCGTTTGGTTCCACTTTCGACCACCCCCGATGGTGGGAAGCGATAAATTTTTGAATTTTGCACACATTCGAGTACATTTTCGGTAAAATTTCATATTTTACATCGGGTTTCTTGCAAAACGTTGTGTCTTGCTCTGTCTTGATCAACATTATAGAAATTTTCAGTGCTGCCACCATTTTGGACCCTTTTATAGCTATTTAACATCAAAAAAGTCGTCAAAATAGGCAAAATTTTTATTAAATTGTCAAATATTTTCAAAATTATTCAGGTTTTTGAGTTTAACTTACCATCATGTAACGCCCGGAGTCTTCCCCTGTCATTTGGTACCACTTTCGACCACCCCCGATGGTGGGAAGCGATAAATTTTTGAATTTTGCACACATTCGAGTACAGTTTCGGTAAAATTTCATATTTTACATCGGGTTTCTTGCAAAACGTTGTGTCTTGCTCTGTCTTGATCAACATTATAGAAATTTTCAGTGCTGCCACCATTTTGGACCCTTTTATAGCTATTTAACATCAAAAAAGTCGTCAAAATAGGCAAAATTTTCATTAAATTGTCAAATATTTTCAAAATTATTCAGGTTTTTGAGTTTAACTTACGATCGTATAACGCCCGGAGTCTTCCCCTGTCGTTTGGTTCCACTTTCGACCACCCCCGATGGTAGGAAGCGATAAATTTTTGAATTTTACACACATTCGAGTACAGTTTCGGTAAAATTTCATATTGTTACATCGGGTTCCTTGCAAAACGTTGTGTCTTGCTCTGTCTTTATCAACGTTATAGAAATTTTCAGTGCTGCCACCATTTTGGACCCTTTTATAGCTATTTAACATCAAAACAGTCGTCAAAATACGCAAAATTTTCATTAAATTGTCAAATATTTTCAAAATTATTCAGGTGTTTGAGTTTAACTTACCATCATATAACGCCCGGAGTCTTCCCCTGTCGTTTGGTACCACTTTCGACCACCCCCGATGGTGGGAAGCGATAAATTTTTGAATTTTGCACACATTCGAGTACAGTTTCGGTAAAATTTCATATTTTACATCGGGTTTCTTGCAAAACGTTGTGTCTTGCTCTGTCTTTATCAACGTTATAGAAATTTTCAGTGCTGCCACCATTTTGGACCCTTTTATAGCTATTTAACATCAAAACAGTCGTCAAAATAGGCAAAATTTTCATTAAATTGTCAAATATTTTCAAAATTATTCAGGTTTTTGAGTTTAACTTACCATCATGTAACGCCCGGAGTCTTCCCCTGTCATTTGGTACCACTTTCGACCACCCCCGATGGTGGGAAGCGATAAATTTTTGAATTTTGCACACATTCGAGTACAGTTTCGGTAAAATTTCATATTTTACATCGGGTTTCTTGCAAAACGTTGTGTCTTGCTCTGTCTTGATCAACATTATAGAAATTTTCAGTGCTGCCACCATTTTGGACCCTTTTATAGCTATTTAACATCAAAAAAGTCGTCAAAATAGGCAAAATTTTCATTAAATTGTCAAATATTTTCAAAATTATTCAGGTTTTTGAGTTTAACTTACGATCGTATAACGCCCGGAGTCTTCCCCTGTCGTTTGGTTCCACTTTCGACCACCCCCGATGGTAGGAAGCGATAAATTTTTGAATTTTACACACATTCGAGTACAGTTTCGGTAAAATTTCATATTGTTACATCGGGTTTTGGGCAAAACGTTCTGTCTTGCTCTGTCTTGATCAACGTTATAGAAATTTTCAGTGCTGCTACCATTTTGGACCCTTTTATAGCTATTTAACATCAAAAAAGTTGTCAAAATAGGCAAAATTTTCATTAAATTGTCAAATATTTTCAAAATTATTCAGGTTTTTGCGTTTAACTTACGATCGTATAACGCCCGGAGTCTTCCCCTGTCGTTTGGTTCCACTTTCGACCACCCCCGATGGTGGGAAGCGATAAATTTTTGAATTTTACACACATTCGAGTACAGTTTCGGTAAAATTTCATATTTTACATCGGGTTTCTTGCAAAACGTTGTGTCTTGCTCTGTCTTGATCAACGTTATAGAAATTGCCAGTGCTGCCACCATTTTGGACCCTTTTATAGCTACTTAACTTCAAAAAAGTCGTCAAAATAGGCAAAATTTTCATTAAATTGTCAAATATTTTAAAAATTATTCAGGTTTTTGAGTTTAACTTACCATCTTATAACGCCCGGAGTCTTCCCTTGTCGTTTGGTACCATTTTTGACCACCCCCGATGATGGGAAGCGATAAATTTTTGAATTTTACACACATTCCAGTACAGTTTCGGTAAAATTTCATATTTTACATTGGGTTCTTTGCAAAACGTTGTGTCTTGCTCTGTCTTGATCAACATTATAGAAATTTTCAGTGCTGCCACCATTTTGGACCCTTTTATAGCTATTTAACATCAAAAAAGTCGTCAAAACAGGCAAAATTTTCATTAAATTGTTAAATATTTTCAAAATTATTCAGGTTTTTGAGTTTAACTTACGATCGTATAACGCCCGGAGTCTTCCCCTGTCGTTTGGTTCCACTTTCGACCACCCCCGATGGTGGGAAGCGATAAATTTTTGAATTTTACACTTATTCGAGTACAGTTTCGGTAAAATTTCATATTTTTACATCGGGTTCCTTGCAAAACGTTGTGTCTTGCTCTGTCTTGATCAACGTCATAGAAATTTTCAGTGCTGCTACCATTTTGGACCCTTTTATAGCTATTTAACATCAAAAAAGTTGTCAAAATAGGCAAAATTTTCATTAAATTGTCAAATATTTTCAAAATTATTCAGGTTTTTGAGTTTAACTTACGATCGTATAACGCCCGGAGTCTTCCCCTGTCGTTTGGTTCCACTTTCGACCACCCCCGATGGTGGGAAACGATAAATTTTTGAATTTTACACACATTCGAGTACAGTTTCGGTAAAATTTCATATTTTTACATCGGGTTTCTTGCAAAACGTTGTGTCTTGCTCTGTCTTGATCAACGTCATAGAAATTTTCAGTGCTGCCACCATTTTGGACCCTTTTATAGCTATTTAACATCAAAACAGTCGTCAAAATAGGCAAAATTTTCATTAAATTGTCAAATATTTTCAAAATTATTCAGGTTTTTGAGTTTAACTTACGATCGTATAACGCCCGGAGTCTTCCCCTGTCGTTTGGTACCACTCTCGACCACCCCCGATGGTGGGAAGCGATAAATTTTTGAATTTTACACACATTCCAGTACAGTTTCGGTAAAATTTCATATTTTTACATCGGGTTTTTTGCAACACGTTGTGTCTTGCTCTGTCTTGATCAACATTATAGAAATTTTCAGTGCTGCCACCATTTTGGACCCTTTTATAGCTATTTAACATCAAAAAAGTCGTCAAAACAGGCAAAATTTTCATTAAATTGTCAAATATTTTCAAAATTATTCAGGTTTTTGATTTTAACTTACGATCGTATAACGCCCGGAGTCTTCCCCTGTCGTTTGGTACCACTTTCGACCACCCCCGATGGTGGGAAGCGATAAATTTTTGAATTTTACACACATTCGAGTACAGTTTCGGTAAAATTTCATATTTTACATCGGGTTTCTTGCAAAACGTTGTGTCTTGCTCTGTCTTGATCAACGTTATAGAAATTGCCAGTGCTGCCACCATTTTGGACCCTTTTATAGCTACTTAACATCAAAAAAGTCGTCAAAATAGGCAAAATTTTTATTAAATTGTCAAATATTTTAAAAATTATTCAGGTTTTTGAGTTTAACTTACCATCTTATAACGCCCGGAGTCTTCTCTTGTCGTTTGGTACCATTTTTGACCACCCCCGATGGTGGGAAGCGATAAATTTTTGAATTTTACACACATTCCAGTACAGTTTCGGTAAAATTTCATATTTTACATTGGGTTCTTTGCAAAACGTTGTGTCTTGCTCTGTCTTGATCAACATTATAGAAATTTTCAGTGCTGCCACCATTTTGGACCCTTTTATAGCTATTTAACATCAAAACAGTCGTCAAAATAGGCAAAATTTTCATTAAATTGTCAAATATTTTAAAAATTATTTAGGTTTTTGAGTTTAACTTACCATCATGTAACGCCCGGAGTCTTCCCCTGTCGTTTGGTACAACTTTCGACCACCCCCGATGGTGGGAAGCGATAAATTTTTGAATTTTGCACACATTCGAGTACAGTTTCGGTAAAATTTCATATTTTTACATCGGGTTTCTTGCAAAACGTTGTGTCTTGCTCTGTCTTGATCAACGTTATAGAAATTTTCAGTGCTGCCACCATTTTGGACCCTTTTATAGCTATTTAACATCAAAAAAGTCGTCAAAATAGGCAAAATTTTCATTAAATTGTTAAATATTTTAAAAATTATTCAGGTTTTTGAGTTTAACTTACCATCTTATAACGCCCGGAGTCTTCCCTTGTCGTTTGGTACCATTTTTGACCACCCCCGATGGTGGGAAGCGATAAATTTTTGAATTTTCACACATTCCAGTACAGTTTCGGTAAAATTTCATTTTTTTACATTGGGTTCTTTGCAAAACGTTGTGTCTTGCTCTGTCTTGATCAACATTATAGAAATTTTCAGTGCTGCCACCATTTTGGACCCTTTTATAGCTATTTAACATCAAAAAGTCGTCAAAACAGGCAAAATTTTCATTAAATTGTCAAATATTTTCAAAATTATTCAGGTTTTTGAGTTTAACTTACCATCTTATAACGCCCGGAGTCTTCCCTTGTCGTTTGGTACCATTTTTGACCACCCCCGATGGTGGGAAGCGATAAATTTTTGAATTTTACACACATTCGAGTACAGTTTCGGTAAAATTTCATATTTTTACATCGGGTTTCTTGCAAAACGTTGTGTCTTGCTCTGTCTTGATCAACGTTATAGAAATTTTCAGTGCTGCCACCATTTTGGACCCTTTTATAGCTATTTAACATCAAAAAAGTCGTCAAAATAGGCAAAATTTTCATTAAATTGTTAAATATTTTAAAAATTATTCAGGTTTTTGAGTTTAACTTACCATCATATAACGCCCGGAGTCTTCCCCTGTCGTTTAGTACCACTTTCGACCACCCCCGATGGTGGGAAGCGATAAATTTTTGAATTTTACACACATTCGAGTACAGTTTCGGTAAAATTTCATATTTTACATCGGGTTCTTTGCAAAACGTTGTGTCTTGCTCTTTCTTGATCAAAGTTATAGAAATGTTCAGTGCTGCCACCATTTTGGACCCTTTTATAGCTATTTAACATCAAAAAAGTCGTCAAAATAGGCAAAATTTTCATGAAATTGTCAAATATTTTAAAAATTATTTAGGTTTTTGAGTTTAACTTACCATCATGTAACGCCCGGAGTCTTCCCCTGTCGTTTGGTACAACTTTCGACCACCCCCGATGGTGGGAAGCGATAAATTTTTGAATTTTGCACACATTCGAGTACAGTTTCGGTAAAATTTCATATTTTTACATCGGGTTTCTTGCAAAACGTTGTGTCTTGCTCTGTCTTGATCAACGTTATAGAAATTTTCAGTGCTGCCACCATTTTGGACCCTTTTATAGCTATTTAACATCAAAAAAGTCGTCAAAATAGGCAAAATTTTCATTAAATTGTCAAATATTTTAAAAATTATTCAGGTTTTTGAGTTTAACTTACCATCTTATAATGCCCGGAGTCTTCCCTTGTCGTTTGGTACCATTTTTGACCACCCCCGATGGTGGGAAGCGATAAATTTTTGAATTTTACACACATTCCAGTACAGTTTCGGTAAAATTTCATTTTTTTACATTGGGTTCTTTGCAAAACGTTGTGTCTTGCTCTGTCTTGATCAACATTATAGAAATTTTCAGTGCTGCCACCATTTTGGACCCTTTTATAGCTATTTAACATCAAAAAGTCGTCAAAACAGGCAAAATTTTCATTAAATTGTCAAATATTTTCAAAATTATTTAGGTTTTTGAGTTTAACTTACCATCATATAACGCCCGGAGTCTTCCCCTGTCGTTTGGTTCCACTTTCGACCACCCCCGATGGTGGGAAGCGATAAATTTTTGAATTTTACACACATTCGAGTACAGTTTCGGTAAAATTTCATATTGTTACATCGGGTTTTGGGCAAAACGTTCTGTCTTGCTCTGTCTTGATCAACGTTATAGAAATTTTCAGTGCTGCTACCATTTTGGACCCTTTTATAGCTATTTAACATCAAAAAAGTCGTCAAAATAGGCAAAATTTTCATTAAATTGTCAAATATTTTCAAAATTATTCAGGTTTTTGAGTTTAACTTACGATCGTATAACGCCCGGAGTCTTCCCCTGTCGTTTGGTTCCACTTTCGACCACCCCCGATGGTGGGAAGCGATAAATTTTTGAATTTTACACACATTCGAGTACAGTTTCGGTAAAATTTCATATTTTTACATTGGGTTCCTTGCAAAACGTTGTGTCTTGCTCTGTCTTGATCAACGTTATAGAAATTTTCAGTGCTGCCACCATTTTGGACCCTTATATAGCTATTTAACATCAAAAAAGTCGTCAAAACAGGCAAAATTTTCATTAAATTGTCAAATATTTTCAAAATTATTCAGGTTTTTGATTTTAACTTACAATTGTATAACGCCCGGAGTCTTCCCCTGTCGTTTGGTACCACTTTCGACCACCCCCGATGGTGGGAAGCGATAAATTTTTGAATTTTACACACATTCGAGTACAGTTTCGGTAAAATTTCATATTTTACATCGGGTTTCTTGCAAAACGTTGTGTCTTGCTCTGTCTTGATCAACGTTATAGAAATTGCCAGTGCTGCCACCATTTTGGACCCTTTTATAGCTACTTAACATCAAAAAAGTCGTCAAAATAGGCAAAATTTTTATTAAATTGTCAAATATTTTAAAAATTATTCAGGTTTTTGAGTTTTACTTACCATCTTATAACGCCCGGAGTCTTCCCTTGTCGTTTGGTACCATTTTTGACCACCCCCGATGATGGGAAGCGATAAATTTTTGAATTTTACACACATTCCAGTACAGTTTCGGTAAAATTTCATATTTTACATTGGGTTCTTTGCAAAACGTTGTGTCTTGCTCTGTCTTGATCAACATTATAGAAATTTTCAGTGCTGCCACCATTTTGGACCCTTTTATAGCTATTTAACATCAAAAAAGTCGTCAAAACAGGCAAAATTTTCATTAAATTGTTAAATATTTTCAAAATTATTCAGGTTTTTGAGTTTAACTTACGATCGTATAACGCCCGGAGTCTTCCCCTGTCGTTTGGTACCACTTTCGACCACCCCCGATGGTGGAAAGCGATAAATTTTTGAATTTTACACACATTCGAGTACAGTTTCGGTAAAATTTCATATTTTACATTGGGTTTCTTGCAAAACGTTGTGTCTTGCTCTGTCTTGATCAACGTTATAGAAATTGCCAGTGCTGCCACCATTTTGGACCCTTTTATAGCTACTTAACATCAAAAAAGTCGTCAAAATAGGCAAAATTTTCATTAAATTGTCAAATATTTTAAAAATTTTTCAGGTTTTTGAGTTTAACTTACCATCTTATAACGCCCGGAGTCTTCCCTTGTCGTTTGGTACCATTTTTGACCACCCCCGATGATGGGAAGCGATAAATTTTTGAATTTTACACACATTCCAGTACAGTTTCGGTAAAATTTCATATTTTACATTGGGTTCTTTGCAAAACGTTGTGTCTTGCTCTGTCTTGATCAACATTATAGAAATTTTCAGTGCTGCCACCATTTTGGACCCTTTTATAGCTATTTAACATCAAAAAAGTCGTCAAAACAGGCAAAATTTTCATTAAATTGTTAAATATTTTCAAAATTATTCAGGTTTTTGAGTTTAACTTACGATCGTATAACGCCCGGAGTCTTCCCCTGTCGTTTGGTACCACTTTCGACCACCCCCGATGGTGGGAAGCGATAAATTTTTGAATTTTACACACATTTCAGTACAGTTTCGGTAAAATTTCATTTGTTTACATTGGGTTCTTTTGAAAACGTTGTGTCTTGCTCTGTCTTGATCAACATTATAGAAATTTTCAGTGCTGCCACCATTTTGGACCCTTTTATAGCTATTTAACATCAAAAAAGTCGTCAAAACAGGCAAAATTTTCATTAAATTGTTAAATATTTTCAAAATTATTCAGGTTTTTGAGTTTAACTTATGATCGTATAACGCCCGGAGTCTTCCCCTGTCGTTTGGTACCACTTTCGACCACCCCCGATGGTGGGAAGCGATAAATTTTTGAATTTTACACACATTCCAGTACAGTTTCGGTAAAATTTCATTTTTTTACATTGGGTTCTTTTGAAAACGTTGTGTCTTGCTCTGTCTTGATCAACATTATAGAAATTTTCAGTGCTGCCACCATTTTGGACCCTTTTATAGCTATTTAACATCAAAAAAGTCGTCAAAACAGGCAAAATTTTCAATAAATTGTCAAATATTTTTAAAATTATTTAGGTTTTTGAGTTTAACTTACCATCATATAACGCCCGGAGTCTTCCCCTGTCGTTTGGTACCACTTTCGACCACCCCCGATGGTGGGAAGCGATAAATTTTTGAATTTTACACTCATTCGAGTACAGTTTCGGTAAAATTTCATATTGTTACATCGGGTTTTTTGCAAAACGTTCTGTCTTGCTCTGTCTTGATCATTGTTATAGAAAATTTTCAGTGCTGCCACCATTTTGGACCCTTTTATAGCTATTTAACATCAAAAAAGTCGTCAAAATAGGCAAAATTTTCATTAAATTGTCAAATATTTTCAAAATTATTCAGGTTTTTTAAGTTTTACTTACCATCATATAACGCCCGGAGTCTTCCCCTGTCGTTTGGTTCCACTTTCGACCACCCCCGATGGTGGGAAGCGATAAATTTTTGAATTTTACACACATTCGAGTACAGTTTCGGTAAAATTTCATATTTTTACATCGGGTTCCTTGCAAAACGTTGTGTCTTGCTCTGTCTTGATCAACGTTATAGAAATTTTCAGTGCTGCCACCATTTTGGACCCTTTTATAGCTATTTAACATCAAAACAGTCGTCAAAATAGGCAAAATTTTCATTAAATTGTCAAATATTTTCAAAATTATTCAGGTTTTTGAGTTTAACTTACGATCGTATAACGCCCGGAGTCTTCCCCTGTCGTTTGGTTCCACTTTCGACCACCCCCGATGGTAGGAAGCGATAAATTTTTGAATTTTACACACATTCGAGTACAATTTCGGTAAAATTTCATATTGTTACATCGGGTTTTGGGCAAAACGTTGTGTCTTGCTCTGTCTTGATCAACGTTATAGAAATTTTCAGTGCTGCTACCATTTTGGACCCTTTTATAGCTATTTAACATCAAAAAAGTCGTCAAAATAGGCAAAATTTTCATTAAATTGTCAAATATTTTCAAAATTCTTCAGGTTTTTGAGTTTAACTTACGATCGTATAACGCCCGGAGTCTTCCCCTGTCGTTTGGTTCCACTTTCGACCAACCCCGATGGTGGGAAGCGATAAATTTTTGAATTTTACACACATTCGAGTACAGTTTCGGTAAAATTTCATATTTTTACATCGGGTTCCTTGCAAAACGTTGTGTCTTGCTCTGTCTTGATCAACGTTATAGAAATTTTCAGTGCTGCCACCATTTTGCACCCTTTTATAGCTATTTAACATCAAAAAAGTCGTCAAAACAGGCAAAATTTTCATTAAATTGTCAAATATTTTCAAAATTATTCAGGTTTTTGATTTTAACTTACGATTGTATAACGCCCGGAGTCTTCCCCTGTCGTTTGGTACCACTTTCGACCACCCCCGATGGTGGGAAGCGATAAATTTTTGAATTTTACACACATTCGAGTACAGTTTCGGTAAAATTTCATATTTTACATCGGGTTTCTTGCAAAACGTTGTGTCTTGCTCTGTCTTGATCAACGTTATAGAAATTGCCAGTGCTGCCACCATTTTGGACCCTTTTATAGCTACTTAACATCAAAAAAGTCGTCAAAATAGGCAAAATTTTCATTAAATTGTCAAATATTTTAAAAATTATTCAGGTTTTTGAGTTTTACTTACCATCTTATAACGCCCGGAGTCTTCTCTTGTCGTTTGGTACCATTTTTGACCACCCCCGATGATGGGAAGCGATAAATTTTTGAATTTTACACACATTCCAGTACAGTTTCGGTAAAATTTCATATTTTACATCGGGTTTCTTGCAAAACGTTGTGTCTTGCTCTGTCTTGATCAACGTTATAGAAATTGCCAGTGCTGCCACCATTTTGGACCCTTTTATAGCTACTTAACATCAAAAAAGTCGTCAAAATAGGCAAAATTTTCATTAAATTGTCAAATATTTTAAAAATTATTCAGGTTTTTGAGTTTTACTTACCATCTTATAACGCCCGGAGTCTTCCCTTGTCGTTTGGTACCATTTTTGACCACCCCCGATGATGGGAAGCGATAAATTTTTGAATTTTACACACATTCCAGTACAGTTTCGGTAAAATTTCATATTTTACATTGGGTTCTTTGCAAAACGTTGTGTCTTGCTCTGTCTTGATCAACATTATAGAAATTTTCAGTGCTGCCACCATTTTGGACCCTTTTATAGCTATTTAACATCAAAAAAGTCGTCAAAACAGGCAAAATTTTCATTAAATTGTTAAATATTTTCAAAATTATTCAGGTTTTTGAGTTTAACTTACGATCGTATACCGCCCGGAGTCTTCCCTTGTCGTTTGGTACCATTTTTGACCACCCCCATTGATGGGAAGCGATAAATTTTTGAATTTTACACACATTCCAGTACAGTTTCGGTAAAATTTCATATTTTACATTGGGTTCTTTGCAAAACGTTGTGTCTTGCTCTGTCTTGATCAACATTATAGAAATTTTCAGTGCTGCCACCATTTTGGACCCTTTTATAGCTATTTAACATCAAAAAAGTCGTCAAAACAGGCAAAATTTTCATTAAATTGTTAAATATTTTCAAAATTATTCAGGTTTTTGAGTTTAACTTACGATCGTATAACGCCCGGAGTCTTCCCCTGTCGTTTGGTACCACTTTCGACCACCCCCGATGGTGGGAAGCGATAAATTTTTGAATTTTACACACATTCCAGTACAGTTTCGGTAAAATTTCATTTTTTTACATTGGGTTCTTTTGAAAACGTTGTGTCTTGCTCTGTCTTGATCAACATTATAGAAATTTTCAGTGCTGCCACCATTTTGGACCCTTTTATAGCTATTTAACATCAAAAAAGTCGTCAAAACAGGCAAAATTTTCATTAAATTGTTAAATATTTTCAAAATTATTCAGGTTTTTGAGTTTAACTTACGATCTGTTAGGAGACCGTCCCAGTTTGTCTTTTTAAAAAAAAACTACTTTTCACACTGCACTGTACTTTAATATAAAACACTTATTTTTAAAGATACAGTTCTACTGGTACCGATTTCCGAACTTCCCGGAGCGAACCGCGTTTCGCGATGGACAGAATCTAACTAACTTTTGTATGAAATAAATTATTGAAGTAAATGAAAATGCTGACCAAGTAGTCATAACACAATGGAAATGTACTAGAATAAGTAAAATGCTGATTTAGCGTTAATAAGGAACTATCTCGGGTTATAACATCTCCCCCCTTAAGATGAAGCTTTATCAATTTTAAGATGAAGCGTAATTAAAGAAAATAGAAAATATAGAAAACGATTGGAAGCTTGGAAATCAGTTTACATTAAAATAAAAATAAAATATAGTTTAAAAAATATAGAAAATAAAGAGCACAATATGTAGAATATTGAATTCATACCAAAAAATAATATAAGACAAATTGAATTTATCATGAGTACAAAATTGTTAAAATATTATTATCTTAAGTTTAACACAAGGTAATATAAAAATAACATTTAAGTAAGCTACTAAAGATTAACAGTGTACTTGCAGTAACATAATAGTTAACATTTGGCAATCAGCTAACTGTTTATACCTTATCTTATTAATATACCTATGAGATAAACAACATAGTAAATGATATAATATTAACGACTTATAGTATAGTATAGTAAAATAGAAGGCAGTTTAACGTAACTTAAAAGTTCAGGTTTCTTTTACTTGAATTGAAAAAATCGACTTTACGAATAGTGTCATAAGAGTTATGATGCTGTAACGCGGGCAAAGATTTAACAGATTTCTTATCATCATCTGACGTAGAGATATCAGACATCTCTATGGAATTAGAAACTTTGGATTTATGTTTAACTGACTTCTGATTATGACATTGATTGAAAATTTGTATACAGCATCCGGGACCGTGATTACGATTCTTATAACAATTGTATAACTTATAAAATAAAAATAGAAATAAAGATACAATTAAAATATATGTAAAGGTAGAATAATAGGTTCCGTATTTAATAAAATGAGATTGCTTTTCCAAATTATTGATCTCATTCTCTAAATCATTCATCTGATGAGATGCGTATTTCAATGAGTCTAGGTTAATTTTACTCAAAGATATGGGAGACAAATACGGTAAGGTTTTATTGATTTTTTCTCTGTCGCAACAATCATCTAATGTAATATTAAAAGTTATATCTAAAGGCGACTTTATTTGAAAAGATTTTACACTAGTTGGAGTTAACTGAATAGTTTTAGAGTAACCAACACAATTTTCGGTTAGTTTTACAGAACCTGTACCGACAATAGAATAATCAACAATATCTTCATCACATTTTACAGTTAGTTTATTAATATTGGACTGGACAAAAATCCATTCATTATTTTTCAACTTTTGCCAAATATCAATATCTCCAAATAATAATTTAGAGTTACACTCAGTGGGTAGTGACAAGGTCACTTCCGTTAGTAATCTAGATTCACAATTAGGATTAAGTATACAAGAGTATATTGTTTGCATTTCACAAATAGAATATTGGTAGTTAATTGTTTTACACTTATCTAAATTATCAAACATAGTATAATGCATTCTATCGTCACTTAAAGCAGTGTAGGCATTAGAAGGTTGAATGAATGCAAATGTTTTGATATTGGATCCGTTATGTGGAGTTGGTAATGGTATGTTCTTATAGATAACGAACTTGTCGTCACTTATTAGTGGGATTCGCAACACAAAAACGATTTTATTATTATGGTAATAAGAGTTTAATTGCGAAACATCGATAATAGAATGAATATTATTAATACTTAATTGCACTGGGAAGTCTAGCCTTTTATTGATGTGACCGCTCTGTCTATGTAGTTCATCGTAAAGACTGATAGGGCTTATAACACTAGGATGTAGAACATTTACCTTAGAAAATAAAATAGCATTTAAAGTAGTATCTAATAGGTTAGAAATAGTAAGTAAAGAGCTTTCTATTATATTTAACAAGCTATTTATACGCGAAATATTGTATAACAAATTATCTGTCTTAGTAACTTGAGATAAGATCTCATTCATAACGTTTATTTGAGAGTTTAACTTAATCTCGTTTTCGTTTAATTTATATATGGTAGAGTTAAAATTATTTATTGTCGACTTAACAATATGTATATTATCTTTCATGAGCCGGTATAGTTCAGACTCGCTCTTTTGGCAAGATTCTATGGCGGCGTCGTATTTTCTGGCGTCGTCGGCATCCAAAGTTCCGAAAAAGAATTTTAAAATTTCACCACCGAATTCTAAGGACCTTTTGACTTTGGTTGGTGTTTGATTTATAGTTAAATGAGATAACGATTGTATCTTAAGAAGGTTAGACTGAATTAGTATTTTAATAGGGCTAGAATAATCTTTACATTGCATGATATCTTGTGTTTGTATTTTACTACAAATATTTTGAGTTTTACGTAATAAAGATTCTATATTAGTTAAATAGGGTTCTAATGATATAATATCAATATGAGTTACGACATTCCAGTAGTCATTATAAAAACGAATATTAGTAATAGGCTCGAAGTAGATGCCGGGACTATGAGTTATCGGAGTTATCTTCGATTCGGCGTGGCAGCCGTGGCACAAGGCTCTGAAAATAAGACATATCAAGATACAGCGGGCTTGATTTCATTTGTGTGATATTTAACATGTTTACGGCCCACTTGTAACGTGACGTTATGTTTATTATGTACTTTAATTATTTTGTAAGGGCCTTTCCAAATAGGAGACAGAGCTTTTCTTAGCCTATGGTGATGTTTAAGGTATACCATATCGCCTGATTTATAAGTAACATCGCGGGATTTAGAATCATAATATTGTTTTGAACGTTCTTTGCTGTTCATAATATTTTGTATAGCTTTTTCTCGGCTAAGCCGCATTCGATATTGCAAAGCGCGAATATATTCATTATAAGTAGCGCTGTTAGAAGTATCATACAACGAATTAGGAATAGTGGGTTTGTAACCGTATAAAAGTTCGTAAGGGGTGAATTCAGTTGTACAATGAGGGGTAGTATTATAGGCTAATATAGCAGTAAATAAGTAGCAATGCCAATCATTTTGGTTTTCATTCACGAAAGATTTTAGATATTCTTTAAGGGTGGCATGTGACCTTTCTAATGCACCATTCGTTTGCGGATGGTAAGGAGTAGTAAAAAGAGACTTTATCTTAAGAATTTCGGTAAGCTGTTTAAATAAATCTGAGGTAAAGCATGTACCAAGATCTGTTAAAATAGTTTTAGGGAAACCAAATAACGACATGAAATGTACAAGATTTCGAGCTATCTCTTCACTTGTAGCAGTGACCATGGGATAAGCACTTGAAAATTTTGTTAAATCATCTTGGAGAGTTAATATGAATTTAAAATTTTGGAAACCAGCATCGGGTAATGGACCAACGATGTCAAGAGCTAAACGTTCAAATGGTTTAGTGGAAGTGGAAGTGATCTCCATAGGAGCTTTATTTGACTGCCTTAATGGCTTATTTATTTGGCATAACTTACACTGTTTGACATACCGTTCAATATCAGAACGCATGCCTTTCCAGTAATATGCGGCCTTGATACGATTATACATGCGGCGCGCACCTGGATGACCAGCAATGATAGAGTCATGATTTTCTTTCAATATCGTAGGGACCTCGGCAGGTGTCGGATAAATCAATTGGTTTTTATAAATATGTACTTTAATATCCGTGTTATGAAAAATATAGGAAATCATGTTGTATAATTTAGTATATAAGATTTTAGAAAAAGGGTCTGTAAAATCAGATATCGCAAGATCAGTTATATTATCTAGTAAGAGCATATCTCTTAATTTAATTAGTAAATTGTAAATATCTTTGTATTTTGTTTCTTCATAGTGATGTATTTTAGAATAAAGGAAATAATATGTTTTGTTATCATTAATAACCTTATGGACTGTAAACGGCTCGCGTTCGGAATTAAGCAATTCAGCGGAATTCTCGAGCTGCGATAGTATTTCTTCGCAGTGAGGCATAGAATAATCAAAGTCTAAAGAGACTGGACATGCGATTGATTTTATTTTCGATAGATGTAGACCTTGACTACATTCTTCGATAATAGTGTTTGATGTAGGTAACTTATTTGTAAACTGATCTTTAAAGTATCTTTCATAGGTTGAATTATTAAGACGATTTGAGTCAATGATATTTACCGGATGACGAGATAACGCATCTGCGTTAGAATTGAGTCGACCTTGTTTATAGACAATTTCGTAGTCGTACTCCTCAAGCTTTAAGCGCCATCGGATGAGTCTACTTCCTGGGTCTTTATTACTGAAAAGCCAAACTAAAGGACGATGATCTGTGACAATCTTGAATTTGCGCCCAAATATATAGGGGCGGAAGGTTTTCACAGCAAAAATAATAGCGAGGAGTTCTTTCTCCGTAGTTGAATAATTACCTTCGGCTTTGTTAAGTGTTCTAGAGGCGTAGGCTATAGGTTTATCTTTGCCTATATCGCCTTGAGATAATACAGCGCCTACGGCGTAGTTTGAGGCGTCTGTTGTGATTATAAACGGAGCATTGAAATCAGGGTATTGCAATAAAGGAGCTGTGGTAAGTTTATTTTTAAGGATTTGGAAAGCTGTTTCTTGTTCAATGGTCCAATTAAAAGTGACGTCCTTTTTTAATAAGGATGTAAGAGGTTTAGTTAACTTTGAAAAGTTTTCAATAAATCGCCTATAATAGCCAACAAGGCCAAGAAAAGATTTTATTTGTTTGACATTAGTAGGAGTTGGAAATTCGGTAACGGCCTTGACCTTATCAGGGTTTGGAGATACACCTTTATCGGTGATGATGTGGCCTAGATAAGCAACTTCGCGGCGTAAAAACTCGCACTTATCTGGCTGCAATTTCAGATTGAATTTTCGCATTCTATCAAAAACTAATTTAAGCTTTGTAATATGATCTATTAGCGTGTGGGAGTAAATAATACAATCGTCTAAGTAAACGTAGGCGTGGAGACCTTGAAGTCCTGAAAGAGCCGTATTCATAAGCCTTTGAAAGGTTGTGGGAGCGTTTTTTAAGCCAAATGGCATCCTAGTAAATTCGTAGTGTCCGGAGGTACTAGAATTAGTGTTAACGGTGAATCCGGTTTTCGGCGCGTCCTTGGAACTCATCCTAATTTGGTGAAATCCGCTAGATAGATCAAGCGTGCTGAAATATTTGGAATGACCTAACTGGTCTAAAATATCAGTGATGAGAGGCAATGGATAACTTTCAGAGACCGTCGCGTCGTTAAGGCGGCGATAATCAATAACTATTCTCCATTTCTTTTTACCAGACGCGTCCATTTTCTTGGGAACTACCCATACAGGGGCACTCCAGGGTGAAATAGAAGGGCGAATGATGTTTTGGTCCAACATCTTTCTGATTTGGGAGTCAACTTCCTCCTTATGACATTCGGGGAAGCGATAAGATTTAACATGGATAGGCGGCGTATCGCCAGAGTTAATTGAATGTTCAACGGCATTAGTAAAAGATAAGGGTTCACCTTCCATATGAAAAATATCAGTGTATTCAGAACAACACTCTAATAGTGCTTTTTGCTCCTCCGAGTTTAAATGAGAACAACGAATAAGGTCTAAAACCCTTTGAACACGATCAGATTTGGAAATAGAAATAGAATACGTATTTAGGCATGATTCAGAGTTCAGATCGTTTTGTTCGAGAGGTGTCAACTCTGCGTAATAATCTTTGATTTCAACGTCAGAGTCAGTCGTGTTTAACACCGTAATATTAATTCTTTTATTTGACTTGATTGAGACAATACAATTTGCGACATAAACACCACTACATATGGTATGATCTAGAACAAGAGCTTCATTATTAGAATAAAGTTCAGGAATGTAATTAGATATCGCGCATTCAATTACTGCTTCAGATCGCGCGGGAATAATGTAAGTTGGTTGAATATAATTTATAGGTAAAATATGACCACAAATATTCAATGATTTAGAATCGTAATTGATATTAGTTTTGAAATAACCAAGAAAATCGCTACCGAGTAGGCCATCATACTCAAGACTGACGTCATTGTTAACCATATGAAATTTGTAATTAAATTCATCATTAGATATAGTAAAATCCATTTGAAATGTGCCTAAAGTTTGAGAACAACTTTCTAAGCTATTAATTCCTTTTAATTTAACGACTTCGCGAGACAAGTCGGGTGATTTGCTTAGTACCGACTGTTTCACGAGGCTAATGGCGGCACCCGTATCGATAAGAAACTTTAAGGGCTCTTTAGAATAACTAGAATTTAAATAAATATATGGCAAAGATATTTTCTTGATTTTTATATCAGTTTCATAAATTGGAGTAGGTTTTATAATATCACAAGATTTAGTAGGTATAGAATTATATTTAGGGATTGGCATGTCCAATTTAATTTTTAAATTAGCATCATTTTGGCAAGTATTAGTAGAACTAAGCTTTATTGAATTAGAATAGGGCTTTGTATGCTGATGACTCGAGATCACGTCTCGAGGTGTAATTATAGAGTTAGTATAGTTATAAGAATTGGAATGACTCAGATTTAACTGAGATGTAGATTTAGTAAGACTCAGTTGCTTTGACTGAGGTGTAGATTTAGTAAGACTCAGTTGTTTTGACTGAGATGTAGATTTAGTAGGACTCAGTTGCTTTGACTGAGGTGTAGATTTAGTAAGACTCAGTTGTTTTGACTGAGATGTAGATTTAGCAAGACTCAGTTGCTTTGACTGAGGTGTAGATTTAGTAAGACTCAGTTGTTTTGACTGAGATGTAGATTTAGTAAGAGATTTAGTAATAGAATTAGTAGGACTCAGTTGCTTTGACTGAGATGAGGATGTAGTAAAAGATTTAGTAAAGGGTTTCGTGTCCTTTATGCTAGTCGATTTCGGCAGACACGACACCGAAATCTTATTTAGTTTAAATTATTGTCTCGGGAATCGAACCCGGACTCTTCGGCTTCGCAGAATTTAACTACGCGGCCGTCGCTATCGCGCGGCGATTGATCACGTTGCACTTGGTTCGCGTTCTCACGGCGTTTCATATTATACAGACGTTTGCGACACTGATCAATCGTATGACCTATATTTTTACAATAATTACACCGTATATTATTAGCATTAGAATAGTTATTTGAAGGAATATGGAAAGATTTTTGATAATTATTGTTACTTGTACTTGAAGGTTTTTTATTTTTGTAGCACTCTGAAGCATTATGCCCAGGCTTTTTGCACGTGCTACATATACGTTGGAATTTAGAATTAGAATTAGATAAATTATATAACTTTTCCTCTTCGATTGCGTGCTGAACTGCCTCGTTCAGTGTCGAGGGGTTTCTACACCTGACAACATTACTAATTGAGTGATTTAACCCTAACATAAAAGTATTCAGGGCTAAATCTTCCATAGCGGCTATCCTACCTGGTAGTTGGGTTTCATCCTTACAACTGTTGTGGATATCAGATAATATTCGGGTTAAAATTTGCTCGATACGTAAAGAATACTTTGTGACGTCTTCGCTACTAATTTGTTTACAATTTTGCAAATCCACTAATAAATGAGTCGCATGCTTTTTCTCGCCAAATGTAGATTTTAAGAATGATTTTATTTCGTCCCACTTGGAAAATGATTTTAAGCTACAAGCTACTTGGGCTTTACCTTCAAGTTGGGATATAATATATTTACAGAGCACATTCTGTTGGTCTGTTGAAGCTAAGGACATAGCATTATCACCATTTGTGAGGAACGCGGGGAGGGAATCCCGGTCCCCATTATAAGGTTTGATGAATTTGGTAAGGACTGAGAGTGTAATTTTTTCAGCCATTTCAGGTTTTGCCTTTGGTTCTGATTTAAGTGACATTTAAGTATACAATTGTAATTTTATATATAGAAAATGTTACCGTAAAATCGACACACAAAAATACGATATGGAATAGAAAATTAGTGTTCACGAAAAAAAATGTAGAAACAGTGGATATGGAAAAATACTTTAAAAACTCACATAAACACGATCACTGCACACACTTTCATCATTCGTGGGAACGGAATCTGACACGCTCGTATAGCGCGGCAGGGCGACCGCGTGCTCGGCGATAGATGAGTGCGGCGCTGGCGTCCACGTGCTGGTGACACTGGATGAGGTGGAAGTGTCGGCTTCGGAGATGACGAGTAGTGTACTCGTTATGATGATGTTGATGAGTTAGATCTGCTGCAACCGGGATGGTGCAGGCTCACACGTTGCGGTGGAGGCTGACTGTCGACCAATCTAGGTTTCGCGGCGACCAGTGTGGTGCGGGCTCTCGCTGCTGCGCAGAGACTTATCGTCGACCTTGGAAGAGTGATGCGGGCACAACCTTGGGTTCTGTCTTACCGTCGATCACACAAACTAGGGTCTCTGGGATTCGGATCTCTAGGTATCAACAGACACCATTTACGAGATCCCACTTCTGACACCAATTTGTTAGGAGACCGTCCCAGTTTGTCTTTTTAAAAAAAAACTACTTTTCACACTGCACTGTACTTTAATATAAAACACTTATTTTTAAAGATACAGTTCTACTGGTACCGATTTCCGAACTTCCCGGAGCGAACCGCGTTTCGCGATGGACAGAATCTAACTAACTTTTGTATGAAATAAATTATTGAAGTAAATGAAAATGCTGACCAAGTAGTCATAACACAATGGAAATGTACTAGAATAAGTAAAATGCTGATTTAGCGTTAATAAGGAACTATCTCGGGTTATAACAGATCGTATAACGCCCGGAGTCTTCCCCTGTCGTTTGGTACCACTTTCGACCACCCCCGATGGTGGGAAGCGATAAATTTTTGAATTTTACACACATTCCAGTACAGTTTCGGTAAAATTTCATTTTTTTACATTGGGTTCTTTTGAAAACGTTGTGTCTTGCTCTGTCTTGATCAACATTATAGAAATTTTCAGTGCTGCCACCATTTTGGACCCTTTTATAGCTATTTAACATCAAAAAAGTCGTCAAAACAGGCAAAATTTTCAATAAATTGTCAAATATTTTTAAAATTATTTAGGTTTTTGAGTTTAACTTACCATCATATAACGCCCGGAGTCTTCCCCTGTCGTTTGGTACCACTTTCGACCACCCCCGATGGTGGGAAGCGATAAATTTTTGAATTTTACACTCATTCGAGTACAGTTTCGGTAAAATTTCATATTGTTACATCGGGTTTTTTGCAAAACGTTCTGTCTTGCTCTGTCTTGATCATTGTTATAGAAAATTTTCAGTGCTGCCACCATTTTGGACCCTTTTATAGCTATTTAACATCAAAAAAGTCGTCAAAATAGGCAAAATTTTCATTAAATTGTCAAATATTTTCAAAATTATTCAGGTTTTTTAAGTTTTACTTACCATCATATAACGCCCGGAGTCTTCCCCTGTCGTTTGGTTCCACTTTCGACCACCCCCGATGGTGGGAAGCGATAAATTTTTGAATTTTACACACATTCGAGTACAGTTTCGGTAAAATTTCATATTTTTACATCGGGTTCCTTGCAAAACGTTGTGTCTTGCTCTGTCTTGATCAACGTTATAGAAATTTTCAGTGCTGCCACCATTTTGGACCCTTTTATAGCTATTTAACATCAAAACAGTCGTCAAAATAGGCAAAATTTTCATTAAATTGTCAAATATTTTCAAAATTATTCAGGTTTTTGAGTTTAACTTACCATCATGTAACGCCCGGAGTCTTCCCCTGTCATTTGGTACCACTTTCGACCACCCCCGATGGTGGGAAGCGATAAATTTTTGAATTTTGCACACATTCGAGTACAGTTTCGGTAAAATTTCATATTTTACATCGGGTTTCTTGCAAAACGTTGTGTCTTGCTCTGTCTTGATCAACATTATAGAAATTTTCAGTGCTGCCACCATTTTGGACCCTTTTATAGCTATTTAACATCAAAAAAGTCGTCAAAATAGGCAAAATTTTCATTAAATTGTCAAATATTTTCAAAATTATTCAGGTTTTTGAGTTTAACTTACGATCGTATAACGCCCGGAGTCTTCCCCTGTCGTTTGGTTCCACTTTCGACCACCCCCGATGGTAGGAAGCGATCAATTTTTGAATTTTACACACATTCGAGTACAGTTTCGGTAAAATTTCATATTGTTACATCGGGTTCCTTGCAAAACGTTGTGTCTTGCTCTGTCTTTATCAACGTTATAGAAATTTTCAGTGCTGCCACCATTTTGGACCCTTTTATAGCTATTTAACATCAAAACAGACGTCAAAATAGGCAAAATTTTCATTAAATTGTCAAATATTTTCAAAATTATTCAGGTTTTTGAGTTTAACTTACCATCATGTAACGCCCGCAGTCTTCCCCTGTCATTTGGTACCACTTTCGACCACCCCCGATGGTGGGAAGCGATAAATTTTTGAATTTTGCACACATTCGAGTACAGTTTCGGTAAAATTTCATATTTTACATCGGGTTTCTTGCAAAACGTTGTGTCTTGCTCTGTCTTGATCAACATTATAGAAATTTTCAGTGCTGCCACCATTTTGGACCCGTTTATAGCTATTTAACATCAAAAAAGTCGTCAAAATAGGCAAAATTTTCATTAAATTGTCAAATATTTTCAAAATTATTCAGGTTTTTGAGTTTAACTTACGATCGTATAACGCCCGGAGTCTTCTTCTGTCGTTTGGTTCCACTTTCGACCACCCCCGATGGTAGGAAGCGATAAATTTTTGAATTTTACACACATTCGAGTACAGTTTCGGTAAAATTTCATATTGTTACATCGGGTTTTGGGCAAAACGTTCTGTCTTGCTCTGTCTTGATCAACGTTATAGAAATTTTCAGTGCTGCTACCATTTTGGACCCTTTTATAGCTATTTAACATCAAAAAAGTCGTCAAAACAGGCAAAATTTTCATTAAATTGTTAAATATTTTCAAAATTATTCAGGTTTTTGAGTTTAACTTACGATCGTATAACGCCCGGAGTCTTCCCCTGTCGTTTGGTTCCACTTTCGACCACCCCCGATGGTGGGAAGCGATAAATTTTTGAATTTTACACACATTCGAGTACAGTTTCGGTAAAATTTCATATTTTACATCGGGTTTCTTGCAAAACGTTGTGTCTTGCTCTGTCTTGATCAACGTTATAGAAATTGCCAGTGCTGCCACCATTTTGGACCCTTTTATAGCTACTTAACTTCAAAAAAGTCGTCAAAATAGGCAAAATTTTCATTAAATTGTCAAATATTTTAAAAATTATTCAGGTTTTTGAGTTTAACTTACCATCTTATAACGCCCGGAGTCTTCCCTTGTCGTTTGGTACCATTTTTGACCGTCCCCGATGATGGGAAGCGATAAATTTTTGAATTTTACACACATTCCAGTACAGTTTCGGTAAAATTTCATATTTTACATTGGGTTCTTTGCAAAACGTTGTGTCTTGCTCTGTCTTGATCAACATTATAGAAATTTTCAGTGCTGCCACCATTTTGGACCCTTTTATAGCTATTTAACATCAAAAAAGTCGTCAAAACAGGCAAAATTTTCATTAAATTGTTAAATATTTTCAAAATTATTCAGGTTTTTGAGTTTAACTTACGATCGTATAACGCCCGGAGTCTTCCCCTGTCGTTTGGTTCCACTTTCGACCACCCCCGATGGTGGGAAGCGATAAATTTTTGAATTTTACACTTATTCGAGTACAGTTTCGGTAAAATTTCATATTTTTACATCGGGTTCCTTGCAAAACGTTGTGTCTTGCTCTGTCTTGATCAACGTCATAGAAATTTTCAGTGCTGCTACCATTTTGGACCCTTTTATAGCTATTTAACATCAAAAAAGTTGTCAAAATAGGCAAAATTTTCATTAAATTGTCAAATATTTTCAAAATTATTCAGGTTTTTGAGTTTAACTTACGATCGTATAACGCCCGGAGTCTTCCCCTGTCGTTTGGTTCCACTTTCGACCACCCCCGATGGTGGGAAGCGATAAATTTTTGAATTTTACACACATTCGAGTACAGTTTCGGTAAAATTTCATATTTTACATCGGGTTTCTTGCAAAACGTTGTGTCTTGCTCTGTCTTGATCAACGTTATAGAAATTGCCAGTGCTGCCACCATTTTGGACCCTTTTATAGCTACTTAACTTCAAAAAAGTCGTCAAAATAGGCAAAATTTTCATTAAATTGTCAAATATTTTAAAAATTATTCAGGTTTTTGAGTTTAACTTACCATCTTATAACGCCCGGAGTCTTCCCTTGTCGTTTGGTACCATTTTTGACCACCCCCGATGATGGGAAGCGATAAATTTTTGAATTTTACACACATTCCAGTACAGTTTCGGTAAAATTTCATCTTTTACATTGGGTTCTTTGCAAAACGTTGTGTCTTGCTCTGTCTTGATCAACATTATAGAAATTTTCAGTGCTGCCACCATTTTGGACCCTTTTATAGCTATTTAACATCAAAAAAGTCGTCAAAACAGGCAAAATTTTCATTAAATTGTTAAATATTTTCAAAATTATTCAGGTTTTTGAGTTTAACTTACGATCGTATAACGCCCGGAGTCTTCCCCTGTCGTTTGGTTCCACTTTCGACCACCCCCGATGGTGGGAAGCGATAAATTTTTGAATTTTACACACATTCGAGTACAGTTTCGGTAAAATTTCATATTTTTACATCGGGTTCCTTGCAAAACGTTGTGTCTTGCTCTGTCTTGATCAACGTCATAGAAATTTTCAGTGCTGCCACCATTTTGGACCCTTTTATAGCTATTTAACATCAAAACAGTCGTCAAAATAGGCAAAATTTTCATTAAATTGTCAAATATTTTCAAAATTATTCAGGTTTTTGAGTTTAACTTACGATCGTATAACGCCCGTAGTCTTCCCCTGTCGTTTGGTTCCACTTTCGACCACCCCCGATGGTAGGAAGCGATAAATTTTTGAATTTTACACACATTCGAGTACAGTTTCGGTAAAATTCCATATTGTTACATCGGGTTTTGGGCAAAACGTTCTGTCTTGCTCTGTCTTGATCAACGTTATAGAAATTTTCAGTGCTGCTACCATTTTGGACCCTTTTATAGCTATTTAACATCAAAAAAGTCGTCAAAATAGGCAAAATTTTCATTAAATTGTCAAATATTTTCAAAATTATTCAGGTTTTTGAGTTTAACTTACGATCGTATAACGCCCGGAGTCTTCCCCTGTCGTTTGGTTCCACTTTCGACCACCCCCGATGGTGGGAAGCGATAAATTTTTGAATTTTACACACATTCAAGTACAGTTTCGGTAAAATTTCATATTTTTACATCGGGTTCCTTGCAAAACGTTGTGTCTTGCTCTGTCTTGATCAACGTTATAGAAATTTTCAGTGCTGCCACCATTTTGGACCCTTTTATAGCTATTTAACATCAAAAAAGTCGTCAAAACAGGCAAAATTTTCATTAAATTGTCAAATATTTTCAAAATTATTCAGGTTTTTGATTTTCACTTACGATTGTATAACGCCCGGAGTCTTCCCCTGTCGTTTGGTACCACTTTCGACCACCCCCGATGGTGGGAAGCGATAAATTTTTGAATTTTACACACATTCGAGTACAGTTTCGGTAAAATTTCATATTTTACATCGGGTTTCTTGCAAAACGTTGTGTCTTGCTCTTTCTTGATCAAAGTTATAGAAATTTTCAGTGCTGCCACCATTTTGGACCCTTTTATAGCTATTTAACATCAAAAAAGTCGTCAAAATAGGCAAAATTTTCATTAAATTGTCAAATATTTTCAAAATTATTCAGGTTTTTGAGTTTAACTTACGATCGTATAACGCCCGGAGTCTTCCCCTGTCGTTTGGTTCCACTTTCGACCACCCCCGATGGTAGGAAGCGATAAATTTTTGAATTTTACACACATTCGAGTACAGTTTCGGTAAAATTTCATATTGTTACATCGGGTTTTGGGCAAAACGTTCTGTCTTGCTCTGTCTTGATCAACGTTATAGAAATTTTCAGTGCTGCTACCATTTTGGACCCTTTTATAGCTATTTAACATCAAAAAAGTTGTCAAAATAAGCAAAATTTTCATTAAATTGTCAAATATTTTCAAAATTATTCAGGTTTTTGAGTTTAACTTACGATCGTATAACGCCCGGAGTCTTCCCCTGTCGTTTGGTTCCACTTTCGACCACCCCCGATGGTGGGAAGCGATAAATTTTTGAATTTTACACACATTCGAGTACAGTTTCGGTAAAATTTCATATTTTACATCGGGTTTCTTGCAAAACGTTGTGTCTTGCTCTGTCTTGATCAACGTTATAGAAATTGCCAGTGCTGCCACCATTTTGGACCCTTTTATAGCTACTTAACTTCAAAAAAGTCGTCAAAATAGGCAAAATTTTCATTAAATTGTCAAATATTTTAAAAATTATTCAGGTTTTTGAGTTTAACTTACCATCTTATAACGCCCGGAGTCTTCCCTTGTCGTTTGGTACCATTTTTGACCACCCCCGATGATGGGAAGCGATAAATTTTTGAATTTTACACACATTCCAGTACAGTTTCGGTAAAATTTCATATTTTACATTGGGTTCTTTGCAAAACGTTGTGTCTTGCTCTGTCTTGATCAACATTATAGAAATTTTCAGTGCTGCCACCATTTTGGACCCTTTTATAGCTATTTAACATCAAAAAAGTCGTCAAAACAGGCAAAATTTTCATTAAATTGTTAAATATTTTCAAAATTATTCAGGTTTTTGAGTTTAACTTACGATCGTATAACGCCCGGAGTCTTCCCCTGTCGTTTGGTTCCACTTTCGACCACCCCCGATGGTGGGAAGCGATAAATTTTTGAATTTTACACACATTCGAGTACAGTTTCGGTAAAATTTCATATTTTTACATCGGGTTCCTTGCAAAACGTTGTGTCTTGCTCTGTCTTGATCAACGTCATAGAAATTTTCAGTGCTGCTACCATTTTGGACCCTTTTATAGCTATTTAACATCAAAAAAGTTGTCAAAATAGGCAAAATTTTCATTAAATTGTCAAATATTTTAAAAATTATTCAGGTTTTTGAGTTTAACTTACAATCGTATAACGCCCGGAGTCTTCCCCTGTCGTTTGGTTCCACTTTCGACCACCCCCGATGGTGGGAAGCGATAAATTTTTGAATTTTACACACATTCGAGTACAGTTTCGGTAAAATTTCATATTTTACATCGGGTTTCTTGCAAAACGTTGTGTCTTGCTCTGTCTTGATCAACGTTATAGAAATTTTCAGTGCTGCCACCATTTTGGACCCTTTTATAGCTATTTAACATCAAAACAGTCGTCAAAATAGGCAAAATTTTCATTAAATTGTCAAATATTTTCAAAATTATTCAGGTTTTTGAGTTTAACTTACGATCGTATAACGCCCGTAGTCTTCCCCTGTCGTTTGGTTCCACTTTCGACCACCCCCGATGGTAGGAAGCGATAAATTTTTGAATTTTACACACATTCGAGTACAGTTTCGGTAAAATTCCATATTGTTACATCGGGTTTTGGGCAAAACGTTCTGTCTTGCTCTGTCTTGATCAACGTTATAGAAATTTTCAGTGCTGCTACCATTTTGGACCCTTTTATAGCTATTTAACATCAAAAAAGTCGTCAAAATAGGCAAAATTTTCATTAAATTGTCAAATATTTTCAAAATTATTCAGGTTTTTGAGTTTAACTTACGATCGTATAACGCCCGGAGTCTTCCCCTGTCGTTTGGTTCCACTTTCGACCACCCCCGATGGTGGGAAGCGATAAATTTTTGAATTTTACACACATTCAAGTACAGTTTCGGTAAAATTTCATATTTTTACATCGGGTTCCTTGCAAAACGTTGTGTCTTGCTCTGTCTTGATCAACGTTATAGAAATTTTCAGTGCTGCCACCATTTTGGACCCTTTTATAGCTATTTAACATCAAAAAAGTCGTCAAAACAGGCAAAATTTTCATTAAATTGTCAAATATTTTCAAAATTATTCAGGTTTTTGATTTTCACTTACGATTGTATAACGCCCGGAGTCTTCCCCTGTCGTTTGGTACCACTTTCGACCACCCCCGATGGTGGGAAGCGATAAATTTTTGAATTTTACACACATTCGAGTACAGTTTCGGTAAAATTTCATATTTTACATCGGGTTTCTTGCAAAACGTTGTGTCTTGCTCTTTCTTGATCAAAGTTATAGAAATTTTCAGTGCTGCCACCATTTTGGACCCTTTTATAGCTATTTAACATCAAAAAAGTCGTCAAAATAGGCAAAATTTTCATTAAATTGTCAAATATTTTCAAAATTATTCAGGTTTTTGAGTTTAACTTACGATCGTATAACGCCCGGAGTCTTCCCCTGTCGTTTGGTTCCACTTTCGACCACCCCCGATGGTAGGAAGCGATAAATTTTTGAATTTTACACACATTCGAGTACAGTTTCGGTAAAATTTCATATTGTTACATCGGGTTTTGGGCAAAACGTTCTGTCTTGCTCTGTCTTGATCAACGTTATAGAAATTTTCAGTGCTGCTACCATTTTGGACCCTTTTATAGCTATTTAACATCAAAAAAGTTGTCAAAATAAGCAAAATTTTCATTAAATTGTCAAATATTTTCAAAATTATTCAGGTTTTTGAGTTTAACTTACGATCGTATAACGCCCGGAGTCTTCCCCTGTCGTTTGGTTCCACTTTCGACCACCCCCGATGGTGGGAAGCGATAAATTTTTGAATTTTACACACATTCGAGTACAGTTTCGGTAAAATTTCATATTTTACATCGGGTTTCTTGCAAAACGTTGTGTCTTGCTCTGTCTTGATCAACGTTATAGAAATTGCCAGTGCTGCCACCATTTTGGACCCTTTTATAGCTACTTAACTTCAAAAAAGTCGTCAAAATAGGCAAAATTTTCATTAAATTGTCAAATATTTTAAAAATTATTCAGGTTTTTGAGTTTAACTTACCATCTTATAACGCCCGGAGTCTTCCCTTGTCGTTTGGTACCATTTTTGACCACCCCCGATGATGGGAAGCGATAAATTTTTGAATTTTACACACATTCCAGTACAGTTTCGGTAAAATTTCATATTTTACATTGGGTTCTTTGCAAAACGTTGTGTCTTGCTCTGTCTTGATCAACATTATAGAAATTTTCAGTGCTGCCACCATTTTGGACCCTTTTATAGCTATTTAACATCAAAAAAGTCGTCAAAACAGGCAAAATTTTCATTAAATTGTTAAATATTTTCAAAATTATTCAGGTTTTTGAGTTTAACTTACGATCGTATAACGCCCGGAGTCTTCCCCTGTCGTTTGGTTCCACTTTCGACCACCCCCGATGGTGGGAAGCGATAAATTTTTGAATTTTACACACATTCGAGTACAGTTTCGGTAAAATTTCATATTTTTACATCGGGTTCCTTGCAAAACGTTGTGTCTTGCTCTGTCTTGATCAACGTCATAGAAATTTTCAGTGCTGCTACCATTTTGGACCCTTTTATAGCTATTTAACATCAAAAAAGTTGTCAAAATAGGCAAAATTTTCATTAAATTGTCAAATATTTTAAAAATTATTCAGGTTTTTGAGTTTAACTTACGATCGTATAACGCCCGGAGTCTTCCCCTGTCGTTTGGTTCCACTTTCGACCACCCCCGATGGTGGGAAGCGATAAATTTTTGAATTTTACACACATTCGAGTACAGTTTCGGTAAAATTTCATATTTTACATCGGGTTTCTTGCAAAACGTTGTGTCTTGCTCTGTCTTGATCAACGTTATAGAAATTGCCAGTGCTGCCACCATTTTGGACCCTTTTATAGCTACTTAACTTCAAAAAAGTCGTCAAAATAGGCAAAATTTTCATTAAATTGTCAAATATTTTAAAAATTATTCAGGTTTTTGAGTTTAACTTACCATCTTATAACGCCCGGAGTCTTCCCTTGTCGTTTGGTACCATTTTTGACCACCCCCGATGATGGGAAGCGATAAATTTTTGAATTTTACACACATTCCAGTACAGTTTCGGTAAAATTTCATATTTTACATTGGGTTCTTTGCAAAACGTTGTGTCTTGCTCTGTCTTGATCAACATTATAGAAATTTTCAGTGCTGCCACCATTTTGGACCCTTTTATAGCTATTTAACATCAAAAAAGTCGTCAAAACAGGCAAAATTTTCATTAAATTGTTAAATATTTTCAAAATTATTCAGGTTTTTGAGTTTAACTTACGATCGTATAACGCCCGGAGTCTTCCCCTGTCGTTTGGTTCCACTTTCGACCACCCCCGATGGTGGGAAGCGATAAATTTTTGAATTTTACACACATTCGAGTACAGTTTCGGTAAAATTTCATATTTTTACATCGGGTTCCTTGCAAAACGTTGTGTCTTGCTCTGTCTTGATCAACGTCATAGAAATTTTCAGTGCTGCCACCATTTTGGACCCTTTTATAGCTATTTAACATCAAAACAGTCGTCAAAATAGGCAAAATTTTCATTAAATTGTCAAATATTTTCAAAATTATTCAGGTTTTTGAGTTTAACTTACGATCGTATAACGCCCGTAGTCTTCCCCTGTCGTTTGGTTCCACTTTCGACCACCCCCGATGGTAGGAAGCGATAAATTTTTGAATTTTACACACATTCGAGTACAGTTTCGGTAAAATTTCATATTGTTACATCGGGTTTTGGGCAAAACGTTCTGTCTTGCTCTGTCTTGATCAACGTTATAGAAATTTTCAGTGCTGCTACCATTTTGGACCCTTTTATAGCTATTTAACATCAAAAAAGTCGTCAAAATAGGCAAAATTTTCATTAAATTGTCAAATATTTTCAAAATTATTCAGGTTTTTGAGTTTAACTTACGATCGTATAACGCCCGGAGTCTTCCCCTGTCGTTTGGTTCCACTTTCGACCACCCCCGATGGTGGGAAGCGATAAATTTTTGAATTTTACACACATTCAAGTACAGTTTCGGTAAAATTTCATATTTTTACATCGGGTTCCTTGCAAAACGTTGTGTCTTGCTCTGTCTTGATCAACGTTATAGAAATTTTCAGTGCTGCCACCATTTTGGACCCTTTTATAGCTATTTAACATCAAAAAAGTCGTCAAAACAGGCAAAATTTTCATTAAATTGTCAAATATTTTAAAAATTATTCAGGTTTTTGAGTTTAACTTACGATCGTATAACGCCCGGAGTCTTCCCCTGTCGTTTGGTTCCACTTTCGACCACCCCCGATGGTAGGAAGCGATAAATTTTTGAATTTTACACACATTCGAGTACAGTTTCGGTAAAATTTCATATTGTTACATCGGGTTTTGGGCAAAACGTTCTGTCTTGCTCTGTCTTGATCAACGTTATAGAAATTTTCAGTGCTGCTACCATTTTGGACCCTTTTATAGCTATTTAACATCAAAAAAGTTGTCAAAATAAGCAAAATTTTCATTAAATTGTCAAATATTTTCAAAATTATTCAGGTTTTTGAGTTTAACTTACGATCGTATAACGCCCGGAGTCTTCCCCTGTCGTTTGGTTCTACTTTCGACCACCCCCGATGGTGGGAAGCGATAAATTTTTGAATTTTACACACATTCGAGTACAGTTTCGGTAAAATTTCATATTTTACATCGGGTTTCTTGCAAAACGTTGTGTCTTGCTCTGTCTTGATCAACGTTATAGAAATTGCCAGTGCTGCCACCATTTTGGACCCTTTTATAGCTACTTAACTTCAAAAAAGTCGTCAAAATAGGCAAAATTTTCATTAAATTGTCAAATATTTTAAAAATTATTCAGGTTTTTGAGTTTAACTTACCATCTTATAACGCCCGGAGTCTTCCCTTGTCGTTTGGTACCATTTTTGACCACCCCCGATGATGGGAAGCGATAAATTTTTGAATTTTACACACATTCCAGTACAGTTTCGGTAAAATTTCATATTTTACATTGGGTTCTTTGCAAAACGTTGTGTCTTGCTCTGTCTTGATCAACATTATAGAAATTTTCAGTGCTGCCACCATTTTGGACCCTTTTATAGCTATTTAACATCAAAAAAGTCGTCAAAACAGGCAAAATTTTCATTAAATTGTTAAATATTTTCAAAATTATTCAGGTTTTTGAGTTTAACTTACGATCGTATAACGCCCGGAGTCTTCCCCTGTCGTTTGGTTCCACTTTCGACCACCCCCGATGGTGGGAAGCGATAAATTTTTGAATTTTACACACATTCGAGTACAGTTTCGGTAAAATTTCATATTTTTACATCGGGTTCCTTGCAAAACGTTGTGTCTTGCTCTGTCTTGATCAACGTCATAGAAATTTTCAGTGCTGCTACCATTTTGGACCCTTTTATAGCTATTTAACATCAAAAAAGTTGTCAAAATAGGCAAAATTTTCATTAAATTGTCAAATATTTTAAAAATTATTCAGGTTTTTGAGTTTAACTTACGATCGTATAACGCCCGGAGTCTTCCCCTGTCGTTTGGTTCCACTTTCGACCACCCCCGATGGTGGGAAGCGATAAATTTTTGAATTTTACACACATTCGAGTACAGTTTCGGTAAAATTTCATATTTTACATCGGGTTTCTTGCAAAACGTTGTGTCTTGCTCTGTCTTGATCAACGTTATAGAAATTGCCAGTGCTGCCACCATTTTGGACCCTTTTATAGCTACTTAACTTCAAAAAAGTCGTCAAAATAGGCAAAATTTTCATTAAATTGTCAAATATTTTAAAAATTATTCAGGTTTTTGAGTTTAACTTACCATCTTATAACGCCCGGAGTCTTCCCTTGTCGTTTGGTACCATTTTTGACCACCCCCGATGATGGGAAGCGATAAATTTTTGAATTTTACACACATTCCAGTACAGTTTCGGTAAAATTTCATATTTTACATTGGGTTCTTTGCAAAACGTTGTGTCTTGCTCTGTCTTGATCAACATTATAGAAATTTTCAGTGCTGCCACCATTTTGGACCCTTTTATAGCTATTTAACATCAAAAAAGTCGTCAAAACAGGCAAAATTTTCATTAAATTGTTAAATATTTTCAAAATTATTCAGGTTTTTGAGTTTAACTTACGATCGTATAACGCCCGGAGTCTTCCCCTGTCGTTTGGTTCCACTTTCGACCACCCCCGATGGTGGGAAGCGATAAATTTTTGAATTTTACACACATTCGAGTACAGTTTCGGTAAAATTTCATATTTTTACATCGGGTTCCTTGCAAAACGTTGTGTCTTGCTCTGTCTTGATCAACGTCATAGAAATTTTCAGTGCTGCCACCATTTTGGACCCTTTTATAGCTATTTAACATCAAAACAGTCGTCAAAATAGGCAAAATTTTCATTAAATTGTCAAATATTTTCAAAATTATTCAGGTTTTTGAGTTTAACTTACGATCGTATAACGCCCGTAGTCTTCCCCTGTCGTTTGGTTCCACTTTCGACCACCCCCGATGGTAGGAAGCGATAAATTTTTGAATTTTACACACATTCGAGTACAGTTTCGGTAAAATTTCATATTGTTACATCGGGTTTTGGGCAAAACGTTCTGTCTTGCTCTGTCTTGATCAACGTTATAGAAATTTTCAGTGCTGCTACCATTTTGGACCCTTTTATAGCTATTTAACATCAAAAAAGTCGTCAAAATAGGCAAAATTTTCATTAAATTGTCAAATATTTTCAAAATTATTCAGGTTTTTGAGTTTAACTTACGATCGTATAACGCCCGGAGTCTTCCCCTGTCGTTTGGTTCCACTTTCGACCACCCCCGATGGTGGGAAGCGATAAATTTTTGAATTTTACACACATTCAAGTACAGTTTCGGTAAAATTTCATATTTTTACATCGGGTTCCTTGCAAAACGTTGTGTCTTGCTCTGTCTTGATCAACGTTATAGAAATTTTCAGTGCTGCCACCATTTTGGACCCTTTTATAGCTATTTAACATCAAAAAAGTCGTCAAAACAGGCAAAATTTTCATTAAATTGTCAAATATTTTCAAAATTATTCAGGTTTTTGATTTTCACTTACGATTGTATAACGCCCGGAGTCTTCCCCTGTCGTTTGGTACCACTTTCGACCACCCCCGATGGTGGGAAGCGATAAATTTTTGAATTTTACACACATTCGAGTACAGTTTCGGTAAAATTTCATATTTTACATCGGGTTTCTTGCAAAACGTTGTGTCTTGCTCTGTCTTGATCAACGTTATAGAAATTGCCAGTGCTGCCACCATTTTGGACCCTTTTATAGCTATTTAACATCAAAACAGTCGTCAAAATAGGCAAAATTTTCATTAAATTGTCAAATATTTTTAAAATTATTCAGGTTTTTGAGTTTAACTTACCATCATGTAACGCCCGGAGTCTTCCTCTGTCATTTGGTACCACTTTCGACCACCCCCGATGGTGGGAAGCGATAAATTTTTGAATTTTGCACACATTCGAGTACAGTTTCGGTAAAATTTCATAGTTTACATCGGGTTTCTTGCAAAACGTTGTGTCTTGCTCTGTCTTGATCAACATTATAGAAATTTTCAGTGCTGCCACCATTTTGGACCCTTTTATAGCTATTTAACATCAAAAAAGTCGTCAAAATAGGCAAAATTTTCATTAAATTGTCAAATATTTTCAAAATTATTCAGGTTTTTGAGTTTAACTTACGATCGTATAACGCCCGGAGTCTTCCCCTGTCGTTTGGTTCCACTTTCGACCACCCCCGATGGTAGGAAGCGATAAATTTTTGAATTTTACACACATTCGAGTACAGTTTCGGTAAAATTTCATATTGTTACATCGGGTTTTGGGCAAAACGTTCTGTCTTGCTCTGTCTTGATCAACGTTATAGAAATTTTCAGTGCTGCTACCATTTTGGACCCTTTTATAGCTATTTAACATCAAAAAAGTTGTCAAAATAGGCAAAATTTTCATTAAATTGTCAAATATTTTCAAAATTATTCAGGTTTTTGAGTTTAACTTACGATCGTATAACGCCCGGAGTCTTCCCCTGTCGTTTGGTTCCACTTTCGACCACCCCCGATGGTAGGAAGCGATAAATTTTTGAATTTTACACACATTCGAGTACAGTTTCGGTAAAATTTCATATTGTTACATCGGGTTTTGGGCAAAACGTTCTGTCTTGCTCTGTCTTGATCAACGTTATAGAAATTTTCAGTGCTGCTACCATTTTGGACCCTTTTATAGCTATTTAACATCAAAAAAGTCGTCAAAATAGGCAAAATTTTCATTAAATTGTCAAATATTTTCAAAATTATTCAGGTTTTTTAAGTTTTACTTACCATCATATAACGCCCGGAGTCTTCCCCTGTCGCTTGGTTCCACTTTCGACCACCCCCGATGGTGGGAAGCGATAAATTTTTGAATTTTACACACATTCGAGTACAGTTTCGGTAAAATTTCATATTTTTACATCGGGTTCCTTGCAAAACGTTGTGTCTTGCTCTGTCTTGATCAACGTTATAGAAATTTTCAGTGCTGCCACCATTTTGGACCCTTTTATAGCTATTTAACATCAAAACAGTCGTCAAAATAAGCAAAATTTTCATTAAATTGTCAAATATTTTCAAAATTATTCAGGTTTTTGAGTTTAACTTACCATCATGTAACGCCCGGAGTCTTCCCCTGTCATTTGGTACCACTTTCGACCACCCCCGATGGTGGGAAGCGATAAATTTTTGAATTTTGCACACATTCGAGTACAGTTTCGGTAAAATTTCATATTTTACATCGGGTTTCTTGCAAAACGTTGTGTCTTGCTCTGTCTTGATCAACATTATAGAAATTTTCAGTGCTGCCACCATTTTGGACCCTTTTATAGCTATTTAACATCAAAAAAGTCGTCAAAATAGGCAAAATTTTCATTAAATTGTCAATTATTTTCAAAATTATTCAGGTTTTTGAGTTTAACTTACGATCGTATAACGCCCGGAGTCTTCCCCTGTCGTTTGGTTCCACTTTCGACCACCCCCGATGGTGGGAAGCGATACATTTTTGAATTTTACACACATTCGAGTACAGTTTCGGTAAAATTTCATATTTTACATCGGGTTTCTTGCAAAACGTTGTGTCTTGCTCTGTCTTGATCAACGTTATAGAAATTGCCAGTGCTGCCACCATTTTGGACCCTTTTATAGCTACTTAACATCAAAAAAGTCGTCAAAATAGGCAAAATTTTCATTAAATTGTCAAATATTTTAAAAATTATTCAGGTTTTTGAGTTTAACTTACCATCTTATAACGCCCGGAGTCTTCCCTTGTCGTTTGGTACCATTTTTGACCACCCCCGATGATGGGAAGCGATAAATTTTTGAATTTTACACACATTCCAGTACAGTTTCGGTAAAATTTCATATTTTACATTGGGTTCTTTGCAAAACGTTGTGTCTTGCTCTGTCTTGATCAACATTATAGAAATTTTCAGTGCTGCCACCATTTTGGACCCTTTTATAGCTATTTAACATCAAAAAAGTCGTCAAAACAGGCAAAATTTTCATTAAATTGTTAAATATTTTCAAAATTATTCAGGTTTTTGAGTTTAACTTACGATCGTATAACGCCCGGAGTCTTCCCATGTCGTTTGGTTCCACTTTCGACCACCCCCGATGGTGGGAAGCGATAAATTTTTGAATTTTACACACATTCGAGTACAGTTTCGGTAAAATTTCATATTTTTACATCGGGTTCCTTGCAAAACGTTGTGTCTTGCTCTGTCTTGATCAACGTTATAGAAATTTTCAGTGCTGCCACCATTTTGGACACTTTTATAGCTATTTAACATCAAAACAGTCGTCAAAATAGGCAAAATTTTCATTAAATTGTCAAATATTTTCAAAATTATTCAGGTTTTTGAGTTTAACTTACGATCGTATAACGCCCGGAGTCTTCCCCTGTCGTTTGGTTCCACTTTCGACCACCCCCGATGGTAGGAAGCGATAAATTTTTGAATTTTACACACATTCGAGTACAGTTTCGGTAAAATTTCATATTGTTACATCGGGTTTTGGGCAAAACGTTCTGTCTTGCTCTGTCTTGATCAACGTTATAGAAATTTTCAGTGCTGCTACCATTTTGGACCCTTTTATAGCTATTTAACATCAAAAAAGTCGTCAAAATAGGCAAAATTTTCATTAAATTGTCAAATATTTTCAAAATTATTCAGGTTTTTGAGTTTAACTTACGATCGTATAACGCCCGGAGTCTTCCCCTGTCGTTTGGTTCCACTTTCGACCACCCCCGATGGTGGGAAGCGATAAATTTTTGAATTTTACACACATTCGAGTACAGTTTCGGTAAAATTTCATATTTTTACATCGGGTTCCTTGCAAAACGTTGTGTCTTGGTCTGTCTTGATCAACGTTATAGAAATTTTCAGTGCTGCCACCATTTTGGACCCTTTTATAGCTATTTAACATCAAAAAAGTCGTCAAAACAGGCAAAATTTTCATTAAATTGTCAAATATTTTCAAAATTATTCAGGTTTTTGATTTTCACTTACGATTGTATAACGCCCGGAGTCTTCCCCTGTCGTTTGGTACCACTTTCGACCACCCCCGATGGTGGGAAGCGATAAATTTTTGAATTTTACACACATTCGAGTACAGTTTCGGTAAAATTTCATATTTTACATCGGGTTTCTTGCAAAACGTTGTGTCTTGCTCTGTCTTGATCAACGTTATAGAAATTGCCAGTGCTGCCACCATTTTGGACCCTTTTATAGCTACTTAACATCAAAAAAGTCGTCAAAATAGGCAAAATTTTCATTAAATTGTCAAATATTTTAAAAATTATTCAGGTTTTTGAGTTTAACTTACCATCTTATAACGCCCGGAGTCTTCCCTTGTCGTTTGGTACCATTTTTGACCACCCCCGATGATGGGAAGCGATAAATTTTTGAATTTTACACACATTCCAGTACAGTTTCGGTAAAATTTCATATTTTACATTGGGTTCTTTGTTTTATAGCTACTTAACATCAAAAAAGTCGTCAAAATAGGCAAAATTTTCATTAAATTGTCAAATATTTTAAAAATTATTCAGGTTTTTGAGTTTAACTTACCATCTTATAACGCCCGGAGTCTTCCCTTGTCGTTTGGTACCATTTTTGACCACCCCCGATGATGGGAAGCGATAAATTTTTGAATTTTACACACATTCCAGTACAGTTTCGGTAAAATTTCATATTTTACATTGGGTTCTTTGCAAAACGTTGTGTCTTGCTCTGTCTTGATCAACATTATAGAAATTTTCAGTGCTGCCACCATTTTGGACCCTTTTATAGCTATTTAACATCAAAAAAGTCGTCAAAACAGGCAAAATTTTCATTAAATTGTTAAATATTTTCAAAATTATTCAGGTTTTTGAGTTTAACTTACGATCGTATAACGCCCGGAGTCTTCCCCTGTCGTTTGGTACCACTTTCGACCACCCCCGATGGTGGGAAGCGATAAATTTTTGAATTTTACACACATTCCAGTACAGTTTCGGTAAAATTTCATTTTTTTACATTGGGTTCTTTTGAAAACGTTGTGTCTTGCTCTGTCTTGATCAACGTTATAGAAATTTTCAGTGCTGCCACCATTTTGGACCCTTTTATAGCTATTTAACATCAAAAAAGTCGTCAAAACAGGCAAAATTTTCAATAAATTGTCAAATATTTTTAAAATTATTTAGGTTTTTGAGTTTAACTTACCATCATATAACGCCCGGAGTCTTCCCCTGTCGTTTGGTACCACTTTCGACCACCCCCGATGGTGGGAAGCGATAAATTTTTGAATTTTACACTCATTCGAGTACAGTTTCGGTAAAATTTCATATTGTTACATCGGGTTTTTTGCAAAACGTTCTGTCTTGCTCTGTCTTGATCATTGTTAAAGAAAATTTCAGTGCTGCCACCATTTTGGACCCTTTTATAGCTATTTAACATCAAAAAAGTCGTCAAAATAGGCAAAATTTTCATTAAATTGTCAAATATTTTCAAAATTATTCAGGTTTTTTAAGTTTTACTTACCATCATATAACGCCCGGAGTCTTCCCCTGTCGTTTGGTTCCACTTTCGACCACCCCCGATGGTGGGAAGCGATAAATTTTTGAATTTTACACACATTCGAGTACAGTTTCGGTAAAATTTCATATTTTACATCGGGTTTCTTGCAAAACGTTGTGTCTTGCTCTGTCTTGATCAACGTTATAGAAATTGCCAGTGCTGCCACCATTTTGGACCCTTTTATAGCTACTTAACATCAAAAAAGTCGTCAAAATAGGCAAAATTTTCATTAAATTGTCAAATATTTTAAAAATTATTCAGGTTTTTGAGTTTAACTTACCATCTTATAACGCCCGGAGTCTTCCCTTGTCGTTTGGTACCATTTTTGACCACCCCCGATGATGGGAAGCGATAAATTTTTGAATTTTACACACATTCCAGTACAGTTTCGGTAAAATTTCATTTTTTTACATTGGGTTCTTTTGAAAACGTTAAGTCTTGCTCTGTCTTGATCAACGTTATAGAAATTGCCAGTGCTGCCACCATTTTGGACCCTTTTATAGCTACTTAACATCAAAAAAGTCGTCAAAATAGGCAAAATTTTCATTAAATTGTCAAATATTTTAAAAATTATTCAGGTTTTTGAGTTTAACTTACCATCTTATAACGCCCGGAGTCTTCCCCTGTCGTTTGGTACCACTTTCGACCACCCCCGATGGTGGGAAGCGATAAATTTTTGAATTTTACACTCATTCGAGTACAGTTTCGGTAAAATTTCATATTGTTACATCGGGATTTTTGCAAAACGTTCTGTCTTGCTCTGTCTTGATCATTGTTATAGAAAATTTTCAGTGCTGCCACCATTTTGGACCCTTTTATAGCTATTTAACATCAAAAAAGTCGTCAAAATAGGCAAAATTTTCATTAAATTGTCAAATATTTTAAAAATTATTTAGGTTTTTGAGTTTAACTTACCATCATGTAACGCCCGGAGTCTTCCCCTGTCGTTTGGTACAACTTTCGACCACCCCCGATGGTGGGAAGCGATAAATTTTTGAATTTTGCACACATTCGAGTACAGTTTCGGTAAAATTTCATATTTTTACATCGGGTTTCTTGCAAAACGTTGTGTCTTGCTCTGTCTTGATCAACGTTATAGAAATTTTCAGTGCTGCCACCATTTTGGACCCTTTTATAGCTATTTAACATCAAAAAAGTCGTCAAAATAGGCAAAATTTTCATTAAATTGTCAAATATTTTAAAAATTATTCAGGTTTTTGAGTTTAACTTACCATCTTATAACGCCCGGAGTCTTCCCTTGTCGTTTGGTACAACTTTCGACCACCCCCGATGGTGGGAAGCGATAAATTTTTGAATTTTGCACACATTCGAGTACAGTTTCGGTAAAATTTCATATTTTTACATCGGGTTTCTTGCAAAACGTTGTGTCTTGCTCTGTCTTGATCAACGTTATAGAAATTTTCAGTGCTGCCACCATTTTGGACCCTTTTATAGCTATTTAACATCAAAAAAGTCGTCAAAATAGGCAAAATTTTCATTAAATTGTCAATTATTTTCAAAATTATTCAGGTTTTTGAGTTTAACTTACGATCGTATAACGCCCGGAGTCTTCCCCTGTCGTTTGGTTCCACTTTCGACCACCCCCGATGGTGGGAAGCGATACATTTTTGAATTTTACACACATTCGAGTACAATTTCGGTAAAATTTCATATTTTACATCGGGTTTCTTGCAAAACGTTGTGTCTTGCTCTGTCTTGATCAACGTTATAGAAATTGCCAGTGCTGCCACCATTTTGGACCCTTTTATAGCTACTTAACATCAAAAAAGTCGTCAAAATAGGCAAAATTTTCATTAAATTGTCAAATATTTTAAAAATTATTCAGGTTTTTGAGTTTAACTTACCATCCTATAACGCCCGGAGTCTTCCCTTGTCGTTTGGTACCATTTTTGACCACCCCCGATGATGGGAAGCGATAAATTTTTGAATTTTACACACATTCCAGTACAGTTTCGGTAAAATTTCATATTTTACATTGGGTTCTTTGCAAAACGTTGTGTCTTGCTCTGTCTTGATCAACATTATAGAAATTTTCAGTGCTGCCACCATTTTGGACCCTTTTATAGCTATTTAACATCAAAAAAGTCGTCAAAACAGGCAAAATTTTCATTAAATTGTTAAATATTTTCAAAATTATTCAGGTTTTTGAGTTTAACTTACGATCGTATAACGCCTGGAGTCTTCCCCTGTCGTTTGGTTCCACTTTCGACCACCCCCGATGGTGGGAAGCGATAAATTTTTGAATTTTACACACATTCGAGTACAGTTTCGGTAAAATTTCATATTTTTACATCGGGTTCCTTGCAAAACGTTGTGTCTTGCTCTGTCTTGATCAACGTTATAGAAATTTTCAGTGCTGCCACCATTTTGGACCCTTTTATAGCTATTTAACATCAAAACAGTCGTCAAAATAGGCAAAATTTTCATTAAATTGTCAAATATTTTCAAAATTATTCAGGTTTTTGAGTTTAACTTACGATCGTATAACGCCCGGAGTCTTCCCCTGTCGTTTGGTTCCACTTTCGACCACCCCCGATGGTAGGAAGCGATAAATTTTTGAATTTTACACACATTCGAGTACAGTTTCGGTAAAATTTCATATTGTTACATCGGGTTTTGGGCAAAACGTTCTGTCTTGCTCTGTCTTGATCAACGTTATAGAAATTTTCAGTGCTGCTACCATTTTGGACCCTTTTATAGCTATTTAACATCAAAAAAGTCGTCAAAATAGGCAAAATTTTCATTAAATTGTCAAATATTTTCAAAATTATTCAGGTTTTTGAGTTTAACTTACGATCGTATAACGCCCGGAGTCTTCCCCTGTCGTTTGGTTCCACTTTCGACCACCCCCGATGGTGGGAAGCGATAAATTTTTGAATTTTACACACATTCGAGTACAGTTTCGGTAAAATTTCATATTTTTACATCGGGTTCCTTGCAAAACGTTGTGTCTTGCTCTGTCTTGATCAACGTTATAGAAATTTTCAGTGCTGCCACCATTTTGGACCCTTTTATAGCTATTTAACATCAAAACAGTCGTCAAAATAGGCAAAATTTTCATTAAATTGTCAAATATTTTCAAAATTATTCAGGTTTTTGAGTTTAACTTACGATCGTATAACGCCCGGAGTCTTCCCCTGTCGTTTGGTTCCACTTTCGACCACCCCCGATGGTAGGAAGCGATAAATTTTTGAATTTTACACACATTCGAGTACAGTTTCGGTAAAATTTCATATTGTTACATCGGGTTTTGGGCAAAACGTTCTGTCTTGCTCTGTCTTGATCAACGTTATAGAAATTTTCAGTGCTGCTACCATTTTGGACCCTTTTATAGCTATTTAACATCAAAAAAGTCGTCAAAATAGGCAAAATTTTCATTAAATTGTCAAATATTTTCAAAATTATTCAGGTTTTTGAGTTTAACTTACGATCGTATAACGCCCGGAGTCTTCCCCTGTCGTTTGGTTCCACTTTCGACCACCCCCGATGGTGGGAAGCGATAAATTTTTGAATTTTACACACATTCGAGTACAGTTTCGGTAAAATTTCATATTTTTACATCGGGTTCCTTGCAAAACGTTGTGTCTTGCTCTGTCTTGATCAACGTTATAGAAATTTTCAGTGCTGCCACCATTTTGGACCCTTTTATAGCTATTTAACATCAAAACAGTCGTCAAAATAGGCAAAATTTTCATTAAATTGTTAAATATTTTCAAAATTATTCAGGTTTTTGAGTTTAACTTACGATCGTATAACGCCTGGAGTCTTCCCCTGTCGTTTGGTTCCACTTTCGACCACCCCCGATGGTGGGAAGCGATAAATTTTTGAATTTTACACACATTCGAGTACAGTTTCGGTAAAATTTCATATTTTTACATCGGGTTCCTTGCAAAACGTTGTGTCTTGCTCTGTCTTGATCAACGTTATAGAAATTTTCAGTGCTGCCACCATTTTGGACCCTTTTATAGCTATTTAACATCAAAACAGTCGTCAAAATAGGCAAAATTTTCATTAAATTGTCAAATATTTTCAAAATTATTCAGGTTTTTGAGTTTAACTTACGATCGTATAACGCCCGGAGTCTTCCCCTGTCGTTTGGTTCCACTTTCGACCACCCCCGATGGTAGGAAGCGATAAATTTTTGAATTTTACACACATTCGAGTACAGTTTCGGTAAAATTTCATATTGTTACATCGGGTTTTGGGCAAAACGTTCTGTCTTGCTCTGTCTTGATCAACGTTATAGAAATTTTCAGTGCTGCTACCATTTTGGACCCTTTTATAGCTATTTAACATCAAAACAGTCGTCAAAATAGGCAAAATTTTCATTAAATTGTCAAATATTTTCAAAATTATTCAGGTTTTTGAGTTTAACTTACCATCTTATAACGCCCGGAGTCTTCCCTTGTCGTTTGGTACCATTTTTGACCACCCCCGATAATGGGAAGCGATAAATTTTTGAATTTTACACACATTCCAGTACAGTTTCGGTAAAATTTCATATTTTACATTGGGTTCTTTGCAAAACGTTGTGTCTTGCTCTGTCTTGATCAACATTATAGAAATTTTCAGTGCTGCCACCATTTTGGACCCTTTTATAGCTATTTAACATCAAAAAAGTCGTCAAAACAGGCAAAATTTTCATTAAATTGTTAAATATTTTCAAAATTATTCAGGTTTTTGAGTTTAACTTACGATCGTATAACGCCCGGAGTCTTCCCCTGTCGTTTGGTACCACTTTCGACCACCCCCGATGGTGGGAAGCGATAAATTTTTGAATTTTACACACATTCCAGTACAGTTTCGGTAAAATTTCATTTTTTTACATTGGGTTCTTTTGAAAACGTTGTGTCTTGCTCTGTCTTGATCAACATTATAGAAATTTTCAGTGCTGCCACCATTTTGGACCCTTTTATAGCTATTTAACATCAAAAAAGTCGTCAAAACAGGCAAAATTTTCATTAAATTGTCAAATATTTTCAAAATTCTTCAGGTTTTTGAGTTTAACTTACCATCATATAACGCCCGGAGTCTTCCCCTGTCGTTTGGTACCATTTTCGACCACCCCCTATACTGGGAAGCGATACATTTTTGAATTTTACACTCATTCGAGTACAGTTTCGGTAAAATTTCATATTGTTACATCGGGTTTTTTGCACAACGTTCTGTCTTGCTCTGTCTTGATCATTGTTATAGAAAATTTTCAGTGCTGCCACCATTTTGGACCCTTTTATAGCTATTTAACATCAAAAAATCGTCAAAATAGGCAAAATTTTCATTAAATTGTCAAATATTTTCAAAATTATTCAGGTTTTTGAGTTTAACTTACCATCATATAACGCCCGGAGTCTTCCCCGGTCGTTTGGTTCCACTTTCGACCACCCCCGATGGTGGGAAGCGATAAATTTTTGAATTTTACACACATTCGAGTACAGTTTCGGTAAAATTTCATATTTTTACATCGGGTTCCTTGCAAAACGTTGTGTCTTGCTCTGTCTTGATCAACGTTATAGAAATTTTCAGTGCTGCCACCATTTTGGACCCTTTTATAGCTATTTAACATCAAAACAGTCGTCAAAATAGGCAAAATTTTCATTAAATTGTCAAATATTTTAAAAATTATTTAAGTTTTTGAGTTTAACTTACCATCATGTAACGCCCGGAGTCTTCCCCTGTCGTTTGGTACAACTTTCGACCACCCCCGATGGTGGGAAGCGATAAATTTTTGAATTTTGCACACATTCGAGTACAGTTTCGGTAAAATTTCATATTTTTACATCGGGTTTCTTGCAAAACGTTGTGTCTTGCTCTGTCTTGATCAACGTTATAGAAATTTTCAGTGCTGCCACCATTTTGGACCCTTTTATAGCTATTTAACATCAAAAAAGTCGTCAAAATAGGCAAAATTTTCATTAAATTGTCAAATATTTTAAAAATTATTCAGGTTTTTGAGTTTAACTTACCATCATATAACGCCCGGAGTCTTCCCCTGTCGTTTGGTTCCACTTTCGACCACCCCCGATGGTGGGAAGCGATAAATTTTTGAATTTTACACACATTCCAGTACAGTTTCGGTAAAATTTCATATTTTACATTGGGTTCTTTGCAAAACGTTGTGTCTTGCTCTGTCTTGATCAACATTATAGAAATTTTCAGTGCTGCCACCATTTTGGACCCTTTTATAGCTATTTAACATCAAAAAAGTCGTCAAAACAGGCAAAATTTTCATCAAATATTTTCAAAATTATTCAGGTTTTTGAGTTTAACTTACCATCATATAATGCCCGGAGTCTTACCCTGTCGTTTGGTACCACTTTCGACCACCCCCGATGGAGGGAAGCGATAAATTTTTGAATTTTACACACATTCGAGTACAGTTTCGGTAAAATTTCATATTTTTACATCGGGTTTCTTGCAAAACGTTGTGTCTTGCTCTGTCTTGATCAACGTTATAGAAATTGCCAGTGCTGCCACCATTTTGGACCCTTTTATAGCTATTTAACATCAAAAAAGTCGTCAAAACAGGCAAAATTTTCATTAAATTGTTAAATATTTTCAAAATTATTCAGGTTTTTGAGTTTAACTTACGATCGTATAACGCCCGGAGTCTTCCCCTGTCGTTTGGTACCACTTTCGACCACACCCGATGGTGGGTAGCGATAAATTTTTGAATTTTACACACATTCGAGTACAGTTTCGGTAAAATTTTATATTTTTACATCGGGTTTCATGCAAAACGTTGTGTCTTGCTCTGTCTTGATCAACGTTATAGAAATTGCCAGTGCTGCCACCATTTTGGACCCTTTTATAGCTATTTAACATCAAAAAAGTCGTCAAAATAGGCAAAATTTTCATTAAATTGTCAAATATTTTCAAAATTATTCAGGTTTTTGAGTTTAACTTACCATCATATAATGCCCGGAGTCTTCCCCTGTCGTTTGGTACCACTTTCGACCACCCCCGATGGAGGGAAGCGATAAATTTTTGAATTTTACACACATTCCAGTACAGTTTCGGTAAAATTTTATTTTTTTACATTGGGGTCTTTGCAAAACGTTGTGTCTTGCTCTGTCTTGATCAACGTTATAGAAATTGCCAGTGCTGCCACCATTTTGGACCCTTTTATAGCTATTTAACATCAAAAAAGTCCTCAAAACAGGCAAAATTTTCATTAAATTGTTAAATATTTTCAAAATTATTCAGGTTTTTGAGTTTAACTTACGATCGTATAACGCCCGGAGTCTTCCCCTGTCGTTTGGTACCACTTTCGACCACACCCGATGGTGGGTAGCGATAAATTTTTGAATTTTACACACATTCGAGTACAGTTTCGGTAAAATTTCATATTTTTACATCGGGTTTCATGCAAAACGTTGTGTCTTGCTCTGTCTTGATCAACGTTATAGAAATTGCCAGTGCTGCCACCATTTTGGACACTTTTATAGCTATTTAACATCAAAAAAGTCGTCAAAATAGGCAAAATTTTCATTAAATTGTCAAATATTTTCAAAATTATTCAGGTTTTTGAGTTTAACTTACCATCATATAACGCCCGGAGTCTTCCCCTGTCGTTTGGTTCCACTTTCGACCACCCCCGATGGTGGGAAGCGATAAATTTTTGAATTTTACACACATTCGAGTACAGTTTCGGTAAAATTTCATATTGTTACATCGGGTTTTGGGCAAAACGTTCTGTCTTGCTCTGTCTTGATCAACGTTATAGAAATTTTCAGTGCTGCTACCATTTTGGACCCTTTTATAGCTATTTAACATCAAAACAGTCGTCAAAATAGGCAAAATTTTCATTAAATTGTCAAATATTTTAAAAATTATTTAAGTTTTTGAGTTTAACTTACCATCATGTAACGCCCGGAGTCTTCCCCTGTCGTTTGGTACAACTTTCGACCACCCCCGATGGTGGGAAGCGATAAATTTTTGAATTTTGCACACATTCGAGTACAGTTTCGGTAAAATTTCATATTTTTACATCGGGTTTCTTGCAAAACGTTGTGTCTTGCTCTTTCTTGATCAAAGTTATAGAAATTTTCAGTGCTGCCACCATTTTGGACCCTTTTATAGCTATTTAACATCAAAAAAGTCGTCAAAATAGGCAAAATTTTCATTAAATTGTCAAATATTTTCAAAATTATTCAGGTTTTTGAGTTTTACTTACCATCATATAATGCCCGGAGTCTTCCCCTGTCGTTTGGTACCACTTTCGACCACCCCCGATGGAGGGAAGCGATAAATTTTTGAATTTTACACACATTCGAGTACAGTTTCGGTAAAATTTCATATTTTTACATCGGGTTTCTTGCAAAACGTTGTGTCTTGCTCTGTCTTGATCAACGTTATAGAAATTTTCAGTGTTGCCACCATTTTGGACCCTTTTATAGCTATTTAACATCAAAAAAGTCGTCAAAATAGGCAAAATTTTCATTAAATTGTCAAATATTTTCAAAATTATTCAGGTTTTTGAGTTTAACTTACCATCATATAATGCCCGGAGTCTTCCCCTGTCGTTTGGTACCACTTTCGACCACCCCCGATGGTGGGAAGCGATAAATTTTTGAATTTTACACACATTCGAGTACAGTTTCGGTAAAATTTCATATTTTTACATCGGGTTTCTTGCAAAACGTTGTGTCTTGCTCTGTCTTGATCAACGTTATAGAAATTTTCAGTGCTGCCACCATTTTGGACCCTTTTATAGCTATTTAACATCAAAAAAGTCGTCAAAATAGGCAAAATTTTCATTTAATTGTCAAATATTTTCAAAATTATTCAGGGTTTTCAGTTTAACTTACCATCATATAACGCCCGGAGTCTTCCCCTGTCGTTTGGTACCATTTTCGACCACCCCCTATACTGGGAAGCGATACATTTTTGAATTTTACACACATTCGAGTACAGTTTCGGTAAAATTTCATATTTTACATCGGGTTCTTTGCAAAACGTTGTGTCTTGCTCTTTCTTGATCAAAGTTATAGAAATTTTCAGTGCTGCCACCATTTTGGACCCTTTTATAGCTATTTAACATCAAAAAAGTCGTCAAAATAGGCAAAATTTTCATTAAATTGTCAAATATTTTAAAAATTATTTAGGTTTTTGAGTTTAACTTACCATCTTATAACGCCCGGAGTCTTCCCTTGTCGTTTGGTACCATTTTTGACCACCCCCGATGGTGGGAAGCGATAATTTTTTTAATTTTACACACATTCCAGTACAGTTTCGGTAAAATTTCATATTTTTACATCGGGTTTCTTGCAAAACGTTGTGTCTTGCTCTGTATTGATCAACGTTATAGAAATTGCCAGTGCTGCCACCATTTTGGACCCTTTTATAGCTATTTAACATCAAAAAAGTCGTCAAAATAGGCAAAATTTTCATTAAATTGTCAAATATTTTCAAAATTATTCAGGTTTTTGAGTTTTACTTACCATCATATAATGCCCGGAGTCTTCCCCTGTCGTTTGGTACCACTTTCGACCACCCCCGATGGAGGGAAGCGATAAATTTTTTAATTTTACACACATTCGAGTACAGTTTCGGTAAAATTTCATATTTTTACATCGGGTTTCTTGCAAAACGTTGTGTCTTGCTCTGTCTTGATCAACGTTATAGAAATTTTCAGTGTTGCCACCATTTTGGACCCTTTTATAGCTATTTAACATCAAAAAAGTCGTCAAAACAGGCAAAATTTTCATTAAATTGTTAAATATTTTCAAAATTATTCAGGTTTTTGAGTTTAACTTACGATCGTATAACGCCCGGAGTCTTCCCCTGTCGTTTGGTACCACTTTCGACCACCCCCGATGGTGGGAAGCGATAAATTTTTGAATTTTACACACATTCCAGTACAGTTTCGGTAAAATTTCATTTTTTTACATTGGGTTCTTTTGAAAACGTTGTGTCTTGCTCTGTCTTGATCAACATTATAGAAATTTTCAGTGCTGCCACCATTTTGGACCCTTTTATAGCTATTTAACATCAAAAAAGTCGTCAAAACAGGCAAAATTATCATTAAATTGTCAAATATTTTCAAAATTCTTCAGGTTTTTGAGTTTAACTTACCATCATATAACGCCCGGAGTCTTCCCCTGTCGTTTGGTACCATTTTCGACCACCCCCTATACTGGGAAGCGATACATTTTTGAATTTTACACTCATTCGAGTACAGTTTCGGTAAAATTTCATATTGTTACATCGGGTTTTTTGCACAACGTTCTGTCTTGCTCTGTCTTGATCATTGTTATAGAAAATTTTCAGTGCTGCCACAATTTTGGACCCTTTTATAGCTATTTAACATCAAAAAATCGTCAAAATAGGCAAAATTTTCATTAAATTGTCAAATATTTTCAAAATTATTCAGGTTTTTGAGTTTAACTTACCATCATATAACGCCCGGAGTCTTCCCCGGTCGTTTGGTTCCACTTTCGACCACCCCCGATGGTGGGAAGCGATAAATTTTTGAATTTTACACACATTCGAGTACAGTTTCGGTAAAATTTCATATTTTTACATCGGGTTCCTTGCAAAACGTTGTGTCTTGCTCTGTCTTGATCAACGTTATAGAAATTTTCAGTGCTGCCACCATTTTGGACCCTTTTATAGCTATTTAACATCAAAACAGTCGTCAAAATAGGCAAAATTTTCATTAAATTGTCAAATATTTTAAAAATTATTTAAGTTTTTGAGTTTAACTTACCATCATGTAACGCCCGGAGTCTTCCCCTGTCGTTTGGTACAACTTTCGACCACCCCCGATGGTGGGAAGCGATAAATTTTTGAATTTTGCACACATTCGAGTACAGTTTCGGTAAAATTTCATATTTTTACATCGGGTTTCTTGCAAAACGTTGTGTCTTGCTCTGTCTTGATCAACGTTATAGAAATTTTCAGTGCTGCCACCATTTTGGACCCTTTTATAGCTATTTAACATCAAAAAAGTCGTCAAAATAGGCAAAATTTTCATTAAATTGTCAAATATTTTAAAAATTATTCAGGTTTTTGAGTTTAACTTACCATCATATAACGCCCGGAGTCTTCCCCTGTCGTTTGGTTCCACTTTCGACCACCCCCGATGGTGGGAAGCGATAAATTTTTGAATTTTACACACATTCCAGTACAGTTTCGGTAAAATTTCATATTTTACATTGGGTTCTTTGCAAAACGTTGTGTCTTGCTCTGTCTTGATCAACATTATAGAAATTTTCAGTGCTGCCACCATTTTGGACCCTTTTATAGCTATTTAACATCAAAAAAGTCGTCAAAACAGGCAAAATTTTCATCAAATATTTTCAAAATTATTCAGGTTTTTGAGTTTAACTTACCATCATATAATGCCCGGAGTCTTACCCTGTCGTTTGGTACCACTTTCGACCACCCCCGATGGAGGGAAGCGATAAATTTTTGAATTTTACACACATTCGAGTACAGTTTCGGTAAAATTTCATATTTTTACATCGGGTTTCTTGCAAAACGTTGTGTCTTGCTCTGTCTTGATCAACGTTATAGAAATTGCCAGTGCTGCCACCATTTTGGACCCTTTTATAGCTATTTAACATCAAAAAAGTCGTCAAAACAGGCAAAATTTTCATTAAATTGTTAAATATTTTCAAAATTATTCAGGTTTTTGAGTTTAACTTACGATCGTATAACGCCCGGAGTCTTCCCCTGTCGTTTGGTACCACTTTCGACCACACCCGATGGTGGGTAGCGATAAATTTTTGAATTTTACACACATTCGAGTACAGTTTCGGTAAAATTTTATATTTTTACATCGGGTTTCATGCAAAACGTTGTGTCTTGCTCTGTCTTGATCAACGTTATAGAAATTGCCAGTGCTGCCACCATTTTGGACCCTTTTATAGCTATTTAACATCAAAAAAGTCGTCAAAATAGGCAAAATTTTCATTAAATTGTCAAATATTTTCAAAATTATTCAGGTTTTTGAGTTTAACTTACCATCATATAATGCCCGGAGTCTTCCCCTGTCGTTTGGTACCACTTTCGACCACCCCCGATGGAGGGAAGCGATAAATTTTTGAATTTTACACACATTCCAGTACAGTTTCGGTAAAATTTTATTTTTTTACATTGGGGTCTTTGCAAAACGTTGTGTCTTGCTCTGTCTTGATCAACGTTATAGAAATTGCCAGTGCTGCCACCATTTTGGACCCTTTTATAGCTATTTAACATCAAAAAAGTCCTCAAAACAGGCAAAATTTTCATTAAATTGTTAAATATTTTCAAAATTATTCAGGTTTTTGAGTTTAACTTACGATCGTATAACGCCCGGAGTCTTCCCCTGTCGTTTGGTACCACTTTCGACCACACCCGATGGTGGGTAGCGATAAATTTTTGAATTTTACACACATTCGAGTACAGTTTCGGTAAAATTTCATATTTTTACATCGGGTTTCATGCAAAACGTTGTGTCTTGCTCTGTCTTGATCAACGTTATAGAAATTGCCAGTGCTGCCACCATTTTGGACACTTTTATAGCTATTTAACATCAAAAAAGTCGTCAAAATAGGCAAAATTTTCATTAAATTGTCAAATATTTTCAAAATTATTCAGGTTTTTGAGTTTAACTTACGATCGTATAACGCCCGGAGTCTTCCCCTGTCGTTTGGTACCACTTTCGACCACCCCCGATGGTGGGAAGCGATAAATTTTTGAATTTTACACACATTCCAGTACAGTTTCGGTAAAATTTCATTTTTTTACATTGGGTTCTTTTGAAAACGTTGTGTCTTGCTCTGTCTTGATCAACATTATAGAAATTTTCAGTGCTGCCACCATTTTGGACCCTTTTATAGCTATTTAACATCAAAAAAGTCGTCAAAACAGGCAAAATTTTCATTAAATTGTCAAATATTTTCAAAATTCTTCAGGTTTTTGAGTTTAACTTACCATCATATAACGCCCGGAGTCTTCCCCTGTCGTTTGGTACCATTTTCGACCACCCCCTATACTGGGAAGCGATACATTTTTGAATTTTACACTCATTCGAGTACAGTTTCGGTAAAATTTCATATTGTTACATCGGGTTTTTTGCACAACGTTCTGTCTTGCTCTGTCTTGATCATTGTTATAGAAAATTTTCAGTGCTGCCACCATTTTGGACCCTTTTATAGCTATTTAACATCAAAAAATCGTCAAAATAGGCAAAATTTTCATTAAATTGTCAAATATTTTCAAAATTATTCAGGTTTTTGAGTTTAACTTACCATCATATAACGCCCGGAGTCTTCCCCGGTCGTTTGGTTCCACTTTCGACCACCCCCGATGGTGGGAAGCGATAAATTTTTGAATTTTACACACATTCGAGTACAGTTTCGGTAAAATTTCATATTTTTACATCGGGTTCCTTGCAAAACGTTGTGTCTTGCTCTGTCTTGATCAACGTTATAGAAATTTTCAGTGCTGCCACCATTTTGGACCCTTTTATAGCTATTTAACATCAAAACAGTCGTCAAAATAGGCAAAATTTTCATTAAATTGTCAAATATTTTAAAAATTATTTAAGTTTTTGAGTTTAACTTACCATCATGTAACGCCCGGAGTCTTCCCCTGTCGTTTGGTACAACTTTCGACCACCCCCGATGGTGGGAAGCGATAAATTTTTGAATTTTGCACACATTCGAGTACAGTTTCGGTAAAATTTCATATTTTTACATCGGGTTTCTTGCAAAACGTTGTGTCTTGCTCTGTCTTGATCAACGTTATAGAAATTTTCAGTGCTGCCACCATTTTGGACCCTTTTATAGCTATTTAACATCAAAAAAGTCGTCAAAATAGGCAAAATTTTCATTAAATTGTCAAATATTTTAAAAATTATTCAGGTTTTTGAGTTTAACTTACCATCATATAACGCCCGGAGTCTTCCCCTGTCGTTTGGTTCCACTTTCGACCACCCCCGATGGTGGGAAGCGATAAATTTTTGAATTTTACACACATTCCAGTACAGTTTCGGTAAAATTTCATATTTTACATTGGGTTCTTTGCAAAACGTTGTGTCTTGCTCTGTCTTGATCAACATTATAGAAATTTTCAGTGCTGCCACCATTTTGGACCCTTTTATAGCTATTTAACATCAAAAAAGTCGTCAAAACAGGCAAAATTTTCATCAAATATTTTCAAAATTATTCAGGTTTTTGAGTTTAACTTACCATCATATAATGCCCGGAGTCTTACCCTGTCGTTTGGTACCACTTTCGACCACCCCCGATGGAGGGAAGCGATAAATTTTTGAATTTTACACACATTCGAGTACAGTTTCGGTAAAATTTCATATTTTTACATCGGGTTTCTTGCAAAACGTTGTGTCTTGCTCTGTCTTGATCAACGTTATAGAAATTGCCAGTGCTGCCACCATTTTGGACCCTTTTATAGCTATTTAACATCAAAAAAGTCGTCAAAACAGGCAAAATTTTCATTAAATTGTTAAATATTTTCAAAATTATTCAGGTTTTTGAGTTTAACTTACGATCGTATAACGCCCGGAGTCTTCCCCTGTCGTTTGGTACCACTTTCGACCACACCCGATGGTGGGTAGCGATAAATTTTTGAATTTTACACACATTCGAGTACAGTTTCGGTAAAATTTTATATTTTTACATCGGGTTTCATGCAAAACGTTGTGTCTTGCTCTGTCTTGATCAACGTTATAGAAATTGCCAGTGCTGCCACCATTTTGGACCCTTTTATAGCTATTTAACATCAAAAAAGTCGTCAAAATAGGCAAAATTTTCATTAAATTGTCAAATATTTTCAAAATTATTCAGGTTTTTGAGTTTAACTTACCATCATATAATGCCGGGAGTCTTCCCCTGTCGTTTGGTACCACTTTCGACCACCCCCGATGGAAGGAAGCGATAAATTTTTGAATTTTACACACATTCCAGTACAGTTTCGGTAAAATTTTATTTTTTTACATTGGGGTCTTTGCAAAACGTTGTGTCTTGCTCTGTCTTGATCAACGTTATAGAAATTGCCAGTGCTGCCACCATTTTGGACCCTTTTATAGCTATTTAACATCAAAAAAGTCCTCAAAACAGGCAAAATTTTCATTAAATTGTTAAATATTTTCAAAATTATTCAGGTTTTTGAGTTTAACTTACGATCGTATAACGCCCGGAGTCTTCCCCTGTCGTTTGGTACCACTTTCGACCACACCCGATGGTGGGTAGCGATAAATTTTTGAATTTTACACACATTCGAGTACAGTTTCGGTAAAATTTCATATTTTTACATCGGGTTTCATGCAAAACGTTGTGTCTTGCTCTGTCTTGATCAACGTTATAGAAATTGCCAGTGCTGCCACCATTTTGGACACTTTTATAGCTATTTAACATCAAAAAAGTCGTCAAAATAGGCAAAATTTTCATTAAATTGTCAAATATTTTCAAAATTATTCAGGTTTTTGAGTTTAACTTACCATCATATAACGCCCGGAGTCTTCCCCTGTCGTTTGGTTCCACTTTCGACCACCCCCGATGGTGGGAAGCGATAAATTTTTGAATTTTACACACATTCGAGTACAGTTTCGGTAAAATTTCATATTGTTACATCGGGTTTCTTGCAAAACGTTGTGTCTTGCTCTGTCTTGATCAACGTTATAGAAATTGCCAGTGCTGCCACCATTTTGGACCCTTTTATAGCTATTTAACATCAAAAAAGTCGTCAAAACAGGCAAAATTTTCATTAAATTGTTAAATATTTTCAAAATTATTCAGGTTTTTGAGTTTAACTTACGATCGTATAACGCCCGGAGTCTTCCCCTGTCGTTTGGTACCACTTTCGACCACACCCGATGGTGGGTAGCGATAAATTTTTGAATTTTACACACATTCGAGTACAGTTTCGGTAAAATTTTATATTTTTACATCGGGTTTCATGCAAAACGTTGTGTCTTGCTCTGTCTTGATCAACGTTATAGAAATTGCCAGTGCTGCCACCATTTTGGACCCTTTTATAGCTATTTAACATCAAAAAAGTCGTCAAAATAGGCAAAATTTTCATTAAATTGTCAAATATTTTCAAAATTATTCAGGTTTTTGAGTTTAACTTACCATCATATAATGCCCGGAGTCTTCCCCTGTCGTTTGGTACCACTTTCGACCACCCCCGATGGAGGGAAGCGATAAATTTTTGAATTTTACACACATTCCAGTACAGTTTCGGTAAAATTTTATTTTTTTACATTGGGGTCTTTGCAAAACGTTGTGTCTTGCTCTGTCTTGATCAACGTTATAGAAATTGCCAGTGCTGCCACCATTTTGGACCCTTTTATAGCTATTTAACATCAAAAAAGTCCTCAAAACAGGCAAAATTTTCATTAAATTGTTAAATATTTTCAAAATTATTCAGGTTTTTGAGTTTAACTTACGATCGTATAACGCCCGGAGTCTTCCCCTGTCGTTTGGTACCACTTTCGACCACACCCGATGGTGGGTAGCGATAAATTTTTGAATTTTACACACATTCGAGTACAGTTTCGGTAAAATTTCATATTTTTACATCGGGTTTCATGCAAAACGTTGTGTCTTGCTCTGTCTTGATCAACGTTATAGAAATTGCCAGTGCTGCCACCATTTTGGACCCTTTTATAGCTATTTAACATCAAAAAAGTCGTCAAAATAGGCAAAATTTTCATTAAATTGTCAAATATTTTCAAAATTATTCAGGTTTTTGAGTTTTACTTACCATCATATAATGCCCGGAGTCTTCCCCTGTCGTTTGGTACCACTTTCGACCACCCCCGATGGAGGGAAGCGATAAATTTTTGAATTTTACACACATTCGAGTACAGTTTCGGTAAAATTTCATATTTTTACATCGGGTTTCTTGCAAAACGTTGTGTCTTGCTCTGTCTTGATCAACGTTATAGAAATTTTCAGTGTTGCCACCATTTTGGACCCTTTTATAGCTATTTAACATCAAAAAAGTCGTCAAAATAGGCAAAATTTTCATTAAATTGTCAAATATTTTCAAAATTATTCAGGTTTTTGAGTTTAACTTACCATCATATAATGCCCGGAGTCTTCCCCTGTCGTTTGGTACCACTTTCGACCACCCCCGATGGTGGGAAGCGATAAATTTTTGAATTTTACACACATTCGAGTACAGTTTCGGTAAAATTTCATATTTTTACATCGGGTTTCTTGCAAAACGTTGTGTCTTGCTCTGTCTTGATCAACGTTATAGAAATTTTCAGTGCTGCCACCATTTTGGACCCTTTTATAGCTATTTAACATCAAAAAAGTCGTCAAAATAGGCAAAATTTTCATTTAATTGTCAAATATTTTCAAAATTATTCAGGGTTTTCAGTTTAACTTACCATCATATAACGCCCGGAGTCTTCCCCTGTCGTTTGGTACCATTTTCGACCACCCCCTATACTGGGAAGCGATACATTTTTGAATTTTACACACATTCGAGTACAGTTTCGGTAAAATTTCATATTTTACATCGGGTTCTTTGCAAAACGTTGTGTCTTGCTCTTTCTTGATCAAAGTTATAGAAATTTTCAGTGCTGCCACCATTTTGGACCCTTTTATAGCTATTTAACATCAAAAAAGTCGTCAAAATAGGCAAAATTTTCATTAAATTGTCAAATATTTTAAAAATTATTTAGGTTTTTGAGTTTAACTTACCATCTTATAACGCCCGGAGTCTTCCCTTGTCGTTTGGTACCATTTTTGACCACCCCCGATGGTGGGAAGCGATAATTTTTTTAATTTTACACACATTCCAGTACAGTTTCGGTAAAATTTCATATTTTTACATCGGGTTTCTTGCAAAACGTTGTGTCTTGCTCTGTATTGATCAACGTTATAGAAATTGCCAGTGCTGCCACCATTTTGGACCCTTTTATAGCTATTTAACATCAAAAAAGTCGTCAAAATAGGCAAAATTTTCATTAAATTGTCAAATATTTTCAAAATTATTCAGGTTTTTGAGTTTTACTTACCATCATATAATGCCCGGAGTCTTCCCCTGTCGTTTGGTACCACTTTCGACCACCCCCGATGGAGGGAAGCGATAAATTTTTTAATTTTACACACATTCGAGTACAGTTTCGGTAAAATTTCATATTTTTACATCGGGTTTCTTGCAAAACGTTGTGTCTTGCTCTGTCTTGATCAACGTTATAGAAATTTTCAGTGTTGCCACCATTTTGGACCCTTTTATAGCTATTTAACCTCAAAAAAGTCGTCAAAATAGGCAAAATTTTCATTAAATTGTCAAATATTTTCAAAATTATTCAGGTTTTTGAGTTTAACTTACCATCATATAATGCCCGGAGTCTTCCCCTGTCGTTTGGTACCACTTTCGACCACCCCCGATGATGGGAAGCGATAAATTTTTGAATTTTACACACATTCGAGTACAGTTTCGGTAAAATTTCATATTTTTACATCGGGTTTCTTGCAAAACGTTGTGTCTTGCTCTGTCTTGATCAACGTTATAGAAATTTTCAGTGCTGCCACCATTTTGGACCCTTTTATAGCTATTTAACATCAAAAAAGTCGTCAAAATAGGCAAAATTTTCATTTAATTGTCAAATATTTTCAAAATTATTCAGGTTTTTCAGTTTAACTTACCATCATATAACGCCCGGAGTCTTCCCCTGTCGTTTGGTACCATTTTCGACCACCCCCTATACTGGGAAGCGATACATTTTTGAATTTTACACACATTCGAGTACAGTTTCGGTAAAATTTCATATTTTACATCGGGTTCTTTGCAAAACGTTGTGTCTTGCTCTTTCTTGATCAAAGTTATAGGAATTGCCAGTGCTGCCACCATTTTGGACCCTTTTATAGCTATTTAACATCAAAAAAGTCGTCAAAATAGGCAAAATTTTCATTAAATTGTCAAATATTTTCAAAATTATTCAGGTTTTTGAGTTTAACTTACCATCATATAATGCCCGGAGTCTTCCCCTGTCGTTTAGTAGCACTTTCGACCACCCCCGATGGAGGGAAGCGATAAATTTTTGAATTTTACACACATTCCAGTACAGTTTCGGTAAAATTTCATTTTTTTACATTGGGTTCTTTGCAAAACGTTGTGTCTTGCTCTGTGTTGATCAACATTATAGAAATTTTCAGTGCTGCCACCATTTTGGACCCTTTTATAGCTATTTAACATCAAAAAAGTCGTCAAAACAGGCAAAATTTTCTATAAATTGTTAAATATTTTCAAAATTATTCAGGTTTTTGAGTTTAACTTACGATCGTATAACGCCCGGAGTCTTCCCCTGTCGTTTGGTACCACTTTCGACCACCCTCGATGGTGGGAAGCGATAAATTTTTTAATTTTACACACATTCGAGTACAGTTTCGGTAAAATTTCATATTTTTACATCGGGTTTCTTGCAAAACGTTGTGTCTTGCTCTGTCTTGATCAACGTTATAGAAATTGCCAGTGCTGCCACCATTTTGGACCCTTTTATAGCTATTTAACATCAAAAAAGTCTTCAAAATAGGCAAAATTTTCATTAAATTGTCAAATATTTTCAAAATTATTCAGGTTTTTGAGTTTTACTTACCATCATATAATGCCCGGAGTCTTCCCCTGTCGTTTGGTACCACTTTCGACCACCCCCGATGGAGGGAAGCGATAAATTTTTGAATTTTACACACATTCGAGTACAGTTTCGGTAAAATTTCATATTTTTACATCGGGTTTCTTGCAAAACGTTGTGTCTTGCTCTGTCTTGATCAACGTTATAGAAATTTTCAGTGCTGCCACCATTTTGGACCCTTTTATAGCTATTTAACATCAAAAAAGACGTCAAAATAGGCAAAATTTTCATTAAATTGTCAAATATTTTCAAAATTCTTCAGGTTTTTGAGTTTAACTTACCATCATTTAACGCCCGGAGTCTTCCCCTGTCGTTTGGTACCATTTTCGACCACCCCCTATACTGGGAAGCGATACATTTTTGAATTTTACACACATTCGAGTACAGTTTCGGTAAAATTTCATATTTTTACATCGGGTTTCTTGCAAAACGTTGTGTCTTGCTCTGTCTTGATCAACGTTATAGAAATTTTCAGTGCTGCCACCATTTTGGACCCTTTTATAGCTATTTAACATCAAAAAAGTCGTCAAAATAGGCAAAATTTTCATTAAATTGTCAAATATTTTCAAAATTCTTCAGGTTTTTGAGTTTAACTTACCATCATATAACGCCCGGAGTCTTCCCCTGTCGTTTGGTACCATTTTCGACCACCCCCTATACTGGGAAGCGATACATTTTTGAATTTTACACACATTCGAATACAGTTTCGGTAAAATTTCATATTTTTACATCGGGTTTCTTGCAAAACGTTGTGTCTTGCTCTGTCTTGATCAACGTTATAGAAATTTTCAGTGCTGCCACCATTTTGGACCCTTTTATAGCTATTTAACATCAAAAAAGTCGTCAAAATAGGCAAAATTTTCATTAAATTGTCAAATATTTTCAAAATTCTTCAGGTTTTTGAGTTTAACTTACCATCATATAACGCCCGGAGTCTTCCCCTGTTGTTTGGTTCCACTTTCGACCACCCCCGATGGTGGGAAGCGATAAATTTTTGAATTTTACACACATTCCAGTACAGTTTCGGTAAAATTTCATATTTTTACATCGGGTTTCTTGCAAAACGTTGTGTCTTGCTCTGTCTTGATCAACGTTATAGAAATTTTCAGTGCTGCCACCATTTTGGACCCTTTTATAGCTATTTAACATCAAAAAAGACGTCAAAATAGGCAAAATTTTCATTAAATTGTCAAATATTTTCAAAATTCTTCAGGTTTTTGAGTTTAACTTACCATCATATAACGCCCGGAGTCTTCCCCTGTCGTTTGGTACCATTTTCGACCACCCCCTATACTGGGAAGCGATACATTTTTGAATTTTACACACATTCGAGTACAGTTTCGGTAAAATTTCATATTTTTACATCGGGTTTCTTGCAAAACGTTGTGTCTTGCTCTGTCTTGATCAACGTTATAGAAATTTTCAGTGCTGCCACCATTTTGGACCCTTTTATAGCTATTTAACATCAAAAAAGTCGTCAAAATAGGCAAAATTTTCATTAAATTGTCAAATATTTTCAAAATTCTTCAGGTTTTTGAGTTTAACTTACCATCATATAACGCCCGGAGTCTTCCCCTGTTGTTTGGTTCCACTTTCGACCACCCCCGATGGTGGGAAGCGATAAATTTTTGAATTTTACACACATTCCAGTACAGTTTCGGTAAAATTTCATTTTTTTACATTGGGTTCTTTGCAAAACGTTGTGTCTTGCTCTGTCTTGATCAACATTATAGAAATTTTCAGTGCTGCCACCATTTTGGACCCTTTTATAGCTATTTAACATCAAAAAAGTCGTCAAAACAGGCAAAATTTTCATTAAATTGTCAAATATTTTCAAAATTATTTAGGTTTTTGAGTTTACCTTACCATCATATAACGCCCGGAGTCTTCCCCTGTCGTTTGGTACCACTTTCGACCACCCCCGATGGTGGGAAGCGATAAATTTTTGAATTTTACACTCATTCGAGTACAGTTTCGGTAAAATTTCATATTTTTACATCGGGTTTCTTGCAAAACGTTGTGTCTTGCTCTGTCTTGATCAACGTTATAGAAATTTTCAGTGCTGCCACCATTTTGGACCCTTTTATAGCTATTTAACATCAAAAAAGTCGTCAAAATAGGCAAAATTTTCATTAAATTGTCAAATATTTTCAAAATTATTCAGGTTTTTGAGTTTAACTTACCATCATATAACGCCCGGAGTCTTCCCCTGTCGTTTGGTTCCACTTTCGACCACCCCCGATGGTGGGAAGCGATAAATTTTTGAATTTTACACACATTCGAGTACAGTTTCGGTAAAATTTCATATTTTTACATCGGGTTTCTTGCAAAACGTTGTGTCTTGCTCTGTCTTGATCAACGTTATAGAAATTTTCAGTGCTGCCACCATTTTGGACCCTTTTATAGCTATTTAACATCAAAAAAGTCGTCAAAATAGGCAAAATTTTCATTAAATTGTCAAATATTTTAAAAATTATTCAGGTTTTTGAGTTTAACTTACCATCTTATAACACCCGGAGTCTTCCCTTGTCGTTTGGTACCATTTTTGACCACCCCCGATGGTGGGAAGCGATAAATTTTTGAATTTTACACACATTCGAGTACAGTTTCGGTAAAATTTCATATTTTACATCGGGTTTCTTGCAAAACGTTGTGTTTTGCTCTGTCTTGATCAACGTTATAGAAATTTTCAGTGCTGCCACCATTTTGGACCCTTTTATAGCTATTTAACATCAAAAAAGTCGTCAAAATAGGCAAAATTTTCATTAAATTGTCAAAAATTTTCAAAATTATTTAGGTTTTTGAGTTTAACTTACCATCATATAACGCCCGGAGTCTTCCCCTGTCGTATGGTACCATTTTTGACCACCCCCGATAGTGGGAAGCGATAAATTTTTGAATTTTACACACATTCGAGTACAGTTTCGGTAAAATTTCATATTTTTATATCGGGTTTCTTGCAAAACGTTGTGTCTTGCTCTGTCTTGATCAACGTTATAGAAATTTTCAGTGCTGCCACCATTTTGGACCCTTTTATAGCTATTTAACATCAAAAAAGTCGTCAAAATAGGCAAAATTTTCATTAAATTGTCAAATATTTTAAAAATTATTCAGGTTTTTGAGTTTAACTTACCATCTTATAACACCCGGAGTCTTCCCTTGTCGTTTGGTACCATTTTTGACCACCCCCGATGGTGGGAAGCGATAAATTTTTGAATTTTACACACATTCGAGTACAGTTTCGGTAAAATTTCATATTTTACATCGGGTTTCTTGCAAAACGTTGTGTTTTGCTCTGTCTTGATCAACGTTATAGAAATTTTCAGTGCTGCCACCATTTTGGACCCTTTTATAGCTATTTAACATCAAAAAAGTCGTCAAAATAGGCAAAATTTTCATTAAATTGTCAAATATTTTCAAAATTATTCAGGTTTTTGAGTTTAACTTACCATCATATAACGCCCGGAGTCTTCCCCTGTCGTTTGGTACCATTTTTGACCACCCCCGATGGTGGGAAGCGATAAATTTTTGAATTTTACACACATTCGAGTACAGTTTCGGTAAAATTTCATATTTTTATATCGGGTTTCTTGCAAAACGTTGTGTCTTGCTCTGTCTTGATCAACGTTATAGAAATTTTCAGTGCTGCCACCATTTTGGACCCTTTTATAGCTATTTAACATCAAAAAAGTCGTCAAAATAGGCAAAATTTTCATTAAATTGTCAAATATTTTAAAAATTATTCAGGTTTTTGAGTTTAACTTACCATCTTATAACGCCTGGAATCTTCTATTGTCGTTTGGTACCATTTTTGACCACCCCCGATGGTGGGAAGCGATAAATTTTTGAATTTTACACACATTCCAGTACAGTTTCTATGCGTATTTTGAAGCGCAGATTAGTGTTTCGGTTGTGATCCTTCCTTTTCACTCCGAGAATGCTACGCTCCATAGCCCTCTGGCAGATCTTCAATTTGGACTTCTGATTCTCAGTCAGGGACTATGTTTGGGCACCGTAGGTAAAGACAAGCACGATACTCATGTCGATAAGTTTCTGCTTCAGTGACGTTGGAGGGTTACCCTTCAAAAGCTCTTTCGTCTCCTAGAAGAGCTTGTCTTCCAGGCGTTATCCGTTCGTCTGTTAATCTACTACACGTATATGGAAAAATATTTGTAAAGTACATTATTCCACATACAACCCGGCTGAAGTTGGGATAAAGTAATATTATTTAATAGTACCACTAACTACTTACTGCCACCTAATGAAATCGCTGTTTCTTGGGTCAAAAAATAACCAACTAACCATTTGGCGAGCTCTCTTTACAAGAGAGCTATGTTAGTTTTAGTTTATGTATTTTGAATATTAAATAAAATACAATATTTCTTGCATAACAATATATACAATCTTTGACAATTTGTTGAATTTATTCAATCTCAGTTTCAAAAGGTACCTGTCGAAGGTTCAAAATAATTAATATCTAACTGTAACAAATTTAATAAAGAAAATCATTCATGACTTTATATAATTCAATAAGTTTGTTTGTTTACAATTCTAACAATCCAGTGCAAAAAATAATGATAAAAATTTTGCATGTGACGACAAGTTATTTTAAAGTAAAAAATACAATTTAATTTTGAGAGAAAATAACATACCTTTTGAAGTTTCTAACAATACTTGTTTTGTTGAATAAAACTCTTGCAATGCAATCGTCAAATTGCTGCACAATTTTTATAAACTTTGCGATTACAATTAGGAGCACGTTTGCCTTTCGCCATTCAATTTCATTATTTTTCTTTTTTCGCTGTCACATGAATTTGACTCTATATATAAAAATAAAACAAAAGAAAGGGTGTAAAGGTTGGATTAGATCAGCTGTCAATTGATCAATTCTCAACACTTTACCTCTCCGACCCGCGCGCGCTTAACGTAAACAATAAACAATAGCCAGTAATTTGACACCGTCGCGGCGCGCGCCACTTGAGCACCACTTGAGACGCCTTATCGCTGTTTATGTTTCTGTGCTCTAAGTTATGATAATATCGCTTGTGTTTCTTAGAAATATACATTGTAAGCTACGACACGTGAATCATCGCATTTACGTGTATATTTTAGTTTATACGCCTGGTTAAACTAACCAGAATTGTAAAAATTGTTCAATACTGAAAACATTTGCTTCTAAAAAAAATTTAAATGTAATAAATAGAGGTTTTACTTTTTCTATTTCCTATTTAAATACTTTTTATAGTAAAAAAAGTATTTATATATGTCTGTGAGAAAATATTAAGATATTAGCATTTGAAAGTAGCACTGAAATGCGTGACGAGTACATTTAGAGCGCGGAGAAAGTAAATAATGAAAATTAAAAAATATATATTCGTCGTAACCTTGTGCATTGTATTTAGATATTTTTATAGAAACATTAATAAATAACACTATTATAGTGATTGAAAACTGAAATACGATATAACACTGTACTAAAAAACAATAAATATCAAAAGAAGGGCGGGCAATCTGATAAATGACAATAGGTTACTTTGGGCTTCAGTTTGTTATAAAAAATAACATTAGTCAGTATTGTTTAAATTGTGTCTAAAATAAAAAAGAATAAGCTTGCCAATAATGTATTACACTTATACTTGCCCTACAAAAAACTACAGAAAACAGCGGAATAAATACTATTGACGAACGAATGTTTGTCGCGAAGTCCCGTGACATAACAATAACAATATTATCTAAATATTATTCAGTTAGTAAGTGGTTCGTTCGAAAAGCTCAGTTCATTCCGAGTACATTGATATACAATACAAGACTTTAAATACAGGCCCTTCAATACAAAAACGGAAAACAATCGAGTGCGCGAACCTCTTTTTTTTGCTGATCTCATATGGCGTCACCGAGGTTTGAGAGGTTTAGCATGCACTTATACTTTGATAAACTCATTGAAGAATAAAGTACCTAATAATGCGGGAGATTTAAAATTGGTTATATTACAAATATTATGCGTTTCGTTTGACGTCCGAAGTCCATTATGAGATGTCGCTTACTTCCGTTTCCTAGACGCACCTACAGCGCCCTCTATCATTTCCGGTAAAGACCTAAACTTCCAACCAAACACAAGCCGCTATCTTTGTCATTGTTGCGTCGTGTTTCGAACCGAGCACATGGTCGTTACGAAAAAATTCTACATATATCTTATCTTATCTTTATCCGGGGGTCAGTCATTGTAGACCGGCGACATTTCGACCCAGTGGGATCTTTTGTGTCGGTCCCGAGGTTTATCCCTGAGCTATCTCCCTATGAATGTACTGCATCAGTCGCAGCGTACACTTCAGAGGGAGAAGCCTGAAGTCTTCAGGGTTCGGATATGCCAATCCCATCAGACCCATCCTTAGTCCGGCCAACGCGTCACATTCACACAGTAGGTGTGATATGGACTCGTCCTGTTCACCACAGGCTCTGCAGATCGAATTGTTTGACAATCTCAATCTGCACAGGAAGTAGTTGGTGCCAACATGACCAGAAAACGCTCCTGTGAGTAGGCGTATTTGGCCTTTGTTGTACCCGCAGAACTTCCGGGTAAAGCCCGTGGCTCTGTTTGCAATGAATTTCTTGGAGCGTTCCGTGAAGAGCCGGCCGTACCGAAGGCAAAGCAAACACGTGTCGACAAAATTAAGGTTATGCAAAGATTTGACTCGCCCGAATGGAACGCGGTTCGATACACAGAGGTTCAGAAAAAGTACGTGGCCTTTCCGGCTTTTACCGAACTAAGAGTAAATGAGGAGCTACGACGTCTGGAGGATCCCTTAACTCCTTTACGTTGGTTCCAAATGAAACGTAATTCTGCAGCGTTATCTACTGCATTCTTGGACCAAAATAAAGCCGTAAATTCTGCTTTGCAAAGTCGTGTTTTTTGGTCTGCCACTGCATTCCGGTTAATGTGTTCTCTATTTATGAAAAGTTAAACCAGTTATTTGGTAATGATTCTGAATATAAGACTGTGTCACATGACATACTACAGGTAATTTGCGGGAAACGAGCCGAAGTGTTAGAATTGCGCCGTATCGTTAAAAAATTAAAAGATAAATATATAAAAGAAGATCTAGGTAAAATACCTCCTTCTTGCGAGTATATGTTTGAGCCGGGCCAGTTATCGGCATATTTACAGAAAATTGGTGGGGTAGATAAATTACAAAAGCAGACCTCAATTTCTATCCGCACTCGGGCAAAATAGCCAGAACCCTCGACTTCTTTTGCTAACGCTAAGCCGTTTCGAGGTCGGCCAAATAACGATCATAAATTCAAACAAGCCGAAAACAAAGATTCCGAGCGATATAATTCCAATAACTCGTCAGCTACGAAAAAGGGGGGGAGAAAATATAAATCAGAGGGTAGAAGATCGGGATATAAAAATAAATGACTTTACAGGGTTTTCAGGCGGCTGTCTGAGACGCTTTCAAAACACTTGGGCTCTTTTCAATCCACCCAGATCAATATGGAAGTTAATAACAGGTCTCAGAATACCATTCAACAAGACACCGACATTAGTTCTCTCAACTTTAAATGTTATAACAAAGTATCAATATTAATCACATCAATATTAATGTCAACCGAAATTCAAAATTTAATTCAGTTAAAAGTCTTGGAGCCAGCCAGCACGGTGTCAGAGGACACCGTCTTTTATCTCTCCTCTATTCATAATTCCCAAATCCAACGGAAAAAGTCGAACCATATTCAATCTCAAGGCATTAAATCAGTATATGAAGCCGAAGCATTTCCATCTGTTCCATCATCACCAAATGTCCAATTTTCTACAACAAGGAGATTGGATGGTAAAACTGGACTTAAGTCAGGCCTATTATCATCTACCAGAAAAAGATCAACACAGAAGGTTCCTCCGAATCAGCTATCAAGGTCAACTGCTACAGATGACGTGTCTACCGTTCGGCCTAGCAGCAGCGCCGCGGATTTTCGTCTCGGTAACGAATTGGACTGCAGAAATACTTCGCAAGAAAGGACTACGGTTAGTGGTTTATCTGGACGATTATTTGCTAGTACATCAGGATAGAAATACACTAACAGCTCAGGTAGAAATCGCAATACAGTTTTTGGCCAGCTTGGGTTTCTGGGTCAATATGGAAAAATCGGTAACGACACTAACGAAGTCAATCGATTTTCTAGGAGTGGCGTGGGACACCAAATTCAACACGAAGTCCCTACTCTCAGACAAAATACAACGAATTCGACAGATGTTGCGAGTACGACTCGCCGCCAGCAGTTGGAACCTAAAACAGGCACAACGCCTAATAGGTCATCTCAACTTTGCAACTTTCATCACCCACCGGGGAAGGTTGCATTGCCGATTACTGCAGCGACACAGCAACAAACTCAGGAAGTGTCCGCGGTCGCAGCTTCAGTATCCAGAAGAGGTACATTCAGAACTGAACTGGTTGTTGGAGAATATCAGTCAGAAGTCAGCGATTCATCCCCAGAGAATGCCCACAAACCACGTGATCACCGACGCGTCGGACATTCAATTGTCATGACATTGACATTCAAATCTCTTGTGAACAACGACATGATAAAAGGTCGGTGGGAGCAACATCAAACCAAATGGCATTGCAATCTGAAGGACATGTTTGCTGTGATAGCCGCTATATCAGCCAAAGCAATGTATCTCCAAAATTCGTCAGTGATTCTTCAGAGCGACAACAAAACAGTCGTGACCTACATAAAAAACGAAGGAGGAACCCGATCACGTCAACTGCTAGATTTGACCCAACAGCTGCTGAACCTGGTAGACCATCTCAACATTGTGCTTCGCCCTCACCACCTACCAGGGCTGTTCAACACCGAAGCCGATCACCTATCAAGAAATCGCACCGCCACCGAGCGGCACTTAACAGACGAAGAAACATCGAGACTGTTCAACATGTGGGGCACACCAGACCTAGACCTATTCGCGTCACAGACACTTCATGTAGTAGCAAACTATGTTACGCTAGACTTGTCAGACTCGAACGCCTACTTTTACGACGCGTTCAGCAGATCCTGGCACTACCGACTTGCATGGCTGTTTCCGCCGCCCAGCCTAATACCCAGGGTATTGGATCACCTAAATTCAGCCTCAGGTCGGTACATCCTAGTAGTACCCAAGTGGAAGAAGCCCTTTTGAAGGCCAGATCTGGAAAACCGTGCTCTGAAGCGTCCCGTAAAGCTCAGAGATCTGAAGAAGACGCTGGTGGATACAGTGACAATGCTACCACCGGCGCAAGTCAGCAAGTTACACCTGGAAGCTTGGCTAATTTCGGGTGGGATGTCCTGACAGATACTTGGACGCAGCAGGAGAAGCAATTATTGTCATCGTGTTGGAGACAGTCTACTATAAAGACTTACATTTTGAGTAGATGGGTGACATTTTTCCAAGAAAATAGCATTAGTTTTCGTTTTCCGGATCCATCAAATGTAGCTAGGTACCTCAGTTATTTATTTTTAACAGATGGTCTCTCTTACTGAACAATTCTCGTTCATATTTCGGTCATTGCATCCGTTTGCGAAACGATATCTAATGTTAAAATTTCAGATAACCCGATTGTAAAACATACTGAAAGCTATTGGCAAAACCTGCGCCTCCTAAATTACCGATTTAGGACGCAAGGATTTTGATTAGATCGTTAAAAATGTACAAAATTAATTTGAATAGTTTATATCAGATATCCAGACACACTATTTTACTATTATCTTCGGGTCGTAGATTACATGATCTTACTCTTTTGCATAGTGATAGGCAATATTTCATAGATAACACTGATTCTATTACCTGGCACCCCGTTTTCGGGTCGAAAACTGACTCATCCTCATATAAACAATCTAGTTGGACATTTTTATCCGCTCCTGATAAAAACGTCGATGCAGTATATTGGTTACGCACACTTGTAAATATGACACAAGAAACTCGAGGAAATATTACTAATTTATTTTTAGCAACTAAAAGCCCTACAAGGCCAGCTACTGCAACGATGATTGGTGGTTGAATAAAGCGTCTTCTGGCTGCTGTTGGTATTCATGCGTCAGCTGGAAGTTGTAGATCAGCGGTCTCATCTTTAAATTGGGTAGAAAATTATCATATTAATGATATCCTAGCTAAAGCAAATTGGCAACATGAAAGTACTTTTAGAAAGTTTTACCTGAAACAAATCAATAATTCTAATAGGGTAATAACGTCAGAAAAATCTCTGTCCCAATATTTTCAGCCTGATTAATAATAGTTGTATAGCAATAGGTTGATTTATATGTGCCTTAGTCAATCTACATTTAAGTTTACATTATACATATTATTAATTTCAATCACATTGTTGATTTATGCACACCTTAGTCAATGTGCATTTAAGTTTACAATTATACATATTATTATGTTTAATCACATTGTTGCGTTTCAATTGAATACCTACTATATTACCAAAAATACAAGCCACCAGGAGATAACAAACACTCTCTCATAATGGACTTCGGACGTCAAACGGAACGCATAATATAAAAATTTTACCTTCAAATAAAATTTGTATTATGCTTCCATAGACGTCCGAAGTCCATTATGAGAGAGTACATCGCTTCCTTCACCTCGCCTGGTCGCTATATGTCGCTTACTTCCGTTTCCAAGACGCACCTACAGCGCTCTCTATCATTTCTGGTAAACAACTAAACTTCCTGCCAAACACAAGCCGCCATCTTTGTCATTGTTCGGCTCATAATGGCCTAGCACCTGGAAGAAATTTCATTCTCATAAAATTATTATAATAAAAACAAAAACCCGACTGCTTAAAAGTAATGAACTGAAAAGACAAAAACAAGTACCTATTACAATTAATTCATATTCATACTATATAAACTTGAATTACCACTCACTCACTGACTAAGAGAAATAGAAGTCATACAAGGGAGAGTCGTAGGAAATAAGTAAATATAGCATCGCATAGAGAATCGTTTAGAAGGCCCGGGAAAAATGTCCGGACCTTCCGGACAGCTCTTGGTGGTGGTACCCCATCGGATCTCGGAAACGGTGATATCTACGGGAGTCGTTCTTGAACAAAATCTTCCTAAAACCCTGGCAACTTTAAGGAGGTGGGAAAAAAAATTCTTTTAAAAAACATGGCCGCCATACAAACTTTGACCTTTAATATCTCGGAAACGGTTAGAGATAGGCGGGGCGTGTTCGAACAAATGTCATAGAGGTAGACGAGATCTTTCCAGAAAAATCATTTTCAAGGTCACCGGGGATCATCGGTGACCCCAATGGTCTTAGACTGACGTGTAAATCCAAAACACTGTAACTCGGGTTACAGTGTTTTGCCTTAATAGCGCTCAATTGATTATTTCAAAGCAGTTACATATCCCTATACATGTTAATATTTTTTCATTACCTATATACTATGTAGAATTCCTTCTACATATTTCTATCTCCATATGATCACGTATAAAACACTGTATTTTGATTACTTTTATGGTTTGTTATGGCATAACACTGTGATTGAAGTTAATAGTGTCTTGGCTAAATAAGTTTAGGTGAGATTAGTTGAAACTCGTGAGATACAGTGTTTTGAATAACCAGACGTCGCGCGCGGTGACTTGGGCCTTATTCTTAGGTACGCGTTGTAGGTGCACGATATGCGGGGATTAGAAGATTTAAAATCAATAGAAGAAAAGTGTAAAGTAATGAAGGGCAAGATATGGTATATACTGTAGATATGCAAAAGTTCACGAAAAACATGCAGGTCAAGGTCATAAAGATTTGATCATATTCAGTAATAATTCTCAACTAGCATTCCCCGTAAGGCAAAATAAACATAACCTGAAAGTAATAGAATGCAGAAGAAATGAATTAACAATATTTGTCAACAATGATTATAACGCAGATTTAAAGGCGATATCTTTTTTGAAAAAGAAAATAGAGATTGAATTGCGGAAAAACTTACAAACAGTGTAACCGATCTTATGGAAGAGATATCTAAAGAGACTGAACCTAGAGATATTACTGAGACAAAAAAAGACAGTGCAAATCAATGCAAACAAGAACATTTTTTTATGAAAATCGTTGTTGTCTAGGAATAACTCAATCCCGACGAACACATTGTCACTAATTTAATATCCTAGTATAATATTATAAATGCGAAAGTTTGTGAGGATGAATGTTACGTATGTATGTTTGTTACTCTTTCACGCAAAAACTACTAGACCGATTGCGATGAAACTTGGTATGTAGATAGCTGGAGACCTGGATTCACACATAGATTACCTTTTATCCCGATATTCCCACGGGAACGGGACTTACGCGGGTGAAACCACGGGGAAAACTAATAGTAGATAAACCTAAAACCTTAAAGTAATTTATATACTGATTATTAATAAAACTTTGATCTCATTATTAAATTGTTCCATATTTTATTTGCTTTGTTAGTTTTATGACTATATGTATAAATGTTAAGTTTATTTTTCTTTGCTTCAATTGTTTTAACTAATATTTGATTCGAAGAGATAGATGATGATCGATTTTAAAAGAATTCATTACTGTCTTGAACATTCGTTAATTTTGTATTTTTGTTCATATTTCACTAAATATTTGATTTATATTTTTCGTGTTATTGAGATTTGACTGATATTGTTTTAATTGTTTCATTAATAATTAATTTTAAGATTTGATTCAAGGAGATTATTATTTGATTTGAAAAGATTTCTTAACAATTTTTTTTCTTCATTTGTGGAGCTTTGTCACAATATGACTGTCGCTCCATCATAGCCACGGTATGTTTTATTACAGATTTTCCATAATTTTGTTATAAATATTATATAAGGACCTAGATAGCCTTGAAACAGGTTTAGATACTACACTATTACATCTACCAATATCACGTTGCATGTTATCAAATATATGTGCTCTGTTTCGCTTGCCCCGGACACATTCCATTAGAATGTGTTGAACATCCTCTAGTATTCCGCATACTTCACAATTAGGTGTTGTAGATATGTCCATAAGATAAGTAAATTTTTTGGATGGAGTGTGGCCGGAGCGAATTCTCATAGCCGTTACACGGTCACGTCTACTAAGTTGACAGCTATTGATCCAAGGTATAGTTAATGGCTGAGTTCAGTGGCAGGTTGGATCGTTCTATACCAGATACCCTTTTCAACTGACCTCTGATCGAAATACTCCTTCCATGCTGAGTTACAATATTTTCTAACTAGACATAAACAATCAGAAAAGTAAGGCTCGATTGGGGGACCTGTTCCCTGAGAAGAAGCCCGTTTAGCGAGACTATCTACCTTTTCGTTACCGATTATGCCTATATGCGATGGAATCCATTGTAACTATACAACTTTACCGTTCCGTTTTAACTCCAAAATTTGATTTATTATTATATAAGCTATCAGTGTTCCTCGAATAGTCGAGGTACAGTGAGCTATATGTAAAAGTGCGCTTTTGGAGTCAGTTAGGACAACAAACTCATTGTACTCGATAGAGTTAATTACGACAATGCTTCGCTAATGGCTAGTAATTCTATGTACATAATTGACAGCTGTACTGGACTTATTTTAAGCAGCATATAGTTATCTTGTTGAAGATCATAGAAGACTGCACCAGATTCAATTTTTCTTTAGATCCATCAGTAAAAATCTGATAAAAGTTTGGATACGTACTGTCTAAATAACGAGAACATTTTTTTAAACTGGCTGTGTCGTATTGCTGTTAAGTTTTATCTATGGTGTAAATATTAGCTTTAATATTTCTTGATAAATCAAGGTGATCGACCCATTGACAATACATGAACATTTCTAAATTTTGACTGCAATAAATTTTCACATCATTTAGTTGATGATGCATTATAATTAAAATAGGTTTATTTTTTCTGTTCCATGAAGTAACATATGTAGATAGATTATCTAATAGATTAATGATTATGCTATTGTTTACTAAAGATTTTTTTTTAATAGAAATTTTCCGGCCAAGTAACATCTACGCATATGTAACGGTTCAATACCAAGCTCACTGCCCATTACATGTATAGGAGTGGATTTGATGAAACCACCTATAATTTGCATCGCCTGGTTTTGAGTTCTTTCTAGTTTGAACAGATGAGATTGATTACTGTCACCATATAAAAAGCTAGCATAGTCAAAACGACTTCGCAGTAGGCAAATGTATATCTTTCTTAAGTTCTTGGGATGAATACCCCAATTAGAGCCTGCCAAAAACTGAGGAATAGACAGAAAATTTGATGTTCTCTCGTTAATAAAGTCAATATGTTTGGCCCATCGAAGAGAACGATCGAGCCACAAGCCTAAATAATTAACATTTTCAACTATTTCTAAGGATTTATCATTAATGTAAATCGAGAAGTTATGCCTGTGGATACCTTTTTAAACACACATACTTTACTTTTTGAGGATGAGGTCTCTAAGCCTAACTGCAGTAAGTTTCGAGTAATCTGTTGTGAAGTAGACTGGAGTCATTCAGCTGCATGAAATATATTTTTATTAGTACAATAAACCACAAAATCATCCGCATATTGGGAGATGTAAATGGAATCATTATTAAATTGTTTACATAGATCTATTGTAGCTATATTAAATAGCAAAGGTGACAATGGATCGCCTTGTGCCAAACCGCGGCAGGTGTTACGAACTATGAATAAATCATTGACTTTTACTGTAAGAGACCGCTCACGGAGAAATTGCCACAGATAATTGCATATAGTTTTCCCTGTCCCCAGATAATCAAATTTTTCCAAAAGTGTGTAAATATCTATATTATTATATGCATTGTCGATATCAATAAAGCAACCAATAGTAACATCATTTTTACAAAAGCCTGTCTGAATCCTTGTGACTAATCTACTTAAGTTATCTAAACTTGATCTACATTTTCGAAATCCTAAAGTATCATTAGAAAACATAATGTTATTTTCACGCCATTGCTTTGGAACATAGGCTAAGGAAAGAAATGCGTTATAGAAATTTAATAAAATTAATTTAGCTTTGTTAGGTACGTTTTTTAACATACTATAAGATATATCATCACGTCCGGGTGCTGTATCTTTGGTTTTTATACTCTTATTAATCTCATATAATGTAATTGAAGTGTCCAGTATTGAATTTTTAAATGTAAATATTGGTTCAGAATTTGCAACGTAATCAGGAGTTAAATTATATAACATGTAGCTGGCTTTCTTTGAATCGATGTACTGTTTACGAGACTGATAACCTTTTATCCATTTGATTTTATTCCATAGATCACTAGCCAGAGTTGTTTCGTTAATTGAGGTACGAAACGTTTGCCATGAATTACTTTGAACGTTTCTTAGAAGTCTTTGAGACTCACTTATTTTATTCTTTAATAAAATATAGTTTGATAGCATAGGATTGCGCCTAAAGGTAGCTAAAGCTAGACGTCGTAGTGCTACTGATCTCGACAGATCTGGACACCGATATGGTTTAGGATGAAACTGTCCAGTAGGGTTGCAACTAAATTATATATCCGGAATATATTTTTCAGCAGCTGAGTGTATGTGATAAATAAAATTATCATAAGCCAGTTGCGGATTTGCCAATATTGGATATTTATATTCTGAAAATTTCTCATTTAGATAAGACCTATAATTTGTCCAGTCAGCTTTCTTAAAGTTCCTTTTCTTTTTTATTTGGACACTTGATACGACCGTGATCATGGCTGCTGAAAAGCAACCGAAACGTCGGGGAAAGTGTAAACCAAAAATAAATAGATTTAATAGTTTAAATAATTTTATTAGCTTATAAATTAGTAAAATAAAATAAATAGTAGTAGTAGTGTAATATTTTCAAAATTTTGTAATACAGTGATAAATAAACAACGCGATAAAATCCGTATATAGTAGTTTAATTTCAATGAATAACATTCGCGTAAACAGAAGACAATATTATGTAAATATTTTCATAATAAGATGATCACTACCGAGTGACTCATTAGTAACTGACCAATCGAATCCTCGTGACACATTCGAAGATATTATGGACAGATCAGGTGACGAATATCTCACAGTACCGTCCACTAGTTGAAAGCGAGTAGGGCTGCCATCGTTTAAAATTATATAATTATGATCTAATATAGAGTCTAGAATTTGGGAGCCTCTTCTATCTGTTTTGTTGGACCAGTTTGAATGGTGTCCATTAAAGTCACCCAAAATCATAGACTTTCTTTTTCAATAGAGAATAAGTAATGCCATACTTGAGTGTTTCTCATTAACTCTGGTGGAAAATAAATTATAATTAAGTGCTCTAATTGACTACAATTATATAATCTGACATGAATTAGTTCAAGCCCTGTACTATTATTTTGCACTTTCACAAGTTGCGCCTGAATTGAGTTGTGAGCAATGACCGCAACCCCTCCATATGGAACATCTCTACCTTTTCGAAAAATATTATAGTTGTTAATATATAAAAGGGTATCTGGTTCAAGCCATGTTTCACTTACCGCAGCCAAATGAATGCGTTCTTGAATCAAAAACTGTTCAAATAATTTTAATTTGGGCTTAATACTGCGTGCGTTCCATTGAATAATATTTGATTTTGTGACTTTATTATTGTGTCTATCCATTAACTATAAACAAATTTATGATCGCAGACATGTCAGGTATAATATTACCAAAAAATGAATTTAGCCAATCTCTAAATATTTGTAACCATTGTTTTAGTTTTGTTAATAGATTATATTTATGAATTCTTTGATTTTGTCATATAAGTGATGGTATTTCATATCTATTTTCCTTGATAGTATTGCAGGAGTTGAGATTACGAGGTACCGATGGCCCAGATGAAGACTATCAGCAGAGTCTTCGGAGCTTGTTACAAATATATCTGCCATCACATTTTCTGTGAGGTGAAGAGGCACTTTCTTCTTCTTTTTGCGAGGTTTTTGCGGTTTATTATAGAATGCATTCACTTCGCTTAAATGTGTATTTTTTGACAGGATATCTGCGTACGATGGCGTGATGTCAGGCTGAGTTTTGTTGTTCGGTATAGATACAGTTGTATTATTAATAACATCGAATTGATACAAAGGCGTAGGAGGAACATATGCAGTTAAGGCTTTTTGGTACGTACACTTAGACTCCGACATTATTTCTCTGATAAATTTTTCTTTTTTATAGATCGGGCACTCTTTTGATCCTTATTTATGTTTACCTGTACAGTTAATGCACTTGAGAGTACTTCTATCACATACTTTGTGTCCTTTCGTACCACACGACACACAAGATGATTTCGACGCGGGACATGATTTGCGAGAATGACCGAATCGCCAGCATTTGGAGCACTGACTGACTGGGTATATGTATGGCGACACACTTATTCTTAGATCTAGCAAATTTATGTATGATGGTACACAAGAACCTTTCAATCCTATCCTGACAGATTCACTCGGAATCCATCAGTCTTCATTTTTTCTATTTAGTGGTTTAGCGGTCACGACTGATTGATCTGACTTGATGTGCTTTAAAAGTTCGGTCTCAGTGAGGTCTAGGTCGATATTTTTTTATAATACCGTATGATAAACCGACTTCCCATGTTTTTTGTCGTCGCCACCCGTGGTCGTCGAATGCAGGACATGATATTAACTTTTCAGTGTGATTTTCATCGATAAAGGAGATTATAATCTTAAATGGGTTGATGTATTTAACTTTTGTAATACCATTTATTTTGTGTTGGTTCAGCAGTTTTGCGAGTGCAAATTGTTTGATAAACTTTTCTTTAGAATAGATGCTCGGTTCTGACACTGTCATGACTTATGGATTTCATCCTACTTTTATTCGAAACTTCTGTCCAGCATTCTTCAGCGTATTCATTTCGCGTACGTTCGTTATTACTTTCTATATCTAATTCCATATTCATATGTGTTGGGTCATCTATAAAATCTTGATCATGATTCAAAACATCATTGTTGGGTGAATCGATCTTATTCTGAAAGCTATCGTTATCCATTCAGAATAAGGTTCATAGTAACGAATAGCATAAGATCACACACACGCGAATAACGCAACACAATAGGCGAACGAGCGAGCCACGCGGGCTCCGGCCGATAACAAACCGGTTACTTGTTTACCGAGTTTATTAAATTACTTGAATGCGTCTAATTAGCACGAGATGTGGTTAAAGACTGTTACTATTACTTAATTGAACTATTTTTTGTTTGTTTTTATTTAAATAAATACTTATTCTTTTTAAATATATGTCGAGTTTTATTGTCCGTGATCTAAACAATATTGAATACGCAAAATACAGTATGTTATTGCAAACGTTCTATATATTTTTTATTCTTGTATGATCCTTTATCTCTGTTCTCGTTAAACCAATATACTGTACCTAATGAAACATGCAGTGTTTTGCTCAAACAATTGGGAACATTTCTTTAAGTGTTGTAAAGATAATACACGTTTACTTAGTTAATTTAAATTGTATGGATAGTATGGTTGTAAAATGTACACGGTTACATAAAACGTAAACATACCTATAATTTGGTACCTAGCACATAATATAATGTTATAATAATATTACTAAAACATACCAAAAACCAAAGAAAGTTTTACACGCCATTTTTTCGAAATAGCAATTTCTGAGATCCGAATCCAAAATCAGTTTTTGAATTTCTTTCCCTGTCGCTGTATATCCTCCCTCGCAACCAAGCGAAATACTAGTATCTATATAAAATACGGCTGACTAATTGCATTGTTTTGTAAGCTTTCTTTATCAAATAATGAAGTAACTACAAATGTATATTCAAATTAGTTAAACTAAATACTTTAGATACGGTGAAAAAAAAAACAATAATTTGTTACAAAACAATGCATTAGTCAGTCGAATTTTATATAGATATTGTGATACTTGTTTTTCTCTTTTCAGTTTATTACTTTTAAGCAGACGGATTTTTTTTCTATAATAATAATTTTATTTCAGACATTTTAGTTTTATTAACCGACTTTTATTTTAATATATAACTAAGTACAGGCAATGTCATTCCTGACTTGAATACATTCTTGCTAGAAAATGATACTTCGGGCGTCCCGATATATAATTGGTACGCTTATTAACAATTTGAGTTAAAGCAGTAATATAAACGTGATATGATACATATATTTTTGAAATGGTGTTTTCACGATCTTTCATTTGATACCCATATTGCTAAGGTAAGAAAAAAAGAAACGCCCACTTTTGTCATTTGCGGGTGCCATTTTGAATTTTTTATAGCCTATGTCACTACTACAATTCTGATGAATTCAACGACAACTCATATGTCAAAAACTGTCAAGCCATTTGGGCTGTAGGGCATGCCAAAGATATGGACATACATATTATATATGTACTATCGACAGCAGCGACGGATGACCATTTCAGAAAAAAATTCCCTTACGCATGTTGACTTTAAGTGACTCCGCCCTTAATTTTGTTAACCAATCAAAAAGAAATCTTCGAACAAAAAAGTGTACTAACCGTTTGTTTTTATGACTTTTCTTACTTTTGCCAGATGGTATCATATTTGGACAGTTGTTGTGTTGACACAATACGGAACTTCTAACCATGAGCTCCCACAAGAACTTTAATACTCTACTCTTCTAACAGTAAATTTAATTCTAGCTTTTTGTATTAACTTTTGTTTTTGCTTTATACGTTTAGTATTAGTAGTATAATTTATTTATAATTTTAAGATAATATGCTCTTGTATCAAAATAAGTAAAAAATATTGTCTCTTAGGATTAAGAATAACGGTATGGAATGTAAATATAAATTTAAGCATTGTTATACTTAATCATTGAAATAGGTTTTATTTGTTACTTTCTTTTTTTTGTTTAGTTTGATGGAACGTAGCTACCTAGTTGTTAAATTAGTATTAGTAGGTAACTTTTAAATTACAATTTTACTTAGATAGTAAGAATATTGTTGTTTTATTTATTTATTTCAAGGTAGCTTTATTCATTTAACATTTATAATTATTATATTAACGAAGTCTAAAATATTTAAAGACGTATCTGCATCAAAGAAGCATCATTATGCGAGCACATCAATAAAACTAAATAAACTATTATGTAGCCGACCTACGGCCTATTCAAATATTAACATTGTTGTATAAATAAATAGGCAATAAAATATATTTGATACCTTCCAGTCGTTTTGATTCGTTTGATCATAGCGGCTTCAGAACATAACCAATGTTAAATTGCTGATTTCTATTTGAGAATGTTTATACTAAGTATAATTAATAATCAATCCTGGTGGTACACAAATATTATACATAATACATATAATACAAATGTAAAGTGTAAAAAACTCAAACAAAAAGGTCGTAGCTGACCATTGAGTTTGTATCGCCTTAGAATCAGTAAACAAATGTAAAGTGTAAAAAACTCAAACAAAAAAAAGGGGCGTGTTGGGCCTGCTATGCGATTTCAACCTTAGGAGTAGTCATCCGTGGCTGATGTCGATAGTACATACATACGCTCGAAAAACATACCCTCCTTCTGACGCAGTCGGGTAAAGTAATAAATAAAATTTAAATATAAAAAATATAATATAATAATAATAAAAAAAAAAAAAAAATTTGAAAAAAATGGTGGCGAATGTGGCCTCATTTTTTTGCTAGCTGACGTAGTCTAGGATTCTTCTTAACTAAAGTGAAGGAAGGGTTACTTTTGCCATCACCCTAAACTCCTCTAGCAACGCGAACGTTCTGATTATGATTAGCGAGAGCTAATTAGAGAACACTCATCAAGTTCTATAAGCTTCTATTAGATTTATTTATTTTTCTAGAGTTGGTATCGAGCCAGTGCTATTATCCTAGATATTGTTTATAGGCTATGGGAAGCATGGTAAATTCGGATTTTTTTATAGTATTATAAAAATAAATACGTACTTAAATGTGGTTCAGGAGACGATGGCAATATTATATTATGAATACTTTTTTAAATTTGTCGTTTTTTACACATTAAACAAAATTATTACAATCTTTGCATATTATATTGCGATAAAACTTATTATTATTCAACACTTTACACAACGTACTTATACGTAAGTATATATACTCAACACCTGTACGAGAAATAAATAAATGAAAATTATAACCGAATGGGTGAAAGTATAATTCGAAGAGTGATCGTATATTTCTTCCAGGTACTTGTGATGTTTTGATCTTCAAGAATAATGGGGCTCAAAATGTAGGTATGTATTATATATACTTGGATATGTCTACCCCTATACCTGAGTCTTAGGGGTATAAGCGTAAAATAAAACTGCGATTGGCACCGAGGTAAACGAAACCGAGGAAGGTATTAAGGATAAAATTCAAGAATATATCAAGGATTTAGAGAATTGGCTAGAGCAAATGAAAAATAAGACTACACAACAGCTGGCAGATATGACTAACGAGCTTAACAATCAAACGAGTACTTGGCACAACCAAGTTAAAAATAAAACTCATCGTATAGAGGACAAAGTAAACGAACTTGGCAATCAGACAAATGTATTGCAAGAAGACGCTAAAGACAAAGAAAAGGACTTAGAAGACAAGTTTAATGGGTTCGGTAAACTGACGAAAAAAAGAAAACATCATCATCATGTTCATCACTTTGGAGATAAATTTAACGAGCTTGGCAATCAGGCGAATAAATTACATGAAAAGAAAGAAGAATTTTTGGTTTGGTTTGGAAGGTTTCCAAACCAAGCGTTTAATTGGCATAAACACGTAAATAGTAAAACTAAAGGGTTTGTAGACAAGTATAATAAAGCTGCTGAAAAAGCACATCATCTGCAGCAGCAATTACATAATCATGTTAACGGCAGTCATAATAAAATAAAAGTCAATATATCAATAGCTGCCTTCACAAAACACGTACTCACACGAACTCTAAGATTATTCGATAAAGTCAAAAAGGAATCAGATGAATATCATTGGAGGAAAAAGTTCAAACACCTAGCTGAGAACTACGAAGATAAATTCAAAGAATTCTTGAGAACGACCAGACACCAACAAATTAAAACTAGACTTGGAACACAAAAAGTAGTATTAAACGCTATAGATATGTCTAGACACATAGTAAATAGACTTGTTAATATCATGACACATGAAATTGATAAAAAAGGACTTCGTACAGGACGCACTCAAGAAATATTTTCCACAGAAATTCGTAAAGAAGTTGCCGCTGAAATGAAGCATGCATGCCTAACTCTCGGTATATGTTTAACAAACAGCGGATTTACACAAACAGTGACAGATCTACTTATACACATGCTGATGTTAGACGACGAGAAATTTAAACAAGCGTTCGACTCATTTACTGAAGCAGCTAAAAACACTGATTTCTCTCACAGTCTCGGAGATAGACACGACAGAGAATTGAAAAGGAAGATAGTCTTAGTTGAAGACCACGATATTAGTCTTCAGCGAACTATAGTGATGATTATAAAGAATATAGTAGCTAATAGAAATAAGCCTTTAGTGATGACAGAAGATATTGATCCGGAGGAATGCAATTTGAATGCTACGTTGGCGTTTTTAGAAGTAATAGATACTCTAGATAACAATGTCCCGGACAGTGACATTAATGTCAAAAATCTTTATGACATAAGGACCGGTTTTCACGGATGGGCACAAGGATATAATATACAGGACACTATGATGCAATTCATGTCTCTTATTAGGTCAGTTCTAAATGATTTGAACGGTAAAGCTTATCATGTAATTCGGCAGAGTGCTGATATACTTTTCGATTGATTATTTTGTTTATTTTATTTACTTAATCAGTAGCCTAAATCCTCCTCCTATATCTCCTGATCCTCAATCCTCGTAAAAATACTATATAGAGCCCCGATTAAGTTAAGTAAGTTGTCGCCAAATGTGAATTAAAATTCAATTCAGTTTACATTCTACGTTTATTTAATTAAAAAGAATACGTAATGAATGATATTTGAAAAACTAAAATGGTATAAGCCGGTAATTGACGCCATCTAAGGGCAAATATGCAAGAACTGATAAGTAGTTCAGTTATATCGTAATAGATGGCGATGCACTACTATAAAATAAAAAAATAGATGTCTTGAAATTAAACTATACGGATTGTCGCGTTGTTTACATAATTTTGAAACTCTAAAACTTCAATGATTGAACTTTACTACAATTTAAAAAACTATTTAAATTAATTAGAACTATTTATATTTAAGTTTACACTTTGCTCCGACGTTTCTGTTATTTTACAGTAGCCATGTTGACGGGGAGACTAAGATGGTATTTGTCTCAATATTCTGAAGTGTAGTTAATAACTCAATTTAGTTAAATTTACTTAAAACAGTTAATGAATTTCTAATCACAAAATTTTATTCGATTCGATTGCATATTACTAGTTATAGTAATAGTGACATGTTGACATGTGTTTACAGATCCACGGGCTAGTATCGGACGCGGAAGCGGAGGGAGAGTCTGCAACAGGCTGGAGGCGCTTCGCCCCCGCGTCGCCACCGCCTGCCGCGCGCTTGGAGGTCTGCAGCCCAAGTGAGTGATCTATCTATCTAACTATCTATTCTATAGATATCTATCTATTTTATAGATAAATTATATATTATTATATATTTAATAGGTTGATTATTTATAAAAATAATGTTAGTTGGAATACTAGTGACACAGAAAGGCATTAAGGCGGAACGCCAGCGCCATCTAGCGGCGATAGACGTAGTCATCGAGTCGGCGTGAGGGGCGGACAGAGCTAAGCCTACGTGTTACCGTCGACCAGTGCACACCACTGTTAGCAATTATAGGTAGAATATAATTATTATATAGAAATATTTAGTTAAATGTAGCGATTTTGAAGCATTATTTGAATATGTTTAATTGTATCCGTTATTTTCTGTTGGCAACACTGATTTTTCTCGACTGCCCCACTATGCTTGATAGTATAAAACTAACGCGCGGAACTATAACGGGCAGTCGTGCGTTGTGTGGCGATCGGATAAGTTTGTGAAGTAAAAGTATATTAAGTGGCGGATATTGCATTGAAATAAATCAGGTATGCATATTGTATAACTATGTAAACTATTAATATAAAATATAATTATGTTACAATAATATTAAAGGAAATAAATACTTGAGAACTGATTCTGGAGTTTTCCTTACAATTCAGAAGTGGGATAGACGGGTAATTTTTTTTCAAAAGGCACTCGTTTATCCCAGCCCACGTGCAAATTTAACTTTTATGAACAAATAAAAGAAAATATGTACATTTCGTTCAGAATTGGTTCTCAACATTTGACTTGTCACGCATTGTATGGGGTATTGCAATATAGTCTATTTCAATACAACAAAATCAAAAGGTATACAAACGGTTAATTGACATGATCATAGACATTTTAGTGATGTCCAAGTGTAGCATCAATTGTAAAACAATTAATTACTTATTTGAATTTAAAAAAGTTGATATCCGCTTTTGACCAAACAGAATATAGTAGATCGATACATACCGAAAAAAAAATGCAAGGTAGGTACATAATTTTACATTGTTTAAGAATAACCTAAGGGATAGGATTAGTAATTATTACTGACAGATTAATTTAAATTCCTACAAATTTAATTATAGATATTTTGGCATCTGACAAATAATCTCACTTTTCGTCTAAGATTTTTTAAATCAAACAATTATTTATTAATAGAACGCCAAATGTTTTAAAAAATATTAAGGTATCGTGTGAAAACGTTGAAAATATGGATAATTGTTACTTATTCCATGTAGTGAGTAATTGTGATAAATTTAACAGATTTAACATCAATTTGGTTTGTTTATATTTCCGTCCTGATGGGTTGAAGTCAACTACGACACTCGTGTTTGTTTGTTTTTTCGTCTCGATTATGAGACTTACAGATAAGTGTGTTGGATGCTAGGTGGACTCGTTGTGTCGGCGTCGTAGTTTGGCTTGGCCAAGGCACTCCCTGGTAGCTAACTATTGGCAAGCGACGTATTTACTTGATGATGTACTGTATACTTATGGATATATAGCATTATTGCGGTTGATGAGGTTGAATTTGGCTGGGGCACTCCTCGGTATTTCTCCTCTCGGCACTGTTTATATCCAGCCAGAGCTACTCTCTGGGGATGTGTTATCAGGTGCAATCTGCTATATGTCCATCAAAAATGGTATTAGGAAGAGGAATGACTTGTTAATGCTTTTGCCCATATTGGTGCGCTATGTTTATATGCACTATACTGACATACAGATTGAAGGTATCATTATTAATATATTATTACTTTTATTTTCAATCGATACCTACAATATTAAAACACAATGAAACTATATACTATCTTAAAGATTAAAGCTTTCATGGATGAGCTGAATTCATGGTCAAAGTCAATATCATTTATTCATTTAGTTCACAAAGATAAGATAAGATAAAACTTTATTCATAGATAAAGTTAGCCTAGGTTTACAATGTTGTTCTGTTTTAATATATGTTCTAAATATGTGTGCACAGCATGTTTAAAACAGATACAATATAGTACAGTTAAACATATTTACACTATTAATCATATTTGACTATATTAACTTATGTTATCAAGTAACACTTCCGGCCTCACATATACTACTAATTCGGGTACATCTTAACCACTATATGTACATTAAAACCAATTATCGTTTTATAATTTAATAATTTTATAATCAAGTATCTAAATAGTTATCTCATATTTCTTTATACTTAATTATATTTATTTGCTTGGCGCCTTCCGCTTGTCAGCTTCCGGCGCGATTAATAAATAGTACGTATTGTTACTGATCTCTGTACTTTTTCTTACACTATGTCGAATAATAAATCCTGTAATAATTTTGTGTTTGTTTATGTATAATATAATGATGAAGCTATTAGATTCTTATTGATTTTGGGTTAGGCATAATTTTGTCACACCGGCGCCTCTGCTTCCGGTGTAATAAATGTTATATAATTATGTATTATTAAATAATAATTGTATTTAAATAATCATCAGAATAATTAAGATAAACAATGTTTAATATTATCTATTGAGTTTGTGAATTTAGTATTAAATAGGGTCAAATGTTTGTATAAATACCGGTGGTTAGAATATTTTAGGGCATTCATATTCTAACCGTTGAAACGTGCATTAAAAGGATATATAATTTCTATATATCCTTTTAAAGTGAATATAAGTTCTTTTCCGTACAACTTGTGTATTTATTGCCGCCGCCACCCTGACCGTTCACATTTACACTTAGAACATAAGCAAATTAATGTATAAATAAGAAGAAAAATATTCTGTTTAACTTCGACATATAAAATTGGCGGTAATCCGATAAAAATTCTTTAGCTCCCGTGCTAATCAAATTGTGTTACGGCGAGGTAAGGATTCTCACTCTAGAAATACCAACTGTAAGTTAATTGAGTAAGGACAGTTTTGTAATATTGATTGTAATATTTAAGCGAACAAAAACATGCACGATATCTACTAATGAGTTTGGTGTAAACAGGTTGTATATCTACAAATAACAGATAATTTTGAAGAACGATTGTTAAGCATAGTTAAACTATTTTAAAATAATGTAATTGATAAAATATAATATGAATTTTGTTTATGGTAATATATATAAAATAAGCATTATATAAGTAAACTATAATAAATTTGAATAGCTTTAATAGTTTTAATAATTTTATTAGCTTAAAAATTAGTACAGGTCAATAAAATTACTGAGGCTACATTTAGGTTAGTTGCTAGGTTCAGGCAAAGGGTTGGCCCTATGAGAAGAAACCTGCAAGACACGATATTTGAGCGCCTCTCTTAACTTTATCATCTAAAGTTTTTAAATTTATATTTACGTTAGGACTCTTTACATTTGGCAGTGTAAAGTTTAGTAGTAAATTATTCATCGTAAACCAGTCTAGGACTTGCGCGAGTAAATCGTTAACAGCACATAAATTCGGTGCTTTTCAGTCTACTTTAAAAATAAGGGATTTGTCATCCACGAATAAAACAATTTCACACAAATCCTGAAACCATATTGATTTGTATGAAATAAATCATTAACACTAAAGTGGCTCTTTAATTGCTGTAATATAATCTTCCCAAATACTTTACTGATTGAAATTGGCCTAAAATTATTGGGGTCGCTTTGGTATCCAATTTTAAATTAAGGTAGTAATTTACTACATTTAATTAAGTTAAGAAAAATGCCCATATTCATTAAAATGCCCCGTTGATTATAGCAGCTAGGTGTGGCGCTATATTGACAATAATATTTTCAACAAATTTTACAGAGATAGGAACCCCTGAATTTAGCAGATATTTTTTAATTAAGTTACTTAAATACGTTTATTATATGATATGGGTGTACACGATCAAAACTGAATAGTATCTTACTCTTCTACGTTGTCGATAACCAAGTATTCTGCTCGAGCTGGGCAAGACCTTAGGGTACTAGTTGTATTTAAAGTTATTTTTGCGAAGTAGTTATTAAAGGTGTCGGCTATTTCCAAATTATTTGAAATTATGTTATTATTTTTCACAATACAAATTATTAATTATATACATAATATAAACACAATTCTATAAAACTAACTTATACCTAAAATATTATAAAACAGAAATAAAAAAGAAAACTAAAACCCTCTAATAGGCGTCATAGAATTCCTATTGTTATTATTTGTATTAAGTTCAAAGGTATTATCACGCACCTTGCTGCGTCCTGTTTCATTGTTATTAATATTCCAAGTAGTTTTGATTTTATTACTAGAATTTCGTATTTTAGTTTTTAGATAAAGGGACTTGGCAGTGGCACAAATCATTTTAAATAATTTTTAACATATTGAATAAAATTAGGATCAAAATTGAATATTTTTCATATCATATAATTCATATAATTTAGATCACAAAACATAATCTTCTTATTGTTAGTAAAGGTCTTACATTTAATAATATTTTTATATTCTAAAGTAATTATGTTAAGTAAAGACTCATATACTTCGTCTGAGAAAGGATATCCTTCCATATTGAGAACCTTGACACTTACTTTATTATTAAATTTCTTTAAGCGATTAGAGGTCATTGGTCTACATGTGATCTTATTTTCTTTAAGCATTGTATTTACAGAAAAATCTACCCTTTGACCACAATGGTCAGATGTCTGTTCACTTAATATGGCCCGGCCGTATTTAGAAATTGAGTCACAAAATACATTATCTAAGCAGATAGCAGAATGTGAAATAATCCTGGTTGGTTCCAAAAATAGATACTTTAATTAAATGACTCTAATGAACTAATTAGTTTCACAGAAAGAACTGACTGCTCAAGGAAATTAATATTAAAATCACCACATAGGTACTACTATATTCCTATTACTAAAACTCAAACGATTTAAAATATCCTGTCCTACTGTTTCGAATACACTAAAGTCACTCTGCGGTGGACAGTACACAAAAACTATGGTATGTTGCTCTTGTTCCACGCAGGATAATTCATCAGTACGATAGAAAGATTTACTATATCTTTAAGTTCTTTACGTTTTACATCATTACATAAATATATTAGAGAGCCACCATAATTATATAGAATTCTCTTAAAAATGCACTTACAATCGAATAATACTCATTATAAATTTTAATTGAATACTTTTAACCAATGTTCAGTTATGCAACATACTTGAATATTATGTTTAAAAATAAATCTAATTCTAACTCCTTGCCGGATAGACCCTGAATATTTTAATGAATTGGTTTAATACTGTGTATGCCTGTCCTTTGTCTCGTTTAACAGTTTAAACTTCTAGATGTATCACTAAGATTTGTAGTAATAATACTACTATGTTCTATAACCTTCACTACTCTACTGGTAACTGGGTCCCTGCATAATATATTAAATGCTAATAGTTTAGCAAGTTGCTTTTTATAAAAATAAGGTAGAAACAATGTATCTTTAGTCAATAAAAATCTACTAATAAACTTGTTAGTGTCGAAGAATGAAATAAAATTGTTATAACATATACAACTGCATTTGAAGAAGTAAATTAAGTTTTTCAATATTCCTATTTTTGTTCTTTTGTTATTACATAGGACTATGGTAATGCACACAGAATAAAGTTACACCCTACCTTATAATGTAATGATTATACTTCTGTTAAATAGATTGCATCTTTTTTAGTGACAGATAGGCTGTCACCATAAAGAAATGACGGTTGACTGAGCGTTTAATGTAGTCGTTTTTAACTTCTACTGAAACCTACAGTGGTGTGGGTTACAAAGATGTATTCATGTTTTCAGACCAAATAGGTGTTTGATCTCAAGGCATGAATGTGTTTTTGTTATTGTTATCAACCAAGTAAGACACAGGCATAACTTCATGATTAGGGGAGGAGATGGTATCACTGTTGACTGACTCCAAATCACAAACAGCTGACAGGTTTCAGCGGTAATATTAAAGTTAACCTATTGAGTCTCAGTGACATACTGGTGGCATGACTCGATATTTTTTATCACGACTGGTATACCTGACAGATTAACTGTGATAAATATTTAATTAATGAATTTAAACTGCCGATCATTCCTTAATTTTCAGACTAATGGATGAGTCTGATGATAAGTAACCGCGATAATGAAAGCAGAAAAGGGTAGACTTCAAAACAAATACAGAGTGAGGGAGTGGAAGGGAGCCGGCGAGAGAGGCAAATCCACAAACACTCTTTTAATCGTAAGTCACAAAGTCCGAGGAGGGAGGTGTCACGACAACGTGGATAACACGGGAAGTCGCGACATCAAAACTCGGCACCGTTAAATAAACTAAGTAAATTAATTAATAACCGCGTCTCGACAGTTTTAGATGTATTAAGTAATGTTAAAGGCGCATCGACCTCGCTATGAGAATATTGTATCAATAGATAAACTAAAACCATGTTTGGTATACGATAGAAATCATGATTCTAGTTAAGTAAATTCAGAGAAAGAATGTGATGATATTTCTAAAATATTGAATTGATAACATAATAGTTGTAACAGTGATTCTAACTGGTTGTTTTCAACAATTATATAATATTTCAGTGATTTAAAATAAATGTATGAATGCCATACATATTATGTAAAACAATTATAATAGCATTTTCTGCATGGCACCCAAAATATACAATAAAGTACCAAATAAATTTAAGGACCTTAATGTTAACGTATTTAAACGTAATTTAAGAAATTTATTATTTATTGCATAAACGCTACTATAATATTAATGATCTCCTATGTGATAATCTTATATAATTTGTTTTCTTTGTTTTAATAATCGTCTATCATGATCTAATTTAATTTGGCATGTTCTTAATTATTGACTTATCTATTACTATTCTATTATTGGAAATGAATTATTAATTAATTAATTTTTATATTTATTGTACGGATTTGAACTAACCTATTTATAATATATCTCACTTCATTGTTAAGAGACGCTTAATTGATATGTTAATTATAATATTAGATGCAGCATAATTTTAAAATTATTATTAAGCATATACATTTGCATGTCTGACAAGACAGAGCATATTGAGACAAAAAATACCTATCTGTAACACCAGATCGTACACATGTTGAGTCAAATAAATTTATCTTTAATAATAAGTTATAAATATGTACATTCACATTGATAAAAATAAGCATTGTCTCTATGTAACCGGATAAACATAATAATTTCTTAAGTACATAAATAAAATACATTAAATTATACTTATTACGAATATAAACGAAGGTACTTCAAGCGATTCATGGCCACAATTTTGTGCACGAGTCGCTTGACCTGTTGTTGTTAAACATAATCTAAAGCGAAGGGTCTCGCTTTAACATCAGGATGGCCGAGCTGTTAGCAATTATAGGTAGAATATAATTATTATATAGAAATATTTAGTTAAATGTAGCGATGTAGAAGCATTATTTGAATATGTTTAATTGTATCCGTCATTTTCTGTTGGCAACACTGATTTTTCTCGACTGCCCCACTATGCTTGATAGTATAAAACTAACGCGCGGAACTATAACGGGCAGTCGTGCGTTGTGTGGCGATCGGATAAGTTTGTGAAGTAAAAGTATATTAAGTGGCGGATATTGCATTGAAATAAATCAGGTATGCATATTGTGTAACTATGTAAACTATTAATATAAAATATAATTATGTTACAATAATATTAAAGGAAATAAATACTTGAGAACTGATTCTGGAGTTTTCCTTACACCACGTAGGAACCATCTCGCGTTTCTTAGTGATAAGTGCTCTTAGTGTGAAGTAGTTGTAAGTTGAATTCGAATATGAGTTATCTGACTACCTACGTGTTTTCTATTGATTGAAAATGGCTGATAAGGACGGGATAAAACGCTGCCAATCCGACGTCAGAAGTGGAATCTGAACTACATTCTCACTGCTCTTGTCGAAAGCTCAACAAGCAAGCAACGCGTGGACAGCTGTGAGATGGTTGCTGTGCAGTTAGTTACAACCATCAGGTGGGTCGGTTTCATGTTATTTCGATTCGGTTGCCGAATGTTCTCTTGTGTAATAAATTGTAGCTAATATATTTGAACGCACACGTTACAATAATTCTGTTCAAATAACTGGTATTGACAATTCCGCTATTTGTTGTACCCACAAACTCTGATTGAGGTTATTTTTAATGAGAATGATCTTACAATTTTGTACCATATTCTACCCGACTATGGTATAAAACGAGGTTATAATAGGCCGTGATATTTTAAAGTAAGGATTTTCAATTACAATAACTGTGCGTTTAGTTACAACCATTAGGTGGGTCGTTTTCATTTTATTTCGATTCGGTTGCCGAATGTTCTCTTGTGTAATAAATTGTAGCTAATATATTTGAACGCACACGTTTTAATAATTATGTTCAAATAACTGATATTGAAAATTCCACTATTTGTTGTACCGACGAACTCTGATTGAGGTTATTTTTAATGAGAATGATCTTACAATTTTGTACCATATTCTACCCGACTATGGTATAAAACACGAGGTTATAATAGGCCGTGATATTTTAAAATAAGGATTTTAAATTACAATAACTGCGCGTTTAGTTACAACCATCAGGTGGATCGTTTTCATTTTATTTCGATTCGGTTGCCGAATGTTCTCTTGTGTAATAAATTGTAGCTAATATATTTTAATGCACACGTTATAATAATTATGTTCAAATAACTGATATTGACAATTCCACTATTTGTTGTACCGACGAACTCTGATTGAGGTTATTTTTAATGAGAATAATCTTACAATTTTGTACCATATTCTACCCGACTATGGTATTAAACATGAGGTTATAATAGGCCGTGATATTTTAAAACAAGAATTTTCAATCACAATAACAGCTTATTTACTATTTGTGAAGTACCTTTTAAATTATGTCATGTGGCTAAACCCTTATATCTTGTATATAAAACCGTATATGTACAGTGAGCTGCGAAAATGCATTCCAATGACAAAACTAAAATGGTATAAGCCGGTAATTGACGCCATCTAACGGCAATATATGCAAGAACTGATAAGTAGTTCAGTTATATTGTAATAGATGGCGATGCAATACTATAAAATAAAAAAATAGATGTCTTGAAATTAAACTATACGGATTGTCGCGTTGTTTACATAATTTTGAAACTCTAACACTTCAATGATTGAACTTTACTACAATTTAAAAAACTATTTAAATTAATTAGAACTATTTATGTTTAAGTTTACACTTTGCTCCGACGTTTCTGTTATTTTACAGTAGCCATGTTGACGGGGAGACTAAGATGGTATTTGTCTCAATATTCTGAAGTGTAGTTAATAACTCAATTTAGATGAATTTACTTAAAACAGTTAATAAATTTCAAATCACAAAATTTTATTCGATTTGATTGCATATTACTAGTTATAGTAATAGTGACATGTTGACATGTGTTTACAGATCCACGGGCTAGTATCGGACGCGGAAGTGGAGGGCGAGTCTGCAACAGGCGGGAGGCGCTCCGCCCCCGCGTCGCCACCGCCTGCCGCGCGCTTGGTGGTCTGCAGCCCAAGCGAGTGATCTATCTATCTATTCTATAGATATATTATATATAATTATATATTTAATAGGTAGATTATTTATGAAAATACTGTTAGTTGAAATACTAGTGACACAGAAAGGCATTAAGGCGGAACGCCAGCGCCATCTAGCGGCGCTAGACGGAGTCATTGAGTCGGCGTGAGGGGCGGACAGAGCTCAGTCTACGTCACAGAGTACCTTTTTATATACGGGAATAGAGACTTGTCTCTGGCGTCAAAATGGGTAACCTGTAAGTGGTGCCATCTGTTTTCTCTAGTAAGAGTTAGTCGGAAGATATAAATGGCTACATAGCTATTATAGGTAGGTATTGATAATCAAGTATTATTTGTTTGATAGTAAACTGTGTATTACTATGAGGAATGTTTAATAAAATGCCAATTATTTTTTAAAGTCTCTTTATTAATAGAATTATTAATGTACATAATTATCTAAATCAAGTACACCATGCCATATGAATAATTAATCACAACTCTTACAGAAAAAAAAGAGCCCAAGGATAAACTGTGTTACTTGTGTTCAATATAAACAAAAAGGTACTCTCTGTACACCCAGGAACACAGCAATGTTTGTCCGACGACATGTTATACACTCAAAAGGATCCGTTCCCAACACTTGTGTAACAAAATACAGCACAACAAGAGTCCTGTCTCAGTATTAAAATCTTCAAAATCCAGGAACTAGTATAACTTGCGATCACAGTACTGGAGGAACAGGTTTACTGGAGGAACCCTAGCTCGACTCGACAGAAACACTTTAATTGTAAATCACAAATTATGGCACTCGAACACAACGGATTTCAACGAAAACAAAAAAGTTCGCTGGAAAGTCTCAGAAACTTTTGACTTTGACACACTTTGCCGGGCCATAATTTGTTGCCATTTTAATTATTGCCAGTTACGATCAATCAATTAGTGTGAAGATCGTGTTATAAAAATTACTTTAAAATTATTCTTATTTAATTTAGAAGTACCTTACACATTAAAAAAATATTATAAACATTTAAAAACTTACTAAAATACTCCAATTCGAGAAGTTTATACGAAAATATAGAACATTTTGTACAGCGTCATCTATCAAAGCAAATAAACACTAAAACCGTGGTAGCGCCAGAGCTGCCATCTGTAACTTCTAGTTGGAAATATACGCCAATATAAACCGACAAAATTAAAAAGTGTCACGTAGATGATGCTTTGTATGAATTTGTTGTACTTCGTAATTTGTTGGTATTATTTTTTTTACTTTCCTATTTTGTTGTACTAAGATTGGAGTGCCTGGTCTACGTGTTACCGTCGACCAGTGCACACCACGTAGGAATCATCTCGCGTTTCATAGTGATAAGTGCTCTTAGTGTGAAGTAGTTGTTAGTTGAATTCGAATACGAGTTATCTGACTACCTACGTGTTTTCTATTGATTGAAAATGGCTGATAAGGACGGGATAAAACGCTGCCAATCCGACGTTAGAAGTGGAATCTGAACTCCATTCTCACTGCTCTTGGCGAAAGCTCAACAAGCAAGCAACGTGTGGACAGCTGTGAGATGGTTGCTGTGCGGTTAGTTACAACCATCAGGTGGGTCGTTTTCATTTTATTTCGATTCAGTTGCCGAATGTTCTCTTGTTCTCTATAGATATCTATCTATTCTATAGATATATTATATATTATTATATATTTAATAGGTAGATTATTTATAAAAATACTGTTAGTTGGAACACTAGTGCCACAGAAAGGCATTAAGGCGGAACGCCAGCGCCATCTAGTGGCGCTAGACGGAGTCATCGAGTAGGCGCGAGGGGCGGACAGAGCTCAGTCTACGTGTTACCGTCGACCAGTGCCCAACACGTAGGAACAATCTCGCGTTTTATAGTGATAAGTGCTCTTAGTGTGAAGTAGTTGTTAGTTGAATTCGAATACGAGTTATCTGACTACCTACGTGTTTTCAATTGATTGAAAATGGCTGATAAGGACGGGATAAAACGCTGCCAATCCGACGTCAGAAGTGAAATCTGAACCTATTCTCACTGCTCTTGGCGAAAGCTCAACAAGCAAGCAACGCGTGGACAGCTGTGAGATGGTGGCTGTGCGGTTAGTTACAACCATCAGGTGGGTCGGTTTCATGTTATTTCGATTCGGTTGCCGAATGTTCTCTTGTGTAATAAATTGTAGCTAATATATTTGAACGCACACGTTACAATAATTCTGTTCAAATAACTGGTATTGACAATTCCGCTATTTGTTGTACCCACGAACTCTGATTGAGGTTTTTTTAATGAGAATGATCTTACAATTCTGTACCATATTCTACCCGACTATGGTATAAAACATGAGGTTATAATAGGCCGTGATATTTTAAAGTAAGGATTTTCAATTACAATAACTGTGCGTTTAGTTACAACCATCAGGTGGGTCGTTTTCATTTTATTTCGATTCGGTTGCCGAATGTTCTCTTGTGTAATAAATTGTAGCTAATATATTTGAACGCACACGTTATAATTATGTTCAAATAACTGATATTGACAAATCCGCTATTTGTTGTACCGACGAACTCTGATTGAGGTTATTTTTAATGAGAATAATCTTACAATTTTGTTCCATATTCACCCGACTATGGTATAAAACATGAGGTTATAATAGGCCGTGATATTTTAAAACAAGGATTTTCAATTACAATAACAGCTTGTTTACTATTTGTGAAGTACCTTTTAAATTATGTCATGTGGCTAAACCCTTATATCTTATATATAAAACCGTATATGTACAGTGAGCTGCGAAAATGCATTCCAATGTCAAAACTAAAATGGTATAAGCCGGTAATTGACGCCATCTAACGGCAATATATGCAAGAACTGATAAGTAGTTCAGTTATATCGTAATAGATGGCGATGCACTACTATAAAATAAAAAAATAGATGTCTTGAAATTAAACTATACGGATTGTCGCGTTGTTTACATAATTTTGAAACTCTAACACTTCAATGATTGAACTTTACTACAATTTAAAAAACTATTTAAATTAATTAGAACTATTTATATTTAAGTTTACACTTTGCTCCGACGTGTCTGTTATTTTACAGTAGCCATGTTGACGGGGAGACTAAGATGGTATTTGTCTCAATATTCTGAAGTGTAGTTAATAACTCAATTTAGTTAAATTTACTTAAAACAGTTAATAAATTTCAAATCACAAAATTTTATTCGATTTGATTGCATATTACTAGTTATAGTAATAGTGACATGTTGACATGTGTTTACAGATCCACGGGCTAGTATCGGACGCGGAAGTGGAGGGCGAGTCTGCAACAGGCGGGAGGCGCTTCGCCCCCGCGTCGCCACCGCCTGCCGCGCGCTTGGTGGTCTGCAGCCCAAGTGAGTGATCTATCTATCTATTCTATAGATATATTATATATTTAATAGGTAGATTATTTATGCCAATACTGTTAGTTGGAATACTAGTGACACAGAAAGGCATTAAGGCGGAACGCCAGCGCCATCTAGCGGCGCTAGACGGAGTCATCGAGTCGGCGTGAGGGGCGGACAGAGCTCAGTCTACGTGTTACCGTCGACCAGTGCACACCACGTAGGAACCATCTCGCGTTTCATAGTGATAAGTGCTCTTAGTGTGAAGTAGTTGTTAGTTGAATTCGAATATGAGTTATCTGACTACCTACGTGTTTTCTATTGATTGAAAATGGCTGATAAGGACGGGATAAAACGCTGCCAATCCGACGTTAGAAGTGGAATCTGAACTCCATTCTCACTGCTCTTGGCGAAAGCTCAACAAGCAAGCAACGCGTGGACAGCTGTGAGGTTGCTGTGCGGTTAGTTACAACCATCAGGTGGGTCGTTTTCATTTTATTTCGATTCGGTTGCCGAATGTTCTCTTGTGTAATAAATTGTGGCTAGTATATTTGAACGCACACGTTATAATAATTCTGTTCAAATAACTTGTATTGATAATTCCGCTATTTGTTGTACCGACGAACTCTGATTGAGGTTATTTTTAATGAGAATGATCTTACAATTTTGTACCATATCCTACCCGACTGGTATAAAACATGAGGTTATAATAGGCCTTGATATTTTAAAGTAAAGATTTTCAATAACAATAACTGTGCGTTTAGTTACAATCATCAGGTGGGTCGTTTTCATTTTATTTCGATTCGGTTGCCGAATGTTCTCTTGTGTAATAAATTGTAGCTAATATATTTGAACGCACACGTTATAATAATTATGTTCAAATAACTTGTAATGATAATTCCGCTATTTGTTGTACCGACGAACTCTGATTGAGGTTATTTTTAAAAAGAATGATCTTACAATCTTGTACCATATTCTACCCGACTATGGTATAAAACATGAGGTTATAATAGGCCGTGATATTTTAAAATAAGGATTTTCAATTACAATAACTGTGCGTTTAGTTACAACCATCAGGTGGGTCGTTTTCATTTTATTTCGATTCGGTTGCCGAATGTTCTCTTGTGTAATAAATTGTAGCTAATATATTTGAACGCACACGTTATAATATTTATGTTCAAATAACTGATATTGACAATTCCACTATTTGTTGTACTGACGAACTCTGATTGAGGTTATTTTTAATGAGAATAATCTTACAATTTTGTACCATATTCTACCCAACTATGGTATAAAACATGAGGTTATAATAGGCCGTGATATTTTAAAACAAGGATTTTCAATTACAATAACAGCTTGTTTACTATTTGTGAAGTACCTTTTAAATTATGTCATGTGGCTAAACCCTTATATCTTATATATAAAACCGTATATGTACAGTGAGCTGCGAAAATGCATTCCAATGTCAAAACTAAAATGGTATAAGCCGGTAATTGACGCCATCTAACGGCAATATATGCAAGAACTGATAAGTAGTTCAGTTATATCGTAATAGATGGCGATGCACTACTATAAAATAAAAAAATAGATGTCTTGAAATTAAACTATACGGATTGTCGCGTTGTTTACATAATTTTGAAACTCTAACACTTCAATGATTGAACTTTACTACAATTCAAAAAAACTATTTAAATTAATTAGAACTATTTATATTTAAGTTTACACTTTGCTCCGACGTTTCTGTTATTTTACAGTAGCCATGTTGACGGGGAGACTAAGATGGTATTTGTCTCAATATTCTGAAGTGTAGTTAATAACTCAATTTAGTTAAATTTACTTAAAACAGTTAATAAATTTCAAATCGCAAAATTTTATTCGATTTGATTGCATATTACTAGTTATAGTAATAGTGACATGTTGACATGTGTTTACAGATCCACGGGCTAGTATCGGACGCGGAAGTGGAGGGCGAGTCTGCAACAGGCGGGAGGCGCTTCGCCCCCGCGTCGCCACCGCCTGCCGCGCGCTTGGTGGTCTGCAGCCCAAGTGAGTGATCTATCTATCTATTCTATAGATATATTATATATTTAATAGGTAGATTATTTATGCCAATACTGTTAGTTGGAATACTAGTGACACAGAAAGGCATTAAGGCGGAACGCCAGCGCCATCTAGCGGCGCTAGACGGAGTCATCGAGTCGGCGTGAGGGGCGGACAGAGCTCAGTCTACGTGTTACCGTCGACCAGTGCACACCACGTAGGAACCATCTCGCGTTTCATAGTGATAAGTGCTCTTAGTGTGAAGTAGTTGTTAGTTGAATTCGAATACGAGTTATCTGACTACCTACGTGTTTTCTATTGATTGAAAATGGCTGATAAGGACGGGATAAAACGCTGCCAATCCGACGTTAGAAGTGGAATCTGAACTCCATTCTCACTGCTCTTGGCGAAAGCTCAACAAGCAAGCAACGCGTGTACAGGTGTGAGATGGTTGTTGTGCGGTTAGTTACAACCATCAGGTGGGTCGTTTTCATTTTAATTCGATTCGGTTGCCGAATGTTCTCTTGTGTAATAAATTGTAGCTAATATATTTGAACGCACACGTTATAATAATTATGTTCAAATAACTTGTAATGATAATTCCGCTATTTGTTGTACCGACGAACTCTGATTGAGGTAATTTTTAAAAAGAATGATCTTACAATTTTGTACCATATTCTACCCGACTATGGTATAAAACATGAGGTTATAATAGGCCGTGATATTTTAAAATGAGGATTTTCAATTACAATAACTGTGCGTTTAGTTACAACCATCAGGTGGGTCGTTTTCATTTTATTTCGATTCGGTTGCCGAATGTTCTCTTGTGTAATAAATTGTAGCTAATATATTTGAACGCACACGTTATAATAATTATGTTCAAATAACTGATATTGACAATTCTGCTATTTGTTGTACCGACGAACTCTGATTGAGGTTATTTTTAATGAGAATGATCTTACAATTTTGTACCATATTCTACCCGACTATGGTATAAAACATGAGGTTATAATAGGCCGTGATATTTAAAAGTAAAGATTTTCAATTACAATAACTGCGTTTAGTTACAACCATCAGGTGGGTCGTTTTCATTTTATTTCGATTCGGTTGCCGAATGTTCTCTTGTGTAATAAATTGTAGCTAATATATTTGAACGCACACGTTATAATATTTATGTTCAAATAACTGATATTGACAATTCCACTATTTGTTGTACTGACGAACTCTGATTGAGGTTATTTTTAATGAGAATAATCTTACAATTTTGTACCATATTCTACCCAACTATGGTATAAAACATGAGGTTATAATAGGCCGTGATATTTTAAAACAAGGATTTTCAATTACAATAACAGCTTGTTTACTATTTGTGAAGTACTTTTTAAATTATGTCATGTGGCTAAACCCTTATATCTTATATATAAAACCGTATATGTACAGTGAGCTGCGAAAATGCATTCCAATGTCAAAACTAAAATGGTATAAGCCGGTAATTGACGCCATCTAACGGCAATATATGCAAGAACTGATAAGTAGTTCAGTTATATCGTAATAGATGGCGATGCACTACTATAAAATAAAAAAATAGATGTCTTGAAATTAAACTATACGGATTGTCGCGTTGTTTACATAATTTTGAAACTCTAACACTTCAATGATTGAACTTTACTACAATTTAAAAAACTATTTAAATTAATTAGAACTATTTATATTTAAGTTTACACTTTGCTCCGACGTTTCTGTTATTTTACAGTAGCCATGTTGACGGGGAGACTAAGATGGTATTTGTCTCAATATTCTGAAGTGTAGTTAATACTTAAAACAGTTAATAAATTTCAAATCACAAAATTTTATTCGATTTGATTGCATATTACTAGTTATAGTAATAGTGACATGTTGACATGTGTTTACAGATCCACGGGCTAGTATCGGACGCGGAAGTGGAGGGCAAGTCTGCAACAGGCGGGAGGCGCTTCGCCCCCGCGTCGCCACCGCCTGCCACGCGCTTAGTGGTCTGCAGCCCAAGTGAGTGATCTATCTATCTATTCTATAGATATATTATATATTTAATAGGTAGATTATTTATGCAAATACTGTTAGTTGGAATACTAGTGACACAGAAAGGCATTAAGGCGGAACGCCAGCGCCATCTAGCGGCGCTAGACGGAGTCATCGAGTCGGCGTGAGGGGCGGACAGAGCTCAGTCTACGTGTTACCGTCGACCAGTGCACACCACGTAGGAACCATCTCGCGTTTCATAGTGATAAGTGCTCTTAGTGTGAAGTAGTTGTTAGTTGAATTCGAATACGAGTTATCTGACTACCTACGTGTTTTCTATTGATTGAAAATGGCTGATAAGGACGGGATAAAACGCTGCCAATCCGACGTTAGAAGTGGAATCTGAACTCCATTCTCACTGCTCTTGGCGAAAGCTCAACAAGCAAGCAACGCGTGTACAGGTGTGAGATGGTTGTTGTGCGGTTAGTTACAACCATCAGGTGGGTCGTTTTCATTTTAATTCGATTCGGTTGCCGAATGTTCTCTTGTGTAATAAATTGTAGCTAATATATTTGAACGCACACGTTATAATAATTATGTTCAAATAACTTGTAATGATAATTCCGCTATTTGTTGTACCGACGAACTCTGATTGAGGTTATTTTTAAAAAGAATGATCTTACAATTTTGTACCATATTCTACCCGACTATGGTATAAAACATGAGGTTATAATAGGCCGTGATATTTTAAAATGAGGATTTTCAATTACAATAACTGTGCGTTTAGTTACAACCATTAGGTGGGTCGTTTTTATTTTATTTCGATTCGGTTGCCGAATGTTCTCTTGTGTAATAAATTGTAGCTAATATATTTGAACGCACACGTTATAATAATTATGTTCAAATAACTGATATTGACAATTCCGCTATTTGTTGTACCGACGAACTCTGATTGAGGTTATTTTTAATGAGAATGATCTTACAATTTTGTACCATATTCTACCCGACTATGGTATAAAACATGAGGTTATAATAGGCCGTGATATTTAAAAGTAAAGATTTCAATTACAATAACTGCGTTTAGTTACAACCATCAGGTAGGTCGTTTTCATTTTATTTCGATTCGGTTGCCGAATGTTCTCTTGTGTAATAAATTGTAGCTAATATATTTGAACGCACACGTTATATTTATGTTCAAATAACTGATATTGACAATTCCACTATTTGTTGTACTGACGAACTCTGATTGAGGTTATTTTTAATGAGAATAATCTTACAATTTTGTACCATATTCTACCCAACTATGGTATAAAACATGAGGTTATAATAGGCCGTGATATTTTAAAACAAGGATTTTCAATTACAATAACAGCTTGTTTACTATTTGTGAAGTACCTTTTAAATTATGTCATGTGGCTAAACCCTTATATCTTATATATAAAACCGTATATGTACAGTGAACTGCGAAAATGCATTCCAATGTCAAAACTAAAATGGTATAAGCCGGTAATTGACGCCATCTAACGGCAATATATGCAAGAACTGATAAGTAGTTCAGTTATATCGTAATAGATGGCGATGCCCTACTATAAAATAAAAAAATAGATGTCTTGAAATTAAACTATACGGATTGTCGCGTTGTTTACATAATTTTGAAACTCTAACACTTCAATGATTGAACTTTACTACAATTTAAAAAACTATTTAAATTAATTAGAACTATTTATATTTAAGTTTACACTTTGCTCCGACGTTTCTGTTATTTTACAGTAGCCATGTTGACGGGGAGACTAAGATGGTATTTGTCTCAATATTCTGAAGTGTAGTTAATAACTCAATTTAGTTAAATTTACTTAAAACAGTTAATAAATTTCAAATCGCAAAATTTTATTCGATTTGATTGCATATTACTAGTTATAGTAATAATGACATGTTGACATGTGTTTACAGATCCACGGGCTAGTATCGGACGCGGAAGTGGAGGGCGAGTCTGCAACAGGCGGGAGGCGCTTCGCCCCCGCGTCGCCACCGCCTGCCGCGCGCTTGGTGGTCTGCAGCCCAAGTGAGTGATCTATCTATCTATTCTATAGATATTTAATAGGTAGATTATTTATGCCAATACTGTTAGTTGGAATACTAGTGACACAGAAAGGCATTAAGGCGGAACGCCAGCGCCATCTAGCGGCGCTAGACGGAGTCATCGAGTCGGCGTGAGGGGCGGACAGAGCTCAGTCTACGTGTTACCGTCGACCAGTGCACACCACGTAGGAACCGTCTCGCGTTTCATAGTGATAAGTGCTCTTAGTGTGAAGTAGTTGTTAGTTGAATTCGAATACGAGTTATCTGACTACCTACGTGTTTTCTATTGATTAAAAATGGCTGATAAGGACGGGATAAAACGCTGCCAATCCGACGTTAGAAGTGGAATCTGAACTCCATTCTCACTGCTCTTGGCGAAAGCTCAACAAGCAAGCAACGCGTGTACAGGTGTGAGATGGTTGTTGTGCGGTTAGTTACAACCATCAGGTGGGTCGTTTTCATTTTAATTCGATTCGGTTGCCGAATGTTCTCTTGTGTAATAAATTGTAGCTAATATATTTGAACGCACACGTTATAATAATTATGTTCAAATAACTTGTAATGATAATTCCGCTATTTGTTGTACCGACGAACTCTGATTGAGGTTATTTTTAAAAAGAATGATCTTACAATTTTGTACCATATTCTACCCGACTATGGTATAAAACATGAGGTTATAATAGGCCGTGATATTTTAAAATGAGGATTTTCAATTACAATAACTGTGCGTTTAGTTACAACCATCAGGTGGGTCGTTTTCATTTTATTTCGATTCGGTTGCCGAATGTTCTCTTGTGTAATAAATTGTAGCTAATATATTTGAACGCACACGTTATAATAATTATGTTCAAATAACTGATATTGACAATTCTGCTATTTGTTGTACCGACGAACTCTGATTGAGGTTATTTTTAATGAGAATGATCTTACAATTTTGTACCATATTCTACCCGACTATGGTATAAAACATGAGGTTATAATAGGCCGTGATATTTAAAAGTAAAGATTTTCAATTACAATAACTGCGTTTAGTTACAACCATCAGGTGGGTCGTTTTCATTTTATTTCGATTCGGTTGCCGAATGTTCTCTTGTGTAATAAATTGTAGCTAATATATTTGAACGCACACGTTATAATAATTATGTTCAAATAACTGATATTGACAATTCCGCTATTTGTTGTACCGACGAACTCTGATTGAGGTTATTTTTAATGAGAATAATCTTACAATTTTGTACCATATTCTACCCAACTATGGTATAAAACATGAGGTTATAATAGGCCGTGATATTTTAAAACAAGGATTTTCAATTACAATAACAGCTTGTTTACTATTTGTGAAGTACCTTTTAAATTATGTCATGTGGCTAAACCCTTATATCTTATATATAAAACCGTATATGTACAGTGAGCTGCGAAAATGCATTCCAATGTCATTGTGATTTGATTGCATATTACTAGTTATAGTAATAGTGACATGTTGACATGTGTTTACAGATCCACGGGCTAGTATCGGACGCGGAAGTGGAGGGCGAGTCTGCAACAGGCGGGAGGCGCTTCGCCCCCGCGTCGCCACCGCCTGCCGCGCGCTTGGTGGTCTGCAGCCCAAGTGAGTGATCTATCTATCTATTCTATAGATATATTATATATTTAATAGGTAGATTATTTATGCAAATACTGTTAGTTGGAATACTAGTGACACAGAAAGGCATTAAGGCGGAACGCCAGCGCCATCTAGCGGCGCTAGACGGAGTCATCGAGTCGGCGTGAGGGGCGGACAGAGCTCAGTCTACGTGTTACCGTCGACCAGTGCACACCACGTAGGAACCATCTCGCGTTTCATAGTGATAAGTGCTCTTAGTGTGAAGTAGTTGTTAGTTGAATTCGAATACGAGTTATCTGACTACCTACGTGTTTTCTATTGATTGAAAATGGCTGATAAGGACGGGATAAAACGCTGCCAATCCGACGTTAGAAGTGGAATCTGAACTCCATTCTCACTGCTCTTGGTGAAAGCTCAACAAGCAAGCAACGCGTGTACAGGTGTGAGATGGTTGTTGTGCGGTTAGTTACAACCATCAGGTGGGTCGTTTTCATTTTAATTCGATTCGGTTGCCGAATGTTCTCTTGTGTAATAAATTGTAGCTAATATATTTGAACGCACACGTTATAATAATTATGTTCAAATAACTTGTAATGATAATTCCGCTATTTGTTGTACCGACGAACTCTGATTGAGGTTATTTTTAAAAAGAATGATCTTACAATTTTGTACCATATTCTACCCGACTATGGTATAAAACATGGGGTTATAATAGGCCGTGATATTTTAAAATGAGGATTTTCAATAACAATAACTGTGCGTTTAGTTACAACCATTAAGTGGGTCGTTTTCATTTTATTTCGATTCGGTTGCCGAATGTTCTCTTGTGTAATAAATTGTAGCTAATATATTTGAACGCACACGTTATAATAATTATGTTCAAATAACTGATATTGACAATTCCGCTATTTGTTGTACCGACGAACTCTGATTGAGGTTATTTTTAATGAGAATGATCTTACAATTTTGTACCATATTCTACCCGACTATGGTATAAAACATGAGGTTATAATAGGCCGTGATATTTAAAAGTAAAGATTTTCAAATACAATAACTGTGCGTTTAGTTACAACCATCAGGTGGGTCGTTTTCATTTTATTTCGATTCGGTTGCCGAATGTTCTCTTGTGTAATAAATTGTAGCTAATATATTTGAACGCACACGTTATAATAATTATGTTCAAATAACTGATATTGACAATTCCGCTATTTGTTGTACCGACGAACTCTGATTGAGGTTATTTTTAATGAGAATGATCTTACAATTTTGTACCATATTCTACCCGACTATGGTATAAAACATGAGGTTATAATAGGCCGTGATATTTAAAAGTAAAGATTTCAATTACAATAACAGCTTGTTTACTATTTGTGAAGTACCTTTTAAATTATGTCATGTGGCTAAACCCTTATATCTTATATATAAAACCGTATATGTACAGTGAGCTGCGAAAATGCATTCCAATGTCAAAACTAAAATGGTATAAGCCGGTAATTGACGCCATCTAACGGCAATATATGCAAGAACTGATAAGTAGTTCAGTTATATCGTAATAGATGGCGATGCACTACTATAAAATAAAAAAATAGATGTCTTGAAATTAAACTATACGGATTGTCGCGTTGTTTACATAATTTTGAAACTCTAACACTTCAATGATTGAACTTTACTACAATTTAAGAAACTATTTAAATTAATTAGAACTATTTATATTTAAGTTTATACTTTGCTTTGACGTTTCTGTTATTTTACAGTAGCCATGTTGACGGGGAGACTAAGATGGTATTTGTCTCAATATTCTGAAGTGTAGTTAATAACTCAATTTAGTTAAATTTACTTAAAACAGTTAATAAATTTCCAATCACAAAATTTTATTCGATTTGATTGCATATTACTAGTTATAGTAATAGTGACATGTTGACATGTGTTTACAGATCCACGGGCTAGTATCGGACGCGGAAGTGGAGGGCGAGTCTGCAACAGGCGGGAGGCGCTTCGCCCCGCGTCGCCACCGCCTGCCGCGCGCTTGGTGGTCTGCAGCCCAAGTGAGTGATCTATCTATCTATTCTATAGATATATTATATATTTAATAGGTAGATTATTTATGCAAATACTGTTAGTTGGAATACTAGTGACACAGAAAGGCATTAAGGCGGAACGCCAGCGCCATCTAGCGGCGCTAGACGGAGTCATCGAGTCGGCGTGAGGGGCGGACAGAGCTCAGTCTACGTGTTACCGTCGACCAGTGCACACCACGTAGGAACCATCTCGCGTTTCATAGTGATAAGTGCTCTTAGTGTGAAGTAGTTGTTAGTTGAATTCGAATACGAGTTATCTGACTACCTACGTGTTTTCTATTGATTGAAAATGGCTGATAAGGACGGGATAAAACGCTGCCAATCCGACGTTAGAAGTGGAATCTGAACTCCATTCTCACTGCTCTTGGCGAAAGCTCAACAAGCAAGCAACGCGTGTACAGGTGTGAGATGGTTGTTGTGCGGTTAGTTACAACCATCAGGTGGGTCGTTTTCATTTTAATTCGATTCGGTTGCCGAATGTTCTCTTGTGTAATAAATTGTAGCTAATATATTTGAACGCACACGTTATAATAATTATTTTCAAATAACTTGTAATGATAATTCCGCTATTTGTTGTACCGACGAACTCTGATTGAGGTTATTTTTAAAAAGAATGATCTTACAATTTTGTACCATATTCTACCCAACTATGGTATAAAACATGAGGTTATAATAGGCCGTGATATTTTAAAACAAGGATTTTCAATTACAATAACAGCTTGTTTACTATTTGTGAAGTACCTTTTAAATTATGTCATGTGGCTAAACCCTTATATCTTATATATAAAACCGTATATGTACAGTGAGCTGCGAAAATGCATTCCAATGTCATTGTGATTTGATTGCATATTACTAGTTATAGTAATAGTGACATGTTGACATGTGTTTACAGATCCACGGGCTAGTATCGGACGCGGAAGTGGAGGGCGAGTCTGCAACAGGCGGGAGGCGCTTCGCCCCCGCGTCGCCACCGCCTGCCGCGCGCTTGGTGGTCTGCAGCCCAAGTGAGTGATCTATCTATCTATTCTATAGATATATTATATATTTAATAGGTAGATTATTTATGCAAATACTGTTAGTTGGAATACTAGTGACACAGAAAGGCATTAAGGCGGAACGCCAGCGCCATCTAGCGGCGCTAGACGGAGTCATCGAGTCGGCGTGAGGGGCGGACAGAGCTCAGTCTACGTGTTACCGTCGACCAGTGCACACCACGTAGGAACCATCTCGCGTTTCATAGTGATAAGTGCTCTTAGTGTGAAGTAGTTGTTAGTTGAATTCGAATACGAGTTATCTGACTACCTACGTGTTTTCTATTGATTGAAAATGGCTGATAAGGACGGGATAAAACGCTGCCAATCCGACGTTAGAAGTGGAATCTGAACTCCATTCTCACTGCTCTTGGCGAAAGCTCAACAAGCAAGCAACGCGTGGACAGCTGTGAGACGGTTGCTGTGCGGTTAGTTACAACCATCAGGTGGGTCGTTTTCATTTTATTTCGATTCGGTTGCCGAATGTTCTCTTGTGTAATAAATTGTGGCTAGTATATTTGAACGCACACGTTATAATAATTCTGTTCAAATAACTTGTATTGATAATTCCGCTATTTGTTGTACCGACGAACTCTGATTGAGGTTATTTTTAAAAAGAATGATCTTACAATTTTGTACTATATCCTACCCGACTGGTATAAAACATGAGGTTATAATAGGCCTTGATATTTTAAAGTAAAGATTTTCAATAACAATAACTGTGCGTTTAGTTACAACCATCAGGTGGGTCGTTTTCATTTTATTTCGATTCGGTTGCCGAATGTTCTCTTGTGTAATAAATTGTAGCTAATATATTTGAACGCACACGTTAAAATAATTATGTTCAAATAACTTGTAATGATAATTCCGCTATTTGTTGTACCGACGAACTCTGATTGAGGTTATTTTTAAAAAGAATGATCTTACAATTTTGTACCATATTCTACCCGACTATGGTATAAAACATGAGGTTATAATAGGCCGTGATATTTTAAAATAAGGATTTTCAATTACAATAACTGTGCGTTTAGTTACAACCATCAGGTGGGTCGTTTTCATTTTATTTCGATTCGGTTGCCGAATGTTCTCTTGTGTAATAAATTGTAGCTAATATATTTGAACGCACACGTTATAATAATTATGTTCAAATAACTGATATTGACAATTCCGCTATTTGTTGTACCGACGAACTCTGATTGAGGTTATTTTTAATGAGAATGATCTTACAATTTTGTACCATATTCTACCCGACTATGGTATAAAACATGAGGTTATAATAGGCCGTGATATTTAAAAGTAAAGATTTTCAAATACAATAACTGTGCGTTTAGTTACAACCATCAGGTGGGTCGTTTTCATTTTATTTCGATTCGGTTGCCGAATGTTCTCTTGTGTAATAAATTGTAGCTAATATATTTGAACGCACACGTTATAATAATTATGTTCAAATAACTGATATTGACAATTCCGCTATTTGTTGTACCGACGAACTCTGATTGAGGTTATTTTTAATGAGAATAATCTTACAATTTTGTACCATATTCTACCCAACTATGGTATAAAACATGAGGTTATAATAGGCCGTGATATTTTAAAACAAGGATTTTCAATTACAATAACAGCTTGTTTACTATTTGTGAAGTACCTTTTAAATTATGTCATGTGGCTAAACCCTTATATCTTATATATAAAACCGTATATGTACAGTGAGCTGCGAAAATGCATTCCAATGTCAAAACTAAAATGGTATAAGCCGGTAATTGACGCCATCTAACGGCAATATATGCAAGAACTGATAAGTAGTTCAGTTATATCGTAATAGATGGCGATGCACTACTATAAAATAAAAAAATAGATGTCTTGAAATTAAACTATACGGATTGTCGCGTTGTTTACATAATTTTGAAACTCTAACACTTCAATGATTGAACTTTACTACAATTTAAAAAACTATTTGAATTAATTAGAACTATTTATATTTAAGTTTACACTTTGCTCCGACGTTTCTGTTATTTTACAGTAGCCATGTTGACGGGGAGACTAAGATGGTATTTGTCTCAATATTCTGAAGTGTAGTTAATACTTAAAACAGTTAATAAATTTCAAATCACAAAATTTTATTCGATTTGATTGCATATTACTAGTTATAGTAATAGTGACATGTTGACATGTGTTTACAGATCCACGGGCTAGTATCGGACGCGGAAGTGGAGGGCGAGTCTGCAACAGGCGGGAGGCGCTTCGCCCCCGCGTCGCCACCGCCTGCCGCGCGCTTAGTGGTCTGCAGCCCAAGTGAGTGATCTATCTATCTATTCTATAGATATATTATATATTTAATAGGTAGATTATTTATGCAAATACTGTTAGTTGGAATACTAGTGACACAGAAAGGCATTACGGCGGAACGCCAGCGCCATCTAGCGGCGCTAGACGGAGTCATCGAGTCGGCGTGAGGGGCGGACAGAGCTCAGTCTACGTGTTACCGTCGACCAGTGCACACCACGTAGGAACCATCTCGCGTTTCATAGTGATAAGTGCTCTTAGTGTGAAGTAGTTGTTAGTTGAATTCGAATACGAGTTATCTGACTACCTACGTGTTTTCTATTGATTGAAAATGGCTGATAAGGACGGGATAAAACGCTGCCAATCCGACGTTAGAAGTGGAATCTGAACTCCATTCTCACTGCTCTTGGCGAAAGCTCAACAAGCAAGCAACGCGTGTACAGGTGTGAGATGGTTGTTGTGCGGTTAGTTACAACCATCAGGTGGGTCGTTTTCATTTTAATTCGATTCGGTTGCCGAATGTTCTCTTGTGTAATAAATTGTAGCTAATATATTTGAACGCACACGTTATAATAATTATGTTCAAATAACTTGTAATGATAATTCCGCTATTTGTTGTACCGACGAACTCTGATTGAGGTTATTTTTAAAAAGAATGATCTTACAATTTTGTACCATATTCTACCCGACTATGGTATAAAACATGGGGTTATAATAGGCCGTGATATTTTAAAATGAGGATTTTCAATAACAATAACTGTGCGTTTAGTTACAACCATTAAGTGGGTCGTTTTCATTTTATTTCGATTCGGTTGCCGAATGTTCTCTTGTGTAATAAATTGTAGCTAATATATTTGAACGCACACGTTATAATAATTATGTTCAAATAACTGATATTGACAATTCCGCTATTTGTTGTACCGACGAACTCTGATTGAGGTTATTTTTAATGAGAATGATCTTACAATTTTGTACCATATTCTACCCGACTATGGTATAAAACATGAGGTTATAATAGGCCGTGATATTTAAAAGTAAAGATTTTCAAATACAATAACTGTGCGTTTAGTTACAACCATCAGGTGGGTCGTTTTCATTTTATTTCGATTCGGTTGCCGAATGTTCTCTTGTGTAATAAATTGTAGCTAATATATTTGAACGCACACGTTATAATAATTATGTTCAAATAACTGATATTGACAATTCCGCTATTTGTTGTACCGACGAACTCTGATTGAGGTTATTTTTAATGAGAATGATCTTACAATTTTGTACCATATTCTACCCGACTATGGTATAAAACATGAGGTTATAATAGGCCGTGATATTTAAAAGTAAAGATTTCAATTACAATAACAGCTTGTTTACTATTTGTGAAGTACCTTTTAAATTATGTCATGTGGCTAAACCCTTATATCTTATATATAAAACCGTATATGTACAGTGAGCTGCGAAAATGCATTCCAATGTCAAAACTAAAATGGTATAAGCCGGTAATTGACGCCATCTAACGGCAATATATGCAAGAACTGATAAGTAGTTCAGTTATATCGTAATAGATGGCGATGCACTACTATAAAATAAAAAAATAGATGTCTTGAAATTAAACTATACGGATTGTCGCGTTGTTTACATAATTTTGAAACTCTAACACTTCAATGATTGAACTTTACTACAATTTAAAAAACTATTTAAATTAATTAGAACTATTTATATTTAAGTTTACACTTTGCTCCGACGTTTCTGTTATTTTACAGTAGCCATGTTGACGGGGAGACTAAGATGGTATTTGTCTCAATATTCTGAAGTGTAGTTAATAACTCAATTTAGTTAAATTTACTTAAAACAGTTAATAAATTTCAAATCGCAAAATTTTATTCGATTTGATTGCATATTACTAGTTATAGTAATAGTGACATGTTGACATGTGTTTACAGATCCACGGGCTAGTATCGGACGTGGAAGTGGAGGGCGAGTCTGCAACAGGCGGGAGACGCTTCGCCCCCGCGTCGCCACCGCCTGCCGCGTGCTTGGTGGTCTGCAGCCCAAGTGAGTGATCTATCTATCTATTCTATAGATATATTATATATTTAATAGGTAGATTATTTATGCCAATACTGTTAGTTGGAATACTAGTGACACAGAAAGGCATTAAGGCGGAACGCCAGCGCCATCTAGTGGCGCTAGACGGAGTCATCGAGTCGGCGTGAGGGGCGGACAGAGCTCAGTCTACGTGTTACCGTCGACCAGTGCACACCACGTAGGAACCATCTCGCGTTTCATAGTGATAAGTGCTCTTAGTGTGAAGTAGTTGTTAGTTGAATTCGAATACGAGTTATCTGACTACCTACGTGTTTTCTATTGATTGAAAATGGCTGATAAGGACGGGATAAAACGCTGCCAATCCGACGTTAGAAGTGGAATCTGAACTCCATTCTCACTGCTCTTGGCGAAAGCTCAACAAGCAAGCAACGCGTGGACAGCTGTGAGGTTGCTGTGCGGTTAGTTACAACCATCAGGTGGGTCGTTTTCATTTTATTTCGATTCGGTTGCCGAATGTTCTCTTGTGTAATAAATTGTGGCTAGTATATTTGAACGCACACGTTATAATAATTCTGTTCAAATAACTTGTATTTATAATTCCGCTATTTGTTGTACCGACGAACTCTGATTGAGGTTATTTTTAATGCGAATGATCTTACAATTTTGTACCATATTCTACCCGACTGGTATAAAACATGAGGTTATAATAGGCCTTGATATTTTAAAGTAAAGATTTTCAATTACAATAACTGTGCGTTTAGTTACAACCATCAGGTGGGTCGTTTTCATTTTAATTCGATTCGGTTGCAGAATGTTCTCTTGTGTAATAAATTGTAGCTAATATATTTGAACGCACACGTTATAATAATTATGTTCAAATAACTTGTAATGATAATTCCGCTATTTGTTGTACCGACGAACTCTGATTGAGGTTATTTTTAAAAAGAATGATCTTACAATTTTGTACCATATTCTACCCGACTATGGTATAAAACATGAGGTTATAATAGGCCGTGATATTTTAAAATAAGGATTTTCAATTACAATAACTGTGCGTTTAGTTACAACCATCAGGTGGGTCGTTTTCATTTTATTTCGATTCGGTTGCCGAATGTTCTCTTGTGTAATAAATTGTAGCTAATATATTTGAACGCACACGTTATAATAATTATGTTCAAATAACTGATATTGACAATTCCGCTATTTGTTGTACCGACGAACTCTGATTGAGGTTATTTTTAATGAGAATGATCTTACAATTTTGTACCATATTCTACCCGACTATGGTATAAAACATGAGGTTATAATAGGCCGTGATATTTAAAAGTAAAGATTTCAATTACAATAACAGCTTGTTTACTATTTGTGAAGTACCTTTTAAATTATGTCATGTGGCTAAACCCTTATATCTTATATATAAAACCGTATATGTACAGTGAGCTGCGAAAATGCATTCCAATGTCAAAACTAAAATGGTATAAGCCGGTAATTGACGCCATCTAACGGCAATATATGCAAGAACTGATAAGTAGTTCAGTTATATCGTAATAGATGGCGATGAACTACTATAAAATAAAAAAATAGATGTCTTGAAATTAAACTATACGGATTGTCGCGTTGTTTACATAATTTTGAAACTCTAACACTTCAATGATTGAACTTTACTACAATTTAAAAAACTATTTAAATTAATTAGAACTATTTATATTTAAGTTTACACTTTGCTCCGACGTTTCTGTTATTTTACAGTAGCCATGTTGACGGGGAGACTAAGATGGTATTTGTCTTAATATTCTGAAGTGTAGTTAATAACTCAATTTAGTTAAATTTACTTAAAACAGTTAATAAATTTCAAATCACAAAATTTTATTCGATTTGATTGCATATTACTAGTTATAGTAATAGTGACATGTTGACATGTGTTTACAGATCCACGGGCTAGTATCGGACGCGGAAGTGGAGGGCGAGTCTGCAACAGGCGGGAGGCGCTTCGCCCCCGCGTCGCCACCGCCTGCCGCGCGCTTAGTGGTCTGCAGCCCAAGTGAGTGATCTATCTATCTATTCTATAGATATATTATATATTTAATAGGTAGATTATTTATGCAAATACTGTTAGTTGGAATACTAGTGACACAGAAAGGCATTAAGGCGGAACGCCAGCGCCATCTAGCGGCGCTAGACGGAGTCATCGAGTCGGCGTGAGGGGCGGACAGAGCTCAGTCTACGTGTTACCGTCGACCAGTGCACACCACGTAGGAACCATCTCGCGTTTCATAGTGATAAGTGCTCTTAGTGTGAAGTAGTTGTTAGTTGAATTCGAATACGAGTTATCTGACTACCTACGTGTTTTCTATTGATTGAAAATGGCTGATAAGGACGGGATAAAACGCTGCCAATCCGACGTTAGAAGTGGAATCTGAACTCCATTCTCACTGCTCTTGGCGAAAGCTCAACAAGCAAGCAACGCGTGTACAGGTGTGAGATGGTTGTTGTGCGGTTAGTTACAACCATCAGGTGGGTCGTTTTCATTTTAATTCGATTCGGTTGCCGAATGTTCTCTTGTGTAATAAATTGTAGCTAATATATTTGAACGCACACGTTATAATAATTATGTTCAAATAACTTGTAATGATAATTCCGCTATTTGTTGTACCGACGAACTCTGATTGAGGTTATTTTTAAAAAGAATGATCTTACAATTTTGTACCATATTCTACCCGACTATGGTATAAAACATGAGGTTATAATAGGCCGTGATATTTTAAAATGAGGATTTTCAATTACAATAACTGTGCGTTTAGTTACAACCATTAGGTGGGTCGTTTTTATTTTATTTCGATTCGGTTGCCGAATGTTCTCTTGTGTAATAAATTGTAGCTAATATATTTGAACGCACACGTTATAATAATTATGTTCAAATAACTGATATTGACAATTCCGCTATTTGTTGTACCGACGAACTCTGATTGAGGTTATTTTTAATGAGAATGATCTTACAATTTTGTACCATATTCTACCCGACTATGGTATAAAACATGAGGTTATAATAGGCCGTGATATTTAAAAGTAAAGATTTCAATTACAATAACTGCGTTTAGTTACAACCATCAGGTAGGTCGTTTTCATTTTATTTCGATTCGGTTGCCGAATGTTCTCTTGTGTAATAAATTGTAGCTAATATATTTGAACGCACACGTTATAATATTTATGTTCAAATAACTGATATTGACAATTCCACTATTTGTTGTACTGACGAACTCTGATTGAGGTTATTTTTAATGAGAATAATCTTACAATTTTGTACCATATTCTACCCAACTATGGTATAAAACATGAGGTTATAATAGGCCGTGATATTTTAAAACAAGGATTTTCAATTACAATAACAGCTTGTTTACTATTTGTGAAGTACCTTTTAAATTATGTCATGTGGCTAAACCCTTATATCTTATATATAAAACCGTATATGTACAGTGAGCTGCGAAAATGCATTCCAATGTCAAAACTAAAATGGTATAAGCCGGTAATTGACGCCATCTAACGGCAATATATGCAAGAACTGATAAGTAGTTCAGTTATATCGTAATAGATGGCGATGCACTACTATAAAATAAAAAAATAGATGTCTTGAAATTAAACTATACGGATTGTCGCGTTGTTTACATAATTTTGAAACTCTAACACTTCAATGATTGAACTTTACTACAATTCAAAAAAACTATTTAAATTAATTAGAACTATTTATATTTAAGTTTACACTTTGCTCCGACGTTTCTGTTATTTTACAGTAGCCATGTTGACGGGGAGACTAAGATGGTATTTGTCTCAATATTCTGAAGTGTAGTTAATAACTCAATTTAGTTAAATTTACTTAAAACAGTTAATAAATTTCAAATCGCAAAATTTTATTCGATTTGATTGCATATTACTAGTTATAGTAATAGTGACATGTTGACATGTGTTTACAGATCCACGGGCTAGTATCGGACGTGGAAGTGGAGGGCGAGTCTGCAACAGGCGGGAGACGCTTCGCCCCCGCGTCGCCACCGCCTGCCGCGTGCTTGGTGGTCTGCAGCCCAAGTGAGTGATCTATCTATCTATTCTATAGATATATTATATATTTAATAGGTAGATTATTTATGCCAATACTGTTAGTTGGAATACTAGTGACACAGAAAGGCATTAAGGCGGAACGCCAGCGCCATCTAGTGGCGCTAGACGGAGTCATCGAGTCGGCGTGAGGGGCGGACAGAGCTCAGTCTACGTGTTACCGTCGACCAGTGCACACCACGTAGGAACCATCTCGCGTTTCATAGTGATAAGTGCTCTTAGTGTGAAGTAGTTGTTAGTTGAATTCGAATACGAGTTATCTGACTACCTACGTGTTTTCTATTGATTGAAAATGGCTGATAAGGACGGGATAAAACGCTGCCAATCCGACGTTAGAAGTGGAATCTGAACTCCATTCTCACTGCTCTTGGCGAAAGCTCAACAAGCAAGCAACGCGTGTACAGGTGTGAGATGGTTGTTGTGCGGTTAGTTACAACCATCAGGTGGGTCGTTTTCATTTTAATTCGATTCGGTTGCCGAATGTTCTCTTGTGTAATAAATTGTAGCTAATATATTTGAACGCACACGTTATAATAATTATGTTCAAATAACTTGTAATGATAATTCCGCTATTTGTTGTACCGACGAACTCTGATTGAGGTTATTTTTAAAAAGAATGATCTTACAATTTTGTACCATATTCTACCCGACTATGGTATAAAACATGAGGTTATAATAGGCCGTGATATTTTAAAATGAGGATTTTCAATTACAATAACTGTGCGTTTAGTTACAACCATTAGGTGGGTCGTTTTTATTTTATTTCGATTCGGTTGCCGAATGTTCTCTTGTGTAATAAATTGTAGCTAATATATTTGAACGCACACGTTATAATAATTATGTTCAAATAACTGATATTGACAATTCCGCTATTTGTTGTACCGACGAACTCTGATTGAGGTTATTTTTAATGAGAATGATCTTACAATTTTGTACCATATTCTACCCGACTATGGTATAAAACATGAGGTTATAATAGGCCGTGATATTTAAAAGTAAAGATTTCAATTACAATAACTGCGTTTAGTTACAACCATCAGGTAGGTCGTTTTCATTTTATTTCGATTCGGTTGCCGAATGTTCTCTTGTGTAATAAATTGTAGCTAATATATTTGAACGCACGTTATAATATTTATGTTCAAATAACTGATATTGACAATTCCACTATTTGTTGTACTGACGAACTCTGATTGAGGTTATTTTTAATGAGAATAATCTTACAATTTTGTACCATATTCTACCCAACTATGGTATAAAACATGAGGTTATAATAGGCCGTGATATTTTAAAACAAGGATTTTCAATTACAATAACAGCTTGTTTACTATTTGTGAAGTACCTTTTAAATTATGTCATGTGGCTAAACCCTTATATCTTATATATAAAACCGTATATGTACAGTGAGCTGCGAAAATGCATTCCAATGTCAAAACTAAAATGGTATAAGCCGGTAATTGACGCCATCTAACGGCAATATATGCAAGAACTGATAAGTAGTTCAGTTATATCGTAATAGATGGCGATGCACTACTATAAAATAAAAAAATAGATGTCTTGAAATTAAACTATACGGATTGTCGCGTTGTTTACATAATTTTGAAACTCTAACACTTCAATGATTGAACTTTACTACAATTCAAAAAAACTATTTAAATTAATTAGAACTATTTATATTTAAGTTTACACTTTGCTCCGACGTTTCTGTTATTTTACAGTAGCCATGTTGACGGGGAGACTAAGATGGTATTTGTCTCAATATTCTGAAGTGTAGTTAATAACTCAATTTAGTTAAATTTACTTAAAACAGTTAATAAATTTCAAATCGCAAAATTTTATTCGATTTGATTGCATATTACTAGTTATAGTAATAGTGACATGTTGACATGTGTTTACAGATCCACGGGCTAGTATCGGACGTGGAAGTGGAGGGCGAGTCTGCAACAGGCGGGAGACGCTTCGCCCCCGCGTCGCCACCGCCTGCCGCGTGCTTGGTGGTCTGCAGCCCAAGTGAGTGATCTATCTATCTATTCTATAGATATATTATATATTTAATAGGTAGATTATTTATGCCAATACTGTTAGTTGGAATACTAGTGACACAGAAAGGCATTAAGGCGGAACGCCAGCGCCATCTAGTGGCGCTAGACGGAGTCATCGAGTCGGCGTGAGGGGCGGACAGAGCTCAGTCTACGTGTTACCGTCGACCAGTGCACACCACGTAGGAACCATCTCGCGTTTCATAGTGATAAGTGCTCTTAGTGTGAAGTAGTTGTTAGTTGAATTCGAATACGAGTTATCTGACTACCTACGTGTTTTCTATTGATTGAAAATGGCTGATAAGGACGGGATAAAACGCTGCCAATCCGACGTTAGAAGTGGAATCTGAACTCCATTCTCACTGCTCTTGGCGAAAGCTCAACAAGCAAGCAACGCGTGGACAGCTGTGAGGTTGCTGTGCGGTTAGTTACAACCATCAGGTGGGTCGTTTTCATTTTATTTCGATTCGGTTGCCGAATGTTCTCTTGTGTAATAAATTGTGGCTAGTATATTTGAACGCACACGTTATAATAATTCTGTTCAAATAACTTGTATTTATAATTCCGCTAATTGTTGTACCGACGAACTCTGATTGAGGTTATTTTTAATGCGAATGATCTTACAATTTTGTACCATATTCTACCCGACTGGTATAAAACATGAGGTTATAATAGGCCTTGATATTTTAAAGTAAAGATTTTCAATTACAATAACTGTGCGTTTAGTTACAACCATCAGGTGGGTCGTTTTCATTTTAATTCGATTCGGTTGCAGAATGTTCTCTTGTGTAATAAATTGTAGCTAATATATTTGAACGCACACGTTATAATAATTATGTTCAAATAACTTGTAATGATAATTCCGCTATTTGTTGTACCGACGAACTCTGATTGAGGTTATTTTTAAAAAGAATGATCTTACAATTTTGTACCATATTCTACCCGACTATGGTATAAAACATGAGGTTATAATAGGCCGTGATATTTTAAAATAAGGATTTTCAATTACAATAACTGTGCGTTTAGTTACAACCATCAGGTGGGTCGTTTTCATTTTATTTCGATTCGGTTGCCGAATGTTCTCTTGTGTAATAAATTGTAGCTAATATATTTGAACGCACACGTTATAATAATTATGTTCAAATAACTGATATTGACAATTCCGCTATTTGTTGTACCGACGAACTCTGATTGAGGTTATTTTTAATGAGAATGATCTTACAATTTTGTACCATATTCTACCCGACTATGGTATAAAACATGAGGTTATAATAGGCCGTGATATTTAAAAGTAAAGATTTTCAATTACAATAACTGTGCGTTTAGTTACAACCATCAGGTGGGTCGTTTTCATTTTATTTCGATTCGGTTGCCGAATGTTCTCTTGTGTAATAAATTGTAGCTAATATATTTGAACGCACACGTTATAATAATTATGTTCAAATAACTGATATTGACAATTCCGCTATTTGTTGTACCGACGAACTCTGATTGAGGTTATTTTTAAAAAGAATAATCTTACAATTTTGTACCATATTCTACCCAACTATGGTATAAAACATGAGGTTATAATAGGCCGTGATATTTTAAAACAAGGATTTTCAATTACAATAACAGCTTGTTTACTATTTGTGAAGTACCTTTTAAATTATGTCATGTGGCTAAACCCTTATATCTTATATATAAAACCGTATATTTACAGTGAGCTGCGAAAATGCATTCCAATGTCAAAACTAAAATGGTATAAGCCGGTAATTGACGCCATCTAACGGCAATATATGCAAGAACTGATAAGTAGTTCAGTTATATCGTAATAGATGGCGATGCACTACTATAAAATAAAAAAATTGATGTCTTGAAATTAAACTATACGGATTGTCGCGTTGTTTACATAATTTTGAAACTCTAACACTTCAATGATTGAACTTTACTACAATTTAAAAAACTATTTAAATTAATTAGAACTATTTATATTTAAGTTTACACTTTGCTCCGACGTTTCTGTTATTTTACAGTAGCCATGTTGACGGGGAGACTAAGATGGTATTTGTCTCAATATTCTGAAGTGTAGTTAATAACTCAATTTAGTTAAATTTACTTAAAACAGTTAATAAATTTCAAATCACAAAATTTTATTCGATTTGATTGCATATTACTAGTTATAGTAATAGTGACATGTTGACATGTGTTTACAGATCCACGGGCTAGTATCGGACGCGGAAGTGGAGGGCGAGTCTGCAACAGGCGGGAGGCGCTTCGCCCCCGCGTCGCCACCGCGTCGCCACCGCCTGCCGCGCGCTTGGTGGTCTGCAGCCCAAGTGAGTGATCTATCTATCTATTCTATAGATATATTATATATTTAATAGGTAGATTATTTATGCAAATACTGTTAGTTGGAATACTAGTGACACAGAAAGGCATTAAGGCGGAACGCCAGCGCCATCTAGCGGCGCTAGACGGAGTCATCGAGTCGGCGTGAGGGGCGGACAGAGCTCAGTCTACGTGTTACCGTCGACCAGTGCACACCACGTAGGAACCATCTCGCGTTTCATAGTGATAAGTGCTCTTAGTGTGAAGTAGTTGTTAGTTGAATTCGAATACGAGTTATCTGACTACCTACGTGTTTTCTATTGATTGAAAATGGCTGATAAGGACGGGATAAAACGCTGCCAATCCGACGTTAGAAGTGGAATCTGAACTCCATTCTCACTGCTCTTGGCGAAAGCTCAACAAGCAAGCAACGCGTGTACAGGTGTGAGATGGTTGTTGTGCGGTTAGTTACAACCATCAGGTGGGTCGTTTTCATTTTAATTCGATTCGGTTGCCGAATGTTCTCTTGTGTAATAAATTGTAGCTAATATTTTTGAACGCACACGTTATAATAATTATTTTCAAATAACTTGTAATGATAATTCCGCTATTTGTTGTACCGACGAACTCTGATTGAGGTTATTTTTAAAAAGAATGATCTTACAATTTTGTACCATATTCTACCCGACTATGGTATAAAACATGAGGTTATAATAGGCCGTGATATTTTAAAACAAGGATTTTCAATTACAATAACAGCTTGTTTACTATTTGTGGAGTACCTTTTAAATTATGTCATGTGGCTAAACCCTTATATCTTATATATAAAACCGTATATGTACAGTGAGCTGCGAAAATGCATTCCAATGTCAAAACTAAAATGGTATAAGCCGGTAATTGACGCCATCTAACGGCAATATATGCAAGAACTGATAAGTAGTTCAGTTATATCGTAATAGATGGCGATGCACTACTATAAAATAAAAAAATTGATGTCTTGAAATTAAACTATACGGATTGTCGCGTTGTTTACATAATTTTGAAACTCTAACACTTCAATGATTGAACTTTACTACAATTTAAAAAACTATTTAAATTAATTAGAACTATTTATATTTAAGTTTACACTTTGCTCCGACGTTTCTGTTATTTTACAGTAGCCATGTTGACGGGGAGACTAAGATGGTATTTGTCTCAATATTCTGAAGTGTAGTTAATAACTCAATTTAGTTAAATTTACTTAAAACAGTTAATAAATTTCAAATCACAAAATTTTATTCGATTTGATTGCATATTACTAGTTATAGTAATAGTGACATGTTGACATGTGTTTACAGATCCACGGGCTAGTATCGGACGCGGAAGTGGAGGGCGAGTCTGCAACAGGCGGGAGGCGCTTCGCCCCCGCGTCGCCACCGCGTCGCCACCGCCTGCCGCGCGCTTGGTGGTCTGCAGCCCAAGTGAGTGATCTATCTATCTATTCTATAGATATATTATATATTTAATAGGTAGATTATTTATGCAAATACTGTTAGTTGGAATACTAGTGACACAGAAAGGCATTAAGGCGGAACGCCAGCGCCATCTAGCGGCGCTAGACGGAGTCATCGAGTCGGCGTGAGGGGCGGACAGAGCTCAGTCTACGTGTTACCGTCGACCAGTGCACACCACGTAGGAACCATCTCGCGTTTCATAGTGATAAGTGCTCTTAGTGTGAAGTAGTTGTTAGTTGAATTCGAATACGAGTTATCTGACTACCTACGTGTTTTCTATTGATTGAAAATGGCTGATAAGGACGGGATAAAACGCTGCCAATCCGACGTTAGAAGTGGAATCTGAACTCCATTCTCACTGCTCTTGGCGAAAGCTCAACAAGCAAGCAACGCGTGTACAGGTGTGAGATGGTTATTGTGCGGTTAGTTACAACCATCAGGTGGGTCGTTTTCATTTTAATTCGATTCGGTTGCCGAATGTTCTCTTGTGTAATAAATTGTAGCTAATATTTTTGAACGCACACGTTATAATAATTATTTTCAAATAACTTGTAATGATAATTCCGCTATTTGTTGTACCGACGAACTCTGATTGAGGTTATTTTTAAAAAGAATGATCTTACAATTTTGTACCATATTCTACCCGACTATGGTATAAAACATGAGGTTATAATAGGCCGTGATATTTTAAAACAAGGATTTTCAATTACAATAACAGCTTGTTTACTATTTGTGGAGTACCTTTTAAATTATGTCATGTGGCTAAACCCTTATATCTTATATATAAAACCGTATATGTACAGTGAGCTGCGAAAATGCATTCCAATGTCAAAACTAAAATGGTATAAGCCGGTAATTGACGCCATCTAACGGCAATATATGCAAGAACTGATAAGTAGTTCAGTTATATCGTAATAGATGGCGATGCACTACTATAAAATAAAAAAATTGATGTCTTGAAATTAAACTATACGGATTGTCGCGTTGTTTACATAATTTTGAAACTCTAACACTTCAATGATTGAACTTTACTACAATTTAAAAAACTATTTAAATTAATTAGAACTATTTATATTTAAGTTTACACTTTGCTCCGACGTTTCTGTTATTTTACAGTAGCCATGTTGACGGGGAGACTAAGATGGTATTTGTCTCAATATTCTGAAGTGTAGTTAATAACTCAATTTAGTTAAATTTACTTAAAACAGTTAATAAATTTCAAATCACAAAATTTTATTCGATTTGATTGCATATTACTAGTTATAGTAATAGTGACATGTTGACATGTGTTTACAGATCCACGGGCTAGTATCGGACGCGGAAGTGGAGGGCGAGTCTGCAACAGGCGGGAGGCGCTTCGCCCCCGCGTCGCCACCGCGTCGCCACCGCCTGCCGCGCGCTTGGTGGTCTGCAGCCCAAGTGAGTGATCTATCTATCTATTCTATAGATATATTATATATTTAATAGGTAGATTATTTATGAAAATACTGTTAGTTGGAATACTAGTGACACAGAAAGGCATTAAGGCGGAACGCCAGCGCCATCTAGCGGCGCTAGACGGAGTCATCGAGTCGGCGTGAGGGGCGGACAGAGCTCAGTCTACGTGTTACCGTCGACCAGTGCACACCACGTAGGAACCATCTCGCGTTTCATAGTGATAAGTGCTCTTAGTGTGAAGTAGTTGTTAGTTGAATTCGAATACGAGTTATCTGACTACCTACGTGTTTTCTATTGATTGAAAATGGCTGATAAGGACGGGATAAAACGCTGCCAATCCGACGTTAGAAGTGGAATCTGAACTCCATTCTCACTGCTCTTGGCGAAAGCTCAACAAGCAAGCAACGCGTGGACAGCTGTGAGACGGTTGCTGTGCGGTTAGTTACAACCATCAGGTGGGTCGTTTTCATTTTATTTCGATTCGGTTGCCGAATGTTCTCTTGTGTAATAAATTGTGGCTAGTATATTTGAACGCACACGTTATAATAATTCTGTTCAAATAACTTGTATTGATAATTCCGCTATTTGTTGTACCGACGAACTCTGATTGAGGTTATTTTTAATGAGAATAATCTTACAATTTTGTACCATATTCTACCCGACTATGGTATAAAACACGAGGTTATAATAGGCCGTGATATTTTAAAATAAGGATTTTAAATTACAATAACTGCGCGTTTAGTTACAACCATCAGGTGGATCGTTTTCATTTTATTTCGATTCGGTTGCCGAATGTTCTCTTGTGTAATAAATTGTAGCTAATATATTTTAACGCACACGTTATAATAATTATGTTCAAATAACTGATATTGACAATTCCGCTATTTGTTGTACCGACGAACTCTGATTGAGGTTATTTTTAATGAGAATGATCTTACAATTTTGTACCATATTCTACCCGACTATGGTATAAAACATGAGGTTATAATAGGCCGTGATATTTAAAAGTAAAGATTTTCAATTACAATAACTGTGCGTTTAGTTACAACCATCAGGTGGGTCGTTTTCATTTTATTTCGATTCGGTTGCCGAATGTTCTCTTGTGTAATAAATTGTAGCTAATATATTTGAACGCACACGTTATAATATTTATGTTCAAATAACTGATATTGACAATTCCACTATTTGTTGTACTGACGAACTCTGATTGAGGTTATTTTTAATGAGAATAATCTTACAATTTTGTATCATATTCTACCCAACTATGGTATAAAACATGAGGTTATAATAGGCCGTGATATTTTAAAATAAGGATTTTCAATTACAATAACAGCTTGTTTACTATTTGTGAAGTACCTTTTAAATTATGTCATGTGGCTAAACCCTTATATCTTATATATTATTATAAAACCGTATATGTACAGTGAGCTGCGAAAATGCATTCCAATGTCAAAACTAAAATGGTATAAGCCGGTAATTGACGCCATCTAACGGCAATATATGCAAGAACTGATAAGTAGTTCAGTTATATCGTAATAGATGGCGATGCACTACTATAAAATAAAAAAATAGATGTCTTGAAATTAAACTATACGGATTGTCGCGTTGTTTACATAATTTTGAAACTCTAACACTTCAATGATTGAACTTTACTACAATTTAAAAAACTATTTAAATTAATTAGAACTATTTATATTTAAGTTTACACTTTGCTCCGACGTTTCTGTTATTTTACAGTAGCCATGTTGACGGGGAAACTAAGATGGTATTTGTCTCAATATTCTGAAGTGTAGTTAATAACTCAATTTAGTTAAATTTACTTAAAACAGTTAATAAATTTCAAATCACAAAATTTTATTCGATTTGATTGCATATTACTAGTTATAGTAATAGTGACATGTTGACATGTGTTTACAGATCCACGGGCTAGTATCGGACGCGGAAGTGGAGGGCGAGTCTGCAACAGGCGGGAGGCGCTTCGCCCCCGCGTCGCCACCGCGTCGCCACCGCCTGCCGCGCGCTTGGTGGTCTGCAGCCCAAGTGAGTGATCTATCTATCTATTCTATAGATATATTATATATTTAATAGGTAGATTATTTATGCAAATACTGTTAGTTGGAATACTAGTGACACAGAAAGGCATTAAGGCGGAACGCCAGCACCATCTAGCGGCGCTAGACGGAGTCATCGAGTCGGCGTGAGGGGCGGACAGAGCTCAGTCTACGTGTTACCGTCGACCAGTGCACACCACGTAGGAACCATCTCGCGTTTCATAGTGATAAGTGCTCTTAGTGTGAAGTAGTTGTTAGTTGAATTCGAATACGAGTTATCTGACTACCTACGTGTTTTCTATTGATTGAAAATGGCTGATAAGGACGGGATAAAACGCTGCCAATCCGACGTTAGAAGTGGAATCTGAACTCCATTCTCACTGCTCTTGGCGAAAGCTCAACAAGCAAGCAACGCGTGTACAGGTGTGAGATGGTTGTTGTGCGGTTAGTTACAACCATCAGGTGGGTCGTTTTCATTTTAATTCGATTCGGTTGCCGAATGTTCTCTTGTGTAATAAATTGTAGCTAATATATTTGAACGCACACGTTATAATAATTATGTTCAAATAACTGATATTGACAATTCCACTATTTGTTGTACTGACGAACTCTGATTGAGGTTATTTTTAATGAGAATAATCTTACAATTTTGTACCATATTCTACCCAACTATGGTATAAAACATGAGGTTATAATAGGCCGTGATATTTTAAAACAAGGATTTTCAATTACAATAACAGCTTGTTTACTATTTGTGGAGTACCTTTTAAATTATGTCATGTGGCTAAACCCTTATATCTTATATATAAAACCGTATATGTACAGTGAGCTGCGAAAATGCATTCCAATGTCAAAACTAAAATGGTATAAGCCGGTAATTGACGCCATCTAACGGCAATATATGCAAGAACTGATAAGTAGTTCAGTTATATCGTAATAGATGGCGATGCACTACTATAAAATAAAAAAATAGATGTCTTGAAATTAAACTATACGGATTGTCGCGTTGTTTACATAATTTTGAAACTCTAACACTTCAATGATTGAACTTTACTACAATTTAAGAAACTATTTAAATTAATTAGAACTATTTATATTTAAGTTTACACTTTGCTTCGACGTTTCTGTTATTTTACAGTAGCCATGTTGACGGGGAGACTAAGATGGTATTTGTCTCAATATTCTGAAGTGTAGTTAATAACTCAATTTAGTTAAATTTACTTAAAACAGTTAATAAATTTCAAATCACAAAATTTTATTCGATTTGATTGCATATTACTAGTTATAGTAATAGTGACATGTTGACATGTGTTTACAGATCCACGGGCTAGTATCGGACGCGGAAGTGGAGGGCGAGTCTGCAACAGGCGGGAGGCGCTTCGCCCCCGCGTCGCCACCGCCTGCCGCGCGCTTGGTGGTCTGCAGCCCAAGTGAGTGATCTATCTATCTATTCTATAGATATATTATATATTTAATAGGTAGATTATTTATGCAAATACTGTTAGTTGGAATACTAGTGACACAGAAAGGCATTAAGGCGGAACGCCAGCGCCATCTAGCGGCGCTAGACGGAGTCATCGAGTCGGCGTGAGGGGCGGACAGAGCTCAGTCTACGTGTTACCGTCGACCAGTGCACACCACGTAGGAACCATCTCGCGTTTCATAGTGATAAGTGCTCTTAGTGTGAAGTAGTTGTTAGTTGAATTCGAATACGAGTTATCTGACTACCTACGTGTTTTCTATTGATTGAAAATGGCTGATAAGGACGGGATAAAACGCTGCCAATCCGACGTTAGAAGTGGAATCTGAACTCCATTCTCACTGCTCTTGGCGAAAGCTCAACAAGCAAGCAACGCGTGTACAGGTGTGAGATGGTTGTTGTGCGGTTAGTTACAACCATCAGGTGGGTCGTTTTCATTTTAATTCGATTCGGTTGCCGAATGTTCTCTTGTGTAATAAATTGTAGCTAATATTTTTGAACGCACACGTTATAATAATTATTTTCAAATAACTTGTAATGATAATTCCGCTATTTGTTGTACCGACGAACTCTGATTGAGGTTATTTTTAATGCGAATGATCTTACAATTTTGTACCATATTCTACCCGACTGGTATAAAACATGAGGTTATAATAGGCCTTGATATTTTAAAGTAAAGATTTTCAATTACAATAACTGTGCGTTTAGTTACAACCATCAGGTGGGTCGTTTTCATTTTATTTCGATTCGGTTGCCGAATGTTCTCTTGTGTAATAAATTGTAGCTAATATATTTGAACGCACACGTTATAATAATTATGTTCAAATAACTTGTAATGATAATTCCGCTATTTGTTGTACCGACGAACTCTGATTGAGGTTATTTTTAAAAAGAATGATCTTACAATTTTGTACCATATTCTACCCGACTATGGTATAAAACATGAGGTTATAATAGGCCGTGATATTTTAAAATAAGGATTTTCAATTACAATAACTGTGCGTTTAGTTACAACCATCAGGTGGGTCGTTTTCATTTTATTTCGATTCGGTTGCCGAATGTTCTCTTGTGTAATAAATTGTAGCTAATATATTTGAACGCACACGTTATAATATTTATGTTCAAATAACTGATATTGACAATTCCGCTATTTGTTGTACCGACGAACTCTGATTGAGGTTATTTTTAAAAAGAATAATCTTACAATTTTGTACCATATTCTACCCAACTATGGTATAAAACATGAGGTTATAATAGGCCGTGATATTTTAAAACAAGGATTTTCAATTACAATAACAGCTTGTTTACTATTTGTGAAGTACCTTTTAAATTATGTCATGTGGCTAAACCCTTATATCTTATATATAAAACCGTATATGTACAGTGAGCTGCGAAAATGCATTCCAATGTCAAAACTAAAATGGTATAAGCCGGTAATTGACGCCATCTAACGGCAATATATGCAAGAACTGATAAGTAGTTCAGTTATATCGTAATAGATGGCGATGCACTACTATAAAATAAAAAAATAGATGTCTTGAAATTAAACTATACGGATTGTCGCGTTGTTTACATAATTTTGAAACTCTAACACTTCAATGATTGAACTTTACTACAATTTAAAAAACTATTTAAATTAATTAGAACTATTTATATTTAAGTTTACATTTTTGCTCCGACGTATCTGTTATTTTACAGTAGCCATGTTGACGGGGAGACTAAGATGGTATTTGTCTCAATATTCTGAAGTGTAGTTAATAACTCAATTTAGTTAAATTTACTTAAAACAGTTAATTAATTTCAAATCACAAAATTTTATTCGATTTGATTGCATATTACTAGTTATAGTAATAGTGACATGTTGACATGTGTTTACAGATCCACGGGCTAGTATCGGACGCGGAAGTGGAGGGCGAGTCTGCAACAGGCGGGAGGCGCTTCGCCCCCGCGTCGCCACCGCCTGCCGCGCGCTTGGTGGTCTGCAGCCCAAGTGAGTGATCTATCTATCTATTCTATAGATATATTATATATTTAATAGGTAGATTATTTATGCAAATACTGTTAGTTGGAATACTAGTGACACAGAAAGGCATTAAGGCGGAACGCCAGCGCCATCTAGCGGCGCTAGACGGAGTCATCGAGTCGGCGTGAGGGGCGGACAGAGCTCAGTCTACGTGTTACCGTCGACCAGTGCACACCACGTAGGAACCATCTCGCGTTTCATAGTGATAAGTGCTCTTAGTGTGAAGTAGTTGTTAGTTGAATTCGAATACGAGTTATCTGACTACCTACGTGTTTTCTATTGATTGAAAATGGCTGATAAGGACGGGATAAAACGCTGCCAATCCGACGTTAGAAGTGGAATCTGAACTCCATTCTCACTGCTCTTGGCGAAAGCTCAACAAGCAAGCAACGCGTGTACAGGTGTGAGATGGTTGTTGTGCGGTTAGTTACAACCATCAGGTGGGTCGTTTTCATTTTAATTCGATTCGGTTGCCGAATGTTCTCTTGTGTAATAAATTGTAGCTAATATTTTTGAACGCACACGTTATAATAATTATTTTCAAATAACTTGTAATGATAATTCCGCTATTTGTTGTACCGACGAACTCTGATTGAGGTTATTTTTAAAAAGAATGATCTTACAATTTTGTACCATATTCTACCCGACTATGGTATAAAACATGAGGTTATAATAGGCCGTGATATTTTAAAATAAGGATTTTCAATTACAATAACTGTGCGTTTAGTTACAACCATCAGGTGGGTCGTTTTCATTTTATTTCGATTCGGTTGCCGAATGTTCTCTTGTGTAATAAATTGTAGCTAATATATTTGAACGCACACGTTATAATAATTATGTTCAAATAACTTGTAATGATAATTCCGCTATTTGTTGTACCGACGAACTCTGATTGAGGTTATTTTTAAAAAGAATGATCTTACAATTTTGTACCATATTCTACCCGACTATGGTATAAAACATGAGGTTATAATAGGCCGTGATATTTTAAAATAAGGATTTTCAATTACAATAACTGTGCGTTTAGTTACAACCATCAGGTGGGTCGTTTTCATTTTATTTCGATTCGGTTGCCGAATGTTCTCTTGTGTAATAAATTGTAGCTAATATATTTGAACGCACACGTTATAATATTTATGTTCAAATAACTGATATTGACAATTCCGCTATTTGTTGTACCGACGAACTCTGATTGAGGTTATTTTTAATGAGAATGATCTTACAATTTTGTACCATATTCTACCCGACTATGGTATAAAACATGAGGTTATAATAGGCCGTGATATTTTAAAACAAGGATTTTCAATTACAATAACAGCTTGTTTACTATTTGTGAAGTACCTTTTAAATTATGTCATGTGGCTAAACCCTTATATCTTATATATAAAACCGTATATGTACAGTGAGCTGCGAAAATGCATTCCAATGTCAAAACTAAAATGGTATAAGCCGGTAATTGACGCCATCTAACGGCAATATATGCAAGAACTGATAAGTAGTTCAGTTATATCGTAATAGATGGCGATGCACTACTATAAAATAAAAAAATAGATGTCTTGAAATTAAACTATACGGATTGTCGCGTTGTTTACATAATTTTGAAACTCTAACACTTCAATGATTGAACTTTACTACAATTTAAAAAACTATTTAAATTAATTAGAACTATTTATATTTAAGTTTACATTTTTGCTCCGACGTATCTGTTATTTTACAGTAGCCATGTTGACGGGGAGACTAAGATGGTATTTGTCTCAATATTCTGAAGTGTAGTTAATAACTCAATTTAGTTAAATTTACTTAAAACAGTTAATTAATTTCAAATCACAAAATTTTATTCGATTTGATTGCATATTACTAGTTATAGTAATAGTGACATGTTGACATGTGTTTACAGATCCACGGGCTAGTATCGGACGCGGAAGTGGAGGGCGAGTCTGCAACAGGCGGGAGGCGCTTCGCCCCCGCGTCGCCACCGCCTGCCGCGCGCTTGGTGGTCTGCAGCCCAAGTGAGTGATCTATCTATCTATTCTATAGATATATTATATATTTAATAGGTAGATTATTTATGCAAATACTGTTAGTTGGAATACTAGTGACACAGAAAGGCATTAAGGCGGAACGCCAGCGCCATCTAGCGGCGCTAGACGGAGTCATCGAGTCGGCGTGAGGGGCGGACAGAGCTCAGTCTACGTGTTACCGTCGACCAGTGCACACCACGTAGGAACCATCTCGCGTTTCATAGTGATAAGTGCTCTTAGTGTGAAGTAGTTTTTAGTTGAATTCGAATACGAGTTATCTGACTACCTACGTGTTTTCTATTGATTGAAAATGGCTGATAAGGACGGGATAAAACGCTGCCAATCCGACGTTAGAAGTGGAATCTGAACTCCATTCTCACTGCTCTTGGCGAAAGCTCAACAAGCAAGCAACGCGTGTACAGGTGTGAGATGGTTGTTGTGCGGTTAGTTACAACCATCAGGTGGGTCGTTTTCATTTTAATTCGATTCGGTTGCCGAATGTTCTCTTGTGTAATAAATTGTAGCTAATATTTTTGAACGCACACGTTATAATAATTATTTTCAAATAACTTGTAATGATAATTCCGCTATTTGTTGTACCGACGAACTCTGATTGAGGTTATTTTTAATGCGAATGATCTTACAATTTTGTACCATATTCTACCCGACTGGTATAAAACATGAGGTTATAATAGGCCTTGATATTTTAAAGTAAAGATTTTCAATTACAATAACTGTGCGTTTAGTTACAACCATCAGGTGGGTCGTTTTCATTTTAATTCGATTCGGTTGCAGAATGTTCTCTTGTGTAATAAATTGTAGCTAATATATTTGAACGCACACGTTATAATAATTATGTTCAAATAACTTGTAATGATAATTCCGCTATTTGTTGTACCGACGAACTCTGATTGAGGTTATTTTTAAAAAGAATGATCTTACAATTTTGTACCATATTCTACCCGACTATGGTATAAAACATGAGGTTATAATAGGCCGTGATATTTTAAAATAAGGATTTTCAATTACAATAACTGTGCGTTTAGTTACAACCATCAGGTGGGTCGTTTTCATTTTATTTCGATTCGGTTGCCGAATGTTCTCTTGTGTAATAAATTGTAGCTAATATATTTGAACGCACACGTTATAATAATTATGTTCAAATAACTGATATTGACAATTCCGCTATTTGTTGTACCGACGAACTCTGATTGAGGTTATTTTTAATGAGAATGATCTTACAATTTTGTACCATATTCTACCCGACTATGGTATAAAACATGAGGTTATAATAGGCCGTGATATTTTAAAACAAGGATTTTCAATTACAATAACAGCTTGTTTACTATTTGTGAAGTACCTTTTAAATTATGTCATGTGGCTAAACCCTTATATCTTATATATAAAACCGTATATGTACAGTGAGCTGCGAAAATGCATTCCAATGTCAAAACTAAAATGGTATAAGCCGGTAATTGACGCCATCTAACGGCAATATATGCAAGAACTGATAAGTAGTTCAGTTATATCGTAATAGATGGCGATGCACTACTATAAAATAAAAAAATAGATGTCTTGAAATTAAACTATACGGATTGTCGCGTTGTTTACATAATTTTGAAACTCTAACACTTCAATGATTGAACTTTACTACAATTTAAGAAACTATTTAAATTAATTAGAACTATTTATATTTAAGTTTACACTTTGCTTCGACGTTTCTGTTATTTTACAGTAGCCATGTTGACGGGGAGACTAAGATGGTATTTGTCTCAATATTCTGAAGTGTAGTTAATAACTCAATTTAGTTAAATTTACTTAAAACAGTTAATAAATTTCAAATCACAAAATTTTATTCGATTTGATTGCATATTACTAGTTATAGTAATAGTGACATGTTGACATGTGTTTACAGATCCACGGGCTAGTATCGGACGCGGAAGTGGAGGGCGAGTCTGCAACAGGCGGGAGGCGCTTCGCCCCCGCGTCGCCACCGCCTGCCGCGCGCTTGGTGGTCTGCAGCCCAAGTGAGTGATCTATCTATCTATTCTATAGATATATTATATATTTAATAGGTAGATTATTTATGCAAATACTGTTAGTTGGAATACTAGTGACACAGAAAGGCATTAAGGCGGAACGCCAGCGCCATCTAGCGGCGCTAGACGGAGTCATCGAGTCGGCGTGAGGGGCGGACAGAGCTCAGTCTACGTGTTACCGTCGACCAGTGCACACCACGTAGGAACCATCTCGCGTTTCATAGTGATAAGTGCTCTTAGTGTGAAGTAGTTGTTAGTTGAATTCGAATACGAGTTATCTGACTACCTACGTGTTTTCTATTGATTGAAAATGGCTGATAAGGACGGGATAAAACGCTGCCAATCCGACGTTAGAAGTGGAATCTGAACTCCATTCTCACTGCTCTTGGCGAAAGCTCAACAAGCAAGCAACGCGTGTACAGGTGTGAGATGGTATTTGTCTCAATATTCTGAAGTGTAGTTAATAACTCAATTTGTTAAATTTACTTAAAACAGTTAATAAATTTCAAATCACAAAATTTTATATGTTTTGATTGCATATTACTAGTTATAGTAATAGTGACATGTTGACATGTGTTTACAGATCCACGGGCTAGTATCGGACGCGGAAGTGGAGGGAGAGTCTGCAACAGGCGGGAGGCGCTTCGCCCCCGCGTCGCCACCGCCTGCCGTGCGCTTGGAGGTCTGCAGCCCAAGTAAGTGATGACAGAGACAGAGACAGAGACAGAGACGGAGACGGAGACGGAGACGGAGACGGAGACGGAGACGGAGACGGAGACGGAGACGGAGACGGAGACGGAGACGGAGACGGAGACGGAGAAATAGTTTGTAGGGAGTCAAGCAGTGCGCATCTGAAAGCCAGTAGGCTGTGCACCTCCCATAGTTTCGGCCCGTTCTAACCGGAAGGTTGATAGGGCCATGGGTGGAAGCGGGTTAAGTGGCCCCCACACAAGATAAGATAAGATATATATTATATCATATTAATAAGAAATAAAAATAAAGTTAAAACATAGTAGCAGGCTTAGGAATATCGTCAATGAAAGAGTATAGTTAAGTAAATAATAATTTGTTTCAAAAAGATAGTAGTAGAAATAAATTGACCTGTATAGCCTCGGCGAAATCTAACAGCTAGATTTCATGATATAAAAACACCCATGATTAAATTATGTTCGGGTACTTTGAAATAACTACACTGGAACATTGAGACAACTACCATCTTAGTCTCCCCGTGACCATGGCTGCTGAAAAGCAACCGAAACGTCGGGGAAAGTGTAAACCAAAAATAAATAGATTTAATAGTTTAAATAATTTTATTAGCTTATAAATTAGAAAATAAAATCAATAGTAGTAGTAGTGTAATATTTTCAAAATTTTGTAATACAGTGATAAATAAACAACGCGATAAAATCCGTATATAGTAGTTTAATTTCAATTAATAACATTCGCGTAAACAGAAGACAATATTATGTGATTATAAGGATAAAGTTATACACAATAAAACCTTAAGACTCCGCCGAGCGAAATGTGCCAAAACAAGCGGTCACAGTTAAGTTGATAAAATCAACACTTTTTGTTTAATACAAATATAAAATATACATTTACTATAACAGTGAATCCGTGTAAAAAACTTAAAATAATTAATATTTTCGCCTACAAAATAACGTGAATTTGCACGAAAAATGCAAAAACGTAAGCTCGTATTGAGTGATTTTTAGATTATAACAGTAGAAATCTATCCTATTTTACAGCTTAAAAGAAACAAATAGTTATATTACAATTTGTCCGTCCCTAATATTTAAGTTATTGGTTGACAATAAATATATGAGCTATTTAATACGCACATAACTTCGAAAAATCAGAGATGCGCACCTTGGGATCGAACTCGAGACCTCTGCGAGGCAGTCCAATGGTTTCCCACTAGGCTATCGCTGCTATCTATTTAAATTATATTATTAATATTATAAAGCTGAAGGGTATGTTTGTTCGTTTGGTTGAACGCGCTAATCTCATGAACTACTGGTTTGAATTGATAAATTCTTTTAGTGTTGGGTAGCCTATTTATCGAGGAAGGCTATAGGCTATATAACATCATTGTCCGAACCACGGGGGCGGCGCAGTAACTATAAACGCGGGTGTAATTGTGTATGTATTGTTGGTCGTTTCAATAAAAATGCTTTTAATGGTCTTCGGTGGTTTGTTTATTATTATATTAATATTAATACACTGTTTCCTAATATTATTCTAAGTGCTAATTTACAAACGTGTACGTTCAATGCGAGGCCTGACATTCGAGAGGCAGTGTTGCCAACCGTTGTGTAACACTCTTAAATATCATATCAATACACATAGCTAGTATAAGATATTATTACAATACAAATTCATTACGCAGACTACCTACGGACTTAATGAAGTTAAGTGCATAAGCTACTTACTATATCGATGGAAACATGTCTTTAAGTTCAGTTCAATAACTTGCAAGCTGAAAGCCGGTTCTATTTAACATAATAACGCGTGACGGGTTAAACCCAAGTACATCGAGGTCGTTTGACAACAACAACCTAATAATTATTATTTTTTTACCTTTTACCCAATAGTGTCATGCATGACTCATGAGTGTAGGTCAATAAGGTCAATATCAAAAAATATTTATCAGTTTGCCATATTTTGCTCACACCTTCGCACATCTTAATGAATGTTTTGTCAATATATAATATAATATTCTATCACATACAACAACATCTAGCCCAAACTAAGCAGAGCTTGTACTATGGGTACTAGACAATGGATAAACATACATATATACTTTTTTATTTGTAAATACATACATTGTACATAAAAACACCCAGACCAAGACAAACATCCATGTTCATACACACAAAATATGTTTGACTTGTGCGGGAATCGAACCCGCGACCTCAGGCGTGGTAGTCGGTTACACTAACCACTATGCCATTGAGGCCTTGTAGACTAAGTTTAAATTGTACCTAAATAGATATAAGTAAATCTGTAATAATTATGTTAAAGTTTGTTTGTGAGGAGGAAATTAATATATATTATTATTATTATTCACTAGCTCAATTATTTTCGTTGTGATTCCACAAAAAATAAAGGCTTTATACCAAAAAAATTATTTGTCGCGTCGTAATAAGTTCGATATTTTCAAAATAAATTTACTATAAACTTACTAAAATACTTAAATTTGATCAAAATACACTTAATCTTACGTTATGTCTTTGTTTCAATAAATTAAACAAAAAAAAGTTTCACCAACCAATTTTATTTATTAATAAAAGTATCAGCCCTGTATTAAACTGTCCCTCTGCTGGCCTCGGGCCTCTTCTCAGTGTGAGAAGGATTAGACCATATTCGGCCATAGTCCACCACGCTTGCCCAGTGCGGGTTGACAGACTCCACATATCGTCAAGAACATTATGGAGAACTCTCAGACATACAGGTTTCCTCATGACGTATCACTTTTTTCACTTTTGATAATAAACTAGTTGTGCCCGCAGTTTCATCCGCGTTTATGGTTACTGCGCAGCCCCTGTGGGTCGTAGCATGATGTTATATAGCCTATATATAGCCTTCATCGATAAATAGGCTATCCAACACTTAAAGAATTTTCAATTCGAACCAGTAGTTCTTGAGATTAGTACGTTCAAACAAACAAACAAACTCTCCAGCTTTATAATATTAGTATAGATTTGATAAATATGATGATCAGACCAAGCAGTTCTTGCTCGCCTCTAAAGTTAGCATATTCCTCCTACGCCTTTAATTCACTCGGGCTACGATATATGTAATCACTTATATATAAAACAATCACATATTGTAAAGGTTATGAGTATTTCGAGAAGCAGGTAAAAAACCTGAGATGACGTCACAAAGTTTACGAACAGAACTGACGCAGACACACACACACACACACATATCGTAGATCATCCACGGATCATACGAAAACAAGTTAATAGTGATGTCCTTATAATAAATATTATAATTTATTTATTTATCGATGTCATATGTCGATTGCTTCGTCAGACGTCTAACTGGTTTTATGGTACCTACTGAAAGCAAGTGTATACAGGGGCGTCGACTTCATAAAAACATTGGTGAGCTTTAATATAAAATATACTGAATAAAATTTTCTATGAAATCATCATCATTATCTCAGCCGAAAGACGTCCACTGCTGGATTTAGGCCTCACCCAAGGTTTTCCACATGTACCGGTCCTGGGTCGCCCGCATTCAACCGTTTACCAGGTGGTAAGGGTTGCGGAAAGTGACCTTCCACAATTTGGATCGACGACCTCGTCGGTCTTTCCTCTTTATAGTATTATATAAAAATGGCGTAGAGGTTAGTGTAACTGACTGCCACGCGAGGTTGCGGGTTCGATTCCCGCACAAGACAAACATTTGTGTGCATGAACATGGATGTTTGTCTTAGTCTAGGTGTTTCTATGTATAATATGTACGTATTTACAAAAAAAAATATATACATATATGTACGTTTATCCATTGTCTAGTACCTACCCATAGTACAAGCTCTGCTTAGTCTGGGCTAGATGATGTTGTGTGTATGTGATACAATATTATTATTATTATTTATATTTTATTGGTTTTATCCTCGTCCATTACTGGGGAAATTCGCCACAATTGCGGGCTTTTGGCCAAAACAACTCTGGTGATATGGTAATTAATCTATAGATAAAAACTTTCTGACAATTCTTCATGTATTTAAGATAACTGCTTTCTGTAGTAGTGTGTCTGTGAGAGAATGGATGTTTAATGTTTTTAGGCTTGTATGGAGTGTTTTAGATATGACGCATGTGCTGGATATGATTATGGGGATGGTCTTGACTATATGAACTCGCTACTGGGTTTTGAGTTCAATAGTCAAATCTGCGTACTTGGAAAGTTTGTTAGTATGAGTTGAACTTAAGTTGCGTGTGTTGGGTATGGCTACGTTAACTAGATATACAACTTTATTTTACTTGTCGTATAGTGTGATGTCCAGTCTATTATTATTATTATTATATTCATTCGACAACCTGTATAATAATGTAAAATATTAATATAACTATCTAATGGTGAAAGATTTTTTACAAATCGGATGCTTAGTTTTTTAGTTAAATCCATATAATCCAATTACAAACAAAGAAACAAACAAATATTTCGTTTTATAATATTATTAGCTTTTGCCCGCGACTTCATCCGCGTGAATTAGTTATATTGCAGCATTTTAAATTTTTTAGGATACTTATTTTACAAATAATACACTTACAAACTGCTGTGGTTTACAGCTAATTGTTTAATACATTTTTATATGGTTTTATCTTCGATAATGACGAATTTTCATACAAACTTCTCTTTTTTACAACAAAAGGTAGCCTTTCTCCTTTCTCAAAGTCTACTCTACCACTGTACCAAATTTCATAAAGATCGGTTCCGTGGTTTAGGCGTGAAAACGTAACAGATAGACAAATAGATAGACAGACAGAGTTACTTTCGCATTTATAATATCAGCAGGGATAAGTAGGGTAAAACTTTCATCCCTTATAACGAATAATAATATATATATATTATAGCGATAATAACGAATGCCCATACAACCTTTCATGCCTTATTTCCACCCCTACATACCCTTTTTACAACAAATGGTAGCCTATGTCTTTTCCCATGGTCTACTCTACCACTGTACCAAATTGCATCAAGATCGGTTCAGTGGTTTAGGCATGAAAGTGTAATAGACAGACAGACAGACAGAGTTACATTCGCATTTAAAATATTAGTAGGGAAGTAGGGATTATAAATAGTATAGATTAAAAAGCTGTTTTAATTATCCATTGTTTACGGGGCAACCTGTATAGTAAATACATCGATATAAGCGTCATCGAATGCGCCCATCACTAGACAACACTAAAACACGCTAGTACTGCCACAAATGTCTTGTGAACTCAACGTGTGTCTTGTATATATGTGTCAAACATGTCTAAAAACATTCTAAGTGTATGTTTTTGTGTATTAATATGTTTTATATGTGTGATATGTCAGCTGTATGAAGGTTTGTAGTTATTGTATATTACCTATACTGACCTGCGCAATTTCATCTGCTCCACATAAGAGAATATCCCCGTTTTTGCAACATTTTTCATTGATGCTCCGCTCCTATTGGTCGTATCGTGTTATTACATAGCCTTCCTCGATTAATATATCTATAGGCTTCCTCGATAAACGGGCTATCCAACACTAAAATAATTTTTCAATTCGAACTAGTAGTTCCTGAGATTAGCGCGTTCAACCAAACAAACAAACTCTTCAGCTTTATAATATTAGTTTGTATAGATTATGTTATGTAGCTGTGCTCGCGTCTTAAGTAGCCGAATGCATCTTTAAAGTTCAAATAAAATCATTTATTTATTGATTTAGCATTTAAAACCTATATATGGAGTATAGCACTGTATGGCTCAGAGACATGCACATTGACACAAAGGGACAGAGAGAGATTGGAAGCGTTTGAAATGTGGTGTTGGCGTAGAATGGAAAGAATAAGTTGGACTGAAAGAAATACAAATGAGGAAGCTCTAAATATGGTAAAGAAAAAGAGAAATATTCTAAAACTAATAGAGAACAGAAGAGGGAATCTTTTGGGCCACTTGATACGATATGACACTTTTATAAGAAACATCTTGGAAGGAAAAATAGAAGGCAGAAGGGGAAGAGGAAGGCCAAGAAGGACGTTCATAGATCAAGTGAAAGAAAAGTTAAAAGTTAAGTTATATCAAGATGTCAAAGGGCTGGCTGAAGATAGGACATTATGGAAGAGACTCCACCGAGAAGAGCTTGGCTCTTAAATTGAAAATAATGTGACGTGTCTCTCGTATAAGTTATAGAAACAATAAAATATTTTTAATATTTTTGTCTGATCTTTTAGAGGTCTGATTTTTGTCTGTATGTTCGTTTGTTTCACATCACGCAAAAACTACTGCACGAAATTGAATGCGGTTTTCACAGTTGTATTGCTATAGATCTGACTTAAAATCTGGTGCATATTTTATCTTAATACGCCACGTAGAAATTGAATATTAGTTTATATATAAATTCTGCTTTCGTATGTATACGACCAATAGGAGCGGAGCATCAATGAAAAATGTTGGAAAAGCGCGACAAATTCTTTTATGTGAAGCAGACGAAGTTGCGCGGGTTAACTAGTCAAAATATAAGAGTGAGCCACAGCGAATCGTGAGCCAGTTTAGTAAGTAACTTGTGAAAAAAAATGCTGGTCGTTGGACCAAATTAATGCATGCTTGAGAATGGCTGGACCTACTCAGCCATTTTTGTTTTTAATGTTAATTGACTGATGTGGATCTGCAGAATAGTCTCACGCAACAACATTGACAGATGTCAATGTTGTTTTGTTTTGCGTTGAATAGATACTCAGACACCATATCACAGCTTCGCAAGCAACTGTTATCCTTGTACAGGTTATAGATATTTAAATATAATATTTCATGTAATTTTTAATGCTTAAATGTTAATATTTAATTAAAATTTATCTATATTCAGTTTAATAACTCGGCTTCGAATGCTTCGGCCCGGCAAGAAAATGTTATTGACTTTTTCTGTTAAGAAATCTCAATAGCAGCCCGGAGTTAGGAAGTTGGCGGTGTAAAACACCTCCGTGCCTCGGAAAGCACGTAAAGCTGTTGGTCCTGCGCCTGATCTCTCTCCAGTCGTGTCGGATTACCGTCCCATCGGATCATGACAGTTAGAGAACAGAGAGTGCACTTGTGTTTGCGCACAAACTTTTGCTCTATAATATCTCCTGCGCAAATGGCCAATCTCCGTTAAGACTGGCCACCGTGACCAAAATTCGGTCTAGAGGACATTATTATTATATTATTGCCTTTTTTATTTTATTCTGCTACCATTTAATTTGTTAGTGCTGTGCACACGTATTAGTGGTGAATTCACTCTATGTAAGTTTTATATTCAGTTACCTTAATAATTCGCTGAAGAGCCTTAAATAAATAATTTGTGTTGAATGAGGCATACGCGAAAAATGGAAATGTTGCAAGTGAAAGATCACGGCGTACAACTTAGAAAAATAATAATAAGATGTCAATAACAAAACTGGGTTTATTATCAATCCGCAAGAATATTCAGTTATTATCAATTAATGTCATTTTGCAAGTCGCGGCTTTCCCGCGCTAACCAATACCCAGATTATAAATATCTCTAAGTACTTATTAAACCTCAGACCTAATAGACTAATAAGGCGACTAATGTTGCCAGTCTAACAATTTACCTATTGGTATTATATATTATAAACATAGACTGATTATAAATTAGTATAATTATTTAAAGAAAGCTTACACAAGAAAGATTGGAAAATTCGAAAAGTGTGCGTTCGTGTCTCGCTCGGGCAAAGCTGCGAGCATCTGCGCGCGGCTTTTAGTACCTATTATTAGTAGGTATATTGACATTTTAGTATTATTAGTATCTACTAATAGTAACTCAATTATATTTTAAGACTAGCTGACCCGCGCAACTTCAACTGCTTCACATAAGAAAATTTTCTCCGTTACTGCAACATTTTTCATTTATGCTCCGCTCCTATTGGTCGTAGCGTGATGTTATTTAGCCTATAGCCTTCCTCGATAGATGGGCTATCCAACACTAATAGAATTTTTTAATGCGAACCAGTAGTTCTTGAGATTAGCGCGTTCAACCAAACAAACAAACTCTGTAGCTTTATAATATTTGTATAGATTTGGAGTCAATTTATATTTTAAAAATTATAGGATATTTTAATTTATCTCTTATTTTCATGATATCTCATGCAAATGGGAATTAATTTGACATGTTCTATAGTTTTATATTTGTCACAACTATTAATGATGTGGTTTATATCTACCTATATGTATCTATGTACATTTTAATAAACAACACCTAACATGTTTTAGTAATTACGGAGATAAACATATACAAATTCACAGACAAACAAGCGGGAAACCTGTTTATGTTTTCAAGATTAAATTAATAATAGATGTAGGTACAACAAATATCAGATTTATCCTCACATCCAACATGGAGCCAAACTGGTTGCGAATAAATGTTTTATTTTTGTAACTTAGTAGCTGACTCGACAGACATTGTCCTGTCCTAGACAAACAGTCAAACTCGCGAAGTTAAAATAGTCGTTAAATTTTCGAACATTATCCAATTATCTGCGTAATTTTCTTAACTTTTCTTTCCGTAAATAGAAGGATAATACTATAGAAGGTTCCTTCTATAGTATTAGGAAACTTAAACTTAAATAATAGATCAATGAAATCGATAAAGTCGTTCTCAAGTTATGGCGTGACCAAGGGACACAAGGATACATTTTTATATACATATACATACTATAAACCAACGACCCGCCCCGGCTTCGCACAGGTAGTACAAAACCATAACAAATTATACACATAAACCTTCCTCATGAATCACTCTGTCTATTGGTAAAAAACGCATGAAAATCCGTTCAGTAGTTTTTGAGCTTATCGCGAACAGACAGACAGACGCGGCGGGGACCTTTGTTTTATAATATGTAGTGATGACAACTGGTGGATGTCTGTACATAGCAGATATACATGCCACGCAGAGGTCTCGAGTTCGATCCCAAGGCGCGCATCTCTGACTTTTCGACGTTATATGCGTATTAAATAGTTAATTATCGCTTGCTTTAACGGTGAAGGAAAACATCGTAAGGATACCTACATGTCTGAGAGTTCTTCATAATGTTCTCGAAGATATGTGAAGTCTGCAGACCTGCACTAGGCCAGCGTGCTGGACTACGGCCTGACCCTTCTCACGCTAAGAGGAGGCTCGTGCCCAGCAGTGGGACAGTTTAATACAGGGCTGATATTACATATATTATTGTAATGTTAGTGTTTTTTATGAGGGCAGTAGAAGCCAAGACCATTATGTTTAGAATTTTAAACTTTATAAGTGCCCTCCATATAAATCCAAAAATTCTAACATTATTTTTCAGACATCGAACAGTTATAGGTTTAACTAGATTTTGCTCACGGATTCGCTCGCATAAATGTAGGTTAGGTTAGGTTAGTAACAATATCTTTTTCTGGATGAAAGGCACCCTATGTCCTTTGCTGTTCCCCTGACAGCATGTATGCGAAATTTCATGATGATCGATCTAGTAGTTGAGGAGTAAAAGAGTAACAACCAAACAAACTCACGTTCGCATTTAAAATATTCGCCGCGCCTCACGGTTTCACCCGCGTAAGTCCCGATGCCGTGGGAATATCAGGATAAAAGTAGCGTAGTGTTAACCCAGGTCTCCAGCTATCTACATACTAAGTTTCATTGCAATCGGTTTAGTAGTTTTTGCGAGAAATAGTAACAAACATCCATACATCCTCGCAAACTTTTACATTTATAATATTAATAGGATTATTTAAGACTAGCTATGCCCGCGGTTTCACCCGCGATCATGGTTACTTCGCCGCCACCGTGGGTAGTAGCGTGATGTTATAATATAGCCTATAGCTTTTCTCGATAAATAGGCTATCCAACACTAAAAGAATTATTCAATTCGAACCATTAGTTCCTGAGATTATCGCGTTCAACCAAACAAACAATCTTTTCAGGTTTATAATATTAGTATAGGTAGTAAGGACATCGACCAGTTACAATGTTAATTTACTGGGTGTAAGGGACGGCGCGGCGTATGGAAAACATTAGCAAGACATCTTTCTATAGGTACTTATCTCTACGAAAACTTCTATTAATTATAAAAACGCAAGATTAAGATTTTATATTGATTGACATGATTACGCGGTACGCAATGGATTGCTACACAATACAGCGCACCGCTCGCGCCGGCGGGAATGACTTCTGCGTTCCGCGCGCATAAAATCAGCTGATCTATTTAAATCACGACGATTTAATTACATTGCTGTATTTAATTAAAATGTGGTATTCTTAAATTTTTATTTAATGAAATGGATGGTTTGATTTGTGTGATTCACAGTAAACAAATTATAATTTTTCCCTGAATGAAATTACAGCGATTTTAACTCGGAATAATCTTATCTTATCTTATGTGGTGGGGGCCATCCCCTTTCTCTACGACTATCCCAGTTTATGATATAGCGTTCCCCTACACCAACCGTTAGGTTATATTAGAGGAACCTGTTATGTATGACAGCTAGGGACAAGTGAAACGACTGCTTGCTAAATGCACACTGTTTAATCAGCGAGTTACAAGGACGGATGGGCGGGCGCACACGCACACATATACGTACATATGCATACATATACAACATTCCTCCCCCCATAGCTTCACAAGAAAATACAATATTTTTTACAAAAAGCCTTTATAGTCTACCCTTGGGATATTGCGTAACATTATACGAGAGGAAGGATCACCCCTCTGAATCGTTGCTTCTGACAATGTCTCGTTCACTGGGTTATCGTCGTCGCCTGGCAATGCCTCTTGAAAGACCTCCTCTTCAGTGTCGCCTTGGACAGGCGTGGATGGCCCTGGGGAGTCTCTCGTCCCCGAGACCTGAGTTGAAGAAGCCCCCTCATCCTGTGTGAATTGTGGGTCTGCTTGCGGTTCACTCCTTCGTCTATCATCAGGGCCAAAACCTGCTGATGACAAGCGTGAACTTCTATCATCCAAGAGTGGCCCTTCTCCGTCGCTATCACAATCCCAGTATGTATCATGATCCTCAGATAGTCCCTTATGCATAACTATTTGATTTTTATGCCTTCTTACATGTAAACCTGAGTAAATATCTTTAATTAAGTACATAACGGTGCCTATGCACTTTATGATAACCCCTTTATTCCATATGGTTTTATTATTTACAAAGTTTTTGTATAACACCTTATCGCCTCTAGTAAATGTCTGTTTGTTTTTACCACCATATGATTTAATCTGTGAACACTGTTTGTTTTTTACGACATTAGCAATGACATGCGATGATAGCGATGAGGATAAATTCGGATTTAAGAAATCTAAACGCGATCTTAAATGTTTGCCATATATTAACTGAGCCGGTGACACCCCTGTGGTACTGTGAACAGAATTTCTATAGTCAAAAAGGTACTTTAATAAATTCAGTTTAGCTTGTCGTATGTTACTGTTGGCTAACATACACGATTTAATACCCTTCTTAACAATTTTCACGTAACTCTCGGCCTGACCATTGCTAGCCGGGTAATAGACCGGTGAGGTTTTGTGTGAAATGCCGTTAGACATACAAAACCTTTTAAACTCCGCTGACACGAAAGCACTACCATTGTCACTCACTATCAGTTCCGGCACTCCATATCTGGACATAAATTCATATAAATTGTCTATTACTGCTAATGAAGTCGACGTGGTTTTCATATCATAGACCTCCACCCATTTAGAATAGGCATCTACGACAATTAAATACATATTTCCGTTTATAGGCCCCAAAAAGTCTATGTGAATTCTATGAAAAGGATGCGAGGGATATTTCCATGGTGAAAGAGGCGCCCGAGGTGGAGACGGTCGTAACTGCATACACACGTTGCATGACCCTATCATTGTTTCCAAAGCATTGTCTATGCCAGGAAACCAAAATCGCGATCGAGCCGCCGCCTTTGTTTTCACTATACCTAAATGAGATGTATGCAATTCTGAAATAATTCTCATACGCAACCTTTCCGGTAAGACTAGTTTGTGACCCCTCATTACACACCCATTGTCATAAGACAACTGTAATCTACAGTTGAAATACGGTTTTAGCTTAATGTTTGTAGTTTTTTTTCGGCCAACCATTCAGTATATAATTAATTACACTTTTTAATACAATATCCTTTTGAACCTCTTTCCGTAACTCGTTTAATGACACGGGTAAGCTACCATCTATAATAAAATTAATATAAGCGGCGCGATCTACGGGCAAATGCCACTCGCATGAGTCATCGATCACCGATGCGTCCGCGCCACCGCGGCCGCCGGCGCCGTGCGAAGGTTCCGCCCTCCTCGCAGCTGTGTGTATCGGCTGCTCCGGTAAGCTAGCTCGCGACAAATAATCCGCGCAGTTGTTATGACTACGAACATACTCTATTTGATAATTATACGCACTCAAAAATAACGCGTACCGCTGGAGCCTATTCGCCGTTACTTCTGGAATACCTTTATGCGGGCCAAAAATTGAAATTAAGGGCTTATGATCCGTTCGTAACACGAAGGGATCAGACCTGGCATATAAATATTGGTGAAAACGTCGTACTCCAAAAATAATGGCGGTGGCTTCCTTTTGAATCTGAGCGTAATTTTTCTCTGCCGCGTTAAGAGTACGAGACGCGAACGATATTGGCCTTTCGCACCCGTCTAATTCAACCTGTGACAATACAGCCCCTAAGCCCGTAGGCGATGCGTCTACAGTTAAAATTAGTTTCGCATTTGGGTTAAAATGAGCTAAAACTTGATCCGATGCTAGAATTCCTTTAATTTGATTAAAAGCTTTATCATGCAATGGGCTCCAGTTCCACTTTGCCCCTTTTCGAAGCAAATCATATAAAGGGCTTAAAATACCCGAAGCATTTTCCACAAAATTCCTGTAATAATTAACCAACCCTAAAAATGATTGTAACTTGTTTACATTGGTGGGTGTAGGAGCTTCGAGTATTGCTTTGATTTTCTCTGGACACTTGTTAAGCCCATCTTTATTTATTTTATACCCTAAGTAACTAATTTCATCTTTAAAAAACTCACATTTGTCTTTTTGTAAAACCAATCCCGCGTCTTGTAGTCTCCCGAGTACCGCTTTAAGTCTTTCTAAGTGAATATCCCTGTTAGGTCCCGTTACGAGAACATCGTCCAACAGACATAGAACTCCCTCCATATTAGCGAGAATGCCTTCCATTGCTTTCTGAAATATAGAAGGAGCGCTAGCCAACCCGAACACCATACGAGTATATTTATACAAGCCGCGATGTGTGTTTATACAGGTTAAGTTTTGGGATTCGTCATCCAATAAGAACTGGTTATACGCCATGGATAAATCAATTTTCGAAAATTGTTGACCCCCGTATAACCGCGTAAACAACTCATGTATAGTCGGTAATGGATATTTTTCTACAATAAGTTGTTTATTTAAACTTACCGAGTAGTCAACGCACAGCCTAACCGTACCGTTGCGCTTCAACACCGGAACAATAGGTGACGCATACTCCGCATGTTCAACCGGCTTTAAGATTCCTAACATCACTAAATGATCTATTTCTTTATTAATCTTATCTTTTAATGCGAAAGCAACAGGCCGCGCTTTGAAAAATACCGGCTTCGAATCGGGCTTTACCTTTAACGTTACTTTGTATTTATTAAATGCCCCTAATTTATCAGAAAACACTTGTGGAAATTGTATTTGAAATTGTTCTAGTAAATTACTTGTATCGATTAAAAACTTACAAGGTACAATTTCTAATTTAAAAATAGAAATAAAATCCCTACCTAGTAAAGGCGGACCGCCACTTGGTATTACGTATATATCGAGTTCGTGTGTCTGATTCATATATGTAATCGGTAACCGTACGACCCCCGCACACCGTATCTTATCACCAATATATGTTAATAAATTTTTATTTGTAGGTGACAATGGTACACTTGTAAAAAATCGATCATACGTGCCACGAGAGATTACCGTTACCGCCGAGCCACTATTGATTTCAAATTTTAAATCTACCCCCAGAATTGTCACCGTCTCAAGCATAGGTTGACCGTTCAAACATGAAATTTTGAAAATTTTACCGTCATCGCCTTCATTCATGTCACCCGTTACAATGTAATTGACTTTTTTACACATCTTTTGGAGATGACCTTGCACATTACACTTTTTGCATTTGTATTTTGCAAACCGACACTTAGACGACGCGTGATTTGAACGACCGCACACCGCACACTTTTCCACAGATGCCGCACTGCTCGTAGCTTGCTTGATTTTAAACAGCTGGTCTGGCTGCCCCGCCGGCTGCGCGATGGCCGCCGCTCCGATGCGCGCGCTCCGTATCGACTCCGCTATTTCAATAGCCTTGGCTAAGGTCAGTTCAGCCAGATCCTGGGCGAACAACTTATCCCGCTCACGGCCTGGCAGCATCCCCATCACGAAACGATCACGCAGCGCCTCTTCCACGTTAAACCCGCAGTGAGCTGTAAGCCCCAGTCTAGCAGCCCATTGCATTGGAGTTTCACCAGCTTGTTGCGATGCCGCATAGAAATTACATCGCTCACCAAACCCGCAACGTTTTGGCGTAAAATGTTGGTCCAATAGTTGCAGTATGTCTTCGTATGGCACTTCTTGGAGCTCCTTCGGCAAAGCAAGGTCCGAAGCGAGTTTGAACGTACCATCCGTGAGTGCGCTTTGCAACACTGCCCGTCTCTTTGTTCCTGTCGCATCACTCGCTGCCGTGATATCGTTTGCGATGAACCATTGCGCAATACGACTTTTGTACGTTTTCCACGAATGCACCGTATGATCAAACGTAGTTAAAATTCCATACTGAGAATTTGACATTTTTAATTGTGGGTACTCGTCGCCAATGTTATGTATGACAGCTAGGGACAAGTGAAACGACTGCTTGCTAAATGCACACTGTTTAATCAGCGAGTTACAAGGACGGATGGGCGGGCGCACACGCACACATATACGTACATATGCATACATATACAACAGAACCGCTGTACCTTCCAGCGCCCGAGAGCACCTTCCGGGACCAGTTATAGACAGGTCTTGTCCACAAATCTCGACTCTCCACCCTAACCTCAGAGATCCGGTTCTCGTAAGCGAGCTACCTCGTGCCCAAGTGACACTACCTATTCTCCAGATAGGTACCGGAGCAATAAAGCCGCTCACCACCCGCAACTCAGGGAGTTGCTAACAAAAACCTCGCTGAAGCCGAAGGAGAAGCCGCCTCCCATATCTCCAGTATGGTACCGGAGCTGTGTAAGGCACACTCACTTCCCGACATACATCTGTACGCCTACCCAAATAGGCCTACAAGCCGGGTGTGGCCCGAGTCACTCCAGCTATGACTCTTACTTGCTGAGCAGGCAAGCGCCCAAGATGCGTTGCGGCAGTGAAACCACACTGCCACTTCGCTAAAGGCAACTCCGTGCCTCATGCGACCGACTGGTTCGAACTGGCCGCGCCTGAGTCCGAGGCTCGAACGCAACGTGCTTGCCGAGCAAACGAACATGTCGTCCTCAGCGGCCAACCACATACCCCTGCGAGTCCAACACCAATGTCAGGCACGGCGCACTCTAGTCAGCGGTCGATATAACACGCCTTTCGAGGCGCAGTGGGCTTCCTGACCCCGCAGTACCCTGTTCCAAAGGGGGAGACCCGTAGTTCTCCCCCCGAAACCCTATCTACTCGGGTCCTGAAGATAGGATGATGTGTGGTGGGGGCCAGTCAACACAGACCGGTGACACTTCGACCCAGTTGGATCTTTTGTGTCGATTTCCCCAATAACGACTGCCATAGATGTTCATGGCAGCCGGGACCGACGGCTTAACGTGCTCTCCGAGGCACGGAGCAGGCGATAATTGTCAATCAATACGCACATAATTTCGAAAAGTCATATAACTTCCGAAAGTCAGAGGTGCGCGACATTGGTTCAAACCCGAGACCCCCTGCATTGCAGTCTGTTGGTCTCCCCACTGAGCTATCGCTGTTTTTTTCTTTTAACTGTGATAACACTGATAACTCATCTATACTAATATTATAAAGCTGAAGAGTTTTTATATGTTTGTTTAGTAAAACGCGCTAATCTCAGGAACTACTAATTCGAATTGAAAATATTCTAGTGTTGGATAGCCCATTTATCGAGGAAGGCTATAGGCTATATAACATCACGCTACGAGCAATAGGAGCGGAGCATCAATGAAAAATGTTGCAATAACAGGGAAAATTTAGATAAAGATAGCTCAGTGGGGAGACCCCACTGAGCTATCGCTGCTCAACTCGGAATAGTGTTCTGAATCTATTATCATCAGTTTTCGGTATACCTTCTCTTACACCCAGTATGTATCTGATGTAGAATATGTCTACCGTTGTCCCGTTAAGTACCTATGTTCCTACTTATGTACAGTTGCTTGGCTCTATGCAACGATAAACATTGATATTAACATTTTATAAGGAAAATATACTACTGTGTTTCTGACAGCATACGGCCAGGCAAGGCAGTGTACTTCTAAAATCTCTTGAATGCACTTCTCTGTGTCGGACTCTCATTGACCATTTTTCTATTAAAAAATACAATCAATCACGAGTCCTTCAAGCCGCGCATGGAAAAGAGTTTACTAATGATAACCATAAAATATATTGTCATAATTTTTTTTGCCATTTACATTGGCATAACTAAATTCAGCATAATGATCTTTACGCATAACATTATTAGGAATATATGCCATAATGTTTATTGCCATAAATACTGTTGGCATAATTTCATAAAGCACTAGCTGTGCCCGTGGTTTCACCTGCGTTTATGGTTACTGCGCCGCCACCGTGGATCGTAGCGTGATGTTTTATATAGCCTATAGCCTTCCTCAATAAATGGGCTATCCATCACTAAAAGAATTTTTCAATTCGAACCAGTAGTTCCTGAGATTAGCGCGTTCAACCAAATAAACCAACAAACAAACACTCTTCAGCTTTATAATATTAGTATAGATAACGTTATGCATTATGCCAAAGATTTATTATGCCAAGTGTTATTATGCTAATCAAATTTATGCGAAAACGTTATGCCAAACAATATTATGCCTTAACATTGTATGCTAAGATAGGAATTCTCATGAAAACGCATCTCGTAAGGCCGTCAAAGTAGAGATCTTGGCTGCACTTGACGTGAGGACGTGGTATGGCGAGCCCTACTCGTGGACTACACAACTGCTGGCCATCAGGGGTAGTATAGTCATTTTGACTGGCTACAATAAAAATAAGAAAACATTCCTGTGTCGTAGCGATTTTTACAAACATCTAAACAACGTAGGTACACAATGAAAACCCAATCGTACACAATAAATCACAGAATTTTTTGTCCCGGCCGTGTGGGGATCGAATGTACAACACTATCAAATTAAATTATCGTTAATTTTATATTTTTATGTATTTTAATTTGTGCGTTTAGTATAGATAAGCGATTTGGATTTAAATACTGTAAGCTTATATTTTATGAATAAACTAGATGTGCCCGCGGTTTCACCCGCGTTTATGATTACTGCGCCACCCCCGTGGATCGTAGCGTGATATTATATAGCCTATAGCCTTTCTCGATAAATGAGCTATCCAACACTAAAATAATTTTCAATTCGGAACAGTAGTTCTTGAGATTAGCGCGTTCAACCAAACAAACAAACAAACTCTTCAGCTTTATAATATTAGTATAGATGATTATAGGATAGATTATGATTATGAAAAAATAAACACTGGCGTGGTAGCAGAGGCGATCACTTGAACCACCAAGCAACTAATTGTTGGTTCGGTCTATTCACTACCGTATACGGCTGTAGATCATGAAGCCGCGCCTTCGAATACCGAGCCAGAATAACAAAAAAAAATTGCGCTTTTCTAGTAGTAGGAAATCCCAAGCCAATATTTCGTTGCTACAATTCTTGTAAGAAAAGCTGCGAGCTTTTATTACAAGAAATGTACTACTGTAATGCCCTACTAATGGCCGGTTTCCGAGGTACTTTTATCGATAGTTTATCTATTCGTTAACGCTATTGGTTCGATAAGCTAAGGAATTGCGTTTCCGAACAACGCACAGTAAGATAAACTCCGTTTAAACTTAGTTTAACTTAACTGGCCCATGTGTGCCGTTTATCGGATCCGTAACTTTATTTGACGTTTAGTGCTTTGACAAACTACATGAAGTTTTAAGTTTTAAAGTTGTTAATTTAACTAAATAACTCTTGATAGCTAAATAAGCAACCATTTAAAAGGAAAAGAAGGGAATATCGGTGTCATGGATACGAGTAGCTCATCAGAGTCTGATTTCGAAGTACTGGAATTAATTTCTAGTATATCAGTCCATAGAAATTTAAGAACGAAGAGAAATCCTTTCGCGATGTTTACGGATGAAGAATTTAAAGTGAGATATCGCTTCGATAAGAACACTGTGATACACCTTAGCGATATTATCAGGCCTGCCCTAACCCCTGTAACGCATCGGAAATATACGTTGTCTGTGTTGGATCAAATTTTAATTGCATTTAGATATTATGCCACAGGAACATTTCTGGTTGTCATTGGTGGTGACATTAATGTCCACAAAACCACTGTGTCTAGAGTACTCAATAAAGTTAGCAAAGAAATAGCAAAGCTAGCTAAAAGGTATATAAATAAGCCTAATAATGAAGACTTGAGAGAAGTAAAGGCTCATTTTTTTAATATTGCTGGATTTCCAAATGTTATATATATATTATATATAATATATATTCTTTCATATCCTTTCTCGCTGTTTTCTTAAAATTATCGTATAACGCATGTAACTGCTTTTTATTCCTAGAACCAGTTTCAGAGATAGCATTATATTTATGCGTCAGCGCCGTCCAAGCTTGTTTCTTGGATTCTACAGTAGTCCCGTCTGTCTTTTTATTGTCGATTATAGACACAAATTCTTGGGCTACTTCGACAAGAAGCATCTTCTCTCTTACAGTAAAATTATGACTGCGTTTACTGATTTCCATAATTAGGGCAAATCAATAGAGTACCTACCAATTCCACTAAACTATCAATTACTTTATATAAAATCAACCTCCAAGCAAACTTCTCACCACAAAATAATAAACACGCGCGAAAGTCTGCGAAACGAAAACATTACTTTTGTTTGAAAAAGCAACACATGTTTGACGTTTTCTTTTTAAAAAGTTGACTATGACTTCGTTCATACAGCCATAACTAGGTGTCGTATTATCATAATTTATAATAAAAAAAAACATTTTTTACTGCTTACTTGCTTAGTAAAAAAATCATTATAATAAATATAATTCATATTAAATATTAATTAAATGGATAATATAAACTTTAAGTTTGACTGATTATAGAGACCCATCTAGCGGCAGATTAAGTAACTGCTTATCAGTTCGATAGTTATTGAGCCGTGTGTCTCGTGTTCAGAAACGCAGTGACAGTTATCCGAAGTTTATCTAACTCATAACTTTATTGAACCAATAACTAACCAGAGCTTAACTGACAACTTCAGAAACCGGGCATAAGACCATTGGATCATATAGTTCACTTATTAAACTCAATAGACTTCTTTTAGTCAAAGGGTTAAGGATAAATATAAATTGCTCTCTCTTCATTGAAATTTAGACGTGAAAATCTAAACAAAGACTATGCTATCCCCATCATAGCCCAAAATACAAGCGGCACAAAAGAGGTATATTAGTTTAGAATTAAGTTCCATTAAAATTACTGACAAACTAATCAATTTTAATAGCCTCTTTGCTTCTTGTTTCTTTTTTCTTTCGTTTTATTAGTGGCCAGCCTTTTTAAGCCGCCCCTGGGCCTCTGACATGGCTTAACGACTGCTGTCAATTTGGCAACAACCGGGACCGACTTTTTACGTGCTCTCCGAAGCACGGAGACGCTCAGATGAAATACCACTAAGCGGTCACCCATCTATAGACTGACCACACCCAACGTTGCTTAACCTCGCTAATCGTTTACTGATCAGTGAATTTGCTGTAAGGTTTCGACAGGATTGTTTGAAAAGTACCTACCACCAAACTGTAAAAAGTAAATATTTAATTCATATTTAAGTTGCTTTTTCTTCCTTGTACCGAATGAATTATAATAATAATATATGGTACTCGTATAATGGCTGCAACATTGATATGAGTTGTAAAATATTGAAATTATATTTAATTGGCGATTTAAAAGAGTAGCCGTGAGTTTCTGGCAGGTTTCTTCTCATAGGCTCAACCCTATGCCTAAACTTAGCAACTAACCTAAATGTAGCTTCAGTAACTTAGTAAACTTACTAAACTATATATTTTGACGTTCATAAGTGTTACTTTGTTAGCAAAATTATTCATTTCGGTCACAAAGAAATTTTGACTTGATGATTTTTGACTTTTGACTATAACTTGGTTTGCAGGATCAGAATGCGTTGGCGAGTCTGACGGTGTTAAGGGCAGGTGTGTGCAGCTTAATCGCTGCCTCTCCGTCGCCTACGATCTCAAAAGGAAAGAATACCCGCAGGTACTTCATCTATTTCCTACTTTCAGTTCCAAAAGATACCTCTGGATCTCGGATGGCAAACATCGGACCTTAGGACCTTAGTACCAAAAGTGGTTTATTGCTATTACTGTAATGTATATAATAGATAATAATATTAACAACGTCCATAAGACCGAATTTCGGTCACGGCAGCTAATCTTATCTTTGAGTAGTAGAGCCTCGCTGATTGCAGCATGAATGGGCCGGCAACGCGCAAGTGATGCCTCTGGTGTTGCAGGCGTCCATAGGATACGGTGACCACTTACCATCAGGTCATGTCTGTCATGTGTGTCAAACAAGCATACTCCCCGTGTGCTTGTTTGACACCACAGACACATTCACCATCTGCGCAGCAGATATTATAGTGCACAAGAGTATGCCCAAACACAAATGCACACTCTGTTCCCTAACTCTCATGATCCGATGGGACGGATAATCCGACACGACAGGAGAGAGATCAGGCGCAGGCCCAACGGCTTTACATGCGTCCCGAGGCACAGGGGTTTCGAACTCAACTTCCTAGATCAGGACCAATTGTTTTACGCATGGGGAGCCACGGGGGTGTGCAACTTACTAACTATGGGCTCCTATTGTGATTCTTGGCAGGAAAAAGTAATATTTTTTTTTTGTCTTGGGAGTCGAACCCGAGTCCTCATGCACAACAATCGCAATCACTACCATGGCGTACTATTATGTTAAAAAATCATGTTTTTTTTCAGATATGTTCATTCAAAGGACGGGATCCAATCGTCTGTTGTACTGACTGCGAGCTAGTCAACGATACACGGTAATATTACATTAAACATTTAAATCTTTGTATTATTTTCATATTAAATTGTAACTGATCACTAGCTTTAACGATGAAGGAGAACATCGCGAGGAAACCTGTATGTCTGAGAGTTCTACATTATTCTATCTTCTATATTCTACATAGTTCTCGAAGAAAGGCAGATGCGGACTTTCTCGAGAGCGCCCTAGGCAAGCACCTCATAGGCATTTCATTCTTGATACTACAATTAATATTTAATAAGAATTGCCAAAAACAACGACTTAAGAATTCGCTTCGTTCATGCAAATTTCGTTATATTTATATATTTCAAATAATTCTTAAATATTTTTTTTTTCTGTTTTACTTGAATATGATGTAACTCTTCAAGAATTTTTAGTTTCTACCATCATTGTATAAATAACAATGAAATAATGGTCATATTTAAAATCGTGACAAAATGGAATGATTTTCAGTGATTACGTAAAGGGTTGCGAAGGTAATTAAGATGTACAGAACTGAACTGAACTGTGATTCCATAGTATTAAGTATTCACTTCTGACGTCAGGCCTGGATGACTGCCTGCTTATCTCATTTTTTTAATAAAATCTTTCGCGCGTGTCCCGTTGTAGACTCGCGCTCCTAGGCACATGACTAGTTTGCCTTAGGATCCGCCACTGAAGACCTGTAAAGTCTGCCAACTTGCATTGAGCCAGCGTGGTGGACTATCGCCAAACCCTTCTCATACTGAGAAGAGGCCCGTGCTTTGCGATAGGACAGACTAAAATATGTAGTTAAAAACGAGGTTTTGGTATTGAATTTTCAAGCATTTTGTATCTAAGCAAGAATTTGAAAACTAAACGAGGAAAATAGCTGAGTTTGTAAAGCAACGACACAGTCGAGGTCGCAGGTTTGGTCCCGTAATATGTATTGTTTTATCCATATTTATAATTTACATTTCTCCTTAACGTATGATATAATGAATAAACCAGCCATGAATAAAAGATGGGGATCTTATTCCACATCTTTTATTCATGGCTGGCTTCTTTGTTTCTAACGGCAATAGGTATATCTATACGTCTAATAAAATAATTGATCGATGTCTGTACATCCTAACTAATATTATAAATGTGTATGTAAGTTTGATTGTTTGTTATGCTTTAGCGCATAAACTACTCGATCGATCATCATGAAATGTAATTTAAAGAAAGGATATAATGGTACCATTTTAACACGGTTTTATTAGCTTGGGATGTATATATCTGAGTCTATGTATCTATGAATCTATGTAACGGAATCTTCAAACGTGATTTTCACCCCTTTCAAACCGACGGATTAATTTGAAACTTTGCATACTTATCGAGGACTGATGATAATACAATAACTTAGACAAATATATAAAAAATAAATAATAGTGTAAAAACTAAAAACACGCCACAAAATTTAATGTAAAAATGCGTGGGTGCCTTCTAAGATATTTTGATAACCTCCACCCCACGCTTGTTAACATTAAAATTATTAAATTATTTTCTACTTTTTAGATTGTTCTTTTTTTTAATAAAGCGTGTTTTTTAGTTTTTGAAAATATTATTTATTTCCATAAAAGGTAGTGTTCCCGAGTGAAGCCGCGGGCAAACGCTAGTAAAAGATATTAAAGCAAAATTAATGTGGTGTACCTTATAAGAGCCAAAATAATTATTTTTATAATTTTGGTCTGTCTTTATGTTTGTTCGCGCATCTCACACACAACACCATCTAGCTCAAACTTAGCAGACCTTGTACTATGGCTACTAGACAATGGATAAACATACATATATACTTCTTTTTTTTTGTAAATACATACATAATATACATAGAAACACCCAAACGAAGACAAACATCCATGTCCATGCATACAAATGTTTGACTTGTACGGGAATCGAACCCGGGATCTCAGGCGTAGCAGTCGGTTACACTAACCACTACGCCATCGAGGCCGACTACAACATTGAAATATTGCATACACGTTGTCAGGTGTACAGAGAAGGACATAGGGTCCTTTAATCCAGAAAAGAAGTACGGATCCCGAGGTATCGAAATTTATTGATGAAATCTAGGCTAACGCGAGCGAAGTGCAAATGGCAATCACTACATATTATGAAAGAAAGTCCCCCGCCGCATCTGTCTGTCTGTCTGTTCGCGATAAACTCAAAAACTACATTTTCATGCAGACAGATTTTCATGCAGTTTTAGAGTTCGAAAAAACTCTTATAGGTTAGGTCGAGTGAAGTCGCAAGCAAAATCGAGTTATTCATATAAATAGATTGAGAAAGAATGGACAAGAAAAACTGACTTAGAAAGTTTATAAGGCTAGTGTGAATGGAACAGTCGCAAGGGGAAGACCTGGGCGAACGTTTCTCGACCAGATCGGAGACGTTCTGGATATAGGTCAGGTTAAGAGCACCATAAACCGGCGAGCGTGTATGAGGAATGTTATGAAAGTGAATGAAGCCTAAGAAGTGTGTCAGGATCGTAGCAAATGGCAATCCGTAGTCTCTGCCTACCCCTCTGGGAAACAAGCGTGAAGATTCACGATATAAAAGCGGTTTATTACTCACGAATATTGTTACACTCTGTGAACGGAAATTAAGTGCTTAAGGCGAAGGCTTTAAACGGATCTTTCCGGAAAACTTCGAGCTTATACTTGGGTGCATGGATATTGATGCCGAGTGTTGTGGTTTCGATGGGACAAAAATTGGGTGATTCATAAATAGTTGTTCCGAGTCTGTTCTTCATTTTAGGTAATATGTAGGATGTATATAGCGTTACCTATTATATGTATATTATCAAATCTACATACATACATAGATATGTATGTGTACAAAAGAATAGTCAAATGCTATTATTTGCTTCGAGAGTTCTTAGAGGACAAACATATGGAAAATAGCTAGAAGTCTGTCAAATTAACATTTTTATTTTTTATTCACATGCTGTGACATTTTATTATAATTGTATGACAGAATATCATTTTATTTTATAATCGTATGACATTTTATCATTTTAATAGAATCACTTGATATAGTTTTGAAATTTTAAGAAATTGACAGTCTGACATTACGTATTAATTTATTGCTATTTTTAGATATGTAGTATTATCTTTTTATGTTAATTACAATGTCTTTTCTCTTTCTTTTATTTGCATGCCTGATGGTTGAATATGGTGTGATACCAATAATTGTTAGCTAATAAGATCTGCAAATATTTATCCATATTCGCAAATGAATAAATGAAATGAATAAATGAAAACCGTATAACCGAAAAATAATAACATGTATATTTTAATTTCAGAAACGTCTTGGTGGATAACGAGGGATCGAATTATTTCAAGACTGGCCGGAAAGCCACGGACAGTAAGTTTCTATGCCTCCACTTCACGACTAAATTACTTTAGCAAATTGTTGTGTGCGTGCGTGTGTGACATGTGTGTGTGTGACATGTGTGTGTGTGTGTGTGTCTCAGCGATAGTGTATGTGACCACTGTGCTAAAGGTTTCGGTTTCAAATTCTGGGTCGGGGCAACAAAGAGTTAGTGGGCTTTTCTGACAAGAAATTTGTAGTAGTTAAGTAAGTTGGCGTTATTGCACACTCCTCTTGAAAGCTACGTAAAGCTGTTGGTCCTACGCCTGATCTTTCTCCGGTAGTATCGGGATGCCGGCTCATTGCATTATGTGAATTAGGGAACAGTGAGTGGACTTGTGTTTACGCAACTTGTGCACTATAATATCTCCATCTCTCTCTCACATATAGCCAGTCTCCGTTAAGATTGGCTGGCGTGATCGAAATTCAATCATCAAAAATTTAATCTTGATTTACACATTAAATACAAACGGATATCCCAGTGTAGTGAAAGAAGCCTGGCTTTGCATTAAATGCTTCAATCCTTCATCTTTACCAGTGGTTCTGAACCGGTAGTCCGTGGACCACTGGTGGTCTCTGAACGTGCCAGAAGTGGTCCGCGAATTTTTTTCAAGCGTCGGCACGGGTGGCGTATTGCCTTAAGTGGTCGTCTTGTCACTGCCACTGCGCCAAGTGTTGCGGGTTCGAATCCCACACGAGGCATACATTTGTGTGATCCACAAATGGTTGTTCCCACTCTGGGTGTCTTTTGTGTCGGTTGTTTTTCATCAGCTTTTTGTAATGTCCCACTGCTGGGCAATAACCTCTCCATTGGATTTCTAAATCACTCTGTTGGTGTATATCCTTATGACCTTGTGACCCCTATATCCAAACTCGACCGAGGAATGACCTCAAGGTGTTTGCACACCAAGTTACAAGTCAATCGGTGTAGTGGTTCCGGAGCTATGCCTGTCACTAACAGACAGACACACAGACCCACATAGTGTTTTCATTAACCTCTTCGAAGAAGACTCTGAGGTTAATAACGGAACTAAGAATTCTCTATAGTAAATAACCAAATCTATCGTTACCCAGATTGATGTGATTGCACTTTTTCAGGCTGTCTGGAATACATAACGAAGTTAGAATACCCATGTTTCATAATAAACGGCGTTAGAAGAGTTTTTGACCATCAGAAAGAATGCTATATGCACATAAAGCACCTCGTTTTCGCTGCGATAGGAGGCAGCAACGCGAACAGGGGCCAATACCCTCATATGGTAAGAGCAACCGAAAATGTATTTAATACTAAGGTACTAAGGTGCAGAATTGTGAATATTTCATCAATGATTATGGCTCATCTTCATTGTAAACGTCTGTGAAGTCGCGTAATCATGAAGGAATAGTCAGAAGTATATATATGCATCATGTAATGTCCTGACTCCTTGCAGCTCTTAAAAATCTTTCCAGAATCAGATACATGACACTCATCACCCATTGCCCACTCTAAAAGGATCTTTGATTATCTGGTTGAGATTTTGAGATTTTATCTTGACAGCTTCTTTGTCATTGCTTTACTCAATAGTAAAGTTGGCCGTATTCCGCTTCGACAAATGGGTCGCCTATCTCCGCCTTAAAGAACCAAACATGTACCTGTTTGACGGGCCCGATGATTATCGGCCACTAAAAGTCAGAAGAATGTCCTGCAGACCGAATTTCGGTCACGGCCTTTAATCTTAACGGAGACTGGCCATTTGCGCAGGAGATAATATAGTGCACAAGTGTGTGCGCAAACACAAGTGCACGCTCTGTTCCCTAACTCTCATCATCCGATGGGACGGCAATCCGACGCGACCGGAGATAGATCAGGCGCTGGACTAACGGCGAAACGTATGTTTTTGGATGTATTTCCTCAGCTATTTTAATCGATGACTAAACAAATCATATTATATCATACGTTTCCGGTTTTCTATGGTCCAGATTCATTACCAATTTAATCCAAAAACATTAAAACATTGAATTTGATTGAATATTAATTTTGGACTATTGATGGACACGAATAAACTTAGCTCATCGCTATCAGACATTCTGGAATAAATAGCTTTATACTTAATTTAATTTAATTTGGTGCCATTTAGCTTATTGATAGTGAAAGCTTTTGTAAGTGTTAGGTACTGTGTGACATACCTAAATGATCTTTTTTTTAAAGTCGTTCCCCAAACTAGACGTAAAGCCTGTGTGGGACCGGGCTCCGAGGGACTTTACAAACATTCAAACAACGGACACAAGGAACATCCAGACTCGGAACAACCATTTGTGGATCATTAAAAGTTTTGTCCCGTGTGGGATTCGAACCCACAGCTCTCAACGCAGTAGCAGTGCCAAGACCACCACTAAAACCACTGCATCATCTTCTTTGACTTTAATAGTCTTCTTTTTTTTCTCATAGCCTTCATAGCCAGTTGCACTCACTGATCGGTAAACGATTAGCGAGATTAAGCAACTTTGTGTGTGGTCAGTCTATAGATGGGTGACCGCTTAGTGGAATTTCATCTGAGCGTCTCCGTGCTTCGGAGGGCACGTAAAAAGTAGGTCCCGTTTGTTGCTAACTTGACAGCAGTCGTTAAGCCATGTCAGAGGCCTACGGGCGGCTTGAACAACTCTTGACAACAGGTTGGCCAAAAACAACATGCAAAAAGAAACGAAAAAAAGGAAGACTTTTATAGTGAAACCCATTTGACTTATCATATGAGAATTATGTTATTTTATTCTGAGCTCGCAAAGTCATGTTCGGTGCTATCAAAATATATGCTTTAGCTATTTTGTTATGGTCGCAGTACCAAGGCTGGTTTAAAAGCAAAGCAATGGCAATCCGACACCACCGTAGAGAGACCAGGCGCGGGACCAAAGGCTTTACGTGCTTTCCCGGCACGGGTGTGTTCAACACCGCCAAATTCCTAAATCCGCACTACTATTGACAGAAAAACAAATAGTGTTCGTTGGCCCGACCCGGGATTCGAACTTTAGAATCAATGCACAGCAGTCGCATTTACTACTGAGGAAGTAAATGCAACTTTTTCGATAACGTAGCGCGGGCATTTCATATTATACCAAAGCAATAAAGACAAAGTAAATATATTTGTTTCCAGAATGTCTGGAACACTTGGTGAGGCTAGATTATCCGTGTCCGTTACTGCAAGGGGTCAAGCGCGAGCTGGTCCCTGGTGATGACTGCTACACTTACTCAAGACCGTTCATTGCGGCCGCCGTGGGCGGTGTAGATGCTAAGCAAGGAGAATATCCTCACATGGTAAGAGGCAGTCTGAGAATGTTTAAAGAGCTTGGTTCTGCCGTCTCTCTACATTTATGAAACTTCTAATTTTTTAAAGAAATATAAAGAACTAGCTGTGCCCGCGGTTTCACTCGTGTTTATGATTACTGTGCCGCCCACGTGGGTCGTAGCGTGATGTTATACAGCCTATAACCTTCCTCAATAAATAGGCTATCCAAAACAAAAAGATTTTTTCAATTCGAGCCAGTAGTTCCTGAGATTCGCGCGTTCAACCAAACAAACAAACTCTTCAGCTTTATAATATTAGAATGGATGAACATTCGGAATAGGACATGACTTTATTTCATACAAAAGAGAAAGACAGCATGCTTTTCATATTTTGGATTACTTTTACTTGTTTCTTGTGAAACTGGCCATAGTTGTTTTTTTTTTGTAAAAACTTCTCCCGAACTAGGAATAATGCCTGTGTCTCCGACCATTTATTTATTTATTTTATTTATTTAAAAGCATCCTTAATCAGAACGGCTACACGCCAATTACACTAATTAAGGTATATTTATTTTAAAAACAATCAACTAGCGTACAGATCTCTCACAAAACTCCAAGCATACTGACATAATCACCTTCCATCCATCCGCAAACAAATCACAATTCGGATTTGCGTCCAAGATAGCGTTGAGTGCGGTAAGTACCCGAGGAACGGGTGAGTTTCTGTGTGCCACGGTGCGGTAAGAAGGTGGTGCAAATAACTTGTGCCTCCTGCTACGTCGATAATTATCGGGCACGTAAAACCGACATACCTTGTCATGGAGCTGAGGGGCCTCAATGACACCAAGTAATATTTTGCACATTGTTCTGATTTGATCAAGTCTTCGACCATTTGTGGATCATACAAATTTTTGTCATGTGTATCGAACGCACAAAACTCGACACGATGCACGATGGCAGTGGCGAGGGTCCTCACCACTTAACGCACTACGTCATCAGTGGAACATTTCTGTTCTTCTTTAATATAAGAGTGAGCTCTTGTCAGTGGAGCTGTTTTCCTTTTAATCTTTTGATTTAAGTCGACTATCACTTTTCCTGCACTTGTTGAATAAAGGTACGCACAGGACTTCCCCTTCCTCTTCTCCCTTAAATTTTTCCTTTTAAGATTGTTATAAGAGATGCGTACATAGGCGTCTCTTATCACAATCATAGAAGTAAATTTTCCAGATTACTATAATGCGATATGCAAACAGGTATTGAACGGACTTAAAAAAATTAAGATGGTTCTCAATTGTTACGTGATTTCTGCGCCAATTATGAATTGATTTTCATTATTCTTTTTTGTTTGGTAGGTCCTACTTTGGAGATAGTCCCATATAAATTTCGAAATCGATACAAAGCTTTCTGAAAATATCAACTATACAAAAAATATATACATCGATGACGCATATTATACGACGTATGTATAAGACACACAGCGAATTCGAATTATATATTAGATAGACGTTTTGGTTTTTGTGGTTTCATTCAGCAAAAGCTTTGTATTTTAACTTTTTAATTTATGTTGTACTATATGTACATAGGTATAGTCTTGAAGTCATTTTTTAATTAACTTTATAAAGTATGTAATGTTTGTCCAACAGGCGCTGTTGGGATACGGCGACGACTTGCAGACGGCGGAGTGGTTGTGCGGCGGCTCCATCATCAGTGACAAGTTCATACTGACTGCCGCACACTGCACATCTAGCAGCGCTCTGTAAGAACTAAACATACATGCATGAATGTGGGAGAGCCACGCTTTGGCACGAATGGGTTGGCTCGACCGGACTAATACCTCGGCCTCACAGAAAACCGGCGTGAAATAGCGTTTGCGTTGTGTTTCGTCGAGTGAGTGAGGGTACCGAAGGCCTAACTCCTCCCGCCCCTCCTTTTTGGGCAAATTTAAAAGGCCGGCGGCGCACTTGTGATTCCTCTGGTGTTGCACGTGTCCATGGGCGGCGATAATCGCTTAAAACCAGGTGATCCGTATACTTGTTTGCCATGGATACCATAAAAAAAAACTGTCTCATGCCTACAAAAAAAAATTAGGAGAAGTCTATAAAAAAGACTTCAGTATGCTTACTGGCTATTTTACAGATTTTGGCAAATATTTCTATATTTACATACTTAGTAGGTACAATCATTTGGTAGTTTCACCTGGAAAGATTTCCGGCAGTCTTGAAAGTTGGTAACTTTATAGATTTAGAATTTGAAGGAGAATTTTATTGATTTTTAAGCTCTGTTCTGCTAAAACAAAAATATTATTTTATATAAATTGTAGGAACTTTTCTCTTGTTTAGTTTTGTATATAAATGTTTCATCGTAAAATGAGTTCAAAAGGGTATTAAACATTGATTATAATTGATATTAGGCGCCATTTATCATTATGGTGACGCGAGGTTTCGGCCTGTCGTGAGTTGCTTCAAGATAGCTTGAAGCTCGCGAAAGACGTTTCGATTTCAATTTCCAAAAAAAAAACTGCCCGCAGATTCCGGGCAAAGTTTCAGACTCCATGCTAGTGCTGAGAATTTCTTGCCAGAAAAACCCAATAACACAATGCTTGACTTGGAAATCAAACCCGAGACCTCATGTACAGCAGTCACCAACGGGGCACCTTAACAAAATTTATTATCTATACTAATATTATAAAGCTGAAGAGTTTGTTTGTTTGGTTGAAAGCTTTAATCTCAGGAACTACTGGTCCGAATTAAAAAATCTTTTAGTGTTGGATAGCCCATTAATCGAGAGAGGCTATAGGCTATATAGCATCAGGCTACGATCAATAGGAGCGGAGCAGCAATGAAAAATGTTGCAAAAACGGGGAAAATTCCCTTATGTGAAGCAGACAAACTTGCGCGGGTCAACTAGTGAAATTATAAAACACTAGATGCGCCCGCGGTTTCACCCGCGTTTATGATTACTCCGCCTCCCCCATTCGTCTTAGCGTGATGTTATATAGCCTATAAATTTCCTCGATAAATAAGCTAATCAACAATAAAATAATTTTTCAATTCGAATCAATACATAGTTCCTGAGATTAGTGCGTTCAACCAAACAAACAAACTTCAGCTTTATAATTTTAGTACAGATAAGCTTTTGCGCGCAGCGCCACCCGTGTAGTATCTACACCAATAAAAAGTTACCTATGTCCTATCCCAGATTTTAAACTACCTCTGTATAAAATTTCATCTAAATTGTTTGAGTGGTTTAGCCATGGATAGGTAACAAACAGACAGAGTTAGGCTGCCTGACCATTGAAGCGGAGCGAGGCTGCGGGGCGAAGAAACGGAGAAACACGAAGCTCCAGTATGCAATCCTGTCTCCGCTTCAATGGACAGGCAGCCTTACTCTCGAATTTATAATATTAGTAAGAATTTACAATTTACTTGAACCAAAAACATATTGGTAGATGGTAATCTGTGATACGTCCTGTATCCTCCTAGTACACCACACAGACCAGTCTTCCACACAGACTATACATTCGCTGCTTTCTTGTATGGACTCGTTAATTATAATGTTAAATATTATATACTGTGTGAGAATTACAAGGGATGGTACTCATGAGGGAGATATTGAAAGGAGAACGATTGCTGGCAATAAAGTGAATGGCTCTCTACGCGCTTTTATGAATAGTCGAAATGTATCAAAAAAGGCACGTTTGGCTGTTCATAGAGGACTATTAGTGCCTACACTTATGCATGGAAGTGAAAGTTGGGTATGGCAAAAGAAGCATTAGAGCAGAATAAATGCTGTAGAAATGAGAGCGCTGAGAAATATATATGGTGTGACTCTGAAAGATACAATAAGGAATAATGTGATTAGAGAGAAATGCGGCATAAAAGTGGATATAGTGACGAGAATATAAAAGAGTATGTTAAGCTGGTTTAGGCGTGTAGAAAGAATGGACGAGAAAAGATTGACTAAGAAAGTTTATAAGGCTAGTGTGAATGGAACAGTCGCAAGGGAAAGACCCAAGCGAACGTGTCTTGATCAGATCGGAGACGTTCTGGATAAAGGCCAGGTTAAGAGAACCTTAAACCGGCGAGCGTGTATGAGGAATGTTATGAAAGTGAATGAAGCCAGAGAAGTGTGTCAGGATCGTAGCAAATGGAAATCCGTAGTCTCTGCCTATCCCGCTGGGAAACAGGCGTGAATCTATGTGTGTATGTATGGATGTATGAATGTGTGAGAAAACAAATAAACAAGTTATTCATTGAAATTAAACACTTTATACCGATTTTGTCGCGTTGCTTATTTTACTTTATAACACTGATATTACATAATTTTGAAAATCTCTAACACTACTATTACACATCCGTATAATATTACAAAATCCGTATAAAGTGTTTAATTTCAATGTATAACATTTGCGTAAACATAAGACAATATTATGTAAACAAGTTATTATTAAATTGTGTGTTTATTTAGCTATAGGTTACCATATTCAACATATTTCATCGTCATCGTTACAACTGTCAAATAGCCAATTGTTTAATATCTGTTTACAGGGGTTCAGTAAAATACGTCGCATTAGGTATACTCAAGCGTACAGATCCTCCGGAACAATGGCAGCGCTACCGCGTTAGCAGGGTCATCCCTCACCCACAGTACAAGGCCCCTAACAAGTACCATGACATCGCACTGTTGGAGCTGGACACCAAGTAAGTATACTTCTGCAGTCTTATAATGCTGATAGACTTGAAAATTCACTTGACGCCCAGTGGCGTAGCGTGGGATTCAGCCGCCGGTGGAAGAAAAGCTTGCCGCCCTCTTATTTAGGTATTTCAATTTAAAAAAGCTTTCGGCTAAAACAGTCGTCATTATTGTGTATTGTACATCTACTTATTCCTCTAGTTCGTCATGGTTCAAATATTTACAAGATATTGTTACTATTTATTGTCAAAATTTTGCCGCCCCCTAAATCTGCCGCCCGGCGTGGGCCGCCCTGCCGCCCACACTACGCAACGGCAAGGCAGTGGCCTTCGCCATTTTTAAACTGTCGAACTGAACAACAAACAGAGCCAAACATTGCTATGAAGATTTTCACGATCATTTTAGCGAACTATGTAATTTTGAAGCAAATTTGCTGTCCTTTCGATAGAATGCTCGCTAGAACGAAATGTTTATTTTTGCAGCAGCAATAGCCTAGTGGGTGACCGTTGGATCACGCAGAGGTCTCGAGTTCGATCCCAAGGAACGCATCTCTGACTTTTCGAAGTTATGTGCATATTAAATAGTTAATTATCGCTCTCTTTAAAGGTGAAGGAAAACATCGAGAGGAAACCTGCAAGTCTGTGAGTTACCCATAATGTTCTCGAAGATATGTGAAATCTGCGAACCCGCAGTGGGCTAGCGTGGTGGACTATGGCCTAACCCTTCTCACAATGAGAAGAGACCCGTGACCACCAGTGAGATGGTTTAATACAGTGCTGATATTTTAACATTGGCTAGAATGCTCATTACAAGTGAATGCTCAGGTCTATCAGCACCTTCAGGATGCAAACTTACTGTTACTACTTACCGCCAGCCTCACCAACGTATTCTGAACCTGCAAACCAAGTAGATAGCACGGATGACGTAGTAGTTTAAGAGCTCCCGCACATTGAGCCACTAGTCGCGGCCACAAAACGCGATCACTAGTGGCTCAGTCAAGCTACTAGACGCAGCCACCAATCGCAGCCGCTTGTGGCTTAGTGGCAGCCACCAGTCGCCGCGACTCAGCCGCTACTTTTGTCTAAAAAACTTTTGACTAAAAACATCTATATCGAAATCCGCCAACATCGTGACGTGCATTCGTTTGCGTGCATGCAGCAAGACTGATCTGTGTTGGTGGGAACGTGGGCGCCGAGAAGAAGCCGGCCACTGTGGCCGAGTGTGCGCGCGTTGCGAGCGACAAAACGCGGCCACAAGTAGCGAGCTCGGGCGACTCCCGTAGCTTGTGGCTCGAGTGCGGCCACTCCAACGCTCGGTTTGCGCCGATACTAAACAAAATGTATGGAAAACCTCCGCAGCTTGTGGTCGCGTCTAGTAGCTGCGACTAGTGGCTCAATGTGCGGGTGGAATTCCACACGGGACAAAAATTTGTGTGATCCACAAATATTGTTTCGAGTCTGGGTGTTTTTTATGTCCGTTAAAGTCAAAGTCAAAAATCATTTATTCATTTAGGGCACAAAGTAACACTTATGAACGTCAAAGAGGTTAGTGAGTTTACTAATTTAGGGAATTTACATTGTTAGTGTATGTTAGTTGCTAGGTCCAGGCGTAAAACTAACATGAATGTAAATTCAGTAAATTAATTAACTCACCTTTGACATTTATAAGCGTTGTTTGAATGGTTTAAAATTCCTCGCAACACAAATTATTGCGTATTGCGTATACTGCGAGTAATTGCTCTTAAAAAACAAAAAAAAAATATTGATACTTATGTATATTATAGTATTAAAATACATTATGTGGCAGAAGCACTATTTTAACTATTTATGTTTTACTTTTATAATGTTGTTTTGTATACTTTTGCAGTAATAAACCATTTTTTACTTCCACTACTATTTTCCAGAATAAAATTCGGCCGTAACGTTCTACCAGCCTGCCTAAACACAGGGAGTGACGGCGAAAACTGGGCTAGAGCCACAGGCTGGGGGGCGTTGGGACATCGCAAGTCGTTAGCAGATACCTTACAAGTGGTAAGTTATACACAGAGTGTAACTAAATTACTAATAATAATCAGTTGATTAATGTTAATAAATAATTAATGTCCTCCAGACCGAATTTCGGTCACGGAGACTGGCCATCTGCGCAGGAGATATTATAGTGCACAAGCATATGCGCAAACACAAGAACACTCTCTGTTTTCTAACTCTCATGATCCGATGGAACGTCACTGATACGATCGGAAAGAGATCAGGCTCAGGACCAACGGATTTACATGCTTTCCGAGACACGGATGTATCTAACACCGACCAACATCCTAACTCCGGGCTGCTATTGAGATTTATTAACAGAAAAACCCAATCACTTTTTGTTGGACCGCCACATATACTATAATGTAAAGCCGGCGGGTATAAGCCAGGTCCGTAGCTGGTAACCGTTAGGGTTGTAGATCAGCCGGCAGGCATAAGCCAGGCCCGTAGCTGGTAACCGTTAGGGTTAAATTGAAACACGTAGACTGATTCAACTGAGAATATATTTACAATTTTAAGCCTTCTTATATCCCATTTATTATTCGTGCAAATAACGCTAGCACTAATGTGTACAATAATAATTTGCGACAATAAGCGACAAGTAAACAAAAAATCTAACATTTACGAAGGAATTCTTGGAAATCCTTATGCGTGTGTGCGTGCGGGGCGGCAGTCCTTTCGCGTGTGTGAGTGCGTATAACACAATGCCACGTATAAAAACAGTCGGCCTTTTCTCGCGTCGCTAGTTCAATAGTTCGTCAGTTGGTTTCGGCACGGCTAGACGTATGATGCTCCGTTCGATAGCCTTCGCGCGTCGCTTGATTTCGGCGTGGCTAGACGTATGATGTTCCGTTCGATTCCAGGTTCCTTATAAACTTATGTTGTTTTTGCGTATATACATACGCCACAAACCTAACCTAAGCAACATTTAATTGAGCGAAGCCGCAGGCATAATCTAGTTTTATATATTTATCACTAGATGTTGCCCGCGGCATCGCTTGTATAAATGAAGGTTAGGCTAATAACAGACTTCTTCCTGGATGAAAGGTACCCTACGTCCTTTTCTGTTCTCCTGCCAACGCGTATGCGAAGTTTCAATTGATCGGTCGAGTAGTTAAGGCGTGGAAGCGTAACAAACAGACTCACATTCGCGTTTATGATATTAGTTAGGATTTGATCTGTGGTTTTAGAGGTCGTTCAAGTATTATGTAAGCACCAATGGGGGATGGGAGGGTTTTGCTTTGCTTCGTTTATTTTTGATGGCGTGTAGGACGGGGGTTTAAAAGGTGACTACATCAGCAATATTTATTTATTTGCTTTTCGAAATTCGTCACTCGACGGTGTGGCACTAGATTAAAGTTATTATATGAATAAAGGAGTCTGCTCACTACCCCGTCTCATACCATGACCGTGCTAGGAACGTGTCAGGCAAAAAAAAATTCTATGTAAGGAAATGTATAAGACTATGCCCACTAGACCGTTCCGTCACCGACCAGGAGTTCCTATAGCAGGGCGTATCGTGTTGCTTCTCGTGTCTGATACGTTCCTAGCACAGTCATGGTATGAGACGGCGTAGTGGGTAGACTTCTTTAATCTTTGGACCGCCACAGTCATGTGTCACATACACGACAGGCTTTTTTAAACGCTAATAAATACTATAAAAAAGCTTATTATTTTTCTTATTTGTTGTCTCATTAAACTGTACATTGCATTTTGCTGACGCAACCTGTCGAGCGCTCATCATTTACTTAATCAACAGAAATTATGGATATTATTTTTAATTTGTATATTAGTTGTTAATTATGTAGTACTCACCCTCACATAAATTATGTGAACTACTTTCTATTTATTTCATCGATATTAGCATAAGATCACAAAAACGATATAGGTATTAATCCACTCAGCCTGGTCGGAATAGCTTTCCTTTGTGTTGAAGGGACACGAGCCCACGTTCCTCCACAATCTCTGTTCCACAATGGCAGTCCAACGGTCTTCCACTAGGCTATTACTATACATAACGTCTTTTTCGCAGGTAAATCTCTACGAGTTCACTTCTGAAGAGTGTGCGGCCGCATATCCTCCACACAGACATTTACCAAATGGTTACAATCACAAGACGCAATCCTGCTACGGAGATAAGAACAACATTACTGACACGTGTCAGGTATGACTTAGCTAATAAGGTCAGCGTCACACCAGTAAGTCTCTGGAGGATTAAGCAGCAGAGAATAATCCGCATTTAGCTTTTGGGAGCTTTGCTTAAACAGCAAACGAATCGCCATTTCAAGACTCCGTGTATCTTCTGAAAATATTATTCCCGGGAAACTTAATACTTTTTATCTATTAATAGAAACCTATCTCAGATCTGGTTCGACAATAAATACCGGTAGCACACGCAATTATTTCTCTTCTTACTGTTTTTAATTCCACTTCATCTTGATATCTCGAACCTGAAATAGCCCGATTGCAGAAGTTCTCACGAAAAAGTACTTACCTCATTACAAATAAGTACCTCCTTACATAAATGTTCCTCCTTACAAAAAAGTTACTCTGTTACTAGAGACACTTATATATTTTCTCCTTAATTTCCAGGGAGACAGCGGCGGCCCACTGCAAATTACATCCGAATACGGGTCTTGTATCTACAAAATCATCGGTCTGACGTCATACGGCAGAGCGTGCGGGTTCCAAGGCAACGCCGGCATGTACACCAGGGTGGCGTACTACGTGCCCTGGATAGAGAGCGTCGTGTGGCCTTAGATCATGGACTGAGAGGACACAATAAAGTGCTACTTGAGAACATGTTGTTTTCTTGAAGTTTTTGGAGTATTCCGGTTTATCATTTGCAGCTCGTTGCAGTACACTGCTGGACAGAGGCCTCTCCATATTACGCCACATCACTTAGTATTTTGCCTTCAGCATCCAATCCAACCTAGCCACCAAGCTACCACTCCAGGAGGCATCCTATCTTACATTTACCAAGTCACAGTCTTTACTCTAAGACTCGTTTGTTCGAATGGTCATTACTAGTAGTATTCTGGTTGGTTTAATAAAATTTACTAGCTGTTCCCCGCGATTTCACCCACGCTTATGATAACTGATCCACTCCATCCGGACACATAGCGTGGTGTTATTTAAGTAACTTCTAAATAAAGTAGCTTTCTAATGGTGAAAGAATGATTATAATCGGTTCAGTAGTTTCAGAGTTTATCAATTACAAACAAACAAATCTTTCGTTTTTAATAAATATATAAATAGCTATCCCTTGGGAACAGTATTTTTTTCTGATTGAAAGGTACCTTTTCTCGTTTGTTTTCTAAACCCCAAACAAAATGTATGAGACATTTCATGATGATCGGTCCAGTAGTTTAGGCATGAAAGCGTAACAAATAAACTCAGATATGTTAGATTTATACTATAAGTTAGGATTCTTCTGTACGCTTGTACTCACTGAACTCCTCCTAAACGACTGAACCGATTTTTATGGAATATTATATCTATACTAATAATATAAAGCTAAAGAGTTTGTTTGTTTGTTTGCTTTAACGCGCTAATCTCAATAACTACTGGTTCGAATTGAAAATTCTTTTAGTGTTGGATAGCCTATTTATCGAGGAAGGCTATAAGCTATATAACATCATATATGTCCCACGGGAGCGGTGCAGTAATCATAAACGCGAGTGAAACCGCGGGCACATCTAGATATATTATAAAGCTGAAGAGTTTGTTTGTTTGTTTGCTTTGATGCCATTAGTGTGGCATCGGTAAATCACGGCATAGAGCCAACCATTTGCAAGTGGATCGATTGTATGCTCAGAGAAAGAATTATTAGGTCTGAGTTGTTAGGGGATGAAATTACTGCAATGACTACCAAAGGCTGCCCTCAGGGTGGAGTACTCTCACCACTCTTATGGTGCTTGGTGGTTAATTCACTCTTAGAACAACTCAACAAAGGTCCGTACTTAACGTTCGGATATGCGGATGACTTGGTGATACTTGTCAATGGAAAATTGCCGAGCACAGTATCCAGTCTCATGCAGAGGGCCCTGAGTATGGTAGAAAAATGGTGCAGTAGTAACCATTTATCTATCAACCCAGGGAAAACTACTGTCGTGCCGTTTACAATGATGAGAGATCTGACTGGCTTGGGAACTCTATCCATGTATAGTACACAGCTACAATGGTCCACGGAGGTGAAGTATCTAGGCATGACCTTAGATAACAAGTTAACGTGGAAACCTCATGTAGACAAAGCCATAATGAAGGCCCAGCGGGTCTTCGGTATGATTCGTTCTACTTATGGGAAGACCTGGGGCCTGAAGCCCAAGGTCATCAAGTGGCTATACAGAATGATGATAAGACCCATAATCACATATGGAATCGTTGTCTGGTGGCCAAGAACCAAACTAGCAACATGCAGGAAAGCGCTGTCGAAGGTGCAGCGATTAGCCTGCATGGCTATAACAGGGGTGTTCCATACTACGCTAACGGCTGCGTTAGAGATCCTGCTGGACCTAACGCCGCTATACATTGTTGTGGAATTAGAGGCGATGAAGGCGCTACATAGACTATCTATACATGGGCTGTGGAGCGTCAACATGCCAGTAACTCGACACACAAAACTGGAGATCTCGAAGGATCTTAAAGAGATTATGAGCATGGGATGAGACGAAATGCAACCAATGCACATATTCAAAAAGAATTTTAAAATAAAGGTCCCCACAAGGGACGAGTGGAGACGAGGTCTACGATCCCCTGACAAGGGTTGTCTCATCTGGTACACCGATGGTTCCAAAATGGAAACAGGATCAGGCGCTGGTATTTATGCCAACGACTGCAAGGTGAACCAAAGCATGGGCAAATATGCAACGGTCTTCCAGGCGGAAACCTATGCTATAATTGCCTGTGCACAGGAGAATATTAACAACAATGTCACTGACAAGATTGTTTATATTCTCAGTGACAGTCAAGCTGCTCTTAAGGCTCTGAACTCCTGTAGGGTGGACTCAGCACTGGTCCTGAACTGTGTTAAAGCCCTTAACAAACTTGGCAGGAAAAACACAGTCGGGCTGGTGTGGGTTCCGGGGCATGCAGGGGTGCAGGGTAATGAGGAGGCTGATGTATTAGCCAAAAAGGGCTCGGAGCAACTATTTGTGGGCCCCGAGCCATTCGTAGGTCTCTCTGAGAGTACCGTCAAGGCAGCTTTGAATGCACATGGCAATAATAAACACAGGCTGGAGTGGATGGCCCTTAGGGGTCTGGAACATTCCAAGAAATTCATTGCAAACAGAGCCACGGGCTTTACCCGTAAGTTCTGCGGGTACAACAAGGGCCAAATACGCCTACTCACAGGAGCGTTTACTGGTCATTTTGGCACCAACGACTTCCTGTGCAGATTGAGATTGTCAAACAATTCGATCTGCAGAGCCTATGGTGAACAGGACGAGTCCATATCACACCTACTGTGTGAATGTGACGCGTTGGCCGGACTAAGGATGGGTCTGATGGGATTGGCATATCCGAACCCTGAAGACTTCAGGCTTCTCCCTCTGAAGTGTACGCTGCGACTGATGCAGTACATTCATAGGGAGATAGCTCAGGGATAAACATCGGGGCCGACACAAAAGATCCCACTGGGTCGAAGTGTCGCCGGTCTACAATGACTGCCCCCCGGATCAAGATAAGATTGTTTGTTTGTTTGCTTGAACGCGCTAATCTCAGGAACTACTGGTTCGAATTGAAAAATTCTTTTAGTATTGGATAGCCTATTTATTGAGGAAGGCCATAAACTATATAACATCACGCTATGTCCCACGGGGGCGGCTCAGTAACAATAAATGTGGGTGAAACCGCGGGAACATCTAGTTATAAAATATCCCAAGGCGCGCATCTCTGACTTTTCGAAGTTATGTGCGTATTAAATAGTAAGTTATCTATATTACTCGCTTTAACGGTGATGGGTAACTTCGTGAGAAAACTGCATATTTGCATGTCTGAGAGTTCTCCATAATGTTTTTAAAGGTATATAAAGTCTGTCAACATGGTGGATTATTGCCTAACCCTCATCACACTGCACTCAGTGGAACATTTTAATACAAGGCTGATTACTAGATCTTGCCCGCGGGTTCGCTCGTGTAAATGAAAGTTAGGTTAGTAACAATACTTTTTCTCGATGAGGTGGAGCCAAATCCTTACTTATTTAATTTTATTTTTTTATTTTGCTCGTCAAATGACCAAACTCCGCCTGATGGTAGGCAGTTGTGTGGTCTAAGAGCAGTGGCCTCCACATCGTCCTCATAGCAGCCGAGGCGATGTTGAGGTTTCTACTTTGACGGCCTGAAAAGTTGCTTTTTCACACCCCTCTTAAAGGACCCAGGATTGAAGGAGAAGGAAACACGTGCCTTGGCAGAAAATTCCATGCCTTGATCGTGATGGCATCTGAGCCCAGCACGCGTTGTTCTGGATAGGAAAGGGGAGGGCGGGATAAGGTGGAATAACTCTTCAGAGCACCCCGTGGTATATTCTGTAGAAACATGCCAAAGAGTCAATATCCCTACGGAGTTGCAGAGGTTCCAGTGAACTCGTGACCTCTGAATCTCCGATGATACATCCTTATTAATATTATAAATGCGAATGCGAGTTTGTTTGTTACACTTCCACGCATTAACTACCTACTCGACGGATCAATATGAAATTTCGCATGCACTTTCTCAGAAGAATAGATAAGCACGGGGGTGTCTAACACCGACCAACTTCCTAACTCCGGGCTGCTATTGAGATTTCTTAACAGAAAACCCATTAAGTAAAAATCTTTAGTTTACATCACAAACTATTCCCACGCAATTCAAAGTTTTCTCGATAGAGACTTGCAAACCAAAGAAAACTTAGGTTATGTAATGTAGCTCTCTACAAAATCTATGCAGTCACATAGGATACATATTGCATGGCAAAGTGGATTAAATGGTCGCCCCGCTACTGCTATTACGCCGAGCGCTATGGGTTCGATCCCCACACAGGACAAAAATATGTGTGAGCCACAAATAGTTGTATCGATCCTTTGTGTCCGTTATTTGAATAATATAATAATAATAATAATATTCAACCACATACACACAACACCATCTAGCCCAAACTAAGCAGAGCTTGTACTATGGATACTAGACAATGGATAAACATACATATATACTTTTTTTTTTTTGTAAGTACATACATATTATACATAGAAACACCCAGACCAAGACAAACATCCATCTTCATGCACACAAATATTTGTCTTGTGCGGGAATCGAACCCGCGACCTCAGGCGTGGCAGTCGGTTACACTAACCACTACGCCATCGAGGCCGACGAGTTGAATGTTTGTTGAGTCTCCCATACGAATTATTGCATACTAGAATTTGCCTCGATCGTATAAATGTAGGTTAGTTTAGGTTTGTAACAGTACTTTTTTCTGGATAAAAAGTCTATGTCCTATTCTGTAACCCCGAAAAGGTGTATGCAAAATTTAATGTTGATGGGTTGAGTAGTTAAGGAGTGAAAGCGTAGGTAACAAACATACAAACTCACATTTGCATTTTATAATATTACTAGTTAGGATGTTTGAAATTGTAATAAAAGTTATAGGTACTGATTAGTTTTGATCCGAGGACGGGGAACATAGATTATTTTTCAGATATACATTATGGTATATGTGCTGGGCCAACAAAAAGTTAAAGGTTCAATATTGTTTGTGAGTTTGGTATCGTAAGCTGTCCTCAAGGTTTGTCTTTCATCGAATCAAATATCCAGGCACTTCTGCCCACAGATGACAGAAGTACTCTACCACTAGCGCTGACTCCATAGGGCTTGGTGGTGCTCGAGCCACCCTAATGACATTGTCGGTAGAACTGAGCCTTCCAATATTTTATTTATTTAATCGTAGGTATAAGGGCAACCAACAAAGCATATACTAAAAAATTAGAATGAAACACAAATAGGGATAAATTTAAATGGCTTTTTATGGGAAATTTTGATTTGGAATTTAATTATGTGAATTATATTTTTGTGTAGATTGACAGGACAGTGACTGTCGGCTCAGCAAGCATTATTATTAAAGTAACTCAGTGCAAACTATACCGCCGCGACGAACAGACATTAAAGAGAGGAATTGCCAAAGCCACTTGTATTCTCGTAACCTGACTTTCATTAGCAAGTGAAAGTCCCGTCAAAATCGGTCTAGCCGTTTCAGAGATAAGCCGAAACAAACAGACAGACAGACAAACATTTTAAAATAGATTTTTTGATATAAGTACCGTATATAGGTACTTTCATATGTAACTACTTAGTACGAAGCTGTTATTTTGACATTATAAACAGATACTTTAATTTTATTTATTTGTATTTTATACAATTCGCGCGTGTTAGTCACAACTATAAGCAATACTCATAATAATAATATCAGCCCTGTATTAAACTGTCCTACTGCTGGGCACGGGCCTCTTCTCAGTGTGAGAAGGGTTAGGCCACAGACCACCACGCTGGCCCAGTGCGGGTAGGCAGACTTCACATATCTTTGAGAACATTATTGAGAACTCTCAGATATGCAGGTTTCCTCACGATGTTTTCCTTCACCGTTAAAGCGAGCGATAATTAACTATTTAATACGCACAATAACTTCGTAAAGTCAGAGATGCAGCGCCTTGCGATCGACCTTGAGCGTTCTGTATGGCAGTCCAACGGTCTCCCACAAGAATATCGCTGCTCTCACTTAATTACAACTCATTTATTTACAGGTAAAGTTAATTAGCTGTTCTTACTATGGATGCCAGAATTATTTATTTCGTACAGCTGCAATTAAATAGCGGTTTCGTCACAGTTTTCATCGTTCATATTTTATCCGTTATTTGACAATTACCATAATATTATACAATAAATACTACCTGAAACGCTTCCGTCTTATTCATTAATAAAAGAAATCATCGTGTATGTACGATGCATCATGCCATACCACAGATTCATTTAATGCGGCTTTACTCCACGTTCGCATGCAATGGTAATAACTACATGAGCACCATACTACACCATGTATGTAAGTACATAAACTATATCTATAATAGGTATCTCACATTATCTGAGAACCACGATTAAACTTTAAGAATAATTAAGTTATTGATTTTGGGTGACAGAATCACAGATTAATATATGTACGTAATGTCATTAATTATTCATAGTCACTTAATATGTGCACATCCCTACGATTTGCTGAATAAGAAGGAATGAGATTTTTTATTTGACAATGACATTTTAAGTCATCGTTTATTAATCGGCAATAAATAAACAAAAACGCTTACTTATCTATATAAATAAAAGAAATCGTTTTATAAAACAAGTACTTAGGCAAAATATGGAATACAGTTCTCTGATTACAAACTCAAAAATAGTGAGCGTGTGTCTATGAGTATGAAACCAATCATATATCATTATGGCTTCACAGTTCACGAAGTCGGATTTGTAGCATTAAGAGTCGATAAATGTAATGATTTACGTTGAATTTGTTGTATAAAATAAAGCTTCCTAAGTGTAATTCAAGAAGTAAGTGTAATTTAAAAACTATCAATATGCCTAACAACTGTTCAGCATGTATGAATAATTCAAGAAATACTAGAAATGTTTCGTATTTTTCATTCCCAAGAGACGCCGTCAAGTAAGTGCAAAAGTGATTATTATTTGGAATTAGTAATAGCTAACGCAACAATACGAGATAGCTGTGACTGTAAGCTACAGTAACTGTAGTTAAAATCCAAAATAGTATTGAGAAAACTAATTGAAAAGCCTATTTCTTTTTTGTTAATTGCCTATGTCTGCTTCATATACAGCCTCAATGCAATATAACTAGAACCTTATTAATCTAACAAGTTTTAGAATAACAAACATAATTAAAATTTATTGTGTGGGTTATTAACATAAATATTGTAATAATATTGTGTTTTAAGATTTTTATTTTATTTAATACAACTATAAACAGACTTGTCTGTATATAGCTAAAGAAGAAGGCGGAGCACACTCACATTTTAACATTTTATTTTAGGTCCTATTCCCATGTATAATAATAGAAAACAGGCATATTGTCATCTACCAAGCATAATTTATTTCTCTGCTGTTACTATGTATAAGGTGCTTAACAGAATGTTTTGTTAGGTCTCTTAGTGTTACTGACATTTGTTGATAACAATTTTCCTAATACAGATTTTTTATGATCCTTAGCAACTATTACCATAAACTTATGACATACACACCCAAGAAAGTATATATTTATTTACACAGGTTATTCTCTTACTTGGAACATTATGCACACATATTTAGAGCTACAATCTGGGTTTATACTGTATAGTTTACTCCACTATGATTGTTACATGTTTTGTGAGCCAAGTAAATAAATCTATCCAGTCTGCAGAATACAAGCAATAATTTAAATCAACCACTGCTTGAATTAAAAAAACAATCAATTTAAATTATTGTAAACATACATTTGTGGCACACCCTTCATTCTGAAATAGGATTTCATAATTGTCAGCAATTTTTAACACAGAGCATAATTATGTTTATTCAAAGTATGACCTGACTACAAGTATATGATAATAAATCAATTATTTCAGTCCAGAAAATACAGTCCATACAGATAGAGTTATTATATTTAGATTAAATTATCCATTCTCCTGGTGACACTACATGCAGTTATGTGCCGACCACAAAGAATGAGCAATCCGTTTCCACAACAAAATATACAAGCAATGATTTCATAAAAGCCACTGCTTAAATTAATAAATCTTTCAATTATCTATTTATTGTATATAAAATTTAAAAAGTTATTGTATGCAAATCTTTTTGGTCTTATATAGTCTATACTATGCTATGCTTGAATCAAAGGCCTCAACAATGCTTGTGTTAGAATAATAATGAAATAAACTATTTTTCTATTATTTAAACTGAATAATTATAATAATTTAACATTAGGTGTTAAATATTTATAATAGGTACTTAAACCTTACCTGGCTTTTACAGCCGTAGCAAATTAGAATTTTACATAATATTGGTATTGTATTTTATTACAGGAGACGGAAATGGCTAACGATTATCGGTAGAGATGACTTAATAGACAGAATAGGACATCTGAAAACAGCACCAAATCACTACAAAGTGTGCGAGGAGCACTTTGAGTCCAATTGCTTCATCCACAACTTCAGACTAGACACAAATGATACGGCTAAAACAACTAAATATAAACCAGTCAAATTTCTATCTAATGATGCGTTGCCAACTTTGAATCTGAGACAAACTAAAGGCATTGCTCCACCAAGATCTCCGTTAGAACAATGTAAAGCTGCAAATAAAGAAGTAAGGACTTTTTATAATTTACAGCTAATGCCCTATATTACATAAGTCTAAAATTATATTTATGGTAATAATGTGACGTTCCATAAGAATAAGCTACCAGAATAAAAGGACACAATAGCAGAAAAATAAGTCAATAATATCAGCCCTGTATTAATCTGTCCCACTGCTGGGCATGGGCCTCTTTTCAGTGTGAGAATGGTAAGGTCATAGTCCACCACACTGGCCCAGTGTGGATTTGCAGACTTCACATAAGTATCTTCGAGAACATCATTGAGAACTCTCAGACATGCAGGTTTACTCACGATGTTTTCCTTCACCGTTAAAGCGAGCGATAATTAACTATTTAATACGCACAATAACTTCGAAAAGTCAGAGATGCAGCGCCTTGGGATCGACCTTGAGCGTTCTGTATGGCAGTCCAACGATCTCCCACAAGAATATCGCTGCTCTCACTTAATTACAACCCATTTATTTAAAGGTAAAGTTAATTAGCTGTTCTTACTATGGATGTCAGAATACCTCGGACACGTTCACGATGTTCCGCTTCCCTGCAAGGAAATCTCATCGCGCAATCCTCGCTATTTGGCTGCAGAACGCTGGTAAGCACTATGATGTATGAACTGCCAACTACATAGGTACTAACTGGCGGAGTGAATACAGTTATAATGATATGCTATGTGTCACTAAGCATGTGAATACATAGTAATGTAATGTTGGGGTAAAGTTTGTGTGATATTGTAGGTATCCAAATTAAATGCTTCATGGTAGATATGAATATATATTTACTGGGACACATTAAAAATAAGAGCGCTTTGGAAAACTCGTCCTTTTTTAAAAGTCGGTTAGTAAAATAAATTCATATTGAACTATGACCTGACTGAGTGGTTCCGGGTTAGGTGGCGTGCGTGTCTCCACAAGAAGATAAGTGGGGCAAAATTTAGTGAGTATTTTTGGAGAGGATAGTTTTGTGTAGGGGCCGAAACTTCGGCGGGGTCGTGATTGCATGTGAAAATGATTCGCGCGGCTCCGCCGACGCTTGTAATTTTGAGGAACACCGTGGTAGGTTCAGTCAATATGACCGGCATGTCGCCATCTTTCCCTGGGTGAGTCCGACATAACCCTTCCGTCCGCCTCCGCGGAGGTGTGTGTGTCAATGCATTCACCAAAGTAAAATAAAATTTCGTTGCAGCGTGACGATTGCCGCGCGACGCTATCGCATACTCGCGCCTCATTACACAAATCTAATGAGTCGGAAGTGTTTCTACACTCGCATTCATCACCTCTTCCTAAGCAGCCTTACACTAACAAAATAACTCACAATTTCAGGCAACAAAAGTCTAACTCGTCTGTCCTCCGGCCAGCTACGTAATCGATACTTATGCGATGCACATTTCGATAAGTCATACATCGAAACGGGGCCAGGCAGGCCAGTGCTAACTAAAGATGCTGTGCCCTTCAAAACTTTGATGGTTATGAAGCCTGTGAAGGTGTATTCGAAGAGAACGAGGGACAGTGATGGGTCGCCTGAAGGCAGTTCTAGTTTTAACATCGAATTTGACTCCAGTGATGAAAGCTCAGATGATGATCAAAGCTCTGATGATGAGTAAGTGTATGTTTCTTAGTTGTCTTATTTAGTAACTAGCTGTTAACCCCGACTTCGCCTGCGAGAATATTTTTTCGCGGAACCTGTTTTTCGAAAAATCAAAGTAGCCTCATTTGCTCCTTATAACATCAGCTATCTGCCAGTAAAAGTCCCGTTCCGTCCCGTCAAAATCAGTTCAGCCGTTTCAGAGATTATTATTATTACTACGCCTTACGTACTTTCCGAGGCACGGGGGTGTCCAACGCCACACTTCCTAACTCCAGGCTGACATTGAGGTTTCTTAACAGAAAAACCCAATATTTTCGTCGGCCCGACCCGGGATTCAAAGGTACGGAGGTTTCTAAAACCTAATTCCGGTCTGCTATTGAGATTTCTTAACAGTACCTAAACCCTTTTCGGCTTGACCTAGGATTCAAACCCGAGACCTCATGCACAACAATCGCATTCAATACCGCTAAGCCACGGAGACAGTTAAAATCAGACATTGCCTATGTTAAATTTTAATTTTTACCATATTAACTTGTAGTAATAAAATTTTCCAGTGATGATCAAGACAGGAAGATAAACCATATGAAGCTGAGGTTAAAATCTCAAGAGACAACTGTTCAGTAAGGAAAAATTGTTATTTTTTTCCCAAAAACAACTCCCGCCTTCGGTTTTTTTTAATTTATTTATTATTATAAACAAATGGACAACATAACAATATACCAAATCGTTGTACAAGTTAAAACTTATATCAAACATTATATACATTAATATTACCAGACATAATATACAAGGTTTATATAAATTATTATTACATCTGCTTACATGAGTGCAATAAAGGTTTCGTAACATAGTAACTAACTAAACATCCATCATCTCACAAAATCTTAAACAACTCGACACATCCGTCCATATTTAATAAGAAGTCAGAAGCATATTTAATAATTAATTAACTCCTGTGTCACGGGGGACTTTACAAAAATTCAAACTGACACAAAGAACAGCCAGACTCGGAACAACCATTTGTGGATCTCACAAATTTTCGCTCCGTGTGGGGATCGAACCCACAATCGCCGCAGTGGCAGTGTCGAGGCGGCCATTAAACCATTACGTCATCCGTGCAGTCAACTAACTTAAAATTAATTTAATGACATTATTCTCATTTATGACATTATTTATGTTACAGAACCCATAAAGAGCAAGTGTCTGTGGCGCCGCGACCTACTAAACAGAGGAGGGTGAATTCGAACCCGGTTCAGGCCTTTCAGGAAGGGCCTCCGCAGTAAGTAACATTATCATTATCCACACATTCAGCTCGCCACAAGCTGCCCTGCGGTTTGTGCGCTTTTATTTAATCTGGTGATACATTTTTTGCTTATTTCACAAGGCGAAGGTGGTAGTTTAAAAGCTAGTGCCCTTCGATATCGCGTTAGTCTCATGATGAGATAACGACTGTCCCAGAGGGGTTATTATTATTATTATTACCAGTTGCTATAACTATATAAGGAGAAGCCGTCAGTTTTACACAGCTCAAACTAGAGCAGAGTCTACAAATTGAAGTTATTTACGATAAGATGGCGTTGTGCTCAATCCTTTAATTCATACAAATCTTTACTTGAACCTGACTCGCGCTAACAAAATTTGCACAATAAGTTTCTATGTATAGTAGTTCCTGAGATTTATAGTCGCGTCACATGCTATATCCTAGCGACAATAGATGGCGTTGTACCCAATTCTATATTTCATACAAAACTGTACTATAACCTGAATCGCGCTAACGAAGTTTGTGCTACGAATACAAGACTTTAACAATCCTCCCTTCTTGTTAAAGGAACATCACACTTTATTCTGCCAGAGATACTTTTATATAACTGAGGCCATGGATGGCAAGTCGCACAAATAATTCGGACTAGCCAGTAATTGACGATTTGTCAGATGTCTCCAGCTTAGCTTGCATTTTGCGAAAAGTAACAAAGTGAAGACTAATATAAGATATTATAATATCTTATTTGCAACAGCAGAAATCACACTACACTTCAATTACTTCAAATAAACGAAATAAATAGACTGTCCTGAAATCACTAATCTATTAAGTTACATTGTACCTAGAACCGTATAGGGACGAGAGGCGAGCGTGCCCCGGCTTTTATATACTGCAAAGTGCAGAACCAACGCCGGCACACGGGCGCCTCTACGTCGCCTTGTTGAAACGTATAACACACACCTTATAAACATAGATATATTTGCACTCCCGTATTCAAAATGTCGTAAACAAGTATTTGTATTGAATTGTTAAAATAATTATAGCTAGATCTGGCCTTTCTCAATTATCGCGCGTCTTTATTTTATTTCATTCCTAGTTTTTTTATATTAATTCGCGGACATTGGTGTGGGTTATACATTAACTCTTTTCTTTACACATATAAAATGTTTGCATTACATTTAATGTGTAACTGTTTTGTGTCCCAATAAACTAAATAAATAAATATTATATTTCTCATAAATTATGGCAGGTCGACCATTAAAAATTCGCCATCCTTGTCGTAGACATTGAAAAAGGATTCGTCTTACGCAAAAATGTTCAGTAATGTTAAATTTGGTTCACTTGCAGGTCTAGTTCGGCTGGTCACGTTATGTCGGACCAAATTGAAGTAAAAGTGAAGGGAGAACCGACGAACGACGAACAAGAATTTAAAACGATGCTGTGTGTCGAAGTGCCCCCACTCGCTGTTAGGTAAAAGTATTATCGGCCCTGTATTGAACTGTCCTCTTTTCAATATGGTAAGGGTTAGGCCATCGTCCACCACGCAGACCTAGGCGAACGTTTCTCGATCAGATCGGAGACGTTCTGGACAAAGGCCAGATAAAGAACACCTTAAACCGGCGAAGGTGTATGATGAATATGATGAAAGTGAATGATGCCAGAGAAGTGTGTCAGGATCGTAGCAAATGGAAATCTGTAATCTCTGCCTACCCCTCTGGGAAACGGGCGTGAATATATATATATATCTATTATCTTTATGTTGCAGTTCCAACGGGCCTGTAAAAATCAAGACCGAACCGACGGATGAATGTACCCCGGAGTGAGTATTAACTCCTCTTACATCGATTCCTAATCTATACTAACATTATAAATAGGAAAGATTAGAATTTTTGCTTGTTTGTAAGGATTTAATTTAACATACATCATTTGTATAAAACTTATGTCAAATTTGACATCATTTGTATGAAATTTATGTCAAATTTGACATTATTTGTAAAGAGCTGATGTCCAATTTCTATCTCTAGTACAGAGAACCGCAGATATATTAGTTACTAGCTTTTGCTCTCTAATACAGTGTAGATGAGTGAGAGTAACTGTCATACAAATTACGTCAGCTTTGACAAGCTTCATACTAATTATGCCAGACGTGACATAAGTTTTATGCAAATTATGACATATTTGACATAAGCTTCATACAAATAAAATTGCAATGCTTTTAGAATGCTTTCGTGTGCTTTAATACGCTCATCCAAAATCTGCAAGTAAAATTTAAGGATAAGATGCGTATCAGGAAAAAGGCATATTAAGTATATTTCGTTGGCTTACGTACGGCATAGTGCTATTTTTCTGGATGATAAGTAACCTATACCCCTCAAAACGTGTATGAGAAATTTCACGATGATCAGTCGAGTATTTAAGGTGTGAAAGTATAACAAATTAACTCACATTCATAATATTAGCCCTGTATTAAACGGTCCCACTGCTGGGCACGGCTGGGCCTCTTCTCAGTATGAGAAGGGTTAGGCCATAGTCCACCACGTTGGCCCAGTGCGGGTTGGCAGACTTCACATATCTTCGAGAACATTATTGAGAACTCTTAGACATGCAGGTTTCCTTACGATGTTTTCCTTCACCGTTAAATCAAGCGATAATTAACTATTTAATACTTCGAATAGTCAGAGATGCACGTCTTGAGATCGAATTCGAGACTCTGCATGGCAGTCTTATAATATTAGTAAGGATAAATTCTTAGGCGATAGTACAACATTATTTCAACAACATTATATATGTTAATCTGCTGGGCAGAATATAATTTCTGTATACCTGTATGTTTCAGTATGGAGTCATGTACCGATAACCAGTACAACGCAACGAACATTAAAACTGAGCCGACATCGCACTGAAAGACGCCTCAGGCTTCTTTGAGTTTTATTTATTGGAAGACATACTATCACGCCGGCGCAGTTAGCAGCTGGCAGAGTTAATACTCACGAAAATATACACCATCTGACGATATAGAATGGAAAATATCCACCTCGAAGATATTCCGTGCAATGATTAGTTATAGTGATTTGAAATACCTACTACAAAGTACAGAATACTGCCAGCGGTACTGCTAGAGACGAGAATAAGAATATGGTGCCGCAGCGTTTGAGATGCGTCTGCTGTGTGTGAGGTTTCGATTTCGCTGACTATGTCATACCTAGAGGAGATTATTTTGATATTAGTTTGAACAAAGAAATTAATTACAAAGAGAGTATTTGTACAACCAAAATGTTTGCTCTAGCAATTTGGCGTTGATTCGTCAAATGTCATAAGACGTTTGTAAATAAACATTAAAACAGCCAGCAATGATAGATTATATTTACAGACGTTTGACGTTATAATAAATGTTGCCAATCAAAACTGTTAACCAACCTATAACGCTACACCAGAATGAAAACACAAACGAAGTTTCTACGAGTTATTATATATACAAGATCCAGGTATCGACTATATGACTGCACGGCGTATTGCTTTAAGTAATCACCTCACCGCTGCTACTGCACCGAGTGTTGTGGGTTCGAATCCCAAACGGGATGAAATAAAAATCCACGTGTGGTTGTTCCGAGTCTGGGCGTTCTTTGTAACACAGATGGCTTGGTGTTTAGATAATGGCCACGCTACTGCCACAGCACCGAGTGTTTTAGGTTCGATCCCCACACGGGACAAAAAATTGTATAGTTGTTCCAAATTGTCTGATGTTCTTTGTGTCCATTGTTTGAATGTTTGTAAAGTCCCTCGCGACACAGGTTTTATTCCTAGTGACTTTTATAAAACAAGGCATGACTCCTGCCTGGTCGGAGAATCCTCCCTTTGTGTTGGAATCACACCACGTTATCTCAAATAATATCGACTCCGTAACCTACCAACTAACTTAAATATAACTTCACTAACTACCAAACCTACATAATATTGTCTTATGTTTACGCGAATATTGAAATTAAACAACTTTATACCGATTTTATCGCGTTGTTTATTTTTATAAACTCTATTATTACATAATTTAGAAAACTTTCGACTACTATTGCTAAACACTTTAACTAGTTACTGTTTACTTCTGTTTTAGCTATTTAAATTATAAAAACTATTTGGATTTAATTTTACACGATCCCCGTTGATTCGGTTGCTTTTTCTTCAAAATTATTTAATAATAGTGTTTTATAAAAAATAAACAACGCGATAAAATTCGTATAAAGATTTTTTTAAATTTCAACACTGAACCTACTTTCACAAGTGTCCTTAGAACCGGTACCCATATCAATAAACAAGTTGTTTTTACTACGGATTTTGATATATTTTTCATAGAAAATGTCCTACGCCCAGTGCAATAAAAACATATGCTTGCTTTAGAGGAGAGCTAAAAAAGCTGTTTGAACTGATATATTTATTTTTATCATTTGCGCGCGGCTCTGCCTTTGTGATACCTACACCAATAAAAAGTATCTCTTTATTATTTTTTTTCCATATCGGATGAGTGGTTTAGCCGTGAATAGGTTACAGACGGACAGAGTTACTTCAAATTTATAATATTAGTAAGGATGGACGGACATTTTTAAACTTTTCTTTCGTGAAACAAAGATTAAGTGTAAACTCATTATAACGCGATATATGTTTACTTTTTGGTATAGTCTTTATTTTTTGTCAAATTACAACGAAAATAATTGAGCTTGTGTATCTTTATTAGCACTATTTAAATCTGCAATAAAAATCGACGTTATTTTAGGTACTTATTGCACTGGGGGTGCGATGTGTCAAAACGTGCTGATAGACTTGAGCATTCTCTTGTAACAGAACATCGAGCCTTCGCCTGATGCCTTTTTTAGCGATCAGAAACTTCCATGTTTTATTTAGGTTTATTGGTAGGTACCTACAATATGACAAGCTGACATGCGGCGCGTCTTTAGTAGAGAGCTGGCGTGGTTGGTTATGTACCTACTCTGTGCGTTACGATATACCTACTAATAAATAACTGGATATTGTCTTGTGTTTTATTTTCCCTATGACATAAGATTGCGCAAATTTGCGGTTGATCATAAGGCCCTAAATTCGGTCTATTCCAATAATCCCTACCATCTGTTCCCCCTGGTAAGGGATAAGTGGATAAATGTCCACTCTACTTAACCACTTAGCTCTACCGTGTCAATATTTTTAGTAAGTTTAGTTGAGAATAAAAATAGGTATGTTAGGGATTTCAATAATCTATATATGTATATAAAAATAAATCTCTGTTTCTCTTGTTGAGCTTGTGGTGTTCCGAGTTGGTACAAAGAAGCCTGAAACAGTAACTCCGGTATGCCTATATGGTGTGCCATTAAAAAGGGTGACGTATTTTAGGTATCGTGGCCATATAGTGACTGAGGACATGAAGGAGAGTTAGAGGAGTTATAGGTTTTTAAATTGATTATTATTTTAATGTAATGAAAATGGCTGATATTTAATGAGAATGCTACTAACATAGTTTATAAGTATTACTAACAACAATATGAATCGCTTGTGTTCGAATTAAATAAATAATAATAATAATAACAAAAATAATAATAAATTTTAAATATCAATTCAAAGTTTTCAGCTTTTATAAGATTTGTACAGTAGTCGCCATGTTATTACGTCATACGGCTGTGTAAACTTAGTAGTGTCAACTGTCAACAGTGTCAACTGATCAGCTTACCTGTACCTATAGGCTATTTTATTTTTATTTTTGCATTCATGAACAGCACACCAACGCTAAGTAGAATAATAACTCTTTTTAAAATATAAACAACATAACATACAAAATATCACTGCATTTGCTTACACAGCCAATTGACGACGTCATGACCACAGAGCAATAAGGCGTCCACTGCGTCCAGCGACTTCGTTAAATTACGCGCGTAATTTGAAAATGCAAAATTTTAATGAATTTTATGGCACTTACCGATTGAATAAAAAACTTTGTGAATTTTTTAGTGATTTATTAGCTATATATATACTACACTACTACATTCTATAGAATTTAATTGCTACACTTTTCAAAAATGAGTATAATACCCTATTAGATAGAAAACCTCATACGAACGCGAGGGCGGGCAAATACGGCAAATTCTGCTGTTGCCTCGACTTCTTCTGCTACTGTTTTTGCGCTATCAAGGAACTCCCCAAAAGTCGACTCATTACGGAATTCAGACAAACTTATTTTTGCATGATCAATCATTTTCACCGCTTCTGCCAAAACGACGTCTGACTTTTGAAGAGCCTTCCTTACTATATTCATCTTGCTTAAAATTTCAAATCAAAAAGCAGAGAGCAGATGAATTTAAATGATTTAATTTTTGCCAGTAATGAATTTTCCATATTACTTGACTCCGCATCTTTGCTCCTATCGGAATATATGGTAAACAAGGCATCATACACTTTCCCCAGATTAAAACGTAGAGCTTTTACCGCTTCAACTCTGCTCTACCATCGAGTATTTGAGAGTGGTTTTAGACTTAAACGTGGCTCTACTTTGGCAAGTACTTGCCAACGTGTTGTTGACGCAGAAAAAAAAAGACATAAATTTCTTGCACAATTGAAAAGAAATTGACAATTTCTAATGAACTTTTGGTAGCGTCAATCACTACCAAATTTAGGCTGTGTGACGCACAAGGTACAAAATATGCGTGCGGGTTTAAGTCTAAAATGTACCCCTTTCATGTTTGCACCATTATTGTAACCTTGACCGCGCATATCATGTACAATCGGCCAAAACTCCGCTGTTCCACCTTTAGGTCGAAAATCACTTGTACACGAGGCTGGCGTACAGGTCAAGTCCCGCCCCATAAAACTCGTTTCATGCAAAGTAACTTTAACTTTATAATATATTTAGCAAAAGTGGATATCGTTGTGGCGTCAGTTCATTTATTGAATATTGTTTTACTTTTCGGTGCCTCGTAGCGTAGCGTTATGTAGCTAACTATGGTTATGTATGAAATAGGTAGTCTCACCCTAAATGATAACTGTTATATTTCTAATATAAGGAAATTCAGTATTTGACTCATGTATGTATGGATTTATAATTTATTTAAATAACGCATTTTGATGTACTGTAAATATAAAAATATAAAATCAAATTAAAAACAATTACTTCTATTCTTGGCCCAAAATCAAAATCCCAAAGAAGAATTTCTGAATATTTTTATATTTTTTAAAATTACGTAAAAGTAGCTTTTTTAAGTTCATTTTAAGATAATTAAAGCTAAAGAATTAAAATATTCAAAATAAATAAATATCATTTGGCCAACTATTTAAAAATATGGTACTGGTAACCAGCAGCTGCCGCATTAACAGACAGGACACGTAGGTATTGTGTTCTCAGCTGCATAAGTTTACATAAAATATTAGTAGCGCCCAAATGACTTATTTTGCATATCTGTTGTGTATGTGATGGTGTAGATAAACAATAGGTTTAAAAATTTGACTCTCTTTTGTGCAAAAAACACCGACCGGCTACTTTGTTTTTTAGAATTATGCTGATAAGCTAGCTGTTACCCGCGACTTCGACCGCCTGGAATTATTTTATAAGATGCGCCCTATTTTTTGACGCAAATAAAAGTAGCCTAAATTGTTCCTTGTCTGTAGCTGTAAGTTTTAAAATAGTACAAGCTCTGCTTAGTTTGAGCTAGATGGTGTTGTATGTGATAGAATAGAATAGAATATGAATTTAGTAAAAAACAGACACTTCAATTTTATTTATTGGTATAGAAATAGATTAGGCATTTTACCGCCTGTTTACCGCCATGCCATTCCATATTTAATATGATTGTTCTTGTTTCAACTTTGATGTGCAGTTTGTCGACTAATAAATTAAACTAACATGAACTAGCAAAGAAATAAATTGTTAAAAGATACTATCCAAACCATAATTCACAAAAAGGCAAAAAGCATTACTGGCGGAAGCTACGGATTTCAAATATTGAGTTTTTAATCTGTGCTCACTGTCTATCTCTATTCTCTAGTCTCTATGGTTCCTGTATCGAACTTCCATTTTTCGTCCGCGTCTGATCTGTTCTGTTGCTGTAATTTCGGTAAGTTAAAATTTTCGTTGTTTCAAATTGTAGGCTACTGAGTAGTTTAGCGATATTCGCAACCAGCAGTTAATAGGTCAGGAAAATATAAACATTTCTCGTATTTTATCATATGTGGTAAATTCTATTGTTAAGTGATCATCAATATTCGATTATTCGATGCAAACATTGATTTTAAATCTAATACTTATTGCTATGAATCATATTTATCCTTACTTCGTAGCGCCCTTTACTTGTTACAATTCGATAACATTTCACTTGTGAATCGAGAACAACCTTCTATAATGTTTCATTATTGCATCAGGAGTGGGATACTTATATTCAATGATTTTATGCGTTGAGTTCCTAGGAAGAACGTTAAATATTATTAAATATTTAGTCGCCACGTAAAATTGCAATCCATAACTATGTAGTAGGTACCTACTAAAATATTTCGAGTTCGACCACCATTTTGACTTAGCTTTAGTAGACCCAAATATATTTTATGGTATTACAAATAATAGTATGATGTTGTCTTCTGTTTACGCGAATGTTATTCATTGAAATTAAACTCGTTTATACGGATTTTATCGCGTTGTTTATTTAACACTATACCTATTACATAATTTTGAAACTGTTACACTACTACTACTAGGTACTAAACTTTACTAGTTTTAAGCTAATAAAATTATTGAAACTTGTTTACCACAGTGGCCTAAATACAAGCCACTATGAAATAGTATGAGAACCACAATGTTTCCTATTTTCTTCATACAAAGATGCAAACTTTAGACATATCTTGTAAAAAAATAATTATCTATGAGATTAGTTACTTATTTTATACATTTATTTCAGTAGGAGTATCCTGGGCAGAAAGAAGATGCTTTGCTATGTAGGTGCAACTAATTACAACGGGCAGGCTTGCAGCTGCTCTGACAACTTAAGATGAAGATACAGAGAGAAACATGTACACGGCTGTGAGGTAATGGAGGTCTACTCTTTTAATATATGAATAAATTATTGTGCATGTCTTCATTGCTTAGGTTTAGCCAAAGTAAAAAAGAGGATGTATCTATTAGCTATTATCCTATAATGTCTTTTAATTACGAGGAGATGTCTTCAGCTCGAGATTGTCACAAGTAAAGTAAAAACAAGAGATTTATTCAGGGTTATTGTGTCGAGTACTCCGTACTTATGAGGACTTCTTGTTATTTCATACATGTAATATTGTTTTCACAATATTAGAATTTAGATGCAAATTGCTGGAAAAGTCTGTTAAGAATATTGTCTTGTGTGTGTTTTTCTATTGGTATTAAGTACCCTTCTGATGGTAAAAATGGTACTTCTTACATCCTTGCCCTGCAGTGAGATAAAGAATTGTATATGAACCTACCTACTTGAATAGTTTTATGTATCCTAAACAATTATTATATTGTGTTTAAAAATAGGTTACCTTAATAACATAAGGGGTGAAATACTATAACAAAATAAAAATATAAAGCGGTAGAACATATCACTAACCTCACCTAGCAAAATCAGATTTTCGGAGACTTTTTTCTTAGTGGGCACTAAGGAAAAAGTCTATTATAAGGCTCAATCCATAAGTTGTTAAGTATGATGTAAAGAAGGCACTGGTACCTATCATTTAAGCCTGTATTAAAACCTTGCCAGCATGTTTCTAAAGAATAAATTATTAATTCTTTCAACTGCTGAAGTGATACACATTGATTATAACTTTACAGCTACTTATATTGTTTTTTTTTGCAGTTGATAATGAACTAATTGGATGCCGGCACACTGGAAGCATTGTTGCCGATGCTATATAACATGCTGTTCATATGCAGTAAGTTTTAATTCTATAACTATTTCCATAACATTTGCTTAAGATAATTTCTGTACTAGGGATAAGTATTCTGTACTAGATAGGTCATAACAAAATTTTAAAATATCACTACAAAGCATCATCTTAGTCTAGCAGTAAACATGTCTGTTAAAAAGCAACCTAAAAGCTCAGCGGTATTGTAAATTTTAATATATAATTAGAACTGTCTTGGTGATGCAGTGGTAGTGAAGGCGACTTCTGTCTGAGGGTTCGATCGGCGGATTCTATTCCTCCATCTTAAGTGTTATTGGAATTTTTTGTGAAGAAATTCTCAGTAGCTGCACGGTGTCAAGATGAATTTATATTGTTTTACTGATAGATAGCTCCACTATCCTTGTATAATGCTTTAAAGACATGTTAGACCGAAATCGCGTTTGTAGGTAGTACTATCTTAGTTCTTTTATTGTGGATTGTTGGATATTATATACAGGGTGATTTTGAAATCGTGTAATTCCCTTTAACCACGCATTCTACTGGTGATATAGAAGACCATATTTTTATTTAATCAGAATTTTTTTTTTTGAAAAATTATTGTATCGTTTTTTTCGTGAAATGGTGTCAGATAGTCATATGTTAACCAACCGAGGCAATTTTAATTTTTTACTAAAATAAAAAAACATATTAATAATTAATGTCGTAAATAATAAGGGGCGGTCCTTTTTATTGCCCCTTATTATTTACGACATCAGTTATTGTTATGTTATTATTTTTAAATTAGTAAAATATTAAGATTGTGTCAGGTGGTTAAAATATGACTATTTGAAATCATTTCATGAAAAAAATCTGTACTCTAATTTTGCCGAAACCATTATTCTAATTAAGAAAAAATATTGTCAGGGTTATTCTATATCACCAGTAGAATGCGTGGTTAAAAGGAATTACACGATTTCAAAATCATCCTGTATATTATCATCATGCTACATGCTACAGGAGCAGAGCTCTAATAATAAATGCAGGTGTAACCGGAAAACAAATTTATAAGATAGTATCCCATATTATGTGGATCTTGATGTGTATGTACAAGTATTCTAGTGCAGATGTATGATGGGACTGTGATAAACGTGCGATAAAATTCATACATTCATAGTCTCTCACCTACATCCCAGAAGTAGTAGGTGCATTACACCCACATTTCAAGTTGTTTTTTTAGGTGACATAATTGTCTACTGGGCATTTTAGACTTGGTCCTAAGAATATCTGAACAGAAATGCACTGTCTGATTTGAGAACCGAATTCGAGACAGCACCCATAGCAGTCGTATTTATACTGTTTACTTATATAATGTTATAATTTTCAGGTCGAGGATCACCGTACACAAGATGGCGCTGTTGGCAGTTGCAAACATTTGTCTCGTGTAATGGCCGCCGCGGATCATGATAGCTTGTTCTCTATATCAAGTGTTCAAAACTATTTCTGTTGACTAGGTAAATGTGACCAAAACAGATTGGGTTAATTTCTGCTCATTTTAAAACGTCACATTCTAATATGTTTTAGTATATTTATATAAAAATAAATTGCATTTTAATTTATTCCTTTTTACTAAATCAAAATTAAGTCATATTCAAAATCTGTCTAATCTTCCATAAAAATGTCATTTTCGGCACACGTCAACTAAATTATATTGTATATTCAATAATATAAAATAGTAAATACAAATTTAGCATAAAAAGCTTCTTCGAGAAAGTGGAGGTCTCATGTCGATATTTTCAGTCGCCAATTGTTTACGATATAAAATAATATTAGCCCTGTATTAAACTGTCGCATTGGTGGGCACCCGACTCTTCTCAGTGCGTGAAGGATTAGGCAATAGTCCACCACGCTGGCCCATTGCGGGCAGACTTCACATATCATCGAGAACATTATGTTGAATTCTCAGATATGCATGTTTACAATATGATTCTTAGCAATACAAATTATTTTGTTTACATATTTTCTTAAATGAGTTGTTGTGGTACCTTCATTCGAAATGTCGTTGAGTTGTCGTCTAATTCAGTGGCCTTTGTACGCTAGTTATATTTGGTGCCTAAGCAGCGTTGCCCAAAGATAATTTCGATGGTGTTCTGCCCCCACGAATTGATAAAGAAAGTAGCTAGCTTACCGAGGCCGTCTCAGTATTGTGATTTAGTTTTGTTTTAAAATGTTGTTTTGGCGATCATATCATTGCATACATGCATCGACTCGTGCCTGTTTGCTGGAGTTGCTATGGACTTGGCAAATTTCTTGCCAAAGTCTTAATCATCCATTTTTGAATATGTTGCTATTCTAGCTGACACGCGATCGCAAATTGTTCAGTTTGATGGTCCCTTTGTTGTTATTGTCTCTAGCTATTATTTGTAGAATAAATAATTTAGTTAAAGCAGTAAATGTGCCTAAAAGTCCAAAGGTTTATGGTCAAAATTCTTATAAATCCCTATTACTAAAACGTTAGCTGCTTGTGTCTATAAACCCTATTTTAAACCATTAACTTAGATTAATAACGGTCAGATATAAACATAATTTAAAGTCAAAGAAGTCCAATTTATTTTGGCATGCATATTAAAAATCAAGTATCCCTAATTGAATGGCCAAGTTCAAGATGTCCCTAAGTCCTTTTTCTTAGGTTACAGAAATGGCGCCGATAAAGTTTCACTTTGACTTTGAAACGACACCGAAATACTTCTTATCGCGAAATTTGGTCAAAAAATTTAACCTAGATGTCTCTTCAATATGAACTATGTAGGATTTAAATTCAATGAGTAGTAATAGAGTAAATCGATGCAAATGGTTTCAAATCCAAATCCAAATCCATTTATTTGCAAATATAGGTACATTAATGAGGTGTTATACAGGTTACAAGTTCTTCCATATTTAACCAATGTGGCATGCAAAGATAATCACAATAAATTTAAATTAATAATCAGGCAATCACAAAAAAAAATATATTAATATTATTATAGGTTAAGGTAATCATGTCAATCAATCAATAAAAATATTATGTCAACATTAAAACAATCAAGTCAACAATCTTATAAACTATCATTCTTATCGTCAAAATATTGTTTTACACTGTAGTAAGATTTTCGTACCAACATATTATTCATTTTACGTTTAAATTCTTCTACATTTCTAATTTTACATATTTCTTCTGGTAGGTGGTTGTAAATTCGTGTAGCCATACAGAAAACACTTTTGTTTAATAATGCTGTCTTATTGGTAATCATTTTAATTTTGTGTTGTTGCCGACTACTGCTTAGTTTTTTAAACTGATTAATATTCTTTTTGACAAAGATAGCAACTTCAGATATGTAAATACATGGCAAAGTAAGTAACTTTAGAGACTTAAAGTGTGATGCGCAACTATCTGTTTGTCTAAGTCTTAGAATGGCTCTAACACATTGTTTTTGGGCCTTAAATACCATCTCCCACTCCGTGGAGTATCCCCAGAATAAGACACCATATCGCAAAGCCCAAGTCCCTTAGCCTATGGACTTAGAGATTTTTAAGCTGGATTTAGGGACTTTTGACTGGACTTAGGGATTTTAATAGATAATATTTTGGTCTTAAGGGACATTATTAACCATAAAATTAAATTATACAAAATATTGTTTTTAATATTATTTTAATCGAAAATAAAATTATTATTAAATCGACACTGTTACAGTACACCTATTACTTTTTTCACTGTTCTCCTTACAAACTAAAATTATTAATTAAAATACAAAAATGACTGTTCTATTAATTTTAACAGAAAGTTGAAAAGTTACGAGATAAAGTTAGGTACCTAATTTTTTTTTCTTTTTACTTTTAACAGGAGGTTAAGTACCTATTCTTCCTCTTCCGCTTCATTTACTACATCTTCAGCCGCATGTTCACCAATTAATTCTTCATTATAATTAATAATACTGTCGTAAAATGGTCTGGCTTCCATTGGAACGTATTCTAAAAGTTTTAATATGTCTCCGACTTTAGCTTCTTTCAACTTTATTTGACCACGATAACAATCAACGAGCTCTCCTCTTTGAATTATTATTCTCGCCATTCCTGTCCGGTATAGAGCCAACTGGCTAAAGTTCTGACTTGTCATCGACTGTGACATCCCCGGCCTACCATTTTTACGAAATTTAACTTGTCGACAGGTTGATATTCCCGGAACTGTAGTTTTTATTCGACCGTCGTAAAATTCTTTAAAATCTTTCACTGTCACAACCCTGTCCACAATGCCTTCGCTAGAAAGGTTATTTTTTAAGCACACAACTTTGAATTTATTTGTTACTTTGCAGTTTCGTATAAGATTAATGTAAAAATTTGGCGTAAAAATTTTGTCATTTTTCATTCGCTTCCTTTCTATAAGAGCAAAATCCCTATCAATAGGCATCATTGAGTGCCCTGGTATCGGATAGAAGATTCTCGCTGTTTCAAATATTCCTTTGGGACACATTTGGTCAAGAAATGCAAACAAATACCTGTTTTTATTTTGGCTATAACAATTATCACAGAACAGTTCGAGGTGTGTTTGATGTGGTTTTTTGTTTTTCTGGATATAGTCTTCCAAGGCTGTAAGAACTTCATTCGGTCCTTTAAGAGCATAATTTTCTGTATATACATACATTGTTGCTGTTTTCTCTCCTAAGTTGTGGACCCCGAAGTTATGCATCCAAAGTTGTCGCAAGTAATATTCGTCTCCTACGTTAGTAACAGGTAGCGGTAGATTCTTTTGATAGTCAAAGCACAATGACATTTTTGTGTTATCTTTTTCATTTTCTGCTTTGCTTAATCTCTCTAAAAATACTTGTTCTTTTCTCAAATGCAGCTCTTGATCCCTTTCTAACGTTTGCTTTTCTTCTTGATTGTTACAAGCTGTCGCAGCGTCTATCTTTACTTTAAACTTTTCACATGTATGACAAATGTCTTTCCGGGGCTGGCCAAAGGCGTAATTAAAGTCAAAATTGAATATTTCTCTAAATTTATCATATTTAATTTGGTTTCCAGGGTTGTCTTTTAAGAATTTTCTGTGCAGTTCTGAAATACTGAGGTGTGAATCTAAATATTTTTTGTTTGTTTGAGGATCTGGAGTAATGGGATTCTCTAGCAGGCAGGTTGACAAGGAATCTATGAACTTTTTCTATAGTCTCGTGCTCACAAGTTAGGTGATTATTGTGCTTTCCTCGTCCGTCTTGTATATCCTTTTCTTTGTGCATTACTTTACGTCGCAACCTATCTCTTTGAATTCCATGAATTGCCAAAAATGTTTGCTGGCAAACAGCTACTGTTCGATCACCAGTCTTTACGTTATATTTGAATACTCGCCGGTTCCTAGCATTGTCTCTCTTCTTTCGTGGTCTAAATCTCTTGGGAACATCGTCGAAAAGGCACCCTTGTAGGTAAATATTTTGTTCTGTATGGTTTGCCAAATTAATAAATTTATTAAAAATATCTTTACATTCACTTTCATTTAATTTCTCTCTGCATTTACAAACTGGTATGGCACGCATCACGTGATTTTTCAAATTTTCATATGTTTTTTTATTCCTTTCCCAAGTAACGGGGTTTCGTTTCCTCTTTTTGCCCCTTTTTTCTTCAGCAGTTTCACCAGGTTCTGAACAATCAGTTACATCTTCTAATACACCAGTTGTAGGGTTAACAAGTTGTAACCCACGTGATGTTTGAGAAAACCCTTCCTCTAAAATATTTTCTAAAAGGCCATTTTCAGGATTAATAAGAAAAGTTGCATTGTCATTAACAGTAACATTATTATTACTATTGCCATCAACATCTTCGAAACACCCAGTTGTAAAATAAAGCAAACGATTACTTTCGAGTTCTGCATTAAAACCGAAAGGATCGTTTTCAGCAGCCAAAGCAACATCGCCACCGTCTGTATTCATTTCAATAGTAATATCATCTGCGGAAGTACCAGATACAGCATTTTGATCATGCAAACCGACAGTAATCGAAGATTCTAAGTCGTCATTAAAACCAACAAAATCACCATCAGCAGGCAAAGCAAAACCCTCACCATCTGCATCCAATTCAATATTTTTTGTGGAAGCACCATATTTTTCATTACACAATCTGATATTAGGCAATGAGGAAATCACAATATTATTGCTTACTTCTTCATCTGATTCTTCATCCGACTGTTGTATTCCAGTTTCTTCCAGTAACCGTTGCAATTTATCTTCGTTCATAACGAAAAATCAAGTAAAACTTATTAAAAACACTAAAAAGTTAGTTCGTTAAGAAAATTATTTTGAAAAATGATGGTTACTGTCAACTTAGTGACATTACAGTAAAAAATCATGGACTAAGGGACTTTTGACACTTAGGGATTTTTTGAACTGGAATCACTGGACTTAGGCTATTATGTAAATAGAAAAAAACACACTTAGGGACCACTCACAAACGTCTTAAATAGATAAAACCATAGACAATGACCAGCTTTATCAGCTGTGTTGATATAGAGCATAAAATCCCTAAGTGGACTTAGGGACATCTTGAACTTGACCATTCAATTGTTAGATGCTGTCTTTATTCATTCTTACTTCACTTTTCTTCACATATCTTTAGCGATTTCAAATACAATGTATAAATACGTTATTTTTAATAACTAAAAATGCATTATGAATGAGTTTCTAATTTTGCATAGTCCCCCAGTCATTCTTTCCGACTTAATGCTAAAGTACTTGATCTTCAATAAATTGCGCGTACACGTTGTCAGGTGTACGAAAAAGAACAAGAGGTTAATTTCATCCAGTAAAAAGTACTATTACTAACCTTACCTACATAACATTACGACAAAATCTAATAAATATAATATATTCTAAGTCGTTGACGGCAAGGCATAGTTTCCTTCTGCGTCTTGTGTATCTTTTAATCACACGGTGTCGAAAGATTTGTGTATTCAAAGTATACACACTTGCCTTGCGCTGTGTTTTCTTTCGGACTAACTTATTTATTGAACTGTGTCTTAGTGAATAATGACCAAAATTTAATAAAACCTTGTATTTACACTCAGGGTGAGTGTCACAATTAGTGGATGCGTGCCTCACTTGAGAAACACAAGCAGTACTTGATTCGAAGGCCAGAGTCTGCCAGGAAACATATTTTCTTGTCATTCATTCACACATTTGGTTGTCTCAGTCTCAGTGGGATTTTCGTACGACTTTTTAATAAAAAATGATGGTTGAAAATTAAACACTAATATTTTTTTATATGACAATAATTAAAATTATTTATAAACTTATAATACCTCTTTGCAAAATTACCAAAACAAGAACGATTGTAGACTGAGAGGTCAAAAAAATCAATGAAGTTTCCTAACCCTTGGGGAGCCTGGTAGGTAAAAATCACATGGCATGCCTGGTGGGTCTGACAGACCCGTAAACATAAATGGTTATTTTTATTTATTTTGATGTTACAAACTATAACAACAGGTTGTAATTTATATTCAATATTGTATCTTAATGAAAAAAGGGAAAAAAATACGACATACGACAATATATTTTATAAAGTTTTATTAAGCAATTAAAAAACCTCTCATTCTTGGGTAACAATAATTTTACTTATCTTTAAATCAACAATATTAAACTCTTTTTAATTGAGATCAAAATCAGTCTTCACATTAATATAAGGCACAGATGAATTAACTTAAAGTTATAAACTTTGGTTACTAAAGTAAAATTAATAATTACTCAGTATTTGTGCGACAATTTTCGCATATAAAATTTGCGTGTTCCAAGCAAATATGACTCGTGCAAAAAATACAAATGTACTTAGACTTACGGTCCGTTTTAGCAGGGCATATATAACAACGTCTTTTTATAGCAGCATCTTGTCTTTTAGCTGGTGGCTCTGAGGGTTCTCCTATATGAGAGCTAATTCTCTTCCTTAGGTTAATCGGAAGACGTAAATTGTTAAGACGTTCAGCTTGATATGGAGCCGTCAATGCCATGCCTAATTTTTTTATAAAGTCTCTTCTAGTTACATTGCTAGCACCGGTATTGTTCAACATGTAAATAATTTTAGCATTAATACCAGCGGTGTTGAGAATCCAGAAAAAAATTGTCAGGTGCCATCTTTTAGAATTTCGAGACACATCGTATGTACGAATCAATTTGTCTACGTTATCTACACCACTTTTTGTCTGGTTATAGAAGGTTATAACTGCCGGTTTTTGCTGATCACCTGTTTCAATATCTATTTCACAAACGTGGTGAAGTGATGACAACATGAAAACATTCTTATTTCGTTTTGGAATATAAGAGAGGATTGTCAAATCCTTTTGAAAGCCAAAAATTGTGGTGTTCACGTCACGTTTTTTCAAAAAACTCGGTGGGATACAAGCTTTGTTGCTTTTCATTGTCCCCACAGCAGTCAATTTATGATTTTTCAGTAGATGTTCGTACGTAGGATAGCTCGTAAACCAATTGTCGATGGTTACATTTCTTCCTGATTGAGAGATGGGTTGTACTATACGATCTACTACGTCATGCGGCTTATTGCTCGCCTTATATGGACCTTCCGGCTGTTCTCCTGCGTATATCTTCATATTCAAAGAATAATAGGTATGAGCATCAACGAGGGCTATAATCTTTATCCCATACTTTGCTGGTTTGCTGGGTAAGTACTGGCGAAACCCACATCTACCACGAAAGGCTACCAAATCTTCATCAATGGTTAAATTTTCATATGGAACATAGACGGATTGGCAGTTCCTTACAAAGTCTTTAAAAATATCTCTGATAGGTGCCAATTTATCAGTTGCTGCTCTTTCTTCACGCGTGTCCAAGTTATCGAATCTCAAACAATTTACAACAAACACAAATCGTCTCAAACTCATTGTCATTTGAAATATATCTATGCCGGTTCCATCACTTGCCCATAAATCTTTCAGGTTTTGTCTTCCAGATTTGAATAATCCGGCTAAGAAGAGTAATCCAATAACCGCTTTTAGTTCGTTCATTGTGATCTCTGAATAGGCATATTCATTTGAAATATTGCTGCCCTGCCTCGTATTGCGTGCGGGTCTTCCTATTAGTATGTTCCATAATTACATTCAACATGTCTTCAGTCACAAACAGATGAAAGCAATCAAGTTCTTGCTGCACATGTCTTGCATGAGGTTTCACGCCAGGTGTTCCAGTAAAAATGTTCTCTGCTCTAGTACGAACGCGAGCACTCGGAGGATTACGGAACCATATTGTATTATCTTTTCCTTTATATATTGATCTGTGAGCTAAGTTGCTCAAAGGCTGAGACATCTCATCATCACTGTCACTACTTGGTTCATTATGACCTTGTACTTCTTCCTCAGTATCATCTGAATCATGTTAAACACTCACGTGATCGGATTAGGCTCCACTTTCATCAAAAACCACGTCATCCTCAATTTCATGGAAATCTTGATCTAAAATTTGTCTTATTTCGGTATTGGTTAATCGCCTGGCCATATTTAACTGCAAAAATATTATACAGATAAATAATTTACCACACAATGCAAAATAAATAATGAAAACAAAAATAATAACTTACCAGTTAAAAGTTACGCCGCGTGCCTGGTCGGGTTTCTCAGACCCGAGCGCACATAAAACACGTGTTACTCGAACGCGTGCGCGTTGCGGACTATGGGAGGGGCGGCAATCTAGCCGCCAGTCTATATCACGAAGCTACTCAGGCACACAGCGGCGGTAGCTACGAATTTTCTAAAATATTGTCGATTCTTTAAAGTGATGGGTCTATCAGACCCACCAGGCACCCCAAGGGTTAACACCCTCAGCGCCAATGTATCATTTTTGCACACACTTGTTATAGCATTGTGTATCAAAAATGATACACAGGGCCCATAGTGTTTGGCACATTGTGTATCTTAAATGTACTCGAGTTTCATACTTTTTGTACAAGAAATAAAATGTCCTGGCCTGCACGAACAAAATGGTATATTTGGGTTTGGGTTATGACCTATAGTTTAGAAATTACAAGCAAATAAAGTATAAGGTAAGGTAAAAAAAGTCAAGGGTTGCTTTCTACATAAATTTAATGTAAAAATAAAATAAATAATGATAAAAAGGAATAGTTAATGACTTTTGTTAAAGCATTGGCGGTATAAGTAATGTTGACAAACCGAACATATTGTAAAAACTTGAGGTGCCCTTTTAATTTTTCCCCTTTTTTTTAATATCTTGTAGCAGTCCACACACCGACCACAAACTTTCTTACCACTTACTGTTTTTGGACTAATTAGTGTTTGTCTTGTACTCTAAAGCATGAAGGGGTAACTTCATCAGTTGAATCTCTCCAATAATGCAGTGATGACCTGTTCACGAAATTCTATTATTGGTAGTTTTTTCTAAATTAAATTATTTCAAACGCTAATTTGCGATACCATTTGGTACAGCGTCGCAAGGCTGACCCATAAGTCGCCATTTGGTCACTTATGTCTATAGAAGATTCGCCGTCATTGTAATCAGCAATGTATTTGGGTTTTGTTCGCACTGCATTAGCACTTCTGCTATTATTTGGGACCATCTCCAGAGCTGACGTCTTCGTAGTGAGCATCCTTACATCTCGCTTGTCATGCCAGTTTAGAACAACTATACCTTCTTCATTGCTTTGCTTTGCAGCCATTTCCCCTTTCTTCAATTTGGCATGAATTACTTCTTTGGGCAGATATTTTCTATTTGCCCTTAGGGTGCCGACCAGTTGAGTTTTCTTTTTCGCAAACGTAGGGCAAGAGGAACACTTGTATAGTAATTATCTGTATACATAGTTCTCCCTTCTTCAAAGAGTCCATCTGCCAAAGACAACTGTTTTTTCTGATACTTCAGTTTCCGGGTTCCTAGATTTGCCACAGTAAACAGCTAAGTTCCAAGTATATCCTTTTTGGGTACAAAGTTTGAATACTTTGATACCATACTTTGCACTTCTATTGGGTATACAGGGTGTCCAAGAACCTGGCGTCCAACTGGATTCCCACGATGCCCCAAGTTCTAACAGTACTCAGAAAAATATTTTAAAAAATCCACCCCATGTACTTACAGAATTATACTGATTTCAAAAAAAAAGGGGAAATGAGCACCCTGTGACATACTTTTGAATGCTGTGACTGCTAATGCTGATAATTTCGATATTTCTTGGAGGTTTTGTAATCTAGGGTATTGCTGTGTCTAAATAGAATGTAAAAATAAAGTACTTATTGTACCATTTTAAAATAAAATATTATTTTAACTAAAGGTGATATGGAAAACTATTGAATTTCGCAACTTTGACCGACTGTAGTGTAAAAAAAATGTACCAAAATAGTATGGCAAGTGACGTCAAATTTTGACGCGTTTATTCCTCTTTTTAAAAAGGTATAATACTTACACATTAATTTGAAAAAAAAAAATTTGATAATATTTTTACTCAACAACCCAATTTTTACGAAGTGCCTACCTACTAACGGTAACTGTCGGACCCTTTCTTATCTTAGAAACTGTTATGTTACTACTATTATTTACTTCGGTTCCAAGAGTGAGCAAGAAGGAAATACACACAGGTAGATGGGTTCCCAGTAGAATAAAAGCAAAGAATGTTAGTTTAAAGATATTTTATTACAATAAATGTTCAAAATGTTGACCACCCGCGGCAATACAAGCTCTCACTCTCCTTAAAAAGGACCGCTTTATGTTTCGCGAGTAACTTTTTTGACGTATCACCTGCACTGCTTGTGTTATCTTCTCACGAAGGTCAGCGATGTCATTAATGGGCTTCGCATAAACGAGCTCCTTCATAGTTCCCCAGAAAAAAAAATCCAGCGGATTTAAGTCAGGTGAGCGGGCTGGCCACGGGATTGTTCCTGATCGCCCAATCCACCTGTTCGGGTATTGCTCGTCCAAAAACTCTCTAACGGATACGCGAAAATGTGCTGGACAGCCGTCGTGTTGGAACCACATATCTGGTGGGGTCTCTTCTAGTAAGTTTGGCAAATCATTTTGAAGAAAATTTAAATATGATTCGCCAGTCAAATTCTCGGGCATCTCAAATGGACCAATAATATTCCCACAGAGAATACCGGTCCACATGTTCACTTTGAACCGGTACTGGGATCTATCTTCTCGCATCAAGTGCGGATTTTCCACATGCCACTCGTGCAAGTTGTGTAGGTTCATGTAGCCATCCTTCTTAAATGTAGATTCATCTGACCACAAAATTTTGTCGATAAAGTTTTCGTCTTCTCGATGTTTTTGCAGGATTGTTTCACAAAACGCGACTCGGCTCGGATAGTCTCGAGGTAAAAGACTTTGCACTCGCTGTACGTGGTACGGATGATATTCTTCTTTTTGGAGAATACTGTGTGCTGTGCTCTTCGGTATCCCCGTATCAGCTTCTATTCCTCGCACAGAGATGCTTGGATTTGCCGACACCGCCTCTAAAACTTCATCGCGTATGAAGTCATTTACGGGTCGTCCTTCACCAGCTACTTGATTGGGGAACCGCCCGTCACATAGTGATCTGTGCACATTAATGAAAACTCGATGGTCGGGATATCGCGTAGCCCTCGGATACCTTTCTCTGTAAAGTCTCGCTGCAGCTCGTCCATTACCTCTACATTCTCCATAAATGTAGTGCATATTTGCGTATTCTTGCGGAGTGTAGGTCGCCATGGTAGCACACACAAAACACAAACTGTCCAAACACAGGCAAAGGTCGTCGTAAAGAGTTCGTTTCAAAGTCCAGAGCACAAAGAGTAATCGAGTCCAATAAACAAAGCTTTAAATCGTAGTACGTGATCAATGGTAACAATAAGAGAGAGGTGCGTAGTAACGGCAGGAGGCAGTGACGCGTACTGACCGTACTGTTATCCTAAATAGCACGATCCCAGATAGCGTCACTATCTATCTCACTCGCACCTCTAACCTTTTTCTCCCTCACTCTTACCTGAATAATGGGGTACCATAAAGAAGAACCAGCAAATCGCAAAGATAGTTTCTGTCTTGCTCCCTCCTGTTGTAATAACGAATCACTATGGTGAGATGCATGCACATACCGTCCCTTACGGTCTAACCTGTTTTTTGAGAGGCCTGTTGTTATTTTTATGAGCATACAACAGTAATTCTTTAGAGGTTAGATTCAATTCGTCGTAAATTTTTCTTTCTAAGAATTCTGTAAGACATCGTAAAAATTGGGTTGTTGAGTAAAAATATTATCAAAATTTTTTTTTTTCAAATTAATGTGTAAGTATTATACCTTTTTAAAAAGAGGAATAAACGCGTCAAAATTTGACGTCACTTGCCATACTATTTTGGTACATTTTTTTTACACTACAGTCGGTCAAAGTTGCGAAATTCAATAGTTTTCCATATCACCTTTAGTTAAAATAATATTTTATTTTAAAATGGTACAATAAGTACTTTATTTTTACATTCTATTTAGACACAGCAATACCCTAGATTACAAAACCTCCAAGAAATATCGAAATTATCAGCATTAGCAGTCACAGCATTCAAAAGTATGTCACAGGGTGCTCATTTCCCCTTTTTTTTTGAAATCAGTATAATTCTGTAAGTACATGGGGTGGATTTTTTAAAATATTTTTCTGAGTACTGTTAGAACTTGGGGCATCGTGGGAATCCAGTTGGACGCCAGGTTCTTGGACACCCTGTATACACAATATCTTATTTATATTATTGTAGACGTAGCTACTGAGGAAGTAGTAGTTTCGTTGCGCCAAACTAGAACTGGCCGACACCGACTGGCAAACATTATGTTTACGGCGAATAGTCGCAAATTTAGATGGTTCGTAGGGAGTATGTGCATGTGTTGTTAAAATGAGATTAAGTAGAAACGATTGACGAACTGAAAGTACATTACAGGTTTTGTAGAGGTCGGTGGTGGGCAATCGGAAAGGTAACTTCCATCCAATCTTTAAAAGTGCTCTCTGTGCGCGTTCCAGTTTCAATAAGTTGGTTTTCGAGGATCCTCCCCAGGCCACTATACAATATTGTGTCAGTGATTGACAGAGTGCCAAAAATACCATTCTTAGAATCTTAGTATCTGCGATATGGCGGAGACCCTTAAAGACAAAGATCAACTTTCGCAATCTAGAGGCTAGTGAGTCAATGTGAAAATGGTATGTAAGGGTATCGTCAATCTGTACGCCCAGATATTTAATACAGTTCATTCTAGTAAGGTTAGGGCAGATGCAGCGTGATTGTGATGGTAAATTGCAAGAGTGAGCAATCAGCGTGTAAGAGGCAGACCGAAGTTTACCCGGAGATGACAGTGAGAATGTAAGGTATTCGGTTTTGGTAACATTTAATGTAAGCAAATTTTGAGCCAACCAATTAGTAACTGAGTTGAGACCTACCTGTGCGTGTTTAAATGCTAACTCCCATGATGGACCATGAAATATTAAGGCAGTATCATCGGCATATGTGAAAATAGAGCAATTTAAGAGCTTAAGATTGCAAAGGTTGTTTATATAAATTAGGAACAGAGTAGGACCGATAATACTGCCTTGGGGCACCCCGTAGGATAAAGACAGCTCGTCACTCACCCAATCACCGATCTTCAAACATTGTCGCCTACCACTAAGATAACTCTTAAATAGAGAAAGCTGCTGCCCTCTTATTCCGATTTTGTCAAGCTTATCAACAAGTATGGAGACAGAGATCGTGTCGAACGCTTTGGCTAAATCTAGAAATACGCCAATGACTTTTTGTTTTTTGTCTAAATTAGCAATAATATGATTTGTTAAGTCGAGAACAGCTGTACTTGTGGAAATACCAGACCGAAAGCCGTATTGTGATGCAGAGAGTAATTTATTTTGCTCTAAGTATTTTATCAGTCTGCTATTCACAAGTCTTTCAAGTATTTTCGAAAGTGTAGGCAAGATAGAAATAGGTCTATAGTTGTTCGCAAGATCTCTGTCTCCTGACTTGTAGACAGGATGGACTATTGCAAGTTTAAACGCGTCTGGAAAAATTCCGGTGCGGAGTGCTAGATTACAAATAAATGTGATAGGCGGAGTCAGAATGTCTCTAAATTTTTTAAGGAAAGTGCCCGAGATATTATCAGCGCCTACTGCACAATCACTTTTGAGGTTGGATATCAGTAGCTCCACTTCGGTTTCGTCTGTACCGAGCATTACAAAAGAATTATGGTATGTACGCTGAGTAGCTTGTAAATTCTCTGTGGTGGAAACCACTATATTTTCGGCTAGAGAGCGCCCAATGTTAGCAAAATAAAAGTTTATGTCGTTAACAGAGCGCTCTGGCTCAGACGGTGAAAGAAGCTCGCTTGCCAATGTGTTTTGTGTCGTATTATACGTAATGGTTTTAATGGCTTGCCAGAGTTTTTTACTATTCTTCTGTGCACCGTTTATCAAACCTTTTTCAAAGTCACGTTTATGTGTTTTTAATAGCATTGTACAATAATTGCGATATCTTTTATATGTTAATAGCAGGATCTCGCTATCTGGTGTTTTCTTTAGTTTCAAATGTAATTTGTGTAATTTGGTTAAAGTAATAATTAAAAAGCAGAAATATTGCATATATTTTAATGTATTTAGACAATCTTTTTGTAAATTAACACTACAAGTTTTTAAAAACTAACAAAAACAATTATTAGAATAATCAGTCTTTCCTTTGGCAGACTATAATTAACTTAACAAATTGACCTCTTACAAGAACAAAAATAACATATTTGGCCTACAAATCACAAACTTATTATCACATTATCAAAGTCTTTTAAGGAACTATAGGAACAATATATATAATATAGCAAGTTATTTATTCATGAAATTGCTGGTAGCAATTGCGATTAGATGTCAGGCATAATGCTACATCACAAGTACTGCATTTTGCAGTAGTTCTTTTACTGCAGCCTTCCAGACGACATCTGTGTGGTTTACATTCAAAAATAGGCAAATGTTGCCCATGCTGTCTTCGAACCCTTGAAGGAAGAGGGTTTATTGCTGGTCTTCCTCTTTTTTTGACCGGCCCCTCTTCATTCCCGCTCTCTGCTCCTGCTTGATCTTGCTGAATAATATTTATCTCAATAAAATATTCTGCTAATCGCATTTTCCACTGGCGCAATGATAGTATTTTTTTCAAAGGTATGCCTTTCTGTAATTCAGTTTGCCGGAATTGAATCCATGCGTTCGACACAGCCAAATCCATCATGTGCGAAATAAAGCGTATTGTCCATTTGGTGGTTCTAGCCCGAGACGGACATACTGCCAACATACGGTCCGCTAAATCCACGCCTCCCATTTTACTATTATACATCTTAACAACTGCTGGTCTTTGTATATTTATGTATCGCCTTTCTTTTTTACACCATCTTCTGCATTCATCTTGAGGTTCGCTGCCGTATGCAGTAGACAACAGCAATACAGGTTTATTATCAAACCATTTCGTGAAAGCGACGGTATCGTTACAATTTACAAACACGGAGCTGCATCCTCTTCCTTGTCTTCTCATTCGTAGGTCATCAGGTAATTCAGCCTTCAAAGAATTAGGGATCCGGTTCTTCATTACAGTACCTACACACGTAAATCCCCGCCTACTAAGCTCTTGAGCCAGCTTCATAGATGTAAAATAGCGGTCAAAATATAATATGTGACCAGGGACTAACGTACTGTTAGGCGGCAGCCGCGAATTGTCTTTTTAAAAAAAACACTTTTAGTTCAGCTAAAACCACACTTTAATTCAGAAAGATTTTATACGTACAAACACCTACAACCTCACTTTTCTTTAGTACAAAAATGACTATCTGCGATTGTTCTAACTGCACTGTCGAAATATCTATCTGCAACTGACTTCACCGCGTGGCTTATGGCCGTATATATAATATAAATAATGCAGATGTCAGCATTTAATTACGAAGTAATTATGGATATAACATCTCCCCCCTTTAGATGAAGCATTATCTCAAGAGATGAGATGAGCGAAATCGAATTCAAGAAAAATGAGGTTTACAAAGATTTAGAAAATTATAGGAATAAGACAAAACATATAAAAATAGTATAAAGATATAGTAAAAGCTGTTGTATACAGTCATGTTAAATTAGAAATATAGCTTATCATATAAAGAATTTTATTTTAAGTAAATTTAAAAATACTTAATTATTTAAATTTCTGTTAGATGTATAGTGAGAGTTATTATCACTATCAGATAAGGAATTTTCAACTTGATCAATCATTTCAATGGAATTATGGATTCTATTTTGAGTTTGAACATTTCTTCTTGTATTTCATTGATTAAAGATTTGAATGCAACAGGGTGATCGATTTTTGTAATTGAAATAATAGTTATACAATTTATATATAATAAACAAAATTATCGTGACAATCATAGCATAAGTAAATCCTGAATAATAAGTCGAATATTTAACAAAATGAGATTGATTTTGATATTTATTGATTTCTATTTCTAAGTCATCTAATTTATGAGAAGTATGCTTTAAAGAATCTAAGTCTATATTACTTAAAGATAACGGAGATAACAATGGAATTGTTTTGTTAGCAAAATGTCTATTACAGCAATTATCTTGAGTAATATCAAAATCAATAGTAAATGGGTTATTATACATAGAAATCATAGTGGTTGATGGTATAAATTGTAGAGTTTTCGAATAACCAATACAATCAGGGGTTAATTTAAGTAACCCGGTACCAAGTACAGAATGGTCTTTAATGCCATTTTTGCATTTTACTGTTAACTTATTTGGGTTGGATTGTACATGAATCCATTCGTTTTGTGTCCGTTATGCTAGCGTACACCAGAACTGCAACGAGTTAGTTTCTATGCCAAAAAACTCTGTGTAAATAGTGTCCGTTATGCTAGCGTACACCAGAACTGCAACGAGTTAGTTTCTATGCCAAAAAACTCTGTGTAAATACTGCCTAATTACTGTAAAAATAAAAAAAAATCTTCCTCTTTAGTTTAGGAAATAAACACCATTTTCACTATGTACGCTAGCGTCACGATCAAGCTAGCGTACACATGGCCGTACTCGAAAACGGCTAATTGTAAAGCAACAGATTTGGACACAAAAATACTGTTCTAATACTTCTCCCGCTATGCAAAATTTCATAACGATTGCTCTTGTAGGAACAGAGATATTGAACAAGACTTTTCAATGACATTCGGAGCTGGCGTCATGGCAGCGTACACATAGTAGTTCTTATAGAAAGGGAACTTTTCTTGTAATGAATGCTATATATATAAATAGTGCGTGAAATTCTGCCTCTATTAGTGTAAATACTTTATGCGAATTCGCAGGGGAATAAGTAAAAAACCCTGTTAATTTCTGTTCATAGTACAGGTACAGATATGCTCAAAGGTGCTTTGTCAAGTTTTTTTTAATAGAGAACTAAAACTGAAACGTGATGAAGTACTGAACTAGGAGTATGTACACTTCATTGTAGATATAGTTCTGAGTGAAAATTAAATAATTGGAAAAATTCAAATAACATTTATTATGCCAAAAACAATTATTTTTTAACACAGTATAATCATATTATTACTGATTTGGTACAATAATGACAATTTACTTCTTTTTAGTACTAGTTTTTGTTTGTGTTTATAATGTAATACAACATAACAGGTTACGATTTAACCATATTTATCAGTCTTAGAGAATATTTACAAATAATAAAAATTGTACAATCATTAATAAGTATCTATATTAAAAATCACAGTATAATCACATTAGGAACCGTTACAATAATCAGTCTTAGAGAATATTTACTAATAATAACTGCTGCATGAAATCATTCATTTGTACAAATAATTACTATATTAAATCACAGTATAATCACATTGTTACTGACAAATCACAGTTTAAGTTAGACTTACAAAACTAATTTTTATTTACAATAGTGTTTTAAAACTTGTATACAAAATAGTTATAATTTAAAAATTTACATTACAGAAATTTGTATATAATAATAGAGATTCATCTCTACTTAAATAAACAATCATCACAGCTTGATATAAATAGCACAGTGGGGAACAACAAGGGGGGGAGACTTACTTTTACGTTGTGTTGGTAACATATCGTCGTAACACTGCCAAGTTTTTGTACGTCTACGGAAACACCGTGTTCTATAATGTCCTATGCTATTACTGCCATTATTAATGTAGTCAACAATGGCAACAATTTGAAAGCATTTCCCATTTAATTCAATCGTTTTCGGGAAGTCGTTTATGTTAACCGCAGTTTCATCGTTAAATTCGAAAAAAATTAAATTAGATAAATCATATTCGTATTTATTGTAACCAACACAAGCCGAAATTTTGCATTTTCTATACGAATCTGTAATCAAAGCTGCTTTACTTAAGGCCTTCAAACCTTCTGATTCAATGGTATTTGTGTTCAAAGGTATCCAACTACATTTTCGAACGTTATCCTTATTAACATCACAATCTATGTTTGTGCATTTTAAGCTACGTCCTGCACTGTATAAGTCATATTTTGCTATATTGTCTATTATTCGTGTCACGTTACAAACACAATTTATAATATTATCTGCTGACGCTGCTGTTTCGTTTTCAAATATATCCATTAAAATATTAGCCCTTGAATCGTATATGCCTTTAGTGGTATATTCTTGCTTAGATTTTGGTTTTGATATAATTAGATTTTGAATCAATTTTGTAAGAATATTTTCTTTGTCAGAAATATATTTCTTAAAACGTGGATAGTCTAAGTAAGCTATACCTAAACTTTGTACTACTGAGTCAAATGCACATGTGTTGGTGAAAATGTTAGAGTTTCCAGACGTGCTAATATTACCATTTCGTAGAACGTGTAATGTTACACGAGTAGTACGCACTTTTTTATATTGCTTACTGACAAGGCCTCGCCAATCTTCAATATATTTGGGGTTATCTTTAAAAATAGAGTTGTCGTAAAACATGTCGTCTTCATTACGCGAATTTACATCCATTTCCTCTTCAGCTTTTAAGTTATTTAAATCGCTTGAACCCAGTCTTAACGCTCCTGTTATTAGAGTATAATGTTTTATGATAAATTCGTCAATACGCAGTTTACCAAAATTAAAATTGAAAAATAGCTTTTTGATATCTCTAAAATAACTTTCTATGTTAGAGCTTGAATTATTACAAACATCTGACTGAAAAAAAGGACACATGATATTACCCCACATAGGTAATTTGCGTAACAGTCTGATTAAAGTACCTTTCAGAAGTGGAAAATAGAATATGTTTTCAAATTCGGTTACGTCATCGCCGCTTAATGTGATAAATAAATCTTCCTTAGCATCAACGTCTTCAATAAACTTTATTAATGTCGTATCTAAATCTATGTCAGTGTCCTCGAAAATATTATTACTTTCAAAATTTGGATAATCTGCATTTTTCTCGTATTCTAGGTAACTCGTTTCTTTATCTGCTGTAATTATATTTCGTAATTTTTGTAGTGAACTTTCGCATCGTGTTTGTTGTCCATTTATACTTCCGCGATATTTATGTTTGGACACAATAATAATATCCTGAATAATTTGTTTAATCTGAATGTAAGATATAGAATTTTTTATTTGTTTAAAGCATTGTACATAAAAATGGATAATTCTCGTGTCTACATGTTTGAAAACAGTGAGATTATAGAGCGTCTTAAAAAAATGAGATGTATCCAGTCTAACGTGGCAAATGGGGACTTTATCTGATTTATTTTCTAATAATTTAAAACAACTGTCCAAATATTCATTTGTGGAGTTGTAACCACAAAATGCTTTAACAACAGCTCCAATTAGGGCGGCTGAGTCATCAGTAACAACTTCGTTAGGAGGTTTCCTGCCTGAAAGCCAAGTATTTAGCCATTGCGAAATACTAGCCATTGTATGTCTTTCAGAAATAAACTGCCCTAATGGCACACTGCTTTTCACCGTAGTATCGGTCATAATAGTGTACAAAAATATAGGGCCTTGACATTTTTCTGCAATTTCCGTGTGTTCGTTAACAATTGGTCTTATTTTTTTACAAAATAGGGATCCAGTAGCATCTATAGAGACTCTTATAAAGTTACAAGTTTTTTGACAATTTTGATAATAGTTTATTTGGTCATCTGTCCAATAATAAACATAAAAAGGGAGTGCTGATACAGCTCTCACACATTTATCATACGGTGGAGTAAAAGCCATACACGTAAGCGATAAAATAAGGTTTTCGTGAAAATGTAACGATTTCCTACTTTGGTGTTTTATTTGACGTAATGTCTCTAATTTTGGTAGGACTGGAGGTTCTTCATCATTTTTTTGCATCAGTTTAAAAGCTAGTTCATTTCTGACCGATATAGGTGATCTATTTTGCAAATTTTGAGAAAGAATATGCCGTGTACGTGCCCTAATATGATTTTTTATAGTAACGGAATGTTTGTAATCATTGTGCCAATTGGTTATTAAACATTTTAATTCAATTAAATTTTCAGTTTTAAGTTGTGATGTGACTGTGATATTTGCATGACATTGTTTACAATACCCCTTACAAGTAACTTCAAAATCACTCTTGGCATAATTTCCTTTAAAACACCATGTACAGCTTAATTTTAGTGCATTCCACAGTTGTCCTTGTATGACATTGGTCCACCTATTTATTTGGAGCTTAAGTCTCTTTTGTTGTTTACAATCCGTTTTACTATTACGACGATAGTGATAATATTTTGGTTTGATTTCTTCCCAAGTTATTTTATCTACGCATAAAATGTGTATTATACTATTAGGACTGTTATCAGTCAAAGAATTCCAAGAACGGTCCTGTTCTGGATTGTCCGTGTCATAATTTGTGCCAGAAGAAGAACAGCTCATAGGTTCAGTGACAAAAGGGAGTGTTTTTTTGCTCATGACATGTCCAAAGAAAAAAACATAATTAGTTTTTATACTCATTTGAATACCCTTTTTTGTCATTTTGTTTTTTAAAGCAGATTGAACACTATTATAGACAGTATGCGAAATAGGTGGTATTATGCCATTACAAAAGTCATCTTTGAATTGTAAATAAACATCTTTTTGTATCTCTAATGGCACCTTCGGTTTTGGACCCCTTTTTGAGTTAGTATCCATAATTCAGTTCAATCCAGTATCAATTTATCGGAGGCACGTGTCGTGATGACTCAAGGTACTGTCCAGTTTACGATAACGTCATGGTCGTGGGTTATCGCTGCAGTTGTTGGCTTCGACCTGAAATAAGTAAAATAAAATTGTATTTAGATTTACTATTTTTAAATAGAATTAGTAGATTTTATGCAACTTCAGGGTCTGGGACGAGGATTGGGGACGGTGAACTATGTGGTTTACGACCGGGGGGAGGGGGATGAACATGAATGTATAAATAGTGCCCGCGCGTACCGGCTACATACGTGGCTACTAATTATTTAAACCTGCTACAAAAAGAGAAGATAATTATATGAAATTATTTCATTTTAATTTGAACAAACTCAAGATAAAAAGTTAAAATGACCAAAGTTAGGATATCAAAATGACAACATCTTAGTAATATTATAAATGTGAAAGTTTGTGAAGATGTTTAGTAGTTTGTTACACAATCACGCTCTAACGGCTGGCTGGAATTTGGTACAGGGGTAGAATAGAACCTGGAATAACACATAGGCTACTTTTTATCCCGGGAAACGTGTCCCAAGGGACGCGGGAACAGGATCAAAATTTCACGCGGGCGAAGCCGTGGCATCAGCTAGTAATTCATAAAATAATAATTTGTAAACTTACCTAATAAATTGACTGCCACAATTCTAAACACATCAGGGTCCGACTAAATCCGTGAACGGCAATGATATTGTTCTCATCTTTTTAAAGACCATGAGAGCTGCCATAAGTTGTGCACGCGCGAACAACGTATTGTCTATTTCACATTAGAATTAGAAAATTTTCCATTTCACACAAACCAATTTTTTACAGTCAAGCACATAAATAGGTAATGTAATGACTGTGATGATTGTCTTCGTACTGATATAATATTATTAATTACACAACTATTTGGTACACATACACAACACGGTTTTAGTATTATCATTCTACGGGGATGATAATATTATTATCACGGACGTGCTCACGCGCGGCACGTATTGCCCTTGTCGTAGCGGGCGGCCGAGTGCTCTTGGAGGGGTAGTTGCGCGGGTGAATTCCGGCGCGCGCGCCTGCCCCTGTCGTTTCCTTGAGGGGCCACTGTTTTCGAACACCGTGCAATGTCGTACTTGCAATGCGGTGTTACAGTATGTAATCATTTTAATTTTATTTATGTCAAAACACATCATGCTAACGTGTATTAGAAAATAATGCTATATTTCTGTTTTTAATTTCACAAATAATTCATTTTGTTCGCGACAGTACGTCAGTATATTTGTTCCTAGAACTTAACATAGGTTTTTTTGCTTATTCCCCTGCGAATTCGCATAAAGTATTTACACTAATAGAGGCAGAATTTCACGCACTATTTATATATATAGCATTCATTACAAGAAAAGTTCCCTTTCTATAAGAACTACTATGTGTACGCTGCCATGACGCCAGCTCCGAATGTCATTGAAAAGTCTTGTTCAATATCTCTGTTCCTACAAGAGCAATCGTTATGAAATTTTGCATAGCGGGAGAAGTATTAGAACAGTATTTTTGTGTCCAAATCTGTTGCTTTACAATTAGCCGTTTTCGAGTACGGCCATGTGTACGCTAGCTTGATCGTGACGCTAGCGTACATAGTGAAAATGGTGTTTATTTCCTAAACTAAAGAGGAAGATTTTTTTTTATTTTTACAGTAATTAGGCAGTATTTACACAGAGTTTTTTGGCATAGAAACTAACTCGTTGCAGTTCTGGTGTACGCTAGCATAACGGACACATTCGTTTTGGTGTAATTTGTGCCAAATATCAATTTGACCATATAATAGTCTAAAATCACACTCTTTAGGTAGTGACAACACTACTTCCGTTAATAATTTCATCTCGCAGGATGGATTAGAATTGCTAGAGTATATAGTTATTAGTGGACAAATAGAATAATCATTATTTATTTTTAAACAATCCTTTATATTTAAATTGGACAACATGGCATAATTTAACCTATCATCCGTGATGGTTAGGTAAGGGTTTGTTGGGTGAATAAGGGCAAAAGCATTAGGGTTGGTTTGATCAGATGGGGTAGGTAATGGTATTAATTTGTATACGTTATATTTTATAGGTGAGATAAGAGGAATTTGGATGACAAATACAATTCTTTTCTTATAATAATATGCAGTTAGTTTTGATACATCTATTACTGTATGTATAGTTTCTATATTGAGAGGAACTGGAAAATCTAATCGTTTGGTTATGACATGATTCTGCTTAGTTAGTTCCATTAATAAGTTAGAAGGTGTAATTACAGAGGGATGTAAAACGTTGGCTTTCGCAAATAAAATAGAGTTTAAAACAGAGTCTAGGAAATTAGAAATAGTTAATAAGGAACCTACGATAATATTAAGTAAGTTATTTATTTTAGATAAATACAAAACCTCATTATTATTTTTAGTAGTTTGAATTAAAATCTCATTAAGCTTATTAATTTGGGAAGTTAATCTAATTTCATTTTTATTTAACCTTGAAATGGTGGAATTAAATGTATTAATGGTAGACTTTACTATGTGGATATTCTCTCATTAGATTATACAATTCATGTTCGCTTTGTTGACATGAGTCAATAGCGGCATCATATTTACGTGCATCGTCTGCATCTAACGTTCCAAAGAAAAACTTTAATATTTCACCACCAAATTCAATCGATCTTTTGAATCTATTTGGAGAATCTGAGGATATGATATGAGACAGAGAATCTAATTTAATGAGATTAGCTTGTAAATTTACTTCAACTGGACTAGAGAGGTCTTTACATTGCATGAATTCGGTTAATTGTGATTTAATACACAAGTCTAAAGTGGACCTAATTAAGCTATCAATATTATTAAGATGCGGTTCAACCGATACAATATCTATATGTGTTATTACTTTCCAATAGTCATTATAAAAATAAACAGTTTCAATAGGGTCGAAATAAATTCCTGGGCTGTGCACTATCGGCGTTAAAGAAGGCTCTGCGTGGCAGTGACGCCATAACGTTCTGAATGAGACAACACTACGAGTGAGCGGGTTTGATTTCATTAATATGATATTTTATGTGTTTACGATTAATGCAGACAGTGACGTCATGATTACCGTTCACTTTGATAATTTTGTAAGGACCTTTCCAAATAGGGGATAAGGCCTTTTGGAGCCTGTGGTGATGTTTTATATATACCATATCACCGGTTTTATACGTGGTACTACGACTTGATTCATCATAGTAGCGTTTTGAAGTTTCTTTACTGTTTAATATGTTTTGTAAAGCTTTTTCACGGCTAAATTTCATCCTATATTGTAAAGCACGCACATACTCATGATACGTGTTGTTATCATTAATTTCGTAAAGCGAATTCGGGATGACGGGTTTATAACCGAATAGCAATTCAAAAGGAGTGAAACCAGTGGTGGTATGAGGAGTAGTATTATAAGATAATAAAGCTGTTGATAAGTAACAATGCCAATCGTTTTGGTTTTCGTTGACGAATGATTTTAAGTATTCTTTCAAGGTAGCATGACTGCGTTCTAGAGCTCCATTTGTCTGCGGATGATAAGGGGTAGTAAAGATAGACTTAATTTTACATATATTTGTAACTTGTTTGAAAAGCTCTGAGGTAAAGCATGTACCTAGATCAGTGAGTATAGTCTTAGGGAAGCCGAATAGCGACATAAAATGTATAAGATTACGGGCAACTTCATCGCTGGTGGATGTGATCATAGGGTAAGCACAGGTGAACTTAGTTAGATCATCTTGTAACGTCAAGATGAACCTAAATTTCTGCAAACCGGCCTCTGGTAGAGTTCCCACTATGTCTAACGCTAGTCTTTCAAGAGGTCTAGTGCTAGTAGAGGTAATCTCCATAGGTGCTTTATTTGAGCAACGTAAGGGTTTATTTATTTGACATACACTCGGCGTCAAAAAAATCGCACCTTTGCAAAAATTTAATTCAATTCGGTTTATGTCGCGTTTAATCCTTTGTATGGTTGTTTTATGCTATTTATTTGAAAGGTTGGTAGGTATAGTAACAGTAAAATACAGAAATATGTATTCAATTACAATCGTTTAAAAAAAAACAAGGTGCATGTGTCAAGTGAAAAAATTATCTTTATTAGGAAAAAATATTCAAACAAAAACAGGCATTAAAATTACAAAACAACAAAAGAAATTAATAAAAAATGCTACTTAAAACCTAGTGCAACCCCCCCTTGCTCTAATAACAGCTTCCATTCGTTCTTGCATAGACCCAATCAGCCGTACCACACTATCTTGAGGAATCCTATTCCATTCTTCAATTACAGCATCATGGAGGTCTTGTAGAGTTGCTGGGGCAGGATCACGTAACCGTACTCGTCGTTTTAGTTCATCCCAGAGATGCTCTATTGGATTCAGGTCTGGGCTTCTCGCTGGCCACTGCAAAACTGGAATCCCAACCTCGCGTAGATAATCCTGCACGATTACTGCGGTATGGGAACGAGCATTGTCGTGCATTAAAGTGAACCCATCCCCAACATATCCTGCATATGGGACTACATGCATGTCCAGCACCTCGGTTATGTACCGATGAGCGGTTAGTGATCCCTGACCACGAGCACCTCCAGTCCGGGATATGCAAACGAGTTCCGTCTTGCCGTCGACTGAAATTCCGCCCCAGAACATGCAAGATCCCCCTCCATATTCCACTGTCTCCTCCAAGCAAGCTTCAGAAAACCGTTCGTTTCGCCTTCTGTACACTCTCCTTCGCCTATCGTTAACGAAGAGACATACTCTCGTCTCATCTGAGAAGAGTACGGTCCTCCATTGTTCAAGATCCCAGTTGAGATGTTCTCGAGCGAACTGTAATCGCTTTCTACGATGCTGTGGCGTTAATTTCGGGCCCTTGGCTGGTCTTCTGGCCGCAATACTTCTTTCTCGCAGCCTTCTTCTAATCGTAGATGTGCTCACTGCGGTTCTACGAGCCCCACGGAGCTGCTGTTGCAGCTCAACAGCATTGGAGAAACGGTTCCGCAATGACGTCGTCACAATGAAACGGTCATCTCTCTCAGATGTACAGCGCCGTCTTCCTGATCCTTGTCTCCGGGTGTAGCCCCCAGTCTCTTGAAACCGTTGGAGCACTCGACGAATGGCAAAACGGCTCAAGTTCAGTTGTCGAGCAACATCACACTGTCGCATCCCTGTTAGTAGTGCTATCACTTGAGCGGCTTGATCTGCAGTGGTATCCATTTTGTAGGGCTGTTTTCTTGTGTTCTGTATTTTCATGTGTTCTCTACAACGTCTGGATGTCGAATGACCTAATTTTGATGCTTACTGCCCTTTTTATAGCCCATGAAAGTGCGGCAAGTTGTGGTCTATGTAACGAGTATTTGGATATCATTTTCTTCAACATGCAGTACATGCGGTTGTTTAAGGAATTTATTCATTAGGTTGTTGTTTAATAAAAGCTAATTAAATGTACTTTCAATTAATATTAACATTGTTTGGGGTAAACGTACTGGTTTGCAAATTATTAGGCTTTATAACTTATTTTCAGAGAAGTGCGATTTTTTTGACGCCGAGTGTAGTTTACAATTCTTTACGTAATTTTCTATATCTGATCGCATAGACTTCCAATAATAGGATTCTTTGACACGACTCAACATCCGTTTTATACCCGGGTGACCGGCAATGGGTGAGTCATGATTTTCTTGGAGTATTTTGGGTACTTCAGCTGGAGTAGGATAAATTAACTGGTTTTTGTAAATATGTACTTTAATGTTTGTATTATGAAAGATAAAATTTAGAATATTATATATTTTATTATAAGAAATCTTTGAAAACGGTTCACTGAAATCTGATATCGCGAGCTCGGATTCGTCTATGTTTTGATCTTGGACAGTGTCGCGTAACTTTATTAAAAGAGAATAGATTGTTTTATAATTAGTTTCGTCATAATGGTGAACCTTAGTAAATAAGAAATAGTATTGTTTATTATTAGATAACGTAGTAAATGTTGTTTCTGATTCACGCTCGGATGCGATTATATCAGCTGAGTTTCCAATTTGAGAAAGAATGTTTTCGCAATGTGGCATAGAATTATCAAAATCTAAGGATGTAGGGCAGGCTATCAGCTTGCATTTAGTAAGATGTAAAGCTTGAGAGTGTTCCTCGATTTGTGTATTTGTTGGAGGAATAGATTTAGTAAATTGTAATTTAAAATATTGCTCATAAGAATGATTATTAAGACTGTTGCTACGTGTAGTAACGAGTACTGGATGACGTGATAACGCATCGGCATTAGAATTAAGTTTACCTTGTTTATGTACTATTTCGTAATCGTATTCTTCAAGTTTTAAACGCCAGCGAATAAGACGACTTCCGGGGTCTTTTACATTGAAAAGCCACACGAGAGGTCTATGATCGGTGATGATTTTGAACTTATTATCATAGAGATAAGGACGGAAAGTTTTGACCGCAAATAATATGGCTAACAATTCCTTCTCTGTAGTGGAGTAATTACCTTCCGCTTTATTGAGTGTGCGCGAGGCATACGCAATAGGTTTATCTTTGCCGACTGGCCCTTGAGAGAGTACTGCGCCTATGGCGTAGTTACTTGCGTCTGTAGTGACGAGAAAAGGTTGAGAGAAATCAGGGTACTGGAGTAGAGGAGCTGTAGTTAGTTTTTCTTTTAAAATATCGAATGCGGTTTGTTGTTCCGTATTCCAATAGAAGGCGGTATCCTTTTTTAATAGAGAAGTTAAGGGTTTAGTTATCTTAGAGAAATTTTCGATGAATCGGCGGTAATAGCCGACGAGACCTAAAAACGATTTTACATCTTTAGGACTTTTGGGAACAGGGTATTGTGAGACAGATTTAACCTTATCGAGATTTGGAGAGACTCCTTTATCAGTGATAGTATGACCTAAATAGTTTACTTCACGTCTTAAGAACTCACATTTATCAGGCTGGAGTTTTAAATTAAATTGACGGAGTCTATCAAAAACTAAGCGAAGCTTTTCTATCATGGAAGGCAATGAATTGGCATACAGTATACAATCGTCAAGGTAGACATAGCAGTGCAGACCTTGAAGACCTGATAACACAGTGTTCATAAGCCGTTGGAAGGTTGCAGGGGCATTTTTGAGCCCAAACGGCATTCTAGTGAATTCATAATGACCTGAGGTACCATTTGTGTTAATTACGGTGAAACCCGTTTTTGCAGTATCAGCAGAATTAATTTCGATTTGGTGAAATCCGGATACTAAGTCTTAACACACTAAAATATTTAGAGTTGCCTAACTGATCTAGAATATCGGAAATGAGAGGGATAGGATAAACTTCGTTTACGGTGACGTCATTAAGTCGTCTATAATCTATGACGATACGCCACTTCCGTTGCCCTGAAGCATCCATCTTTTTGGGGACTACCCAGACAGGGGCACTCCAAGGTGAAATTGAAGGTCTGATAATGTTTTGATCAAGCATTTTCCTAATTTGCTTGTCAACTTCATCTTTGTGACACTCAGGAAAACGATATGATTTTACATTAATGGGTGGTGCATTGCCTGTGTTAATAGAGTGCTGAATTGCATTTGTGCTGGTAACGGGGTCTCCCTCGAGATAGAATATGTCAGTAAAATCTGCACAACACTCTAATAGAGCTTGGCTTTCTTCTGAATTAAGATGATCGTGCCGAATTAGATTTAGGACACGGTCTCGTCGATCACACGGTGACGAGGAAACAGTGTGAATTATATTATGAGATTGATAAGTTTTAGGGAATTCCAGAGGAGTTAATTTTACCTTGAAATCTTGAATTCGAACTTCAGATTCAGTGGTATTTAAAACTGAGATATTGACTCGATTATTTGGTTTTAAACTTACTATACAATTAGCTAAATAAACACCTTCACTTATTACGTGATCTAAAACAAGCGCTTCGCGTAAGCTATGTATTTCTGAGATATCATTTGACACCATGCATTCGACTACTGTTTCACAGCGAGCCGGTATGACGTAGGTCTGTTTATCGAAGTAAATAGGTAGTTTGTGACCACGCAAATTCATGTATTTAGAATCATAATCTATATTGGCGTTATAAATTCGTAAAAGATCGGTACCAATAATACCGTCATATTTAAGATTTATATCATCTGTAATGACATGGAATTTGTGCAAAAATGTTTCTTTACACAACTGAAATTCTAAGTCAAAGGCACCCAAGGTTTCGTTATAAGATCCAGAGTTATTAATACCCTTGAGGCGAATAATCTCCTCAGTTAGTTGAGGTTTAGATAATAAACTAGATTTTTTCACGATACTGACACTCGCACCGGTGTCTATTAGAAAGCTAAGAGGCTTTTGCGAGCAATTCGTAACCAGATAAGTAAAAGGTAAAGAGACTTTGTATTTATTAATACTTGTTTCAAAAATAGGTACAGAAACTTTTGAGTTCTCTGGAATTTTATTGACGCCATCAAGGACGCGAGATCGAGACTTTATAACATTTAAATCACTTTGAGATAAAATAGACTTAGCACAAATATGAGATAAGCCATTAGTAAGACTCAGATTATTTTGAGATGTATTATAAGATTCAGTGTAAGATTTAGTATTAAGATTTGGTAAGTTATTTTTACTTATAGTAAGACCCGAACGATTCAATTGATCATTGGTATATGAACTAGTAAGAGATTTAGGATAAGACTTAGTATAAGATTTAAGATAAGATTTAGTAGCATATGACTGTTCAATAGGCAGATTTGATTGAGTTTGGATAGTACTCGGCTGTTCATTGTGCAGCTGAGAAGATTTAGTGAAATAATTCGTATAAGATTTAGTATAATAATTAGGATGCGAATTATTATAAGATTCAGTGTAAGAATTGGTATAAGAGCTAGTATTCGATTTAGGACAAGAATTTGTATGAGAAATAGTATAAGAATTTGTGCCGTAATGACTTATTGACTTCGGCAGGCACGCATCCGAAATCAATTCACGTTTAAATCGCATTCATTATTTTCAACATGTGCATAATTAGAATCGTGTTCACAACAGTGTATACGCGCAGTGCTATTCGGTGCATGTGAACTTGCGGCATTGCTTTGCGCTCGATGTGCGGAATCGGGTTGCGTGTTCTGAGAGCGGTGTTGATTATTATATTGACGCTTGCGACACTCGTTTATAACATGACCTTTATGCTTACAATATGCACAAAACTTATTATTATAATGAGAATTGTTAAAATTAGAATTATTAGAAGAATTGGGAAATTGTCGATTGCCTGAAAATGCCTTAAAATGAGATGAAGGATTTGGAACATGAAAGGATTTTTGAATTGGAGGAGAGCTAGATTTCTTCTTGAAACATTCATTGGCAGTGTGCCCTTGTTTATTACAAATTGTGCAGGATTTGCTTGCACGTTGTGATAAGCGGCCTAAATTAAAAATTTTCTCTTCCTCTACCGCTAGTGTCACGGCATTATTTAAGGAAGAAGGATTTCTGCATCGAACTATATTAGATATGTTTGAATTAAGACCCATTATGAAAGTATTTAAGGTAAGATCCTCCATGGCAGCTATTCTGCCTACGAGTTCTTGTTGATTTGAGCATGAATAATGAATGTCTGCCTGAATTCTAGTTAAACAGGCTTCGATTCTTAACGAATATTGTGTAACTGTTTCTGTGGCTAATTGTTTGCAGTTTTGAAGATCTACTAATAGATGGGAACTGTGCTTTCTTTCACCAAAAGTTAGTCGCAGAAATGATTTCAGCTCTGACCACTGAGTGAATGTTTTTAGACTGCAAGCGAGTTGCGCTTTGTTCTCTAATTGAGATATAATGTACTTGCATAAAATGCCCTGCTGTTCAGGCGCTGCTAAAGACATAGCATTATCACAATTTGTTAAGAAAGCTGGAAGTGTTTCACGGTCTCACTTGTATGGCCTAATGAATTTAGTAAGTACATTAAGGGTAACCTTTTCATTTTCGGTTTTGACGGACATTTTTGGGTTTTAGGAGGTATAAGAATACACAGAAACACACAGAAATATGAAGTTAAAATAGAATAAAAAATAACAATAAAAACTTACAGTATCAGGATCAGGAACATGCCTGGACGCACTATGTAGAAATATAGATTTAGGGTCTTTAGAGAATTCAAATTCAGGAGAAACTGTGAGTCCGTGACGCGCGGTCCGTTCAGAGACGAGTTGTGACACATACACGAACGAGATTGATGACGACACGGGGCGCGACCGAAAGCGAGTGGACGGCTTCAAGGATCCGTGGCGATTTTTGATGATGACGAGTGACGACACGGGGCGCGACCGGAGATATACGGGTGGCTTGAAAGATCCGTGGCGTTTTGAACGATGGCGAATGACAAGTGCAGTTGATGTTGGAGACGAAATATGTTGAGCAGTTTCTCTGTAGGCAGCAAAGCTCGGTAGCTTGAGACGGTGTTGGTGCGGGCTCACGATGCAGGCGGAGGCTTACCGTCGACCACGTGGTATGGCGGTGATGCAGGCTCGACGTAGGAGGAGACTTACTGTCGACCACGATGCTGAAGTGCTTGATGCGGGCTCGGCACGAAGGGCTGAGGCTGACCGTCGATCAATGTGACGAACGCGCGGCGACCACGGATTCGAATCTCAGGGTTTATACGGAAACCACTTACGAGATCCCACTTCTGACACCAATGTTAGGCGGCAGCCGCGAATTGTCTTTTTAAAAAAAACACTTTTAGTTCAGCTAAAACCACACTTTAATTCAGAAAGATTTTATACGTACAAACACCTACAACCTCACTTTTCTTTAGTACAAAAATGACTATCTGCGATTGTTCTAACTGCACTGTCGAAATATCTATCTGCAACTGACTTCACCGCGTGGCTTATGGCCGTATATATAATATAAATAATGCAGATATCAGCATTTAATTACGAAGTAATTATGGATATAACAGTACGTACCAAGCTCAGAATTGCGCTTTCACCAAGTCCGAATCCTGCAGCATTCTCCTCAACAAATGTTGTATCACCCTGGTAAATAGTAAAGTCGCACACTGTACCATCTGGATTTGCTAGCACGAAAGCTTTAAGTCCAACAGGGTTCGGTTTATTCGGACAGTATTGTTTAATACCACATCTGCCAGAAAATGGTATTATCATTTCGTCAATTGATATGTGCTTTTGTTTGACTTGTTTCTGGCAGCCGAGCAATACACGTTCGATAATTGGCACTTTCCATAGTTTGTCACGAGCTTTTTCTTCTGGCGTAACGGCAGGATCAAAAACAAGCTTGAGGACGTCCTTAACTGGAAGTATCTGTTACGTGGCATCGCGTCAGCTACGAGAGGAATGCGCCATTTTTGCTCCCAATACATACGAATGTAAGGGTAATTTAATTACAAGACATCATCATCGTTATGGCTATATATGTTTTGCATTCTCTATCAGTGAGACCCAGAGATTTGCCTGTATTGAAGACATACATCTGATTACTTTTCTCAACCATCAAACTTATCAGGTCCTCATCAATGTATTGTTGAAAATATTGTTCGTCATTAAATTCAGAGCAATCAATAGGCAGATAAGATGGTTCAGAAATACATTCGATTGCAGGTGCGAAATTTTTTTCAAGCCATTCGCGACTACCGCCGTCTTGTGCATTGCCGTCTTCATGTAATGAATTGACTTCTCACCATACGTCTGTTCCTACTTCGACCTCTTCCTACACCCCTCGCCCCACCTCGAGTTCCGCCCCGACCATGCAGCTGGAAGTCATCTTCAGATAAAGAATCCGATGTTGACTCCTGAGAACTTTCTCGATTATCATTGGGTACATACTCGTCATCGGTACCATCAGCTTGAAAAATAGTCTGATCACTATCTTCTTCGATGTCGAAATCATCGAGATAACTAATTATGTCTTTTTCTTTGAGAACTGAAACAAAATAATAACGTACTGATAAAATAAAAATAAAAAATGATATTAGCAATTGGGGCCCAATGTGCAAAAAAATGTACAAAAATATGTTGCGCTTTGCAACACGGCCGATTTCAAAATGGTCGTTGAAATAATTAAATTATTTTAAGAATTATTCCTTATTCCACATACTAGTAACAAAACATGCATACAAACACTTATCTTATCTTATCTTATCTTATCTTATCTTGTGTGGGGGGCCAGTCAGTACAGACCGGCGACACTTCGACCCAGTGGGATCTTTTGTGTCGACTTCCCCAATACCGACTGCCATAGATGTTCATGGCAGCTGGGACCGACGGCTTAACGTGCTCTCCGAGGCACGGAGCACGCGATAATTGTCAGTCAATACGCACATAATTTCGAAAAGTCATATAACTTTCGAAAGTCAGAGGTGCGCGACGTGGGTTCGAACCCGAGACCCTCTGCATTGCAGTCTGTTGGTCTCCCCACTGAGCTATCGCTGCTCATACAAACACTTAATATTAATATACTAGATGAAATAAGATATAACATACCTTCACCTCGCCGTGGCGCCATTGTCATAACCTCAAGCCGTGTGGTTTTGACAGCTTTTATTTTTTTCGACAGTAGCCAACATTCAAATAAAAAGAAAGCAATAGAGAACACTATGATCAGCCTAAAAACACCCGCGAAAATTCAAAACAGGCACGCGGCGCATTCAAATAATATGTACAAAAAAATGTACGGTGGGCGTTTAATACTATGAATTGTTTAATAAGCTGGGTCTGACAAGTGAACTTGACCCCTTGTACAAAATTTTGTACAAGGGGTCTTAGGAGGTGCCCTAAAAAAAATTTAAAACGGAACTTCAGGAAAACAATATAGCTGTTATTTTTCTAAAGTTCCTTTGTGATTTTCCGTGATCAATCTGAAAAAAACGAAAAATACAGTTAATAAACTAAAAAAAATATGTATCATGAAGGATACACATGGCCTACGAGATATACCGACTCATAAATATATCTCGTGGGCCAGTGTATCAATTTGACAATATTTGACACACGCTTCTGAAATCCAGAAAAATATAAAAAAAATGGCCGATCACAACTAGTGATGCGCCGTTCCCGGGATCGTTTCCTACGTTCCCTAATTCCCAGGAACGCTCCCGGGCACGTTGGGAACGACTGGGAACATTGACTTAAATAGTTGTATATATTTTTGTAAATAACTTTTGCACTATGTGCAAAAGCAAGTACACCTTTATACATAGGCATAATTCAATTAAGTCGTTGCTTTGAGAACTTTCCCGATAATCTCTGGGAATATTCCCATATTCCCTGGGAATTTCCCTATATTCCCTGGGAATATTCCTTTGCTCCCGGGATCGATGGACACGTTCCAAGGTTTTTAGTAAGAAATTATTTGAATTAAAACAAAGTATTTATTCATTATTTTAATTAAAAAAAACTTTGATTTATATAATTTTACACTTTTTTTAAACGGCACATCATTTTCTTCTTTCAGATATGATAAGAAAACTTAAAAAAGAATCACCACACAGTTTAATGTGGTAGCAAAATTCCACATTTTTTTTAATAATAATAATAATCATGGCTTATGATTAAATGTACCTATACAGTGTGACCCGCGTTAAAGTGCAACCCCGAAAATGGGTGAAATTAGATCGAAAACTATCGACGAAAATGGGTCTAAAAAACTTCTAAAAAAAAAACTAATTTTTTTATACGCCACTGAACATTTGTTTCCCGAATTTTGACCTCTATGTACAAATAAATTTATTCCTCCCAAACTAGCTGGCCGATTTTGATGAAATAAACGACAAATCAATGCCAAGTATTTAGCGATGAGAATAAAACAAAAAAAAACAACAAAAATGGCTTTAAATACTTCATTTTTTTAAATACTTGTGAAAAGAGTCACTATTTTTCACTGTTTTTTTCAATCAACTCAAATTTCTATGAAATAAACCCCTACATCTTGATTTGTTTTATAATTTATTATTATTCTTGACTGTATTAGCTTTCAAAAAAAAAAAGAAATCAAACATTGTATCTCTAAAAATACAGGAGTTACGAATTTTTAAAGTTCACTACTCAGAATGGGCAAATCCAGGTAGAGACCCTTTTTTTATTCCTTTGTTATACCGGTGGCCAGCTGCTATTGTACTTAATGCTTGGGGTGTATAACAAAACGAAATAAGCTTCCAATGAGCTTATTCCGTTTTAGTTGACAGTTGAAATAAAACAAAAATTAATCAAAAACAATGATTTATTATTAACAGGTTGATTGCCGGAAATTTGCTTCATACAAAAAAAAATATATCCGCAATGCCAATAACTGTTTTTTACAAAAATATGCTTTAATACAATTAAAAGAAGTAAAAATGTTGTTACAGAGCTTATGGTATGTATATAAGCTATATATATATACAAGTACCCACGCGGAGTCGTCGGCAGGGCGCAAAGATTTTCATGGGCATGGTGCCATGAAACTCCACGCGGAGTCGACTCCTCGCGGAGTCGCTCGGCACTGAAGAATACATTTTGAGATCAGTTTTGAAATAAAACATACGACACGTTCTTACGGAATGCTTTTATTTTAAAATAAGAGTTTTAAAGAACATTTGTATTCTTAGTAATTATATTAAAATTGAGAAAATCAACAATTAGGAACATAAAACCTTTTTTAGTGTCCATTATTATACAGTTAGAAAAAAATAATCAGAACATTTAAACAAATCAAAAGTTACAAAACTTATCATAAAATTTAATTCAAACTAGCATGATATGCATCGAAACACTCCTGATCACAAAGGCCCGGCTGCTCTGGGCATAAAACACAGTGGTAGCGAGTTTGTTTACGAATTTTTTTTACAGCGGTACATTGCCGACAAACTTTCCGTTTTATTCTATTAGTTTTTCGAACATGTCCTGGCGCATCTTTTTTAGTTTCTTCGGTTTTGTTTTCTATTTTAGTTAGTTTGTGAACACGTTCTAAACGAGTGGGAACCAGTGAGCCAGTTGAAACTGAAGAAACTTTTGGCGGTAGTAACTCATTTATTAGAGACATTCTGAAGTCGTACATATTCAAGCGTTTCCCAGAAAATCTGTTATATAAAATGTAGGCATTCAAAATCTGTATTTGAAACATATGTATAAAAAATTTTTTGTACCATCGTAGCGTTTTTCTTTCGCATGGATAGTACGACAACATTTGATCTTGCCTATCAATGCCAGACATAAACTGATTATAAAAAGCTAAAGCTTTTGGTTTCTCTTTCGAGATTCCCCTTTTATTGGTTACTGTAATCATTTCATCGTCGTGTTCTGTCGATATGTAAGGAATGTAACGTTTATCTCTGTAACAGCTAATGTGAATGCCATTATGAAAGACAGATTTATTCTCTCCCTTTTTCATTTTACTACTGACGATGTCTGGATTGCATTCACGTTTTTTTCTCAGAGTTCCTGTGCAAAAAGTCTTGTGAGATAACAACTTCGCGGCTAAATTATACCCGTTGTAAAAATTATCCATATAAATGGAATGGCCTTTTCCTAGGAAATCTTTCAATAGGTGTAGAACCACCTTTTCTGTGTGCCCTTTTCCACTTGTTATATCAGCCGAACCTCCATACAGATGCAGTCTTAGAACGAGGCCATCGGGTTCTGTGAGCATGTACAGCTTCATTCCATATTTGTGTCTCTTGTTTTTTATGTATTGTCTAAAAAATAGACGACCTCTGTAGAGAATCATGCTCTCATCTAGTGACAATTCTTTCTGAGCGCATATTAGATACTCCATCTTGTTATTAAAACGTTCGATTAATTCCTCGACTTTGTTCAATCCCCCTGTCGATGAGTTGGAAAAATGCAAGCATCTAAACAGCAACAAAAACCTGTTGCGTGACATATACTATCGGAAAATTGGAATGTTCAATAATCGATCTGTTTTCCAGTAGTCCGTCAAACGATTAAGACGTATAATGCCCATATGCAAAATTAAGCCAAGAAATACCTTTATCTCCGCGACATTTGTGTCTTTCCAGTCCGTTATTCTTGATTTTAGCCTGACCCCTGGCTTCGCCAAAACGTCAACAGCATGTTTATTAGTTTCTTGAACGATATATGTCAAGTATTCATCATCAAGAAATAAACTCACAAAATCTATTGGTTTTGATTCACTAGATATAGGCACTTTCAAACCGACGTTTTCCGTGAAATCGAAAGTTTTCATACCTTCATTTATTGTTGACCAAGGTACAGACGGTCTATCACGTCCTCTTTGCCCTTGATACAGCCCAGGAGCGTTTAGTGATGCCAAATCCTGCTCAACTTGGAGAGGCGCTGACGATTGAGGTTGTTCGTCTTCTGCGGTAGAGCACTCGGCTTGATCATCTTCAATGGCTGTATTTTCAGAGTCTGAAGACGACGAACCAGTTGACCCTGGTTGATAGTTATCGGAAGACGAGGCGCTAAAGTCAGAGTCAATATTATGTTCAAGTATTTCTATGACCGCAGAATCTTGAATAACAGTATTTTTTCTTCGAAATGTATGGGGCAAGCTAGAACTCGCAGATTCTTCATTTTCTAATATTTCTGTTCGTGATGTATACTTAGAACGTGCCAAAGTCGTCGCAGTTTCTTCATTTTCTGATGTATCCGGAGAAGAAACAAAAACAAGACGACGTTTACGTCGCTGTTTGCCAAATGATGAACACGGAGTTTGAGCGTCCATGACTCTCACAAAAAATAAACAATTCAAAAACCAAAATTATTTTACGATGTACGCTACACTATAGGCCCACGCCGACCGCGAAACGACCGCTCACCTACGATGCCGGCGGCAAACTGGCGCTTAGAAACGTAACGGGTTGGCACCCCCGCGCGGAGTCGGCGGCACTGTTACGAATTTCCCGCCAACTCCGCGCGGGGATTCCGGCAATGAACCTGTTAATTATTGTTGACTTAGATTATAATGTATTAGGTTTTCGAAATGTGCTCCGCGTTGTTGCAAACACATTGCCACGCGTAATGATATGTGTTGTGTGGCCCTCCGTATAAGTTGCGGTTCATTTTTCAATTCTTCAGCGCACCTCATGATGCGGTCATGAAGCTCAGCCTCTGAATTCACAGGTGCACTGTACACCTTTTGCTTCATGTGGCCCCATAGAAAGTAGTCGAGCGGCGTCAGATCAGGAGAGCGGGCTGGCCAGCCCACTGGGCCTTCGCGCCCAATCCAGCGATTGGCATAATTATTATTTAAAAATTCACGGACATTGCGCCCGTAGTGAGCAGGGCAGCCGTCCATTTGCAAGTACATGCCTTGTCTCGATGCCAGCGGCACATCCTCTAACAGACGGGGAAGCTCATCCCTTAATAAAGTTAGGAATCGTTCCGAATTTAATGTCGCTGGTAAAATTACTGGTCCTATCAACATGTCGTCGAGTAGACCTGCCCAAACATTTATTGAAAATTGCACCTGGAATGACGAGGCTCTCTTCAGATGTGGATTATCATGTGTCCACTCGTGCAAATTCCTAGCGTTCGTGATGCCATTCCTGGTGAACTTCGACTCATCCATCCATAAAATCTTTTTTAAAAATTGTGGATTGCGACGAATTTGTCGTTGTAGCCAGATCGACATAACGCACCTTGATTGGAAATCCATATCCCCGTGCAAATCGTGGACTCTTTGATAATGATATGGATGTAGACCTTCTTTCTTCAAGATTCTCCACGCTGAGGCTTGTGATATGCCGTGAAGTAAAGCTAAACGCCTCGTACTAATAGTAGGAGTGGCAAAAACGGTACTTAAAACCGCTTCTTCTATCGCTGTGTCGATTACAATGGATTCTTGTTCACGTCTTGTGTGTTGTAATCCAAGTCCGATGTCGGAGAGCTTCCGATGAACTTCCTGGAAGTTCCTTGCCGACGGTGCAAGTCTGTTCGGAAATGCATTTACGTATGCCGATCGAGCGACTGTTGTGCGTCCACCATACATTCCATAATAATAATGGATGTCAGCGATTTCTCGCGGGGAGAATGCATTTAATCGCGGCATCTCAACCCAGCACAACCACGAAAACAGTCGAGTAACGTAACAAACAGTCAATAACAAAAACGTAACAAGTAGTCAATAACGAAAACTCGACGAAAAACTGTAACTTTAATGCGAGAACAACAGCTGACGTACAGCAGCAGCGATGTGATCGGAGCGGACTAGCGCGGGCGACTGCCGGACTGTACCAATACCCCTTCCCTTTTCCCCAAGCATTGAACACAATAGCAGCCGACCACCGGTATAACAAAGGAATAAAAAAAGGGTCTCTACCTGGATTTGCCCATTCTGAGTAGTGAACTTTAAAAATTCGTAACTCCTGTATTTTTAGAGATACAATGTTTGATTATTTTTTTTTGAAAGCTAATACAGTCAAGAATAATAATAAATTATAAAACAAATCAAGATGTAGGGGTTTATTTCATAGAAATTTGAGTTGATTGAAAAAAACAGTGAAAAATAGTGACTTTTTTCACAAGTATTTAAAAAAATGAAGTATTTAAAGCCATTTTTTGTTGTTTTTTTTTGTTTTATTCTCATCGCTAAATACTTGGCATTGATTTGTCGTTTATTTCATCAAAATCGGCCAGCTAGTTTGGGAGGAATAAATTTATTTGTACATAGAGGTCAAAATTCGGGAAACAAATGTTCAGTGGCGTATAAAAAAATTAGTTTTTTTTTTAGAAGTTTTTTAGACCCATTTTCGTCGATAGTTTTCGATCTAATTTCACCCATTTTCGGGGTTGCACTTTAACGCGGGTCACACTGTATAAAGTATTTACGAGTATATAAATAGCCTGTCATATAGATTAACAATTTTAATTAGTTTAAATAAAATACAAATCAGTCTTTTGGATTGGCGTATTAATCACAGAAAGTAAAGTTTTTGATTACACAATACAATTATGAAATGATTAAAAACATACAGATTTTTATTGTAGTGTTTTACAGATACCTAAAAATTTATCAGTATCCATACAATATAATAATAATAATAATCCATACAGTATAGTATAGTAGAAATCAGTTTGTTTGACGGAGACTACGCAAAATTAGTCATCAGAGTCTGAATCGGAACTAAATATATTTCTTATTATTCTTTTTTTTGCTGCACTTGTACTAATATTGGAGGGGCCTGGCTTATTTAGATCAAATACTTCTGTTGAACAATTCGTAATATTGGAATCATCGGAATCCAAATCTAATCTAGCCCTGGAAGTGCCAGGGTTATTAAAAATAAGCTCTGAGTTTTCCGTTTCATCTATTGCTACTTCGGAAAATTCGTCTTCCGAGGCAGAATTTGATACTGAAGATAAATTATGATCTGACAGTGGTCTTTGATATTGTTGGGTGGGTTTGTTAATTAGCTTCCAATTGTGTGATATGAATGTTAGCTTCCCTGCTGTGTTTGCCTTTAAACGATTTCGTTTCTTCGTATGCATATTTGAAAATGTTGAAAAGGATCTTTCTACAGCTGCAGAAGTAGCGGGAACTGATAAATTTTTTATGGCAATCTTACCCAAAAGCGTTTGCGGAAATAAAGTTTCCCACCATGATAATGGTGAAATATTTTCGGCCGTAGTCCAAATAAAACTTTTTTCCCACAAGTGTGTTCGGCTTTTGTATTGCGATAATTCCGTAAATATATTAACTGCAGCTTCTGCATCTTTTTCAATATTTATAATTAATTCACAGCCTTCAACATTCTCTTGACTAGATAATAGTACTCCTTGATTTTGTGGATCCAGAAGGGCAGCTGCCAAATTAATTGGGTTAAGAGCATTTAGTTTTCTACTATCAAATTTTTGTTCTAGAGTATGTACCATATCTCCAAAAAGCATTCTTGAATGTACGTGTTTTAACACTTTTTGTATTTCTTTAAAGGCTCTGTGCACTAAGTGTACTCCGTAATAATCTCCTTCTAGTGTTATTATCCATTGGACGATCGGTTTTAAAAAATATTCCAGTCTTTGTATTTCGTCCCAAGTATCTTCTTCAAATATTAGGTTTCTATATTTTGTTAGTAGTGAATTATCGTTAATTATCATATTCTGCAATATAACTTTACTAGCTTGCCCCATACATTTCGAAGAAAAAATACTGTTATTCAAGATTCTGCGGTCATAGAAATACTTGAACATAATATTGACTCTGACTTTAGCGCCTCGTCTTCCGATAACTATCAACCAGGGTCAACTGGTTCGTCGTCTTCAGACTCTGAAAATACAGCCATTGAAGATGATCAAGCCGAGTGCTCTACCGCAGAAGACGAACAACCTCAATCGTCAGCGCCTCTCCAAGTTGAGCAGGATTTGGCATCACTAAACGCTCCTGGGCTGTATCAAGGGCAAAGAGGACGTGATAGACCTTGATGATAGACGTGATAGACCTTGATGATAGACGTGATAGACCTTGTTTTAACAGGCAAATGAAGACTACTGTTAATAGATCTATCATTAGCTATTCTACGAAACTCAGCTGGAAAGTTATGTGATCTAGTAATACTTTTGATAATTTCCACAATATTAAAAAACAAGCTACGAATTTTCGGAACCTTCACTACATCTCCTATAAATAAGTGAAGCGTATGTGCTAAGCATCCAGTCCAAATAGTATGGTCATATTTTTCATATAAAAGCTTTCCAAGTTTAACCATATTACTAGCGTTATCTGTTACTATTGCGAAACATTTTGATGCATCAAATTCATCCATGATTTTAGAAACTTCCTCACATAAATATTCAGCAGTATGATGATTGTCAGTAGTTTCTATAAATTTACAAAAATAAGGCTTGGGGGCATATAAAATTACATTTAAAATTGATTCATTACGAATATTGGACCAGCCATCGATGCCTAAGTGAATTACATTAGCATGTCTTATTTTATTTATGACGTCATTGTGTACTGTTTCATATTCTTGATCTAATAATGTTGTTGCTAACAGCTTTCTAGATGGCATGGTAAACTGAGGGTTCAACATTTCAAATGTTTCGGTCCATAAAGGATGTTGCAGAGTAGAAAATGGTATACCGGTCACATAAACTGCTCTTGCAATTGCTTGATGTATATTTGTCTGCAACAAAACAACAAAAATCGTTCATGCATAACAATAACAACATGATCATGCAAAATCGTTAGATATAACTACTTAAATTAGATAAAGAAGTAGAGAGAGCCCAGTCAAAATATAGAAGGATCATGTAAAGTACCCTACTTAAATTTAATGGGAGAATGTGACTATTGTTATATTTTCATTGAATTTAGTTTCCACTGATGATATCGTTGGGAGAATAAATTAATCTTTATAACAGGATAAGGTCAGATTTAGCTTAGCCATAATATCATGAAATACAACTATTTCATGTAATGGTCTGTGAAATCATGAAGTAATAAATTATATGATTTGGCCACAATATAGACACTGTGTGATGTTATAAGTACAGCATAATATATGATTTAAATCTTTGACATAGCATATATAAAAGGAAAAATCATGTCTATCTAACAATCAAATACAACTATATAACAAATAGAACTAAAACCTGTTGTACCTATGTTGATTACAGACAATCCAAACTAAAACCCAAGTCAGTGAAAGTAATTCAATTATACAAACATGTTATGAACCATTATAAATAAATAATTACCTAGATGGACTGCCACACCCATCTCTTTGAACTTTGTATTGTCTGTAATCAACATAGGTACAACTTTAGAATTCTACAGGTTTGGATTTTATATGAACATAGATCATGAAAGCAGTAACACATCTCTAAATATTACCAAAAGGTACATCCTTTTAATTTAGTAAAATAACAGACCGGCTAATACATTATAATCAGCTTAACAAGTACCTATATATATTTAGGCATTTACACAGCTGAAATTATAAGATGTATATAACCGGCAATGTGATTTTATGGTGTTGTGTATATGTGATAGAATATATTATTGTCTAGTTCTGTGATACTAAGGAATCACATTATTGTGCGGGTTGTTCATTGTAAGTTCATATTATATGTCTATCTAACAATTGAATACATCTTTATAATAAATACAACTAAAACCCAAGTCAGTGAAAGTAATTCAATTATACAAACATGTTATGAACCATTATAAATAAATAATTACCTAGATGGACTGCCACACCCCTCTCTATGAACTTTGTATTGTCTGTAATCAACATAGGTACAACTTTAGAATTCTACAGGTTTGGATTTTATATGAACATAGATTTATGAAAGCAGTAACACATCTCTAAATATTACCAAAAGGTACATCCTTTTAATTTAGTAAAATAACAGACCGGCTAATACACTGTAATCAGCTTAACAAGTACCTATATATATTTAGGCATTTACACAGCTGAAATTATAAGATGTATATAACCGGCAATGTGATTTTATGGTGTTGTGTATATGTGATAGAATATATTATTGTCTAGTTCTGTGATACTAAGAAATCACATTATTGTGCGGGTTGTTCATTGTAAGTTCATATTATATGTCTCTCTAACAATTGAATACATCTTTATAATAAATACAACTAAAACCCAAGTCAGTGAAAGTAATTCAATTATACAAACATGTTATGAACCATTATAAATAAATAATTACCTAGATGGACTGCCACACCTCTCTTTGAACTTTGTATTGTCTGTAATCAACATAGGTACAACTTTAGAATTCTACAGGTTTGGATTTTATATGAACATAGATCATGAAAGCAGTAACACATCTCTAAATATTACCAAAAGGTACATCCTTTTAATTTAGTAAAATAACAGACCGGCTAATACACTGTAATCAGCTTAACAAGTACCTATATATATTTAGGCATTTACACAGCTGAAATTATAAGATGTATATAACCGGCAATGTGATTTTATGGTGTTGTGTATATGTGATAGAATATATTATTGTCTAGTTCTGTGATACTAAGAAATCACATTATTGTGCGGGTTGTTCATTGTAAGTTCATATTATATGTCTATCTAACAATTGAATACATCTTTATAATAAATACAACTAAAACCCAAGTCAGTGAAAGTAATTCAATTATACAAACATGTTATGAACCATTATAAATAAATAATTACCTAGATGGACTGCCACACCTCTCTTTGAACTTTGTATTGTCTGTAATCAACATAGGTACAACTTTAGAATTCTACAGGTTTGGATTTTATATGAACATAGATCATGAAAGCAGTAACACATCTCTAAATATTACCAAAAGGTACATCCTTTTAATTTAGTAAAATAACAGACCGGCTAATACACTGTAATCAGCTTAACAAGTACCTATATATATTTAGGCATTTACACAGCTGAAATTATAAGATGTATATAACCGGCAATGTGATTTTATGGTGTTGTGTATATGTGATAGAATATATTATTGTCTAGTTCTGTGATACTAAGAAATCACATTATTGTGCGGGTTGTTCATTGTAAGTTCATATTATATGTCTATCTAACAATTGAATACATCTTTATAATAAATACAACTAAAACCCAAGTCAGTGAAAGTAATTCAATTATACAAACATGTTATGAACCATTATAAATAAATAATTACCTAGATGGACTGCCACACCCCTCTCTATGAACTTTGTATTGTCTGTAATCAACATAGGTACAACTTTAGAATTCTACAGGTTTGGATTTTATATGAACATAGATCATGAAAGCAGTAACACATCTCTAAATATTACCAAAAGGTACATCCTTTTAATTTAGTAAAATAACAGACCGGCTGATACACTGTAATCAGCTTAACAAGTACCTATATATATTTAGGCATTTACACAGCTGAAATTATAAGATGTATATAACCGGCAATGTGATTTTATGGTGTTGTGTATATGTGATAGAATATATTATTGTCTAGTTCTGTGATACTAAGAAATCACATTATTGTGCGGGTTGTTCATTGTAAGTTCATATTATATGTCTATCTAACAATTGAATACATCTTTATAATAAATACAACTAAAACCCAAGTCAGTGAAAGTAATTCAATTATACAAACATGTTATGAACCATTATAAATAAATAATTACCTAGATGGACTGCCACACCCCTCTCTATGAACTTTGTATTGTCTGTAATCAACATAGGTACAACTTTAGAATTCTACAGGTTTGGATTTTATATGAACATAGATTTATGAAAGCAGTAACACATCTCTAAATATTACCAAAAGGTACATCCTTTTAATTTAGTAAAATAACAGACCGGCTAATACATTGTAATCAGCTTAACAAGTACCTATATATATTTAGGCATTTACACAGCTGAAATTATAAGATGTATATAACCGGCAATGTGATTTTATGGTGTTGTGTATATGTGATAGAATATATTATTGTCTAGTTCTGTGATACTAAGAAATCACATTATTGTGCGGGTTGTTCATTGTAAGTTCATATTATATAGTGTAAGATTACAGGTGCCTATACCCACAATAACATACCGTGGGACATGACACTGTGAAAGTAAGTGAAATATACATGTCTTGCTGTATCTACAGTGAGAGTTTCTTGCAGGTTTCTTCTCATAGGCTCTATCCTTTGCCTGAACCCAGCAACTAACCTAAATGTAGCGTCAGTAACTTAGTAAACTCACTAGATCCAGGTTGTCATTTAATTGTGTTTGTCGTTAAACTAGTTGAAGGCCTTCTGGATGGCTTGAAAACGTACTTATAGGTTAGCCCCTGGCCTATTTCCACCACACCGCAGTGGGCATGCGTGGTGGAGCATTCACCCAATTCCTCTCACCCTCACGATGTGAGGCCTAAGAGCCCAGTAGTGGGACATGAAAAAAGCTGCTATTATGGTAGCAATAAAAAATAAAAGATTAAAAAATAAAGGGTTTTTTCTGTATAAGAGACGTGTTTTATCCTTTGGCGGACTATATAATATCATGAACCGTAATAGTTTAAAATGTAGACAGTGTGTATTTCTATTGCCATATTAACAACAAATATAATTGATATAAAATAAAGTTTAAAACAAACGGGGGCCATATAAGACTTCGTGCAAGACTCTTCATATACCAGTCCGACTTGAGTACTTGGCCGAATCTTTTTCATATATATATATGCACGCTATAAAACTTACCTATAAATAATTTTCTTCCAAAACATGTGGTTCCTAGTTTAGCGACGTCAATCGCCAAACTGACCACTATTTTATTATAGCTTTTTGAGTTGCTATTATATGTTCATATATTTAGCCACATAATATGCACGTTGACGAAGCCTGAGCTAGTCACTAGTAAAAATTGAACATTTAGGTTAAAATGAAATAAAGGCAACTTGTATAAATATTTATAATTTTGTATATTTTACAACTTTTTACAGATTTAATAAAAACATAAAAATAAAATCCACACAAGTATATCAAAATAAATTATTTATTATATACCAAAATAATGGTACAACCTGCTGCACATTTGTTTCCGCAATAAAGAGCGCAAAGAGCTGTGTTAAAAGATGGCACATTTCGTTCTATTTTGTTCCCAACCCGTTTTTTATACAAATCATACAGCAAAATAAATGTATGCCAAATATTCATTTTGCACACTGATAAAAAAACACTACTTTACCTTTTATAAAAATTGCCATTGATATTAGACGCAAATTTAAAGTAAACACAATTTTTCTTATATAGATTGTTTACTTTCTTAGGGCCTTATTTATATCACAAAATAAACATTTTAAACACATTGCAAAAATGATATCAATCCTTATACTAATGTCTACAAAAACTGACTTACGTCGAAATGGAAACATTGCTAATTGTTTTAAGCTACGTACGCTATTTATAATATGTATACAGTAATTAATATTCAGAGCTAGCGTTATTATGTAAATTGTAACGTTTTGAAAATATTTATTTAAACTTTGCACATTTTACACCTGAGATACAGGTTTATCTTAGTTTAGGTAAGACCCTGGAAAGGTATTATGCACCCTTGTATTAGATTAAGATTATTATACAAATCTATGTAAAACAAATGTTATTGAATAAAAAAGAACATTCTCGTCCATTCGACGAATCCACCTGTCAACCGTAGAATGTTCAAGAGTCGATCGGCTTCGTCGTCTATACCTCTTTCAACAGCTTCTACGATATCCCTGACCGGCGCGTCCAGGGCTGCGTCGTCAGGGATATCCCTAGGCGCAGCGGCTTCAATAGATGACGGTTCGAACTCGTCGTCCCAGTCACTATCGAAGCCACTGCCATCACTATCATACTCTACTAGCGGCGTAGGCATCGCTCCCGACGTTGACGGCCGCTGCAGATTCGCGTCGGAGATCTCCGGCACCCAGCGGGTAATGTGACCCATGTCCCTCTGTAGGACGTCTTCGATCTCGCACTCAGGGATGTCCAGTACCTCGATCCTCTCCACCACGTTATCACTAGAATAAATATAAATAATATGAAATAAAAACAACAACTTTCGAGCCATTTATACACAGCGCCGTCTAGTTCCAAACTGCATACATTTGTTTGCAAATAATTTGTTAAAAATTAAAAACATCACATATATGTTTGCTCTACATACACTCTATGGAGACTGTTCATTATGATGTATAGTCACCATACACAACCACTAGACCACCGTAGCAAACAAGACAGAAAACAATTATATTATTATAAATTGCAAACAACTTTTGAACCTGCATCGACAGCTAGAAATATAAAAAAACAGCTTACCGAATCAGCTCGGGTGATTTTCGAAGACTGCCACCAGGGCTCTTGTGCAACGTGACATTTTGGCCCACATTGATAGAGCCCCCTGGTGTACAGTCGACCGTTATTGCTCGGATCTTCCTATAAACACCTGGTGGTTCGATGGAGTGACCGAGCGCGACTGACTACTCCCTGAGCTCGTAGATCGAAGACGGGTGAGGCTAAAAAATATTTTACATTTGTAACTAAGAACATTAGTACCCCTTTTTGTCTGTAAAACGTGTGACGAACCTCCTTCTACCTTCCTTTTTTTAAGTTGGTTAAAAGGTACTTTTTCTAGCATTCTAGCATTTAAATATGATAAAAATCAGTCATCAAGCGTGTCGTGAGCTTCTTTGCTACTTCAGTAATAATTGCAGTTTTATCGATAATTTTATCGATATTCGATTGCCAAGCGTCCGACCCTATGCGCGATAGAAACGTAGTATCTATGCGTAGTCCTAAATAATAATTCTAATATGGCAGCCACTGAGTAATTTCAATATAGCATGATTTGAATTACAATTATGATGTAACTAAACTATAATTTAAGAAACTAATTTATAAATTTAGTCTTATAATATATTCTCTAATGACTTATCTTTATAAATGCAAGATACAAACATAATAATAACACAAATTTATAACTTATGTTCGTGGATGTTTGTTTGAATTTCATTACTTCAAAAGTTTGAAACGATTTATACTAACATAATTCTTACATTACACGTAAAATACACCTTAAACAAACACTATAGTTATTTTTTAGTAATTATATAATATAATTTCATAAGAATACTCACCGAGCTCTCCTGTTATTCATTTTTAATTTTGCACACTCACAAAAAAATGTCTGCCGTCGCAGAAATGAGACGAGTGAATATTTTATTTATTTTTTGACAATAGAGTGATTTCATAGCGTTCAGAAATGCCGAAATCCATAGATAATATATTAGACGAATAGATTAAAGGCGAATAATGTGCAGTAAAGGAACTTTTTGGTATTTTTTTCGCGACCAATCACAACGAGTTTTCTTGACTCACCCAGGTGTGTCACGGACGCGCAACGGTAGCGTTTTACATGACACACGTATATGAGTCATGGACGTTTCAAAGGTTAAGTACTAAATTTAAATGGCACATGTTACAATCACAGTCTTCTCAATTTATAAAATTATACTATATTTTAAAAAAACTTATTAATAAACAATATCAAAAACATAAAAAATTAGTTGAGATCAGCATTGTCAAAATCACCGCAATCTTGACAATAAAAATTTGCATGTTCCAGGCATATCGACGTGTTACATTTTTTACAGATATACCTTGTTTTTCTATCTTTTTTTCTAGGGCACATTGAACATCTCTGCATTACATTAGGTCGTTTTGCCGCTGGTTCCTGTTGATTTTCAAGGGGTTTTTGAAAATATTTTTCAATCCTAAGGCGCAGTTCTCTAGGAAGCCTCTGATTATGTCTTCTTGTGTCCAGGTGGTGTTTTACTAAAGATAAACCTAGTTCCCGAATGAACTTTCCTCTCAAATTGGTCTTGTTTTTTTCGATGCCATTGTTGAACATGTGTATAATCATACTATTTATTCCAGCATGATTGAGTCCAGCGAAAAATATTGTAAGAGGCCATCGCTTTGAATTACGCGACACATCATAAGTTCTTGATAATTTGTCAACAACGTCAACGCCACTTTTAGTTTGATTATAAAATGTAATAATAGCTGGTTTTTGTTGACTTCCGGTTTCAAGATCAATTTCTTTATCGTGATGCAATGATGACATCATGTACACCATTTTGCGTGGCTTAGGCACGTAGGATAAAATGGTGACATCTTTTTGGAACCCAAATATTGTAGTGTTCACTTCTCGATTTTTTTTGAAAATGGGTGGAATACAGGTTTTATTAGCGCGTAAAGTTCCCACTACAGTAAGTTTATGGTTTTCCAGTAAATTATTAGTGCTTTCATAACTTGTGAAAAAATTGTCCATCGTAATATTTCTGGAAGTTTGCGAAACACATTGTACCAGTCGCTCTACGACATCATAAGGTTTGTTACTAATAGCGTAAGGGCTATTTTCGGGTTGTTTGCCGCAATATATTTCCATATTTAGGGTGTAATAGGTCTTATTGTCGACCAGAGCATAAATTTTGATACCATACTTCGCTGGTTTAGAAGGTATATACTGACGAAAGCCACACCGTCCTCTGAAGGCAACCAGTTCTTCATCTAATGTAAGGTTTTCATACGGAATGTAAGCATCTTGACAATTTTTTACAAATTTTTCAAATATAACTCTGATTGGAGCTAACCGATCTGTCTTTATTCTATCAGTTCGTGTTGCAGCGCTATCAAACCGTAAATTATTCAGTAAGAAAGTAAATCTATTTCTACTCATGGTATCCCGAAATATATCTATTCCAGTACCATCCGTGGCCCACAAGTCGATAGTGTTTTGACGACCAGAACGCGCTAAACCAGAAAAAAAAACAACCCAAACAATGCCTTCACTTCTTCCTGCCATAGATTACAATACTATATAGATAGGCAACTCGAGCCTCGCTAGAGGTCTGCATAAGTGCTGCCGCCAAGTAGCAGGATCATGAACTAAACTGAAGCCGTCAAAGCAACCTATATATATACATACGCGTATATACGTATATAGACATCTGCATTATTCCTTTAGAATTTTATTCATAATTTTATTGTAATTTATATGCTGCCTATATTTGTATGCATAGAAATATAGGCAGCATATTAATCAAGTTACAAAATGGGATTATATGGATAAGGAACATGAAAAGAAAAACAAAACTCTAAAAATCAAAATAAATTTATTCAAATTAGGTTACAAGGTAACACTTATGAATGTCAAAATTACACGTAATTTATTTTTCTGTGAATTTACATTTACTGCCACGTTCAGCAAAGCAAGGGTGTGTAGGGCTCATGAGAAGAACGGGCAAGAAACTCATAGCCACTCTTTTTAATCGCCAAGTGTACAATAATATTTCGTTTACAAATCATAACTGTAAGGTGCTGCAACCATTTCTCCATGAACTACTACTCAACATACTCAAGCATTTGATAAAAATTGATGGTAGCCTCTAAAGCAGCAGTATGGTAAATAGGAGCATCCACTTACATGTACATAAATAATCAAGACAAGACGTGATTATAGTCCGTAGTTTAATCTAATTGTTTAAATAAAATGTAGAAGTAAATTATCGAATTCCACTAAACCAGAATACACAATAAGACTCAAAAGAAAGCTTAACGGAACTGTCCATAATCACGAGTTGTCTTCATTGCACATTCTTCTTGATTAAAATACGACTGAATGTAACAACAATGCAAATTCCAGCTTAAGCAAGGTGTAATATTATATATTGTGATGCTACAGTTAAAATACCTATATTCTTAAATTTTCTCTGAGCGAGATTCTAGTTCCTAATTGATAAAAACAAAAAGTAATGTGTATATTTTTTATTTTCTCTTGTGAGATGCATAATAATTATGTGCTGCGACTTTAACAGGATCATCACAGTCCCAAAAAGTGGTCTTACCAGTGAGTACTTGGTTCACGTCTTTACACCAGTTATTAATAAAAAACATAATCGATTGCCGCACTTTCATTTTAGTTAAAGGCTCTTTGTGCTCCGGACATGTTAAAAAATTTAAATTGATATGCATCAAAACAATTGTTTCTATACAGGGTGGTCCAAATATCGTGGATCAAACGAACCAGAGTGATAGAGGAGGCGATTTCCAACAAAAAATCTTTCTACAGCATGGTCATAACTTAATTGGATAAAAAGTGATGATCATTTTTGTTTTTTTCAAATAAACTACCGATTTATTTACAATTTCTTTAATACAGAAAAAAGTTGATAAAAAACAACAAAACAAAAGGTGTTGTATTATGACTAGATAATGTATCATTACAAAAAAAAATGAATTGCAGCTCTGGGTACCAATTTCAAAAAGCAATTAATTTTTCCCGTCAATTTTGAAGCATTACAAAAAATTACTACTCAATTTGAGAGCATTCTGTGAAAAATAAAAGTATGATGGAAAAGTGACCCTGTATTTAATAAACTTGCTGATTTAATGCTGATTTAAATGAGGTATAACACTTTAATGTCAGACTTTTAGTTCAGGTTTTATGCGAGTTTTTTTCATGTCAAGGAGCAAATTTGTTAGAAAGGAAAATTTTAATAAAAAATATGTAGTAATTAAAAAACCATCTTGAAATAAAAGAACAACAATTATGAGTTGATAATTTTATTAAATTAATTTTTCACAGTAAATGTTCTAAATTCCTGCCTCTAACCATTATGCACAATCTGCACCGCCTAATAAAATTGGTACGTAATCGCCGGAAAGCACGTCTGTTATCCATAATTTGTACTTTAGCAGACTCGAGCTTTTGTCGTAATTCTTGTTCAGTGTTGTTCTCTCTTTGATATACCACTTCTTTGAAATAGCCCCAAATAAAAAAGTCTAATGGATTAAGGTCGGGCGAACGGGGTGGCCATGCAATAACTCCGCCTCTACCAATCCACCGGTCGGGGAAGCGCTCATTCAAGTGTTGTCGAACTGATCGAGCGTAATGAGGCGGGGCACCGTCCTGTTGCAGCCACATTTCTTCTCTTATTTTTTCCGAAACTTCAGCTTCGTTGAGTGTTGGGTTCAAATCATTTTGTAAAAAAATTAAATACGCAGCACCGTTTAGCCTTGGTGGCATTTCGTGTAGCACCAGCTTCTGGTCAATGATACCAGCCCACATATTAATACCAAACTGATGCTGGAATCGATCATTTCTGATGATATGTGGGTTCACTCTGGAGTAGTAGTGTAAGTTATGGATGTTAAAAATTCCCATTCTTCTAAAACTTGACTCATCCGACCATAACACTTTATTGAAAAACTGCGGATCCTCTGTGTAGTCTTAACATCTCTACAAAATCTCACTCTAGGTTCATAGTCAGCTGGCAGCAAAGCTTGAACTCGTTGCACGTGGTAGGCATGATATCGTTTTCTTTTTATAATACGCTGCACCGCCGAACGTGGGATCCCGAGATTTCGTGATATTTGGCGTTGGCTAATACCGGGGTCCAATCTTAACTCTCGCAGTATTTGCTCTTCATTGTCAAATCTTACCACTGGTCTACCTGCTCTCGGAGCATGCGTACCGGGTAAGACTCCCTCCATGTACGCATTATGCACGCGCAAAAAGACCCTGTAGTCCGGGAAACGGTCTCGGTTAGTGTACCGTTGTTGATATTCCCTGGCAGCCGCCCGAGCATTGCCGTCGCAGAAGCCATAAAGGTAATGCATTTCTGCATACTCCCTTTGGGTGTATTCTCTCCTCGCAGCAGCCATCTTCCGTCTATCTAGCCAATCCGTAGCGATCACAAAGTCCGGTTCACACAGCGTAGGTCACAGGTAGGCAATCTAAGACAAGTCAAATAACGATGCGTAAGTCACAGGTAGGCAAGGTCACAGTGCAGAATACGTATGCGTAGTCACAGGCAGAAAGCTAGTTACTAACAAACAAAGAAAGACGCTTACGCGCTTCCCCCGGCCCACCCCGCCGGCCTCGCTCCGCCCGGCATTCTTCTACCTGAACTGAACTGATAACGCATCGCCAGACCTTTTTCGACAAAGGATTTAAATGGTTAGTGTAAAAAGCTTTTTTTTAATTCAGGAATGGTTAGAGGCAGGCATTTTGAACACTTACTGTAAATAATTTAATAAAATTATCAACTCATAATTGTTGTTCTTTTATTTCAAGATGGTTTTTGAATTATGTACTACATAATTTTTAATCAAATTTTCCTTTCTAACAAATTTGCTCCTTGACATGAAAAAAACTCGCATAAAACCTGAACTAAAAGTCTGACACTAAAGTGTTATACCTCATTTAAATCAGCATTAAATCAGCAAGTTTATTAAATACAGGGTCACTTTTCCGTAGTACATTTCTTTTTTCACAGGATGCGCTCAAAGTGAGTAGTAAGTTTTTGTAATGCTTCAAAATTGACGGGAAAAAATGAATCGCTTTTTAAATTTGGTACCCAGAGCTGCAATTCATTTTTTTTTGTAATGATACATTATCTAGTCATAATACAACACCTTTTGTTTTGTTGTTTTTTATCAACTTTTTTCTGTATTAATGAAATTGTAAATAAATCGGTAGTTTATTTGAAAAAAACAAAAATGATTATCACTTTTTATCCAATTAAGTTATGACCATGCTGTAGAAAGATTTTTTGTTGGAAATCGCCTCCTCTATCACTGGTTCGTTTGATCCACGATATTTGGGCCACCCTGTATATGAAAAAATTTTCTGCTTCTGACAATCTGTTTTTAAAATTTCTGTTACAATATTTTCCACATTGAAAAAAAATGCGAATGCTTCGCGAGTTAGGTAACAAAGCCAAGATCCTGAGTTATTATAATCTTTAATTTTAATATATTGATGAAAATCCTGAATATTATCAGATTCTAAATCTTTTTTGCAGGTTTTACAATCTGTATAAATATTTTTTCGTAATGTATATATAAGCCAACCACTACAATAAGCAACTGCTGCACATTTTTCTTTATGTACCGGGCTTTTAATTAAAGCTTCCTCGTCAACTTCACCTATGCACAAGTGCTCGTTATTTAAACTTATATTGCCCATATTGATCTGTTGTGGCAGCTTATTAGTAACTAAATATTTTAAAGACTGTAACAATCCTAAATCGTCTGCTTCGCAATTGGCCCCAACTGATTGGTGAGATGTTATGTTAGTTATTAACAAAGATTTATAAGAACTTATAAATGCATTTGCACTTGGCATAATATTGCGAAGGCCGTGTGCTCTAATTGCCCCAAAAAAGTTTTCTAAGGGGTCCTGATTTACATGGCGTAAGAGAATCGATTTTAAACCTACAGAATGCAAATCTTTTGTGAGAGCTATAAAGGCTTCAATAGTTTTAAACCAACTCGTGATAGATGGAACGGTACCCCTTTGCCCACTTTTTGTGATGAATTTCATAGATTTGATCACTGGTAAACTCTTATACCATAAGCGCCGATGTGGCGAACAGGGTGTGACAGCAGTCCTATAAATTTTCCCCCCAGCTGGCTTGTGGTAATTTCCATTCACGGAATCAAATAACTAATCAAAAAATAGTAAAAGATCAGCTGTGTCTGCACTGCTACTCGGGAGTTGACCAATGTCTGAAAAAAAAGTAATTATTGTTATTGATAATGAGTTTTTTTTAATTATTACTATGATTTGTAAGGTTACCATACTACAGGACAAGATCCATACTGTACCAAATTAATATATAAAGCAAATAAAGGAATCTGAATCTGATTAATACACATTATAAGGACGGTGCCATAACAAACGTCATAATACAAACCTGCCATATATCCCACTAGCTTTTGCCCGCGGCTTCGCTCGCGTGGAATTTGGTCTGCCACAAAAAGTTTCGTGACAGATGATTTTAAATAAAAATGTTGTGATGGCCTAGTAGTTAAGAGACCGACCTCACAATCACGAGGTGTGGGTTCAAACCGCGGCAAATACCAATACGACTTTTCTAAATTCAGTACTTTCTAAGTTTATCTTAGAGGAAACCTGGACTTTAAAGTCCGAAATTGCCAATCCGCCTCGAGCAAGCATGGTAATTAATGCTCATGCCTTCTATGTGTGAGAAGAGGCCTTTTCCCTGCAGTGGGACAGTAATGGGCTGGTATTATTATTTTATTTTAATTTAAAGTTTTGGCGGTCCTACTTATCTACTGCAATATACTCCTGTAAACTATGTTACTTGATTTGTTTCGTTCAGCGAAAATGTGTAGATTTTGCGAGTAGGAAACACGTGAGCAAGCTACGTAGAGCTGACCGTGGGAAAAACAGGGCGTGCCTAAATGTATCCCCGCTACCTTTAAAGTTTGACCCTGCGATTTATTTATGGTCATTGAAAATGCAACTTTTAGTGGAAACTGCAAACGTTTGAAATTAAAAGGTAAGTTATTGGGTATTATTGGGATGCGTGGTATCAGAACATTGTCACCCTTAGCTTCTCCAGTTAAAATTGTGGCCTTTACAATATACCTCCCTAGTTCAGTGACTCGCAATCTAGTACCGTTGCATAATCTCGGTGCGTCCAAGTTGCGCATTAACAAAACTGGTATACCGACTTTTAATTCCAGTTTATGGTATGGTACCCCGGATAGCTCCAAAGAGTTAAGGAACTCCACGGGGTAGCTTGTACAGTCTTCAGATGACATGACAGTGTCGATGGAGTTGTAGGTTGTTGTATCGCTGGTTACTTTGTCCAAGATTTTTTTATTGATTTTCGCAACTGTTTCATTTCTTGGTGCTAATATGGTTCTTTCACATAGCCAATTTTCATCCTGGATGTTTTGTTGCAAATTTGGAAAAACTTGAGCAATAAGTGCGTCTTCCGAATCCACAACATGACAAAATTGGTTAGTGAATAGAACCATACCTTCTTCGTCAGTTTCTATTCGGCCTTCACCTATCTCGAGCAGTTTCTCAGCGTACACGCCTGACTCTAGATCACTGAATAACTGGACACGCATGTTAGTGGTGAGATGAAGCTTTTCAACTTTGGTCCATAAATATGATGATTTCAGACAGGCGCACAGTGATTCAGGTTTCATACAAAGGCGGTCATAAATACACAAATCCGTTATAAAAAGTATTTTATTATTTTACACGTTGGAATATATTTAGGTAAACGTAAATAATTAAAATTATAATATATTATATAAGTTTAAAAAATTCTTAACAACATTTAGGTGTAAAAATGTCTCGCAGTAATTTTATTTTAGACGATCGATGTATCTAAAACATTTTATATTGCGAATTTTAATAGTAAAACTGTAAATAATGGTTATTTGTATTAACAATAACCACAAAAGAATAAAATAAAATAGCAAAAATACATAAAATAAGTTTATTTTCTAAATACAAACAACCTACAAACTATACGAAATATTGGCAAAATTACCTTTAAATACATAACAAATCTAAAACAGCTTTTGACAGTACACTCTTTTTTTTGACAGGTAACTTTCGTAGACCTGTTATGAAGGGATCTGAATGAAGAAGAAGCCTATTAATTAAATCAGTATTGGTCAAAATGCGACTCATTTTTCGCGTGTGATTTCTCCTAAATGATTTGATGTGTTTGTTAGTTGCTTCAGCTGCTTCTTCAGACAGCTCTTCGATTGACAATAAAGCGTGATCAATAACATTAGCACCATGAACTAGGACTTTGTGAACGGAAGCAGGCATGTTATACCACGGATACTCGGCAACTAATTGCCGAGCTGTCTCTAATGCGAACTCTTCGAAGTTCGTCTTATTAATGTTATATCCCGAATTCAAACATTAAAGTATGATCCAGCAACGATCTAGGAGATCTTTCTTGATCCCAGTAATTTCAGCAGAAATTTCTGAGTTCAAGAAAAACCGTCTGGCGGTATTACCATCGTTTGAGGTCCCGCTTTCGCCACTTTTGGGCTTATCCACTATAAGACCTAATCTTTTTCTAAATTGAGTCTGAATATATGTTTTTTTTGCTGCAACAAGAATTTTGTCATTTTCAGATGTAGCTTGCCATTTTTTAACATCTAACTTGTATGCGACATGAACAAAATATTCAAAGAAGCGTATTAACGCGTGAAGAGGTGATAAACCAAATTCATATTTACTCTCATCGACTTTCTTGTTTAAACATTTGTCAATTTGGTTCATTTCGCTGGGCAAGGCATTACAAATATAACATTTAGACGAGGAAACACTGCTAAGTGCATTACACACTTTGCCATCTACCATAGTAAATTGCAAGCAATGAGTAACGCGGTATTCCTAATCTTCTTTTTTGAAAACAGTTTGCTGTAAGTTACTTATTTTCTCTTTAAAATATGCTTCTTCCTCAACTGATACTGCAGTCGATTCTTTCAAATATCGAAAGCGTACAGGCCTACAGTATCTAGTTGACGAAGGACGAGGATTTTTCCACAAAACTACGGTATTTTCTCCAGTATCTAATTTCAAAACAAGCTGAAGTGGCACATATGAAGTAAGAAACAAGCTACCGTCTTCAATAGTGGCGTCAGAAAAACACTGTTTATATTCAGAATGCACTGTACTGCCATCGAAACCCCATTTCCCTATCAAAGCTATCTTATCCTGGGATTCTTTAGGTACCCTATCCAAAACAACCTTTTGAGACTTGAGAATCCGATTGGCTGTATGATCTAATAAACTTTGAAGTTCGACTTAGGCAGATGATTCGCTAACAGTTATATCTGGAGGATAACAGTGTTTTTTCGATTCCACAACAATTTGGTAAGATGGCAAAATGCTTTTTGAAAACTTATTGTTTATAAATTTCTTTACTAATAAATATTGATGTCGAGTTAAGTGAGCTTCGACAATGAGCGATAAAACTTCGTTAGCATCGATTTCAGGAAAAGTTAATAAACTATCATCGGAAGCACTAAGCAATGAATGTACAAGAGAAGGATCTTGCTTAGACAAATTAGCTAATCTTCTCCTTTTTGTACGTTTACTGGTCTCGTCAAAGTTCATTTTCGGACGGCCAGACGATGAAGATGTTGATGCTTCAACTTCGTCAAAGTTCAGAGATACACGTACCTTAGTTCGCTCTACATCATTATTTTCAATTTCATGCAGCCAATCTAACACATTTCTAAGTATTTAGATTTAGTACGATTCGACTTGGCCCAGTAATGAGAAATTCGTTTACATACATTCGTAATTCTAAGGCTTAAAGGTTCTAGGTTAATGTTTTCGATGTAATCAGAAAGGCATGATGTTTCAGTCAAAGTGTTCAGGACATGCTGTGATTTTTATTTCGTTTACCCACTTTGAGTACCAAATGTTAAAAATTGACATCCTCGATACAGAACATTTGAAAAATGTACCTGAAACAATATAAAAACTGAACTTAAAAAAATGACTTTATTTTTATTCTATGGGCATACATACTTTGACAGCCAACTAACGTAAGAAGAGGCAGGAAGAGGCAGATGAAACTTATAGCCCTTTATAAGGATGTTCTCCTTATTCTAAAAAGATATGCTTCAAGGGCAGCAAAGTACAGCGAAAAGTTGTAGGTCCAAAAGATATAAATATACATCACATTTTTTAAAAAGAAAACTACCCTCAATAATAAAATGATACAAAATAATATGTGCATAAAAAAAATAAAAAGTGGTTGATAATAAAAGTACATAACCTTGCTCTTGAACATCCATACCTTCACAATACGTAAACACTTGATTTGAAATGGTGACACTCAAAAACAACGTGATTAAGTTTTAATGACTCACACGTAGCGTTAATTAGTATCGCGATGCGCTCACTTCCGCTGCACAAAAGTGAATGATACCTTGACCTAATTACGTTGGTATTTATAGTTTTAGGAAGTATGTGAACTAGCTAATGACTTAATGAGGTGATCTTAATGGAGTAAGACAATTAAATTTTTCAATTTATGGCCTAGGGCGGAATCACAGTGAGGCGGTAATTTCGTCAGCTGCAGTGCCTCGCTCGATAACTGGCAAAGTTTGCCTGAAGTCTCCAGCCAATAGAACAACCACACCACCCATTAACGTTTGTTTACTGTGTAAGTCTTGTAGACAGCGATCAAGAGCTTCGATGGCGCGTTTGTGTGACATTGTGCACTCGTCCCATACGATTAGCTTGCACTGTTGCAACAGGTTGCCACGGGCGCTGCTCTTACTGATGTTACACATTGGGGTTTCTTCGCTCGCCAGATTAAGAGGTAATTTAAAGACCGAATGTGCCGTCCGTCCACCGCTTAGCAATGTTGCAGCAATTCCAGAGGAAGCCACAGCTAATGCAACGTTGTGGCCCCTGCGAATTTTTGCTAGAAGCAAATTAAGCAAAAAAGTTTTTCCTGTACCACCCGGGGTATCAAGGAAAAAAAGCCCGCCATCACCATTTTCAACTCGTCGTAATATTTTGTGATAAATTTCTCTTTGATCAGGTAGCAGAAGTGGCTGAGTTTCGCACACGTAAGTTTCTAATTTGTTGGTATCATAGCTAAGCTCTTTTATCAAATCGTTTGACACCTCTCCTCTACGTCGCGGTGTGGGTAGACCAAAATCGGACAATTTCTTTCCAGAAATTGTTATTATTTTGTCCTCGATAAGGCCCAATGCCTCATTGAAACAAAGATCATTATTGACCTGATCCATTCTTTCAAGCCTGTGCATGATATCCTCTGATAACGCAATTTTATACTTGTGCCACAGTTGCAGAGGATTGGACAAACCGCAAGTGCATATCAATATGGCAAACAGCTCTCTTACTTGCGCCGGTGAGCGACACAGCACGGCCTCTTCTATGGTGGCCTCCCAGTGGTTATCATCTTCCAACAACCCCATCTTCTCACACACCTGCCGAAAAGTTGCAAGTTCTTGGCCGTCAAATGTTTTTAAATCCAAGAAGTTGGTTGGACCCCTTATTACATTCAGCAGCATTCGCAAGCAATAGCATTCAAAGTTGCTAACGTGCACCGTGTAAATGCGACCTAGAGCGTCTCCTGCCTTCACACCTGGCCAGCCATCGACAGGAGTTCCTTGTAAATGACGTTTCCATTCCTTCTGTGCCGCATTCCAAGTATAGTAGCGAGGCACGTCAATGTAAAGTAATGTTTTTGCAAACGTATCACTTTGGCACAACAGGAAAAATGCAGTTAGTGTCGTTTTAGGTGGTGCTGCTAATCTCTCTCTAAAATTATTTTCAGTAAAGTAAACCCTCTCACCATTGGGTAAATGAATCGCGAGATGAGTAACGGTTGGGTGTCGCTCGTGTAGAGGTAGACCTAAGATCCGCCACGCTGCTTCGTTACTACTAACATATCGGCCGGCTCTAAATGTTTGCACCTCATCTCTCGGGTCAATGTTTAAATTCCCTTGCTGGCGGATGTTAAAAATAGCCTGGTCGCTACCCTTATTAATATATTTACAAATATATTTTATCGCCTGTACCGTATTACAAAACTCTACATTTATGTGGGAATTAAAAATTTTTGATAGGAGCGGAGAATATGGGACCACCCAGCTATTGTCCACCAATATTTCCTGTCTTCCTCCACGGGTTTTTATAACCGTCGTGCGTCCCCTATTCTCTGGTGCTCTGCGCCTGTACAAAGGATAACCTTTAGCACTGGTTTGAGTATCTTGTAAAAGCTTCCTCGGATATTTTTTGGTACATTTTCCTTCCTTCATGCATGGCGAGGAAGAATTCAATGCACCACAGGGCCCGTGAATCATATTCTTTGTCACCGTATCATAGAGCTTTTGATCGGTTTCTGGATTTGGTATCTCAGCACATATGATTTCGTCAATTTGGTTCGGATGCAATTTTTCTTTTAACCACAGCAGTAACTGCACATTAGGCAAACTTCGTTTTTGCCACTCGATCGAGTACATGAAGCACTGCATATCACCAAATATGTTACCTTTTGTAAGTAGAGCTACCAACTTCTGAACTTTTATCCTAAATACTCGGGCTGTTAAGTCATGTCTGTCCGTTGAATTTTGACCAGCCATAAGCTCTTTGGTTATTTCTGGCCAGGCGGGGTTGCAAGTCATTGTTATGAATAAATCAGGCCTCCCATAATTACGTACGTATGTGAACGCATCTTGTGTGTATTCATGTAGGTATCTCGGGCTATTTACAAATGATGACGGGAGAATCACCATCTGACCTAAGTTATTTGGATCCAAATCCGCATCATTTCTTATTGCATCTTGCAAGTCAATATAATTTTCTGCGCGCAGTTTTTTTTTATTGAAAGAAATGAACCTTAAGCGTTCACTTTCCATCTTTACGTACATGTCGACCAGAAACTGATGAAGAAGGAGCCTACACCTAAGCAGCAAATTAAAACCGCTGCGACGTACCATCAAGTGAAAGGCATAGAAATCTTTGCAGGACACCTTTTTGTTTGGCATTGGGAGTTTGGTAATTGGATTAATCTGAGGAATATTAATACTGTACCCCTCTTGTCCTTTCCAATAAATTATTGGATACTCGAGAGCGTCATAGAATCTATGTGTATCAGGAACCCTAGTGAGCATGCCATCACGCGCCTGCACAACGATGTCCCGAGACGTAGTTTGTTCGCTACTAACTATTACAGCAGCTATTTCATTTGTAGTTGGGGCATTGAATCGTCTCTCATGTTGACCACGTGGTACACGGTCTGGGTGAATCACTACTTTGAAATTATCGTCATTGATCATTCTGTCTCTAGCCATTTTAAATTCGTGCACAAAAATGTTGTGGTCGTGAAGTACTCGTTGTAATTTTTTTACTATATTTCTATCTAGGCTTTGCACGCACTCATTACGCCTATCGATTTGTGCTTCTTCATCACCTATAAAATATACTTGTAAAAATTGTGGTTGCAAAATGGCCGCAGGAATTATAGAACCGATACGGTGGTAAACTTGTCCTTGTATTGTAAAGGTCGGACAAAACCCTAGCATTGAGACAATTTGATCTGCTCCAAAGGACGTCATATGAAAGCACATATTGTACTTTCTTATATTTTTTAGAAAGCTGCGAGATTCATCTGTTTCATTAGAGAAAAGTTCTTTTAAAGGTTGAACTGGCTCGTCTATAGAAGGAATGGTTACTTTCCCGCCCGAACAACATATACCTGCTGTTTCCTCTTTCCACTTAAGAGCACCGCAATATTTACAATCTATGCTCATTGCTTCTATTTTTATAAGCCTATGACTTTCATAATCAAGAGTCTCGTCATACTCAAATGCAGCTTTACTAAACACCCCCCATGTATTTCTTGTAAATGTTTGACGTCGCTGTGCTGCCCTTTCAGCAACAGTGCGTCTGCGAGATTCAGCCATTTCGTATGTTTCCGTGGCTCTTTAGGACGCCATGTAAGTCACTTGCTGCTGACGTCGAACTTGTGACTGTTCTGGTGTCTCTGCAGCTCGCTGAGACATCAGGTAGTCAGCATGCTGTTGACGCCGATGTAGGGAATGTTCTGGTGTCTCCGCAGCTCGATAAGACAGCAGATACTCCGCATTTCGTCGACGTCGATCTTGGGACTGTTCTATAGTCTCAGTAGCCCGTTGAGAGGCCAGAAACTCGGCATTCCGTTGACGTCGAGCTCGGGACTGTTCTGAAGTTTCAGCAGCCCGTTGAGACGCCACAAACTCTGCATTCCGTTGACGTCGGGCTTGGGACTGTTCGGGCGTTTCAGCAGCCCGTTGAGACGCCAGAAACTCCGCGTTCCTTTTACGTCGGTCTTGGGACTGTTCTGGAGTCTCAGCAGCCCGTTGAGACGCCAGAAACTCTGCATTCCGTTCGAGTCGGGCTTGGGACTGATCCGGAGTCTCTCCAGCTATATGTGCTGCACTACGCACCGCCTGCTCAAGCCTTCGCAGCTCGGCTTGTTGAGACGTCTCATCACGTCTAGCTATTTTCATAGCTCGGGCTTTATTAGAGCTTTGCGAAATATTAGACTTACGCCTTCGCGGCATTTTAATAAGTAGATACTAATTTAAAAAAAAAAGGTAATATTTTACAAACAAAAATAAAACAATTCCAACAGCTAACTTATAAATACAACTAAACGTTATTCTTAATCTAACAAAATTATCATAATCTAATGAAAATAAAAAATGAAAATTACCTAATAATGAATCTACACCTACCTATATCTACTTAAATAACTAAAAATATAATTCTATAATCAATTTAAAAAAAAAACAATTCTAATCCGAAAGGAATTAAAATAAAAAGTAATCAATATTTCTAGTTAAAATACACCAACAATAATATGTATGCTTATTGTAGGTACTATGTAATAAACCGCTTCGAGAATCGAATTAGACTTAAAATTAACTGTTATTCTTAACCTAGCAAAAATATAATAATCTAATGAAAACAAAAAATAATCTATTTAGTAAAACAAACAAAAAAAAGCAATTCTAATAAGACTGAAATTAAAATAAAAAGCTAAATCTATGTTCCTTTTAAAAATACACTAACTATCGCTTAGTTAAAATAATCTAAAATCGCTTTGAGAATCGGATTTGCTATAGAGAAAATACGCATTACGAACACAACCGTCAACGACGTCTGCCCTCACGCGTCTGCCCGCGTTCCGGTCGCGCACTCGGCGATCAGTAATGACGCGTCAATCGCATCGCCCCTCCTCCCCCGCGCTGCACCCCGTCCGCGTCTGTTAGGCGCTCCATTCAAGTCAATCTTAATATCGTGATAACTTTTAAACTATTCGAACAAATTACTTAGTGTTAAAGAGAAAATTTATCTACATTAAATACTTAAAGCGATAAATATATCGATTTTGATAAGAGTTTGATGAATATTCTAAAATGTGTATTGTAAAAAAGTATCCAATTTAATTTTATTTATGGTTCACTATTTTGGTCATAGCAGCTTGCACATAAAAGATAGATATATGCTGTCGCGGACTTTTATTTAGAACTATTTAAGACAAACAATCCTACGGTACATTATCTTTGTATAACTCAAATGGCTTAGGCAGCGCACGCCAAGATAGCTCTCAGAACGCCACTTTTTTCCCGACTTACTTGATATTTATCGTTATATTACGACCAAATTACACAAAATAGTTATAAATTGTAGCCTATGTGTTATTCTGATGTATAACCTATATTACTGTAAAGTTTCATCTAAATCCGTTCGGTAGTTTTTGCGTGAAAGAGTAACAAACATACATACATACATACATACATTCATCCTCACAAACTTTCGCATTTATAATATTAGTAGGATTGTGCGACCAACATTTTCACTAAACACCTGCGTGCAGTGTTTTACTTTCATCTTCGGAATCAGAGATGGTATCACATGCTGAGCTGTGAGTTTGTTCACCAACTTAACTCCTTTGTAGCCTGGTCCACGTTTATATAGAGCCTCTATGTGAGACCATGAAGCTACTTTAGTTTGTCCTTGTTCCTGATATTCCAAATCCTTGGTTAATAGATTATTTCTGATTCCTTTCATCAGATGGGGTGGATCATATATGGCATATATTCTTTTTGAATTTAGCTCAAAAAAGCCACCACTATAGTCCTTCCCATTTTTTAAATATTCTGATCTAGTTATTCATAAGAATATTTAAAGCTGCCATATTAGTAGTGCCTTGATCACAGACTGTTGCAACGACTTTCAATCCACAATCTATTAGCTTGTTTATTATATTTCTAATCAATATGGAGAGGTCTGTGGATTTTGTGCTTCCTTTGCAAAAGGTAAATGCTACTGGCTGCTTAAACTTTTTCAAAATCCCTCGTATCATAAAGACACATACATGGTCACTAAAGTCTTTCGATCTTTCTTCTCCATTGTCCGTGAAACCATGTATGATGTCCTTCGCCTTATTAAAATACAAATTGGGCGATATCGCCATTTCATCAAATATGACGCAACAATATTTGTGGTGCATAGGCAGGTTATCTACTCTTTTTTTGAGGTGTTCAAATAATATATCATTAATACCTGGGCATAGGTCAATATTATTGAGAAGTTTGTCTAAAGTTTTTCTTTTAGGCAAAACACACATTTGACCCAGTAAACGATATGCTTTAGGGCTTGGTTTGTACAAAGACAAACATAGGATCTTTTCATCTAATGTGAAACGGCGCCCTGTCGGCTTCTTGGCATACTGGCTAATCTGCATGCTAAAGAATGTCTGAGCAGCTGGTGACATTTTTTCTTTTAATAAATTGTAGCCGGAGGAGCTCAAAAACTTCTCTGCCATATCCATTTGCACCTTCAGCTTCCGTCTCACGTTCTGAGATTTGCGTAATTTCAATTTAGTGTCATAAATTACACTTTTGAGGTTTCTTTCGACAGCAGTTAGTGGCTTGGAAACTTTTCTGGGATCTGAGTAACAAAGAAAATCTAAATTAATACAATAAAAATAGCAAGTCATTAAATAAAGTTGTGTTGTGACGCATTAGAAACGTGACCAGTTTCACACATTTAGTATACTCTGGAATTGTTTATACTATACTCTGTCCCAATAGAATTAATAGTTTATGTAAAGAATTGTTTCATGCCTAATTAAATATAAAATCATTTAGAAAATTCAAACTCTCTTCAGTCCTTCTTTTAATAAATATCCATAAATTTATGTTACTGAAAAATATTTTATTATTTAAGTCACTAAAAGTTGTCGAATTACATTTTCTTTTTCAAATGCCACCCACAGAAATAAATCCTGTATCGCATGGAACTTTTCATTCATGTAATAAATATCTAATGAATCAATGATTTGCACATCATAAGTGAGTAGTTCCGTGTGGGCATCGAACGCACAACATCTCGGTGCAGTACTAAGGCGAGGAGCTGAAGCCACTTTGCTACCTGTTAATATGGTTTATGCGTCGATTATGTATTTTTATTTACCTTTATTTAAGGGAATGCTTTGTACAGCACTTATTGAAGGACACTCAGCGACTGGTACTTCAGCAGTCTGTGTCTCAAGATGCTTAAGGCCACATCTCTGCTCATCTGAAATGTATAGAAAACTTATTTTAATTTGTGCTTAGACATAGTTTTAATATCTTTTTGATATCAGTAATACTAATATCAAAAAGTCACAGAAAATCTTTTTTTATAATTGAACTGACCATATCTTAAATAAATTAGCCCAGGTGTTGGTAATATACTAAGTAACAGATATGTCCTATCTGTCTCCTTAACCCTAGATCCCTACCCATATTTAACATAGACTTTTCCTACCCAGGGTGACTGAGCACCCTGTAAACTGATGGGTCATATTTTTAAAAGTACTAATAAAAACACAGTGTTTTATTTATAAATGTGTTTATTATATATTTAGTTTCAATGAATTTTAATAAGAAAAAGTAATCATAAATGCCTTATTGGCATTTAGCACAAATTTTTATTTGATGCTCGGCACATATAGGCATTTTGCACTTGTTGCAAAACGTCTTACTTTTTCTGTCCTTGGAGTAAGGACAGAATCTACAACGTCCTTGTTTCATCGCGCCAGGAGCTGGTCGATCAGGTTCATCGGGCGTTTTGAGTATACCATTTATCATTTGGCGAATATTACTAGTCAAAGTGGGCCAATTTTTTCGCTCCTCCAAAAACGGCGTTATCAGTTGTAGCGACAATTTTTTCAAAAACGTGCGTCTGTTAGGTATGTTTTCTTTATTAGTTGATAAACTAAACTTCAACAATATCATTGAGTTGATACCAACTGTATTCAGGAGACCGTAGAACATACATAACGGCCAACGACGTGTTTTACGTGACACTGAATAAGTGTGAGATAGTTGGTCAAATGTGTCAACTCCTCCTTTTGTTTTGTTGTAAAAATCAACCATCTCTGGCAAAGTAACAGTATTATTTTTATCAGGAAGAATGTGCATTGTCGATAGTAAAGTTACTATTTTTTTCTGACTACCTTTAGGTGGACAGTAAGCTAGCAAAGTTAGTGATCCACTGTAAGCAAATTTGGCAGAATTTTTTTCAAAAGTACTTTTGTCTTTCATTTCTGTAGGAATTTCTTTTTTATTTTGTCTAAGAGTGCCAACTAATGTTATATTTTTTCCAGTAGAGTAGCAGCAGGTGGTATAGAAGTAAACCAATTGTCACAAGTCAGGTTTCTGTTAGTTCCTTGTATGGGAGATGTTAGAGACTGAAGGTAATAATCTGCAACTGGTTGCGTTCTCGGAGTGCTATTTTTGCCTAAATATACTTCTGCTTTTAGCATGTAAAATGTTTTTGAATCACACATTAATATTATTTTGATGCCATATTTGTCGGGCTTATTTGGTATGTACATTCTAAATTGGCAGCGGCCTCTGAATGCGAGTAGTTGCTCATCTATGGTACAACAATCAGATGGAGTGTAAAAACTAGTACTTTTCTTCACAATATCATCAAATAATTCTCTTATTGGTGCCAATCGATCTGCTTCCCGACGTTCTTCACGCGTGTTTTTATCATCAAAACGTAAACAATTTGTTAGGAATTCAAATCGGGATCCCGACATAGTAGCTCGGAAATACGGTACTCCTGTGTCTTTATCAAACAGCTCTTTTACTGTGACTGAATTCATCTTCAAAACTCCAGATAAATAATATAAACCTATAAGTGCTTTTAGCTCAGTAACTGTAGCATCTCGCGTGTATGACGGTCTAACTTGTGTTGGACTTGCATCTGAATCGTAATTGTTCCGATCGCTTTTGTATTTTTCGCGTTGTAATTTTATTTCAGCATTAGTGTAAAATAAAATACGTCCCAGAGTATCATCATCAAAAAATAAAACTACTAGCTCATTTTTAATTTATTGAAATAGCCGTGTGTATTTTCTGCTTTATTTGTCAAAAAAGCGTAAATTACCGGATAAATATTTATGCTTCTGTCATTAGCAGAGATCGGAGTAGGTAGATTGATTTTATGTACTTGCGTCAAGATATCATAATATGGACATGCCATTTTATCCACAATGTGCGGGAAGTACCGGAAAAAGTTCCGGGATTGGAATTATGGAATAAAATAAAATAAAAAACATACAGATAGGCTAACAAAATCGTTTATTATATGAATGATTGATTGAATTCAATGAACAATTATTTTTAATTAAACAAAAACATAAATAAATTATTTTTAATCCTCATCGGATACAATTTCCATATTTTGGCTTTCATCGTTAATACAATTAAAATAAATAATCATAATTTTTTCAATATTTTCCAATTTAAAAGTATTTCTTTTGACGTCTAGTATCCATTTATATGTGGAAAATGATCGTTCAACATCTGCAGACGTCAATGGAGCAAATTTAAAATATGTTATCAGATTATTTGCTACGTTTTTTTCAATACTTTCGCTGTATTCTCTAATTGTGTCTAAATCCGGCTTTCGTTTCATGACATATTCTAATTTATTTTTAATATTGTCACTGTTGCACTCGTTAATGGTAGCTCTCACTTGGTCAAACATTAAAAGTGAATCAAGATAATTTTTGATTTTGTAACTCTTTTAGAACTTCTTGAATAATACGGTAAATTTCTTCGATATATTTTAATTCTTACTGTAAAATTGGTTTTTCTAAAATATTTTTTGCATTGCGAATGGCTATTGAACCAGTACTGTTGAAGTTGTTTAGAACATCTTTTATTTTTTCGAAGTGTTGAGCGTAGTAAAATGCTGCTTCCAACCAAGTACCCCATCTTGTAATTACTGGTTGCGGAGGCAGTGCAGTGGTAGGTCAGGATATTTTTCTTTTAAACTCTTTACTCTATTCGGGGCTTTTAGAAATATTTTTTTAACATTTGATACTAAAATATCGACATCGTTATATTCTGATCTTATCTTCTCTGATATACGATGAAGAGCATGCGCCAAACATGTTACATGTTTTATTTCAGGTAAATATTCTTTTAATTTTCGCCCTGCAGACAGCATGATGTACGCTACACTGTCAGTGCAGAGCAATAAGACATTGTCAACTTTTGATTCAAAAGAGTCTTGCCATAAATTTTCTAGACATTGCAATACAAATTGCGCGATTGTTTGACCATTTACTACCGTTAACATTTTACAAGCAATCAAATAAGGCCGGCTTGAATTATTATTAGGATGCAGTGGCTTTATTAAGAAGTGGACTATATGTCTACCTAAAAAATCTGTGATCTCATCCAACGATATCCATAGTTTCTCATTTTTATTATTTTCATAAATAGTATTAATTTTGTTCTTATAAAACTTATCTAAATAAACTTTACGTAACTGTGATTCATCGGGCACTTTTCTATCACTACAAACACAACAAGTACTGCACATATATTTTTGAAAAACTCCTTGAACGCCGGGTTTAGCATTTGCATCCAGGGAATGTTGCACAGGATCAGGAACTTAATAAGGTCGAAGTAAAACTCCTCATTCGGACGCTTATGTTTTCCTTGATGCCTTGTGAATATTGCCTTTATTTATAATTTTCAAGTGACTCTCACACTTCGAGCATTATAGAGATCGGCTAGCGTGATCGTAAATTAGCTCGGGATGACCGATTATCCACTTTTGTACTGTTTCAGCCTTGACGTTTGCGCCAGCCATGTTTGAGTGAGATTCTCCTAAAACAATTAAAATGTGATATTTGTTGAAACTAGCAGTTAACTAAGCTGAACAGTTTTCAGTTTATTATTTTATTTAGAAGAACAATTATGCGTATGCATAACCCGGGTTCCGAGAGAACGATACATAAACGTCTAGTAAATCAACTTTTACATATTACAATTAGCTACAATATGTATTAAAAACAAATTATGATTTATCGCGTGAATAGGAAGATTATCAATCGGATATGAGACTAAAATGTTAACATTATTCTTAAAAAAAACCTAAAACATACTTAATAAGAAAATTATTAAAGCTTACCTGAAGTGAAATAACTTGAAGTAGAGATACAATTTAAAAACAAATCGATGTCCGTAGATACAAGCCAATTCGTCGTTTTAAGAAGGTGCCAGAAATCAGTAAACAAGCCAGGGTGAGATTATTATTTACACAACACAGGAATTTCACAAATTAGGAGCGCACTCTACGAACCGAGGTAAGCGAGTGAGATACCTGGAACACAGCGCGCGCGCATTGTTCTAACAAACACCTAATGAGTCATACAGGATACTTGCTTCTGATTGGTCGTCGCGTGCGATCAATGTGTTGTGAACATAGATGAACATGAGATAAAGAAACAAAAGGCCCTGTCTAAGTTTTGTCTCATACTGTCAAGCGTCATTTCTAATTCAACAGTAAGGGATAAAATACGGTGTAACTATTCCAAGGTATTTTTGTATAAAATAAAATACTGATTTCTTTCACCATTAGCTAACACTGGCAGCGTAGATTGATATTATTAATACGTTTTTCACCGGAAAATGTTGGTAATTGGTTTGCAGGTACATTAGGGTTTTGATCAAGAAAATCAGTTGACATGTCTTCAAAAATTTGTTGAATTGGATTTAAATTAGTGCAAACTTCTCCTTTGATTGCATACAAAAGCCATGTAATTTGAATTTTATTCTGGTCGATCAAGCACTTATGGCTGGTTTCACGAATTATTTTAGTTTTGTCCGTGCTTAAAGTAACGGTAGCTGTACATATTTAACGATGTGTGCACTTCCACCGTGTCGTACCGTCATGATTCGCCTTAAATATAACTTAATTGTAACTTTTATTTTTCGGTTGTGAGTGTGTTTGAGTCAGTGTCCACTTGCCTTTTACAATTAGAAGATGTTTATTCTTATGGTTTTTTGAAAACACAATTTCTTTGGAAGCAGCCATATTTTTATTTTATATTATGTTTAATTGCATCCTAAACGAACAGGAAATTATGAACTGGATTGACAATAGTAAAGGATGACAAATCACTTATCACTTTATTACAAGTGGCCAGTACCTAGATACTAGTAATCGATGGACAGAGAATTTATAAAACGAAAGAGTTTTAGTTTGGTACGCAAATAAATATAAATATGCATACTTGACGGGGACTTGTCTAGCGGTGGAATGCATGAAGCACACAACCAGTGGAGAGAGTATCGGCAAGTTTTTGTTCTAAATCAAAGTCACTAATTAACGGCGGGGGGAGAGGTAAGCCTCGCCCGCTGTGACTGGGTGACAAATTGACAACCGATTATCTAGGGATCCCAAAAATGTACTTGAAAAATATCGATATCGATAATTGTTTGACCTATTCCTAGCATAATATGCTGCCCTTACCCTTATATATATAAGGGTTTGTTTGACACCCTGTAGGCGGTCTGTGACAACTTCTTGTAACGTCCTCTTCTGGATATGACTAATTCAGTTTTTGACCACTTCTTGTTACGCCCGGTTCTAGTAATGCCCACTTCTGTTTTTGACCATTTCGTGTTATGACGGGTCTTTAGGCTTTTGACACCACGAACGCTACGGACCGCGGTGTGTAGCGCCCAAGTACTGATACTGAATAGGTTCATACACACCACAGTGGTTACAGCGGTGTCAAACGCCCATGGTATGTTTTGGAATAGGTTGATACGGACCACAGAATGAAACGACGATTTAGGTTCATATTAAAATTTTGATGCTTATTATTTGTTCGTACAGTTGAGTAGAAAAGTGGTTAGTGAATAAAAACGAATTAATGTGTAAAAATATAGTATAATTTAAAAATCAACAATCACAGTATACAAAAATAATAAAATGACAGATAGAGTAATATAAGAATGGCCTTTTACTACATAAAGATAGACAAGTCCTAAATCACAGTTTGATCAACATTACTCATTCTACTTAAAACTAACTTTTATTAATCACAGATTTTGTTGTACATTATAACTTTCTTTAGACTAGTAAAAAAAGAAAAATAAAATTAAAAAATCACATGCATAACATTTAAAAAATCAACGAAGGTAAAATAAGACCTAATATAGTTTAATAACGTATTAGATGTAAACTTAAACTTAATTCTCAATTTTTCTAAGCAATGTCCTACAGTTATTTCTCCAGCCAATAACTCTTGTATGGCATTACGAATTCTTCGATTATTTTCGATGGTGCTAGCTTTTCTTTTCGAAATCTGTATGTCACCTGGTCTGTTTAATTTACAATAGTAAAAATTGGCATCTTTTTGTATTCCGTTAAGTAATTGTGCTATGTTCGGTTTTTCTGGAATGATTTTTTTTATTTTGCTATTCCAGGACTCCACCATATTGTTGGTTCTATCACTTACATTAAATGTATTCCATGTTTCAGAGAGTATATAATTTTGTAGCCATATCTTAACAAAATAATCATTGAATTTGGTGACTTCAGTATTACATGGACTTTCTCCCATCACGTATAGCCACCCTTCATCCAAAAAGTTCGGAGGTAAATGTGATAATTGTGTGCATAATTTTACGTGAACTACACCCAGTTTTGTTTTAAGCACTCCCAGTTTCTTAGCTTTACGCCATAAACTGCAGCTAAAGTGAAAATTACACCCAACTATGTTCACTTCAGGAAATAAATTTTTTATTGCTAAAATTGCAGTCACTTCAAAGTCCATTGAAATTTGCGAAGGCTTCCATTCTTTCACTTGACTTTTTATAATTTGAAATAAAATTTCATATGTAGCCCTTGTTTTGTCGGGAAGCAATGCGTATAGCACGGGAACCACATTGACATATTGTTCATTGCTGCCGACATCTGCATGAACAGTGTATACTTGACAAAAACACTTCAGGCAAATTTTGAATGTGCCATCAATAAGAAATCTTGCCGATTCTTTCAAATATTTAATCATTTCTTGTTTTGCGAAAATAAAAATTCGCTTCTTTTCGTCTTTATATTCGGCAAACAATAAATTTTCATACTTTTTTGGTATTTCAACTTCACAAGCTTTATGAAAATTAAGTTTTTTAGCACCTTGCGAATCGTTCCTAGCTTTGTAAAGTTTTTTCTTTATGTTATCAAATTGAGGTAAAGGTGTCAATAAATCGATTCCCTTACTCTTAAGGTTCTGTACAGCATCCCCAAAAATTTGTGTTACTGGCTTATTGATGTCCTTTCGCAGTGTTTCAATACATAAAAGCATCTGTTGGTCTATTTCTGCCTCTGCTTCGTCTCTGGGTTGATGATTATGCGCAGTCTCATGCAATATTGTAAATGGATTAGATCTGACTTTGAGTGTGGCATTACATTTATTGTTTTTTTTTGTACATCTCCATAAATCAGAACCGTCTTTGTTCGTTCTCTTCAACACATAGCTATAACCAGCGCGACACAGCATTTGGGCCCCTCTTCTCGTTTTTCTAAAGTCGACAGTACTTGGTTGCCCATATGAGGTTGACGGGTAATCGGACATTTTTACTGTAGTTAATAACAGCGACCTAAAAATATCATGTCTTTATAAATGACCATATCCTAGTGAATAAGGTTGAGTAGAACCTAAAATGTATTAAAATGCTTTTACTCAATATTTGGAAGCTTGCTTTTGACATGTTGTACTACTATTTACTAAGCTAGCTTATTGTGTACTATAACTGTAAGCTCTCCAAAAAAATAAAATAAACGGAAATGCGTAAAGCAATGATAATAGTAGTTATTACAATAACGACACTAAAAATATTAAAGGAATGCCAATCAGCCTAGTCAAGATAGTATAATGGGAAATTTCTACGGTTTTTGTTCAGTTAACTTATAATATTTAATGTTTGTAATAATGTGCGCACCAAACTAAATAAAAAAATAAATGTTTAATATATATATTTGTACTTACCATACAAATCTCACAACAATTTATCCCGTCACGTTATCACTCTTAAAGTAGTTACGGCACTGTAACCCTTACTACCAGTCACTATGAGTGCAAGCTAATTGTCTATAGAAGCATCTACCAATCAGAAGCACGAGCCCGTGCGCCAGGGTGGTTCTATTGTTTAAGTGGCCGGTAAGTCTACTTTTTAACAAAGGGTTAATCTTACCTGAGATTCTTGGAAGGTATATGTACGCGCATACTGGCAGCTTTTTGCATTATTTAACATATTTTTGACTAGTCTATGTATTTACTTTGCAAAAAAAAATAATTTGACAGTGGTATAACATGATAAGTATTCGTAATTGATTTACTTTTAACAAATGTAATTTTTATTTTGTTGCTGGTTGTACTATAAGAAAATTGTACCTACTTTATTGTGCGGTTCCAATCGACTAATTGCTAAAAGTCCTTGTGTGTTACACACCGCGGTGTAAAACGACCACTTCAAAAACAGCTCTTGGGCAGTTGACACCGCGGTCCGTAACGCTTGCGGTGTGTAACGCCCAACGAACCGTTATGACTATAAGTACAGGTGTGAACAAAAAGAAACAAGAGATATCCGACATTTTTTAATAATAGTTAACTAGCAACAAAGAGTACTTTTTCAATACATTTCAATATGTGTGACGCAACTTATAGTAGATAATTTTTTTTTAGGAATTCGATTTCGTTAATCTCATTATGCTCAAGCTTTTGTAAATTTTTGTTCAATTCTTTATCGAATTTTATATCTGTAGCGCTTCGATTTTTTTTTGGACTAATAAAGTAGCTTCTTTTTATTACATGGTCGTAATGTATTGCCTCCTTCTTCAAACCGGCCACAAATGCAAAGAATGCAGGTTTTGGTATTTTAGCGTTTAATCGTTTGTGTCATCCTTCAAGCGGGTTTGTAGTCCGGTGTCGCTCATAAGCACAACTCAAAATTTTAGGGTTCAGTTTTAATATCCATTGCTCTTCAAAATATTATTTAAATTGAAAAATTTCATCCGTCACGGGTGCAGAATTAACTATAGAAATCCTATATCTATATCCTATAAATTCTATTAAATGGCAACAGAGGCAACAAAGATGCCATTCTTGTAAAATTTCGGCCGTCAGAGTTGGCAGTCACATTTAAAGCTACTCTTAAGCTCTACCTTTTTTCCATACATTTTTATTGAAATGAGAAAAACATATTGTTTGGCAATTGGGATATATGATTTTTATTGCATTTATAACAGCAATTTCAGTCACACTTAATTTTTTTTATTTCAGCTCTTAATTTCGATCTAATTAGTGTAAATAATAATCTAACATAAGTTGCTTCCGTTTTGTTCGGTAGCAAAGCAAAAATGATGGGTACAATGTTTGTGGTGTGCTGGTCTGAAAATAAATCAACATGGAGCGTGTACAGCTGATAAGATTGGTGAGGGACGCATTTGAACGTTCCATCACCGAAAAACAGTTTTGTCATCGGGTTTTTCAAGTCTTCTAGACTGCATGGAACAAAAAATTATGATTTTACTGCTGGATTTTTAAGAGGAAATTTATTACCTAAGGCTTCTGGAACAGAAATTTCTTCAATCGATTTATAATTTAGCCGGTCACATTGTAAAAACATTTTTCTGCGTAGATAGATGGCATCTTTTAAGCGGTCTACACACCAAAGCCGCTGACCCGGTGGCACAGCCCGGCGGCTTATTGCCGGCGGGTTAACCCGGCGGCTTCAGAATGCCCAAGCCGAACGACTTTGCCGGCGGCACGACAGCCGCGGCATGTGGTGTTCTAGTAATTGCCAAATAGTCGTAGAGATTGGACGTGTGTGTTTCGAATAATTCAGAAGTAGTATTTTCAGATTGACATGGAGGAGGACGATAACAGTGATTTAATAATAGCAGTTTGTGGAGTTATTATCGGTGGATCCCTCAACACACGAAAGTGTTGGGTTAGGCCAAGTTTAATGAGTCGCAATAAATACAGTACTTGTCAAAGATTAAGTGATTTAAAGGAAGACGACTTGGTTCTATACAAACCCATTTCTTTTAAGACTTTCTTGTCATTAACCAGTACCGACTTTGAATATTTACTGAATATTGTTGGACACAAAATAGCTAAACAAGACACAAATTACAGAAAAGCAGTTTCACCAGTGGAAAGATTGTCAATAACGTTAAAATACCTAAGCTCAGGAAATTCTTTTAGTAGCCTGTGCGACGTCTATAAAGTATCTCATCAACTAATTTCAAGCATTATTCCTGAAGTATGTGATGCTTTAGTTGAAGGACTTTCAGATTATGTGAAAATTTGCAGATGAATATTTAAAAAGATGGCAAATACCCAATTGTCTTGGGTCAATGGATGGGAAACACATAAAACTTCAATGTCCCCCAAAAAGTGGAAGTGATTATATAAACTATAAAAAATATTTCAGTATTGTGCTCTTTGCTTTAGTAGATGCTGATTACAACTTTTTGTACGCTAATGTGGGATGTCAGGGTCGGATTTCAGATGGTGGGGTTTTTAATAATTCAGCATTATGTCGATTGTTAAATGATAATGAATTGAATATACCACATAAAACCCCTTTACCCGGAAGGAATCTACCAGTACCGTATTTTTTTTTGGGTGATGACGCGTTTCCTCTGCAACCCCATATTATAAAGGCTTATGATGGTAATCACACAATGGGATCACCTAAGAGGGTTTTTAACTATCGCGTATGTCGAGGGCGAAGAGTAGTTGAAAACGTGTTTGGGCAGTTAACACACAAAGGAGAATGGGCAAATTTGTATGGAGCCTGGGCCATGCGCGGCCAAACATAAGTTTGTTGTTTTTTGATGTAATTTAGTCCTATAATTACTGTGTAGAAGTTTCACTGCCGCGGTGTACTCTTATGACAAATAAAACACATTATTGTTTATGAGCACTTTCAATAGTTTTACTAGATATTCTGGCATATATTTGGAGTAAAAATAAAAAATAAAGTGAAACAACAAATCTGGACGGTACCATTTAGGGGAAACAGTATAGTTATTGGCCAGATAAGCGACCACCCGATGAGAAAAAATAAATAAAAAATAAATTTATAACTTGGAAATAAATAAAACTCACGACATATGTTTCTTTATTAATGTATTTACTAAACAAGGTGCCTTACATAAACTTTTGTTAAATATTATAATAAAAATGTGAACTTAAAAATAAAAATATTAAAATCACAGTAATTGGCCATAACATAGCAGTTATTGGCCGTGAGATCACATAGCTATTGGCCACATTGAAAAATAAAATATAAATTAAAATTTTACCACATAAACATTAACTAAAACATGTCTTCATCATCTTCAGAAGATTTAGAATTATCACCAGAGTCATCATTCAACGAAAAACAGTTGTGGCATACAAAGCCAGAAAGCTCATCGTCATCCGGCATATGATCAAGGTGTTTTCGAGGAATGCAATGACGATGATAATACTTTTTACAGGAACTACATACTAGTGACTTATTTTTATCAGCCAAACGCCGGCACATGTCGCAAGTAACCAGCTCTATATTGGATAAAATCCTAAGTTTACCGTCGTTTTTAATTGTAGTCGTAGTATTTTCTTCTATAGAATTTTCAGTCTTTATATTAATATTTCTATTTTTTGATTTCTTTCCTACGCCTTTATCTTTTTTGATCTTCAGAGCGTCTTCTTTCTTCTCCTCTCTTTTTCTTCTCCTTTCCATTTTTTGATTCTCTTTTTCTTGCTTTTCCATCTCTTTCTTTTCAATAGCTGATCTAAAATTCTCAGAGGTAATCACAAATGGAGTCTTTTCTGTCTTTCGAATGAACTTCCTTCTATTTTCTGGGGCATTTTGTAAGTAGTCACTAATCGACTTATTAACATGAGCAGTTTCTGCCATTGTGGTTTCAGTGGTAGAAGTGGAAGGTTGGCACAAATCTGTGGGAATTTTGGTAGGTGTCATGGTAATTTTAACTGTTGTCACATTATTTTCACTTATGAGATTTACATTTGTTGTGTTATTAGCTGATTGTATTTCAATATTAGTTGATTCTGTCTCTGGAGGATCACTTTGAAAAAAACTCCAGAGTTTGAATAATGTTGGAGAGGAACTATTCTGCATTATACCTTGAGATTTCAGTGCTTTCATCTTGTCTATCATTTCGACTCCTACAATATTTTCGAAGTCTTTTAGAGTCATGACCTTGTTTCCGTGCTTGTCTACTGTTTGTCTGTCTGTCCCTTCAACATTTTTCGGTGCACCTAAACATTTTGAGTAATCAATTGCATTCTCATCAAATGGACACAAGCCACATGCTCGAAAACCATTTATTATAGTTTCAGATTTTAGGTTGTCAACAACGGTTTTTAAAATCATAGCTATGTTGAGCTTTGTTACCACCTCTCCAACGTTTTCTGATTGAAATTTGCGTACTGCTTTTCGATACATTTTCTTTATTGGTCCAAAAACGGAAACGTCTGCTGGCTGAGTGATTCGAGTGGTATTAGGGTAAAGAGCTATCAATTCAACTCCTTGCTCTTTACAAGTCAAACTAAGTTGTAATGTAATATGACTTTTATGGCCATCAATAAAGAGGATGACCGGTCTTTTTATGTTATTTTCAGCAAGATAGGGTGCAAATATTTCAGTAATGAATTGGTTAAAGACATCTGCCGTCATCCACCCTTTATCACTGCGTCCGATGCCCCATTTAGGTGGCACTGATGTCGCAATTTTTTCAGGCAGTCGTTTGTATGGAAACACAATTAATGGAGGACAAGTCCTGCCATCGGCAGAAAATGTGAACAGCACTGTAACATTTTCTTTGGGGTTTCCTTGGTCCACAGCATAAACATTTTTATCTCCTTTAGCAGCTAGCACGCGCCCCGTAGAAGGACAGAGTTGGAATCCTGTCTCGTCAGCATTGAAGACACGCTTTGGATCCTGAATTACGTCTAACAGGTTTTCGCCAGTCATGTAGTTCTTTATTTCAAGAAACCATTTTCTTATGTCGGTTTCAGACACACAGGCACTGGCTTTGGTAACCCCCTCACTGGTTCTTGGTACTAAAATGGGGTGACGTTTTAAAAAAGCTTTGAGCCATCCCTGACCGGGCCTGTTGTTAAGAAAAGGAGTAACGCGTGGATTTTCAGTTAAAAACATTTGAACTGTGTCCAAAACGTCATCGGACTTCCTAGGAAATCCTTTACGAGCCATCTTAACTAACCAATCTGTGATAATAACTTCTTCATCATCTGTTAGATACGGTGTGGGGCCAAATTGAGATTTTGAATTTGGATTTTTAAGTTTAAATTGTAAAGTTGCTCGGGGTATATTGTATTGTTTGGCGACTGCTCTTAAAGACATTACTTTTGTATTTATTTTTTCTAAAGCCTCGTCCAGGGCCTCTTTGGTGTATTTGGGTATCTTTGGCATATTCTTTTCTTGTGTACCTGAAAAAAACAAGTAAATATTCTTTTTTGATAATTTATCCAAAATGAATTAATAAAGCATTATAGTTATTGGCCTACCATTTCTATAGACTAACTTTGCAAATGATACAGTTATTGGCCTAAGGCCATTAACTGTACATAATGGCTGAAAATTTTTAGAAATCGTACAGAATACTACTCAATGTAACAGAAAACGATACCTTTAATAAAAACGATACTTTAACTTTTTTTTGTAAAATACAGTTATTGGCATAGGCGGCCAAACACTATAAATGAATGAAAAAATTGTGACAGCTATTGGCCACTACAAAATTTTGAGGTTATATACAAAATAGGTTATAATTCACCTTAAATATGTTTATAACACACAAAATAGCTATATTTTTTAAAGTTCAAATAACTGATTAAGTACATACACATTTCAAAATATCACACAAAAACATCAATGCTGTCTTAACATTTTTTTTACAAACTTACCTGACTTTGTTCCTCCGGCAAACGATGACACATTGGAAAAGAACCAAATAACCTAGCGGAATTTCGTTAAAACTTTTTGACAGAGAATAAAAGTGTTGCCATTAAAAAGCTTTCAAATCTACTATTTGTAAGGCATATTGCTAGTTTTTTGGCAATAAAGTTGAAATGGCTAATAACTGTAAAGGGGCCAATTACTATATCGATTCCCCTATTAATTATGAAGCATTTTATAATATTACATTAATAATAATAAGTACCGACAATTATTATACAATCATTTTTTTTTTAGTGGTCATGGTCAATGATGACACTTAATTCCGCTGCTGGTAATCTAATGTCTTCAGGTTGATTTCTTGCCCATCCTAGGTACCATACTACGCACATAACATGAGCGCAACATCCTATCGTGCGTTTTCCACTCAGACATGAACAATAGTAATGAGCAACAGCTTCTCTTCCTTGTCTTTGTCGGTCAGTTACAACATAGGAATAATAAATCCTGGACCTTACATGTCTGGACTGTATTCGAACACGTAGCAAGCAAACATCTTGTTCTTCTATATATTCATAAAGACCACTTATTTGTGGCTCACGATACACTTCAATATTATATAAGCCCTGTCTTAAATGCTCAGCATAATAACTACGAGCTAACTTGATATGGTACGTACCCAGAGCGAAAAGGATAATATCATCTTCTGACAAATTAGGAAAATCGTCGAAAATAGTCTGATCACCGGTGATGCTTTGAAATGTTGCTCTTTGCCTATTTATATTGTTACGGACAACAAAGTCCGCTAGTTGATTAGGTCGATTCATGCGATCATTTATAATGTCCACAAATGTGGCTGCATGCACATTATCGTGGAATGGCTCCTGGAAAGCGTTAATAAGTGAAGCAGCTATTTTGAAGTCATGAAACATGTGACTTAGAGACCGATTAAAATAATCTTGTCGGAACAACTTGAAGTCACGTTTGAATCGACCATTTATAACTTCTACAACCCAGCGGCATAGGGTGACCATTCTAGATCTGTTCGCTTGTTCGGTTGTGAGCTGATCTGCACCACGGTCTTTAGTTTCAGGCATATATGCTGAGAAATCCCATTGTGCCAAATCCGGCAGGGCGTCTCTAAACCCACGATCTAAAATGAAAATATCGCCAGGACTAAAGAACCAATGAAACGTGCTTTCTTCGTCATATATCATCCTTTGTAGAATTGTAGCATCCGAGTCGGTAGCTGCATATGGACCACAGACGTCTAATATATAACCATCGCAGCTTACAATAATGAATGGTTTTAAAAGATTTGAATACTTATGCAAACTATATGTCTCTCTTTGGAAAGAATAATTGGAACTCTTCTGTATATAAATATATGTTCCGTCCATTATTACTATGGCTTTTCTCTCGTCTAATGCTGAGTTAGGGTTTCCAAACAAAGCGTTCGGTATATAAAGGTTACGTTCAGCGACCATTCTTCTATTTATGTGGTTGAAACCCAGATGTCTAGGCACGAACTCAGCAAATAAACAATCTCTTGCTCTTTTTAGGTGCCTCTCTAGTGATCTTCTACTCATTTTAAAGAGCGATGCTAACCTTTCGTTGCTTTCACCATTTCGCAACTTCATTAAATAAATAGCTAGTGCTGTTCTTGAATTGGAGCCTGCCAAGGAAGGCGTCTGTGTCAGGATCTCTGAGAATTGTTCTCGGTTAAAACCCAATCGAATATGTATTTCATCATTGTCCATATCTTCAATATTTTCAAAATTCAAAATACAGCCCCTTGACACAGCTGCTTTCATTAAACTCATCATTTCTAAGAAATGAGCACTATTAAAATCATGTCTTAGATTCGGGCTATCAATAATTTCATCCCAGTCATTGTTTCTTAAATGTGTTTCACACACTCTAGCTTCTTGTGGTATAAATACATTGGAATCCATCAAAAGTGACAGTCGTATATTTTCAGGAATCCGTTGACGAGTAATTCTTCTACATTGTTCAAACATGCAGCTCGCTGCGCTGTTAGCTACTCTAGAATACTCTTCAATCTGCAGTGTGCATTCGTGAGGGACAGGATTTATATTACGTTGTACAGCACGTTGAGCCCGCTGCCAGCACGGTCGACAAAGATATTCCAGACCGTTGTATTCAAACTAGAACAAACATAATGACATTTTAGTGAACTAAATACAGTAGGGAGATTACATTGGTTATTATTTAGGGAGCTTACAGCCGCCAATAACAAGCTGCCACAGTTATACAGAAAACATTATTATGAGTATAATCGCAACTACCTATGTATATCATATATAGATCTTTATCAACGATTTCTACATACTACGTACTAGATAGGGCGCTCCGAACAACAAATATGTTACGTCAAATGCACTGCAATGTAATGAATATATCTTATTAAGTCACTCATTGCTCAAGCATCAGTGTGACTGAATAAGAACATCCTATTAAACTCCCTTTGCTGGCCACAGGCCTCCACCATTAATAGAGGGAAGTTAGCCGACTGTAACTATATATATCAAACATTATATTATTATAAAAGTACTTACTTGCTGTGGAGCAAAAGCATCAATAATATATTGACCGATTCCGACATTTGCCTCGAACAAACCATGCGTTATTTCGAATCTTCTTCTATTAACCACTGGTCGATTGCACAAAACACAAACTGGTCGATTTTCTGCCATAGTCAACAAAATCCCAATCGCAAATAAACTCAAAAGTCCAAAAACGAAAGCCAAGTTATCAGGATAAGAGTAAACAAAGTCCGAAATGCAAAATAAAGGTCAAAAGGCTTAAAGTAATCAATACAAATCGCACAGTACACAACGACACGAGAGTAACCGAAGAACTGCGCGGACGCAACGTACGAAGCAAGCGCCGCCGGTATTTCACGCGTATTAGGTGCTCGTAGCTGATTGGTCCGTCCCGAGCGCAGGTAAACCAACCGTTGCGAAGCGGTTTTGTGTTGATCATTGTAATCCTTATCAAAAGATGTTGTGGAGTTTTACGAAAACGCATTACATAAACGAAATAATTGTTATGATGCTCTATACGTTTACATGTAAATATTTTTTTCCCTAAATGGATTACAGTGAAACGTTCATAGTAAAAGTTGTTCCTAGTTATCACTACTTTCATTTGAGACTACTTTCATTAATGGCCGCGATAGCCCAGAAGTGCCCATTCTCCTTTAGGATTTTTCATAGACCTATTCAGCTAATCCCAGAAAAAGCTACTACTGTAACTTTGGCGTGTATACATTTATTTAATTATATCAAACGAACCGCTGCAACTCAGCAAAACGAAAACGATACTGAAAATAATCAAGGAGAAGTTTTTCCCGGTGAATGGCGTAGACATCTTGAAAACGACAGTTGCTCAGATAATATGTCAGGAGAAGACAATCAAACCTCGGATACTACAGTGACCGCTGAGGATACAAGAGTGGAGTTGACTCATTATTTTCTTTCTAGTGTCGCACTGTGGGCTGAAAATCGACCGCCATAGACATAGAAATGAAAGTTGCTAGATGTTCGTTTTGTTGACAGATATGGCTTCTATTAGCTATTATACACATAACAATGTCGTCTGAGCTAACTCCGCACAGAAATGAATTTATTATAAGGTTTTTTCGAAAAAAATGTATGGAGCTAGCATGAAAAATCTGAATATCTCTGAACTTGCAAGGAAAACCGTAATATCCTCAGAGATGGTTATAGGACTAATTATTTGTGATTTTTTGACATTCTTCATATAACGGTACCTGCTGCAGAATTTTTTTAAAAAATCATCTAATTTTTAATTATTTTTTTTTTTAAACTACTATATACGGATTTTATCGCGTTGTTTATTTATCACTGTATTACAAAATTTTGAAAATATTACTCTACTACTACTATTGATTTTATTTGACTAATTTATAAGCTAATAAAATTATTTAAACTATTAAATCTATTTATTTTTGGTTTACACTTTCCCCGACGTTTCGGGTGCTTTTCAGCAGCCATGGTCACGGGGAAACTGCTGAAAAGCACCCGAAACGTCGGGGAAAGTGTAAACCAAAAATAAATAGATTTAATAGTTTAAATAATTTTATTAGCTTATAAATTAGTCAAATAAAATCAATAGTAGTAGTAGAGTAATATTTTCAAAATTTTGTAATACAGTGATAAATAAACAACGCGATAAAATCCGTATATAGTAGTTTAATTTCAATGAATAACATTCGCGTAAACAGAAGACAATATTATGTAATTTTTTTTTAACATTAAACGATTTGTTTTATTGTAAAAGTAAAGAAACAACACGTTATATGCATATAATACTAAATCTTCGCCAGTTATTTGTTAAAATATCAAGAAAATTATTTTTGCCTTGCATAGTACAGGTAAACCACTGAATATTAAATTAGCCTTCTAATGAGTTCTGAATAAGAGATTAAGTGATTTGCAATATCGCACAATGGTAACTACGGAGTACACTAATTAAATTCTTACAGGTAAGTACATAAGTAAACTAATTAGTTAATTAGACATGTTACGAGTTCTAAGAAATATTTTCGACAACTGTCTAATTATTTTATTATTATGTCTAAATGAAGGTATTTTTTTAAAAAATTAAATTCTACTAATGTCAAAGTAAAGATCAATCGATAAGTTAGTTATTTTATTAACGCTAATAATAGGCATTAAATAAAAAGAAAAATAAATTAAAAAGGTATTTTTTAATAGTTGATAAAATTTATATAAAACAAAACATAGGTACAAAAGTATGCAAAAATATAAATAGGTACAAGAATAGTAATATAAAATATTTAAAAATAAATCAATTGCAAAACATAGTTACGTACCAAAGCTAAATAACGAAAGATCATGAAAAAATTACATTGAATAGAATTATAATTAAAAGCACAAAAAGTTTCTAGTTTTCCTTATCACTCTCGTCGATTTCTGAATCAGAATCTAGATAGCCTAGAAACTCAAAGTCAGTTTCTTGAAACTGAATTAAATTGAGGGTTTCAGGAAATAAATCCTCCTTTTTCTTGGCATCTAACTTAGGCCTTTGTACATTTATAAAAGGATCCGAAGAAACAACTAACATATTAAGGATATCATGATTCGAATCTTGCCTGCTCTTTTTCTGCGAATGATGTTCCCGAAACCTCCTAAAATCTTTATTGCGACACTCGGATGCTTCTTCCGAGAGACTTCCTATGGGTACAACATCATTCTTCTCGATTATGTCTGCCCCGTGTATAAGTAATTTGTGGACGGTTGATGACATATAGTACCAGTCATATAATTCCACGTACCTCTCTGCTGTTTTGAAGGCATAATCTTTAAATTTAATTATATCTACTTTTTCCCCGGAAGTTATTGCCTGTAAAATCACAGCAAATCTTCTTATTAGTTCTTCGTCCAACCCAGTAATGGCTGCAGTTTTATGGGGAAATTTGAAAAACTTTCTTGCAGTGTTGCCGTCATTAGTAGTTCCGGAACCTTGTTTAACAATGTCAATCAATAGATTTAATTCGTCTTTAAATTTGTCTTGAATAATCTTTTTTCTCTTACTTAGCATTTCTTTGTGCTCGTTACCTCTCGCAGCCCACTCTTTAAAATCTAGTCTATACGAAATATGTAGTAAACATTCCATACAATTTATACGGGCGTGTAGAGATGACAATCCAAACTCGTATATATCAGAAGATACGGTCTTTGCTGTTACTACACTCAAACGGTTCATTTCTGTCGGTTTTGCCAGACACAAATAGCATGATGAACTTGATCTGGCTTGAGACAAATACGTGCAGACTTTACCATCGATCATTGTCATCATTAGGTGATGATTCACTCTGTTTCTATTATTGCACTTTGTAGGAATGAGAGCCTTAATTTCTTCATCCATTCGTCGTTTGTGTTCGATGACTACTGCTTCGCTTTCCTTCACAAAAGTAAATTGAACTGGACGACAATACATTGCTGAGCATGGTTTTGGGTTCATCCACAAAGTATTGTCTCCATCAGTCAGTTTTAGTGGCACCAAGGAAGTCATGAAAATACTTGAATCGTCTTGATCGCTATCCATTTTCTGCTTGTATCGGCTTTGGTTTGACGCACCATCGAAACCCCATTTAGATATCAATTTTAAATCCTTATTTTGCACATCATCGTTAGGAAAACTTTGGAGGATTCTTTTGACCGTAATGTCGAGTAAAGCTTGAAGGGTTATTCTTGCCGATGAATCGGTCACTAACACTGATTGCTTCGGAGGATAGCATGCCAGCTTGGTTTGTTGCACTTTATAGTAGGATGGATAAATATCCTTTCTACCTTCCCGAATAGCTGACTCTCGTAAAGTGATGTATTGCCACTTTGATAATTTTAATGAAAGGAGTAATCCAAGTGCTTTTTCTGGTGTAAATAAGATAGTTTTCACCGGTTGCTTAAGCGTTTCCTTAATTTTAGAGGCTGCTTCAGGATGTTTCAGCATATATTCGATTACAGATGCGATATCCTCACAACCTTCTTCCTTAAAACGCGCTGCTGCTGTATATGCCAATTCACTGGGATTGTCAGTTTTATGCTCATCAGATCTTCTCTTCTTCTGTTTGCTTTCCAGATCTTCGAATGGTTTTCGTGACCTCTTTGTCATTGTACCAACAGAGTATGATGTTGGGTTCTGGAGAGATTGATCTTGATCCCTCAGCAACAGTTGGTTCTTGAGCGACTAAATTTATACAACTTGGCCAATCGATAGTTGCTTGCAGCCAAATTTCGTATTGTTTTCTAAAAGTATCAAGAATTCGGTGAGATTTTTGCCACCTTTGTGATGCAGCTCGTACAAATCTCCGACAAAATTCTTTTAGAGTCACTTGATCTTCAACGGAAAGACAAACGTCTAGGCGGGATATAACTTCACTAAACAATACCTCATGATCAAATGAAGTACTCTTACATTTTAGAAGAACGAATAGGTCTAAATTGGTATTTAAACTTTCCATTATAAAATTTCACAGTGATATGTTAGGGGTAACAAAGCTTAGAATAAACTAAATTATGATGCAAAATGTTAACCATTTTATATTTCAGTCCAACATTAGTTAACGACCTCATTAGACAGTTGTCGAAAATATTTCTTAGAACTCGTAACATATCTAATTAACTATTTAAGTTACTTATATACTTACCTGTAAGATTTTAATTAGTGTAATCCGTAGTTACCATTGTGCGACATTGCAAATCACTTAATCTCTTATTCAGAACTCATTAGAAGGCTAATTTATTATTCAGTAGTTAACCTGTATGCAAAGTTCAGTAATGGTATCCAATTAACTGTTTTAAAACATATATACTATGTTAGACAAAAATAATTTTCTTGATATTTTAACAAATAGCTGGCGAAGATTTAGTATTATATGCATATAACGTGTTGTTTCTTTACTTATACACCAAAACAAATCGTTTAATGTTAAAAAAAAAAAATTAAAATAAGATGATTTTTAAAAAAAATTCTGCAGCAGGTACCGTTATATGAAGTATGTCAAAAAATCACAAATAATTAGTCCTATAACCATCTCTGAGGATATTACGGTTTTCCTTGCAAGTTCAGAGATATTCAGATTTTTCATGCTAGCTCCATACATTTTTTTCGAAAAAACCTTATGATAAATTCATTTTTGTGCGGAGTTAGCTCAGATGACATTGTTATGTGTATAATAGCTAATAGAAGCCATATCCGTCAACAAAACGAACATCTAGCAACTTTCATTTCTATGTCTATGGAGGTCGATTTTCAGCCCACAGTGTGTCGGAGGATTAGAATGGCAATATAACCAATAACTCAACTCATATAATCAATATTATTTTTAATCATTAAAGTAGTTCCATGTATTATCCATTAAATCTAAAATCGTAAATTACACATAGTGAGATGCACTTTTATTGTGATTCGTATAATAAAGTTTTAAACAAAATAAGAAATGTGTTTTTGTAAACCAATAACATGATATTAACTATTGGTAACAGTAGAAGTGTCACTAAACTAAAATTAAAACCTTGCTATTCCTTTCGCACATATGTCAAGCTCTACTCGTGTGAAGGGAATAGTCAACACTAATTTAAAATTTAACTTTAATGGGGCTACCTATAGCTACCTTTATTATACCAAAAAGAAAATTAAATATTTATAACATATTTTGAAGATTACTTTATAACACTATCAGAAGTGAATATATTATATGATAATAAAATAGACATGTAAAAATTTAATAATATAATTTAGATGTACTCATAATTTAAAAAATTGTAACTACTAGCAAAAATACATTTATTATTATTAGAAAATTGCAATGCTTGTAGAAGGCGCTGAGTTGTAAGCACTGTACGTATATTTAAGATCTTTATGTATACACTTAGTACGCAATAAACGCTTTGACTTTGACTTTGAAGGATTTAGAGCTAGGTATTCTTCAGCAAATGTTTCTAGTGACGAAGGTTGAATTGTTTGTGGATCTGGGTTTGTTTGGGCAGGGTATTCAGAAGAAGTTAAGTTATTTGTAGAAGGGCTTACAACCGTCTGTTGAAGTGAAGATGCTGTATAGTATCCTGGATGACTGTGTGAACTAGAAACACTACTTGGTCTTGCAAAATCCGTAAATGTATCGGATCTATATCCAGTTTCGGCTTCAAATATTATATTGTTGATCCGATGTCTCACAATAGCTTTCATTCGTCGATCCATTTGTCTTAACTGACCCGCAATATAATCTCCAAATAAACCATCCTCATCTTTTGTCACATTTGGTCGTTGGGAGACATTCTTCATAATATTCAATGCTTCGGATATCAACTCTTTATTAGGGTTGATTTTAGGACGTTTATTTCGTTGCCAAGTTGTATTTTCTGGCGACATCTGTGGTAAATCATTTTGATTTGATTGTAAATCTCCTGGCGACATCTGTGGTAAATAATTTTGATTTGATTGTGAATCTCGTTGTGAATCGTGGCTCGTCGACGGTGTGTCCTGCGAAAAAAAGACGAAAAAGACTGCCCGTTTAGCCGTTTTACTTTTATTTAATAAAAAATAAATAAGTATATCTAGTCAAAATCAACATTTATTGTGTATTTTTTTATTATGGATTTTATTAAAGGCACTGAATAAGTCTACAACATTTCAATTATTTTTTTTTTAAACATTTTTTTTACCCGAGTGGCAACTATTTTGCCAATGCCCGGGAAAGGGTTAAAATGTAAATACAAAGATACACTAATAAATAAACTAATATAATTATATGTCTATGGGGCCCTAGTTGCCTGATTATAAATAAAAAAAAATTAAATCTTTTCTTACAGTACCGGTGGTTTCAGTAGGCACATTTTTGTTCCGCAGAAAATTTAGTGATTTGTAGGCAAACCATTTACTATGATAAATATCATCAGTACCCGCACCAGACTTATTTGAATTATCTTCTTTTTTTTTTCTCTCGGTAATAATGACTAGTTAAATTTTTTATCTTTCTCTCGATTTCCGGAACATCAGTAGCAAATTCACTGGCAATTTCATTAAATGCGTCGTAACGCTTTGGCCGGCTTTTGTAGTCACGGTTTTTTGGGTTCCATAATATTTCTTTTAAATGATAGAGGTCTATTAGTTTTATAACTGTTGCATCGTCCCACTCCATATTGGTTAGTTGATAAAAAATAAAAGTGCCGACACTTCACAACAACAGAGAATGAATAAGTGATACGTCACTACTCTATGAAAGCCGGCGGGCAACTGACTGAGTGAGTGGAGAGGGATGCCGTCGGCATCGGCATGCTGCCCCGCCGGCTTGCCCGCGCGGGCGCAAGCCGGCGGCATGATTGTACAAAATAAGGCAGGCGGGTTGGGCCGGCGATCCGTGCCGCCGGGTCAGCGGCTTTGGTGTGTAGACCGCTTTACAGAGCCAAATGTTTGTATATAATCAATTTCATCGGATGAACATTCATTTTTTAGATTTTCAGTGTTTCTCAAAAATGTTTTGTGTGGGTTCGAAGTTATAACAGACTTCCTCTTTGCGTTCAATTTTAATAATACTTCATTTTCAATTCTCCGTGAAGAGCAACTGTGATTTGTGCTCCTTAGAATACACTTCTCTTTATTAATTGTAATGGTAGGCGCACAAACCCCTCGCTGAACACACCGCCATCGAGAAGTACCATTTTTGTTATTGGCACTTAGATTATATCGATATTTTCCACATAGTCAACGTCTCTTGGCCTTTTTTTATTTTTGATAAACTCAAAGTTTACTGTGTCCATTTTATCCGCAATATACTTATTATTAAATTGACAGGAAAACGTCAATTAAAATTAAATGATTCATTACTACCAAAAAGATTGAATTACTATGTAGGTGAAGTACCTAAATGATAAAATAAATTGAAGACGTGAGTGGATGAAGGTGATATGTCGCATAATTCCAGTTTTTAATAAATCGAGGTTAAAGTTTTACTTTTATGTTTTGAGATAAGTCGCTTCAGAACTTATTTTTGTACCAATATATGATGCTAAGATGTGTAAATAACCTAAAATATTAATGGCATGATAGAAATTAAACACTTGTTGTATTTTTTATTACATAAATTTGAAAAAAATTGAACATAACTCCTTCTTCTATAAACAAAAGTAAACTTTTCTGCACTTTTAGCCATTTAAAATTAGGTGTTAAGTAGAAATGTAGGTAAACAATGTCTCAATCTTTCTTATAACTAAACAATATAAAAAAACGTAAACTATTAGCAGTGATCAATTGTGTGCCATGTCTTAATTATTATAATAAAAATATTACTCTTGGCTTAAAATCGACTCATAGAAGTAGCGATATTCTGGCTTCACGTACTTGAGTTGATCTCGAAGATTCTCTTTTTTTTCCACGGACACAGTACCATATTTTCCGTTCATGCGTAGAATTTCTACATTAGTAGGTATATGACATCTTTTTTTTAAAATGTCTACCTTTTTGAAGGGTGTCATTTCATCATATATTTCTTTGTATAGATAGGAACCATACTCATGCACACGTATCCATTTAATACCATCCCTAAAATTTACTTTTTTCCTGTTAATTAAATTAAGTTTCGCCTGTAGCTCACCAATTTTTCTGAAATGTTCGGTCATATCGATAACAGTATTATTACGAGAAGATTTGCATATGATGCTCCTGTATTCTTCAGGAGTATAAACTGTATCATGTTTCCTAAGGACTTTTTCAATTCTACCAAAATCACGATCCGAATCTAAATAAGAATGGCCAACCTCGGGAAAATTGTGGTCGATTATTTTGAAATATCCTTTCAAGATAATATATTGATAAAGTGCAATCATGTTAAAGTTTTTGTTTTGTCCGGCACATGAATCAGACCAAATCAATAAGTGATCTTTGTTTTGGCAACTTCGATCTACCTCTACAAATCTTAGAAGTGCGCTTGCGTCCGTCCATGTACAACAGACGGCCTTTTCCTTACCTCCATCATTAATATGAATACCCAGATTATAAACCCAGAGTTGGCGTAAGTAGAACGCTTTTGAAGTTGTCAGTTTTGGCAACGGCATTGTTTGTTGTAAATCAATCGTAATGTACACAATATCTCTATCCCGGATTGGTTTTTTTCTGTCCATTTGCATAGCTTCCACAGCAGCATAATAATTTGATTTATGTTCGTCGTTTGAGTCTCCGGCATTGCAAGTAGCACACGTATCACTCTTTGGGTATCCAAACGACAAATTAAATTCTGTAACAAAAATTTTGTTGTATGAACTTTTCTTGACGCGGTATTTATCAAGTAAGTCCTCACGTTGACACATTTCCAGGTAAAGACTATGCATCTTAGTCACATTTAGCAACGGTGACAAATAAAGCTTGTGCAAATTTTTGTTTCGGGAGTAATGTGACTGTTCTGCAGGAAAACTAGATATGTGAGCTTTTATACGTTGGACAACGCCATTATCCATTTTGTGTGGACGATTCTGATGCCTACATGTTCGATCCGGTTTTGGAGCTGAAAGTCCGTCCTTGATATCATTTATAATGAGATCAACTTTTTTGCGACCTATCTGGTATATCCCACACAAACCTAACTTGCATATTTCTTTCGTAACTTCTTTGCTTTTTACGTAATACTTGTAGGAAACAGATTTATGCTTTTTAGCGTTACTGCGTTGTCTCACTACAGGCTTACTGACAATACTGCTGAATAATAAGGCGTTCTTACTATTGGAATCCAATGAATAATAGCTGTTTAAAATACACTCGGTTCCAAAAATAACGGGTCAGTCACATAAACCCGAATATCTCCCGAACTACGTATGCCATCCTAATGAAACGAAGACTGTTCAATTGAGAATTTAATTATACAGATAAAAAATAAAATAAAACTTAGTTGCACCCACAATATTAATCTATAAATTAAAAAAAAACTAAAGTAGTCATATTTTTCTTAAGATTACATTTTTTTTATGATTGTTTTTTTGCTGTTTTTCATCACTTTCTTCATTTAATACTTTGTATTGCCTCCACGAGCTCTTCTGACAGCTTCCAGGCGATTAGGCATGCTGTACACCAAATTTCGGAGCCGGTGCTGAGGAATACCTTCCCATTCCTCCACCAGTGCTTGTTTGAGCTCGGGAAGCGTGATTGGTGGGGGGTTTCGACCTTTCACGCATCTCTGAAGCTCGTCCCAGGCGTGCTCGATGGGGTTTAAGTCCGGGCTTCGCGCTGGCCACTGCATGAGTTCGATACCGACCTCTTCAAGGTAGTCATGTACAATTCTGGCGGTATGGGGACGCGCATTATCATGCATTAATATGCCATGCCGGTCCATCCTGGCCATGAAAGGACCTACATGTTCATTGAGGATCTCTTCCACGTACCTCTCTGCATTTAGAGTTCCATTTTGAATGAGTACCAGCTCGGTGCGGGCCTCAGCAGAAATCCCAGCCCAAACTTGTACGGAGCCTCCACCGTACGCCACATTTTCCTCCACACACGCTTGATGGAAGCGCTCCCCTGATCTTCTGTACACCAACTGCCTACCATCATGCTTATAAAGCATGAATTTAGACTCGTCCGTGAACATTACCCTAGACCAATCGTCTAGTGTCCAGTTTAGGTGCTCGCGCACGTATCTCTGTCTTGCAATTCGATGTCCCCGTTCCAGTTTGGGGCCATTTGCGGGCCTCAATGGTTTCAAATTTGCTTCAGCAAGACGTCTTCTTACTGTTTGAGCGCTTAAATTGCAACCTCTAAAGCGAATAAAGTGAGTTTTTAGACCAACAGCAGTTTAAAAACGATTTCGGAGCATTGTAGCCACCAGTTGTCTGTCTTCCCTGGCCGTTGTGCATCTTGGTCTGCCATTTCCTGGTCTTCTAAGGTGTGATCCGGTCTCTTGGTACCGCTGGACTACCCGCTGAACAGTCGACAAAGATACACCAATGTTTCTGGCTGTTTCACGCTGGCTCCGCCCAAGTTCCAAAAAAATTAGTATTCTGGTACATTCCTCTAGCGTGACTGCCATGCTTCACCTCACAGAATAATAATTATGCACGTGGAAGACGTTCACGATAATTTTTTTTGTGACAGAATAGAAATGGAAAGCTTCCATAATGACATGAAACAAAAATATTGTTTTAAAAATTGTCATTTTTTTAAATTTTGTTTTTCTAATGAAGTTTTTTTCATCAACCAGTTTAAATAATATGCTATTAGAAGCGCAACTAAAAAGTCTTTATTCTGTTTTTTATTTCATTGATCTAACTTTTACAGTTCTGGAGGTATTTCAATTTTTGTGACTGACCCGTAATTTTTGGAACTGAGTATAGATTGCCGATCGTCAAGTGAGAAATTACTGGAGCATTGAAGCCTGCACTTCTCGTGGCATAAAATCCCTTCCTTGATGGTTTTCTTCAGAACTGTCTCTCCTTTGTAAGATATATATTCTTCTCCCTTTGCTCTAGCTATAGCTGCAGACTTTTTCTTCCACGATAGTTCATTTCTAGAGCGTTTCTTTGATTTGTTCTCTTTGTATGCGAATATCTTACGTTTTTTTGGCATATTATTTTCCTCCAGAGCTCCACGTTCGTGTTGGTTACTAGTAGAGGGAATAAGGTCTTCTTGCCTTGTACTGTTGGCATGCTCGCCAACACTACCAGAACTACAGCTTGAGGGGCTTTCCGGGATGTAAATATCATCACTACGCAAAAAAAAGTCTTTGCCATTTTGGCCAGAATGGGCTACATCCTGCAAGACGGTGTACTGTTTTTTATTTTGCATGAAGAGTGTAGTAAACTCTTTAGGTTCATCTAGGGAATTCTCTATAATATCTGAATCTGCGTCACCTAGAGGGCAAGAAATGTTCAAATGACTGCCTTTAAAGCTTGTGTCTTGACCGCTATTAGAAGGCTCACTATTTTCAGAATCAGAATCAGAATCATTTATTTGCATGAAAATTGCATGCATTTCATAACTGATGATGCATTCATCTTGAGGATCTGGCGCAGGACATAGCTTTTCTACGAGAGAAAATAAAGTCTTAAGCACATAGAAGAAGGTATGTAAACTGAAAGCAAATGAAAAGAATAACCATAGACAGAAAAATCATTTTCGTTTGTGAATAAATGTGACAGCCGGTTTTCCCCTTTTATCTTTATGCCGATTATTATGACATCATACCTTATTTTTCCACCATTTTCAACTAGAAGTACAAAATAAAATTAGTCACATGCGAAAAAATAAAAACTACAAAAACTCAAAAACAAGCTAATATCATCATAATCATAGCAGTTAGCGTCATCGCTCAATACAAAACAGGAAAGACCGACCAAATTAGTGAATTAACTATTCTTAGACCATTTTGTCTAATTCCGAAGTAAACTTCGATGAATCAATAATAGGTACTGTAATGTCAACAACTTATCAAGTAATAAAAATAACACTTACCTCCAATATTTTTGAGGTTATTATCCCTGTAAACATCAATGTATCGAGTTTTCCCTATTACAGGATGACCAATAGCAGCTTTCACCAATAATAAAGCTCTTGATTTGGCTCCTGCCATTGCCTTTCTACTTTATCACGACCAGTTAAGTAATTTAAACAATATTTTTGTTCATACACAAACCACACTTAGTACACTATTAGAAAGCGCGCGAGATTGTGACAGAGTGAAAATCAAAACAATTAAATGTTGTGAATGAATAGCCGCGTCCAGACCGGCTGAGCGCCGCTCGCGAGCCGCGCTCAGACTTCCTGCTCGCGAGCCGTGGCACCCGAGCTAATTTGTGAAAGTTCCGAGCCGGGCTCGCAAGCCAAGCTGAGCCGGTTTGAGCATTCAGTTTCTCTCCGTATAACGATGGAAAACCACGTATTATTAGCTGCTACGGCGCTTATGTTGTCTGGACATATCATAAAAAAAAGAAAAGAGAAACGAAAACTCTGGATTAAAAAATTATACCAAAACCGAAACCAATACGGTAATAGATTGTTAAAGGAACTAACAATCGACCATTCAGTCTCAAATTTTACACGCATGTCTGCGGGAGACATTGAATATTTGTGCTCCTTAGTGGCTGTGAAAATACAAAAATGTGACACTAACTACAGAGAAGCAATAACTGTATCCGAAAGAGTGCTGCTAACATTGAGATATTTGTCAACAGGAGACTCCTATAGCAGTCTTCAATATCTTTTTAGAGTATCAAAACAATCTATATCAACTATAGTTCCAGAAACGTGTGATGCAATTATAGACACCCTCAGTGATTACGTTAAGGTAAATAAAAATCATGGTAATTAAGCAATCAAATTATTTATTTATCTGCCTCATATTTAAATAACGGAGCTGTCACCAAAATTAAATTCTGATGTTTCTGTAGTAGTAGCAGGAGTAAATTGTGTGTTCGGCAGATTTTCACCGGAAGTTATGGTTGACGTGGTAGTGGGTGGTTGTGTGTACTATCCTGGTCTATACATCTGATATTTTCCCATGTCCGCTTCGTGAATAATAATATTAATAGCATTTTTAACACATGATTGAGTGAAAGCATCGTATTTTCTGAGTTCATGTGCAATATGATTACCGAATGCTACACATGGATCATTTATGGCAGTTGAACTTTTCTCAATTATGGCAAAAGTGTCCTTCAATATATTGTCAAGAGAATCATTTTGTGCATTCGTATTCAGCCGTCTTTTCTTTCGCGATGGTTGTGGCGATGGCAATGGTTCTTGTAGCGATGGCGTGGGTTCTTGTGGGGATGGCAATGGTTGTTGTGGCGATGGCGATGGTTCTTGTAGCGATGGCGTGGGTTCTTGTGGGGATGGCTCAGGTTGTTGTGGCGATGGCGTAGGTTGTTGTGATGGTCCTGGTTGTTGAGAAGAATTGCTCTGTAAAAATATTTATTTTGTTATTTACAGACACCGTCCACAGAAGAAGAATGGCTAGCAGTATCAAATGAATTTGAAATAAAATGGTACTTCCCACATGTTATAGGGGCTATGGACGGGAAACACGTAACTCTTCAAAGACCCATCAATATAAGTACTGATTACGACAACTACAAGAATTTTTCTAGTATAGTGCTCTTCGCTCTCGTGGATGCTAATTACAAATACTTGTTTGTTAATGTCGGAAGTAAAGGGCGTATTTCCGACGGCGGAGTTTTTAAAAATACGATTTTATATCGAAAATTAGAAAACTGTCAACTGAACATTCCTGAAGCGCAGATACTACAAATACCGTACATAATGAAAATACCATATTTCATATTGGGCGACAAAGCTTTTATGCTTACCAAATATACTATGAAACCATTTGAAGGTAATCCAGAGGCGGGTTCCAAAGAAAGAGTGTTTAATTACAGACTTAGCAGAGCTCGCAGAGTCGTTGAAAATGCCTTTGGTATTTTAAGTTCAGTCTACAGAGTCCTTAGGAAACCTATCCTCCTAGAGCCAGAAAAAGCTACAAAAGTTGTCTTAGCAACAGTGTATTTATATAATTACTAACGAAGAAATAACTATTCTATTCCACCAGAATATTATGATAGAGAAGTTGATGGTTCATTTATTCCAGGTCAATGGAGAAACAATATTCCATCTACAGCACTATTACCTCTAACGGCCATTCCGCGCAGAGGTACTGTTAGTGCTAAAGATATTCGTCTACATTTAGCAACACATTTTGTAACAAACGGAATAATTCCATGGCAGCATCAATATTAATGTTCAACTAATTTTGAAAATAAACATAAATAAAGGACTTACGTTATCTATTCCGACTTCTTTTGTAATTCCTGTGTCATCTTTATTTGACATAAAGTCAAAATATTTGAAACCAAACCACTTCGATATATAAATTTCGTCAGCGCCTGTAACAAATATGTAGACGTTATAGGTTATTTTTCGTTTCCTATGGTGTGTCCTATAGTAAATGTTATTTATTTATTTATTTATTGGTGACAACAAACAGCTATACTATACATGTTATACTTAAAGAATATACGTTGTAATAAGAAAATAGTTAACAATAGTGCAGCCCACAGCGTTATCCACAGATTAATAACTAAGCAATCGGTAGAAACAATTCAAAATTAAATAAATGACATTACGCATACAAATGTACATTTCAGAGAATAGATCACATAAAGTAAGTTTAATTGTTAATTGAGCCTTGAGCACTAAACAGATGATAGTTTATGTCTAAGGTCTTTTTTAAATTTAGTGATAGTTGTGTTAAATAAGTCTAAACTGACAAAGTTTTCGTTGTAAGTGTGAGCCATGCGGCGAGTAGGGACGCAATGTCCGCTGTTGGTACGGCACGACTTCAGTGCGAACAGGCGGTTTACGCGAGCCTCTCGCATTCGCACGGTTCTGGGTACGGCATAATTAATTTTTGAGACTAAACTTGTACAGTCAAAATAATTATTGATAATTTTATACAGAATACACATTTCTAAGTATTTACGTCTATTTTCTAATGATACTATGTTATATTTGTTGAGCAGATCGGTATAAATCATATAATTTTTGTTACATCTATATTGCATAGTACGTAAAAATTTCCGCTGGACTCTCTCAATAGCATCAGTATATTTATTATAGAAGGGGTTCCATATAATGGAACCATATTCTAGTTGAGAACGAACAAGAGTTTTATATAAGTGTAGGTATGTTGAAGGACGTTTAAACTCAGTACACGACCTCATTACAAAGCCATACATTTTGAAAGCTTTATTAATAATGTTATTGACATGGATATCAAGACAAAGTTTTGAATCCAAGTACACGCCGAGGTCTCTCAAATTTGATGTCTTAGTTAGTAAAGTATTGCATAGCTTGTATATATATGTAAAGTTATTGATATTTTTAGTGAAACTAATTTGATTACATTTCGGTAGACTTAAATATAGTTTATTTATAGCACAGTATCTACTAAGTCGGTCAAGATCTTGCTGAAATTCAATGCAGTCGTCAATTGATTTGATGGATTTATAAACTTTAAGATCATCTGCATATAGAAGAAAATTTGTATTTTGAAAGCAATGCTTGATATCATTAATAAAAAGTATAAAGAGCAACGGCCCGAGAATAGACCCTTGGGGAACTCCAGAAGTAGCAGTGATACTCCTAGACTGGTACCCATTGACGACTACTTTCTGAGACCTATTCTGAATATATGAAGAGAACCAACGTAATAGATTACCCCGTATCCCGTTAAAAGCTATTTTGTTCAAAAGTATTTCATGATCAATTTTGTCAAACGCTTTTTTATAATCTGTATAGATTGCATCCACTTGAACGCGATTATCAAGGTTTTCAAATAAGAAATCTGTAAATATGAGTAGATTGGAAACTGTAGACCTGCTTTTGACAAAACCGTGCTGTTCTTCAATTAAAGTGTTATGTAAAATTGGATATATCTGATTGTGTAACAACCTTTCGAATATTTTCGATAGTGTCGATAATATGGAAATTGGTCGGTATTGTTCAACATTATGTTTACAACCCCCTTTATATATAGGAGTGATGTTGGCACGTTTCCATATATCGGGGAAAGTACCTTCGAGCATGCACCTGTTATATACATTCGGCGTCAAAAAAATCGCACCTTTGCAAAAATTTAATTCAATTCGGTTTATGTCGCGTTTAATCCTTTGTATGGTTGTTTTATGCTATTTATTTGAAAGGTTGGTAGGTATAGTAACAGTAAAATACAGAAATATGTATTCAATTACAATCGTTTAAAAAAAAACAAGGTGCATGTGTCAAGTGAAAAAATTATCTTTATTAGGAAAAAATATTCAAACAAAAACAGGCATTAAAATTACAAAACAACAAAAGAAATTAATAAAAAATGCTACTTAAAACCTAGTGCAACCCCCCCTTGCTCTAATAACAGCTTCCATTCGTTCTTGCATAGACCCAATCAGCCGTACCACACTATCTTGAGGAATCCTATTCCATTCTTCAATTACAGCATCATGGAGGTCTTGTAGAGTTGCTGGGGCAGGATCACGTAACCGTACTCGTCGTTTTAGTTCATCCCAGAGATGCTCTATTGGATTCAGGTCTGGGCTTCTCGCTGGCCACTGCAAAACTGGAATCCCAACCTCGTGTAGATAATCCTGCACGATTACTGCGGTATGGGAACGAGCATTGTCGTGCATTAAAGTGAACCCATCCCCAACATATCCTGCATATGGGACTACATGCATGTCCAGCACCTCGGTTATGTACCGATGAGCGGTTAGTGATCCCTGACCACGAGCACCTCCAGTCCGGGATATGCAAACGAGTTCCGTCTTGCCGTCGACTGAAATTCCGCCCCAGAACATGCAAGATCCCCCTCCATATTCCACTGTCTCCTCCAAGCAAGCTTCAGAAAACCGTTCGTTTCGCCTTCTGTACACTCTCCTTCGCCTATCGTTAACGAAGAGACATACTCTCGTCTCATCTGAGAAGAGTACGGTCCTCCATTGTTCAAGATCCCAGTTGAGATGTTCTCGAGCGAACTGTAATCGCTTTCTACGATGCTGTGGCGTTAATTTCGGGCCCTTGGCTGGTCTTCTGGCCGCAATACTCCTTTCTCGCAGCCTTCTTCTAATCGTAGATGTGCTCACTGCGGTTCTACGAGCCCCACGGAGCTGCTGTTGCAGCTCAACAGCATTGGAGAAACGGTTCCGCAATGACGTCGTCACAATGAAACGGTCATCTCTCTCAGATGTACAGCGCCGTCTTCCTGATCCTTGTCTCCGGGTGTAGCCCCCAGTCTCTTGAAACCGTTGGAGCACTCGACGAATGGCAAAACGGCTCAAGTTCAGTTGTCGAGCAACATCACACTGTCGCATCCCTGTTTGCAGTAGTGCTATCACTTGAGCGGCTTGATCTGCAGTGGTATCCATTTTGTAGGGCTGTTTTCTTGTGTTCTGTATTTTCATGTGTTCTCTACAACGTCTGGATGTCGAATGACCTAATTTTGATGCTTACTGCCCTTTTTATAGCCCATGAAAGTGCGGCAAGTTGTGGTCTATGTAACGAGTATTTGGATATCATTTTCTTCAACATGCAGTACATGCGGTTGTTTAAGGAATTTATTCATTAGGTTGTTGTTTAATAAAAGCTAATTAAATGTACTTTCAATTAATATTAACATTGTTTGGGGTAAACGTACTGGTTTGCAAATTATTAGGCTTTATAACTTATTTTCAGAGAAGTGCGATTTTTTTGACGCCGAGTGTATTATATAAAGGGGTTTATATACGCTCTTGGCAGTGTTTTTAACCAATATGGGTGGCAACCCGTCGGGACCAGCACCTTTAGAAACGTCTATTGACAATAATACTTTTAATATTTGAGATTCAGTGAAATGAATGTTAGTGAGTAAATGAATATTAGTGAGTGTTGTACATATTGATATTTGATAATGAGATTAACTAATCTAACATTCACTATAATTAAATAAAAGAATCCTTACCTGAACCAGTGATATTACTTTTTCTCTGCTTTGACTTTTCGCGTCGGTATGAACCTGTCAATGAGTCAAGTTTCTTTTTTAACTCGGGTACAGGTAACTTCATTTCCTTAGAGATCTTCCTCCAGCAATCTTCTCGCTTGCTTTTATTTAAATGATCTGGATCTTTCGAATCCCATAACATTTTGAAGCTTCCGTAAAGTTGTATTAAGCGAATACTGTCTTCTTTATCCATTTTTGATTCACTGGCTCGCGAGTGTCGTTACGTCCGTCCACACCGGGCGAGCTGCTCAGACTGAGCTGCCTTTGAGCATCGGCAAAAACCGACAACGCATGGCTCGGGTCCGAGCGGCGCTCGGCCCAGCCAACGTGTGCCCGAGGAAGCCCGAGCGCCGTCCACACCGGCCGAACTATTGGCTCGCGAGCGGGACTCGCGAGCCGCGCTCAGCCGGTCTGGACGCGGCTAATGAAGGTGATATGTATGTCACATAACACCTTCATTCACTGACAAGTGACGTCACGTCATTTGACAATCGAAAGATGAGTGGAAGAAGGTGTTATCTTCGTACATGTCACTTCCTTCCACGATAGAAAAACAAAGTTTTTACTTTATTTGCCTGGAAGGCGGTGATATGGGCCTATACCTCTTTCATCCAGTGCCATTTTCAAACTTAACTGAACATAACACCTTTATCTACTTTCTATTTTTAAAAATGTGTCTTATATGGATGTTATAAGGTCTGTAGTCATTTTGTATCGACATATCACCTTCATCTACGCAAAAAAACACTCAAACCCGAAAATGCGACATATCACCTTCATCCACTCACGTCTTCAATTATAATTAAGATTTTTGTTCTCGATCTTACTTGTAATAGTCATAACACGAAATGGTCAAAAACAGAAGTGGGCATTACTAGAACCGGGCGTAACAAGAAGTGGTCAAAAACAGAATTAGTCATATCCAGAAGAGGACGTTACATGAAGTTGTCACAGACCGCCTAAAGGTTTGACACAGAGATCTAGGGTTCGATTTTGAAATAAATCAGGTGTTTATTTTGATGATTCTGATTTTTAAAATGGATTATTATTGAATATTTTTTGAAGCATACATAAGATTGTCTCTCATATCTTTCTGATGTTGTAAACTATCTTCTTTTGGCCCTCCAAGTAACGCTCCAATACAAATTTGAATTTTTTTTTTACCGAAGCTTCAACGACGTAGCCTGCTATGTATTCAACTACTTTTGTGCTAAAGTCTGTGAAACAAAACTGTTCTTGCAATTCAGCATGCGTGCATTGCAGTCATGCAAAATTATCACAGGTTTCTGATACAGTATCTTGATCCTTGCGCCTTGTAGTAATATTAATACGATCTAAAGCGGATGTACTTTGTAAAACAGAAATTTTATTAAGTACTCCACAATTACCGGTTCCCGTATTCTTAATTTGGGCATAAGTAAGCAATTTTTTATAGATGCTCTCAAATATTCGAGCGGTTGGGTTGTTGCTCGATCCACCATGGCTTCTCACACTGCCAAAAAAGTGCTCAAGGTGGTCCTGACTTATTTTGTGCAGTGATAAATATTTAAATGGACATTCCTTGTTAATAACGACGTGAAAAAACCTATAGCTAGCGTATTGAATGTAGGTACCCTGTAAAGGTCACAATTTGTTCTGCCGAAATATATTTGTGTCGTACACTAACTGGTCGTCCAATGTTAATGTTATTATATTGTCATTAGCTATACATAAATGAAATTTACAAATTCGAAAACAACCCGAAACTAATAGTAAGTACATCAACAAAGTTAACTACCTACCTACACGTTATGTTATAATATTTCGGCAGAAAAAAATCTGACCTAATAATCCATCATGTTAACAATAACCACAGAATATAATAAAGTAATTTCTAAATTAGGTACTTTATTATATTCTGTGCTGTAACATACCTACTGTATACCACCAGTCTACTTGCGAATTTTAAACATTTAACAAATAAATATATGCTAATCAATTGTTTACTTACCCGTAAAACTTGTTGACAGTTTTCTATTAGGCACTTTGAAGTTTTATTGTTTTCATTGTAGTCAAAGTATGTATAAATTACATTCGTCCGCTTTCTACCCATGTTAAACACAAATAATATAAACTGGTGATTAAATCCCACTGCTCAGCAGACGTCTACATACGAAGTCACGCACGATTCGAATGAAAAGAAATATCGTAAGTACCTACCACGTCGTTATGCGCGGCATCCATACAAGTTGCAACGCGTTTACCGACATGCCGTTCGTCGAATAAACCGGTTAATTTAGGTTAAAATAAAGTTATTATAACGTTCACGTTCTTAAGAAAAGTTCGGAGGAAAACCGTAATAAACTGGTGTTAACCGGTATTTTTTAAACCGGTTCCGAGCCTTGCTCCCAATCTTCAAGATTGGGAGTGATCTAATCAATTGTTTACTTACCCGTAAAACTTGTTGACAGTTTTCTATTAGGCACTTTGAAGTTTTATTGTTTTCATTGTAGTCAAAGTATGTATAAATTACATTCGTCCGCTTTCTACCCATGTTAAACACAAATAATATAAACTGGTGATTAAATTCCACTGCTCAGCAGACGTCTACATACGAAGTCACGCACGATTCGAATGAAAAGAAATATCGTAAGTACCTACCACGTCGCTATGCGCGGCATCCATACAAGTTGCAACGCGTTTACCGACATGCCGTTCGTCGAATAAACCGGTTAATTTAGGTTAAAATAAAGTTATTATAACGTTCACGTTCTTAAGAAAAGTTCGGAGGAAAACCGTAATAAACCGGTGTTAACCGGTATTTTTTAAACCGGTTCCGAGCCTTGCTCCCAATCTTCAAGATTGGGAGTGATACCATCTGTTTCGGATAATTTACAGATTGTTTGCCATGCATACTCGTTGGTTTCCTTAACTATATGAGCGATTATTTGTTCGTCCCACACCACCTGAAACAAGCCTAAGGGGTCGGTTGCGGTCACCTGCGAGCCCGGAGTGTTCAAAAACACTTCTCGTTGGCCAGAAAACATGCTGAAGTCTTCCGACCAAGTAAATGTATTTGAACCCACCGGGCTCGACCCGCCTGCCGCTGCCTCCGGCCGCTGTTCTGCCTCCAGGCTGGCTGGCTGGTCTTGAACCAGGCCCGCCACACCGTGCACGCCATCCGGCGTCAGCACCTCGTCGTCTGTGCTCCGCTCCGAAGCACATGCCAATGCGTCTAGTTGCCGCTCGTCGCGAAACACTATGTGTTCCCGCAATTGGCGGCTAACTAGACGCATGTTGGCAAGCCCTGCGCCGCTCGCCCAGTCTGCTTCCCCATCCGAATCCGTGTCTTCCAACTCGCTGCCAGAATCCGGACGGTGCTTGCCCGTCCGAATCCGTGTCTTCCAACTCGCTGCCAGAATCCGGACGGGCAAGCAGTTCCTCGATGGCCGAGAAATCGAGGGAGCGACGCGGGCGCTTCCGAGGCGGAACATCAGCCGGCGTAGCGACGGACGGCGTAACGGGCGGTTGCCATACCTAGAATAGATTTAAAATTCCAGTTTATTTATTTTTATTATTTATTTTGACTTGTGCGGGAATCGAACCCGCGACCTCAGGCGTGGCAGTCGGTTACACTAACCACTACACCATCGAGGCCGACATAATACGTGTCATATCCAACTATCATGTTTAGACAGGTACCAAAAATTGTAGTGGAAAAACCACAAATATAAAATTTGGAAGTGAAGGTTTGTTTACCTGAAGGCCAGTCCCTGTGTCTTGCAGCATGAGGCTGCCCGGGTCCTCGACGCTTGACGGGCCGGCAGGTGACCGCGTCACTGGCAGGCCATCCATTCTATAGTAAAATAAGATCATTGTTACTCAATCAGACCCTCAGCCAGACATGTGTCATAGCGGCATTCATATGTAAAGTACCCTACTTAAATTTAATGGGAGAATGTGACTATTGTTATATTTTCATTGAATTTAGTTTCCACTGATGATATCGTTGGGAGAATAAATTAATCTTTATAACAGGATAAGGTCAGATTTAGCTTAGCCATAATATAATAACATGTTATGAACCATTATAAATAAATAATTACCTAGATGGACTGCCACACCCCTCTCTTTGAACTTTGTATTGTCTGTAATCAACATAGGTACAACTTTAGAATTCTACAGGTTTGGATTTTATATGAACATAGATCATGAAAGCAGTAACACATCTCTAAATATTACCAAAAGGTACATCCTTTTAATTTAGTAAAATAACAGACCGGCTAATACATTATAATCAGCTTAACAAGTACCTATATATATTTAGGCATTTACACAGCTGAAATTATAAGATGTATATAACCGGCAATGTGATTTTATGGTGTTGTGTATATGTGATAGAATATATTATTGTCTAGTTCTGTGATACTAAGAAATCACATTATTGTGCGGGTTGTTCATTGTAAGTTCATATTATATGTCTATCTAACAATTGAATACATCTTTATAATAAATACAACTAAAACCCAAGTCAGTGAAAGTAATTCAATTATACAAACATGTTATGAACCATTATAAATAAATAATTACCTAGATGGACTGCCACACCCCTCTCTTTGAACTTTGTATTGTCTGTAATCAACATAGGTACAACTTTAGAATTCTACAGGTTTGGATTTTATATGAACATAGATCATGAAAGCAGTAACACATCTCTAAATATTACCAATAGGTACATCCTTTTAATTTAGTAAAATAACAGACCGGCTAATACATTGTAATCAGCTTAACAAGTACCTATATATATTTAGGCATTTACACAGCTGAAATTATAAGATACATCAAAATAATATATTGAAGAATTGTTGATATAATAAAGCCCATAAAATTCTCATTTAGGTATATTATCAAAATCATAAGTATATAACCGGCAATGTGGTTTTATGGTGTTGTGTTGTGTATATGTGATAGAATATATTATTGTCTAGTTCTGTGATACTAAGAAATCACATTATTGTGCAGGTTGTTAATTGTAAGTTCATATTATATAGTGTAAGATTACAGGTGCCTATACCCACAATAACATACCGTGGGACATGACACTGTGAAAGTAAGTGAAATATACAGTCATGTCTTGCTGTATCTACAGTGAGAGTTTCTTGCAGGTTTCTTCTCATAGGCTCTATCCTTTGCCTGAACCCAGCAACTAACCTAAATGTAGCGTCAGTAACTTAGTAAACTCACTAACCTATATATTTTGTCATTCATAACTGTTACTTTGTGACCTAAATGAATAAATGATTTCTGACTTTGACTACATACATCAGTAAGCTATCTTTATTCGACTGAGCTAATTTTCTCTGCAAGACACGTTATTCGAGCGCCCGACTGAACTTAAACTACGCTTCTAGCGATTGCCATCACAGAAATCAGTTTGGTGTATGTCTGATAATGACCAGGTATGCCTGGTCATCATCAGACCCTCAGCTAGACATGTATCATAGCGTCATTCATAAGTAAACTTTTCTACTCAAACACTATCTACGTTTCTACCGATTGCCACTACCGAGATCCGTTGGATGCATACCTGGTCATCATCAGACCCTCAGTTAGATATGTGTAAAAGTATCATGCAGAAGGAATATTTTACCCAAACACGACTCACTAATGGGTATGGGCGGCACCCTCCCACTAATTATAATACATCTCGGTACAAGGTTATAAAAAGTATGATCGTCACTATTCTTTTTAGAATATTAGGTCAGATAGAAAGCAAATATAAACGACCTGTGTACAATTTCGATTGTTATTAGAAAAAAGTTAAAATTTTAAATTCACGCACACATGCATACAATCATTTTTAAATGTGTTTGAATTACAAGATTTTGTTAACATATTTCATAAAAATATCACTGAAAACGGATTCCTTATAAAAATACAATTAGAATATGTGCAGTTTATATAATATTCCTCTAAATTAATAAAAATATCTTGTAAAACAAAAATGTTTCAACGGTCTACGAGGTCCGACCTCAACTTTCATTGCATGTTTTACGTAAATAAAATGGCAAATCCTCTATTACAATACAACAATTACGTAATTTAGATAATAAAATACAAATTACTTACGGTTTTATGGTAAAATCCCACTTTAAAACTTAATAATTTATATTATGAACAACACTCACCAATAACAACTTCTTGTCGCGGCCGGAGCAAATGTGACGCACAATATGACGCCACATTTAAAAATTATAGTATTATTCGATTGGTAAGCTTGTTAGTTCGTTTACGAAGTTCGTTACGCGTACATTGATATATAATACACCACTTTGAATACAGGCCTTTTAGTACAAAAACGAAAAAATTTCGAGTGCGTCCATCTTATTTTTAGCTGACCCCATATAGCGTCAGCGGGGTTTGACGGGTACAAATCCGCCGACCCTATATGGGGCGTCCGGGGTTTGAGAGGTATTCATATCATAAGTATCTAATTGTAACTCAAACATAATCTCGGTGATTAACAAATAAGTTACTTCCTTCTTGGAATGCAATTGTGTAAAATAAAAAGGTATAAAATCAATATTGTTTTTAATTACTGCCATCATGAAGGTCTTTAGCAAGCTATACATATACTAACAATATTATAAGTAAATCGATCGGCAACTTAATTTAACTACGTCATTGATTTGAAAAATCACATATCGAAAATTCAATATTTCAAATATTTGCTACGCGCAAAGCGGTACCTAAAGGTGCATGAATTGTATGTCATCTTGATCGCCGTGTATGGTACAATAGCGCGTATGACCACCAGCCCTTCAGTTCCATTCAGTTTAAAAAAACTGTACTTTAAGTGTTTTCTCCCATATAAAAAAACACAAAACTTTTTCTTTCATGCGTGGAGCTACTGATACGTCAAGAGAGGCTACCAGACACATTACAATTTTTTATTTTTGAATTCCTTACTTTAAGATTCTAAGAGTATGGAGCTCCATTTTCAGACCACTGTGGGCCGGCCCAAAACTCTTACTACTCTCAACAGTCCGTGCCCTTAAGATGCGATAGCAAAACAACCCGTCGGACGCCCTTGCGACAAAGAAATGCTTATATCACGCAAAGTTATAATACTTTGTTAAAATAAAAACTATGATCGGATAGCTGATTTAATAAACAAATTAGAAATAATAAAAATAAAATTCAAGCACTATAAAATAATATAGTATTTCTAATTTGAATTAACCACTTTGACTATTTTTTATAGACTAATATTATATTTATGATGATTATACGAAAAATATATCATAAAGACTGTAATTAAAGTATATCTACAAAAACTAGACTAACAAATAAGAACAAAAACAAATGAATTGTACCAAAATATCCTTCTCAACAATTTTAAAATAATAGCTTTTACTGAGACTTGGCTGAATATTGGCATCTTGAATAATGAGTTGTTCGACTCTAGATACACTGTTTACCGACGTGATAGACTATGTCACAGTAGTGCTAAAAAGGATGGTGGTGGTGTTCTTTTAGCTGTCTCAAAGGATATTCCTTCAGCTAGAGTCTATAACTGGGAAAGTGACAATGAAGATCTTTGGGTCACTGTAAAGTTAAGATTTAATAACATTGTTAAGACAATAGCTATTTGTGTTGCATATCTGCCTCCGCCAGTAAAAGCAGAAACATTGTCAAATTTCTTAAACAATGTTAGTACTATTTTCAACAATGCACAGGATATCCTGATTGTCGGGGATTTCAACCTCAGTTCTATTAAATGGTCTAACACTGGTGGTGGCGGTTGCAATCAATTGGTTCCAAATAACTACAACAGTACATTAGGAGAAATGTTTGTCGATTTCTTATCAATAAATAATCTCTATCAATATAACCATATTTGTAACATAGATGATAGAATACTAGACTTGATTGTCAGCGATATAAGTCACCTCTATGTTTCCTCCACCAGTAACGCACTCACTAAAGTAGATACCAAACACCCTCCCTTGGAAATTGCAATTTCACAGGAAGATCCAAAATGCTTACGTCCGAAGAATAACATTCGCCCTAACTTCTATAAATGCGATTATGAAAACATTCTAACAGACCTATTCGCAATAGATTGGCATCACGAATTTTCCCAATTTAATGACATTAACGAGCAAGTTACTCTATTTTATCGAAAGTTAAAGGACTTAATTGACAAACATGTGCCTAAATATAGTTTTAAAAATTCTAAATATCCATCATGGTTTACTAAGGCCTTGATAAAATTATTAAATGAGAAAGAAAAGTATCGTAAAAGATATCGTAAGTATAACAATCCCCGTGATAAACTGGATTTCAAACTGCTTCGAAGCCGTTGCCATACAATGTTAAATAATGACTACAGCAACTATAAACGCCACATTGAAAATACAATAAAAAAAGACTAAAGCTTTTTGGCGTTACATAAAAAACAAACGTTGCAATAAATCGGGAATTCCAGCTAAAATGTACATGGATAACTCAGTAGCCAATAATGGTACTGATATTGCCAATCTTTTCGCAACCCACTTCTCGTCAATATTTACCGACCCTAATAGCTGTAGCCCAGTAATAAATGCTTCGGATTCGTTGGAAGTGTTAAGCAAATTAGAATTCACGAAGAGAGAAGTACTGACCAAAATTAAAAAGCTCGACACCACCAAGGGTGCTGGTCCTGATTCTGTACCGCCTATCTTTGTGAAAGCTTGCGGAAGAGCTCTCGCGGAGCCTCTATGCTTCTTGTTTAATAGATCGTTGGACTCGGGAGTATTCCCTGACGAATGGAAAAAAGCCCGCATAGTACCAATTTATAAAAAAGGTGATGCCAGCAATATCAAAAACTATAGGCCAGTCTCCATTCTGTCATGTTTTTCGAAACTTTTTGAAAGTCTTGTTTGTCCGATTGTCACTAACCATTTAGACTTAAATCTCTGTAATAATCAGCACGGTTTTCGAGCTGGGCGATCCACAGAGACTAATCTTATTCGGTATATTACAGACATTTCGGAAGCACTAGATGGCAGAGTCGAAGTGGATGCCATCTATACAGACTTTAGCAGTGCATTTGACAAGGTGAGCCATCCACTCATGATAGCAAAGCTCCAGTCCACTGGAATCCATGGACCATTACTAAGGTGGTTTACTTCCTATTTAGCAAATCGCTCCCAATTTGTTGCTGTAGATGGCTATGTTTCTCAGGTGTTCTGTGCACGTTCTGGTGTTCCACAAGGTTCACACTTGGGTCCAGTCCTATTTCTTTCATTTGTGAACGACATAACATCTCAAATCCAGTACTGCCAAAGTCTTCTGTTTGCAGATGACTTAAAGATTTATAAAAAAATTACAGATCCAATAGACTGCACGCACGTCCAGAGTGATTTAAAAAACATTGAAAACTGGTGTATTAACAATAATATGATTTTAAATCCAACAAAATGCTTCCACATCCGTTTCTCCAAGAAAAAAAAAACTTTACCTACTACTTACAAGCTATATAACACCGCATTGACAAACGTGAGTGAAATAAGGGATCTTGGGGTGATAGTCGATGACAAATTAAGCTTTAAGTCACACATCAATGACATTGTCAAAAAGTCTGCTCAGACTTTGGGTTTTATCAAACGAAATACTCGGGGATTCCAACTACCAACCACAAAAATACTTTTATTTAATACCTTGGTGCGAAGTCGGCTAGAATACGCTAGTACAGCCTGGAATCCATTTTACGCAGTTAATTCTCAAAGAGTAGAGAGTATCCAAAGGGCATTCACAAAACATCTGGCTTTTATGTCTAACGATATCAGTCACCGTTCTCCATATCAGCAGCGCTTACAGCACTTTAAAATAAAAACCTTACGAGAACGTCGATTATCCCGAGATTTAACTCTCCTATATAAAATTGCAAACGGAATCGCAAAATGCAATGACTTAGTTGAACGCGTCACGTACGCAGTCCCTTCAAAACCTCCCAGACATCCAAACACCAGAATGTTTCACATACCATTCCGCAAAACCAATCTCGGTCGCAATGCACCCCTGTTCAGAATGTGTAGGGAATACAATGAACTCTCCAAAAGGTCAAATATAGATATTCACGATCTGTCATTGAACAAATTCAGGAAAACCGTTTTAGAGGTGCAGGAACATAGCGATGGCGCATAGATCGTCAAGATGTGTTGTTTTGTTTGTTTTGTTTTGATAGGTTTTATTGAATTATGCTATATTTTTTTGCTATATTTTTTTTTTTGCTTTTATTGTGTTAAACTTGTTTATATGTTAGTATACAACTAGGAACAGATTGTTGTCTTAATGTGATTGCTGTGTATACCTGTAATAGGCATGCATGTCAGAACTGACTCATTGTTGTAAGAAGTATGTATTAGATGTAACGTGTAATGCTGTTGGTGTACCAAGGAATAAATAAATAAATAAATAAATAAATAAATTCCTATATCTGTTGGTACCAAAATCGTTTATTTCGGTAATTATTTAAAGTCAAATAAATCCAAACTAAAGTCACCGGTCGATCCTAATTTTATTGCGGATCGTAAATCTGTGCATCTCGAAGCGCAGGTACAAATAAAAGGTAATATGTTCGCATAAGGCCGTTTCCAGACTGAATTTTATATTGGGTTTTAATGAAATGATTGAAAGTTAGAACTATGTATTGTATTTTCGCTGTATTGATATATATGCATGACAGTTCATGACTGACAATTCAATGGCAAAACTTCGAAAGCCCCCGTTTACACTCACACATTTAAAAATGATTGTATGCATGTGTGCGTGAATTTAAAATTTTAACGTTTTCCTAATAACAATCGAAATTGTATACAGGTCGTTTATATTTGCTTTCTATCTGACCTAATATTCTAAAAAGAATAGTGACGATCATACTTTTTATAACCTTGTACCGAGATGTATTATAATTAGTGGGAAGGTGCCGCCCATACCTATTAGTGAGTCGTGTTTGGGTAAAATATTCCTTCTGCATGATACTTTTACACATATCTAACTGAGGGTCCGATGATGACCAGGTATGCACCCAACGGATCTCGGTAGTGGCAATCGGTAGAAACGTAGATAGTGTTTGAGTAGATAGTCTTTGAAATATCGCGTTTGCTTTTGTGCGTCCGTTAGGATTCTTGGGACCCAACGCGCGGATACCTTTTTCATTCCTAAGTGATCTTGCAAAATGCTATGCACACTACCAGCAACTCTTCAGCTATAAAACGGACTGTAACACGACGATCATCCAGAACAACATTTTCAACTTTTTCGACCATTTTCTGAGTGACTGACGTCAAAAGGCGGCCCGAGCGCGGGTCATCTTTAACCGATGTTCTACCACATTTAAACTCTGCACACCACCGAGCCACTGTGAAATATGGAGAAGCAGACTCCCTCAATGTCTCACGTAAATCTTCAAAAATTTGTTCCGTATTAAAATTTTTCAAGCAAAAGTATTTTATCACTCTTATATTTATTTTTCAAGCAAAAGGATTTTAATTTTATCCATTTTTAGCGAGAGCTATCTAAACGTCACAAACAAATAATTAATACAAATGACACAGACAAGATAGAAAGCTTATTATTTGAGGGTATTATGACAAAGATCTAATCTTTCCGTGACGATAATTTTTTTTCAAGTACATTGCCACGTCATTCTCATTACTTTTTGAACGCCCCTCGTATATTAATTTAATTATTTTATGTTTCTTAATTAGATAACAAGGTATTTCAACACAAAAACTTTTTATATTTTCAATATATTTAGAGGAATAACATTAAAAAAACCATGGACATGTTCCCTTTTAGTACTTAATCATATTTCAAGTGGATATATGCCCCTTAAGTACCAAATGTCAACAAGACTTAAAAAATAAAATAAAATAAATTGCATGTATTACTTTTGTTTATCACTTAAAATAATTAAATTTACTCCACAGGCCAACTGTAAATGGTTTCCCAGTAGTGAATATGCTCAACAGGGATGTATTCTTTCAACGTTTTTAAATCTGTAATTTTTTTCATAGCTATAGAAACTGAACCTGTATACTTTTTTGGATAGGTAGAGTGATAGGCTTTATGTTTGTTTTTCGCAATTCAAATGTTGCTGACTTCAATAAATTCTTTGGCTACAACACAGTGCGCAGCTTCTGCACTGAATTGAAATTGATGGTACTTAGAGATCATTAATTTTTTCTTTTTCTTTCATTCGAATCCCTGTCGGATATTGTTTAACGACGACAAACAAAGATTTCTATCACGAAAATAGCACAACAAACAACAATACAACGCTTGGAGGCGCCAAATTGTAAATATAAAAGACATTGACATATTGTAGTGTGCGTTCAAAAATTATTTGTTAAAAAGGCTCATGTCCATGGACAAGTGCCCGTTTAAAACTAAACAGTATTTTTATAGGTTTGTAACTCTATGGGTAAAGATCGGACTTGAGCCATTCTGATTAAGAACGGTGTAATAAGGTTGGTGTGTTGCCAAGCGAAAAGGAATATAAAATATTTTTGGTTAGAAATGTGACATGTGCTCTTTTAGTAACGGGGTAAAAACCTGCTTCTTGCTCACTTCAGCTGGCAGCACTGTCCAGTGTTCCTAACATTTGATAGCTATCTGTCTAACTCCATAGTTTTCTTGTAAACATTAATATTGTCAAGAGAATATATAATTAATATGACCCTCTGCTCTGCCGTGGATTGCACAAACACAGGAACACATTTATTCCCGAAAGATGTTAAAAGGAGAAAACAATGGATAAAAGCTTTAAGAAGGAACAACTGGCAGCCGAGTAATTATTCGAGGTTATGTTCTGCTCATTTTAAACCTGATGATTATCATACGAGAAATTCCTACACAGGTAAGGATCCCTTTAACCAACAATGTCTTATTATTAATATATCAATAACACAGAATGGAGATTTTTACTACATCTTTACATTTTACTTGTTATAGTCATAAAATTGATGGCATTTGTTAGATAAATACATAAATTATACTTCTGCTTTTTTTTCATTAAAATTGGCAATTGCAATAATGAGATATTTTTATTCGAATGTGTAACTAGGTTAGGTTAGGAAATGGATCGGGCACGCCACGATCGTGGCGGTAAGTCCCGTGTTTGAGGAATGGCTGGAGAGGCGGCATGGGGCTCTCACCTTCAGGCTGACACAGGTAATGACCAGTCATTCATTCATTCAACCGTGGCCAGCCACGGTTGTTTTGGCCAGTTCCTGTGTCGTATGTGTTCCTATGTCGAGCACCGCCTAGGCCTCGGCGCCAGGAGATTCACCTGAGCCGAGACCATCCCGACCAGCAAACGGCCGGCCGCCAGCTTCTTCGCCGCGGCGATGGGGCAGCGCACCATCACCGTGCACAGACCACTCATGCCGCGGCGCATCTCCCCCACCCTGACCTGCGCCTGAGGGCAGGCTCCGACTTGTGCCATCGCAGCGGTGACATCCTCGGAGGAGGCAGAGTCGTCCAGCCCGGTAATCCACATTTCTGCGGACTTCACCGGGCGGGAGACCCTGACCTCCTCAGGCGTGAAGAGTGACCGAATTGTTTCGGCCACCCTGTCCGCCTTGGCACCTGGGACCCCTAAGATTCTGGCCCCAGTGGCGGCAATCTTAAAGAAGACGCCTCCAGCGAGGCCCATCTCGGCAAGGTTGCCTTTCATGGCCTGTGTGGCCCGCTGGAGGACGCCCGCGTAGCTAACGCCTTGCAGGAGCCCCTCCTCCGTCAGCTCCACCACAACGGCGGTGGCGCGCGGGGGGCGCCCTTCTTTTTATTTAGCACCGGGGGAGCCCAAAAAGCCTTCTTCGTCTTCTTTTTTTCTTCCTCCTGGTGACCTCCTTCCACGGCTGTTCAGCCGAGGTAGAGGCCACCGGGGCGGGTTGCGGCTGGGTGGCGGGGCGCGGCGGCGCCACAGTGGCGGTCGCCTTCCTCTTGCCCTTCCCCTTCCGCTTAGAAGAGGCAGCCAATGGTGTGGAGGCAGATGTCTGCCGCGCAACCGGTGGGCCGGAGGGCGCCGGGCCACCCGGCGTGCCTCCGACCATCCGGGGGTGGCCCCCGAGCGGAGGGCCCAGGGTGGGGACGGGCGTGTGAGGCCATAGCTGGCCAGGCACTTATCAACCACGTTGCGCGCCTGGGCCACCGTGGCCCGCATGAGCTCGTCCGCACTGTGCGCCGCGGGAGGCGCAGGCGCCCTGGCGGCGGCCGAAGGCGTCTTGGTGGCGTTGGCCCGAGCGGCAGTGGCAGCGGCCGTCTTCATGGCCGTCACCTCCGCCCGGAGCTCCGCCAGCTGCCTATGCAGCCCCTCATTTTCTGACCTCCAGCGCCTCTGAAGGTCGGAGGAAGTCTGTTCCCACAGATGGAAGAAAGCCTCTCTCATATCTTCCGTCGCCGTTTTTAGGTCCCGGACGAACCTCCCCTTTAGGTTGCCGGACCGGGCCCCTCGAACCGTTGCCTGAGGTCGACAACCGAGTCCTCGGCCGAGGGGGACGCATCCGGAACCTCAGCCGTCTTGGGGGCATCCCGACGGGCAGGTAAAGGCTGCCCGGAGAGCCTCCTCGTGGAGGGAGGCGGCATCGGGGAACCAGCCCTTCCTTCCTCGACAGGGCGTCCCCTCCACCACCTCCACCTCTATGTCCGAGCACGAGCGCGACGGCACGGGATGCGTTGTCTTCCGGCGCTTCGCGGAAGCCTCCCTCTGTCTTCGAGCCGCCCACGAGCTCCGACTCTCCGAACCAGAGCCCGCCTCGGACCCGGACTCGACGCTGACGGAGCTCCTCCGGCTTCCGTCAGGCGTTGACGCGCTAGCTCCACCATCGCTGGCGCGTGGTCGTAAAGGGCGCTTAAAGCGTCCTTTGGAGTCGCGCAATAGGACTCCGCGCTCCTCCGTCTTCTTCGCCTTCTCATCGGGTTTTTTTGATTGAACATTTTCCATATTGTTCCCACGAGTGGAGACGATCTAAACTCGATCCCCGGGTGACGCTCATTCCGGGGGAAGGCCTACTACATACTGCTGGGGGACGGCAGGTACCCAGAGGTTCTTACAACTTCGCTGTTGGGTTGTGTGAGTTTTCCTCCTCGCCGGCCGACCAACTAATGCAAGCCCCTCGGTTCCGTTGAGGCGCTAGACGTGATCAACGACACTCAACGGGTAACGATTTGATTGGAGCAGGGTTGGGTTTCCTCACCGGGACACGGCGCAGCACACTCTGGAGGAGTGTCCGGCGTGGGCCGAGGAGCGCTGTGCCCTGGTCGCCGTGATTGGCCCCGACGTCTCGTTGCCGACCGTCGTATCCATGATGGTCGGCGACGACAGGTGCTGGGGTGCAATGAGGTCCTTCTGCGAGGCCTTAACCCTTTTCATTTTTTTATTTTTTTTATACTCAGGAAAAATGCTTCGCCCCTGCCGTCGCGCAATTAAGTTGTTGATGCCGGCAATTAAGTTAAAAGGCTTGCTACGTGGTATTTCTTATATTTTTGCTATATACTGTGTACTGTGCGTGTGTATTCTGCTCAAAGGGTATGTAAGTTTTATTTTTTTAAGTGCCTAATCAACCACGTGCGTGATCGCGTAGTGAAATTACATACATTATCATTATCCACGCCGTGTTATTCGACTTAATTCCATTACACGTGCTACATATTATACGCTAATTAGCTATCGCGCTTCTTTTCCTTGCTCCTTTGGCCAGAATCATACGCTTATATTTTACTGTGTTTTATAAATAGTGCTTTTATTTCGCTGCTTATATTGTTATATTGCGTGATTAGTAATATTTCTCGGCCGTTCGGTACCTCGTGACCGTCGAGAACATTCTAAACAAGATGGCGTACGAGATTAAGTTTCCGTTATTGAATAAATCGGAATTACTTTACGAAGTTACTTTGCGTGGTGGTGAAGCTAACACGGTCGATGAACTTCGAAAATCAATCGCCAAGCTCGCACCAGGTTCTCCTTCTGAGAGCATTTTGGAGTCTCATTTGTCTCCGGAAGACGATATCGCGGCTCTAAAGACCTCATTATTCAGAGCATCAAATAATGTCAGAGTATTGCGTAATAGATTAGACAGTAATTTATCAGCTAGAACTGAGTCACTATTACATCATATTTTTCATAGACTAAACCGCGTTTGTCTCGACGAACCGTCGATTCAAAATAATTTAAAATCTATTTGGGATGAGTTCCACGGCTTATATGCTTCATTTAGATCGTTAGTTTCTCAGCCGGAGGAATCAACTTCTCAAAATTATAGCACTAGAGCTTGCGAGCAGATCGAGCCTGTAAATGTATTATTCTATGAGCGAAAACTTTTCTCAGAACTTTCTAAATTTAAATATAATGGCAAGTCTTGTGTGCGTGCTTTTATTCAGAAGGTTAATGAATTTATGTCAGCTAGGAACATACCTGAGGATAAGTTATTCTCTTTTGCATTTGAGATCTTTTCCGATGACGCGTTGACTTGGTTTCGTAGTATTCGGGATAGCGTTACTTCTTGGGGTCAATTATGTCAGTTGATGAAAAGAGACTTTAGTCCTCATAATTTTGATTACAAAGTCTGAAATAAGACAACGTTCTCAGGGCGAATCTGAGAACATATCCGTATATATAGCAAAAATGCAAGGTTTATTTTCTCGTCTCGATGTGCCAATTAGTGAATCTGATAAATTAGAAATTTTATTAAATAACATTAGGCCGTGCTACACTAATTGCCTTTTAACTACCAATGTAATAGATATTCCTTCTCTGATTAACGTGTGTAGAAACTTTGAAAGGTTTGATAGCCGTTCTAAGGACTTTAGGGAGCCACCTAAAGTGTCCCCTAGCACCCTGGCACCTGATTTTGCTTATAATTACCCTACTTCTAATTCTTCTAGTCCTTATAAGGGCAGTTTCAATAATATGAACTTTATAATAAGTCTCCTAATTATAAAAGTAAATACTTTAATAATCAACCTAGTACATCGGCCGCTACCAAGTCTCACGTTGAAACAATCGGTGCAGCTGTCGTTAATAAAAACCGGTTCTGTCCGCGTTGTAGAAATAATACACATTCATTAAATACTTGTCGTCAGCAGAGATATTTGATATGTTTTAAGTGCGGATTAAAGAGTTTTCGCGTCTCTGACTGTCCTAATTGTAAACCTAAACCCAGTAATACTACTCCAAAAAAACTAATTAGCAAGGATTGGGGAGATAATAGTCACTGTAAATTAAAAAAAAAAGAGTGGTCTAACTGGTTAACTTATATTTCTAAATTCTTTAGTTGTTACCACTTATCCTCAATCCGTGACTCTAATATTGAATTCACTCCTTATATTTCTCTTAATGTAAATGGCAAAAGCGCCGTTGGTCTTTTGGACTCTGGTTCCGGTGTGACAATTCTTGGAAACAATTCTCATAAACATTTTTTAAGCAAGAGCCATATTGTAGACAATTCTAAAAAAATTAAATTGATTACCGCGAGCGGAGAGGAATTATATACATTAGGTTCGGTTTCTGTACCAATAGAATTCCAAAGTAATTTAATAAACTTGGTGGTACATATTGTACCAGATATAAAAAATTCTTTAATACTTGGTATGGATTTTTGGAGAAGTTTTGGTCTGTTTCCTAATCATTTAGAATCGATTTTATTTCTTAATAAGTCTGATGCGTACGTCGCTGAACTACAGACGAATGTCAGTTCTCACCTCGTCTCTTATGGTCTTCTAACAGACAACCAGAGAGCTACCGCTGACAAAATTATCTCAAAATTCACCGATATTTCTTATCAGTCGCGGGGTCTCGGTTGCACAAACATTATTACACATTCCATAGATACAGGCGATTGTTCTCCTATTCGGCAGAGGTTTTATCGTATGTCTCCTAATAAACAACGTATTTTAATTGATCATCTCGATGAAATGCTCGCGGAAGACGTGGTAGAACGTTCTGAAAGCCCTTGGTCGAATCCCGTTATTCTGACCCCTAAAAAGAATGGTGAATTACGTTTTTGTTTAGACAGCCGTAAGTTAAATTCTATTACAAAAAAAGATGCTTATAATTTACCCTATATTGCGGAAATTCTAGATAATTTAAGAGACGCTAAATACCTAACTAGTTTGGATTTATCTAAATCTTTTTGGAAGACCTTGATCAGAAAGGAAGATCGTTGTAAAACAGCTTTTTATATTCCTACACGAGGTACATATCAGTTTAAAAGAATGCCATTTGGTCTTACTAATGCACCTGCTACTCAACAGCGATTGGTAGATACTTTGTTTTCCGGTCCCGAGTTTGAAAACAAAGTATTTTGTTTTGTCGACGATATTATTTGTATATCGTCATTCTTTGAAAATCATATTTCTCTTCTTTTACGCATTCTCGAAAGATTAAAAAGTGCTAACTTAACTATTAATCTCGAAAAATGTAAATTCTTTAGAGATAAATTGAAATATCTGGGCTATGTTGTTGATTCTAAGGGGTTACATCCGGATCCCGATAAAGTAAACTCAATGAAAAATTACCCTACTCCTTCTAATAGGAAAGATGTTCGTCGTTTCTTAGGCGCTGCTTCTTGGTACAGACGTTTTATTCCGAACTTTAGCTCAATCGCCGCACCCTTAAACAAATTAACTAGCCAAGGTAAAACTTCTCCTCCTTTTTTTTGGTCTCATGAGGCTGATTTGGCCTTTAGTAAGTTAAAGGATTGTCTGGTGTCTTCTTCTGTTCTTTCTTGCCCAGATTACACTGAGCCCTTTGAAATACATACTGATGCCAGTAACTTCGGTATCGGTGCTGTTCTTTGTCAAGTCCTGAACGGACAAGAGAGAGTTATAGCCTATTATAGTAAGTCGCTCACTAGCCAGGAAAAAAATTATAGTGCTACTGAGCGCGAAGCTTTAAGGCTCGAGCAGACCGGATGCGTATGCGTGACTACGACGTAACCACGTCGTACTCACGCGCGTAGTTACGGCGTAACCCGATGTCACACCGAGTTACGCATACGTCTACGCTTACGCTTACGCAATCGAGCTCACAACGCAGGCCCATTGCGCGCTCGGCTGCGGCAGCCATATTTTATTTTACTGTTTTTGACGCTTACGTTGTGCACGATGTCTGACGAAGATTGGGTATATGGACCTAGTAGTTCATCTGACGAGGAAGAAGCAATATTACTACTATTGTGCCAGAATACTTCTGCGTGTGCAAAAAGAAAATGGGTCCATGATATAAATGAAAGAAGAGAAACACATAGTGAATATCATAACCTTTGCCGTGAACTCGAATCGTATGAGGATCGCTTTTACTTATTACTATTTACGTATTTCCATATGTCAAGAAGTTCTTTTGAAGAATTGCATGATTTAGTGAAACCACATATATTTAAACTGGACACCAACTACAGGAAGGCGGTTGCAACAAGAGAAAGACTAGCAATTTTTTTAAGGTAACTTTTACTTTTTCATTTTAAAATCAAATAACAAATTGTGTGATAAAACCAAATAAGAAACAAAAAATATGATCATTTGCACAACCCTTAAATAATTAGGTATCTTAATTATCTTGTTTTTCAATGAATGATAATAATTTACTTCTTCATTAAGAAATGAAAGTACCTAATGAAAATAATATCTAATGTTTAAATTGATTATGCTTCCTATTTTGTTGGAATCGTCAAAACTATTGCGACTCATTCGAATTGTGATTCGTTAGATCTATGGCTAGAAAGACGTCGTCGTCTTGAGGTGGTTCATGAGAAGTTCCTTCCATGGCTAGAAAGACGTCGTCGTCTTGAGGTGGTTCATGAGAAGTTCCTTCCGCTATCAACACAGGTTGCATCGGTTGTTGCTTTTCTGTTATGAAAATGGTTTCAGTAGATCCATCAGACATTACAGAATAAGCAGGTGATAGGTACATTAGCGACGATGGTTGTTGGCTGGTCGTTTGGTTTCGTTCTTCATTTGTTGAATTATTTTCAAATTCATCCAATTCAGCATCAGCAAACAATTTTGCTAATGCTACTTTTATTTTACCTTGATTCCGCACTGATAATTTTTTAAAACATTTAGCATAGCTCATGAACAAGTGGTCAGCCTCATCCCATTCTCTTTTCTTTTTATTTTTAAGATAATCAAGGACTCTATCGGCGTTGTCTACCAAGTTACGGTTGTCAGTCTTTTTTTTCGTTGTACGTGTCGCTGGCGACGGTGATGGCTGTAAATTAGTTGTTGGCGGCTGCTGCAATTGTGTTGAAGAAGGTAAATCAAGTGTTTCTAATAGTGATTGTGAAGAGTCATCAACTTCAGGTTCAGGATACAGCCTCGATGGTCCAGGTTGCGGGGAAGGCGGTGAGGGCATTAGTACAGGCGATGACTGTCTTGGAAAGGATGATGGTGAGAGTGGCGCATCGAAACCTGGTTGCGGTGGTGTTATGTTAGTGCTTGTAGGCCTTAACTCGAGCGTGCTGTCCAAAAATGACATCTGGGAACTCCATGTGAAATTTGAATATTTCCTGCTTGAACCAGTTTGCCCTCTGATTGTTTTTTTATGTCGAATATATCCGTCTCTCAATGATCTCCACGCATCCTTTGCTTTGGAACCTAAAATAAAAATAAAAGATTTTAATAAATACAAAATATACTAATATTATTATTATTATTTATTTTTCAGATACATCAGAACCGGCGACTCCTTTCTTACCATCTCGTTTTCGTTTCGCATTGGACGAAGCACGGTATCTCAAATCATTGAAGAGGTAGCAAAAGCCATTTGGGAAAGTTTACAACCTATATACATGCCTAACCCTGACGATAACATATGGAAACAGTCGGAATTGGGTTACAGAGAAACTTGGAATTTTCCAAACTGTGTCGGCAGCATCGATGGGAAACACGTTAAGATAAAATGCCCATCCAATAGTGGATCGAACTATTATTGTTATAAAAATCATTTCTCAATTGTTTTACTTGCTATTGCCGACCCATTTTATAAATTTACGATAATAGACGTTGGGAGCTACGGTCGACACAGTGACAGCAACATCTTTGAAAATTCTGACTTTTATCGACACTATTTACAGGGAAAAACAATATTAACATCGAAACCTCTGCCCGGTACTAACGAACCTGTACCACACGTGCTTATCGGCGATGAAGGTTTCGCATTACAAACCTTCTTAATGCGACCATTTCCTAGAGCCACAACTTTACATGATACGAGAAAACGAAATTATAACTACAGGTTGTGCCGTGCCCGTCGTATCATTGAAAATACTTTTGGTATTTTAGCGGAAAAATTGAGGATTTTTCATAGACCTATTGAATGCCATGTCGAAAAGGCTATTCTCGTTACGAAGGCAGCATGTTGTTTACATAATTATGTAAGAATAAAACACGGTGATATTATGATGCACGAGATTCAAACTGAAACAAGTCAAACAAACTTGGAAGAAAGTGCATTAATACCTCTAAGACGCACTAACACAAGGTCACCTAATGATGCAATTACTGTCAGAGAAAAGTTTGTTACATATTTTAATAGCTAAATAAGTACATACCTTGTATTTCAAGTGTAGCTCCAATTTTCTCCCATAATAAACTTTTATACGATACATTTTTGTAGTCTTTACTTTTTGGATTGTAGATACATTCATATTTACGCACAAATTCAATAAGTTTTTCTTTATTATCGCTATTCATTATTAATCAAAACAAAACAAATGTAATAAAATACAACTGACTGCAGTTACACGCGTAGGGCAACGCACAGCAAAGGTACGTGCGTGTTCAAACTTGTTCGGTGTGACGTCCAATATGGCGCGCCATTGAATACAACGTCATCAACGCGACGTTGCCGTTCTGCTCTGCGTAAGGTACGGCGTAGGTCACGCAGCCTGTTTGTGTCTTGGGAGCTGCATTGCGTAGGGCTACGCATTTACGTCGACGCGCACGTCTACGTTACGCAAGCGGTGTGTCCTGTCTCATACAGTTCCATACATTACAACTCAGTGGTACGTGCGCGTCTACGCTTACGTCTACGCATACGCATCCGGTCTGCTCGAGCCTTTAGCCGTGTTATCTGCTATAGAGCATTGGCGTTGTTATGTGGAGAACGGTAAAAAATTTACAGTTTACACCGACCATGCCGCTCTCAAGTGGTTTTTAAAGCTAAATAACCCTACAGATCGTTTGGCGAGATGGAGTGTTCGCTTATCATGCTACAATTTCGAGGTCAAACATCGTCGGGGTTCTGAGAACGTTGTACCTGATTTACTTTCACGTTCTATACCTATATCCTCCATAACTAATGTTACTAATGAACTTACTAATGGTTCTTTAGGATGTCCAGATACTGATGACTCCTGGTATCTAAACATTTTTAATGGTTGTGTTGATTCACCGACATTATTTGTCGATTATCAAGTAATAAACAATAAATTATATCGCTTTAAAAAAACTCTTAATCCCCTAACTAGGGATTTTCAATGGAAAGAAGTTGTTCCGTTGGAACAGAGGTCTACCATTATATCTAATAATCATGCTTCACCCACAGCTGGTCATTTTGGCGTCTTTAAGACTTATAAGCGCTTAGCACTTAATTACTATTGGCCTGGCATGTCCCTACAGATCGTTTGGCGAGATGGAGTGTTCGCTTATCATGCTACAATTTCGAGGTCAAACATCGTCGGGGTTCTGAGAACGTTGTACCTGATTTACTTTCACGTTCTATACCTATATCCTCCATAACTAATGTTACTAATGAACTTACTAATGGTTCTTTAGGATGTCCAGATACTGATGACTCCTGGTATCTAAACATTTTTAATGGTTGTGTTGATTCACCGACATTATTTGTCGATTATCAAGTAATAAACAATAAATTATATCGCTTTAAAAAAACTCTTAATCCCCTAACTAGGGATTTTCAATGGAAAGAAGTTGTTCCGTTGGAACAGAGGTCTACCATTATATCTAATAATCATGCTTCACCCACAGCTGGTCATTTTGGCGTCTTTAAGACTTATAAGCGCTTAGCACTTAATTACTATTGGCCTGGCATGTATTCTGACGTGGTCAAGTTCGTGAATCTGTGCGATTCCTGCATCGCTCATAAACATCAAAATCATGCCACCTTGGGTCACATGGGCCAACCTAAGTCTTGTCAGAAACCCTTTCAGGTGATTAGTATTGACTTAATAGGTCCATTACCACCTAGTAGGAGACAAAATTCTTTTATATTTGTGGTCAGTTGTTGTTTCTCTAAATATTGTTTGCTTTTTCCTATCAAGCGGGCTACCGCAGACATAATAACAAGAATACTTAAAGAAAATGTGTTTTTAGTGCATGGTATTCCATCCACTATTATCTTAGACAACGGTAAACAATTCATTAGTGCAACTTTTAAAAATCTCTTAACTAAATACAAAATTCCAAATCTACATTATACACCGTTATATTCTCCTCACGTGAACTCTGTTGAACGTTATAACAAAACTATTATGACAGCTATTTCTACCTTTATAACTTCCGATCATCGAATCTGGGACACTTTAACTACAAAAATTCAGTTTGCAATAAACTGCGCGGTTAACGAGACAACCGGTTTTACTCCTAATTTTCTTGTGTATGGTCGCGAGCTTGTCACTTGTGGTTCACTATTTGGGGTCAGTAACTCTGATCCCAATATAGTCCATATTCCTCATGACAATTACGCTGAGAACCTTGGTCATTTAACTTCTATTTTCGAGAAGGTACAAGCAGCATTATTGGTCGCTCACCAACGCAATTGTAAGTCTTACAATCTACGTCGTAAACCGGTCGAGTTTAATGTTGGTGATATTGTGTGGAGAAGAACGTTTTACCTTAGTGATAAAGATAAATACTTTAGTAAAAAGTTGGCACCTAAATTTATTAAATGTAAAATTGTTTCCAAGAAGTCTCCGTTAGTATATATACTGTCTGATATGTCTGGTAAACCTCTCGGTGAGTGGCATGTTAAAGACTTGAAACTAATTAACTATAAGGAATAGTTTGGTGATTCTAGCTAGTGGACTTTTGTTGTACCAAACCCAAGACTTCGTCGTAGGGCTAGCTAGATCACGACATTGTCTTGATTTTTTTTCTTTTGTGATTTGTTCATATTTAACCTAATTACTTAACTACAAAAGTAATACTTCCTAGCGTAACACTAGAAAATATATACTTCTAAACTGCGTACTTCAATGCGTGTATCTGTCTATAATTTTTTTATGTATTATAAAATTTTTTTGTAGACAATACTTTGTGTCTTAATTACGCATTCTATCTTCATATCAATTATTGCTTTCGAAAATACTAATCGAAATCTAAATATTTCATTTTTTCACCCAGTGGTTCAGTGGTTAAATGATCACTGTCAAGTCGGTCTACAGGTTCAATCTTTTTGTACCCGTCATTTTTTTTTGCATTCATAGTGATTGCTCTTATCTGCTTGCTGGCGTACTAATCGCTATATTGTTGTTTTGCTCAACGTCACCGTAGTTGTCGTTTATTGATCTTCATAACAAACTCATTAACAAATTACTTTGTTGACATTCTAAACGTGTTATTATCTAACGGCCAGCTGTCGAGTCCGCATTCCTAATGAATGAATCATCTTGCCTTTAACGTGTTTTTTTATTGTTATCTGCTAATGATCTGTTCGCAGCTACGGTGTTATCTATTATAGATTCTCGTCTATTAAATACTATTGATCATTTAAAGGACTGACACCACTTCTACTACCTGTTTCAGGATGCCGATCGGAAGCTGCTGCCGGAGGAGAGGGGAGTCCTCGGGAGACCGAATTTCCCCGAGGAAAAATTCTCCCCTAACGAGGGGGGTGTGTGACGCGGACCGCGCGACCTTGACGGCTGCGCGCGAGTCGGAGTGGTGGCTGTCGCCCCCCCTTCCCCTCCTGCCCGGCGGTAGCCATATATAAGCCCGATCGCGTCCTGGACGGGCTCCTTGCGGCCCGGCTCCACATCTTCAGTTAAGTGTTCCTGACTACAAGGACACGCAGCAAGCCTTTAAGTGACCCACGCCCTGTCTATTTTATATTGTTAAAGTTGTACATGTGAACTAAACGCATTAAAAGTGTAATTGCCATACCTTCTCTTATTGTATCTTTTAATTAAATTCACCTAGGGACACCACGCCCCTACGGCGTGGCCTGTTCCTCTAAAATCTACATTTCTCATAAAGAAAACCTTAAAGGTTACAGCTTGTCGTCTATAGATGACTACGGCGGTCAAAAGGTTAAATCGTAATTAATTAACATAAAATATTTATTTTCTCCAATTAACCATTGTAAATTCAATTTATTTTTTGTCGACTTGTTTAGTGATGAAATGACGCTATTTTTGCAGTAGAAATTTTGGCTATAACACGTGGGACCAGAAATGGGCATGTTCCTTTGCATTCTTCAATTTTCTTGCAATTGTGTTTGTCACATTCTAATAATACTTATTATTTGTGTTCCAGGTGATGAAAAAATACATAAAGTACTGGAAAAAAAACAGCGGTGCCTTCCACATTCTCATTTACTAAAGAAAAGGGGTAGGAAGAAGCTCTGTTTGGAAATAACTGATGATGGTCGGATTTCTGGGCCCAGTGGTATTCAAAGCAGTAAATGTGAAGCCCAAATCAGAGATGAAGAAATGTCAGTACAAACAGAAATTCCCATTAGCCCTCTTGTTTAATTTCCAGAGAATAGTGAAGTTAGTACCTCTGCTGAATCTAAAATTACTCAAGAGGACTTCGAACATATTTATGGATCAATAGATAGATATAAAGATATTGATAGTGTTATTGCTTTCTACACAAGTTTTGAAATATATGCAAAGTTTTACTTTGTTTTCTCAACATTAAGCCCGATGGCTCATTTGATAAAATATGGGAGTGATGTCAAAAATATAAGTATCGAAAATCAGTTTTTCATGACAATGATGAAGCTGCGTTAAAATAAATGCAATTTTTCAAATCAGCACAGCTGTGCAATATATTTATTACATGGATTAACTTTATGGATCAACTATGGAGAAAATTAAATATATGTCGTGAAAAAGAACTAGTGCTTTTCTACATGCCAGATAGTTTCAAGCAATATGACAAAAATACCAGGGTTATTATTGATGGAACAGAAATAAGGATGCAAAAACCTGGGGACCCTGTGTCTCAACAAGCTTCTTGGAGCACTTACAAACATAATAACACATTAAAGTTATTAGTTGGTGTCACACCTGGAGGATTGCTGTGTTATTGCTCACCTGCATATGCTGGATCTATCAGTGACAGACAAACTGTTGAACGAAGCAATTTGCTGAAAATGTGTGAGCCAGGAGACAGTATTCTTGCAGACAGGATACAATATCCAAGATATGTTTATTGGAAAAGATATTTACCTTAAACATTCCTACTTTCTTAAAAGGAAAGGGTCAAATACCTAATCTAAAGTTGTTGAATGACAGAAAATTAGCTAGTCTACGTGTTCATATTGAACGTTTAATTGGTTTAATGAAAACCTATAAAATTGTAAAAGAAGAATTACACCATAATTTTGTACCTTTTGCATCAAAGATATTCTTTGGATGCCTCATGTGTTGCAATTTCAGAGAATGTATTATGAAATAAATAAAACTAAGTATTATCATGTGTTGTGTTTTATTAAGGAATTATAATATTTATACAAATATTTTTCAAATATTTTAGGTAGCAAGTGTTCCTCATAAAAAGATTCTAGCTTTACAATCATCTGATTAATGAATTCTTCATCTCTGTCAATGTATATGATTTTCATATCATTAAATGTACATACAACTAAATTGCGAAACTTTCTATTTTTGCAAAATAGCTGCCCTTGAATTTGACTAAAGTAGCTGTGTTTCTTTTTCAATTTTAAAGTACCTTTGTCATCATATAGATATGGTACTGTCCTTGGTGTGATAATGTAGTACCTACTAACAAATGGACATTTCACTTCAATAACAGTTTCATTTTGCAGCAATCCGTCAGATGAGGCTGCAAGAAATGGGTGAGAGAGTGAGATGCATAAACCACACTTCCCTTTTTTCGTACTTAGTAGGTTTTCATAATTTTGCAAAGCAATAGGCTCATTTACTTTTCCATGGATCGTAGCTCTAGATGAGAATTTTCTTGGATATAAAATGCTGTTTGCCAATACCTGCCTTGTACTTCCTTTGCTATGGCAAATAGCATGAAAATTACTCGCAGTAATCCTGATATTTCGTGCAAGGTGCCATTATTTTGATGCATCTTGCAACACAGTTTTAGACATTATATCTTCTACATGATGCTCATTAATGTTTTTAAGTAATAAGCTCTCCAACAGCAAATCCTTGGATAATTTTTGGAAGTAATCATGGTCCTGTTCTATTGCATATGGGTTGGCAAGTTTGGGTAATTGCAGAAATGCCATTTTACTGCCTGAAGTACTGGCAAATCCTATTGCAAGGTTTTTACATAGTCTGGATAGCCTTCTGTGATTTCTTCATCTTTAATTGGACAATATAAAACATTCATATGCTTACTCCGCTTTCTAGGTAGCACATGGGCTTACATCGGAGAATCATAGAAGATCCTCTTAGGCTTTATGAAAGCCATTAATTCTTCAGTGCATACTCTGTGCATGATAATGGTTTTAGAATGTACCATATCTTCAATGCCATGAAGTACAATGAAGACATGCTTACAGTGTGCTTCTAATCCACTTTCAGCTGCACATTCACAGTGGCTTACCTCTACCATCAATTTTTATTTGAACAATATACAATATTTTCTTCATTTGCGCCTTACATTGTGTATGAAAATAGGCATGATTGCCTTCAAAGGCAACGCAAAGGGTAACCAAAATTCTGCTTTCATACAGAACTCTTCCCTTCAGTGGAACTTTAAACCTAAACAAATACACATACTATTTAATAAGCACACCATTGTCAATAATATAAAGAAAATATTGAAGAATTCAGGATGCCATGTTTTCTTCACAGTTATTTGCTATATCTTACTGCAAACTCTTGTACGTGGTATTTAGAAAACGCTGGAAGATTGGTGCTAGCATTGACGTCTCTGAACCTTTCCAGGGCAGGAAAATCAGGAATTTTGTCGTCGAGTTCATCTTCTACTTCAATAAGTTAGTTTCACCTCCAGTCTATAACAACAAAAAAGGAATTAAATATGGTGTGATGCAATTTATCCTACAAAAAATTAAAATACTGTTAAATAGTTACCTTTCCACTAATGCAGCCTTTTTACCAGTGGTAGACGTTGTTCTTTTACGTAGCTCATCTTTTAACTGACTCACACTCCAGGTCGAATACATTATATGGAATAAAATAAGTTATACGCCTGTAAAAAAAAAACAAATCGAAACAAGCAATATGGCGGCTACTTGGAACATTCAACAGAGGCGCCATCTGCGTCGAGCATTAAGTTTCTAACCGCATTAGACATTTAAGTATTGTCGATTGTGTTTTTTCTACGACTTTTCTCCAATTTTCTGCGTTTACATGTTGGCAGGCCTCCTCCAGTAATTTTAACATCTTATTAGCCATAAATGGCGAGTCATGTTGTTTTTGGCCGCATAACCTGAAAATAATAATAAAAACTAATGAAAGAATATTAAAAAAAATACTGTATCCTCGGTAGCCTAGGATATTGGTGGCACAGCAATTCAAAATAATTTTAACTAGGTTTATCCAAGCAAATTTTTTTTTGTCGGACATGCTCTGTAAATGTCAACATTGTTATTTTTTCATTCATGAACAAGTAAGTACGCACCTTTTATTTGAGCCCAAATCAATTCTATGGCGTTGTATTTATAATGATATGGCGGCAATCTTAAAACTTGATGCCTACGTTCCTTGGCCATCTCATCTAGTTTGTAGGTGGGCATTGGAGGCTTGTGTAATTTAACTAAATGTACTAATTATTCTTTTAACATGACAATGTTTGGTCGGCAACCAAGTTATTTTTCTTTTTCAACCATTCTACGAGTACAGCTTTGTTATTTTGCGAAGTAGGTTGTTTGTTGAGCTGCCGAAAATGGTATTTCGCGTTGTCCATTATTGTAATACTCGGTTCCATTAAATTATTTAATAAATTTTCAAACCATTTTTCAAATGTATCGCCATTCATCTCCTCATGATAGTCTCCCGTTATCTTTGATTTAACCTTTCAGACCCCGCGCGCGCCTATCGTAAACAAACAAACGCCAGGTGTTTTGACACTTGACGCGGCGCGTGCCACTTGAGACGCCTTATCGCTGTTTATGTTCCCGAGCTCTATGTTATGATAACATTGCTTGTGTTTCTTAGAAATATACATTGTAAGCTACGACAAGTATAATGAATCATCGCATTTACGTGTATATTTTAGTTTATACGCCTGGTTAAACTTACGAGAACTGTAAAAATTGTTCGATATTGAAAATATTCGCTTCTAAAAATTGTAAATGTAATAAAAAGAGGTTTCATTTACTTTTTCTATTTAAGTATTTATATAGTCTGTGAGAAAAATTAAGATATTTGCATTTAAAAGTAGCACTGAAATGCGTGATGAGTACATTTTGGGCGCGGCGACAGTAAACTTTGTGATCCTTCTTGAATAATAATCGATGTAACCTTGTGCGTTGTATTCAGATATTCTTATAGAAACACTAATAAATAACACTATTATAATGATCAAAACCTGAAATACGATATAATACTGTACTAAAAAACAACAAATACCAATACGGGCGGCAAATCCGATATATGATAATAGGTTATTTTGGGCTTCAGTTTGATAAACAAAAATAACATAAGTCAGTATTGTTTTTATTGTGTCTAAAAATATAAAGAATAAGCTTTCCAGTAATGAATTACACTTAAATACTTGCCCTACAAAAAACTACAGAAAACACCGGAACAAAACATCGACGACGAGGTAAATAAATGACTCTCGCGAATCGTGTTTATACTATACGCGAGGTCATTCACACCTGCGGTCGATCGGTAAGTGCTTATACAGGTTGGTCACATTAGGCTGAAATAAAATTGTATAAGAAAATAATTATTCACTGTCTGTGCATGTTTCGTGCTAATCTTACGCCTGTAAATAAATATTTTTTAAGTACCTATAATGTATTTTTTACTTTATCGCGTGTAGATAGAACCTTACCTAACAGTACGGATACTGCTATTTTTCGACTATTCTCTAAGGTACCTAGGACTTTTCCGATGAAGCCGGTCTTTTCATGCAGAACCAGCAAGACTACGGTCATTGCTTACCATCATGCGGGCTCGCAATTAAGGGTTTTAGGCAAGATAAAACGCTCATTCATCTACACCACAGTTTTATGGCGTAGTGGTTAGTGTAACCGACTGCCATGCCTGAGGTCGCGGGTTCGATTCCCGCACAAGTCAAACGTTTGTGTGCATGAACATGGATGTTTGTCTTGGTCTGGGTGTTTCTATGTATAATATGTATGTATTTACAAAAAGTATATATGTATGTTTATCCATTGTCTAGCACCCATAGTACAAGCTCTGCTTAGTTTGGTCTAGATGGTGTTGTGTGTATGTGGTTGAATATTGTTATTATATTATAATCATTTATTTTTGTAAAGCATAGGTAAGTACACAGTAAGATAGTAGAAATACAATATTGAATTCTCTGTTTTGCCAATGATTGGCGTACAAAATACTTTATAGCAAACAATACAATTGAATATGCAAATTCGAAAAGTAAAAAATAAAAAATACGTACATTTCTAAATACCGACGAAATAATTAGCACTGTTGATATTTTTTGGCGGCAAAATCAACAGCTCGCCATCAATTATAATATCAATAAAGTCACACTGTTAACACAAACACTTGAATAAACACCACTACAATACAATAGACTAACTTATCTGTCATTTTAGTATATTATCTATTGCACTTGACACCATAAAACTAAATATTTACACATTTTTTTGCCACTCGGCAATTGTTTTTACATAAAACAATCGCGCCATTTTCGCCGACGGCTAGGTGACACTGACGTCACACAGAGAGAGCGAGACAGAAGAAAGCTAGTGTTTGACAAAATCAAACTAATATCGATAAAATATAATTCGTAATGAATTTTGAATTTATTAAAATTTTGAATTTATTAAAATTTTGAACTTGTATTTGATACTTTGATTCAGAGTAAGCCAGCCTGCTATACTGCCTTATGTAAGGGGTGTCATTGACAAGATTGGCTACATCTTGAAGCGAGTTTCAATCAACACATACTTCAAGCCGCCAACGAAGATAAGTCAATTTTTACCATCCGTCAAGTGCCAATTACCTTTACAAGATGCAGGGGTCTATAAAATAGATTGTGACTGCGGACTCTCATACATTGGTCAAACCAAGAGAAGCATAGGCACCCGCATAAAAGAACACATAGCTGACGTTAAACACAAACGCTCGTTGAAGTCTACTGTGTGTGAACATATACAACAGGGGACCAACCACTACCTGAGATTTGACAAACCACAGATTCTCGCTAAAGAACACCGATTCCTACCAAGGATGCTTCGCGAGGCTATTGAAATCAAAAAACATCGCAATTTCAATAGAGAAGATGGTTGGAATGTACCACCAGCTTGGGATCCAGTACTTCAAATAGTCAAACCCAAGAAGAAACAAACCACAGCTAGACTTCATGATACTTTGAGCTCATTCTGCGTAAATAGAAACACCCATGATTAAATTATGTTCGGGTACTTTGAAATAACTACACTGGAACATTGAGACAACTACCATCTTAGTCTCCTCGTGACCATGGCTGCTGGAAAGCAACCGAAACGTCGGGGAAAGTGTAAACCAAAAATAAATAGATTTAATAGTTTAAATAATTTTATTAGCTTATAAATTAGTAAAATAAAATCAATAGTAGTAATAGTGTAATATTTTCAATTTTTTTTAATACAGTGCTAAATAAACAACGCGATAAAATCCGTATATAGTAGTTTAATTTCAATCAGAGTATTTACTTAATAATAATCTGTATCTTGTAGGTACACACCAATAAAATTAAATTATCTTTCGCTGTTCAACCGTAATACGAGCCCCAATGCAAAAATGTTCGTCTAGTCACACATTATGAAGAACACATTTTTCTTTTTAACTTTCTTCGTTCCTAGAAAGACACTAGCAGTAAACAATTTATTTAATAAAATACTCCATATAAATAACGTTATTTTGGTACTATTGAAAAAAATAATCCTTTTTTAAAATTATGTATCTTAGTTAAATTACTGTTTAAATGGTCACGCAAAATAATTCGTCTAGTGCTTAATTGATGCAAAATAGTTCGTCTATGCCTTATGTTAATATACTTTTTTAATTGTTACACCAAAATTTAAAAATAAATTATCTTAATAATAGAATTCAATTGTTTTTAAGATGTCAAAGGCTATAAAAAGGCGTGTTCCAAGTATTTTTTCATTATTTTCGCTAATAATTTTGAGCAATATGGGTCGTGGAAAACCTATCGCGGTAGAAGTTCGAAAAATTATTATTTCAAGCAGTGATAATGGGAAATCTGCATACCAAATCGCCAAAGACTTATTATTGCCAAGATCAATTGTCCAGTCAATAATCCAGCATAGCAAAAATAACGGCACAGTTTCGTGTTTGAAGAGATCAGGCCGCCCTCGTATTACGAGTGAAGCTGAAAACCGTGTTTTAAAGAAAATTATAAAGAAAAACCGTCGTGCTCGTGCAGGAGAGCTTACCGTACAATGGCGTGATATGATTAAAAAAGATGTCTCGGTCGATACTTGTAAAAGAGTTCTGAAGAGAATGGGTTACGGCTTTTACACGGCTAAAGAGAAACCCTTACTCACATTACTTCAGAAAAAGAAAAGGTTAAAATTCGCTCGTGATCACTTAACCTCCTGAGTCCGAGGGTATGATATTGTGGTATATTGCCTTGATTTTTGCAACATTATATATTTTCATGATACAGATGCTAGGAAAAATAAAATAAAAATCATAACACATGGAAAACAGATTTTTCGCGATGTTCTGTATTTAGGACATTAGTTTTATACAACTATGGTCATGAATTTTTGATGTACTTAAATTAGGATATTCGTTTCTTATATCAAATGAAACAAGTTATATTGAAACACATATTTATTTGAAATAATCATTCTTTGCTCCATAAGCGGGTTATATTTGAAACGTAAATTATTTTTACTTTGGTATCTAATCACAACCCTTTACAAATTTTTGAAAGAAAAACAGTAATAACATACAAATATCAAAAACTTAACAAACTAATTACTTTACTTCACTTATCTTCTTGATGAAATAATTTTTGTTTTGCTTAACTTTAATCAGTCTTACAATTTTACATGATAGAGATCTTAAATTAATATTTACTCTGAATCGGAATCAGCGGTACACCCATGGAATTGAGCAAAACAATTCCTAGAGCTACACAAACATAAGTAGACACGACAAAAACGGCACTTGGCTGTCGTTTTCTTATTGCAGCCTTCCTTGCGACATCTCTGCTGCTTTTTTGTGAATTGTGGCATATGCCGTGCATTAGATGTTCTCTTTTGCAGAGTTGGCATGGGCTTTATTGTAACTCGCCTTTTTTTTTGCTGGTTAGGTAGATCTAAATGTTCATCACATGATTCTTCTTCAGCTAAGGATAGTGAATTTTCCTCTATCAATTTAAAGCCTAACTTTAACTTGTACTCACGCAGCTGAGGTATTTTATGCAAGGGGTCATTCTGAAGCTTACGTTGCTCACGATATGTAATCCAAGAGTTTGACACAGCAATGTCAATCATTTGAAAAATAAACCTGATAGTCCACTTACGAGTTCGCGCCCGTATCGGGCAAACCGCTATCATTCTGTCTGCCAAATCAACACCGCCCATATTGGTGTTGTACATTTTGATAACTTCTGGGCGTGGAACTTGAACATATCTTTTAGTAATTTTATTCCAACGCTTACATGTGTCAACATTTGTGTCAGTTAAACAAGTTGACATTAGTAAAACAGCCTTATTATCTAACCATTTCGTAACAGCAATTTTCCCATCTTGGGAAACACGAACTTCGGTAGTTCCACGACTCAGTTTTGAGAACTCATTGTCAGGTGTCATGACACAGTCGCGAGGCACACGATTCTTCATAATAGTTCCTGTAGCATTGAAACCACGTTGGGTTAGTTCTTGCATCAACTTTATAGATGTGAAGTAGCGATCAAAGTATAAATAGTGACCTGGAACTAATGCCCTTGTCAAGTACAAAATTGCAGAATCTCCTAAACTGAAACCATCAAAACCTGGAAACGTTGTTGCTCCCTCGTATACCTTCATGTCACAAATACATCCGTTAGGGTTGGCCAAAACAAAAACTTTTAAACCAACGGGATTGGGCTTATTGGGACAGTACTGCCTAATACCACACTGACCTGAGAATGGTATAATCATCTCGTCCATCGAGAGATGCTCGGACTTTTGTTGGACGTGACATCCTTCACAGATTCGATCAAACAGAGGTCTAACTTTCCAGATTTTGTCGAATGCACGTTGACTGTCTGAGACATCGTTATCAAAGACAACTTTCAACCTAGTTCTTATCATAAAGAATCTGTCACGGGTCATATTATCTGCAACTATTGGAAGTCGCCAAGCTTTCTCCCAATACATTTTGATTTTAGGATAGCCAATACTGGCCATGACCATATTAATTCCGAAGAATACCTTCAATTCGCTCAATGTGAGCCCAAGATTCTTTTGAGTCTTCATCATCTCTGTTTGGTTAGTCTTTGTCACCATTTTCTCTAATATGTTGTCATCTATGTAGTCTTCAAAATATTGAAACATTTCAAAATTATTAAAATCTCTTTGAAGATAATTAGGAAAAAGTAAGTTGTGTATGGTTGGATTAAAGACTCCTGTCCAAGTATTACTATTTTGATTGTTACCTTGCACAATCCTACCTCTTCCCCGTACTCGCATCAAACGCCCTCTACCTCTTGCATCTCTACGTGAAGATTGCACTCTTCTTGCTCTGGACTCCCAATGTCCTCGAATAAATGAAGATGTTGAAAGCGTTGGTGACGAATGTGGTGGTGTTGTTAATAATCGACCATCATCAAGGAGTTGGGTTGATTTTTCTGAATCAGAGCTGTCACAGCTATCAGAATTAGAATCGGGCAATACTTCAGGTGGCTCATATACGTCGTCATCATCAGAAGCACTAAAATCACCCTCACTTCTGTCTAGCTCGTCAAGAATTTCATCTTCATATAAAACTGAAACAAAAAAGTAAACAATATCTAAGAACGAAAGTTCTAAAATAAGGACATACAAAATTACAACATTACTGTTTAGGAACCTCATGTACTAAATTAAGGACATCGATAGAAATCGAATCATGGAGTGAGGTTATTTGAGTAAATCGGTGAAATAATTGTGAGTAGTTTCAGTTTTCATTAGTTAGCCTGTACAAACTCCAAAAAACTAACAGTATGCATAAAAAATATGATTGAAATGGATTTACTTACCCCGTCGACCCGACGCACGCCGCTGTCGTTGTTGCGACGCCATGATCAGTTTGACAGAAGTGACAGATTAGGGAGACACTTTTTTAAAATGAACTTAAAATGACAACGTTTCGTTTCACGTAAAAAATTTGATGCTAAATCGATACACTTCGGAAAAATATTTTATTTTTTTGGTTGTTCTAAATTTAGAACTTCAGTACTCAGGAGGTTAAACTGGACTGCTGACCAGTGGCGTCAAATAATATGGAGTGACGAGTCCGAATTCGAGGTGACTGTCGGTGATGTACGAAAAAAAATTATCCGAAATAAAGATGAAGCATTTCACCAAGACTGTATCAAGAGAAAAGTGAAGTTCCCTGTGTCTGTAATGATATGGGGCTGCATGTCAGCACAAGGTGTGGGTCGCCTGCAATTTGTAGACGAGACTGTTAATGCAGTAAAATACCAAAACATTTTAGAAACGAGTTTATTGCCGTCCATTCCGATTTTGAAACATCAAAATGCCTATGTTTTCCAACAAGATGGTGCTTCCTGTCATACTGCAAGGACAACAAAGACTTGGTTCACCTCTAAACAAATACCTACAATAGAGTGGCCGTCAAACAGTCCAGATTTGTCTCCTATTGAGACAATGTGGTGGAAAATTAAGAAGATGTTGCGAAAAAATCCATCAAGGTCAAAAAAAGATTTAAAGAAGAAAATTAAGTCTGTTTGGGATTCAACAACTCCAGAAGAATGTGAACAGTTAGTAGCGACGATGCCACTTAGGATTAAATCCGTTATTGATAGTAAAGGAGATACAACCAAGTGGTAGACGAACTGTTTTGCGTGTTCAACTGCGATAGCCGAACTGTTATGAGTTATAATTGATGGCAGAATTCATATTTTTTTTGTAACGACAAAATATTTTATTTGAGTACTTCACAGTAAATAAACTTAATTTAATTTACTAATCTCATTTTTATTTGTTAGACTCATTAAACCGACATTACTTATCTATATTACACTTACAATACATGGTTACATTCAATTTTCTTAGTAGACGAACATTTTTGCATTGGGGCTCGTAGGTAGAGTGGAAATTTTTACAGAATGTGTATTTCTATTATAATGAATGATATAATAGGTAATGCATGACTTTCGTGGTGTAGTTCTTGTTCTTAACTGCTCGGTGAGCTTAAGCATCGTTGGTGAGGCCGTAACCTGGGTGAGTTTCCGCCTAGTGATATTTCGAACTCGTGCGTTTCTGTGCCTCAGAAGACAAAACGTTGTACTTATAGGTTAGCCCCTGTCCTATTTCCACCACACCGCAGTGGGCATTCGTGGTGGAGCATTCACCCAATTCCTCTCACCCTCACGATGTGAGACCTAAAAGCCCAGTAGTGGGACATGACAAAAGCTGCTATTATGGTGGCAATAAAAAATAAAAGATTAAAAATAAAGGGTTTCTGTATAAGAGACGTGTTTTATCCTTTGGCGGGCTATATAATATCATGAACCGTAATAGTTTAAAATTAAGACAGTGTGTATTTCTATTGCCATATTAATAACAAATATAATTGATATAAAATAAAGTTTAAAACAAACGGGGGCCATATAAGACTTCGTGCAAGACTCTTCATATACCAGTCCGACTTGAGTACTTGGCCGAATCATTTTTATTATATATATATATTGTTACGTGCTGGGTTCGACGGATAAGAATATAAAACAATATTACCGACTCAAACGTTTTATTCTCTCACACAATTAAATTTAAAACACAGCAAACACTATACTAGACTTTTCCACTGTAACTGCTTCAAACGCCGTAGTATTTTTCGCTTCCGTTCGCTTCGATGAATACTTGGCCGCTTACGATTGTAAACTGACTCAGCGGTGCGCGTGCGCTCTATTTATACGCGGGTAAAGTGCTTCTGGAGTTTTCCAGAAAACGTCACACGGCACGCAACAGTGCGATGATTCGAGAATGTGCCAGCGCTTCCTCCACTGAACTCGTACCGACAAATACGTAGTGCCGTAAGATGTCAATAGATGGTGCTGTAATAAATTATTATTAGAAACCGCCGACTCTTGCCCACAGTGCCGACAGAGGGCACTAGCCGTAACAATATATATGCACGCTATAAAACTTACCTCTAAATAATTTTCTTCCAAAACATGTGGTTCCTAGTTTAGTGACGTCAATCGCCAAACTGACCACTATTTTATTATAGCTTTTTGAGTTGTTATTATATGTTCATATATTTAGCCACATAATATGCACGTTGACGAAGCCTGAGCTAGTCACTAATAAAAATTAAACATTTAGGCTAAAATTAAATAAAGGGCAACATGTATAAATATTTATAATTTTGTATATTTTACAACTTTTTACAGATTTAATAAAAACATAAAAATAAAAACCACACAAGTATATCAAAATAAATTATTTATTATATACCAAAATTAATAGTACAACCTGCTGCACATTTGTTACCGCAATAAAGAGCGCAAAGAGCTGTGTTAAAAGTTGGCACATTTCGTTCTATTTTGTTCCCAACCCGTTTTTTATACAAATCATACAGCAAAATAAATGTATGCCAAATATTCATTTTGAACACTCTGATAAAAAAAAAAACACTACTTTACCTTTTATAAAAATTGCCATTGATATTAGACGCAAATATAAAGTTTGCGAATACAAAATTAAGATAACACAATTTTTCTTATATAGATTGTTTACTTTCTTAGGGCCTTATTTATATCACAAAATAAACATTTTAAACACATTGCAAAAATGATATCAATCCTTATACTAATGTCTACAAAAACTGACCTACTTCGAAATGGAAACATTGCTAATTGTTTTAAGCTACGTACGCTATTTATACTCGTAATATGTATACAGTAATTAATATTCAGAGCTAGCGTTATTATGTAAATTGTAACGTTTTGAAAATATTTATTTAAACTTTGAACATTTTACACTTGAGATACAGGTTTATCTTAGTTTAGGTAAGACCCTGGTAAGGTACTATGCACCCTTGTATTAGATTAAGATTATTATACAAATCTATGTAAAACAAATGTTATTGAATAAAAAAGAACATTCTCGTCCATTCGACGAATCCATCTGTCAACCGTAGAATGGGCAAGAATGTATCGTACAGTCACTCATCGGCAAGTGACCGCCTTAAATATTTGTTGAGTTATTGACTTGTTACTTGTACTTAATTTGCTATAACTTCAATGTTATTGGCTCAAAATTAATTTTATTTGTTTCTGAAAGCTTATAGTTGATTTAATAGGTACGTAAAGACATTCAATGAAAACGTTTATAACTTGAGTACAATTTGAAAATAAGAGATAAATTTCACAAAAGAAATAGAATCTAATACCTAGTAACAAATTCATAGAACATTGTCAATACGAAAAAAGTTACACAACCACTAGACCACTGTAGCAAACAAGACAGAAAACAATTATAATATTATAAATTGCAAACAACTTTTGAACCTGCATCGACAGCTAGAAATATAAAAAAACAAATTTTATGAGTTTGTCTACAAATTCTCGAAAACAATGATGAGTCTATCTCTTTTCTTTATTGTGATATTTATCATTTAAATGAAGTACTCGCATTCATGTACAATAATCGAGAATGATCTAGTCTGATTATTAAATTTTCAAAATGACCACCATCTTCTAAGCATACAGTTGCACGTAAAGCAACACTGCGCGTAGTTCTTCTTAGCTCGTCGCGATTTTCTCTAATTTTACTAGCCGCTGCCATTATTCCTTGTAACAAATCTTCCCTTGTTGCAATTGGAGTATTGTAAACCAGCTGCTTCATGTGACCCCACAAATAAAAATCCAAGGGAGTCGTGTCCGGGCTTCGCGCCGGCCACGCCACTGGTTCACGTTTCGTTCACGTCCAATCCATATTTCTGCGCATGTTAAGTTTAGATACTCACGCACTTCGCTGCTGCAGTGAGCTGGAGCGCCGTCATGTTGAAACCACATTCTCCTCCTTGTTTGTAAATCAACATCGTACATCAGGCGTGGTAATTCTTCTTGTAAGAATGTTAGATAGTCTGGGCCTGCCAACCTCGGTGGAAGAATAAATGGCCCGATCAAATAATCTCCAATCATTCCAGCCCAAACGTTAATTGAGAATTCAACATTCATTTCAAATGACGCCGGCCGGACTGCTAACGGATTTTATCCTTTGGCATCCACAAGTGCAGGTTGCGGAAATTTGTGATTCCAGTTCGGTTAAAATTTGATTCGTCCGTCCACAAAACAAGGTCACAGAAATTGCGGACTAAACGTATTTGCCGCAATAGCCAAGAACAAAAAACAGCTCTGGCGTTGTAATCTGGCTCATGCAGGTGTTGCACTTTTCGGAAATGGAAGTGGTATAAACTTTCCTTTTTCAAAATCTTCCATACTTTGAAGTGGGAAATACCCAACTAAAGCGCGATTCGTCTAGTACTAGCTGTGGGATCTTGATATATTAAACGAAACACTTGTTCTTCCATGTCCACTGATACATTGGGAGCACGTTCACGAGGTGGGCGTCGTAGTCCATTCTCACTTAACTCTCGATGCACTGTTATGAAAACTCTGTAGTCAACGGCAGATCTTGTCGGGAATCGCTGTTGATACTCTCGAGCGGCAGCGCGAGCATTGCCATCGCCGAACCCAACGAAATGTATGTCAGCTATTTCACGAGCAGACAAGGCGTTCATCGTAGACGGCATGACGAAAAGAAATTGTGAGTGCAAACAACGTGTACGTTAGCACAAGAACTATTGCTTACTGTACCGTTCGTTTTAAAAAAAAACGAGACCCGATAATCATTCAAATGACAACTTCGACAATACACTCTCTCCCTCACTCATTCTGGCCGAAATGTAGCTATCTCTTTCGATCGTTAACTGTTATTGTTATGCGCATAGGTACAGATAAGATAAAAGAGTCAAAACAAATTGCATTGACTTCGACTATTTTGGCGGTGAATATCACAACAAAGAAAAGAGATAGACCCATTATTGTTTATACAACCTGATTTTTTAGTCACCGTGTAAACTTTAATATAATAATCTTTGAGTAAAATAATGAGACACGTATTTTTTATTTTTATGCTAAGTAGTACAAAATTAATGAATTCAGCCACTACAAAGTTGTCTTAAAAACTTCTATGATTATGGACACCACGCGCGGTACATGCACTACGCGTTAGGCGGCAAGACACCCCGCGCGCCCCGCGCCCCGCCGTCGCCGGCGCGGCCGGCGGTATATCAGTGATAACATAATCAATTTCAAACCTACTCTTTATTATTTCATTAGCTGGAGATTGCACAAGATATTATTTCATTAGCTGGAGATTGCACAAGATATTATTTCATTAGCTGGAGATTGCACAAGATACTATTCGACGTAAGGGCTAATAAGTATTTATTGAATTATTCATTAGGCACAACATAAAAATCGTAAATACGTAAAACAAAAGTATAAAGTAGAATAGTTGGATTTATGCGTTTTAAAATAAATGTAATCAGCTTAGGTTTTTGGTTGAGGCGTACAACTAAAATCCACTTACCACATCTTCAGCTGTACTTCAATAAATTTTCAAAATGCAATCCGTTTCTCTCTAGGCACAGTCTTGCTCGCTTTTGCACATTGTTTTTTAGCTTATTTAGCACTGTAGTGTTATTTTTCACTTCGTCAAATGCACGGTTTATCTGTTCTTTTAAAGCCTCGAGACTTTCAGCCTCCTCCACATACACACGTCTTTTTATTTCACCCCATAAAAAAAAGTCACACGGCGTAAGGTCCGGGGAACGCGGCGGCCATGGAACAGGACCCCCACGACCGATCCAGCGACTGCCGTGTTCCGCGTTAAGGTATTCACGAACAGAGGTGGCATAATGTGGTGGTGCACCGTCGTGTTGGTAGTAAAACTCACGATAATTAACTATAGGCACATCGTCCATAAAATCTTCTATGACATGTCGCAACATGTCCAAGTATGTGCCTCCGGTGAGACGTCCCTCAATAAAATATGGACTCAATATTTTATTGCCTATAATGCCAGCCCATACGTTTGCACTGAATCGTACTTGGTGATAGGTCTCCCTTATCATGTGCGGATTACGAAACGACCACCAATGTTCGTTATGCTGATTGTATAGCCCGGCTCTAGTAAAGAGTGCCTCATCCGTCCATAAAATGTCAGCATTTGGATGTGCAATTAGCCACTCACAAAATCTTCGACGAGGCATAGCATCCTCATCATTTAATGCTTGGACCTTCCGAAAGTGATAAGGGTGCATGCCGGTAGTGTTCAGTAATTTCCAAACCGCATACTGACTCACGCCGAAGCGCCGGGCTGCGTCTCGTGTACTTGCACGAGGTTTGCGTTCAAAGAAATCGAAGATTTCGTCTTCGACTTCTGCAGGCAGTCTCTGCCTGCCGCGTCCTTGGGCATGCGAAGGTGTAGTAAATTGGCCGTAGTCTAACAGCCGTTGATTAGCAGCTAAAATCGTTTCACGATTTGGCACTGTTGGATTTACGTGTCCTTGATTACGGAGGCGAGGAACACTTTGTTCTTCGTAAAGTCTTTGAGCACCATTTAAACTTTCTCCACTCAAAATGTAACAACGCACCATTTCGTAGTACTCGCGGTTTGAATACATTGTCAAAAGATAGGGCGGCGGCGCGCGCGGGAAAAGTAAACACGGAAGTAAGCGATTGCGTCACAAGTGCGCACGCGACTAAACGAAATTTACGATTTGTGACATTTGTGTTGCAGCTGTGCCCTTCTCGCACCCCGCGCGCCACCCCGCTTTCATTCAATGCATTGTTAAAGAATCATGTGTTTACGTTGACTCGGTGACCACGCTAAATTAATGTTTGTTTTAAAAATGTTTTAATTATATTTTATTAATATTATACTTTCTTTTTGAAAAATGGGTTCTATTACTGATACCTAACGTCTAGACGAAATTTGGCTGGTAGTATAAATTTCATATTGTATAATATTTCGTTTGATCGAGTATAACAATAACACATTGTATATAATAGATAAAGACAAATTATTTCCAAGTTACTGTTAATGTAAAATTTTATTTTTCTAAATTATAAACTTTCATTCGTATCATTATAAAAAATAATGTTATTCATCTGAATTACGAAATGTTTTTCATCTAAATAATTAAATGAAATTGTATTCATCCAAGTCACAAAACGTAATTCATCGAAATAATAAAATGCAGTTTTATTCATCTAAATCACATTTAACACATCAATTAAAAAAATATTTTTATCTAAATCATAAAATGTTATTCATCTGAAACACGAGGCTTTATATTATAAATCGCAAAACTTTATTTATTTGAATTCGAAAGTTTTATTCATAAAAATAACAACATTGTATGAATGTTAATGCTGTAACAACGATTTATAATTAGGACAAGTGTAGTAACATTAAATTTGATTTATCTGAATCACAAAGTTTCATTCATATTAAATAATAAAGCTTTATGAATGTTAGTGCTAGAACTACTTATTTACTATCTCAAAAACGGCACAAAAGTAGCACTACGTGTCTTGGGAAAAAATGTGCCAAATAATGATAAGATACTGCCATAAAAAATTCAGACCGAAAATGGGCCAAAATCAAAAGATATTCATAGGTTACTTCCCATACATTAAAAACAGTTTTATTCAATTTTACCACAATGTAAGTGTAGCCTTATAAGTCATGCTGCTAGAATTTGTTTCTCTTCAATATAGAAATCGAATGGCATATTCAGTTATTTGAAATTACGACTTAAAATTTTTTAATACCCTATGTCTGACCTCTTGTATGGGAACGAACCACTGTGCGGCGTGGCGGTTCAACTCGCATCCAAACGTCAAAAGCAGTCGGCTGACATATGCGCTAACGCATACTTGTATATCGCGCTCTCTACTCGTTCTTAATATTGTTACTTACGAACGACATACGAGTTTAATGTAATTTAAACCCTTTATTATACTTATGAATTGTAAAAAAAAAAACTTTTAAAATAACTCGTATGACTATTTACTGCAAGAATTAAATCATCTGTCCGCCTTGCCATCATCAGTCCATTTACTGTCCCAGTGTTGGGCACGGGCCTCTTCTCGAGAAGAGTTACGCCGTAGTCCACCACGCTGGCCTAATGCGGGTTGGCAGACTGAGCCTTGCCATGCTATTGCATAATTAAACTAAAAAGCTGGAAATAAAAAAGTTATTTAAAAGGCTTTTAGTTTTTAAATAACTTTTTTATATAATACAAAATGACGTAAAACCATGTGTGATTAAAATTTCAATGAATACAAAGATAATTAAATGTAATATAAAGATGCTTATAAATCGCAATTCATTGATCCATGTTACGTAATAATGATAGATGAAGCAAGGCGAGCAAAATAAATTGTTAATATGTTGTAACATTTAATATAAATGTCTTAAAACATAATATGTTAATATTTAAAGTATTTCATTTTGTACTATATTAAAACAATGCATATCATAGTATTTATTTAACTGTTCAACTTAAAAATAGACTACAACAAAATAAATCATGATCTAAATCTGATATTAATTTTATAATAAGTAAACAACATTATTTAATGTATTAAATCGTAATCGATTAAATCGATTTTCCAGTATTTATGGAATTATTGTTACGCAACGAGTATGCATAGGTCAGTCATTAGTTGGTGTTACTGTTCCCGCATACCCTTACCCTGTCATCAATTAGTTCCAAAAAACTGCACTGCGCAGCCACTTGTGACTAACTTCAATCCAGCCGAGATAAAATGCACGTACTCTAACTCGCGATGCTGGCGAACCTACCCACTTGAGCGAAGACGAATCTGAACTCGTGGGGATTGGGGGCGGCGCCGGATCCTAGGATCGGCGCGGGTTTGGGGTGGGCTGAGCCACCTTTTGCGCGGGGTTTTTATTATTGGCGTGCCTAGCTACTGATTGCGCGAGGGGAGCTGGGTTTGGTGTGCGGGGAGCAGTAGGTTGCGTGGGTCGGACGGGTTGCGACGGGAGGAGGGATTGAGGTTCAGAAGGGAGAAGGGATTGAGGTTTAGAAGGGAGAAGTGGTAACGCACTCTGGGAGTTAAGCACGTTCCAGGGTGAGGGTCGCTGGGGTCTAAGAGAAGTTGATTGGGCGGGTTGGGGCGCCGCTGGGGATGAGCGAGCCGGTTGAGACCGGGCGCTTGGTTTGGGGGCGTGCGGCGCCTTAGGGCAGCCGCGGTAGTTGGCGGGGTGACCGATCTGGCCACATAGGACGCATGCGGGTGTGGTTCTTCGCATTCGGCCCTGTCCTTTGGACGTTTGCATTCTGCGGTAGCGTGGTCGCCGAGGCATTTAACGCATCGTGGTTTAGCGAAGCAGTTCCGCGCCGAGTGGCCGTAAAGCTGGCAACTGTGACATTGGGAAATGAAGCCGTTTTTGCGAGGGGGCTAGACAGTAATGCCAGAGAGGTAGCATACGCTGGTCAGTTTGTATATCTCTTTACCAGCGGCGGACTGGTCCAGCGAGACGAGGACCATGTCGTATGGTTTGTGAGACCTACCATGAACCATACGGTGCACTCCGTGCATGGGGAAGTTCTCAGGTCAGAAGGTCAAGGAAGTCTGGACGTTGGAGGTAGAATGTTCCTTGGGGACGCCGCGTATAACCACGCAGAGAAGACGTTCCTCTGGTAGGGTATAAGTGTGGAAGGAGACAGATTTCTCCTTCAGCGCATGGGTCAATATCCTATGATCTTGCGATGAGGTCAACTGGACCTTGATGCCCTGCTGGGTCGATCGGGCTGACCTGTAGTTAATATGACATTTTTCTAATTCTATTGTTTTGAAATTAAACACTTTATACGGATTTTATCGCGTTGTTTATTTTACTTTAAACACTGTTATTACATAATTTTGAAAACTCTAACACTACTATTATTGAATTTTACTACTATTTAAGCTATATATTTTTTCTAATTAAAACTATTTGTATTTAAGTTTACACTTTGCCCCGACGTTTCGGTTGCTTTACAGCAGCCATGTTCACGGGGAGACTAAGATGGTAGTTGTCCCAACGTTCTGAAGTGTAGCTAGTTATTTCCTATTTACGCAGAATCAGCTCAAAGTATCATGAAGTCTAGCTTCTTGTTGGCGTTTGACATTATATGGATTTTATTGATAATTTTTCTTGGTCTTGACATTTGATTGCTTTTTATTTTTTACTTATTAATAATTATTGACATCTTATCCTATCTTTTTCATGTTTTTAATCGTGGTGTCATTAATGTTTATTATACTTAATTAATTAAATTTATGTTGCTGAAATTGTTGAAACTTACATTATGATTATTATTATTCTTTGTAATTACTTATAAATTGTAAAAACCATTCGCATACAATGTAAAAATTGTTTACTGTAATAAATAAATGAAATGAAATATCGGGGGTAGCGGCGGAGATCTTGATTGCCTTAAGAGGCACCGACTTGGCTGCCTTGCGGAGGCGTGTCTTTCCCGTTACCAGGATGAATGGCTCTTCGGTCAAGGAAGAATAGGAGCTGGCGTCAGATTCTTCTCCTGAGTTCGACTAGGGGCCACCCCCAAGGCTGAATGATCCAGTCCCGTCCGACTTGCTCTGAGGGAGCGTGATAAGGTGTGTCGGGGCTACACCTCACCCGGCTTCGTTAACACCGTTAGTTATCAACCGGGGACCAATAATGATATTGATTTTTACCCAGAGGGGGTCTATAACTTTTGTTTAGAAAACACAGTGTCCTTATTTATAACGAACTATTCGTAAACGAACTGTCCGTTAACAATAGGGACGTGGCGCGGTAACAATAGGGAGCCCTGACAAGGGTACGTTATTGTTACTGTGACACAATGACGGCGGCTGCGGCGACCGGATGGAGCGGAGAGAGGCGCGTGGGGCGTGGGCGCACTGCGCAGCGGAAAAACTCCGGCGCAGGTGACCGTTGGAGCGGTGTGAAGCGTGCGGGAACTGCACGGCGGGTATTTCGGAGACACGCTACCGTTCCGATGATGTCGGAACGCGTCGCACTGTGGGCTGGATTTCGGCTTTCATAGACCCTCCGATCAGTAATCTCGAAAGCGGTAACTTTTATGCCTGCATATGTTTCGGAAGACCTAATACATACTTCAAAATTGTATCATTATATTACAGACTTTTAATTTTTATTTTATAATTTGTATGGAGCTAACAGAATAAAAACATAAATCTCCGGTCTCGCACAATTGGCCCTAATTATTTTTCAGGGAGTCAATCTATGAATTATTTGAATTTTTTTGATACATTCCATAATAAGCGTTCCTGCAGACGATGCTGTGACCGCGCCGTCGCCGCGCCGACGCCGCACAATTACACTGTAGATACGAGTCGCGCGAAGCCCGCCACCGCGCCGCCGCCGCGCCGCCTCCGCACGCGTTCCCCTCCCTGTCTGTCTGTTTGATTCATTCCATTACCGGCCGCGTACGAACGTGCACGCCGCGAGATCGCACGTGTCGCAAACATGTCTAATATAACGAAAAAAAAGAAGTTTGTGCTTCTTTACTATATGTATAGAAAATGGCAAAAAGAACGTCGAGTTAGAAAGTTGTGGGTTCATCCTATGCTGTCGGCACGGGAGCAATATGGTGAATTTCATACACTTTACGAAGATCTCCGAAAAGACGAGGCCAAGTTCTGTGATTATTTTCGAATGAATTACAAGACATTTGATAAATTATTAGATTTATTAAAGAACAAACTGCAACACACAAATACAAATATGCGAGCAAGTATATCTGCTAAGGAGAGATTGGTTGTTACATTGAGGTAAAGTAACAAATACATATATATACAGGGTGTCCAAGAACCTGGCGTCCAACTGGATTCCCACGATGCCCCAAGTTCTAACAGTACTCAGAAAAATATTTAAAAAAATCCACCCCATGTACTTACAGAATTATACTGATTTCAAAAAAAAAGGGGAAATGAGCACCCTGTGACATACTTTTGAATGCTGTGACTGCTAATGCTGATAATTTCGATATTTCTTGGAGGTTTTGTAATCTAGGGTATTGCTGTGTCTAAATAGAATGTAAAAATAAAGTACTTATTGTACCATTTTAAAATAAAATATTATTTTAACTAAAGGTGATATGGAAAACTATTGAATTTCGCAACTTTGACCGACTGTAGTGTAAAAAAAATGTACCAAAATAGTATGGCAAGTGACGTCAAATTTTGACGCGTTTATTCCTCTTTTTAAAAAGGTATAATACTTACACATTAATTTGAAAAAAAAAATTTTGATAATATTTTTACTCAACAACCCAATTTTTACGAAGTGCCTACCTACTAACGGTAACTGTCGGACCCTTTCTTATCTTAGAAACTGTTATGTTACTACTATTATTTACTTCGGTTCCAAGAGTGAGCAAGAAGGAAATACACACAGGTAGATGGGTTCCCAGTAGAATAAAAGCAAAGAATGTTAGTTTAAAGATATTTTATTACAATAAATGTTCAAAATGTTGACCACCCGCGGCAATACAAGCTCTCACTCTCCTTAAAAAGGACCGCTTTATGTTTCGCGAGTAACTTTTTTGACGTATCACCTGCACTGCTTGTGTTATCTTCTCACGAAGGTCAGCGATGTCATTAATGGGCTTCGCATAAACGAGCTCCTTCATAGTTCCCCAGAAAAAAAAATCCAGCGGATTTAAGTCAGGTGAGCGGGCTGGCCACGGGATTGTTCCTGATCGCCCAATCCACCTGTTCGGGTATTGCTCGTCCAAAAACTCTCTAACGGATACGCGAAAATGTGCTGGACAGCCGTCGTGTTGGAACCACATATCTGGTGGGGTCTCTTCTAGTAAGTTTGGCAAATCATTTTGAAGAAAATTTAAATATGATTCGCCAGTCAAATTCTCGGGCATCTCAAATGGACCAATAATATTCCCACAGAGAATACCGGTCCACATGTTCACTTTGAACCGGTACTGGGATCTATCTTCTCGCATCAAGTGCGGATTTTCCACATGCCACTCGTGCAAGTTGTGTAGGTTCATGTAGCCATCCTTCTTAAATGTAGATTCATCTGACCACAAAATTTTGTCGATAAAGTTTTCGTCTTCTCGATGTTTTTGCAGGATTGTTTCACAAAACGCGACTCGGCTCGGATAGTCTCGAGGTAAAAGACTTTGCACTCGCTGTACGTGGTACGGATGATATTCTTCTTTTTGGAGAATACTGTGTGCTGTGCTCTTCGGTATCCCCGTATCAGCTTCTATTCCTCGCACAGAGATGCTTGGATTTGCCGACACCGCCTCTAAAACTTCATCGCGTATGAAGTCATTTACGGGTCGTCCTTCACCAGCTACTTGATTGGGGAACCGCCCGTCACATAGTGATCTGTGCACATTAATGAAAACTCGATGGTCGGGATATCGCGTAGCCCTCGGATACCTTTCTCTGTAAAGTCTCGCTGCAGCTCGTCCATTACCTCTACATTCTCCATAAATGTAGTGCATATTTGCGTATTCTTGCGGAGTGTAGGTCGCCATGGTAGCACACACAAAACACAAACTGTCCAAACACAGGCAAAGGTCGTCGTAAAGAGTTCGTTTCAAAGTCCAGAGCACAAAGAGTAATCGAGTCCAATAAACAAAGCTTTAAATCGTAGTACGTGATCAATGGTAACAATAAGAGAGAGGTGCGTAGTAACGGCAGGAGGCAGTGACGCGTACTGACCGTACTGTTATCCTAAATAGCACGATCCCAGATAGCGTCACTATCTATCTCACTCGCACCTCTAACCTTTTTCTCCCTCACTCTTACCTGAATAATGGGGTACCATAAAGAAGAACCAGCAAATCGCAAAGATAGTTTCTGTCTTGCTCCCTCCTGTTGTAATAACGAATCACTATGGTGAGATGCATGCACATACCGTCCCTTACGGTCTAACCTGTTTTTTGAGAGGCCTGTTGTTATTTTTATGAGCATACAACAGTAATTCTTTAGAGGTTAGATTCAATTCGTCGTAAATTTTTCTTTCTAAGAATTCTGTAAGACATCGTAAAAATTGGGTTGTTGAGTAAAAATATTATCAAAATTTTTTTTTTTCAAATTAATGTGTAAGTATTATACCTTTTTAAAAAGAGGAATAAACGCGTCAAAATTTGACGTCACTTGCCATACTATTTTGGTACATTTTTTTTACACTACAGTCGGTCAAAGTTGCGAAATTCAATAGTTTTCCATATCACCTTTAGTTAAAATAATATTTTATTTTAAAATGGTACAATAAGTACTTTATTTTTACATTCTATTTAGACACAGCAATACCCTAGATTACAAAACCTCCAAGAAATATCGAAATTATCAGCATTAGCAGTCACAGCATTCAAAAGTATGTCACAGGGTGCTCATTTCCCCTTTTTTTTTGAAATCAGTATAATTCTGTAAGTACATGGGGTGGATTTTTTTAAATATTTTTCTGAGTACTGTTAGAACTTGGGGCATCGTGGGAATCCAGTTGGACGCCAGGTTCTTGGACACCCTGTATATATATATACATTTAATTATTCTGATGTAATGTAGAAAAATCAAAATCAATCAAGCTTGAAGTAGATGGACTTGGGATGCTTTGTAATGAATTGTTTTCAATGCTATAATTCGAAGCCTGTGAGTGAACTCTCGTACTGGATCCAGCAGCAGTATTGTAACCGTAGTGTGCCGGGCTATCCATTGCATCTGCTGTGCGTGAATGATGTGGAGGGGTATAACTATTTTTATATTGAATATTTCTTATAATATTCAATACTTGATACTGGAATTCAACTGTCTTCGTCTTTGAAGCGTTCCACGGTAGGAGCTATACCTTTAAAAAAAGACATCATTCTACTATCGTCATCTTTTTCTAGCGTTTCCATGAACTTAATCATTTTCTTATCTACGGGATTTATTTCTTCGTTTTTCTTTCTTTTGTTGACATTAGTAACTTCAGATTTTTTTTCTTCCGGCATGTTTGATCCAGATTGGGGTGGCCGTGGGGTAATTTTTTTCAAAAATTGTAAATTATCATAATATTGATATTTATGTACTGGTTTTGCACCTGATCCAGATTTAGATTCACGTATCTTTTTGTCGCATTTCATCCACGCATCTCTTATATTCTTCCATTTCTGAGATATTATTTTACCTGAAATTATTATAATTAATAATCAATTTCATTTTTATAATGTTTTTTCAATTGCAGGTATTTAGCAACTATACCTTTAAAAAAAGACATCATTCTACTATCGTCATCTTTTTCTAGCGTTTCCATGAACTTAATCATTTTCTTATCTACGGGATTTATTTCTTCGTTTTTCTTTCTTTTGTTGACATTAGTAACTTCAGATTTTTTTTCTTCCGGCATGTTTGATCCAGATTGGGGTGGCCGTGGGGTAAATTTTTCAAAAATTGTAAATTATCATAATATTGATATTTATGTACTGGTTTTGCACCTGATCCAGATTTAGATTCACGTATCTTTTTGTCGCATTTCATCCACGCATCTCTTATATTCTTCCATTTCTGAGATATTATTTTACCTGAAATTATTATAATTAATAATCAATTTCATTTTTATAATGTTTTTTCAATTGCAGGTATTTAGCAACCGGAATTTCATTAGCCGATCTTGAATATCGTTTTAGAATGGGAAAATCAACTTTAAGCGTAATCATACGAAAAGTGTGTTCTCTAATATGGTACGAACTTTACCCAAAATATATGAAAATGCCATGTATGAACGATTGGCTAGAAATAGCATTTATTTTTTGTCTTTATAACAAAAATAAATACATTTTAAAAGCTTTAAATTCAGTGAAAAAATAGGAGACTATAAACGTGAAGAGGTGTCAATATTATACAGGGCGATAAGCAGCATAATAGTGAACTCCACCGTGCTCATAAGCGCCTGGTACCAGATCCACAGGCATTGGATAACAACGCTCCGCCCCGTACTGCGCGTACGCAGTTGCTCCACCCCTAAGTTCCCTGTCAACCAATACGCGATAAGGAACCGCCCCTAAGTGGATTAACTCGACACTGCAACAAACTAAGGCCACACCACCACCTTATCTCTGCAATCCTAGTACTTCGTGTTATCTACCATCACATTCAACGAAGCAACAACTTCCTGAAAATTGGTTGCACACAGTTTTTCCTACCTTTAACTGGTAATAATGCCTAACCTTAGACGTTCGCCCCCAACTATACCACAAACTGAGGTACAGCGCTCAACATCAAGTCCTAACATCACGGCAACTGATCCTGAAACTGATTTCGTTAATACTATGAGAAGATCAACAAAACGGCTGCGCTCTGAATCTAGCCCGACAAATGAACTGAATGCATTTAAGGAGGAAATTCGGGATATGCTTACGAAATGGAACCATGAACAAGAGACCACATTAAAAAACTTTATGTCGAAAATTACTCTGGATTTAGCTGATCTAAAAACACGTCATGAAAACTTACAGAAAGTTAAGACAGAAATTGAGGAATCGGCTAACCTAATGAACTCTCAATATGAAGAGATCAGGTCAAAAATAATGAAACTTGAAAATGAGAGATCGGAACAATGTGTGTACATAAATAAACTGGAGAATAAAATTCAAGACTTGCAGGCGTATCAGCGATCTTCCTTCATTGAACTTCGGAATATCCCTTGCAAGGAAAAGGAACTTACCGATGACTTAGTAAAGTTAGTAACAAGTGCAGGTGAATTGCTTCATGTGCCAATTCAACCAGCACAGATTCGGGATATCTATCGAACGCAGTCCAAGCAAGGGACGTCTAAACAGGTGGTTGTTGAACTTCACTCTGTATCTCAAAAAAATATGCTCCTGCAAGCTGCACGGGACTTCAATAAGGGCAAACCTAGATCGCTAAAATTGAATAGTGAGTTATTGGGGATTGCAGGTGAGTGCGTCCCGATTTATATATCTGACCGCCTTCCACTCTCTCTAAGGCAACTCTTCTATGAAGCCAGAAAGTTTGCTAGAGCTAATGAATTTAATTATTGCTGGACATCCAATAACAAGATTTTTCTCAAAAAAAGGGAAGGCGAGAAGCCCATCCGCATCCTTTCTGACAAAAGCTTTCTTGATTTACTGCAAAAATAATGTTTTAACAAAAGTAATATCATTTAATTTTCTTTCATTATATGTTTGTTTGAGTAATTTTAAGTCAAAACTGTATACTTTTTACTTTGTTTTTTACTGCATGTATGTCGTCTACTTCGTTCGTAATTTAGTTTTGTACTCATATTATAGTAAACTTAGTCTATACATATTCAAACTTACACACACATACTATCCATTACATTTATACAAACTCAGTATAACTGAATTTTTAAAACACACTTACAATTACACACCATGCATAATGCACTGCCACTTGTATCATAACAAACCATTAATCTCTCAATATCACCGATATATACCTACTCGTAACGAGTATTACGTATATGCTTTGAAAAAGCGACAATCTTTTGTGCCTTTTACATTATTTCTTTATTATGCTTAATTCTAATATCTTAGATGAAATTGATTCATTTGGAAAAGTAAACGCTTATGTCTGTTTGCCCGAACAATGCTCAACATATATTACGGACAATAATAAGTCCATCAACTTAATGCACCTCAACATACGAAGTATAAACCGTAATTTTGATAGTCTTATGGTATTTATGACTACTCTGAACATATCCTGTGATATAGTAATCTTATCAGAATGTTGGTTAAAATCTTGCTCAGTCATCCCTGCATTGGAAGGTTATGTCTCGTATTGCACAAGCAACCCTAAAAACCAGAATGATGGTGTTATTGTTTTTATTAAAAATGGATTAAGACACAGTATATCAGAACCCCAAATACTAGAAGCTAGTTGTTTGCTGTGCAATCTGAGACAGTATGACCTTTGGATTGTAGCAATGTATCGGTCTCCTTCTATACGTAATACCGAAAAATTTATTCAGGGGCTAAACAATATTCTAACATCCATTTCAGCTCAAAAGAATGTTCTGATTTTAGGTGATATTAACATAAGTATATCCTCTGAAAATCTCAGCCAACCAGCCCACGAATATCTTAATTTAACTGCCTCGCATGGATTATTACCCTCGAATTTGTTCGCAACTCATAATAACAATTGCCTGGATCATGTGCTGATAAAAACAGACCTAAGATCAACAACATTAGTAATTGATACTGATATTACAGATCATAAACCCACATTAATTAATATTGAATGGAGTCAATCGCGACCTAATACTATTTTATTTCGGAATAAAGTTGATTATTCATCTGCCATTGCTGAGATCTCGTGTGCTGATTTTAGTGAAATTTTGAATATCAGTGATGCTAATATGGCCGCTGAATTATTGATAAATAAAATTGTGTACATAATTAAAAAACATTCTAAAATAGTACGCATATCCTGTAAACGCAGAATAATCAAGCCCTGGATCACCAACGGATTGCTCCGCTGTATACGTAATAGGAACAACTTATGTCGGCAATCAAAGAATGACCTTGAAAACTATATTCTTAAAGTAACATATATAAGATACAGGAACTTCTGTAATAAGTTACTTAAGAACCTAAAAAGAGATTATGAAAGAACAGAATTTCTTAAAGCTCAGAAGGACCCCAAAGCGACCTGGAAAGTCATTAAAAATATCACTTCGACCCACCGTAATGTTTCCTCACCTGTAGAACTTCTTAACATAACTCCTGATAATAACAGTTCAATAAACAGTGTTAACGATTTCTTTGTTGACGTTGGCAGAAGTTTAGCTGAAACCCTGAACCCTCGACCCTCATCTTCGGAGCACTTATCAGATCATGGACCTTGTAGCTCTTTTGTGCTCCTACCTACTGACGAAACTGAGATAGAAAGACTGATTCAAGGTCTCCGATCAGATGCGGCAGTGGGCTGGGACGGAATCTCGGCGAAGCTTCTAAAATGTTGTCTGCCCACCCTTCTACCTGCCATTACACACATTTGCAACTGTTGTATATCTTCGGGCTGCTTCCCCAAGGTTTTTAAGACAGCAATCGTTCACCCAATTTTTAAGAGTGGGGACAGACACAGTGTCAATAATTACAGGCCCATATCCATCTTGCCAACCATTTCTAAAATTCTTGAGAAAATAACTAATACCCGTTTAGTGCACTATTTAGAATCCCATAACATCTTGGCTCCCAACCAATATGGTTTTAGAGCTGGGAAATCTACTGAAGATGCCGTTGCCTCATTTGTTGATGATACAGTAGCACTTTTGGATAAAAGCAGGAAGTGTCTGGGTATTTTCTTGGATATTTCTAAAGCTTTTGACACTGTGTCTGTTCCGAACCTTCTCAGGAAACTGGAGTGTATCGGTATCCGTGGTATCACTCATAAAATATTTGAAGACTACCTTAGTGATCGAACTCAGCGTGTTACAATAAATGGCTTGCTAAGTGACGCTCGAACCTTAACATGCGGGGTGCCCCAGGGCTCAATTCTGGGTCCGTCCCTTTTCTTAATATACATTAACAATCTATGTAAGCTTCCACTTCCAAATTGCTCCATTTATACATACGCGGATGATACGGCTCTACTTTTACATGGGAATAACTGGACTGATATAAATGTGCATGCACAAAATGCTCTTAGAAAGGTGATGAGCTGGCTTTCTGAAAATTCTCTAACAATGAACCTAAGCAAAACCATGTACATGCCATTTTGTTTAAAACCAAGTGCATCTAATTTCCCTGAATCCATGGTTCTCAAAGCCCACACCAACATCTGTCACCTGAATTCGCCAAAGTCGAGATGTGATTGTCCACAGTTAACTAAAACCAATGTAGTTAAATACCTAGGATTACAAATAGACAACTCACTAAGCTGGAAGTTATTTCTTGACAATGTCACTGCCCGGGTGCGAAAATTAATTTTCATTTTTAAAAAGCTTAGAAATTCTGCAGAGCCAACTATGATTAAAACAATTTATTATGCTCTCTGCCAATCAGTGCTTACGTACTGTATAACTGTATGGGGTGGGGCACCAAAGACGCATCTTTTAAAACTGGAACGCGCACAAAGAGCCGTCCTCAAAGTAATGACATTCAGAAATTTCCAGTTCCCGACCACGCTCTTATATAAAGAATGTGAGGTTTTGACAGTTAGGCAGCTATTTGTGCTTCATGTCATACTACGGAAACATGGCAAACTAGAATGTGATGTGAATGCTGTTACAGGACGTCGCCCCTATAAAATCTATCCCACACACAAAGCTAATACAGCTACTGCTCAACGTCACTATCATATTCTTGGCAATTATCTATATAACAAATTGAACAAACGGTGTGACATATTCAATTTAACCAAGTATCTCTGCAAAATTAAAGTACAGGAGTGGCTTTATACTCTGGACTACGATGAGACTGAAAATCTGATAAAAGTTGCAATTCTATAACTAAACAAGTATATTACTGTACATAATTATGCACACACACACACACCACACACACCACACACACACACACACACCACACACCACACACACTCACGCACACAAACACATGCATCAACACTAAGAGGCTAATAATATTACATGCTTAAGTTTTTTTGTTTTTTTTATTACACACATATTCTTATTAGTTTATTTAGATAATATTGATTATATAAATTCATACCTCCTGATACCACGCCTCACCTAGAAATAATGTAATTATTCCGCATTACGTGGGAGACCTGGTGCCCATAACACAAGTTAAATCTTACCTTGGGCACCAGAGTCGCAATAACGCTACTTGCAATTTGTATTGTATGCTTTTAGTTTTACTGTAGCTAACTTGTAAGTGGTTATTGTACAATTATTTGAAATAAAGATTATTATTATTATAACTTGCCAGGACCTGCTTCCTTACCTAATACCAACATTGCCTTGCCATATGTATTCGTAGGCGATGAAGCATTTGCACTACATCAGAATTTACTGCGCCCATATAACTGCGCCCATATAGTGGTCAACAGCTTGATGCAGAAAAATCAGTTTTTAATTATCGTTTAACAAGAGCGAGACGATATGTAGAATGTACCTTTGGGATACTGGCCAATAAGTGGCGAATTTTTCATCGACCTTTAAATGTGTCATTGGATTTGGCTGTTGATGTTGTGAAAGCTTGTTGCTTACTGCATAATTTTATACACAAAGAGGAGGGCGTACAAGGGGTGCAAGAATCTCTAAGCGAGTGTGATTTAGAAGAGATTTTGCCATTTGATTCAACAGAAATAGTTCAAGCTAATGATATACGTGACAAATATAAGGAGTATTTTAATTCTGAATATGGCAGTGTACCATGGCAAAATAATTATTGTTAATTTGTAGCACGAAACGTGTTTCTATCTAGCGGGCATACTCAAGCTACTACTAGTAGCAAGTGATTGCTTGTTTAATGTAGGTACCCACCACACAAAATTACTCACGAGATATACAATCCACAAACTATATACAACGTGATTTTATTAGTCGTTTTGGAGCCGAAAAATTTAAACTCTATATTAGCTATAGAATCGATAAAAAATATCAGTTCAATAAAATTACGTTTTTTTTTTTTAAATCTACAAAATAATATCGTTTGCGAAAAATAAATGAGAACTCGAAGTAACGCCACTCACGCGTACGTAGTAGTATTTTGTCATTCAATAATTTTTTTATTGTTACGAACACCGCCGCGACACGCGCCCACGCACCCGCCGCCCTTTAGTCCTGCCGCGACCCGCGCGTGTTAAGGTCGCTATTAATGTTGCCACGCGAATATGAGTCGTACAAATGTTCTAACGCGGAATACGTGAAAATGGTGCAATGATACGCCATAGGCGGTTGTACTCCTAACCAGCACATTTAAATGCGCTACGGCAACAGAGGATTGTAAACCCACAAGACCCGTTAACTCTGACGATCTTGGGTGCGACCCAGCGTCTTCTAGACCATGGATAGTTCCGTGTGCCAACTCACACAAGATTAAAAAATCTTAATTTGAGTTCGCGTATCGTCCCTGCTAATACTTACGAGGTGAGCCATACTTATCTTACAATAACCGTGACGTAGCACCCATTTCACCACCACAGTGACGCAGTTTATAACATAATAATTACAATCTAACAACTTGTTTTTTAAATTTCGTGCTATACCTATACGGGCGGGCGAGTATAGCGGCGCGCGGTAGGCATCAGCTGATATGGTTCGCTGACACGGAGCCGCGCGGCCGCTTGCTCGTTATTATTACTTATTATTACATATCGTTGGACCGCTACTATTTTCAAACTCGAAAAAGTGATAAATATTTTTTAATTTCTAACTATTTTGTCTTAAGCTATATAAGTTTTTTTTTAAATTTATTCTGCTCCTACTAATTATCCCAAGTTACCTCACTTCGTTTCCAAAACGACTACAAATTCACGGTGTATAATAGTGGTACCCTCTGATGCATTACGATTTAAATAAAAAACATATTGATCGTGTCTTGTCCCAAAGTTCCTTTAAGTCAGCTAGGTACTTTTATATATTTTTTCGATTGGCCCCACAAGATAGAAACACATTAACAAGAATTAATAAAATTTTGTAAAAAGATACTTACCGTATTTATTTTTTTCTGTATCAGGTAGTTCTGCAAAGTTCTCATTCATTATATGGCAGATCTCAAACCAAGCTTTTAAACTTTTACGCTTGTCTTTATATACTTCCAAAGTTTTGTCCCATAACACTTCTCTGTCCTCCACTAAACTTATAAACGTCTCGTAATCAAAACTTTCCATTGTAATTTCTTAAAAATACACGTTCATACGCGGCCGGTAATGGAATGAACCAAACAGACAGACAGGGAAAGAAACGCGCGCGGAGGCGGCGCGGCGGCGGCGCGGTGGCGGGCTTCGCGCGACTCGTATCTACAGTGTAATTGTGCGGCGTCGGCGCGGCGACGGCGCGGTCACGGCATCGTCTGCAGGAACGCTAAGACCAGAAGTTGCGAAACCCTTCCTTTTTCATTAATCAAACATTTTTTTTGTATTGTATAAAAGTTTAACTTTATTCCAGCTTGGCATCTATAACTAGCTCAATAAAAATAATACGACCACGAAAACATGAATATATAATAAAAAACGTATTTTAGTGACAATTATTTAACTTTATTTAGATAACCATTTGTAAACTATGCCTCAATCAAGAAATATAAGATAATTTACAATAATAAACACAAAATATAAAAATAAACATCAAAGTTAAGTATCATATATACATCATAATTAATTAGGAAACAATAAAAAAACAAAATGGCGATCTTAAATTTAAAAAAACATAAATATAAAAGTTCTTTAACAAATACGAATAAAAGTAAAATTAATGCTATTATTACAATCATACTCCAAATCATCACGATCATTCAGAGTCCGAATCAGAGTCAGAATCTAAATAAGAAACGTCTCTGAATTCAAACTCAGGTTCTTGAAGCTTAAGTAGATCAAGGGTTTCACTAAAGAAAGTTTTCTTCTTCTTCGCATCAAAAGTGGGTCTCATCGATGAAATAAGTGGATCCGAAGAAAGAAGAAGAAAATTTAAAATGACTTCGATGGAACTCACTTTACTCTTCTTACGGGAGTTGTGTTCTTTGAATCTTCGAAAATCCTTGATGCGGTCTTCTGAAGCCTCTACCGAAAGGTGCCCAATTGGTATACTCGCATTACAAGTAATGATGTCAGCTCCATGAAGTAGCAGTTTGTGCACATTGCAGACATGTAATACCAATTATACAAGGACACGTACCTCTCAGCAGTTTTGTATGCATAATCTTTGAATTTCACAGTATCAACATGCTCACCGGTAGTTACCGCTTGCAAAATAACAGCAAACCTGTGAATCAGTTCCGCATCGAGTCCTGTTATATCAGCAGTTTTCACTGGATCTTCAAAGAACCTTCTCGCTGTGTTACCGTCATTGTTACAACAACATTCATCATTGTTACAACGTCATCATTACAAGGTACTACACCTTGGCCCTGTTTCACTACATCAAAGAATTAGCCGAATTCGGTTTTAAAACGATCTTAAACTATCTTCTTTTTTGCATCTCTTACATTTTGATCTTCTTTTCCTCTTATAGACCATTTTTTGATGTCAAGTCTGTATGTAAAAAGCATTCCATCACATTTATGCGTGCATGCAGCGAAGATATTCCAAACTTTCAGTTGATGTTACTCTTTTTTCTACAGCCTCACAACTTATTTATCTCGGTCGGTTTCCCTAAACAAATGTAGCATGCAGCATTGTACTTAGTCTCTGAAAGATAAGTGCAAATCTTGGCATCAACCATTGTTATTACAAGCTTATGGCTTACTTTATTGGTTTCGCATTCGGTTGCTCGAAGAGCTGATATTTCTTTCATTTTCGTTACTTCGGCCTTCACCACTGCCTCACTTTCTTTTACAAATTGAAAATGCACAGAGCGACAAAATGCTGGTGAACAAGGTTTTGGGATTTCCCAAACTGTCTCCTCCTCAGACATAAATTTTATGGGTATTAAAGATGTCATAAAAATGCTGAAATCATCATCTGCAGAATCTAACTTTTGCTTATATCTACTCTGACTTGATGCACCATCACAATCCCATTTCGATAACAGAATATTTCTTTTCCATTTATATTTTATCATCAGGTAAAGATTTTAACAATCTTTTAGCTGTAACGTCAAGTAAACTTTGCAGAGTAATTTTAGCCGAAGAATCAGTAACTGTGATAGAGTTCTTGGGTGGATAACACTCTTTCTTCTCTTTTTGGACTTGGTAATATGAGGGGTATAAATCAAGAATGCCTTCACGTATAGCTGTCTCTCTCAATTTGATGTATTGTCATTTTGACATTATAATTTTACTTATAAAATTCAATTTTTGATTTCGACAGATTCAAGATGACGCTGGAGATCTAATTGGCACTTTGGCACTAGTAGCACACAGATACCAGTAAATTAAAATGCCACAAAGTGATGTAGAGCAGAACAATGTGATTGCAGAATTCTATTCAATATGCGGATTTAGACAAGTGATTGGAGCTATTGACTGTACACATATTCGAATCCCAAAAGTGAGTGGAAATATTGGACAATACTATATAAACAGGAAAGGATACAGTTCTATAAATGTACAAGTAAGTTTTGTGATATCTAGCCAAACCGTGGCCATATATTATGTAGTTTTTATTTATTTAGATGTTTTATGTGAAAGCGTCTTATTAAGCCACGTCTTTATATAATTTGTTCCAGGTTGTGTCAAATGCTAATTTAGAAATTATGGATATAGTGGCACATTGGAGAGGCAGCACCCATGACTCAAGGATATTCAATGAATGCCGCTTAAAACAAAGATTTGAAAGGTCAGAATTTAAAGGTAGATTGCTAGGAGATTCAGGTTATGCCTGTACTCCTTATCTATTAACTCCTGTCTTGAATCCAAATTCACAAAAAGAAGAAATGTACAACTCGGCACACATAAGGACCCGTAACTCTGTGTAGAACGATGCTTTGGAGTATGGAAACAAAGATTTCGGTGTATACTGCGTGGGTTTACAACTAAATTAGAGAATACTAAACTTTATATTGTCGCATTAGCAATATTGCACAATATTGCACTGCATAGGCAAGATCTACTTGAGCATGTAGAAGAAGAACAAGATAATGAAAATGTACCAGTTACACACTACACAATAAATACTTCTGTTAGAGGGAATGTGTCACGAGCAGTACTTATAAATCAAATTTTTTAGTTTAAATTAAATATTGTATTTTAAGGGAATATTATATTATAGTTAAATCAACAATGGTTTTTGTTGTTTAAGTAATATATCAAAACCACAACATGATACTTAGTAACATTTCATTGATCTGTTTGAGGGGTACACTCAGCATTAGATCTAATGCAGTGTTCTATAAAAATATTTCTAACCATTGAAAATGAACTGTTTTATGAATTTAATTTTAATAAGTGGTAAGTATGATTCTAACCATCACCTAATTAAGTACTTTTTATGTTCAATAATATATTTAAAAATTGATTATCTGTTATCTACCAGAAGGGAATCATCAAACATTTTATAATGCTTACCTAATACTTTATTTGAAATCTCTACAAATGATGAGCTCACACATCAAAATAATTAGATTGTATTCATTATATAAGCTTTGCTTTTTTATAGTTTATCACTGTCTAACCTAACCAATATGCCACTTTAGGCAGTTTTATAGGTAATGGTTTTACAAAATGTATTTAGGCCAAATACAAACTTAAGTACCCATACTACTGTTTATCAGATTTAGTTAGGGCTGTTTAGTTTAAAGCATTTCAAATCCATGAAAGATGCAAACGAAGAAGAATTCAATAAATAGAAAATATGTTTAATACAACAAAATAAAAGTATGTAGAGCTGAGTGACTTTACATATCACGGGCTTTTCTTGATTCTAAAATTTATCTTTCTAATATAGCACATTTTAATTTTCTTGGTGTATTTCTAGTTTTATTTTGTGTTCCTCTTTTGCCATCTCCATGCGTCTTTTGTGTTCTTCCTCTTTTAAATTTTTAGAGTGATTTATCATAGAAGTCACATAGTCGTGTTCCTAAAAATGATAATGACCATAATAAATAAAAAATATTAGTACTTATTTGAGTAGGCTCTTTAGTAGACCTAGATTAAAACAGACACACATACAGTCTATACATAGATCATGCATTGTGTATCTTTATAACCCAATATTATTGAACTAAACTATAATTATACACATACATTTTCGCGTCGGTCACTTACGCACAATGGCCCGATTGTGTGGCTAAGTGCAGATAACACACGTCCAACTAACTAACTATACACATACATACCTTTTTAGACTTTGAAACACTATCAGTCAATTTTTTATAGCTTAATTTTCGTTTGGGTACCTGCATAAACAGAAAAACGTAGTAAATAATTAATACTTCTTTTTTTGCATAAAGTTGCACTAGTAAATAAATATTTTATCAGTTACTTATTGTACAAACCTTCCTTGCTGTCATTTTGGCTATATCTGTCTTGAGCGGAGTGGCCATACTTAGATCTCCTTCAAAGTTCTGTAAAAAAATAGTATAAAGTTGAAGTAATTTGTACATTTGTAAGAACAGATTCATGTCTGTGTACGATTGTTGTAAACTTACTCTGCATGGAGTCAATCTCTGTGGATCAACTTGTGCATCCATTTCTTGTATTATTAAATCCTATAAAAATGTATTAAAATAATATGATTAAATTATCCTGCTTTTTTTTGCTAATAATGTATAAAGTATGTATTGTATTATATACCTGCTGATTTTCTTGGCTATTTTTGTCAGAAGAAATTACTTCCATTGCTGGGTATTTGACTACATATGTAGTTGGTTTCGAATCCTAAAAACAATAGAAACAATATTAAGTAAGTAAGGCTAACACATTACAGATATGTGTAACTGCTCTTATGAAATTTTTCAATGTGTCATTATTATCTACTATCTACTGCTTGATAGACTCAACTGACCTGTAATGATATTTTGGCACATGTCCCACTGCCACTTGGCAATACTTTGTCTATTGACAAACTTGGCACCTAATTAAAAACAGAATAAAAATCATCAATTATTTTATCTTTATCAAATAACATTTATTTTATCAAAAAACAAGATGTATACTCACAAGCCCATCTGAATCATATGGATTATGGTCTCTTAACAGCTCTGCAGGATTTAACAAGTCTTTTACTTCAACAACAGAATCATCTGGAGTTGCTGGCTTTGCCACACCGCCTGTTTTATGTGTTTCAATTTTATATGAGCTGTATGTTTTACGAGCATTTACTTTCATTGATTTCCACTGTACCTTTAGTTGGCCCAATTCGCGTTGCCGGCAATTCATTTAATTAAACCTATAAATTATGAGACAATACTACATTAATAAAATCTTACTGTTAGATAGATAGAACTAAATGTGAAAGATTTTTATTACAATTGGCTATACGGATATATATTGAATTTGGTGGAAAAGTGTAGTATCCAATAATATAATACAGAGTATAGCTTTTCTAAATCACTTTCATTGATTTCCACTGTACCTTTACTGGCCCAATTCGCGTTGCCGGCAATTCATTTCATTAAACCTATAAATTATGAGAAAATACTACATTAATAAAATCTTACTGTTAGATAGATAGAACTAAATGTGAAAGATTTTTATTACAATTGGCTATACGGATATATATTGAATTTGGAGGAAAAGTGTAGTATCCAATAATATAATACAGAGTATACCTTTTTTAAAAGGTCAAGCGGACCAAGTTATTATCAAAACAGCAGAAAATATCTTACTTTGTATGGACTTCCTCCCATGCTTTAGTTTTTATCTTGTGTTTAAAGATTTGTTTTCTATTATTTCCGTGTAATCTCTTAAAACACTGCGAAGTAATTGCTGAAAAAATAAGTAATACAGAAGTATCAAAAATACCACGACATTCAAATTCACACATTGATACCGAATGACGAATGTATATTACTTACCTTTTCCTCTTCACCCCAGTTAACTGAGCGAATGCGTTTTGGGTTCATGTTATTGTTTAATATGTTGCAATTTAAATGTTATCAAATCAGAACAAAATTCAAACAAACTGGCTTGCGTGCTACACTGACAAATGGGGATATGAAAACTCTTATCATTGGGCAGCAGACAAATTGTCAAACTCAAAACATTGCTTGTCACTTGTGTCATCATAACCAATGACGTCACTGACAATTTGTTTAGGTTCATGTGGTTCGATCTTTTTACTTTTAAAATCAACTGGGTTGCCATAGCGGACGCGCTAATCCAGACATAAGGGATGTATAGTTAGTCCGAGGATACTCCATGTTTATTAATAACAAAGCTTATACTTAGTTACTCCGGAATTAGCTATTCCAAGTGTAACCTTGGAGTAAGCTATGAGTAAGCCTTTTTTATTAATAAGATAGTTAATGTCTAACCGTAATATTGAGGAATTAATTAAAACCTGAAAGAAACAATACACTTAAAACTCTATTCGTTTTATTGTATTTACATACACAATTATGTTTATACCAATAATATTTTATATATCTGCATAAAAAGTACAATCGACTTTAATTCAGTTAGGAATAAAACTTTCTTGTGTTCAGGTGAATAATATTATTTTAATTATATAAAATACTAACTAGACAATCTATGTTATCCTGATGATTAATATTTATTATTAATTATTATATAGATTGAGTGTGATTGCCTGAGCAGTAGAGATTGAGAGGGCAGGCTTTTACTCAGCAGTGGGACACACAAGAAGGCTGAAAAGAAAGAAATTATATTTTAACAAAATCTTTGATTATACCTATTAATCATCTTCATTTTCAAAATCGTCTCAATAATAATACCTCATCTAAGAAAAATGCAGGTGGATTGATATTATCCTGGTGGCGAGCCCAAGATAAAAACCAGACAATGGACATTACGTGTGCACAGCAGCCAACAGTGCGTTTGCCTACCAAACAATTACAACAATATCCAGCAAGTGCAGCCCTAGAGTTAGCAACTGATGGATTAGCGGTGACTAAAATATATGAATAATATGTTTTTCGACTTGTGTGTCTTGATTGTATCCTACCTCGTAGAAGGTAATTATTAAGACCAAATTCATGGACAGGTTCCTGGTATGCCCCTATTAGGTATTCTCCAGAGGCTCTAACATGCTCTCCGTAGTACGATCGCGCCTGTTTAATTAGATATATACCAAGAGCAAAGAGAATTAGATCCTCAAATGTCAATCTTGGAAAATTATTTAATTCGGGGAGATTAGCATCAATATTAGCAAATGGCACCCTCACTCTGTTAAAATTGTGCATTTCAATAAAAGACGCAAGATCGTTTGGAATTTCTCCTAGCTTGAGCAATTGCTAGTATTTGTTCAGCGAAAAAGTTATCCCTGATTAATGGGCGAAATCTATTTACTAACGCTGCTGCAATTTTAAAGTCCAGCATGAGATGAGTGGAAGCTGCATTAAAGTATTCCTGCCGAAACAGCTTAAAGTCGCGTTTGTATATCCCATTTACAAACTCAACCACCCATCTACACAAGGTCACACACCTGGTTTTGTTGGCTGCAAGGGTCGATAGTTGGGTTTCACCAGTCTGTTTAGATTCAGGCATGTGAGCATTGTTACCATGTTGCTGCAAAAAAGGAATTGCATCCCGAAAACCTCTATCAAGAATAAAAACGTCATTCTGTCTAAAAAATGACGGCAATGGGCTGTCATCGCTAAATAATCTAATCATGATAGAAGTGTCCGACTCTGTCGCTGGGTATGGTCCACACAAGTAAAAATGGCTTAACTAAATTGCGAAACTTATGTAAACTGTATGTTTGCTTTTGATACAAGTAGTTACTACTTTTTTGCACATAAATATATGTACCATCACATACTACTATTGCTGGCATTAATTCAGGATCCATGTCAGGATTACCGAATAAGCCATTTGCTATTGTCAAATTATTCTGAGCAACTTGTTGGATACATAAGTTGTTTGTCCCTAAAGTGCAATCGGATGAATTGTTCAACAAAGCACTGTCTTACAATATTCAAGTTATTGAGCACTGTAGATGAAGCTACACTAAAAAGAGAAGCTATACATAATATTGTCTCCTGTTTACGCGAATGTTATTCATTGAAATTAAACTACTATATACGGATTTTATCGCGTTGTTTATTAGTATTTATAGTAGTAGTGTAATATTTTCAAAATTTTGAAATACAAAATAAACTGAAATGAAATGCTAAATAAACAACGCGATAAAATAAATAGTAGTTTAATTTCAGAGAAGCTATACGTTCATTACTATCTCCTATACGTAGTTTCATTAGGAACATGGCAAGACTTCTTTTAGGAGATTTAACTCTTTCACTGATAGCCGGAATCTCATTTAGTAACTGCTCGAATTGATACCTACTCAACCAATATTTGCATAATGTTGAGTTAGTCGACCGGGGTAGTACTACCCTCTCACATAATACCGGCGTGAAGTAACGGTACCCGTACTGTTGCGTTTCGTATCGGTGAGTGAGAGAGCCGGAGGCCCCGTTACCCCGTTCCTTTTCCTATCCTTTCCTATGTCCTTTCCCTCCTTCATTCCTTTTTAAAGGGCTGGCAACGCACTTGTAGCTCTTTTGGTGTTGCGGGTGTCCATGGGCGGCGGTAATCGCTAACCACCAGGCGATCCGTCTGCTCGTTTGCCAAGCTATGTATTAAAAAAAAAACTGCGAATTGCACTTCTTTTAATTAGGGAACACAAATCTTCTATTTGTGATGCAGTAAAATCGAAGCAGTTACTAATTGTATACAAATTATTCCAATTATTATGAGGTCCATTTAAATGGTATTCACAAATACGTGCACACCGGAGCACATAAAATGAATGATCAATCAGTAATCTTTCTTTTAAAAGTGTAGGTACCAAAAATCGAGACGTATTTTCACATAGCCTAAAAATACAGTGACGTGAAGTAGAAACAGCACGCTTGTAATTAAAAAAGTAATGTGTGGTACTGTCCTGGAAATAGTGGGCTCAGCGGGTGCAGGCAGGCACAGGCGATGGTTGCGGGATGTTATTGCTCTCTGCAATCTGCAGTGGCTGATCTGGTAGTTCAAGGCTATTATCATCTTGTTGTCTATGTCTGCTCACGGCGTGACAAAATTTCAACCAGCAAGCCATACAAACCTGTTCTAAGCATTCCACCTGGAAAAATATTTAAATTATAATAGCTGATTATAAATCAAACCTACTTAAACTAATGTCAAAGTTATTAACATGAAATATATTTATATCATCTATCATACAGTTTAAAATTATTAATATCGCTTTTATGTTTTTTATGAACATATCAATTAGCATATTAGTGCTATTTACCTGGTGTGATGGTATCCACTGCAAAATAATGTTTCTTTCTGCAGAGCTATCAGAAACACTATGTGTTTGGTTTCTTAAAATTGAAGAACCACATGGAATGCAGATATTATGGTACCCGAACCTTCTTGTTGTATGAGAAGTTTGAGTACTTTGTTGTAATATCACTAAGCAGTTTTTGCAAACTGCATCTAGTGGATTTAACTGAAAATAAATAATAATAATAAACATTTATTGCGGACAACAAAATCCATAAAAACATGTAGATTTTAATTAATTACAAAGAACAAAATAATAATAATAATAGTCTTTTATCAGGTGGCAACAAGGTGCGCGCTTGTAACGGTTGGGTCATGCCGGTGCTCATGTACTCCTTTGGCATACTTAAGTGGACTCAAACTGAACTGGATGCCCTGGACCGGAGGTTCCGTACACTCTTGACGGCATACCGTATGCATCACCCACGTTCGTCTGTGATGAGATTGTATATCCCGCGGAAATGTGGAGGCCGAGGCTTTCTGAATGCCAAGGCCCTTCATAACCGCGAGGTATGCAACCTCAGAGAATACTTTCTTTAGGCAGACGTGGGTATGCATCGGGATGTAGTTGCTGTAGACATCGGACTCACCCCGCTCAGTTTGGCTAAAGAGAACTGGCGCAAGCCTGTAGTACTTAGCACTAACGATCGCAGGGATGTATGGCAGAGCAAGGAGCTTCACGGTAGGTTCTACAAGGCTCTATATGGAGCTGATGTAGACCTGTTAGCCTCCGTGAACTGGCTACGTTTCGGTGACCTCTTTGGGGAAACCGAAGGGTTTGTCTGTGCTATTGCGGACGAAGTTATCAAGACGAATAACTACCGGAGATATATCTTGAGGGATGGTACGGTTGACATTTGTCGGGCGTGCCACCTACCTGGTGAGTCCCTCAGGCATATAGTTTCCGGTTGTTCTCGTTTTCCTAACGGCGAGTACTTGCACAGACATAACCAAGTAGCCAGGATTATTCACCAGCAACTTGCTCTGAAATACAAACTTGTAGATGTTGAAGTGCCGTACTACAGGTATGTAGCTGAATCAGTTCTCGAAAATGGTCATGTCACGTTGTACTGGGATCGAACTATCATCACAGACAGGACTGTTGAGGCCAACAAACCTGACATTGTGGTGATAGATCGATTAGAGCGCCGCGCATTGATTATCGATGTCACCATTCCGCATGACGGCAATCTCGCGAAAGTTGAAAAAGATAAGCAAATTAAATATCTCGATTTGGCTCGCGAGGTTGTCGACATGTGGGACGTTGATTCGGCAATCATTGTGCCGATAGTCATATCTGTCAATGGTCTAATAGCCAAGAGCCTCGATCACCATCTAAAGAGGCTCGCGTTGGGTGCTTGGATCAAGGGTTTGATGCTGAAGGCAGTGCTTTTAGATACAGCACGCATTGTGAGCAGGTTCCTATCTCTGGAATCCTAACCACCGGCAGCTTGGGCCCTGTTCCCGATGCCGGTGGGGTACCATATATTTTATATTTTAAATGATATGTATTTTTATAGATATATGTATATTTAAAAATGAAAAATATATTGAAAATATGATATAAATATGTCACGAGACCCGTGATGGTGAAACCGGCGCCGCACCGCTTTACACCCCTAGCCACTCGCACCGGTGTTGCCCTCTGCTGCTGGCTTGTATGCCTATAGTGGCTATTCAGGGGGCCCATCTAGTGAGTTGGCGAGTCACCGTCTGCCCATTGCATTGATGCTATTAGAGTATTCAGGGCAGACGCCGTTTTTCATCCATAGTTAGCAATATACCGGTCCACCAAACACCCATACCCATAGCCCATATATTAGAATCCATACGTAGCAATAGTCCTACGCCTGCTGCGGCTAGTGCCGTTGTAGGTGTTCCATCACACCTTTGATTAAAACTCTCGAAGGGCCTCTTCACGTTGGACCCATGTCTCCGTGTAAGCCTCCCAAAGAGCCAGGTATTTTCTAATATAATATGTTAGAAAGTACCTGTGATAAGAGAAACATAATAATAATAATAAATCTTTATTTTCCAAAATGTGTTACAGCTATTCTATCTTAATGTAGCAAGACCTTTCATAATATTAGATTAAGATACTTATAAAGATAGAGTTAAACGATGGTGTCTGAGCTAGTGAGAACTGTGTTACAGACACCAGCGCCCTCCCCTACTACACTCATCAGTTCAAAATTTTATATTGTTGTACAAATGATTACATAACTATTTTGTGATGTACTTACATAAAAGATTGTTAAATTTAAATTGAATTAATAAGAAAAGAAAAATAAACTTAAATTTAATTAAACAAATTAAAACATGCAATAGTTCTAGTGTATGTGCGCGTGTGTGTGTGTATGTGTGCGTGTGTGTGTGTGTGCGTGTGTGTATGTGGGTGGGTGTGTGTGGTGCGCTCATGTGTGGGTGGAAATATGACGTATGTATGCTATGTGTACATGCGGGAACGAGCCTATAGTTCACTGACTAGAAGCTTTTCTGTTTCATAATAAGATAGTGCTTAAAACAGTTCTGTGAGCACTTTTTTACATTCATGCATTGTCAAGGGGAATATAGTATGTTTTTTATTAATTCTATTATAAAGGCGACAGCTAAGACTTTGAAAGTGTCGACCCGCTAAGGAAGTCTTGATTTTATTTGTTGGGCATACGTAATAGTTACGACGTTTGTTCGCTGGTGGAGTATATGCAAGTAAGGAGTGTTTACATAGTGTGATATGGAGAATGCAGAGCTGCCTAACAGTTAGTATTGAGACATCTTTGTATAATTGAGATGTGGGATAGCGGTAAGGTTTGTTCGTAAAAACTTTCAATATAGCTCGCTGTGCTCTCTCCAGACGGATCATGGAGGTTCGATATGTGCCTCCCCATACTACAATGCAGTATGTTATCAGGGACTAAACTAAAGCGAAGTATATTGTTTTTAAGAGAGGCATATCAACAACATGCCTTAGTTTTTTTTATAGGAAACATAAGTTTACGAACACGAGCTGTAGTTTGGTCTATGTGTTTGCTCCAGCTAAGTGTACAATCTATCTGTACACCCAGATATCTAACATCTGATGCTCGTTGTATCAGTGGACACAGACAGGTGTTGGATGATGTTATTGGGCAACTGTGAGCTTTCAGATTTATTGTTTTTGGTTGAGTTGCTGAATTTGCTGTAAACCTAACGAATCGAGTTTTAGATAAATTGAGTGTGAGCAAATTAGTACTTAGCCATTTCATCACAATTTTAAGCGCATTATCAGCAGAATGAATTGCACTACTCCAAGACGGACCACTTACAACAAGAGCCGTGTCGTCAGCATAGGCAAATATCTTACAATTAGGAATTGAAAGTTGACAGAGAGTATTAACATAAATGAGAAAAAGGGTAGGGCCCAAGACGCTACCTTGTGGCACCCCAAATGTGAGGTTCTCTTCGTTACTTTCGTAGCAATTCACTTTGACTACGGTTTGTCAAATAGTCCCGGAAGATATTTAGGGCAACGTCTCTCACTCCAAGCGAAAAAGCTTTTAGCACAGAAAAATAAATATGTATACTCCATTTGGTTAGGTATTAATCTTTATGTGACTTTTTACACTAACATATTAAACAAATAAACTACTGCTTAAAATAGGAGATAAACTGAATACCCAAAAAGCACCTACAACTTTTAGCCATTTTCACAGCTATTTATCCTGCACAATTAAACTGCCTATCGAACATAAATATAGCCTGAATTCATAGCACTCTCTCTATGTAGTATATTAAACTAACGGTTCAATTGATTTAGTAATCGTTATTGTTGTATTTACATTGATCTTTAGCAGCATGTTATTTTAAACTAAGTTTTAGATAAAAATATAAAAAAGACACAGCAAGATTGTTTACCTTTAGTTAAATACCTAACCAAATGGAGTATAGTATAATATATTATGGTTTCAATATTGGTTTCAAGCATTAAAACTCACCTCGCGACCAATCCACTCACAAATAAGTTGGCGCACATTTTCAGATGTTTCGGAAAGTAATTTTCTTTGTACATTCCGTTGAAACCTTATTGCACAAGTTACACAACGGTTCAGTGGAATAGGAACTGTACTTGATGCCATTTTAGTAAAAATATGGGGAAAACGATCACACAGTTCTAAACAATCGAAACAACCTAGAAATTCAATGTCATTGCACTTTTCAGTGTCAACTGTCAAATCAATAGGATTTGCGTGCTGTTCTACGGTGATTTTTACATAATTCTAATTCAAATATATATGTATGTATATTTATACATCAAATTTTTTATTACAATTCATTTTAATAAATAATATTAAAGAATATTTGATCTCCACATTATTTATTTACTATATGCGTATTTAAATGTGATGGTTTTCAATTTAAACTACACCGACGTTCCTTGACACGAATTGTTAATTCGTACATATAACCTTATATAGGGAAGATTCATTTATTGAAAAACAATGCTGTTTTTTTTTTAAATTTACATATTGTTTCCGGTTTCATTTTTACTTCATCTTTTGTATAATTATGTTGGAAAATAAGTTATTATTTTAAAGTATAATACCATCATTATACGTTACCGTTCTTAGGGGACGGAAAACAATTGTCTCCTTTGCATTTTTCATCATACTTAATACGGTTTAAGACATTTATTTTCTCAAAAGATTACATGAATCACTTACAGATAAAAATACAATATTTATAACATAACATAACCAGACAACGTTTATAGTAAGGTAGGGTAAGTGTAGAAATGTTTAGTTGCATCGGGTAGTTATAGAAAAATTTGTCATTCGAGGTGCTTGTTTACAAATAGTGAATGTTTATTAATGCCTGTGACTTAGTGATATTTATGAATTGGAAATAGTGTTATTTGGTTTTATTTGTAACATTGTTAATATATTTTCTAGTATGAGTATATGATTATGTATGTATGTAGCTTAAATATACATATGTATATATTCATATACCTAAATATTAGTATGTGTGTATATACTTAAATAAATGATTAATATTGTTACTTTAGATGTACTTAAATATGGATTATCCCTCTTTTATTTTTATTTTTGGGCTTTTTATTATCAATATCCAATATATATTTATTTATATATATTGCCATTTTATATATGTATTATATATTAATTATATAGTATGTATTTGGCGTTGTAGAAGTATAAGTTTGTTATAATAATATGGTAATGCGATTAAATTTATGATAAATCCTTTAAAATATGGCTTTTTAGTAACTTTTTAAACGTTAATAATGTTTTAGCTTCTTTAATTTGTTTTAATATAAAAGCATCCTGTGATCTTTTATCCTTGTTCTTGTAATAACGAGAATGGCATGGGAAGGCATTCAGATCGCTCATTGTGAGAGAGGTACACTGATAATTTTTTGTATGAGTACAGTTAGGTTTCCCTGGTAATTTTTTTGCAGAATATCTGAAAAGATAAAACAAATAATTGAAAAAACAAAATAAAGAATTAAAAAAATGGCTTTTGAAAATTGCACATGAACCTATTCAAAAATAGTACCCGGAAAAGGTAAATAAATTATTAAGAAGCCAACAGACAGACAAATAAAAAAATACCGAGTTTGTACAAATCGGATTGATGTGTACTCGTACATAAAAATCTAATTAAAACTAGGGGACTCACGTAAACAAGTAGATTATTTAAAAATTAAAAACCCGACTGCCACTAATTAAGAACTAAAAAATAAAAAAAATATAGCCTATGTTACTCGGGATGATACTCGATATGCCACACGTCTAAATCAGTTCAGGTATTCACAAGTTATGGGGGAGTAAAGAAACTCACATACATACATACATGAACGCTAATAAAAACATTACACTCCTTTTTTGACAGTCGTGTAGAAACATGGACATTTCGAATACCTATTTCAGTGTCCTGGAAGTCATTTATAAAAATCAAATGCAAATAAACAATAATAATTAATGAATAGTTCCAAAATAATAAATTTATATATTCTGAAAGATCAAAACTACTCACAGTAGTGTCTACTAATTTCTGCAGGTTTCTCTTCCATTGTTTCGGATTTCTCTGCCGTTTCCGAGTTTTATTTTTATCCACAACGGTCGGGGTTGTATCCATCTTCGTAAAGATAGCACATTTACTTCGATAATAACACTATCTAATAAAAATATTTACTTTTTCACGACGTTATCACAACAAAAACTAAGCCGCCGCCATAACAGTTTTGTGTATCAAGTGGCCAATATGGTGGCTCGCTATTGGCTAGTCAGGACTTTGCTATTTTTTAATTAAACTATGATGGACTTTGCGGTGTTTGACACTTACAGCCTACTTTAAAGTAGATTTTTTATTGGACGTAGCTATTTTTTGTAAGGTATGATTTATTGAAATTGTGTGAAAAAATTAGAGTTACCAGAGATATAAAAATTTTGCTACGTGATAAAAATGGACTTTGCGGTTTTTGAAACTATACCCTTCAATTATGTTCAATTTAAGTTTCTATTAAATTATTTATCTCTGCTTCTATTTCATTTTTTGCATACAAAAGAGCGGTTTTATCTTCCTTTTGGAATTTGAAACAAAATAGGACGACATTAAAATGCTGACTTTGATGAATCATTCTCCCATACGAGTTGGTCTCCGGCAACAATTTTGATTGGTACTAAACTTCCCATAAATATACTTGAATCATCCTCACTTCTCTCTGTACTATCTGCGGACATTCTTTGTTTATAGTTTGCCTGATTTGAAGCACCATCAAATCCACATTTGCTTATAAGCGTCATTTCTTTAAACTCGTTACTATCTATTATTATGAGTATTCTCTAAGTCGCTACATCCAAAAGCAACTGCAGTTTTATTTTAGCTACTGTATATGTCACAGTAATATCACTCTTTGGTGGATAACATTCTTGCTTTGCAATTTGGACCCTGTAGTGAAAGGGGAATAGATCCATAATCTTTTCATTAATACTTTTCTCATAGTATTATATTGCCACTTGGACAACTTAAGGGACAAAACAAGTCCTAATGCTTCATCTGCAGCAATTTGTGGTTTTTTATTATTATCTAAAATACTATGTTTCACTATTTGGACATCTTGTGGATTCTTAAGTAAGTGATCCAGTATTTCAGCTATATCTTCATTTCCATCTTCTCGTAATTTTGTAATATGTGCATGAGATATGGAGCCACAAACTCAGTTGATGTACTAGCACCAGAGCCATCGTGGTATGCATTTAGGACATTTTAATAAAATCTGGCCAATTTATTTAGGATGCTAACCATTCATTATTATTATTTCTAAACAAACCCTCTTTACTATTAGCAATATTTAGCACAGAAAGCTTTTAGCAGCTGATCGCCTTTATGGTTTAATTCCGTAGGTAATCTCGATTTTATGGCATTGTATAACATATTATTTGTTTATTTTAGTTGTTGGCCTCAGATGGCCTTAACAACTTTACGTGGACTGTGGCACTGTGGATGAGTGCAGAAGGCTCCCAACCCGTTACAAAGTAAGCTAGACAACGTTCAGCCCCAAGGGCGGGATTACCACGGACCTAGGCTTGGGGCGTTGTCGGCAACGTGGATCTAAGGTGATCCAAGAGGTAAACGTTACCGCGACGCGTATTCCGACCTCTGCGGCGAGGGCGGAACCGCGGACGACTTTGAATGGCTTCGCGAGCCGTGTATGCTTTGTCTTGAGCGAGTGTAATCCTATCATCTGGTTCGTCTAATATGTGCCTAGGTCTCCTAACTTTAGATATCCTTTTTTTTTTTTTTTTTTGATTCCCAGGAAAAAATGCTTGATGCACTACCCGCCGGCTAGGGGACGGCACCGGCGGGGCGTGTGGGACTCACCAGCCGACTGCTGGTATACCCACTAAAAAAACCTGGGGTGTTCCCTCTCTCACCCAATGGGGGGGGCCTGTTGGGAGTCTAAAAAGATTCATCCATAGCAGGCCCCCCCGTGTGGGTGCCGGCCGGGTCAATAGGACCCGACCTCCTCTCGTCCCCGGGGGAGAGCAATTTCACCGCTCTCCCCTTTCGACGTTAGAAGGCGCGCGGGAACACCGCGCGCGCCCTCTGTGGGTTCTTACTCACGGGTGGCAGGGTCCCCAACTTTAGATATCCTAGATGGAGTGTAGTTAATCGCCGCAACCACTAACGGGTTGGGGTGAGTCGGAGCAGAGTCAAAGTAGCTACGGGAGCACTGCTTCATGAATTGCCTGATGGTCGGCAGCTCTAGATCTATGTGTAGGTCCTCGTTGCGCACGAACCACGGTGCTCCCGTAGCTTTGCGCATGAAGCTATTTTGTAGTGATTGTAGCCTATGGATCCTGTGTAGCTTAACGTGTGCGAATACTACACTAGCGTAAGTCATAATAGGTCTAACACATGCTGTATATAGCCTAACCTTGTGCCTAAGTGATAATTTAGAGCGACGGTTAATAAGATAGTGAAGCCGGCCTAGCACTAAGGAGGCCCGGTTACGAACCAGCCTTAGGTGCGGTCGGAAGGAGAGTCGGTCGTCAAGGGTGACACCTAGATATTTGGCTTCTCTAGCCCATGGGATAGTGGAGCCAAACATCCTTATTTGTGGGGTCGCACCCGGGGGGTACAGGTGGGATGGTCTCCTATGAAACAGCACCGCCTGACTCTTCTCAGGATTGACCTCTTTTCGCCATTTCCGAAACCAAGCGCCTAAGGCGTTGGCCGCAGATTGGAGTTTCCTACTAATTGAACGTGGATTATTGCCTGCGCAATAGATTGCTGTGTCGTCTGCAAAAAGTGCTGTCTGCGCGAGCCTATGCATCGGTATGTCAGCGACGTATAGGGAGTACAGCAGCGGAGAGAGTACTGAGCCTTGGGGCACACCGGCGCGTATTGCGTGTGGTTATGATAAGGCCCCCTCGACGCGGTAGCGGAAGCTTCTATCGGACAAGAAGTCACGTATGATGAGTACGAGCTTAGGAGGGACACCCATGGTGAATAGCTTGTATAACAAGCCGTTGTGCCACACTTTGTCAAACGCCTTCGCTACGTCGAAGAAGAGGACTCCGGTGAATAGGATATGAGTGAGTTTAGCGCTGATGTACTCTACAATACGGTGTACTTGTTGGACGCACGAATGTTTAGTTCGAAAACCAAACTGTTCGTGGGGGATGAGCAGCGATGCTTCGGCGTACGTTTTCAGCCTAACGTACAGTAACCGCTCATAGATTTTCCCTAATCCTTTAAGCAAACTAATAGCTCTGTAACTAGACGGCTCGGACTTGGGTTTGCCGGGCTTGGGTATCCCAATGACCACAGCTTGTTTCCATTGTTGTGGAAATATGTTGTTTGTGATGGCGGCATTAATTATGCTAGTCAGAAGGACTACTATCGAGTAAGGGAAGAGCTTGATGACTCTATTGCTAATACCGTCCGAGCCGGGAGCTTTTCTTGGGTGTAAGCCCGATAACGTGATAACCGTCCTAACTTCTTCGGGGGTGACTAGGGACACTATTTGTTTATTATTTTCTACATCGTCAGTCGGTATGTCAGGCTGGGGTGGCAGCGGGAGAGAGGCTCGACGCTTCACCTCGCTATCTACCTCTAATATGTGGTCTAAGTCGGTGTGTTGGTCGCTTAGAGTGCATTGAAGCTCAAGACTTTCAGCTAGGCATTCAGTCTTTTCGTCATCGTCGATTGCTGGAGGGCGGTTGGGCCTTTTTAAGGGCGGTAGTGAGGACTTCTGGACATCTTTAGTGAGCGATCGGGACAGCTGCCTGAAGGCGAGGTGAGAAGGCTCTAACTCGTTTAATGTAGTGTCCCATCGGGACTCGCGCATTTCCTTTATCCGTGACTTGACGTCACGCTGAACGAAACGCAACCTAACCCGATTTGCCTCGCATGGGTATCTATCGTAGGCACGTGTGGTGGCGTTCTTTCGCCTCAACGCATCACGGACGTCATCCGGTAGGTTCCAACGACGGTCGTCCGTCGCAGGAACCTCCCGAGAACAATCGTTAACTAACGATTGTACATGAGTAGTGAGGAGATCGATGGCCGCCTCTGTATCTGTTCGCCCCGTAAAGATGTCAGGGAGCTGTTGTTTGATTACTGATGAGGTCGACTCGAGTTCTCTCTCGAGTCTAACCCAATCAGTAGTCATCCTAGTGGGGATAAAACCTGTGTCAGGGGGACCTAGCCTAGGTGCAAATTCTATGATAACAGGCTGGTGGTCAGATACTAACTCATGTTGTACTTCCACAGAACATAAACGCAAGTTTATGTTCTTTAGAAGTGCCACGTCTAGTATGTCGGGTCGGTGCGTCACGTTGGCCGGGTAGTGTGTCGGCTCTAGTGGAGTTATTATGTCGTAGCTAAGAGGCTCTGAAAGCGACTCTAGTGTCGTCCCCCGCGGGTTTGTCGTGAGACAGTTCCAGCGAGTGTTTTTGGCGTTAAGGTCTCCCGCGATTATCACGACTCCGCTTAAGTCTAGGAGAGCTACGAGATCACTCTTTAATAGTTTTCTAGGGTTGTTCTCTGTGGAACCTGGTGACAGGTAAGCTGAGATTAGGGTAATGGGTTGATGACCTGACATAGCCAGCTTACAGATCGATGCTTCAATGTGTTTCAAAGCGGGCGGGTGGGTCCATAGGTGAGCAGTGCAAGGACCTTCTAAAGTATATCAGAGTGCCTCCCATGGGCGCGTTCAGCCTATCATTACGAACCATATCATAGTTCGCAATTTTAGGGTTTCTGTGTGCTGGCTTTAGGAAGGTTTCTTGCACGAGAAGTATGTCTAATTGATAATCTCTAATGAACGTAGCTATCTCATCACGTTGTGACGAGAGGCCGTTAGCGTTAAAGAACCCTATCTTGAGTGATCGTGGTTTGACTCTGCCTGTAGTGTGCCTATCCATTAAGGGTCTATACTGAAGTTTTCCAAGGCGTAGAATATATGGGCATACCTGCCATATATTTGAAATAGCGCCATGGAGTCGCCTTGATTGGCCCTAATCTCGTCTAGCAACGCGCGCATTTCAGTGTAGCTCGCGATGCTGGCAAACCTACCCACTTGAGCGAATACGTATCCGAACTCATGGGGATTGGGGGCGGCGCCGCATCCCAGGATCGGCATTGGACGTGGGTTAGGGGTGGGCTGAGCCACCTTTTGCGCGGGGTTTTTAATATTAGCGGGCCTAGCTAATGATTGCGCGAGGGGAGCCGGGTTTGGTATACGGGGAGCAAGGGGTTGCGTAGGTCGGGCGGGTTGAGACGGGAGGAGGGAATGAGGTTTTGAGGGGAGAGGTGGGAACGCACTCTGGGAGTTGAGTACGTTCCAGGGTGAGGGTCGCTGGGGTCTCAGAGAGGCGGATTGGGTAGGGCGGGGCGCCGCTGGGGGTAAGCGAGCCGTTTGAGGCCGAGCGTTTTGTTTGGGGGCGTGCGGTGCCTTGGTAGTTTGCGGGGTGACCTATCTGGCCACATAGGACGCATGCGGGAGGTTCTATGCATTCGGCCCTATCTTTTGGACGTTTGCATTCCGTGGTAGTGTGGTCGCCGAGGCATTTCACGCATCGCAGTTAGGCGAAGCAGTTTCGCGCAGAGTGGCCGTAAAGCGTAAAGCACTCCCAAGGCCGAATGATCCAGTCCCGTCCGACTTGCTCTGAGGGAGCGCGATAAGGTGTGTCGGGGCTACACTTCACCCGGCTCCGTTAACACCGTTAGGTATCAACCGGGGACCAATAATTTTATTGGTTTTTACCCAGAGGGGGTCTATGACTTTTATTTTGTTTATAAGAAACAGTGTCTCTATTTATAACGAACTATTCGTTCTCGAACTATCCGTTAACAATAGAGACGTGGCGCGGTAACAATAGGGAGCCCTGACAAGGGTACGCTATTGTTACTGAGGCAATGACGCAGCTGGGTCATTTTTAACACACTTGATTTTTGCCTAATTCCAGTGGCGAATTTTCATATTGACTTTTTATAACTTTTTTAGTGCTAGTAAAATAGTATGAGACGTGTAATAATAAGTAGTATAGTAGAGATCACAAAATAATTAATACTTTTTGAGATATAGCCATTTGAAAATATCAAGAGCCACCGAAATTGATATTGTCCCACCGGAATTGTAACCAAGCCACCGAAATTGTTTTATGCCTCCGGTATTAGAAATGACAAAGACAAATTCATAATTGATTATTTTATAACCAATCTTTATACCTAATCATAACATAAATACTCAAAATAGGTTAAAAAAAGGACATAAAAATAAAATCAAACAATACAAATACAATAAAATCACAATTTTTTTTATAGCGAGTTTTAGGCGATCTAGACAACAAATCTTGAGTTAAAAACACAACAAAACTTAGCCAGTTCTTAACTTTGTTAATAAACCAAAAATACTACTATCTACAAATCAGTATCAACCTTATAAGGTAGTTTTTTGTAAAATTTTACAGTCCGTCTTCATTTTTAACCGACTTCAAAAAAAAAGGAGGAGGTTCTCAATTGGACTGTATTTTTTTTTTTTTATATTTGTTATCTTATAACTTTCACCTGGGTAGACCGATTTTGATGTATTTTTTTTATTTGAAAGCTGGTGCTTTCCGTTTGGTCCCATTGCAATTTGGTCCAGTTCTGACAATGGCATCCATGAAAAAAACTGTATAAGTCTTAAATTTACATTAAGTATGTGCTCAACAAATGGATAATTAATAATAACTCAATACCACGCCAATCGATGATTCTTTTTTATTTATTGGAAAAAAAATACTTCAAGGGTAGTTTGATAATAGTTTGGTTAGGTTCTGATGATGGGATCCATGATAAAGCGACGGAACTCTTCAAATCTTAGGAGCAAATTAATGATACTCGAAGGAATCTTTTATAGGCTAAGGGCCGTCCGTAAATCACGTGAGGATCGAAAGGAAGGGCAAGTATTCGGCAAAGAATCACGATTAGAGTAACATAGTGTTTCGAGCATGATTCTAACGTAGTAGTAGTAACGGCATTTTGTTCAGGAATAGGATTTTCAACTATTTGAACTACATGAGGTATGTTTAAGGTAGTTTCAAAATGGACCTGAACATCCCTGTAAAGATGGTTATTGGAAATTAACCAAGTTAATGCTTGGTTCAGTCTTAGCATGTTCACGACGAATTCCTTAGTGCATGAAAGATTCTCTAAATTTGCCACTACCAAAACTAAACCAGCTTGATGTGGCGTCAGTGGTAATTGTTCGGTTATTTGTACAACATCCTTTGCAAATAAAATGACCTGTCCTTTTCACCAATATTGACTAAAACGGTTATTAAGTTTCTTGATTATTAAGTACTTCTGCAGGCATCATTTTATTCCAATACGCAGTTGTTGGAATTTTCCTTTTTCTTACATTGTTGTGACAACGATTGCAGGTAGTTATTGTAACTAAAGTAACCAGTTCTTCTGGTAATAGCGTACTGTAAAAATCTGCTCATAAATTGGAACGCTGTTGTGGATAAAGAGTCCTTTTGCAAACGACACATGGTACATCAGCGAAAATATTAATAGAGGCTTCAAAAGACTGTTCATTTCCAACATCCCTACAAACATGACTGACTTGCCGCATTCTATTAAGTCGAAGTGAACGAGTTTCAGGTGTTTCATTTGACAAGCGATCGTGAATCAATCCGAGACGGTGGGCGCGTTGCTTCTCCGTCTCATTTGACAGACGATCGTGGATTAATCCAAGACGGTGGACGCGTTGCTCCTCGGTCTCATTAGACAGACGATCGTGGATTAATCCAAGACGGTGGGCGCGTTGCTCCTCCGTCTCATTAGACAGACGATCACTGATCAAGCTGAGAAGGTGGCTGCGTTGTTCGACATTTTCCCTACTCACAACTCTTTTCATGTAAAACCGCATCTTAGACAGTCTGATTTTACGCTCTTCGCTAGTCTCTTTTGATATTGCCCTCGAGGTAGATTTCCTCTGTTGTGAGAGGCGTTTCTCCCTAATTTCCTTAGTTTCATTTAAACGGTGCTGTCTCATACGAGCAGCACGTTTATTAGGTCTACCCATATTGATGCCAATTTGCTACCTACTGTCACGTCGCGTCATAGATGCGCGCGCGTCGAGTGGGGCGCTGTGCCCCCTCCTTGACACCTAGGCCGGCGGTAGACACGACGATATAAGGAGGACGGGACTTGACTCGAGGGCTCGGCGAGCGGCAGACATCACACCCGGCAAGTATCTTCCCAACTTCTACCTGGATCACCGACACACATCTACTCTGCAGTGGACCACGCCCTGAGGACTTTTCTCCTTCAACTTCGCGGGTGTAACAATATTATTGTACTTTTGTGTTCAAGTGGAAAATATAAGTGTACTTGTAAACGGTCCTTGTTTTCTTTCACCACCCGTGGAGAATAACACCCCTAAGGTGACGAAAAGGTGACATTGGCGCCCAACGTGGGGTCTCTAAACCCACTTACTAGAGAATTTCAGTGGAAAGAAGTCGTTCCCCTTGATCAGAGAGAAAGTGTCCTGTCTGAAAATCACTCGTTGCCCACAGCTGGTCATCTTGGTATTTTTAAAACTTATAAACGGCTTGCGCTTAATTACTACTGGCCAGGCATGTACTCTGACGTGGTTAAGTACGTAAACTCGTGCGACGCCTGTATTTCTCATAAACATCAGAATCACGCGACATTAGGACATATGGGTAGGCCCAAATCGTGTCAGAAGCCTTTTCAGATGATAAGTATCGACTTGATCGGTCCTCTTCCTCCTAGTAGAAAACAAAACACGTTTATTTTTGTAATAAGTTGTTGTTTTTCTAAGTATTGCTTAATGTTTCCTATTAAGCGCGCTACCGCAGATATCATAACTAAAATCCTTGAAGAAAACGTTTTCTTAGTACATGGAATTCCATCCACTGTTGTGTTAGATAATGGTAAACAATTCATAAGTTCAACCTTTAAAAATCTATTGTCTAAATATAAAATTCCAAATTTACACTACACACCATTCTATACTCCTCAGGTTAACGCTGTTGAAAGGTAGGGTAACCAGTATAGTTATTGCCCAGTTAAGGGATTGATACACAACTTTTCTTATAAGTGTCTTTATTTGGACTTAAATTTACTAGGAAACATTTTTTTGGATATCCTAAATATATTTTCTAAAGTAAAGTCAGTCATTATTTTGAATATGTTTAGAAACACAAAAATAAAAAAATAAAAACAAAAGTACTTCTAAAATCACAGTAATTGTCCACTAAAGCTAGTGATTGCCATTTATCAGGGGCAGTTATTGACCATATTGCCACATTACTTTACTTAGCGTTTTTTAATGCTTTATAATATTTTAATGTTCAAAAAGCCTGAAGAGATCTTAATTAGAAATTAAGATCTCTTCTAGCTTTTTGCACATTAAAATATAATTCTTCGCAATCTGAATAACTATCATTATCTGAGTCATCAACTTTATAACAAAAATGACATAAAAATAGCATCATATCAGCATCGTCAGGGATATTGTTTTTATGGCTATCTGGTATACATCTCAAATGAAAGGATAAATGACAGCCACTACATTCAATATTGTTTTTCAGAATTATATGTTTGCACACTCCACAAGTAACACTCATGGGTTTCATGTGAATTTCTTCTAAGATAGTGATTTTTTTAGATTCTGGAATGATACTGCTATTACTTTCAACATAATTAGTCATAACTTCTTTTGTACTTTGAGCTTTGGTTTTACCCTTACTTAGTTCTTTCTTACTCTTTTCAGTCTTCTTCATCTCTCTCTCAATTTTCTTCTTTTCCTTTTCTTTTAACAGATTTTCTTTGTCAGACTGTTTTTTTTGCAGTCCTAATTTAAAACTATCTGATGTTATAGCAAACGGTTGCCTCTCTATTTGACGCTTTCCTTTCCTTATGGGTGTTTTTGGATATGCCAGGTATTCTCCAAAGGAGGATTTTATTTTAACCAACTTTGGACTCTCAATCATAGTGGTTAAGGTAGCAGATTCAGATTGGCTGGATTGACTTTGGATTTCAAAATGGTCATCAGATTTAGATGTTCCAGGGAGACAATGTAGGTAGTAGGGAATTTGGTCACTTAAGGAGGTATTTGGCAGACTGTCTACTTCTATTGGAGGATCTTTGACTTGGTTCTCAACTTGCACTTCATCCAATACTTCTGTTAAATTTATTAATGGAGAAGAGGTTTCAGCTTGATTTGTTGATGGTTTATTAGAGGTATTAGCTATGTCAGCATTGTTTTGAAATTGTTTCCAGAGATTATAAATTATGTTCAAGTGAGGTTCTGTTGTATGAAATGACTGGTCTTTAAATTTTTGGCAAAGAGACGCTCCAGTTATATCTTTAAAGGTTTTGTATGTAATAGAGACATTATCTGAAATATCTTTATCTAAATCTCTTTGGCAATCAGCAGTTTTTCCTAAACATTTAGAGTAATCAATAGAATTTGCATTAAACGGACACAGACCACATGCTCTGAACCCATTTACCAATATTTCTGGTCGTAGACTTTCTTCTAAAACTGTATTTAAAATAGGAGCAAAATTTAGCTTTGTTATGCCCTTATTTTGATTTGTTAGTTGCCATTTCTTTAAATATCTTCTCCAACCTATTTTTAAGGGTCTAAAAGCAGATACGTCAGCTGGCTGAATTATTCTCGTTGCATTAGGGTATAAAGCTATCAACTCAATTTGAAGATGCGTGCATAATTGGCTTAAATGATAATTTAAATGTGTTTTATGACCATCAACATATAAGATGACTGGGAACTGAACAGCCTTCTTTACTAAGTAAGGGTGAAAAACATTTGCGATGAATTCGTAAAATACTTCGGTAGTCATCCAACCATTGTCTGATTTACCTATACCCCACCCTTCTGGTAAAGACTCGCATATCTTTTCAGGTAGTCTTTGATACGGGTACACAATAAATGGGCAGCAGACGTCACCGGCAGCCGAAAACGTGAATAAGGCAGTTATGGATTCTTTTGCGCTTGAGTGTTCAATATTATAAACATTTTTAGATCCTTTCTCAGCCACAACAAGTCCAGAACTTAAGCAAATTTGAAAATTAGTCTCGTCTGCATTAAAAACTCTACTTGGTTGGTTGAGAACCTCAGTCAGTCCTTTTTCTTCAGCATACGCATGAATCTCATCAAACCATCCTCTTATATCTTTCTCAGACACGCATGAGCTAGCTTTTGTTACACCTTCAGAAGCCCTGATACTTAATTTAGGGTGTCTTTTTAAAAAAGCTTTCCACCACCCAATGCCTGGCCTGTTATTGGAAAATGGGTTAGGTCTTGGATTCTCCACAAGAAACTTATGTACGCTGTCTATTATATTTTCTTTATTCTTTGGAAATCCTTTTCGAGCTGAAGTTATAATCCACTCTTCAAGAATAGCTTCCTCATTCGGAGTTAAAATTGTCGAAGGACCCAGGCTGGTTTTGTGTCCTGGGTTACGTTTGTAAAACCTAAGCGTGGATCTCGGAACACCATATTTTTGTGCAATTTGCCGATCTGACAATTGCTGTTCATTATTTTGAACTTCAGCGATGGCTTTCTGAAGGCTTTCCTGAGTATATTTTACTTTCGGTGCCTTCGGCATTCTGTAAGAAATAAAATGATTTTTAAGTAAGAGAATAAAACTTAAAATACAAATATTAACCGGGTAATAACTGTACCTATTACCAATGGCAATAACTAAATTAACCTATGGCAATTACTATAATTGTTAAAATAAAGATTCAGTTATTGCCCACCCCCATTTTAAACATTACGAAAGAAGTAACGGTCAAAAAGATTGGTTACAAAAACAATACAATAACTCTTATATCACATTAATCTATAAAAACTCGATTCAGGCTAAAAAATTCTACTAAATATTGTCAAACAAACTATGTTGTCCTTGAGATATTTTTTAAGAAACTTACTTTTTTGATGAACTGCAAGCGTCACACATTAACTTCGGCCATGGCACCTCGGAAAGAGAAAGTGTTGCCAGTTTTTTAAATGAAAAATGCTACCAAAACCCTGAAAGTGACATCTATTGGAAACGATTGAAACTAGTTCCTTTAGTAATTAAAATAAATACGTTTGATCTTAATGTTGGCAATCACTATATATTGGGCAATGACTGTAGTGGTCACCCTATAACAAAACCATAATGACAGCTATTTCAACGTTTATAACAACCGATCATCGAATCTGAATGTTTCGTTGGCTGACACCGACTCCAAAAATAATAATAATTGTAAAAATATTATCGTAATAATTTGATTGATTTTTACGTAGTCTAATATTTTTAATTTCGTTTTACTTAGGAGGATTCTAAAAAATAATTTGATCATTGTTTGTTATTCATTGGTATGTGCTCAGTTAAATTTGAAGCAGGTAGTACCTACCTTCTAGCGTGGTAAACACATAGATCATACATAGTACATACATATTGTTTAGTTGAAAAAAAGTAAGTTGGTTATTAAGTCGTAGAAGAATAGGCAATTATTTTTTACTTTTGAGTGCATTTTAATTTGTTTTGAAATAGTTTTTTGTTTTGAAGTCGGTTTTTTTTTGTTAAAATTTTTGTTTATTATCACATATCTACTTATTTTAATTCAAACAGGTACCCCACAAAGTTATATTTATACCCAGAGACTTGACGTTATTATATTTTTTTTATAAACAATTGCGTATTAATATTAATTAACAAATTCTTTGAAATAAACGTGTTTACTTTTTATTGATTATAAAATTTTCCATTCGTAATCTAAGAGTGACATATTTTTTATGGTGGTACCAAAACTATGTTGTTTTAAACAACACCATGACACACATTAAAACATTGTAAATATATAAAAAAATATCCTACTGATCACTTTCCTTATAAACAAGTCATAACTTTATAATCAGTCTTCATTCTCATCATATGATTTCTTCTAAATCGAATAGGTAACTTAAAAATTATGCACAAACTTAATATTATTAATCAACAAATTTCTTTCTTAATTCAATATTTTCTTATTTATGAAGTTTTCCAAATCGCGATAAAAAAATAACGTAATTCTTATGGTGTTAATAAAAAAATATATTTTAAACAACACCCTAATACACACGTTAAACTATATTCTAAATATGTACAAACATAATCACTATTAGCCTTACAAAGAAGTTATAATTATACAATCAGTCTTCATTCTTAGAAATTAAATATTTCTTCTATATTTAAATCAAACAGGTACTTTGAAATGGTATGCTTATACTCTAGTATTTATTATACCCATAGATTTTACATGATTCTATTTTTTATAAACAATAATATATTTTATAAGTATAAAAGTATATAGTTTTAAAAAAAATACAATTCGTAAGTAATAAATGACATAATTTGTAACAAAAATAATATGCTTTAAATAACATGTCTAGAAACTAAAAATATTAAGACTCGTCAGAATCACTATCCACATAAAAATCTTCAGTCTTTTTATTGAAAATCGACTTCTTTTTCAAGGCATCAATATTTCGTTCATATTGGTTAATGACGTAGCTGTTTAAACCGTCGAAAAATGAAACGGACGGTGTATTGTTTCCCCAATTTACATCCATTACGTCTTCGTCATCAGTAATTGGTGTTTGGCTTTCTACATGAGTTCTTGAAGTTGAGGGTACTGGTTCCTGGTTATTTTGTTTCAAAAAGTGCTTATTACAAGCCTTAAACCGCCTTATTTCTAATATTTGAGGTTTCTTAGCATTCAATTGGGAGCTTTTTTGCAAAGCCTGACAATAGTCTCTTGAAGGCTCTCCTTGTGTATTAGCAAAAGTCTGGTTTTGGTTTTCCCTTAATTCGTAAAAACCCAGATGAAGACCATGCGGACATTCAATGACATCATCGAGGCATTTTGGTGTAATACATGAGAGAGACCGTAGCGCTAATCGATTTTTTGATTTTTTGGTCCATAACACTTGATGTACTTTAAAAGTACCACTAAAAGCTTGTAAGTCGGTAGGGATAAGCCAATCTTTTTCCACAATTTCATAGTCTTCTACAACGTGAATGTGTACCCCTTTAACATATTTTTTTAGACATGTAACCAAAGATTCTAGATCTGTGATATCGTCGCCATAAGCGACTCTATCATCTGCTGTGCGTTTTAAGATCCCCCAATCCCATCTGGCGCACCCTTACCGTGTCCACACTCACAATAATGCCACACTCACAATAATGCCACATTACGCGTGTTAGGTCTGAGCAGTAAGAGACTAGCTGACTCATTACGTAAAATATTTTTTTATTTCGGTATTGCCCTGTGGGCGAATCTGACACAATAGTAAGTTTGTTCATATGGGGAGCTAGGTTTTCAATTTCTCGAAGAATTGGCACTAAATGGGCCCAAACTGCCGCAGCATCATGTCGTAAACATTGACTTACAGTGCACACAGCTTGACTATTTAAGGTTCCATTTTCAGACTTATAGTAATACATAGATGTGTGCAACGTTATAGAAGTCAACTTCTATTTGCTCCAAAATGGACAGATTGTATTTCAGCGCGATACTTACTATTATAATTCTCACTAAAATCTATGTGTATAATAAATTCTTTCATACGCAGGTTCTGTTTCAAAACGGTCAAAGTGTCATACTGATTTTTAATGTAGCCACAGTGTTTCAAGAACGGAATAACCTCACTTTCAGTTTTTTCTATAAGTGTTTTAGGCGCGACTAGATGTTTGACTTTTTTAATAATATTAGTTTTTCTTTCCACATCATCTTTAATGTAGGTTTTCGTATCCTTTTCCCAGGCCCAATATACTACACAATTGTCATTATTAAATTCGAAATAATTCAAACTTTTAGTTTGCATCCTTGACATTGTCTTAATAAACATTTAACGCTTACTTGATTAGAACATAAGAATCAAATCAAACAAGATCAGTTGTAGTATTTTCATTAATCAACTTATTTTTATTTAATGCATTCACAAGTAATTCCATATTAAAATGAATTTTGCAAGCACACGTATTTCGTGACCTGACGTCAGGCTTGATAACCCAAAATGGTCTTAATCTCGAAAATGTAACATAGCTTATCGGTTTGTTTCCTGTATTATATTATACTTCTTATGTAAATTTTTAATTGAGTCTGTCAAATATCGTTTTTGCATTTTTAACCCATTTTTAGTTATACAATCCCTTTTTCCCGGACATTGCCTACTATTGTCATCATCTTCGTAAAATTCTTTTACTAAATTTCGCAATCGTTTATCAATAGCCTTAGAGACAGCTACAGGCATTGGACTTTTTTCTTATTTGAAGGGAATATAGTTTTTGTTTCTGGCTTATTGATGTAACGCTGCAGTTGTTTTCTATAGCGTTCTTTATCCTTATTCAAAGAATTGTGAGGGCGTGGAGTTACACTTAAAGGATCTTCTTCGGGTATTCTAGCTAACCTTACTTTTTTCGATCGTAAAATCTCTTAAAATTAATGCGATTTCGTTTTTGACGATTTCTACGTGTCCTGTCCTGGGTGTCATTTCCGCCAAAGGAATAATTTTGCCTTCTTCCTTTAATCGAATATATCTTTGACGATCCTTTTCTTTTAATTCTGCGTAAAGCATTGGGTCGCTCCTTATTCTTTTTTTCCTCTCACGCTCAGCTAGTCGCTTTTTTTCGAGGCGTTCAGCTCTAGATTGCTTTTTTCGTTGTGGTGCCATACTAAAAGAATAAATTATTTTGGGTATAATTTCAGCACTCACCAAGATAACCACGCCTAACTATCAAAACTACTATCAAAAATAATTCATCAACACTCTTTAAATTAATTGGCTTATGTTTTTAAATTAATAGACACGAACTCTAAAATATAATGAATTAAGTTCCGAAATAAATAAACTCAAATCAGAATAATTGTAATTTTATAAAATATGCTTTTTGATACTCAAAAAAAAAAGGATACTTTTAACTCAAATGAAAGTTATAAAAATAAAATGTTGGTAACATAATAGGCATGCATTTTAGCATTTATATAAAATATTTGGTTTAAATTAACTTCATTCTGTCTAATTATTCTAAGAATAAAAAACTGTTAAATTTCGTATAGGTATTCCGTTTTGGTAGGTAGTCACTAGACATTAATTGGTAGTAAAATAGGTACATTTTAGTACCTAGTTTCTAGTGATCATTTGATATCATTCAATACAATATGGTAATGTTAAATAGTCGATATTAGTAAAACTAAGTAATCACTCTAATTCCGGTGCCACTGTTCAATTACGGTGGCGCTTTGTTTCGCTACCGGAGCCACGGGAATTGCACCACCGGGGTTAGAATCAGTAACAAAATTGAAAATATCACGAACACAATTATTCTGATCCTAGGTTTTAATTTACAGCTGCCACTATATACCTTAACTTCAATCATCTACGAAATGTATTTTTAATCGGTCTTTTAGTTTCACTATTATACATGCCATCGAAATTGAATAAATTTGTATTCCTGCGCCACCACAGCACGTACTTACATGTTTGGCGGGAAAACAGCACAGCCTGTCGCACGTCCTACCGTTACGTTTGCGAGAACACCACTGAGCGGGGCAGAGCAGGATAGCTTCATATCTCCCGAAACAAAACGTGACGAGTAAAGGAGTGAACAAATCGCGCCACCGTTATTGCATTTTCGGGCGGGACAATTTGTAAAGTTGTTTAAAATACTATAATATTTACTTAATCTTCTTCTAAAATTCTTAACAATAGTATCATTTTATATATTTTCAAAATATTTGATTTTTTAGTGAGTTTAAAGAACCATAAACTTATAATAAAATAATTCATGCAGACAAGTAGAATTCGGACAGTCCAGCGTAATTAGATTTTGGGTCTTTGACATTTATTTTAACACAAAAATAAATAGCTAAGACTTCGAAGGCTTTAAAATATTGTAGATCACAGTTTCAACTGTATAGAAAAAAATATACGGTACAGCTTGATGAAGTTTACCCATCGATTTTCTGCTCCGCTGCCTAAAAAACGTACGTGGGAAATTCACCCAGCTGCGGCGACCGGATGGAGCGGTGCGGCGCGCGGAGCGTGGGCGGAAAAACCCCGGCGCAATCGACCGTTGGAGCGGTGAGAGGCGTGCGGGGCGGGGGCACTGCGTGGCGGAATAATCCCGGAGCAGGCGACCGTTGGATCGGTGTGAGTCGCGGAGGGCGTGCTCGACGGCGGCTCGGATCGGAATGGGGGATTCTTTGTTTTTCTTCTTTTTTTTTTTTTTTTTTTTTTAATTTGTGTTAATTGTTGGCCTCAGATGGCCTTAACAACTTTACGCGGACTGTGGGTGAGCGCAGAAGGCTCCCAACCCGTTATAAAGTAAACTAGACAACGTTTGCCCCCAAGGGCGAACTACCACGGACCTCGGCTTGGGGCGTTGTCAGCAACGTGGATCTAGGGTGATCCACGGGATTAGCATTGACGCGATGCGTATTCCGACCTCTGCGGCGAGGGCGAAATCGCGGACGACTTTGAATGGCTTCGCGAGCCGTGTATGCTTTGTCTTGAGCGAGTGTATGCTTTGTCTTGAGCGAGTGTATGCTTTGTCTTGAGCGAGTGTAATCCTATCATCTGGTTCGTCTAATATGTGCCTAGGTCTCCTAACTTTAGATATCCTAGATGGAGTGTAGTTAATCGCCGCAACCACTAACGGGTTGGGGTGAGTCGGAGCAGAGTCAAAGTAGCTACGGGAGCACTGCTTCATGAATTGCCTGATGGTCGGCAGCTCCAGATCTATGTGTAGGTCCTCGTTGCGCACGAACCACGGTGCTCCCGTAGCTTTGCGCATGAAGCTATTTTGTAGTGATTGTAGCCTATGGATCCTGTGTAGCTTAACGTGTGCGAATACTACACTAGCGTAAGTCATAATAGATCTAACACATGCTGTATATAGCCTAACCTTGTGCCTAAGTGATAATTTAGAGCGATGGTTAATAAGATAGTGAAGCCGGCCTAGCACGAAGGAGGCCCGGTTACGAACCAGCCTTAGGTGCGGTCGGAAGGAGAGTCGGTCGTCAAGGGTGACACCTAGATATTTGGCTTCTCTAGCCCATGGGATAGTGGAGCCAAACATCCTTATTTGTGGGGTCGCACCCGGGGGGTACAGGTGGGATGGTCTCCTATGAAACAGCACCGCCTGACTCTTCTCAGGATTGACCTCTTTTCGCCATTTCCGAAACCAAGCGCCTAAGGCGTTGGCCGCAGATTGGAGTTTCCTACTAATTGAACGTGGATTATTGCCTGCGCAATAGGTTGCTGTGTCGTCTGCAAAAAGTGCTGTCTGCGCGAGCCTATGCATCGGTATGTCAGCGACGTATAGGGAGTACAGCAGCGGAGAGAGTACTGAGCCTTGGGGCACACCGGCGCGTATTGCGTGTGGTTATGATAAGGCCCCCTCGACGCGGTAGCGGAAGCTTCTATCGGACAAGAAGTCACGTATGATGAGTACGAGCTTAGGAGGGACACCCATGGTGAATAGCTTGTATAACAAGCCGTTGTGCCACACTTTGTCAAACGCCTTCGCTACGTCGAAGAAGAGGACTCCGGTGAATAGGATATGAGTGAGTTTAGCGCTGATGTACTCTACAATACGGTGTACTTGTTGGACGCACGAATGTTTAGTTCGAAAACCAAACTGTTCGTGGGGGATGAGCAGCGATGCTTCGGCGTACGTTTTCAGCCTAACGTACAGTAACCGCTCATAGATTTTCCCTAATCCTTTAAGCAAACTAATAGGTCTGTAACTAGACGGCTCGGATTTGTGTTTGCCGGGCTTGGGTATCCCAATGACCACAGCTTGTTTCCATTGTTGTGGAAATATGTTGTTTGTGATGGCGGCATTAATTATGCTAGTCAGAAGGACTACTATCGAGTAAGGGAAGAGCTTGATGACTCTATTGCTAATACTGTAATGTAATGTGTAAGCCCGATAACGTGATAACCGTCCTAACTTCTTCGGGGGTGACTAGGGACACTATTTGTTTATTATTTTCTACATCGTCAGTCGGTATGTCAGGCTGGGGTGGCAGCGGGAGAGAGGCTCGACGCTTCACCTCGCTATCTACCTCTAATATGTGGTCTAAGTCGGTGTGTTGGTCGCTTAGAGTGCATTGAAGCTCAAGACTTTCAGCTAGGCATTCAGTCTTTTCGTCATCGTCGATTGCTGGAGGGCGGTTGGGCCTTTTTAAGGGCGGTAGTGAGGACTTCTGGACATCTTTAGTGAGCGATCGGGACAGCTGCCAGAAGGCGAGGTGAGAAGGCTCTAACTCGTTTAATGTAGTGTCCCATCGGGACTCGCGCATTTCCTTTATCCGTGACTTGACGTCACGCTGAACGAAACGCAACCTAACCCGATTTGCCTCGCATGGGTATTTATCGTAGGCACGTGTGGTGGCGTTCTTTCGCTTCAACGCATCACGGACGTCATCCGGTAGGTTCCAACGACGGTCGTCCGTCGCAGGAACCTCCCGAGAACAATCGTTAACTAACGATTGTACATGAGTAGTGAGGAGATCGATGGCCGCCTCTGTATCTGTTCGCCCCGTAAAGATGTCAGGGAGCTGTTGTTTGATTACTGATGAGGTCGACTCGAGTTCTCTCTCGAGTCTAACCCAATCAGTAGTCATCCTAGTGGGGATAAAACCTGTGTCAGGGGGACCTAGCCTAGGTGCAAATTCTATGATAACAGGCTGGTGGTCAGATACTAACTCATGTTGTACTTCCACAGAACATAAACGCAAGTTTATGTTCTTTAGAAGTGCCACGTCTAGTATGTCGGGTCGGTGCGTCACGTTGGCCGGGTAGTGTGTCGGCTCTAGTGGAGTTATTATGTCGTAGCTAAGAGGCTCTGAAAGCGACTCTAGTGTCGTCCCCCGCGGGTTTGTCGTGAGACAGTTCCAGCGAGTGTTTTTGGCGTTAAGGTCTCCCGCGATTATCACGACTCCGCTTAAGTCTAGGAGAGCTACGAGATCACTCTTTAATAGTTTTCTAGGGTTGTTCTCTGTGGAACCTGGTGACAGGTAAGCTGAGATTAGGGTAATGGGTTGATGACCTGACATAGCCAGCTTACAGATCGATGCTTCAATGTGTTTCAAAGCGGGCGGGTGGGTCCATAGGTGAGCAGTGCAAGGACCTTCTAAAGTATATCAGAGTGCCTCCCATGGGCGCGTTCAGCCTATCATTACGAACCATATCATAGTTCGCAATTTTAGGGTTTCTGTGTGCTGGCTTTAGGAAGGTTTCTTGCACGAGAAGTATGTCTAATTGATAATCTCTAATGAACGTAGCTATCTCATCACGCTGTGACGAGAGGCCGTTAGCGTTAAAGAACCCTATCTTGAGTGATCGTGGTTTGACTCTGCCTGTAGTGTGCCTATCCATTAGGGGTCTATACTGAAGTTTTCCAAGGCGTAGAATATATGGGCATACCTGCCATATATTTGAAATAGCGCCATGGAGTCGCCTTGATTGGCCCTAATCTCGTCTAGCAACGCGCGCATTTCAGTGTAGCTCGCGATGCTGGCAAACCTACCCACTTGAGCGAATACGTATCCGAACTCATGGGGATTGAGGGCGGCGCCGGATCCCAGGATCGGCACTGGACGTGGGTTAGGGGTGGGCTGAGCCACCTTTTGCGCGGGGTTTTTAATATTAGCGGGCCTAGCTTATGATTGCGCGAGGGGGAGGGAGCCGGGTTTGGTATACGGGGAGCAAGGGGTTGCGTAGGTCGGACGGGTTGAGACGGGAGGAGGGAATGAGGTTTTGAGGGGAGAGGTGGGAACGCACTCTGGGAGTTGAGTACGTTCCAGGGTGAGGGTCGCTGGGGTCTCAGAGAGGCGGATTGGGTAGGGCGGGGCGCCGCTGGGGGTAAGCGAGCCGTTTGAGGCCGAGCGTTTTGTTTGGGGGCGTGCGGTGCCTTGGTAGTTTGCGGGGTGACCTATCTGGCCACATAGCACGCATGCGGGAGGTTCTATGCATTCGGCCCTATCTTTTGGACGTTTGCATTCCGCGGTAGCGTGGTCGCCGAGGCATTTCACGCATCGCGGTTTGGTGAAGCAGTTTCGCGCAGAGTGGCCGTAAAGCTGGCAACGGTGGCATTGGGATATGAAACCGTTTTTGCGAGGGGGCTCTATAGTGATGCCAGAGAGGTGGCATACACTGGTGAGTTTGTAAATCTTTTTACCAGCGGCGGACTGGTCCAGCGAGGCGAGGACCATGTCATATGGTTCGTGAGACCTGCCACGAACCATACGGTGCACTTCGTGTACAGGGAGGTTCCCCATGGTCAACGATGTCTTGACGTCAGAAGTGGAGATTTCCTTTGGGACGCCGCGTATAACCACTTGGAGAAGACGTTCCTCCGGAAGGGTGTATGTATGGAAGGAGATGGATTTCTCCTTCAGCACTCGCGTTAATGATCTGTGGTCCTTGGATGAGGTCAACTGGACCTTTATGCCCTGCTGAGTGGAGCGAGCAGATCGGTAATTGATATGGTGCTCGTTGCACCAGGAGGATACCGCCGTCCATTTGGATTTGTCCTGGATGAACAGTGGCGGCGGTACGAGGGTCTTAGGTCCTGGTTGGTGGCCTGATGAGGGCCGTAACGCAGGTTACGGGGGAGGTCTTTTTGGCCTTGGAGGAGACGGGTTTAGCTGCCTTACGGAGGCGCTTCTTTCCCGTCACGAGTGTGAATGGCTCCTCCGTCGAGGAAGAATAGGCACTGGCGTCAGATTCTTCACCTGAGGAGGCATCTGAGAATTCCACTGGGGGCGGGATAGTGTCCATCTCACTTGATGGGCGGCTCAGAACGGGCGTATAGGCAGCAGGCTGCGAGATCGGGCGCGGGGGCTCCGGGGCTCCGGGTAGGTGGCGGAGAGGGTGAGGGGGAGGCGGGCGACGAGCGAGGAGTATTGGGCCGCGGAGGGAAAGCGGGCTTAACCGGGATGTGTGGGATGGCATCCCCAAAGATTGCTCTGAGAGCAGAGTTCGGCCTAGGGTGAGATAGGATGGAGTCGAGACTCAGTACCCCGGCCATGATGACCGGGGTAGATTGGCTATATTAAAAACGAATATGAGAGTGCGTTAGGCGCAGTTCTGTAGAAACTATTTCAGTCGAGTTGCCGGCTGGCTGATTATTAACTGTCGGCCCGGGGAGGGTGGCCCCGGGATGAGTGGGTGCGTGCTCTCCCAACCGGGGTATTTGGGAGGGTGTGTGCTTAAGTAATGAGCCCTAAGCTTGTAATCATCGCCAATCTCAATGTGCGAAGGGTTCCTGGCTGCTCGGGTGCCGGGGTGGTATAGGCCTGGGTAGGCCGGCACACCCAAACGTAACACCCAAGAATAGGAGATAGGGAGTATGGTAAGGTGGGAGGAGGCGATAACTGGGTTAGACTAGGGGCCACCCCCAAGGCCGAATGATCCAGTCCCGTCCGACTTGCTCTGAGGGAGCGCGATAAGGTGTGTCGGGGCTACACCTCACCCGGCTTCGTTAACACCGTTAGGTATCAACCGGGGACCAATAATTTTATTGGTTTTTACCCAGAGGGGGTCTATGACTTTATTTTGTTTATAAGAAACAGTGTCCCTATTTATAACGAACTATTTGTTCTCGAACTATTCGTTAACAACAGAGACGTGGCGCGGTAACAATAGGGTGCCCTGACAAGGGTACGCTATTGTTACTGAGACAATGACGGCAGTTGCGGCGACCGGATGGAGTGGTGCGGCGCGCGGAGCGTGGGCGCACTGCGCGGCGGAAAAACCCCGGCGCAATCGACCGTTGGAGCGGTGAGAGGCGTGCGGGGCGGGGGCACTGCGTGGCGGAATAACCCCGGAGCAGGCGACCGTTAGATCGGTGTGAGGCGCGGAGGGCGGGCACTGCGCAGCGGGAATCCCGAAACGTCGGAACGCGTCGGAGTGGTAGTGTTCGCGCGACGGGTGTGCAGAGCAAGCGACCGCTCAGGACGGCGGCTCGGATCGGAGTGGGGGATTCTTTGCAATTCGATCCAGTGTTGGAATTAGGCGCTCAGAAAATTGTTGTCTATGGCCGTTAAAATAGTAGTATTTACCAAAAAATAGTAGTACCGTCAAGCACGTTTTGTTTTTTATGAAAATAAATGAAAACGTAAGACAAAAAGTAAACTATTTATTTATTTTAATCATTTACTAACTATATAATACTATAAAAGAACTGAAAAACTATAAAATAACTGAAAAGGTAATTAGGTAGGTATGATAACTTCAACGTCAGCCAATTCGTCAATGGGAACTTCAGCGTCCTTAGCGTTTATTCGATTTAGCATGTCGTTGGTAGGTTTAAATTCGATACAATTTCTGGATGAACTTTCTGTAACGGCATAACATGAAAGTAAGAGTGCATCAATGGAGCGGGTTGCTAGTTTGTTACGGGTTTTATTTTTTGTTAGATTGACTTTGCTGAAAATTCTTTCGCAATCGGCGTTAGCGTGCGGCAAAACGAGACAGTCGCGAGCAAATTGACTTATTTCTCTAAATGGTTTATGTTCAGGTATGTCACACCATTCGCTTAGTTTTGCCCAAAAAACGACAGCTCTCTTTTCGTTTTTTATATCATCTTCAAATCCGACTATTGGCAGATTGCGCCATTGATCGTCAAGAGTTCGAAGGAAGTTTATATCTTGTAAATCGACCTCTCGGGGTAAATTTGAAGCGATTGGCAGTATGCTTGGGTTTTGTTCTCGCACGAGTTGACTCAAGCCATTCTTAGGACTTAATAAAGCTACTTTAATGAGCGTTTCATTGTTGAAATCCCACCGTTTTTTGATCTGCAAAGCAGCTTCAACAAAAAACTCTTTGCATCTGTCTAAAAACTCTTTACGCCTCTTCATGTCTGCCTTTATTTCAGAAGAATCGAGTTTTACTGCCACGCTAATTCCAAGGTAAAGGTTAATCAGATGTTTTGTTTTGTCGCCTGGATTGATTTCTAGTAACTCAGTTTGGTTAACGTATTCGCGGTCCATAAAACAAAAGAGAAATTCTTTGTAAAGATTTTTGATTTTCGCAACCAATTCTGTAACCACAAGTTCTACAGACTGAAAATATTTAATTATAAGTTATATTTCGAATTTCTAATTTGTGAGCTTTGGAAGCACCCAAGTTAGAAATTCGAAATATAACTTGACATAAGGATCAAGAAGCAAATCGAGGATAGCTTGTCCTGACAGAGATCGTTCTGACAGTGCCATATCTGTGAAGTATAATTTCAAGGCATCCCAGTTAGCTAAAACTCGTGTCACTACTTGCTGAAGCGAAAGCCACCTCGTTTGCGATGGGTGTAACATTTTTTGTGGTTTCAGGTCCAAGAATTCTTGAAATTGTTTCAACGCTGCTGAACGTTTCGAGCTATTGTGATAGAAGTTGAATATATTTCGTACCAACTGTTCACATCTATTTGGTAGTTTTTGGCACGCTGCACTAGCGCAGAGATGCGCAGAATGGCAAGTGCATTTCAGGATAATAATCCCAGGGCAGTCAGCTCGGAACCTACTCGCAACAGAGTTTTCACGACCCATCATCACATTACAGCCGTCAGATCCGAATCCAACAACGTTTTCTAGAGGAATGCCGTGTTCTGTAATGGAGTTCTTAAGTTTGGAATAGATGTTTTCAGCTATTGCTCCTATATTTACTGCTGCAGGGTTATCTTTGCTGTAAATTTCGTGAAGATTCCAGAACTTGCTCTCAATCCTGCCGGATATCTTATTAAAAAACCTTACCACTACACAATATGCTTTCGAGGTAGATATATCCGTCGATTCATCGGTCATAATGCTGAATTTGGTTTGTTTTAATTTGGTTGCCAATTCTTCTTTGTGTCCTGGACCAATGCCTTTGTATATGATCTTCGCAGATTTTTTTCGTGTGTAGTTAGTTTCCTTCAAAATATTAGAATCAGGAAAACATTCTTTCAAAAGTTTACCGAGGTGATCCGCAGCATTAAAAGCTATATTATGTTCTGCGTGATACACTGCAAGCTTAGCTTCGGCAACTCTTGCCAGCTTAATCGTGTTATCTCCTTGAGATGTAGATGGAGACGAAAAAAAGGATGTCACTGGTTTTGACGCACGGATAGAAGACATATTTTTCATATGTTTTTGTCCCTTAGAATGTCTCGATAAAACATGTTTGTAGGCGATAATAGAAGTATTACAGAATTTGCATCGTGCTTTCAAATTATCTTGCGGGTCAGGAGTAAGCCACTTACTGAATTTGGGATCACTCTCCCATTCACCTCTGTATTTCTGTTGTCTGTGTTTTTCTTTCACTTTCAAATCTCCTCTCTCTATGCGTATTTTCTTCGGCGTTGTAGCACCACTATCATTATCGCTGTCACTCATTATTGTAATTTGCAAAAAGTTGTGTAAAAGTAATTAACGAACTTTCATCAAACAACAGAGGATATGTTCACTCGAAAGCTCTGCGCAAGTAATGCAGGCAATATTCAGATCTCTGTCACACTTACGTATGCAGAGAATATATCCATCCTACTCACACAGACATAAGTTCGTGCGGGGAATCCCCGTTAGCAGACTCTCATAACGTGATTTGTCTTCCAATGTTGCCATTATAAATAAATAAACCAAAATTAGTAACTGACTACGTGGTCATGTTAATTGGAAAAAAAATAGTAGTATTTTTTCGTACTATCTTAAGACTGTGATAGTATGTAGTACGAATCATGAAAATGTAGTACAAATACTACTATTATAGTACGAAATCCAACGCTGATTCGACCCGTCTTTTACATAAATTTGCAAAAAAAATTAGGACTCGTGATTGGCCAACAATTAGGGCGCAAAATTTTCGACCAATGTGAGCAAAGGGGCGGAATCGGTGCAGTGAGCTTAACTACAACGAATCTTTACCAGAACGAGAGCCGGGATACAATTTTGCGTTTTTCACAATAAATTCCAATGATCATAAACTATACAGGAAAAATATAAAACATACAATAATAAGACATAAAATGTAACATAGGTCGTACTGCTTACCCATGTAAACACTATACTAACACGTAAATATTGTATGTACTGTCTTATAAGTTTGCTATTCACTTAGTTCACTACAATTCACTGCCTATATACTTGACCGGCACACTATCTTACCTGTTTCATACAATGATAAATATGTTAAAAATTAATTAAAGAGATTGTTTCGTTTTGGAAACTAAATATTTACTCTGTTATATGAAAGTGTTATTTATTTGTAATAATGTAAAAATAAAAGGTATTTTGTAATGATTAATGTATTCTTGTGTACTAAACACTTACTTGACTGATAAAAACAAAGTTGATTACAAAAATATAGGCAACGCTTTAATTTCTTAATTAATAAATTACACGTAATGAGCTAATCAATTGAATTGGCACTAGAAAATGTTAGACAAGGACAAGATGTTGTCTCCACGATAGCTGGCGGCGAAAAGAGACGCGACGTTCGGTGCGCGCTGGTTTTATACCCTCTGCGGTACCAAAGAGATGTGACCTCCAATACGGTCTCTCCTGACAGGAGTCCGTCTTCGGGCTCCTAAAACTCTGCAGCTCAGTCTCCAGGATTGACAGGGACACTCCCGAGGTAGATTCGATAAGCTGTGGCCTCTGGCTGCGAGAGCTCTCTTCCTCGGCATTGGTGACCCCTGTCACCGGCTGGACCTCTTGCGGATCGTACACGACGTCAGCAGGCAGCTTCATAGTTGTACTTGCGTCCAGGGTGTTTAGCGTTGCGACGCCCTGCGTCCCGGACGTGGAAAACTGCTGCCCGTCGCTCGTAGATGGCTCCGTGGCTTCAGATTGCGACTCATTGTTATGAGCAGCAACGGTAGACTCCTCGCTATCTGGGTCTGCGTATACCTATTCACGCTCTCATTCCAGTCCTCGATGACCATACAAGTTCTCGCATATATGCCTCTCGTGCTTTCATTACATTCCTTTCATACATGGGGGATAATAAGAGTTAGGGTTGTCTTCTTTATTTATTATTTACATTTCTTACATGCTATTTTTCTTAACCTATCTTATTTCTACTTGTCTTTATTGATACATCTGCTTATGCTACTTCTTATTCACTACTTATATATCTAATCTATCTTTTGGTATTTGCAAATACCTAACTTAGATACTATGTATATTACACTTTTATTTCTCTTATTTACTATGTTGCTGTTGTTGTGTTAGGGTGTACCACCTTTAGTGAGTCACGGGACATTAAAAGTAAACACTGTTCAAGCCATAAAGTTCCCATATATTTGTCACACAAACATCAGAAGGTTATTACTTAATTTATACGTATTTAATGTTACACTATACAAATGCGTGCTCACCCGTGCCGTACCTAACCCGTCACTGCGGCGGCGAGGGACCGCTCGCAATCACTAAGTATAAAGTGTAGTGTCAGCACCTACAATATTCCCCCCTTTTTTTAAAAACAAACATGCAAGTGAAAAGTAAATTACAAACAAAAATTATAATGTACACAATTGGTACAAAGTTTATAGTAGCTGAATGAATGAACTGCTGACACTTGTTAAGTTTACAATTACAATGTTGCGATATCGCTATGCAGAATAAGGCTGGGTGCACACTGAACTGGTACGATATTTAATATGTTTTAAAATTGTTAATTTTAACACATAAATGTAAAGTATACATACATATTAATGATTATTAAACTCACAAAGATAAAATGTTTAATACACATTACGAGTTACTGGTTGTCCTGTAGACTCTGAGGAAACGGTACCTTGATTACTGTCGTTTCCTTTTTCTAATGCCGACATTACACATTTGATTATACTTTGCTTGAACAGCCTGGTACACTTCTTAATTATTATCCAAAATACAACACATGTAAATAATGCAATTATTATAATGCTGAGCCAATGTATTCTATCCATTTTGCTTTCCATGCACGGTTGTACTGGCCGAATTGCCTGCTCCCGTTTGGGCTATGATTACTTCCGAATTTTTGGTTTGTGAACCTCCCATTGTATATATTTGATATTAAACGAAAATAACGTACGTTGTCGGTAAGAAATTATACGTAATGATCTCGAGATGTACCAGACTGTTCGTTTTAATTACAATAGAATGCTAAGTCAGTTAACCTAGATAAAAATGTATATAAAAAGTAATAAAATTTGTATAAGTGTAAATAATTTTGTTTTATTATAATGTACAAAAACGCACTGTTGGCGTGGACGACTTCTTGGTGTGGGTGTGCAATATTTACAAAGTGTGTCCGCTAGTTCTGAGCGAAAGTCAGCGAGATTCATAATGTCTTTCGCCGGTATACCTCTTCGACTCAAGACTTTTCTATATAAAATCCACGAGTTTATAATACTGAGATCTAATAGGTGGTAGAATATCCTTAGGTACCACTTTCTACTTTTGATACGGATCCTGTACCTGCCAAGGTGGGAGTCCATTAGGTCTACTCCCCCGATATGTGCGTTATATTCTTTTATTAGTTTAGGGCAAGGAATTTGAATTTTCTTTTTGACTTTTTATCGTATCGTTCGATTTTCTCTGCAGGTTCAGCACCAACATAAGTAGATGTCAATATGACCTGTTTATTATCTTTCCAGGATACTGCTGTAATATCAATATTATCGAAATTAGTGACATACTCTTCATATGTTTCACGAGGTACGGAAGACTTCATCACCTCCTGTTTCGACGGCAATTTGCACGTCTTACCTAAACGATTTCGCTGTATTGTACCTAATGAATGTATTCCCTCAGTGGCTAGGTAATGCATTAGTGGTAAAGAAGTGTAGTAGTTGTCGAAATACACTATGTGATTTCGTTGTCTGGGAACTACTCTAACCAGTTTCAGAACAGTTTGTGCTACTACACCCATTTCTGGCTCATTTGGTAGTCTGTCATCATCTTTGCCTGAATATATTATAAAATTGTAGGCATATCCTAACAGGCTACAAATAACAAACAGTTTGAAGCCCCATTTGTGGGGTTATTGGGCATATACTGTTTTAAAAAATGGCCTACTTTAGTCGAACACATTTGTTCGTCAATGGACAATCGCTGGTCAATAGTTACACTAGAAAATCTTTGATTCAAGTGATTTATCACAGGTCGCAACTTGTGTAACTTATCGTGATCGGCATGGTTTTCAGAAAGATGTTTTTGGTTATCATTAAAATGCAATATTTTTCTAATTTTTTCGAACTTATTTACGGGCATAGCTTGACGAATTGGATCAAAGCCAAACTTACCCCAGTAGGATCTCACATTAGGATAATGATATACTGACATAAAAATAATTATGCCCAAATATTTTCGTAAGTCTTCTTGTGTGAACTTTTCCTGACGATTAGGTTGTAGTTGGGTTGCATAAAGATTAGTCTCTTGAACTACAGATTCCATGAATTTATCGGTAAAAAAGTAATTGAAAAATTGGTATGGCGTACTTAGCTCCATTATATCAGATGATAATTCCTCAGTTCCCAAAAATTTTATTTTCTCTTCTGAAAAAAAAAGATTCTGTTTCTTCCACAGTAGGTTTCTACCTCCAATGGGAATATAACTATTACTTGGAAGTTCAGACAAAGTATCGTTTACTAGTGGTGGATCTTGGTCATTAATGGCAAGTTTATGGTTGATAGCCAGAGATGGGTCATTTTCACCGTCTGGATTCACATCCTGGACGAGAGCTGGATCTTCATCATTGCCTAAGATACCGTCCTCTAGTTCTTCCAAGAGAGCTTCGCGACTCGGGTAATAATCTAGCTCCTCCCCATCAGGGCTCTTTTAGTGTCACGCGTGTTTGCGCACGGATGCGGGCCGCGCCCGCATACGTGCTGCGTGCCGTAAGCAGAAAATATTTTTGACACCGCGGTGCAGTATTGTGCGTGTCGCCAGGAAGTGAACTCCTGCGATACAATGTTTGTTAAGAACGTAATTATTGTTTATTTGATTTCAAAAAATAGAAAAAAGTATAGAAACTTTCATGTTGTCTATCTGGAGAGGAGACTACTTACTGGAATGTTTCATGTAAATTACCGAAATCTCAGGAATAATGAAAGGATGTTCAAGAATTACTTTCGAATGTCGATTCGTAGTTTCGACGAGCTGTTGGGAAGAATTGAACGAAAATTAACAGTATGCAGTTTACGACGTATCGTAATAAGTCCTACAGAGCGTTTAGCAGTTACTCTAAGGTGAGTTTGTATTATTACATATTGATAAGTGGACGTAAGCAGTATTAGTCATTATAACGACTGCGACAATTAGCGCTAGTGGCATTTATCGCCCGACCCTGTTAATTTATGTACTTATATGCTTTTTGGAAGCGTGTGTGTGCGTGTGTATGTTCGTGTCAGTGGGGCGTGTGTGTGGGTGTATTGTGTTTGGGGTTGTATAATTCTGTGTTCAGATCGTTCAACTCATTTTGGTACGCGGGGCTCTGTGTGCTTGTGATAATTTAACTGTGTAGCAGCGATTCGAGTCAACATTGAGTCTCAGTCTGGCGCCAAGATGAGTTGAACTATCTACCATGGTTTTTGTAAAAGGCAAATTAAGGTGTTTCATTAATCAACAATTATTTATTTATGACGATAATCATAGCACTTGAAACTTTAATCATTAATTTAAATTGAGGTATACTTAATTATTATTCAACAATTATTTAATTATTACGATAACATATCAAATGAATCAACGATTATTTATTTATGACGATAATCACAGCACTTGAAACTTTAATAATTATTTTTAATTTAAATATGCTTAATCATTACTCAAAAAATAGTTATTTATTACGATAATATATCACATGAAACTTTAATAATTATTTTAAATTTAAATATGCTTACTCAACATATAATAATTATTACGATAATATATCACATAATCACAGCACTTGAAACTTTAAAAAGTATGAATTTGAGTATACTTAAAAATTATCTACTCGACAATTATTTATTTATTACCAAACATTTTAATTTAAGTATTCATAATAATTAGGAAATAATACAAACTATAAATGAACTAGGTATAAAATCGAATGGTTATACCAGTATAAGCCACAGTTAGGGTCAGTAATTTCGTTCTAAAATTCAGCTGTATCGTCAGCAGGGTCAGTTGTATAGTTATGTTCAGCAGTGGTATTACCATCCACAGCAGATACATCGTTTTCCATACCCATTTGATTTGTAGTAACAAACGTATTCCTCTCGATATCTTCCACTGTAGTATTTTCGTGCGCAGGGGTCATGGGTTGCTCTTCAAACACTAGCAATTGTTTTTCAAACTCACTTGGTTGTTTATTCTTATTCACCCGCCGTGATGCTGGGGTAGGCTGGTCTGGTGTTGCAGAAGTAGAGGGCGTAGGCGTTTCTATGGGATACTGGTGTGAAGATGCAGAAGTAGAAGGCAATGGTGTTTCTAGAGTAGATGGAGACAGCGGCATTGGCGAGTTATAAGATTCTGATAACGAATCATCGGTCACTACGTCTATTACGGTGTTCAAAAAGGTCAAGATATTATAATATGCATACTTTTTCCTTTTTTTGGCACCTGAACCTGATGGTTGATTTTCGGATAATTTATCTCTTTTATACATGTCTCTCGCCGTACGCCACCTTTGTTGAATTTTTTTTTCTGAAACAAATTTGTTTTATTTACAGGTACTTAGCTACGGGTAACACCATTACTGACATGCATATGAGCTATCAAATCGGAATTGCAACAATCAGCCAAATAGTGCGACAAGTGTGTCGCATTATTTGTAATGAATTCTTGACAATGTATTCCGGCGCCAAATTGCAGTCAATGAAAAAAAATTGCCGATGATTTTTTTGCTAATGCTCAATTTCCTAATTGTATCGGTGCAATAGACGGGAAACATGTACGAGTGATACAACCAAAGCATAGTGGATCATTGTATTTCAATTACAAGAAATATTTTTCTCTAATTCTATTGGCAATGTGTGACGCTAATTATAATTTCATGTATTATGTTAATGTAGGATCTTACGGTAGTAACTCTGATTCCTCAGTCTTTCAACAGAGTGAACTATATTCTCGCTTACAAAATAGTTTTTTGGATATTCCTAACCCATAGCCATTATGAATTCTTAATATTAATGCCGAAAACCAGTCTCATATAAGGCCAGTGGTCCCATTTGTCATAGTAGGAGATGAAGCGTTTGGACTATCAACACATGTTATGCGACCCTACGCTCGAAATATATATAACTACAGACAATGCAGAGCTCGGCGGTATATCGAATGCACGTTTGGGATTCTTTCAAATAAATTTAGAATTTACCATAGACCTATGAATGTAAAAGAAGATTTGGCTCAGTTAATAATAAAAACAACACACTTCATAATTATATAAGAAAACGAGACGGGTATCGAGTCAGAGACGTTTTTGAAGTAAATGGTCTCACTGATTTATCACTATCGCCGTCGGATGAAAAACAAACATCATCTTATTATGTGAGAGATATGTTTGCTGATTATTTTATAAATGAGGGTAAAGTCCCTTGGCAAGATAAATTTATAATTAATTAATTAAAACTATTGCTCTCTCTCTTTCTCTTTAGATTTGTCATTAGATTTGTCAATCAATTACATCAACAATTTATTTGCCTTTGTAATTTAATAAAAGTAAACATAATAAATCTTAATATTCTTTCCAACTTCCCGTTTTTCATTTTTGCTCAAATTTTCAAATCCAGGAAATAATTCATTACACATTTCGAGCCACGCTGCGTCCCTTACATCTCTGTTTTTATATAACGCATTTTTCTTGTCCCATAAGCAACGTCGTAAATGAACTTCAAATATTACTCTCTCGGTATCGATTTTCATATTGATTGTACAACATGCGTGCGACCCGCTTGACTGTAAAAACAACACTGGCGGTCGAGGTCCGACACACGCGTGCGGGCCACACGCGTGCGGGCCGCATGCATCCGCGCGCACCCGCAGCGTAGCACCCGCGTTCCGCGTGCTGGTGGCGCGCATGATAATAAAAACATGTATGGCACGATGGGATCAGAGCGGCGCGCATGCGGGCCTGGCCAGCATGCGTGCACAAACACGCATGACACTAAAAGAGCCCTCAGACTCCATTTCGTCATCCGATATTTCGCCATTTTCTAGCATGAAAATTATTTCTTCGATTTTTCTTCATTCATAGCTGAAAAACAATAAAAAACACGCTCTAACCAATTCCAGGCCACAACAAACCATAAAATAAAACAAAAAAGTCACGCATTTATACATCGTGCAAAGTGGGAATAAATAGGGCTGTAGAAACATGTAGGGTCGTTTTCGGGACAAGGACTTAGATGCGTTTTAGCAAGGCAATTTAGCAAAATATGAATAAAATTTTATTGATAATATATACTCGCTGTACTTACCTTCAAAATTAATATTTTTTCTTGTTATGAAGTATAAAAAAGACCTCGATTACTTCAGATAAAACTTTGCTAAATCTTCTGCGCGCGAAGAAGTTTGCACTCGAACTTAATTTGACAGATATGTCAAAATGGTTGCGAATGACAATGAAAGATTTTTTTTTTTAATTATGGTTCTTAGGCAATGAAATTAAAAAGTTATATATCTTGACAATCAAATATCTGGCGGGATTTTTGAACTATAAGTCGATGTCCCGTTTTCGGCACCGTATGCATTTAAGGGTTAACTCGTCATCCCATGACGTATTATCATTTAATCTGCATGTCAACGCTACCTTTAAAGGTCGATGCCATCTCTCAACTTTTCCGTTGCTCTGCGGATGATACGGGGTAGTTCTGATTCTTTGGATTCCAAGTAACTAACATATTATTAAATAGCTCGCTCTCAAACTGCTTACCTTGATCACTCGTTAGTTTGACCGGCGCACCAAAACGGCAAATCCAATGCTCATATATGGCTCTCGCGACGTTATCGGCAGAGATATCTTTTGTTGGTATTGCCTCTGGCCAAGATGTAAAACTATCTATTATGGTAATCAAATACTTATTACCTTTAGGCGTTGTTGGTAACGGGCCGACTATGTCCGCATGTATGTGATTGAATCGTTCGCTGTGTGTAAAACTGCCAAAATCTGAAATAGTGTGTCGACTTACTTTTGTTTTCTGACACTGAATACAAATTTTGGCTAAGTTCCTAACGTCTTTGTTCATTCCTGGCCAAAAAAAATCGTTAAGCTACCATTTTAAGAGTAGTTTTTATACCGGGGTGGCTAATATTGTGTATTGACTGAAAAATAGCTAACCTAAATTGTTTAGGTAGATAAGTTCTAATGTTACCTTTGAAACATTATAATAAATACTTTTGTTCACGTTTGGTATGCATAATAGTTTTATATGAACACTGTCCTCTTTGTTATCGGCAACCAGTTGCGATATTTGATCGTCTGTTTCCTGTGCTGTGGCTAACTCTTCGTAATCTATGGACGTTGGGCAAACAATAGTCTCAATGCTTGATAAGCAATCTGCTACGGGGTTTCTAGAACCGCTAACGTATTGTATGTCATTTGTATACTCACTTATGTACATTAGTTGTCTAATTCTTCTAGGTGTTTCTTTGTCCGATCCCACCTTAGATAATGCGAACGTTAACGGCTTATGATCGGTGAATACCGTTATTGGGCGTCCCTCGATCATATTTCTAAAATGCATTATAGCCATGCATATACAGCTAGCAATTCGCGATCGTATGTACTTTTTTTGAGTATTAGATAAGGCTTTAGAAAAATAATCAAGCGGTTGCCAAACTTCATTGACTTCCTGCTGTAAAACTGCACCTACGCAAGTGTTTGATACGTCTGTCATTAGTGATAATGGGGCTGCAGAAACTGGATGCGATAGTGTGACGGCGCTTTGTAGGCATTCCTTACACTTTGGAAACGCTTTTTCTGCTTCGCTATCCCATTCGATCTTTGTACTATCTTTTTTCTTAGAGTTATGAAAAACCTTATTTAAATGAGCGTGATACTCGGCCGCTTTGGGTAAATGTGCTCTATAAAAATTTACCATACCGACAAAACGTCGAAGTTGTTCGACTGTTTCTGGCTTCGGGAAATCAGAAGTTGCCTTTATTTTATCATGAGTTGGACATACCTTCCGGCGCACAGTGATTCAGGTTTCATACAAAGGCGGTCATAAATACACAAATCCGTTATAAAAAGTATTTTATTATTTTACACGTTGGAATATATTTAGGTAAACGTAAATAATTAAAATTATAATATATTATACAGGGTGGATTAAACAGTGAGGCTTTATTTCTAACTACATATAGTATGTACCACATACAATCTCTACACCAAATTTCAGTTCAATAGTAGCAGTAGTTTAGCCACAGGATAGACTTTTAGTTTTTGCTAAATGGCAACGGGTTGTATCTGTCCTAACAGCTGACCGAGAGTCTAAGCATACGTATACGTAAAATGTTGCCGCTCTTGCACTTTTATGAAGAGAGTGAACAAATCATAATAAACGTCCCGCTCTTATTCAATAAGAGTAAAAGAAAAGAAAATAGATCACTATGCACACTTGAAAGCGATTGGGCCTCGGTCATTAGCCCGACGGCTGGCGTCCACATTTGGAAAGACCATCGTACCTATTGTTTGGGTCCGGGAATTACCAGATCCTAACGAGTTAAAATCTCCAAAAATGAAAAGAACTTTTTTAGTTTGCGACAGCGCAGCGCCCGAGCCGCTCGGATCTTTGGATTAAATAGTGTTTGTGTTTGGCTTTTTTAACTTTGTGACACACTGTTTGTTTTTTGTTTTTATTGTGATTACTTGATTAGACACGCTGATTGTAATAAAATGCCTCCCGTCACGTACACGTCGTCCGAATACACTGACATGATATTGATATACGGTGAATGTCACAGAAATGCCGCCCTAGCACTGCGAACATACAGAGAAAGGTATGGAGACAGCCGTACATGTCCCAGCAATGCCCGCACTATAGTAAAGGCAGTACAAAGGACACGGGAAAATAAACCCATAGTGCCGCATCAAGAGGGAGTAGCTGCACAGCGGATACCCGCTGCACGAGCTGCAAGAACAAATCTTGGAGCATTTCGCCCGTAACCCTACAAGCCTTCATAGAGCCGCGCAACAATTCAGAGTAAGTCGTGGCACCGTGCATACGGTTTTAAAACGTAATAGGCGCAAACTTTACAAATTTAGAAAAGTCCAAGCCTTATTGAGCCGAGACTTGCCGGTTAGGAATAGTTATTGTCAGTGGCTGTTAAATTACGTTAGTTTCGACGATAACTTCTAATCCAATATTGTGTGGACCGATGAGAGTACATTTACGCGCAACGGCATTTACAACAGACAGAATCGTAGATATTGGAGTGAAGAAAACCCACACATGTTTCGGGAGTCCGAACATCAATACCGCTTTTCACTGAACGTGTGGGCGGGCATGCATAAAAATCATGTCATCGACCCTATTTTTATTGATGGCACCCTTAAGAGGAAACACCACGGGCGAGAGAATTGAAAAATAGGTATTTGTAAAATCTATTGCTGTCGCGCAGTGCCCGCAGAGCGTGATAGAGACAACTGCAGCTTGGACCGAAAATACCTATAAAAGTACACAAAATCAACGTTTCGTAGTCCCCTGATTCCTTCTCCAACACTTGACCGATTTAACTACTTATTTCATTAAAAATTGAAGAAAGGCTTTGGCCGTGTTTCTATGATTTTCTTTTTTTATATAATATACTCAAATTTGTTTTCTGGATGTTTGAACACAGCGGCAAATCTGACCAATTTTTGAGGTTTTTAGAGGCTCATATCTTTTTTAATAATTAATTAATGAAAAAAAGGACAACATAGAGACATGCCAATAGAGGATATACATTTTTTGAAAAAATATTGTTCTACTGGCATTATCCAGGGAGGAAACAGGGGACTACTTTTGTATGGAAAAACGGCCCTTGTGTTTCCTCTTAACGCGACAACATTTTTTGGACATATTAAATGGTCCCGTTAGTGAGTACGTAGATGAACTGTCTGTAGCCGAATATCGGCGGTTGTGGTACCAGCTAGACGGCGCGCCTCCACATTCAGTGGTGTCTTCCAGGGCGCGACTCACAGAAATGTTTGGGCAGATTCGGCCCCGTACGATGGCCCCCCCGATCTCCGGACCTAACGCCTATGGACTTCTTTTTGCGGGGGTACGTGAAAGGTGAAGTGTACGCCACGGATGTAAATAGAATAGACGAACTTAGAAATAGAATATTTGTAGCATTCAATAAATTAAAAAGCTTGGTAGCGGACAATAACTTCATTGTAAGACTACAAAATAATATCTTACGTCGATATCAGTTGTGTGTAAATGAGAATGGTGGACATATTGAAAATTTAAATATTTGAGGTGATTTGTGTAGTTAGTAATAATTATGTAGGTACTAAATATTGTGTTCTCTTTGACTAAAAATTGTGTTGTACCCGTAAAATTGTATTAGCTACGTACACACTTGAAACATCTGTGGCTCCGCCGCACTGTGGGCTGAAAATCGACCTCCATAGACATAGAAATGAAAGTTGCTAGATGTTCGTTTTGTTGACGGATATGGCTTCTATTAGCTATTATAAACATTACAATGTCATCTGAGCTAACTCCGCACAAAAATGAATTTATTATAAGGTTTTTTCGAAAAAAATGTATGGAGCTAGCATGAAAAATCTGAATATCTCTGAACTTGCAAGGAAAACCGTAATATCCTCAGAGATGGTTATAGGACTAATTATTTGTGATTTTTTGACATACTTCATATAACGGTACCTGCTGCAGAATTTTTTTTAAAAATCATCTTATTTTTAATTAATTTTTTTTAACATTAAACGATTTGTTTTATTGTAAAAGTAAAGAAACAACACATTATATGCATATAATACTAAATCTTCGCCAGTTATTTGTTAAAATATCAAGAAAATTAATTTTGCCTTACATAGTATATATGTTTTAAAACAGGTAATTGGATACCATTACTAAACTTTGCATACAGGTAAACCACTGAATATTAAATTAGCCTTCTAATGAGTTCTGAATAAGAGATTAAGTGATTTGCAATATCGCACAATGGTAACTACGGAGTACACTAATTAAATTCTTACAGGTAAGTACATAAGTAAACTAATTAGTTAATTAGACATGTTACGAGTTCTAAGAAATATTTTCGACAACTGTCTAATTATTTTATTATTATGTCTAAATGAAGGTATTTTTTTAAATCATTAAATTCTACTAATGTCAAAGTAAAGATCAATCGATAAGTTAGTTATTTTATTAACGCTAATAATAGGCATTAAATAAAAAGAAAAATAAATTAAAAAGGTATTTTTTAATAGTTGATAAAATTTATATAAAACAAAACATAGGTACAAAAGTATGCAAAAATATAAATAGGTACAAGAATAGTAATATAAAATATTTAAAAATAAATCAATTGCAAAACATAGTTGGGTCATAAACAAATGTTAGAGGTAATAAATAAAAAATAAAAAATGACTCTTATTTTCTTCAAAATCAGCATTTATTATAAAAATAACAAAAGTATTAAATTAATAATAATATCAAAGATCAATGATTTGTTTTCTTGCAAATATGTGGCATTTTAATTTTTATGTGTCTACAGTATGGACCACAAAATCTACAGAAAAGATAATTATGAAACTTTTAATTAACAAAAGTAATAACAAAACCTTTGAAAGCTTAACTAAAATATAAATTGTGTTGTACTCCACTGATTCGTAATTAACCCATAAAAATAAAATCAAGCAATCACGTGCAAAAAAATAATTGTTTTAGGTCTACAGAAGAGACTTCCCCTCTGTTGGAAATGTGATGATAAAATAATATGAAAAATAAAAACAAGAAAAATAAAAGTTAGCGGGTCTATTAATCTGTATCCCTTTAAAATATAGATTCATCATCTTCGCTGTCTGTGTAAGGATTAATAAATGGTGTTTTATGCTGTTGTGGGTGAATAATAAAGTCATCTTCATCTTCACTGTCTGTATGATTGACCAATATTTTTTTAACATGTTGCGGAGATAAAATATTATCTGAATCATCAGAATCTGAAAGGAGTCTCAATCTCTTGTAAGGACGTGAAGGGTACGCTTGAGAAGATTTGTCTTCTGGTGTAGTTGGACTTAGAACGTATGATCTAAAAGATACAGTAGAAGCATCAGGAGTGGGTACATGTCTTGAAGCTAAGCTGCTGTGATTAGATGCGAAACTGATAGGAGTACTCGATCTACAACTGGGTTCTTTTGATGGTGAACGTAACAAATCAGTCTCAACTTCTATTTGCCCAATCTCATAGTGGCTGCATTTAGCATGAGCTGCACAGATTATACAACTTAACCGTCTTGCATGAAGTATGTTTGGTTGCTTTTTGGCCCAGCAAATTTGGTGAATTTTAAGTGTACCTTTGAAAGGGCGTATGGTATTAGAGGCAGCAATTTCTTCGATTTCTGCCACATTAGAATCATCTATGCCAATTGCTTCAATGCCCTTACATTTACTTTTCACGCAAGTCAACAAAGCATTAAAATCCGATATATCGGACCCAGCTGCAACTGACTGGTCACAGGTACGCTTTATGCAACCTCCCACACCATCGGGAGCTCCTTTACCATGGCCTGCTTCGCTATAATGCCATGTTATAGTCTCAACATTTAAAAGTTTACTTAAATAGTTAACGATTAAATAAAACATAGTTTTATTTTGGTATTGCGTGGTTGGCCCATCGCTTAATATATGAAAATGTGTAATATTCGGTGACAATTCTTTAATTTTCAGTAAAATTGGTTTTAAATGAGTGCAAATTAAGACGGGATCATGTCTTAGGTTTTCGGATAATGTACACATTGAGATTGGATTCACTAAGTTGTTTGGCGGATCAGAATGAGTATAATAGTAAACACTTGTGTGTAAGCTTATCTGTGGTTTCGAACCACCAAAATGAGCAGATTGAATTTCAGCTGCATATTTACACATATAATTTTCAGAAAAATCAATGTGTAAAAGACCGTCCGAGGGTGTCAAATTTTCTTTAATGAAACGAATTGCCTTTGACTGGTAAATTATGTTGGCACAATGCTGCATAAAAATAGGAATATTAGAAAACAGAAGATTCACCAGTACCTGATTTTTTGTACTTACTGTTTCTTTAACCGTCTTTTTGCAAGTTTTTTCATGTCCTTTAACAACAGTAGTAACCGTTTTTGTGATCCATCTACTATAGCAGATTGAGTCATTCTTATTGAAGTTATTTAGTTGGAGAGTTTTCTCAGAACAAATTTGACATTTTCTTTCTAAACAGTTAACTCTTAGGACATTATCGCAACATAAACTCTTAGCAACTTCAGTAGCAGTATTTTGCAAAATTATTTTTGAATTACGTAGCGCATGGACAATTAAATTATTGTTAGTATGTACTGAACACAGACAAGTATCTCTTGATAAGACTTTTGGGAATATAACCCAAAAAGGGCGATTTCGCCTAAATGTTTGATAGGACAATTTAATTCCTGTTTTACTCATAAATATTTTGTGTAAATTTAGCAAGGAGTCATTAAGGAGACGTATTTGCATTTTTTTCTTATTGCGAGTAATAGTTTCTTTTTTTCCCGCTGTCAGTCTGCTATACTCATCTTCTTGTAAAAAATCATGTATTTTATTTTTAATTGATGATTCCTTTGATTTACTGGCCAACGTAGTAACCTGTTTATTGTTATTACAGATTTTTTTTTGCTGCCCTTCCTAGGCGCATTTTGTATTTGGCTAACTTAGACTCTAGAATTGTTAACCTCTTCTTAAGGTAAAGATTCTCAGCTTTTAGTTTACGCTTATTACGGGCAATCACTGTTGTGCCTGATGCAACTCGAGAATAGGACGACACAGAGGTAGTCGGTGTGCTACAGTTTGTTAATTGCTCTTTCTGCTTCATATCCTCACGACGTTTTCTTGCTTTATCTCGCCACATCTTTCGGATTTGGCGCTGTTGACGCGGTGTGTACTGATCAATAGTTTTAACTAATCCTTCCTCCTTCTTTTTATGATATCTTTCTCGGTCTTTTCTTCTTCTTTCTTCAATCACTGCGTCATTCAATCTTGCCCGAGCACGGCGCATACTTTGTTTTTTCTGTTCGCGGCGTCTTCTCTTTTTTTCTTCCTCTGTCATTTTTTTTCTTGGAGGCATGTTTGCTAAAACAAAATAAGCTACATGCAATATATGCGTCCGAAACCAAAAAGCAAAAACCAGCCCAAAGGCACATATAAACAAACAATCTAAAAGTATAGTCATTTTGTAGCATAAAGGCACTTTAAATCAATCCACATAGCCTTTTCTCAAGTTTTCAGGTCTAAAGTTGCACCCTTATGGGCCAGTTTAAAAAAGTTCATAAAAAACCAAAACCGACTAACGTAAGTAAAATCGGCAATAGGTTTATAAAGAGATTATAAAAAAACACAAGCATAACCACTAGCAAGGAAATGTCATTATTATCCATTCTGTTGACCGACGTCCCTTCAGTGGACACAGAAACACAGAAAAGAATTCCACAGAAGGGACTGTCTTGTATAAAATCCAAAATAAAGTCATAATATTTTAGGTTAGAAAAACAACAATGTAAAATTCGTAAAAAAGTTCATTTGACTCAATAGAACAGAGCTTTTCGTAAAAATTAAGTGCTTACTTACCAAAATATTTGAAAGCAAGGAAAGACACACGATCTTTGACGAAAACTTGGAGAAAACAATTTTTCGGTTCTTTAAAACTCATGCACCATTCACTTCACGTCGGCACAATGACAAGTGACAGCTACATAAAATTGCCAGTGTAAAAATAAAAATAATCGACTAGTAATTTGTGAAATCGATTTTTAGTGTCGGGTATTTTGGGTCCACAGAATGGATACATATTCAGTAACGAATTGTTTAATCTGTTTTTTTATTACAAATTAGTAAGATTATTTATTTTAATGCCAAGAACATAAAAGCTCAATATATTAGTGATTATATTATTAACAGTCTAACTATGCCAGGAAGCGTATTTTATTTTTAATATACATGCAAAGCTCCGAACTCTTAGTAGTAACAAGACCACAGAAGGGTACTTTATTATACTGTGTGCATAAAAAATAGATATTTAATTAAAATAAATTGAATGTTTTTTATTGTGAATATAGGTCAGTGATAACATTTTTTTCGCCCTTTTTGATTATGACCCAGTTACGTACCAAAGCTAAATAACGAAAGATCATGAAAAAATTACATTGAATAGAATTATAATTAAAAGCACAAAAGTTCTAGTTTTCCTTATCACTCTCGTCGATTTCTGAATCAGAATCTAGATTGCCTAGAAACTCAAAGTCAGTTTCTTGAAACTGAATTAAATTGAGGGTTTCAGGAAATAAATCCTCCTTTTTCTTGGCATCTAACTTGGGCCTTTGTACATTTATAAAAGGATCCGAAGAAACAACTAACATATTAAGGATATCATGATTCGAATCTTGCCTGCTCTTTTTCTGCGAATGATGTTCCCGAAACCTCCTAAAATCTTTATTGCGAGACTCGGATGCTTCTTCCGAGAGACTTCCTATGGGTACAACATCATTCTTCTCGATTATGTCTGCCCCGTGTATAAGTAATTTGTGGACGGTTGATGACATATAGTACCAGTCATATAATTCCACGTACCTCTCTGCTGTTTTGAAGGCATAATCTTTAAATTTAATTATATCTACTTTTTCCCCGGAAGTTATTGCCTGTAAAATCACAGCAAATCTTCTTATTAGTTCTTCGTCCAACCCAGTAATGGCTGCAGTTTTATGGGGAAATTTGAAAAACTTTCTTGCAGTGTTGCCGTCATTAGTAGTTCCGGAACCTTGTTTAACAATGTCAATCAATAGATTTAATTCGTCTTTAAATTTGTCTTGAATAATCTTTTTTCTCTTACTTAGCATTTCTTTGTGCTCGTTACCTCTCGCAGCCCACTCTTTAAAATCTAGTCTATACGAAATATGTAGTAAACATTCCATACAATTTATACGGGCGTGTAGAGATGACAATCCAAACTCGTATATATCAGAAGATACGGTCTTTGCTGTTACTACACTCAAACGGTTCATTTCTGTCGGTTTTGCCAGACACAAATAGCATGATGAACTTGATCTGGCTTGAGACAAATACGTGCAGACTTTACCATCGATCATTGTCATCATTAGGTGATGATTCACCCTGTTTCTATTATTGCACTCTGTAGGAATGAGAGCCTTAATTTCTTCATCCATTCGTCGTTTGTGTTCGATGACTACTGCTTCGCTTTCCTTCACAAAAGTAAATTGAACTGGACGACAATACATTGCTGAGCATGGTTTTGGGTTCATCCACAAAGTATTGTCTCCATCAGTCAGTTTTAGTGGCACCAAGGAAGTCATGAAAATACTTGAATCGTCTTGATCGCTATCCATTTTCTGCTTGTATCGGCTTTGGTTTGACGCACCATCGAAACCCCATTTAGATATCAATTTTAAATCCTTATTTTGCACATCATCGTTAGGAAAACTTTGGAGGATTCTTTTGACCGTAATGTCGAGTAAAGCTTGAAGGGTTATTCTTGCCGATGAATCGGTCACTAACACTGATTGCTTCGGAGGATAGCATGCCAGCTTGGTTTGTTGCACTTTATAGTAGGATGGATAAATATCCTTTCTACCTTCCCGAATAGCTGACTCTCGTAAAGTGATGTATTGCCACTTTGATAATTTTAATGAAAGGAGTAATCCAAGTGCTTTTTCTGGTGTAAATAAGATAGTTTTCACCGGTTGCTTAAGCGTTTCCTTAATTTTAGAGGCTGCTTCAGGATGTTTCAGCATATATTCGATTACAGATGCGATATCCTCACAACCTTCTTCCTTAAAACGCGCTGCTGCTGTATATGCCAATTCACTGGGATTGTCAGTTTTATGCTCATCAGATCTTCTCTTCTTCTGTTTGCTTTCCAGATCTTCGAATGGTTTTCGTGACCTCTTTGTCATTGTACCAACAGAGTATGATGTTGAGGGTTCTGGAGAGATTGATCTTGATCCCTCAGCAACAGTTGGTTCTTGAGCGACTAAATTTATACAACTTGGCCAATCGATAGTTGCTTGCAGCCAAATTTCGTATTGTTTTCTAAAAGTATCAAGAATTCGGTGAGATTTTTGCCACCTTTGTGATGCAGCTCGTACAAATCTCCGACAAAATTCTTTTAGAGTCACTTGATCTTCAACGGAAAGACAAACGTCTAGGCGGGATATAACTTCACTAAACAATACCTCATGATCAAATGAAGTACTCTTACATTTTAGAAGAACGAATAGGTCTTAATTGGTATTTAAACTTTCCATTATAAAATTTCACAGTGATATGTTAGGGGTAACAAAGCTTAGAATAAACTAAATTATGATGCAAAATGTTAACCATTTTATATTTCAGTCCAACATTAGTTAACGACCTCATTAGACAGTTGTCGAAAATATTTCTTAGAACTCGTAACATATCTAATTAACTATTTAAGTTACTTATGTACTTACCTGTAAGATTTTAATTAGTGTAATCCGTAGTTACCATTGTGCGACATTGCAAATCACTTAATCTCTTATTCAGAACTCATTAGAAGGCTAATTTAATATTCAGTGGTTTACCTGTATGCAAAGTTTAGTAATGGTATCCAATTACCTGTTTTAAAACATATATACTATGTAAGGCAAAAATAATTTTCTTGATATTTTAACAAATAACTGGCGAAGATTTAGTATTATATGCATATAACGTGTTGTTTCTTTACTTATACACCAAAACAAATCGTTTAATGTTAAAAAAAATTTATTTAAAATAAGATGATTTTTAAAAAAAATTCTGCAGCAGGTACCGTTATATGAAGTATGTCAAAAAATCACAAATAATTAGTCCTATAACCATCTCTGAGGATATTACGGTTTTCCTTGCAAGTTCAGAGATATTCAGATTTTTCATGCTAGCTCCATACATTTTTTTCGAAAAAACCTTATAATAAATTCATTTTTGTGCGGAGTTAGCTCAGATGACATTGTTATGTGTATAATAGCTAATAGAAGCCATATCCGTCAACAAAACGAACATCTAGCAACTTTCATTTCTATGTCTATGGAGGTCGATTTTCAGCCCACAGTGCGCCGCCCGCCATCGGCAAAATGAAAGACAACAGAATGCGACGTTGCCGTTTTACACCGTGAAACACTGCTAAGTGCATTACACACTTTGCCATCTACCATAGTAAATTGCAAGCAATGAGTAACGCGGTATTCCTGATCTTCTTTTTTGAAAACAGTTTGCTGTAAGTTACTTATTTTCTCTTTAAAATATGCTTCTTCCTCAACTGATACTGCAGTCGATTCTTTCAAATATCGAAAGCGTACAGACCTACAGTATCTAGTTGACGAAGGACGAGGATTTTTCCACAAAACTACGGTATTTTCTCCAGTATCTAATTTCAAAACAAGCTGAAGTGGCACATATGAAGTAAGAAACAAGCTACCCTCTTCAATAGTGGCAAAAAAACACTGTTTATATTCAGAATGCCCTGTACTGCCATCGAAACCCCATTTCCCTATCAAAGCTATCTTATCCTGGGATTCTTTCGGTACCCTATCCAAAACAACCTTTTGAGACTTGAGAATCCGATTGGCTGTATGATCTAATAAACTTTGAAGTTCGACTTCGGCAGATGATTCGCTAACAGTTATATCTGGAGAATAACAGTGTTTTTTCGATTCCACAACAATTTGGTAAGATGGCAAAATGCTTTTTGAAAACTTATTGTTTATAAATTTCTTTACTAATAAATATTGATGTCGAGTTAAGTGAGCTTCGACAATGAGCGATAAAACTTCGTTAGCATCGATTTCAGGAAAAGTTAATAAACTATCATCGGAAGCACTAAGCAATGAATGTACAAGAGAAGGATCTTGCTTAGACAAATTAGCTAATCTTCTCCTTTTTGTACGTTTACTGGTCTCGTCAAAGTTCATTTTCGGACGGCCAGACGATAAAGATGTTGATGCTTCAACTTCGTCAAAGTTCAGAGATACACGTACCTTAGTTCGTTCTACATCAATATTTTCAATTTCATGCAGCCAATCTGAACACATTTCTAAGAATTTAGATTTAGTACGATTCGACTTGGCCCAGTAATGAGAAATTCGTTTACATACATTCGTAATTCTAAGGCTTAAAGGTTCTAGGTTAATGTTTTCGATGTAATCAGAAAGGCATGATGTTTCAGTCAAAGTGTTCAGGACATGCTGTGAGTTTTCATTTGGTTTATCCACTTTAGAGTACCAAATGTTAAAAATTGACATCCTCGATACAGAACATTTGAAAAATGTACCTGAAACAATATAAAAACTGAACTTAAAAAAATGACTTTATTTTTATTCTATGGGCATACATACTTTGACAGCCCACTAACGTAAGAAGAGGCTGGAAGAGGCAGATGAAACTTATAGCCCTTTATAAGGATGTTCTCCTTATTCTAAAAAGATATGCTTCAAGGGCAGCAAAGTACAGCGAAAAGTTGTAGGTCCAAAAGATATAAATATACATCACATTTTTTAAAAAGAAAACTACCCTCAATAATAAAATGATACAAAATAACATAAAAAAAAAAAGTGGTTGATAATAAAAGTACATACCTTGCTCTTGAACATCCATACCTTCACAATACGTAAACACTTGATTTGAAATGGTGACACTCAAAAACAACGTGATTAAGTTTTAATGACTCACACGTAGCGTTAATTAGTATCGCGATGCGCTCACTTCCGCTGCACAAAAGTGAATGATACCTTGACCTAATTACGTTGGTATTTATAGTTTTTGGAAGTATGTGACTAGCTAATGACTTAATGAGGTGATCTTACTGGAGTAAGACAATGACATTTTTCAATTTATGGCCTAGGGCGGAATCACAGTGCGGCGTGACCATATATCCTAAAAATTCTATTTTGTTACTATTGAATACACATTTATTTAAATTTTCGAAAGAGTTTAAAACGTTCGAAAATTAATCTTACATGCTCTCTATTTATTTTCGGATTCTCGCTCGCTATGATGATGTCATCTATATAGCAGAAAAGTGAAGACTTACCAGTACTATCGTCGGCGATGTTTTCTATACCCTGTAAGACTGTGTTGTCCATGACCTTTGAAAGGTTTGGGCGGCATTCCTCAGCTCAAAAGTCATTCTCGAAAATTCAAAAAGGCCAAATGGCGTGATGATTGCTGTCTTTTCGACGTCCTCGTTTGCAATTTCTATAAAATGATAAGCACGGTTTATATCTAAACGACCATACAGGGTGACTTTTTTTACCGTCTTGAAAAAAAATAGGGCGTGATAGGTAAATAGAGTAGAAGCCTCAGGCATAGTTATTTTTTTTTTTTTTACTTGCATAGTCTTAAATTAATCTACCATTGTACACTCCTTATTTATAATCTATAATCATATTAAAACATTTAAAAAAGTAATTCCAAAAAAAATTTAAAGTAATTTAAAATCGTAAACATATTAACTCTAACGCGCTACAAATTATGAATGATTTCGTTACAAATAACAAAAACTATCTTCAACTCGCACCCGCTCCCATCCACCCTCTCCCGGTCACCCGCCGCCTCATTCTCAGTCGCATGCGATTAAGTACACTGACGTCGCGTGATCTATTCGCATTGTTTTAGTTGCCACGCTTGTCGCCGCGTCGGTCGCTGTGATATCGTAAACCATAAACATGTACGAATACAATAACGTGGAGTATTTAGCAATGGTGCGGTGTTACATTCTGTCTGGTGAAAGTTTAGATGGTGCAAGGCGAATATGTGCAGAACCACAACATCTGCAATCTCTTCGCCGACAGGGTATTCCGAATCCATAAATTCCCAGCACTACTTTAATTTTAAATACTTATCAAAGGTTGCTTGACCATGGACAGTTCCGTATTCCAAACCACGCTAGAGGCAGAGGCCGGCCACCGTTATCCAATCTACGGAAAACGCAATATTAGAATATTTCGAACGAAACCCAAGAAGAAGCACTCGACAAGCCGCTCGAAGATTTGGCGTACGCCAATATGCGGTGTGGAAGCTGCTGAATTCGTTGAGTATGCATCCATACCACTTCAACCGCCTGCAAGCGTTGCATGCGCCGGACCCTGGACCACGCATGGAGTTTTGTCGCTGGCTGCAGGGACATACAGCAACATCTTGTGGAGTGCGTCGGGATTTACAATGTACATAACGAGCACTGGTGGAGTTTTCGAAACCCTCAAGAAATCAAGGAACATTCGCACCAAATTAGATTTAGTATAAACGTATGGGCTGCAATCATTAATGATCAAAGCATTGGTCCAATATGGGTCGAATGTCGCTTGACGGGGATAACGTATCTACAAATGATACGTTCAGTCATCGACACAATGTTAGAGGACGTTCCTGTAAGTTACTTACAAGGAATGTACTTCCAGCACGATGGCTGCCTATCTAGACACTGAGTTCAGTGGCAGGTGGATAGGTCGCGGAGTTCCTGTAAACTGGCCGGCCAGATCACCAGATCTAACTCCTTTAGACTTTTATTTGTGAGCCGAGCTAAAGCGGTTGGTGTACACTGAGGAAGCTCGCAGTGTTGGCGAATTAAAACAGCGAATAATAGACGATTTTGATATTTTAAAAAGTGATAGAGACACCCTTCTTAGTTTAAAAAACAATTTACAAAGACGTGCTAGTTTGTGTTTAGAGAGAAACGGTGGACACTTCGAACAATTACTGCAATATCGCTAAAAGGTACATTTTAATTATTTTGTAATTGTGTAATCAGTGTAATTTGTAAATAAGTTGATTTCAATCTTTTAAATACGCCTAGTATGTTGTAGTTTACGCGTAATACTCGTACCTACATGTCTACTATTTTATTCATACAAAAATCATGACTAATGATTAGTTTAACATGTAACAACAACTACAGCATGTTAGAAGGTCCTAAGCCCTTAAAAGTATGAAGGGAAGGTCGAAATAATCTCTAAAATGAGAATTCGAAGTTAATAAAGTCGTTACGATAGAATACCTAAGTAGTTACGCTATCTCGCTCGCACTGTTCATTCATGCGCCAGCAGATTACTTCATTATGGAAAAACGCGTGACCTTGTGGCCAGCTGCGAGCTAACAGACTTCTTATTATTATGCACGCGCCATGTAGGGTGTGTATCTTTTATGGATATTTTAGATTTTCGGAAATTTCGTAATCAAAATGCTAGAACACAAATACGATCATCTATAGATTCTATTCCACTTACACAACACACCATATTATTATCAAGACGGTAAAAAAAGTCACGCGGTATATAACTTTATTTGGTAATACATACGTGAAATCGTGTAATCGTGGTATCGGGTAACGATCCGGCTTTGTCACAGCATTATTGAGGCGGCGAAAATCACCGCACGGTCGTATTTTGCCGTCCTTTTTCGGGACAACATGAAGTGGGCTAGCCCATTGACTCCTAGAGGGTTGACATATACCTAGTTCCTGCATGAGACGAAATTCTTCTTTTACTAGCTTATACTTATCCGGTGGCAAAGGTCTGGCTCGCTCGCGAATAGGTGATTCTGTCGTTTCGATGTGATGTTTCACCGAATGTACTGGTACCTTTTCCTTAAAAGAGATTGGCTTAGTTATATCTACATATTGTTCTAATAAGTCATGAAATGGGTGGTCGTCCTGAATGGTTTTAATGGATGCCCATTGACTCCTAGAGGGTTGACATATACCTAGTTCCTGCATGAGACGAAATTCTTCTTTTACTAGCTTATACTTATCCGGTGGCAAAGGTCTAGCTCGCGCGCGAATAGGTGATCCTGTCGTTTCGATGTGATGTTTCACCGAATGTACTGGTACCTTTTCCTTAAAAGAGATTGGCTTAGTTATATCTACATATTGTTCTAATAAGTCATGAAATGGGTGGTCGTCCTGAATGGTTTTAATGGATGCGTGTCTGTAATTTATGATGGACCCTATCGTATATAACTCAGTTACACTATCTATTAATTTTTTATTGTGTAAATCAACCATTAACCTGTGTGTTTTCAGGAAATCTGCACCAATTATTGACTTATTTACATCGCAAATAATAAAATCCCACATAACTACGGCGTAATCCTAAATTTAACTCTAAAGTTACACAACCGTATGTGTTAATTTGCGTATCGTTCGCAGCAAAAAGTTTGTAATCGCACGCTTTCGCGGAACACTTTTTGAAACTCACTTTGCTCACTGGCACTACTGACACATTAGCTTTAGTATTATATTTTTATATTTTAGTATTATATTCCCGTATCTATTAGAAAGGTCATACCTGTTTTCGAGTCCGTAACACACAAGCGATGATTTGCACAAAGATCCTTTGTAGTACAGCCTTCCACCGCGTTAGACTGTACTGCCATCAGTTTGCCGCCTTCGGTTTCCAATTACATACGCCTGATCGCGAAACTTGTAATGGAAACGGCACAACCAATCCGCGCGATGCCAGTGTGGTGATGGTCCCGATCGCCTTTGGCCAGCGAACCGAGAGCGTGATCTGCTACTATCTCTCCCGTTGAATCTGCAATGTATGTGCCGGTTTCTAATGCTACTTATGTTTCTCCTTCCGTTCCTGAGTTCTTAGCCAGTTCTCGCATTTTTGATAACAACTGCGAAGGACGCTGTTGGCCTAAATCCATTTCTTTTACAAGTTTGTGAAACTGGGCCTGCGCGCTCTCTTGAAAGAGCAATTGATTTTTCAGTACGGTATATCGCTGCTGTTCCGGGGGCTCATCAATAATGTCTGTAACTTGGCTTAATTCTTCTTTTCCCAATTTTGATAGTACAAGGTCATATTTGGTGTTCTCACTTTGGTGCTGGGGTCCGATGATCGCTTCAAATTGTGAAAACATGTGGTTTTGTGGTTGCGGGGCATATCAGTCCAAAACTGAGGTATCCGGGTAAATATAGTGATCGCGGCTAAGTCACTGTATTGTTCTTTAAACGCCATGATACTGCACTACGTAGGTGAAATTGATTGATGTAAAAAAAATGTGTGAAATAGGTACGGCTACGGTACGGGTCACCACTGTTGCTGTTGTTGTGTTAGGGTGTACCACCTTTAGTGAGTCACGGGACATTAAAAGTAAACACAGTTCAAGCCATAAAGTTCCCATATATATGTCACACAAACATCATGAGAAGGTTATTATTTAATTTATACGTATTTAATGTTACACTATACAAATGCGTGCTCACCCGTGCCGTACCTAATCCGTGACTGCGGCGGCAGGGGACCGCTCGCAATCGCTAAGTATAAAGTGTAGTGTCAGCACCTACATACTACATTTACAATTTTATGTGCGTATTAAAATAATTCTTAGCATTGTCCTTAATTAATATAGGTAGGTTGACTGTTGTTATTTTGACCCCGGTCTCCATTTCCAAATCCAGCCTGTCCCTGCTGTGGATAGGGCAGTCAACTAACAGGTGTTTGACCGTCTCGTCGACGCCCGGCTCGCAGACGCACGATGGGTCCTCCTTACACTTGAAACGAGTCAAGTATCCGGAGAACCCACCGTGCCCTGTCAACAGCTGGGTCGTGATGCCGGCGACCTTCATCTTGCGGGACGATGCTGTACGCCGCCACCGCGCACGGGAAGAACAGCTTGGTGACGGAGGCGATCTCGCCCTCTCTATACCTCTTGTACCACTCGCCAAGCGAAGCCTGTCGCAGATTTCACTTCGCGAGTGAAACAGGGTACATTCCGGTGCCTTCTTCAACCTCAGAGCCGCCTCCTTGGCGTGCTCATCAGCCCGCTCGTTGCCCTCTAGTCCAGCGTGGGCCTTGACCCAGAACAAGGATATTTCCTTGCCCTGAGCCATGCCATGTCGAATGGCTTTCCTGGCCTCGACCGCCAGGGGATGGAGGGCATTGCGGTTTATTACCGTCAGGAGAGTGGCTCTGCTGTCGCTGAAGATACCGAACGTGGACTCGCCTCGCCTGAGGATCTCACTGGCCGCTTTGCATATTGGCAGGAGTTCGGCCTGGTAGACGGTGCAATGTGACGATAGAGTAAGTTTGAGGGCTTTGGTTTCGGTCCGGTCATTGCACACGGATAACACAGCACCGACCCGGCCTTCAATCTTGCTCCCGTCTATAAAGATGCGCACCTCGATGTTATTGGTGCGCTGAAGTTGTTCCTCGTCTACCAGATTTACGAACTACAGAGTCGTATGCTCCGCGGGGTGAGGTGCCCATATAGCCCGAGCCATTCACTCGATCTCCCCGTCTCCCATCCATGGCTAGTACCTCACGAACTCGTGAGGTCCAGAGGGAGCAACCCAGCCAAGGTCAGTGCTGAGTGCAGGGAGACCGTGCGATAGATCTATTACAGGTTTTGGGCGAATCCGCGCTGTACCACGTTCAGCTGTTTTTGGACACCAAACTTCTTTACCGCCGCGTACCAGTTACAGGCACAATACAGCACCGTCGGCTCCACCGCCGCAACGAAGATGGCCCTGACCACCTCGTGGTATAACCCCCAGCTGATCCTGGCCATCCGCGCCAGCTTGTGGTAGATGCCGATCGCCTTCCTGCATACATTTGTAACGTGTGTATTAAAAGTGAGTTTGTGGTCGATGGTGAGCCCCAGGATTTTGATTTCTGTGGACATTCCAATGTCTATCCCGCCCATGCTGAGGCGCGGGACATCGTACTACATCCTTCGCGTGTATAGGCTTGGGCTAAAGAGTTCCGGAAAAGGAGTGGATATGCGTCATATCATTCCGGCCAAAGACACATATCCGGTTATTATATCCTCGCATATATTACAATCCGAGCATGTCTAGTGTACTTGTGGTATGCTGTGTCTACACTTTTCCTATCTCCGACCGATAACGCGGAGCGAGAGCGCGATCTGACACAGCCGCTCTTATATCTGTCTCCTTAAACTGTATCTTCTGTCTCATTGGCGGTGGAGCCGACGGTGCTGTATTGTGCCTGTAACTGGTACGCGGCGGTAAAGAAGTTTGATGCGTATTCGTTTGCTAACATGAAATTGAAAGTATTTATTCACATACAAATACATACGTATGTACAGTTAATTTGATTTCCCTTCATACTCCTCCCTATTCTATATCACCAGTAGAATGCGTGGTTAAAAGGAATTACACGATTTCAAAATCATCCTGTATATATTCCGTCCATTATTAAAACTGCTTCTATTTTCGATTGGTGAGTTTGGGTTTCCAAACAAGGCGTTTGGCACGTACAAATTACGTTCAATCACCTGTCTTCTGTCTATGTGATCAAAACCTAGGTGTCTAGGCACGAAGTCGGCCGATAAACAATCTCTTGCTCTTTTTAAGTGTCTCTCTAGAGTTCTTCTGCTCATTTGAAAAAGCGTTGCTAGCCTTTCATTGCTTTCGCCACTACGCAACTTTATCAAATAAATGGCTAGAGCGGTTTTTGAGTTCGAACCTGACAAAGTAGGCGTCTGTACTAAGATCTCAGAGAATTGTTCTCGGCTGAGACCCAGCCGAACATGTATTTCATTCGTCTCCATATTTTCAATGTTTTCAAAGTTCAGAATAGCACTTCTTGACACAGCTGCTTTCATAAGACCCATCTTCTCTACGAAATGATTACTATTGAAGTCGTGCAGTAGATTTGGACTATCGATAATCTCGTCCCAGTCATTGGATAATAAATGTGTTTCACATATTCTGGCTTCTGCTGGTATGTACAAGTTGAAATCCACCAAAAGTGATACCCGAATGTTTTCTGGAATGCGATGACGTGTAGTTCTTGTACATCTATCAAACATGCATCTCACTGCGGTATTAGGCACTCGAGAATATTCTTCAATCTGCAGTACACATTCATGAGGAGCAGGGTTTGGATTAGGCTGTACAGCTCGTTGACCTTGCTGCCAGCATGGTCTACAAACGTATTCCAAGGCGTTGTATTGAATCTGGAATGAAGATATTGACTTGTGAATGAAGATAGTAAACTAATAAAATATACATTTGTTAGCATGACACATTATTATCTAAACGCATAATAAAATAAAAATGACCTTATTACGTTAAGCACATATGATGTGATGTGATGCATAACATAAAGATTCGAAAAACGCTTCTTTACTACATCACTTCTTATTAGTAAGTACTTAATTAAAATAAAAACTTACTGGCTGTGGAGTAATAGCTTCAATAATATATTGAGCGATTGCGGCATTTTCCTCAAGAAGAGCGTGAGTTATCTCGAACCTCCTTCTGTTTACCACTGATCTATTGCACAAAATACAGATTGGTCGATTTTGTGCCATACTCAACAAAGTCCACTTCACAAAGAGAATCAAAGTCCAAAAATGAATGCCAAGTTATCAGATTAGGAGTAAACAAAGTCCAGGAAGAAAAAACAGATCAAAGGGAAGCGCACAAGAAACAAACAAATCGCACAGTACTCAACGACGCAAACTTAATCGAAGGACTGCGCGGCACACAAATAAAAAGAGAGCGACGCACGCACCGAGCCGTCCGATGTCTTTGTTATCGCTTGGCGCTGATTGGTCGCTCGCTTGAGCAGGTAGTCGAACTCATCAAACTGGTTTTATTGGGTACACAAAATAGCATTAGGTACATACAAATAATAAATTATTAATATGTGATATGCAATTACTTAGCTAAACTAAATGGAATACAATAAAACGTTCAAAGCAAAAGTTGTTCTTAAGTATCAGTACTTTCATTTGACACTAATTTCATCAATGGCCGCCGATAGCCTAAAACGCCCATTCTCCTTTTCACTCGTATGTCGTTCGTCATACTGTATACAGCATAGCAAATTTGAACGCTGATTACAAATATCATCTATGTAATGAGCCATTACAGCAATGAAACTTTCATTATTGATCGATGTCCACGCACCTGTAGTGAGACAAAGTGCTGGTGCTGCAGTAATTAATTGTTGCACTTCGTTGTGTATTTTTGCGTGGAGTTGTGGCAAAAGTATATTCGCTAAAGTATTTCTAGTCGGCGGCGAGTATTGAGGATTTAGCATATTTATGAATTTTATGAATTCTGATCCTTCCACTATACGAAATGGGTGATATTCTTTCGCAATCATCTTTATTAATTGTTCGTCTTAACTGTTGAGCTTTTTGGAGTGGGAGTGGTTTCGTATTTTAAACATATTCGGTCATGAGATTTTGTGTTCTTCCAGTCGATGACGACGGCAACAACTCTGATTCTTGATTTATTCTAAATGAAATTTCAGTTTCAGTGTTACAGTTAATAACTTGTCTTGGTGTTGGTGCCAGCTCTCGTACTAACGGTAGTACCGAAATAGTTGGATGTTTCCTTTTTAAATGCCTAGTTAGGTTCCCAGTGTTGCCAGCAGACATTGTTAGGCTCAGGGAACAGTAATTACATTTTGCCGCCTTACTATCATTTTCATTTTGAGAAAAATTATCCCAAATATGACTGGTTTTCCTTCTCATCGCCATAATGTTCAGTAATAGTAGTAGTACTTCGGACTAGTCAACAACATTTATAACTTACAATAATTTTGGATTTAGCCAACACTGGCTGGGCACGAATTTTCTTTCTTTACAACTTATATATCTACACTTGCACCCCGCCGTGTTTAATCAGACGCATATTTACAGTATAACCACTTGACAGTCCGGCCCGTAATTGTTACTACTCTCAACAGTCCGTGCCGGATGCGATAGCAAAACAACCCGTCGGACGTCCTTGCGATAAAGAAATGCTTATATCTCGCAAACTAATAATACTTTGTTAAAATAAAAACTGTGATCGGAAAGCTGATTTAATAAACAAATTAGAAATGATATCAATAAAATTCAAGAGATATAAAATAATATAGTATTTCTAATTTGAATTAACCACTCTATTTTTATAGGATAATATTATATTTATGATGATAATACGAAAAATATATCATAGTCTATAATTAAAGTATATCTACAAAAACTAGACTAATTCCTCTATCTGTTGGTACCAAAATCATTTACTCGGTAATCATTTAAAGTCAAATAAATCCAAACAAAAGTCACCGGTCGACCCTAATTTTATTGCGGATCGTAATTCTGTGCATCTCGAAGCGCAGGTACAAAAACAAGGCAAGATGTTCGCCTAAGGCCGTTTACAGACTCAATTTTATATTGGGTTTTAATGAAATGATTGAAAGTTAGAACTATGTAGTAAGTTTATTTTATAATATAATTTTAACTTGACTTAATACAGTCAAATTATACTATAAAAAATATATCTTTAATAGATATAATTTTGATAATTTCATTAATTCTCAGTCATAAAAAATGAAATAAAAAGTTTTATAAAAAAACCATTTATTAAATTACACACATTATATTGTCTTCTGTTTACGCAAATATTATTCATTGAAATTAAACAACTATATACGGATATTATCGCGTTGTTTATTTGACATTTTATTACATAATTTTGAAAACTGTTACACTATTACTACTACTAAACATGACTAAGTTTTAAGCTAATTAAATTATTCACTCTTAAAACTATTGATATTTAAGTTTACACTTTCCCCGACGTTTCGGTTGCTTTTCAGCAGCCATGATCACGGGGAGACTAAGATAGTAGCTGTCTTAATGTTCCAGTGTGGTTATTTCAAAGTACCCGAACATAATTAAATAATTGGCGTTTCTATTTACGCAGAGTGAGCTCAAAGTATCATGAAGTCTAGCTGTGGTTTGTTTCTTCTTGGGTTTGACTATTTGAATTACTGGATCCCAAACTGGTGGTACATTCCAACCATCTTTTGTATTAAAATTAGGATGTTTTTTGATTTCAATAGCCTCGCGAAGCATCCTTGGTAGGAATCGGTGTTCATTACCTGTGGTTTATCAAATCTCAGGTAGTGGTTGGTCCCCTGTTACACACGTTATTACAACAATCTATATTAATATTAATAATCTAGGCTAAGTCTAACTAAATATTATAACTATAAAATTGCACGAGAGAGATCAAAGTTTGTGGTAATCTTTGAAACATACTAAAATACAAAGATTTACGTTGCACTCTTCGCATTTGTATTTGGTTCTGGATGGCTTGTTACTCCGAGTGCATATCCAGCAACGGGTATACCTCGATGAGCTGGCTATCGGGAAGTGGTTGGCTTCGACAGTAGGTCTTGTCTGTTGTTGTATTGTCATCGTCGTTGTCCTTTCATTAGTTAGCTGGCTTCGGCTGTTTAACAACCGAGGTTCGGTCTTTAGGTCAAGTCGTCGGTGTATTTTAAGTATCTCCTCACTCAATATTATCCTAAACTGGCGATGACTTAATTTGTTGGTAGGGTTGCTTACGAATATAACAAAGCAATTAAAAACAGCTGCATTGTATAAGCGACGAAACAGCTTTTTGTACCATATCCTATTTTTTTGTCTTTCGAGCGGTTGACAGGCAAGGTACTGGTCCTTCATATCCACTCCTCCCATAGACTTATTATAGTCAAGGACAATACTGGGTTTTAAAGATATCTTATTATACTTTTCTTGTGAACCGATCTGTAGGGGATGATAAGTTGAAATCATAGAAACGAAGTTAGCGTCACGCCACAACATTACCGCCAGATCGGAACAATAAGTAACCACTACTTCGCCTTGACGCATGGTCTTTGTCAGTCTTAATGGACTCTGGAACGAATTCCCGGTTGAGTGTTAAAGTTCCGAAAACGTCTGTCTGTCCGTCACGTTTAAGCCATCTCGCTAATAGTGGGCTGTTGTAAAAATTGTCCATAATTAAAGTATGTCCCCGGTGAAGTAGTGGCTCCATAAGGTCATATACAATCTTGGCGGTAGCGTTGTTTGGGCGAACTTCGCTATCGTCAATTCTAAGTTGGTTGTCAGGTCGGTCGTCTGGATTTTGTCTGTCATCACAGTCTTGTCTAATGTCAAGATTTCTCTACTGTCTACTGTGTTTTGTTGGTCATTATGTTGTCTGTTGTTCATTGTTAGATCTGTTCGGTCCGTCTTTTCCAGTATATACCGCAAACTTCCAGAGGTAGCCACTAGACGACTTACATAGTTGGTATGTTTTAACCCCTACTTGTGCGGTTTTAGTGTTAATTTTTTAGGCAAAACTAAGACGCCCATGCCATTTTTGTAGGGATTCATCAATGGCTACCTCTTGGCCCGGATAGTATAAACTGCTAAACTTGTCGTTTAAGTAATCGATCACCGGTTTTATCTTGTTAAGTTTTGTCGTATCCCTAGTTGTCTCATTGTCAATGAAATGCTGGAACGTCTTTAGCAGATGGTATCTGTTATAGGAAATTATACTCTTAAAGTAAGGAGTAGTCCCAAATCCATCGTAAGAGAAATAGGCTTCCTCCTTTACTTTGGGGTATAGTCCCTGCAGGATTACCACTGCCAAAAACGCCAACATTTCGTCGTGGTCTGTCGGTTTCTATCGTAACAGTCTTGAAGATTTGGCTGATGATGAATCTTGTCGGAGTCGCGTTAACATCTGGTTTGCGTATCTCATAGTCTCTGTTACCAACAAGTCGATAAAAGAGTTGAGGAGCTGGCGAACAGAACCGGATTAGTCCACGAAAATAAATTTTACACGGTAGCTAAAAAACTAATGTCAGTATATGAAGGTGACTAATAGCATTACATTGCATTAGGATATGGATTAGTTCTATTGTTGCATGAGATACCTTTTTTTTTATTTAATTCTATATTCTGGAAGTTATTCAAGAAATAAAAATGGACTAAACCGGTTTTGTTTGAAAAAGGTGGACTTATCCGGTTGTGACTGCAAACGTGTGACAAGTCCGGTTTTGTTAGTATCGGACAAATCCGGTTTTGTATAAAAGAGGAATTTAAAATTAAAACAAAATTATAGATCTAAAAGGTTTATTGCATTACTGTTTACAAAAAAAAATCAGGTAACAACTTCCGTAAAATCTACTTCCAGACATTCGCAATCGTCAACGTCATCACGTTCATCTTCTTCATCAATCTCAATGGTATCTGTAGATCTAGACGCAGTCTGTATTATCTCTTTATACCATTCTATTTCTGGATGCTCAGCCCAGTCATCACCAAACTGCGTTACCAAAATACGCTCAACGTCTTTCTTCTTTTGAGGTTTAATCTCGTTTACTGAAGGCATTCTTCGAAGTAGTGATGGATGGTTTACTCCCTGCTTAAGAATGTTCGTATAAGGCACAGTATCTTCGTCATTGTTATAGTTATTTAAACTTTTAACACCGCACATAAAGTGCGTTAGTGAAGGCGTTGTATTACAAGCGCCTCTGCCACGACCTCGTCTAGAACCACGACCACGACTTCGAGTTTGAGTAACTTCGGAGTCAACCTGGTTTTCTATTCGTTTTTTAATTATAACCCTTTTGGCATCACGAATACATTCCAGTTTTTTGTAATGAGTTTCCAGCCCTTTTATGTCGAATAAATTCCAACCCTCAGAGAGAACCTTGACTTTGCCATGCTTAGCATAAATTTCATGATATTCTTGGGGTCTGAGTAATAAAGGCTTTTTTCGTAAATCTTTCTCAACCCTGCCAAAGACCCGATCTGCAGGCAAATAACTGTGCCCTCGTACAGGAAAAGTCACTATAATTTTATCGAGATTAGAAGGCGCATGATTTTTGAGCCAAAAGATTAATGTATGTATTACGTGGGAATTTTTATTTTGCCCTCCGCATCCATCTGCAAAAAGACGTAAAACTTCTATCTCATTTAAGTCGAGGGAGTCCAAGTGACTCAATAACGCTGATGATATTTCTGTAGATCCCCTTTTAGCCATATTCTCAGTCTGTTTAAGGCATTCAGAGCTTTGATTGTAGCCAAGAAGGAGGAGTAGCCCTCATTACAGGATGTTACCAGGTGAGGGTGAAGTTCCATCCAAGCGGTCCCTATAAACTTCACAAGGGAGGTGTATGCCTGAGTCAGGGCAGTTGGATTCCTGACGTCCACCTCTGACAATTTTTGAACCTCAGACAAGATGATTTCACTCTGAGGGTCCTGAATGTATTCAAGATGCATTGCCAGGTTTCTGGATATGGGGGTAGAACCACATCCTAGTAGTGCACAGGGGCCGGATTGTGAGATCACATTGGGGGATGGTCCTGGACGAGGGGCTGCGGGCTGGTGAGGAGGAGGCTTTACTTCTAGTGTAACAGGGAGCCCTAGATACTGGGAGGACATGAGAGATTGATCTGACTCTATTATCTCTCTCTGTCCCACCATCCTGGGATCAAGTTCCTCCAGCAACTCTTCCGTGAGACCAAGTTCATGGGGACCGAGCAGCGTTTGGTTTCCCGGGAAAGGAGGATGTTCTTACACCTCTCTAGAAGAAGTCCTTGTACTGAAGACATGACTCAAGAGTCACATGAGGAAGAAGTGATGCTGTATCTACATTAATGAGTCATGGATTGAATTTTGAAATAGTGTATAACAAAAAGAAATTGAGTGCAATATTTTATCCAGATTTTAGTATCGCTTATGAGAGACGAACTAGCGATTCACCTGAGTAGCATTAGGTTTCAGCAATATCAAGGATTACTAATATAATAAAATGATATACATTTTTTTTTAAATATACGACTCCTGTACTAATTATTAATCCTTTGCCGCGTGGGACTTTACAGACATTTACATAACGTATACAAAGAACACCTAGATTCGGAACAACAATTTGCGGATCACACAAAGTTTTGTCCCATGAGGGATTCGAACCCACAACTCTCGACGCAGACGCAGTGGTGAGGCAACCACTTAAACCACTATGACATTCGTGAAGTCAATAATGCATTAAGGAAGAGTAGGAGAGAGGAAGAGAAAAAACATATTCCCAGATTGTAGCAAATGGCAATACGTTGCTACTGCCTTCTGTAAGTAGTACGTATATTTTTATAGCTATCTGTGCCTTCATTTCGGTTATGGCAACTGCGTACATTTTTCTAAAGGTAGCATTGTCGTGATCTGGGATAAAAAAAGAGTCGGAGAGGTAAAACTGTCCTATATATATACTATAATCCTAATAAAAATCTTCATTTAAATTCTTATTATTTTCTCATAAAAACAAAAACATAAATACTTGCAATAGTAATTTGCCAATCATTGCAGTATTAGTTTCTCGTCATTACCAGAAATTGTCCTACGGTTATTTGGCTATATACAAATTCTAGTTGCGTTTCTTGTGTATACTGATCACTGAAAATATATTTATTTTTTCGTTTGTGCATGTTGCATTTTTTGCACAACGAAAAAATGCGCTTCGGTGAATAGGTAATGTTTAAAGCTTGCAGCATGTTTGGTCTTTTTTACCTAATGCTTTATTCACTTTATGGGGTTATCCTTCAACAGCATTAGCGGTGCGATGCTTTTCCCCAAAGATACACCATACTTTTAAGAAGTTATCTGTCATCCAATGATCTGCGACGAATTTCCAAAATTTCAAAATATTTGGATCTGTAGTACTTCTGCGGGTTATATTAAATTAAATTAAATTAAAATTAAAATGCATTTAATTCGGACAACAGGGATCCATATTGTGTTAGTATTACAAATAGCTTATATCTAGTGTTAGTAGCGTACGTAGAACAAAACAAATTAAAAATAACAAAAAAAGAAAAAAAAAAAAAAAAAAAAACAGTAATGCAAGAGGATGACCAAACAGGAAAACATGTTTCCTATTTAATAAGCCTCCGCACAAAACGGCTGATGTTCGGAGTATAACTCTCCGCCACAGCTCTCAGGATATAGTTGCGACTACTCCGCACTCTGCTCAACAGCGACGCAGTTTTATGGCGTTTAATGGCATGAAAGCCGTCTGTGTGAGTTTTTGCAAACATTTCCGAGGCACTGCAGAAACGGGGCAGTCGCAACAACATCCTGAATGCGTTATTATACTGTACGCGCAGGACATTCAGCGATCTCTTGGTGTAGTTGACCCATAGATTGCCGGTGTAAAAGCTCTGGCAGTATGCTTTGAACAAAGTAACCTTAACTGAGTCTGAGCACCGTGCAAATCTACGTGCCAACATGTTACCTCTGACCGCCAGAGCCCTGCGCTCCCTCTCAATGTCCATATCATCCCTAAGGTCGTCGGTGATGAAATGCCCAAGATATTTAAATTTGGTCACTCTGTTTAAGTGAAGCTCATTCATCTTTATTATGCTAGGCACAGACTCTGGACATCTACCGGCGGCCTTAAAGATCACATATTCACTTTTTGTGACATTATAAATAAGTCCATGTGAGGCAGCATACGCCTCGCAGACTTTGAGCAGTTCCCTGATTGCCCCAGCAGTCGGACCCAGCAGCACCATGTCATCCGCGTAACTGATGTTATTTACGCTCACTCCGTTAATACGACAACCAACATTCATGCTGCTGAGCTCGGTGATGAGGCCATCAACATACAAATTAAAAAGCCTCGGGGATGTCAAACCGCCCTGCCTCACCCCGCATTCCAATTTGTATGCCGGAGAGAGAGTGTTAGACCACTTCACCTGATTTGTTTGATTGGCATACCAGTACTGTAGGGATTTTAATATTTCTGCAGGAGTACCCCTGTCCCTTAACTTATCCCAAAGCACGTCATAACTGACAAGATCGAAAGCCTTTGAGAGGTCAAGGAAACAGGCGTACACGTTTTACGATCGGTATAATATTGGACAGTATGCTTGAGACTTAAGATAGCAGTTTCGGTTGATAGTCCAGGCTGAAACCCGAACTGTGCTTCGTGAAGAGTAAGTATATTTTTCAAACTTGAATCAAACAGACTGTCCAACACTTTAGCCATAACCGTTGCCAAGGAAATAGGACGATAGTTAGCCTTACTTGAAATGTCCCCTACCTTATTCTTAACAATGGGAACCACAATAGTTTTCATCAGGTTTTCAGGCAAGTATGAATGGCGTAGACACATTGTATAGAACAGTGACAAAACCCTCGGCATGTGAACTCCGGCGTATTTCAAGTGTTCAATGCTGAGTCCATCATGACCGGGAGACCTGCCCCTACTCATTCCCTGTATGACGCTTCTGACCTGCTCGGCAGAAAAGTGCACAAGTGTCTCTTTAAGTGGCCCTTCTCTACTACAATACTCAGCGCTAACATTAGGAGCTGAGGGACCAAGGGGAGATTGCACCTGGAAATGTTCCATAAACAGGTTTGCAATATCCCCGTGATCACTCATTCCCTCCACATTCACCGCGAGGCCAGGCCAAACATCCAACCTACCTGTGGATTTCCAGAACTTGCCAAAATTCTTAGAGGCTCGTTGTTCTGTCAATATATCCATTTTAATTTGCTCTTGATTATTTTGGCACCATTTCAAGCGACTTTTAAAAACTTTACGAGACTCTCTCATTTGTTCAAAATAATAACCATCAGTCGGTCGATTTTGTTCAACCCAGGATCTAAATTTAAGCCTAGCCTCGCAGTGAGCCATCAGTTTCTTATTTCTGTCTCGGGTAGTAATGAGAATACCGCAGTCAATGCTACCTCTCGAATTTTAAACATATCTTCAGATGTTGAAAGTTTTAAATAGTGCCCTTTACTCCATATGGCTTTTTTGAAATGTGTATAGCATCCTTTCAAGATTGCTGACGGAAATGGTGATCTGATGGCCTTCATAGCTGCTTTCTCAAAGTCGATTGTAAATTTTCTAAGTTGCCATTTTGGAATCTGAGTATTAACACACAGGTTCACAGGTTATTTCTAATCATATTATTAAGCTAACTGTAATATGAGTTGCTGTGACTATTATGTCATGTGTTATTAAAATATATCTTAGATTAACGAATTTTTACTTTTAAATCTTATTGAAATAAATAACTTTTAACTACACACAGCAGCTCATATAAGGAAAATAATTGTATTGATATCTAAACATTTGGCGATTGAAAAGAGTAGCCATGAGTTTCTTGCCTGCTTCTTCTCATGAAAGCTCTACTCCTCGAACAGGCTTTTTTCAATGCTAAATTTTTATTTCCTTCTATTTATTTTTATTATTATTTTTTATTAATATAATAGTGAATTGACGTGTCCAAGAATTATTTGCACATTATTATGGAAATAAAGATTTTTGACTTTGACTTTGACTTTAATCAATTTAAATGAAATAGTGTAAGACAACATCTCGGCAAGTCATAAAGGCGTAAATCAATGAGATTATGTTGGTACTATTTTCTGTACTATGAACATCACCATGTATCGAGTACAGTTGTGTGAAAGGTTCACTACAGCTTTTGAAGGTACTATCACAATAAAAATCACGAGTCTCACAAATATCTATAGTGTTTTGCTTCTTCCACACAAAATACTATAATACGGTTGCCATTATAATAGTAAATCCGCTAAAAGAAATTGCTCGTACTTTTGAGGAACTTACGATTCTTCTACATTTCTGCATTGAATTTTTACCATGCTTGCAGTTTTGTTTCTTTGTCTGTACAGAATGGAGATTATACTTTAAAATGACGATACCTTTTTGATTTAGTCCTTCTATAATTATATATAATTAGAAAGTATAATGAGAGAAGGTATGACAATTACACATTTATTGCGTTAGATTACAAGTACACAATCTTTACAATATAAAATATAGACAGGGCGTGGTTCGCTAAAAGGCTTGCTTCGTGTCCTTGTAGTCAGGAACACTTAACTGAAGATGTGGAGCCGGGCCGCAAGGAGAAGCGACTGACCACTTGAGCTAAATCATTGAACCTCTTTGCCAGGCCCTCATTAGCTTCCCTAGCCTTCTTGACTTGATTCTCCTGGCTCCTGGATTGAACTCTTAAGTTATATATATATAAGTATATATATAAGATATATATATATATATATATATATATATAAGTATATATATAAGTTATATATATATATATATATATATATAAGTTATATATATAATATCATTGTATATATATTGATTTGTTTTTATAAAAGATTTCGATCGAATAATAATGTTTTTTATCCAAAATATTAGTGTCAACTTTCATGTATCTGCAAATGCACATTGCCAAGATGGCATACTATGGCTGGACTTTTAGAGTGTGCATTATAAGACACACTGCCAATACATTTTCATATAATATATTATAAAACCAACAATATACAAACGGTTTTACATTTTGGTTACATTATTTGGCTTAATCTCGATTGAGTGAGTAATCTGTGCCCGAACTAAACAAAAATAAATTATCTGTATTATATGTTAATGGAAGTGAATTCTCAATAACAGTGCAGAATTTGGGAATGGAAAATAGGACAAATCATCCTTTCTTACTGTTAAACTGTTAATTGAACTTGATTAAAAACATATTGTGTATAGCCGCTGGTGTGCCGTGAATAGGTTAAGATGACAAACGATATATTATACTAGCTTTTTGACCGCGGCTTCGCTCGCGTAAAAATATGTTAGGTTAGATTATGTTAGTAACAATACTTTTTTCATAAAATATACCATATGTTAATTGGTAATAATAAAGCTTTCTAATGGTGAAATAATTTTTAAAATCGGTTTAGTAATTTTTGAGTTAAATCTTTATAAACAAACAAACAAAAATCAAATCTTTCCTCTTTATAACATTACTAACTGTCCCGACAGACGTTGTTCTGTACAGGCGAAAAAAAAAACGTATATTTGTTATGAGCTGCTGTATAGTTGCATCTGCGGTAGTTTCAGTAATGCAGTGTTTCACGATCAAATTAAGTGTGAGGGCGTAGCAACCAAAATGCTTAAAACCCACTTTTTCTGCAGCACTCTTCATATTACTTGCCTGTAACCATAATGAGTACCTTCTCCTTTAATTTAAAAGTGTGAACAATGCGGGCTAAATGGTCTTGAACATTTGCGGCCGTATGTGCACCGGTTATAGCTCTAAACTCCCAACAGCACAGATCTTAAAATAAAATTTTCGTCAATGTAGTGGGCTGTGACCCCTAAGTAAGCATCGTTGACATTGGAGGTCCAGATATTGGTAGTGAGACACACACTGTGACAAAACCCCTGTGGTCCAATATTCATCAATCCGCGCCCTATAATCAATGCTCATATAGTTAAGGAGAGCAAACAATCTGTAAATTTCCTTAATTGTTGCCTCTGGGAATCGAAATCAGAACACTCGGCGCAAAAGAAAGTGACCAGGCGACTACCTAAACCACTGAGCCATTTGTGCAGCATTTTTGCACATAAATACATCAAATCGTGCGACATTGTTGTACTTAAGCACAGAATTATTAAAACAACATAAGAAGGTACATCAAAGTGAATTGATCATAGATACCTACTTATCAGCTGCCGCAAACCACTGACAAGTGTAGACCAACATTTTTAAAACGAGCCGGCTATGACTCATGGCCTTGGACATAAGATAACAATAAAATAACTAGGTACTCTGGTATCTAATGTGTGTCTATCACTTCAGTCTCACTTTGAGCTATCAGCCTATTGCTTAACAGAATAAAATGTTAATAACATAATCCTAATACGGAAATAAACATGCATTAAACGCAAATTCGCAGTTTGAGTAAGTACCTAGAAAGGTTGTTAACACGATTCTTTAGTCCAAGAACAGTAGGCACCTACCTACCTTACATTATGTTTATTTGACACTTTCAGATAGATTTTAATAATGAGACTGTTTAATCAGAGTTGTCTAAATTGTTGTAAGTTACAACATAAATGAATACCTACAGATCTGCTCGTGCAACGTGGCTTACGCGGCATAGTGTACGGTCTGTCTATCGTGTCGCTGGCAGTAAGAACTTTAGCAGCTTGTTTATTTTTATTTCAAACTTTATTAGAGTTACATTCTTTAGTCATAATTAATGAATTTGTTATTAACTAATAACAATACAAATTATTATTTATATAAATAATATAAACACAATTCTTTAAAACTAACTTATACCTAAAATATTATAAAACAGAAATAAAAACAAAAAGAAAACTAAAACCCTCTAATAAGCGTCAAAGAATGCTTCCGCATCACAGTCTACTGGTAGTGTGCCCAGAAGACTGGCAGCATTGCCACCTTGAATAAAAATTAAATTAAATTATTAAAGGTCATTGGGCATTTTGTTCGGACATTTGACCCACGGCGTACACAAACGAAATAGGGCAAGGTATTTAGATAAATGTATCTGCACCCCAGTGGTACGGGTCGCATTCTTGTAGGCCTTGGGAGAATTGAGAAAAAAAATATTTAGTTTTTTATTATTAAGGTATTTTTAAAGCATTTTTGTAACGAATTAACTCAAAACTTTTGGACTGATTTCAAAAATACTTTTACCAGTCGAAAGCTAGTCATCCTTAAGTGGCATTGGATAATTTCCCATGGGAATAGATATATAATAAGAAAGTAGAATGTGTTAGTTTTATCAAAAGCTATTTAAGGGACGTAAAAATAAAATCCAGTTCTACTTGCATAATATTTTTATTCTGCTTGATCAAAATCTATTGTTATTTCATCTAAAAAGGCTGCAGGTGCATCTATTACATCTTGATGCCTGGCCCATGATAAAAAGTAAACTAGGCTTACAACATGCGCACAGCTTCCAACAGTGCGGCGGCCGTGTATACACGAGCAGTAATACTGATCAATGCCATTTCTTCCAATTCTATTGGGATCTACTAAAATATACGTGTAATATTGTTTACTACGGACGTGTCGCGACTGAATTCGGCCTCTTATTAGTATCTTGTTTTCGATAATTTCTTGGTGTCGGTATATTTCGATGTGGTATAGTCCATTCAAACGCATGTGCTCGTGGCAGTATGACCTCGCGATTCTCAAGTGGTACGATCCCAACGTAAATAACATTAATTCTTCATATGTAAGGCGTGGAAAGTCTTCAAAATCCCGATCGTTTCCGTCGAGTCGCACGAACGCTACTCTCTGCCTGTTCAAATTATGCCTTATCACATAATCTGCCAGCTCATTGCGTTGATTCATCCGCTCATTTATTATGGATATGAACTGTTCCGCATACATATGGTCTTCATATGGATTTCGAGTAGTATTAATTATTGCCGCAGTTATTCTGAAGTCGTCCATCATATGTCTCATAGCAACATTAAAATATACATGGCGGAACATTTTAAAATCTTTTTTAAATCTGCTGTTAATAGTTTCTACTACCCAACGGATCATAGTTAATAACCTAGATTTATTAGCATCTAATGTCGTCAGTTGTTCTCCTCTTGCTCTCGTTGGCGGCATGTGAGGATTATATCCGCATTCTTCAATAGTATTGATCGAATCTCGAAATCCACGATCCAATATAAAAATGTCATCAGTTCTCAAGAACCCATGAATCGGAGAATCTTGTCGCATCGGGTCGAGCATAATTCTTGCGTCCGAAGTATTTGCTGTATATGGTCCCATAGCATCTAGTATGTAGCCATCGGTACATACTAATAAAAAGGGTTTGACTAAGTTCCGAAACTTATGGAGACTGTAAGTTTTCCGCTGAAAAAGGAAATTCGCACTCTTCTGCAGATAAATATATGTTCCATCACATACGACAATGGCTGCGGGATCATTTTGGTTACCACCGAAAAAATGGCTTGGGATTGAAAGGTTTCTGGCTACCACATCTTCTCTTGTAATATGATTTAATCCCAAATGCTGTGGCACAAAATCATTAATTAAGCATTCTCTTGCTATCACCAATTTCCTTTCTAATGTTCTCCTCGACATACTGAATTTAGTAGCTAAGCGCTCATCTGGTTCACTGGTTCTTATTTTAGTTAGGTAAATTCCAAGAACCGTGGCAGGACGCTCTGATCTATCACGCAGAGAAGGCGTTTGGTTTAAAATCACATTAAATTGATATTTTGAAAGACCCGTCCAAAAATGGAATTCGTTGTCATCTATTTGTTCGATATTTTCATAAGCAAATTGATTTCTCCATTCGAAACCCCATTTGTACAGATTCATCATGCCTACAACATGAGCACCATTAAAGTTTTCGAGTGAAGGGGTATTAATTAAGTCTTCCCAATCATTTCTTATAAAATGAGGATTGCAAACCCGAGCTAATTCCGGTATGTAAAAATTATGATTATGCAAAAGTTTAAACTTAGCATACGGTGGAACAATGTGGGCCACCACATTTCTGCAGTTTGGAAAAACACAATGTCTGGCTGTATTTGAAGCTCGCAAATATCCACTAGGCGCAACAAAACCGGGACCCAATTGTGGACCCGCAACATCTCTCTGGTCTGCCTCTCCTTCAACTTGATCAAGATCATGTACCCCATGATCTTGAACTGCTTGATCTTCTACTGGTTGATCTTGCACGGGTTGGTCATCCACTGGTTGATGTGGTATATGTTGATTTATTACAGGCTGGTTTTCTATGGGTTGGTTGTGCAATTGACGATCAAATCTCACCCAGCAAGCATGGCATATGGCCCTTGAGCCATCAAAACGAATCTGAAACAATTGATAAAAAATTGCATATACTGAGAAATATTAACATCATCATCTTCACATCAACCGGAGAACTTCCACTGTCAGCATACAAAAATCTCCGCCAACCGCCAATGACACTCACACACATCGCTTTAAAAGTAAGGTAGTAACTTACAAAAGTAATTATTTTAATTATAATTACAAAAGTAAGGTAGTAACTTGCATGCCATTAAGCTGTATGACTTCTGATTGGGGAATGATACAATGAGATGCCAGCTACTTGCATACTTTTATGCAAGTTATTGGCATTTGTATTGCAGGCTTTACGATGACGCGTGCGGCGTTGCCGTTCAGTGTTCAGTTTCCATCGTTTATGACCAAGCAATTAGCAATAAAAAATAGTTTTATTTTAGTAAAAAAGGATTGTAATTCCTCACAAACAAAGAAAACGTTTGCGATAACTGCGACTATAATCACGGTAAAGGCTACGATACCAAATAAGCGTACCTATAATGACAAAAGCATGGTTAAAAGTATAATTATCTTTCTATCGCTCTTATAGTCGAGGTTTGGTGAGCCGGTAAGTAGGCATAATAACTGTGTAGGTTACTTACCTCGTGTGGAATCATTTCTTGCAACAATAATACTGCATGATCTCGGTATCTTTCTAGAAAGAGCGTTGTCAAAATGTGTTTTCGTCGACGTAACACAGATCGATTACACGACACACAACTATTTTGTCTTTCCATTTCAACGTAAAAACCAATCGTCAAGCAAAGCCAATAGTCCATAAAACGCGCACAAGTAGTCGATAAAATGAATAAATAACAGAAACACAGGTGTAAACGCACAGATTGAAACGACGGATGACGTACGACTGCGACGCGGTCCATCCAAGCGGCGCTAGCGCATGCACACTTCGGTACCTACCTGTTTTTATCTACCTGCCAAATGTGCGAGCGAGAGAGAGATATTTCGTAGAGCTATACAAACATTTATAGTGACTTAACGACGCGTTTCCATAATGCTAAAAGTAAAAACTTCTGTTTTATTAACAAAAGTTTATTAACTTTTAAATGTTAAATAACTTTATTTTCCCATTGGATACTTAAAATAAAAATACATATTTTGAAAAGTGTGATTAAATTCTTCAATTTAAAACTAATTTGGTCTGTGTACGCGAAATTTCATAAAGTGGGTCAGAAACGCCCAATGACCTTTGTAATAAAATTTGATAAAGCGTGACTCAAAAATCCATAACAGGTGTTTTGTTGTTTCTTAACATCGTAAATTGGTAACATTAATCTCTCAGGCGCCGCAAACGAAACAATAGAAAATCTATTGTTTTCCCCTCGAGGAGAATTGGGAGCCTGAGAGATGAAATGCGATGATCAGAGTTCATGCAAACGACTTTAGTGCGTGGTTCTACTGTTTTTTGCTACGGTGCGGTCGTTTAGGTTGTATCTACTTACTTATGATTCGTAGAGGTGGTAGGTACCTACTTTATGAACATTTCGATAGGTAATTAAACTATTTATCTAGAGTTGCGATGATTATTTTGGAATAATTATTTCCTCTTAATGTTTAGGCAAGATACATTTCAATAAATAGTAGCTGTAGATTTAATTATTTCGCTATACCTACGACAGTAAAATTTTAGCGAAGTACCTACTTACCTATTATTATTTATTTATGTTAGAATCCGCGGTAATATAATAATAATATAATATTCTACCACATACATTGTAATAATTAGTAAAAGACTCGGTCGGAAAGGGGCCGCGGTGGCCACGTTTGAAGACCGTATCTCCCAATCCAGCGGTTATCAAACAACACGTTTAATCGTGATCGCACTTCTGCTAAGATGTGAGGAGGTGCACCATCATGTTGGAACCATGCGTTGGAGAGCTCCGTTAACGGCAGTCTGTCGATATATCTATCGACACCATCGATAGATATCTCGCGCGATTTAATGTACCTGAGATGAAAACAGGACCAATTATCTCGTTTCCTCTTAAGCCCGGTTTCCACTGCGAAAGGGTAATGTGCGGAAAATGGTTAGGCGGAACGGACTCCTTTTTAATGAAAGAGGTTTGCGTTTCCACCAACGAAGAGTTGGTCATTTGATTTCCACTGCAAAATGAAACTGAGATAGAGAAATGAGCGGACTGAGCTGAACGGAAAATGAGAAATGAAAAACGAATAATTTCCACAGAGAACGAGTTCAGTTGAAGTTTTGAGCTGGTTGCGTGTGGTCGTGTTGTTGCGATGTTATCGAGTGACACGGAATCGAGCGATGACAGTGATTATGTATACAGAAAAAAGAAGCACGCATTGTTGTATCTTATGTAAAGAAAAAAACGCGCTAAACGAAGATTTTGGCTGTGCCAGCATATTCAAGATCGTAAATTAAAAGGGGAATTTAGGCTGTTTTATGATTTAGACGACGAAAAATTTAAGAATTATTACAGGGTTAATAGAGAACAATTTCAAGAACTTTTGTCATTTGTGGAGGTCGATATTTTGAAACAAAACACCAACTTCAGGAAAGCTATTTCACCTCAAGAAAAGCTAGCTGTGTGCCTCAGGTAAGAAATAAAACATTGTTAATAGGTAATTATTTTAGAATTTACTCAGAAATAAAACAAATCAGTAAAATAATGAAAAAGAACATTATGCTTAGTTATCATAATCATGTAACGGGGATGGCTCAAATCTTCCCGAGCTACTGTAGCCGTGGTATGTCGTATTATTAGAACGTGACGCTGCTGCTTCCGGTAGTGTGTATACGTAATTGGCAGAACGTGATGATCCTGCTACTGCTGCCGGCAAGTTATTATTTACAGGGTCTCTCGACGTAGTGTATCCGTAATTAGCAGAACGTGATGATGCTGCTGCTGCCGGTAAGGTATTGTTTACTGAGTCTGGTGTAACACAAGTACTATAATTTTCTAGTTCTTCCTCGGCGTCACTAACGATTAGAAATATTTTTTTCTTAACGCGATTTTGCATCCACATAGGCATCGTTTTTATGGTGATCGCCATACTTTCTAAAAACAAATCAATGGCACCTTTTTCTTGTGTTTTTGTCATTGTGCGCCTTAAATCTCTTTCTTCTTGTCTTTTTTGGTGATTTTCCTTTATTTCTTTCAGTAATTCTATAAAATCTCCATCTGCGGTCCGCTTCCTTGTCTGAGTTTTACCTCCTTGTGGTGCACTAGCTTCCGTATTATTGATTGTATCGTTTGTTGGAACTACAGATATTTCTGAATTATTAGTATCTTCGTCATCTTGCGCTATGGAGGTTTCAGGTGTTGCCGATGATCGTATATCTGAAGAATTTAAATTACTACGATTTTTCATATATGGAAGTAAAAATTCCATCAATTCCGCATATCTCCAAGTATTGAGGTTTGTAGCTGTCTGCCCAGATCTGGTGGCTTTCATTTTCTTTAAACTGTCTCTATGGTTATCCCTTAACTTTTTCCACTCGGATTTCGCATCCTGGACTGAAACAATAAAGATAATTAGGTTCCGGTACTTAGTTTCGAATGACGCTGTAGCGACTGACTTTTTCTTAACCTTTCGACTATCGCAATTAGAGGCACAATTAAAGAACAATAGGTGTGAGGACGCCGGCGTCCTCGCGGTGTTTCATGGTTTAACTTGCTATCGTTAAGCAAGTTAAAAAAAACAGGTTCAAGCGATTTTCGACCTTATTGACATTTACGCAAACATCGGATTTTAATGAAGGAGCAATGTTAGCCAACGAGAATGAAAAAACAAACTAAATTTTAAATGTCAATATGGTCGAAAACCGAACCTGTTTTTTTTGACTTGCTTAACGATAGCAAGTTAAAAAAAAGGTTCAAGCGATTTTCGACCCTCCACCTCACTCCGTTCCAGTCCAGTCGTCCATTCCATTCCATGGTAATCCTCCTTTGCGTCGCGCAGTCGGGTAAAAAGTGTCGTGACAACTTTTGGTCTTAATTTTTTCCGTCTAGCTCCCTTTCGCAACGCGCGATAAGGAACTTCGTTCCAAAAATTTTATTATTTATTAATATTATTATATTTTGTTTCAGATTTCTAGCAACAGGCGACGCATTCAAAACAATAGCCTACAATTATCGCATGAGCACACCAACTGTTTCAAGGATAGTACACGATACTTGTATTGCAATTTGGAAAAAATTACAGCCTATTTATTTGAAAGAACCCAAAAGGCAAGATTGGGAAAATATAGCAGAAGCTTTTGAAAATATATGGCACTTTAAAAATTGCCTTGGTGCCATTGATGGTAAACACGTAGCGATTAAATGTCCTCCACATTCAGGAAGTCAATTTTATAACTACAAAAAATATTATTCCTTAGTATTACTAGGGGTTGTTGAAGCACACAAACGTTTCATAATCATTGATGTTGAATCGATGGGGCGTTTCAGTGACGGTGGTATTTTTAATGATAGCGTGTTTGGAAAAAAAAAAATTAATAACCAATTAAATTTACCGGACGACCGTCATTTAGATGAAAGTAGTTCAGTCAGAGTACCTTATGTATTTATAGGTGACAAGGCCTTTGCTTTACGTAAAAATTTACTGAGACCATATTCAAACGTAATAAATGATAGACCGAAAAGAATATTTAACTATCGACTCAGCAGAGCTCGAAATGTTGTAGAGAATGCATTCGGTATTTTATCCGCTAGATGGCGTCTTTATCGGCGACCACTAGAATGCAAACTTGAGACGGTCGATCATATAATAAAAGCAACTTGCGTGTTGCATAATTATTTATCTGTACAATTATCGTCACTACCCACATCGGCTGCAGATTATCAAAATGACAATTATAATAATCCACGACCCAACAACATGACCTTTGATAGACTGCGAGCTACACGAGAAGCTTTTAATGTACGTAACATATATTGCGATTATTTTAACAATTCCGGTAGAATTCCATGGCCAGTCAAGATTCACTTGTTTCATAAAATAAATTCAATTAAAAAGACACTTACTGTTTTTTATTTCAGCCAAATTTACATCATCACCTATAGATTTCCATGCCGCTTCTTTTATATCTATGTTTCGGTATTCTTTAATTGATAAATTCCACAAACATGGGTATTGTCGTACATCTTCTATAAATCGCTCCATTTCAAACCAAAACAACACGTGTTACTCGACTGCCATAACAAACAACAATGCGGTGATGCGAGCGCCAGCCGGCGCGTAGCTGCGGGAGGCGGGAAGCGCGGGGGGCAGACAGCGAGCGAGTCCGTTCTGAACTAGTCGGTGCAGGCCTTGCGCAGCGGACTCTTTTCAATTTCTTTTTACTCGCTCAATCCGCCCCGCTCACCACTTTCTGTGTGGAAACGCTACTATGTAAATTGTAATTGCGAGTTGAGCGGAGTCGTAAGTACTCCGCTCCGCTCCCTAGAACTGAGCGAGCTCATTTCTACTCTTTCTACACGCTCGGCTCTTTCCGTCCGACTATTTGTTGGTGGAAATACAAGTATGCAGTTTGCGTTTGCGAGTTTAACGAAGTCATTAATGGATCCGTTCCGGTCGCGGTGGAAACCGGGCTTTATACCGACCCACACATGCCCACACGACCAGCGTATTTGGTGCGCCAACGGTCGAGTCGCACGCGGATGGTGTCCTTTGTCAGCCCAGTGATGACATACTCGCCGATTCCACATGCCATTCCTTGTAAACAGGCTCTCGTCTGACCAGATTACATTTTCAATAAAGTGAGCATCCACCGCACAACGCTCTAATGCCCATCGGCAGTATGTCATTCTTCGTTCATGGTCGGCTGGACTAACAGTTCTGCCACTGTTTGCTGTAATTTTTAAATATGTTATTCAAATATTATAAAATATAAAGAGGTGTAATCATATTAATAAAAAACATACTTATTTGCAGTGTGTTACTAGTTTTGTCAACAGTCTCCGTATCTGGCATTGGTAGTGGCACAATTTTAGAGATCTCTTCTATTCTCTCTATATCTAAAATAATTTTAAAATTGGTTATTTTATGGTAAATAACACAAACACATAAATATTCATTTGATATAATTATCAACTCACTTTGATTTTGAGTATTAATTCATTCCTCAATTGTCTCACCAGCCTCTAATTGATATTGTAATATCTGTAATCGTATAAAAATATATTTCTTAAAGAAGATTTACTCTAAGCATATATTAAATATTGTCGCTGAACAGCATTGAATTTTGTTTTTCCAGAATAAGTCTTTATATTAAACATTATTTATATTATATATTATGTCAAAAAATGTGGCTGTCTGTTACCTTTTTATTGCCATTATAAAACTAGGCAAGACACGGGGCGTCAGCTACTATTAAATCTAATTAATGCAGATGAAACTGCAGGTCATATCAATATGTTTGATTATATAAATAGTACAGTCAGTACTTACATCTTCCTCTGGCATAGAATAGGCGCAGTTAGTGACCATTTTTTTTTTGACCCAGCAAAATCCTTTCTGGATATCCCCTCCCCGGGCAGGGGAGGGAAGTTATGTGAGACTCTCTGCCCCCGAAGAGGGTCGGTATACACGCTAAAAACCTGGGGTGAGCAGTCCCTCCGCCGATGGGGTGGGGCGAAATGGGGTCGCGTTAGCAATCACCATCCCGCTTCGGCGGTTGGCCCGGTTGATGGTAACCGGTCCTTACACCTGTGGAGGGGTGGCCTTGCTCACCAAGGCCACCCCCATACGGTTGGGGCCGTGCAAGCCGGTAGTCAGTCCCCCGACTCTGTACCAGTGACCCCACTATACAGGAGCAAGAAGGCGGGCAAATCGCCTCCTCCTCGCTCCCGTCCGTCTGCGCTGGAGAAGGTCAGCGAGGAGATTGTTCTCGCTGACCCTCTCCGCAGTCTACTTCTGCGCCATGACCGCCTTGCAGAAGGAGACTACTGCCTGCCACGACCTCACGCCGCCGAACATGGCGTTGATCACGCTCGGCAGGGAGAGATCCCTGCGTATTATAGCCGAAAGCGTAAAGCGGAGCTGGTCGATACCCAGGTCCTTAAGGTTTACCTTTTCTTGTGCCGCCCTGATGACGGCAGAGTAGGTAATTCCTCCTGCCGCGGCGTCGGGCTGTAACGACAGCACGACTGCCGCGGATTTTGGGGACCTCAGTGCCGCCGCCACACTCTTGGGGGCAGCAGGCCGGGTTTTGGCGGCGGGGGCACGGGATCACCTGGGCGGACGCAGCAGATGCACAGGAGGGGGGTAGAACTTTCCCTTCCTCCTGGTCTTCCCTTATCCTTCCCTACCGCCGTCACCCAGGTCTCCTGAGGGACGACGGCGGCAGCGGCAACCCCGCTGGCGTTTTGGGTCCCTTTAGAGCCAGAGGGATCCGCGGTCGGTGCCGCTGCAGGAGCGGCGGCAGCTCTGGGGGCCTGCTTGGCCCTCTTGCCCGCGGCAGGGGCTGCCCGCGTCTCAGCAATTGCGGTAGTGGTGGCGGCCTCCGTCTTCGCCTCAGCGAAGCCCCGACGGAGTGCCTCCCCCTCTAGAGTCTAGGCGGGAGTTTACGGCCCTCAGCCGCAACGTCTCCTCCGCCTCGCTGTGGCCCGCCAGGGTGTCCACCACCTCCCTTAGCAGCCGACCGCTTTAGGCGACCAACAAACTCGCCCTTTAAGTAACTGCCCAACTTTCGGGCCACCTTCAGGATGCAGGCAAGCTTTTCGCCCGCCCGCGCCCTCGGTTCTTTGGCATTCAGTTCACTCAAGTCGCCGACCAATGGGGTGGAATCCGACTCACTGCCGATCTCCATCCCCAGGTCGGCGGCAACAGCAGCCGGCCCCTTCCTAAGGCGCCTCTTGTGCAGCGCCGCCTCAAACTCCGCATTCAGGTGCATCGAAGTGGGCCTGAGGAACTCCTCCCTGGAGAGTGCCCTCTTAACCGCTTTCCCCGCCCTCTTCTGGCAGTGGGCACCTTGACGGCCGCCGTCCACTCAGTATCCGTGTCTGACCCTGAATACCCAGGCACGGAGAACGGAGTGGAAGGCCGCTTTTGGCTGCCTGCCTCCCCGGAGGTGGCCTCCATCACTTCGACATGAAATTCAAAAGACTCCCCGTCCGAATTATCCTCCTGAGCACTCTCCTGCTCGGAGTGGCTCTAAGAAGGGCCTTTTTGGTGGCCTTTAAAAGGGCCTTTTTCAAATTTCCCACGCTAATCTCGCTGTTGCTAGGGCATGGCCGCAAGCGAACAGACAGACTCGGAACAGTGAGACACCCTCATAAAACATGAACCGGCAAGCAAGTGCATTTTAGCCGGACACCGATCTGACACACCGTTACGGTGACAGAACCGGATCGTTACCAGAGGACGCGATGAGGACGCAAGCGCTATGGTCCCCCAGTTAGTACCCATAGTGTAATCATTGCCAACTATGGACATTACTCTGCCGTCGTAATTATAAATGCAGTATTCGCAGAATGGCGGTTTCGAAAAAAACGCGGTTAAACGTTTTTTTACATTATTTACGATTTCTGACCTAATATGAATATTATTTTTGATTCACGATGCACAAAATAATACACTTCATTATTTACCATAACATTAAAAACAATTTTATTATTGAATTAATCTAAAATGCTGAATACTGCATTTTAACTTTGTGCCTATAACTAATATAATGTGTGTACTGTTAAGTGAAATGCAGTACTTGTGCTTAGTACTGCATTTATGTCTAGGGAATGCTTGATACTGCATTAAGTTTTAGTATATCGAAATGAACCGATCTTATAAATATTACATAAATTCAGTATCCATATTCATTTAAAATATATGAATATAGGTAAAATAACAAATAAAATAAACATGTATATAAAATAATAAATTATATAATAATAATAATATATTATTTTAAACTATAATAACATTAGTAT